>OX369294.1:10000-1486086 GCA_947284805.1 Coleophora flavipennella | reverse complement strand
TCGATTGTATATCACTATACAAACCAAAAAATGTACAGAGTGGTCTAAAGTTGCTAGAAGTTGTTAAAATTAACGTTTTAGTTTTCTTTAATAGTTATGTGGATAATATGATGAAGGAATGTTTTTTGTGAGGCTTCGTCAAGCTTCCGTACCTCTAGATTTTTATTTTTTAAAAAGTTATTTTTATTTTCTATAAAATAGAGATCACGGTTCCTAAGAGCGTTTTTCTCTATCTCTTATACTTGAGAATTTCACCATACTCACGCAGAATATACTTTGGTAACAGCGTCGGTTAAGCGTAAATATAAAATCAAATTTGAAAACACATTAGTACGTGGCTGGCTTCGAACCACGACCTCCCGGACAGGAGGCGGCCTCCCTAGCCTTTAGGCCACCGACGCTCATATATAATATAATATCTACATAGATTCTTAAACAATAAATAATAGTCACATGGAAAAAAAAATTTATACTAATATTATAAATGTGAAAATGTTTTTATTTGTTTGTTACTTTTTCACTGTGAAAATAGCATAGTCCGATGCAGTTCCTGAGGGAACTGAAAATATACTCTTTTTTTGTTAATTTCTTTAACATCGCAACGGAACATTGGATTGAGTGATTTTTTGCACAGAGATGGTTAAGGGGGTTAGAAATGACATGATTTACTAATAAGCAAAAAAGCGTCGGTGGCTCAACCGGTAACGACTCGGTCCATCTAACCAGAGGTACCGGGTTCAAATCTGGACGGCCAATGTACCAATGAGTTTTTCAAAAACTTACGTACATACTTACCGATTGCTTTAACGGTGAAGGAAAACATCGTGAGGAAACCTGCACACGCCTGCGAAGAAACTCGAAGGTTGTGTGTGAAGTCGACCAACCCGCACTGGGCCCGCGTGGTCGACTAAGGCCTAATCGCCCTGATTCAGGGTAGGCTCGAGCCCCTCGGTGGGGACGTATATGAGCTGTAATGATGACTAATAAGCATGTCCTGAAATGGTTCCCGAGGGATCTAGAGTAAATTCACATTCACGCTCGCGAGCCGCTTGCGGCTCGCGCACCGCGCACCCTCTAAGACAGTCATACAAACAATGCCCACGCGGGCGAAGCCGCGGGCAAAAGCTAGTATTTAATAATTTCATAGCTTAAAGTAGTGATCCCTAAGTATTTTTAACCGACGAAAAAACGGAGGAGCTTCTTAAGTCGACGCGTACATTTTTTTAATGTACGACCTTGCTTAACTTTTTACAGAGTAGTCCGATTTTGATAATTCTTTTTTTTAAATCATAAATCTTATTATTGATTCCGAAATTCCCATATACCCATAACATCATCATTACAGCTCATATACGTCCCCACCGAGGGGCTCGAGCCTACCCTGAATCAGGGCGATTAGGCCTTAGTCGACCACGCGGGCCCAGTGCGGGTTGGTCGACTTCACACACAACCTTCGAGTTTCTTCGCAGGCGTGTGCAGAAACATACATAAAGTGAATTAAATAAGATTGAATGTATCGTCGCGTGGACTGGGGGACCTTTGGCTGGCCCCGAGCCTCGGGCCCCGAGCAGACCACTTAAGATGTTCCGGCGTGGACTCCTTGCGTGCTCGAGATAGGCTAGGGTTGCCAGATTTATTAGAATCCTTACTAATATTATAAATGTGAAAATTTGCTTGTTTGTTTGTTACCTTCTGATGCTTCAACGCCTTGACCAATCTTTATGAAATTTGACATGCAGGTAGCCTGTATCACGGGGAAGGACATAGGCTACTTTTTATCCCTTGAAAACAGCATAGTCCGATGCAGTTCCTGAGGGAACTAAAAAAATACTCTTTTTTTGGTTAGTTTCTTTAACATCTAAACGGAAAAAAGGATTGTTTTTATTTTTTGCACAGAGATGGTTGAGGGGGTGGGAAATGACATGATTTACTAATAAGCATATCCTCACAAAGTTCCCGAGGGATCTGGAAAAAAATCATGTCCACGCTCGCGAGCCGCTTACGGCTCGCGCACCGCGCACCTTCTAAGGCGGTTATTACAACGATATCCAGGCAAACGTTAGTTTTTTTAAATAAATTAGACCATTTTGTAGTATTACAAATACAGTAATATTATTATTACGAGTATATAGAGCGTCCGTTGCGTAACGTCCAAAAAAAACCGCACAGAGGTCGTGTTTTG
This sequence comes from Coleophora flavipennella, assembly GCA_947284805.1. Classification (NCBI taxonomy): domain Eukaryota; kingdom Metazoa; phylum Arthropoda; class Insecta; order Lepidoptera; family Coleophoridae; genus Coleophora; species Coleophora flavipennella. Next base: position 1,483,904 of record OX369294.1, on the reverse strand, counting down.
AGTCCGGCCTCGTATCTACCGATGTGATTTTTTATATAGTTTGTTATAAGAGTTTGTTATAAGTTTAACGTGTGTGTCTGTCTGTGACATCGTAGTTCTTAAACAAATGGACCGATTTCGATGCGTTTTTTTTTGTTTGAAAGCTGACGTGATCGATTGATATGGTTCTTAGCTATAATTTATGAAGATCTGTTCAGCCGTTTGAAGATCATCAGCTCTTATCTGGGTGATGAAGGGGATATGAGCAAATTATACCGGTCTGATCGATTCAAAATTTAGTTGCCCTGTATTTGTAATAATATTGCAAAACCATGGTAATCTTGACCTGATGCTGCAGCATCTCCTGGAATCTGCAGGATACCCCACTCCTCACCAACTTACAGCAGAGGCATCGTATTGGGCTCATTGGAATAGTCTCAAAGAATAGGTGTTAGATAAAACATGGTAACCTTGACCTGATGCTGCAGCATTATGATATTTGTACAACGACACTTCCTTGTTGTTGCCAGTAATAGAGTTCATTATACATGAAAAAAGCGTCGGTGGCAAAAAAGCGTCGGTGGCTAAAAAAGCGTCGGTGGCTCAACCGGTAACGACTCGGTCCATCTAACCAGAGGTACCGGGTTCAAATCTGGACGGCCAATGTACCAATGAGTTTTTCAAAAACTTACGTACATATCATTACCGATTGCTTTAACGGTGAAGGAAAACATCGTGAGGAAACCTGCACACAGGCCTGCGAAGAAACTTGAAGGTTGTGTGTGAAGTCGACCAACCCGCACTGGGCCCGCGTGGTCGACTAAGGCCTAATCGCCCTGATTCAGGGTAGGCTCGAGACCCTCGGTGGGGACGTATATGAGCTGATATAATAATAATAATAAAAATACATGATGATACAACAAAATTGGTGTAGGTCCCGTTATCTGGGACTAACAACTTTTGTTGTACATCATCATCATCATATCAGCCGAAGGAAGTCCACTGCTGGACATAGGCCTCCTCCGAGGATCTCCACGACGACCGGTTCTGCGCTGCCCGCATCCAGCGGCTTCCCGCGACCTTCACCAGGTCATCGGTCCACCGAGTAGGAGGCATGCCTACACTACGCTTTCCGGTGCGTGGTCGCCACTCGAGAACTTTACTGCCCTTGTTGTACAAGTTTGCTAAAATCGCAATAATATTTTTGAACTCTTCATACAAAAAATCAGCTGATCGACCAATTTTGTGCATATTTGTATGTAGCGCCGATTATATTTTTTTTCCGAATTGTCTATGGGCTTGGGGAAAGTTATTCAGTATGATGAGTAAAAGGCCCCTTAACGGGACCGCTACCTCCTGTCCGGGAGGTCGTGGTTCGATCCTGCCACGTACCATGGTGTTTTCGAATTTCGATTTCATATGTAGGTAAGTTTATCCGACGCTCTTACATACGGTGAAGGAAAACATCGTGAGGAAACCTGCATACGCCTGCGAAGAAACTTGAAGGTTGTGTGTGAAGTCGACCAATGGCCCTGGGCCCGCGTGGTCGACTAAGGCCCGAACGCCCGAATTCAGGGTAGGCTCGAGCCCCTCGGTGGGGACGTATATGATTAATTTTTATTATATAATATGACATATTATTATTATTTTTGTATTGACTGACTGTTTTACAATCTAGTATTTTATTTTAATGTTGACATCTAGTATTTTAAATTGATGTTTAAATCGAAATTGACGTGTAAACATTCTTTATCAATAAATGATTATGATTATGATAATGAGCTGATGTGATAACGGGACCTGCAGCTTATTTTTTACACTCTGTATGTTCATCATCATCATATCAGCCGAAGGACGTCCACTGCTGTACATAGGCCTCCTCCAAGGATTTCCATGAAGATCGGTTCTGCGCTGCCCGCATTCAGCGGCTTCCAGCGACCTTCACCAGGTCATCGGTCCACCGAGTGGGAGGCCTGCCTACGCTACGTTTTCCGCCGCGCGGTCGCCACTCGAGAACTTTACAGCCCCAACAGCCATCTGTTCTACGAGCTATGTGCCCCGCCCACTGCCACTTAAGTTTAGCAAATTTGACTCTTTAAGTTCATCTCAAAATTAAATGTAAATTTGGAAGTTGACAACCCTAGCTCAGTATGGGGTGTCTCCCTCCCTATTAATTTGCTAAGATTCGTAGCGCCCGCATCTTTGATTAGAACCTATGAGTAGGTAGGTAGGTATCTATGGTGCGGACGAACGGACGGACGCTCGTGCCCGACTGCTCACTTACTTGATATTGCGCTAATGGGCAAAACTAATTAGTTCTATAGTGTAGCTTGGAACTGTAAATGACATGGACACACAGGTGTTCATTTCAGCGGAATCTTAAGGGCCGCCAGGAAGCTCGAGTTTCCATACAAACGTAGTTCTGCTGAAATACAAAAACTACATGCCAGATTGAATCCAAACTTTGCAAATATATTGAGGAGACACGTACCGATGTTTGTAATTAGTTTTCGATGTACTAATATAAAACGGAAAAAAATAAGAGCAGTTTCAAACTTTCAGTACAAAACTAATTTAAGCTTTCGTTTAGTTAGGTTAAAATTTACTACGAACAAAAATTGATATATGTCTACTCAATATATTTAGAAAGTTTGGTTTCAATCCTGCATGTAGTTTTTGTATTAAAGTGGAACTACTTTGGTATGGAAACTCGAGTCTCCTGGAGACTCTTAACTGGATCTCGTGTATTTAAGGTGGTATAACTCCAGTAACGCATTGGAGTGTTACGGCTTGAAGATAAGATAGCCAGTAACCTATTGCGTTGGGGAATCTTGGTAAGCCCTCTTCTATTTTCGGCATCATCGTCACTTACCATCAGGTGAGATGATGCCAAAGGCTTGCCAAGTAAATTACTTACTCTCTGAGAAAAAACCCTTAACCCTTTAATTGGTAAAGGAAACTCTCGTCGGTGGCGTAACGGCAAGGGCCGCCGCCTCCTGTCCGGGAGGTGGTGGTTCGAATCCCGCCACGTACCAATGTGATTTCGAAATTAGATTTCATATGTACGTTTATCCGACGCTCTTCCGGTAAAGGAAAACATCGTAAGGAAACCTACACAAGCATGCGAAGAAACTCGCAGTTTGTGTGTGAAGTCGACCAACCCGCACTGGGCCCACGTGGTCGACTAAGGCCCGGTCGCCCTAATTAAGGGTAGGCTCGAGTCACTCGGTGGGGACGTATATGACCTGATATGATGAGTGTTTTTTTTTAATTTTCACACAACTTGTCTATAAAATTAATTTTAAACCATTGTTTAATAGTTTTTAGTAACATTCAAGTCGAATATCTCAAGTGTTAACGGAGGTTTAACGACTCATTGACAAACTAGCTGACAAAGCAACAATACAGCTTATCGCATTGTCTGTCCAAGACAAACTCCGACAACGCCAACTATTTAGATATTCGTGGGTATTCACAATAAATCGACAACTTGCCAAACACCGGACTTAGGGCCGAAGAAAGTAGCCAACTCGCTTACTGACCGGACTTTCTAGTGGTGGCGGTCGTGTAAAATATTAATTAATATCGATAAAGTTTTTTTTTAATGTTTGTTGTTTGAGCGGCGTAACAGCTAGGACCGCTACCAAGAAGGTCGTGGTTCGAATCCTACCAATATATTTTAGAATTTCGATTTTATATGTACGTTTATCCGACGCTCTTACGGTGAAGGAATTTTGAGGAAACCTGCACACACCTGCGAATAAACTCGAAGGTTGTAAGTGACCTCCACTAACGCACACTGGGCCCGCGCGCGTGGTCGACTTAGCCCCGGTCGCCCTAATTCAGGGTAGGCTTTAGGCCCTCGGTGGGGACGTACATGAGCTGATATGATGACTGAAGCTGTTTTGAGCGTTTGATCTTAGAAGGTTTAAGAGGAGTATACTTATTCCTAGCGCGCTCCATGCAAACGAAGTTTGATTCTTACGATTATTTGAATAATAGGAGACGGCTCGTGGGTAATTATACATCTAAATCGTCCTCACGAAACACACTGTCCATTGGTGAAAACCGTATAAAAATACGTTCGTTAGTTTTTGAATTATTCGCGTTCAGACAGATGAGGCGGGGGGCTTTGTTTTCTCTGCTCTCTCTGTCTCTTATCGTGTGGCACAATTAACTGTGCTATCTAAGACATAGATGGCGGTTGCCTGGTGTTGCACTTAGCATCACCCGCGGTCACGTGTCGGGCATTTAGATTAACACCTATGGACGTGTGCAACGCGACCTTCATATACATCTGGAATCAGATGTGCAGGTTTCCTCACTATGTTTTCCTTCACCGTTCAAGCAATCGGCGCCAGTATATGTACGTAAGTTTCGAAAAACTCATTGGTGCATTGTCCGTCCGCATTTGAACCCGGGACCTGTGTTTAAGAGGACCGCGTCGTTACCGGTTGAGCCACCGACGCTCACTCTACTAGTATTATAAAGAGGTAAAGTTTGTAAGTTTGTATGTAGGATATAATCTTAGAAAGTACTCATCCGATTAAAAAAAAACTGTCACCAATAGTTAAAATGGAGTTTCAGGATGGAAATAGGTTAAAAAAACCCTGCCCAATCTCTTTACCCACGGGGGCGAAGCCGCGAGCAACATCTAGTATTTATAATAATGTAAAGATTAATGAATACAAGTTATTGAAATTTTGTAAACACTTTTTAGAAGCTATCACCTCCGTGTATCTGTTTCTGTGGTATGGAAATCTGAATAATCCTAAACGCTCTACAAATGTTTAAAAACTTTGATTGGATACCTATCGGCGGATACTCATTTATAAATAAGACACTGTATTTATTTATATCTATAAGTTTTATATACTATCTTTAATATTTAGCTGTTAGTCCTCCTAAAATAAGTAAAATAAATCCTTACTAATATTATAAACGCGAAAGTTTGTATGTATGGATGTTTGTTACTCTTTCACGTCACAACAGATAAACGAATCTGGATAAAATTTGGTAGGTAGACAGATTAGGACCTTGCTCGCGCACTGCGCACCCTCGAAAACAGTCATTAAAAATAATTTCACGCGAGGGAAGCCGCTGACCAAAGCTAGAAAAAAATAGAATGGAATTGTTGATCGACTGTACACTGTAGAACGTATCGACAAAAATCATCGATAAATCGACTTAATCATCGCACAACCCTATGGATGGCCTGCTGTGTTTGCGGGCAAGTAAGCGTTTAAGCTGAAACAGTAGCTTACTTATTACCTGAGATGGCACAACTTGCTCCAATAGATACTTCACTAGTTTCAAAGGTATAGAGAGGCAACTGAGTTCTCAGTTGTAAATTATTTATTGTGAGAAAAAAAAGTTTGTACAATGTAATTTACCTTATAATTAGAAATTAAGTGGAAACCAAAAGACACCGAACGAACTGATAGTAGTGATGTACATGATAATATTGTTGCAAAATAAAATAAGTTTTGTAAGCTAAATCGAATTGAGTATTGAATATCAATACATTTTCACGTTATACATAATACGTTACAAAATTTTGGTTTCCAACTCTAACGACATTTTACAATTTGTTGTACCTACACAGCAAAAGGGACAAACAAAAATTATTTAAAAAAAAAACTAAAAACTTTTTGATAAAAGGTTTTATTTAAAAAAAATATATTTTTCTCGGCAATCCCTTTCATTAGATACCCATATCATGGGGGTGCATAAAAAAACGAATCCGCCATCTTTGGGGTCCACCAAAATGGATTGAATTCTAAAATGCCGTCACGTAGCTAACATCAAAAATAAACGTGTTTGCATAATTTCAGCTCAATCGGAAACCGGGAAGTGGTTCAAAGTTTACTGGCAAATTTGTAAGCGAACAATTTACATTCATATTATAGGAATTATGGACATCAATGATAGACATGGATTTATGTAAAATTAATTCAAGATTATTTATTTATATTTCAAAGGTGTGTGTTGGTACCTCAGACTAAATAAAAAGTCTTATTTAGTCTGAGGTTGGTACACAGTCAAACAAGACAAGAGCCGAGAAATAACTAACGTATATCGGCGCCAGACACACAAAACAAAGGATTATTATTATGAAGTTAATATAAACAAATTGTGTAAAAGAGAAAGACTACATGTAGTTAGAAAAAGAGCGTATGTATTTTTGTATATTCCAACACATACAAATGAACACGGCGAGTTAAATAAGTGCTTGCTATACAACCATACAAAAGGTACCTGTTTTTATAAAAAAAATCTTAGAGCAGACCTTGGTAAGAGAAAGTGGCAAAAGAGTTGCAGAAGACGTTTACTTATCAAAAACAAAAATTTTAGACAATAGAAATTTTAGACAATAGAAATTTTTGACAATAGAAATTTTAGACAATAGAAAGGGGTTTGAAAGTTATTGGCAAACTGAGGATTCGCCATTTTGTTTTTTTTAAATGGCGTCGCACAATCTAACCTGTGTTTTTGGATATATATATATATTCCGTAACGTGACGTTTTAGGACACTATGTTCCATGACAGTTATTGTTTGTCCAAATATATAGGTCTCAATGTGCGACGTCATTTAAAAAAAAATAATTAAATGGCGGACTCCAGTATGCCATACAAAAATTTTCAAACCCCTTTAGACAACAGAAATTTTTATTCATTATTCCTAAATACCTAACAACAAAATAAATACATAGTTTACTAATAACTTACAAAATAATACATAATACAAAACTTATACAGGGTGGGAAGGAGTATACTGACAGATTTTAACCAAAGATTCTAATGCCTATTTAGACAAAAAAAAGTAATATAAACATGGGCCAGTAAAGCCTAATTTTCGAGATATTAATTTTTTAAATAATTTACAAGTTCAAAAATCTCAAGGGTAACACGCCCTAATAATATGACGTATCTTATCTGACGTTTGTTGCCTCAAAGTATCATACTGACGTTGACTTCACTCGTCGTTTATCGTATGTTGTCGGAGTCGTTCGTGAAGTGTGAAGTTTTCTTTTTCACTCTTTAGACTAAGGTTTCGTTCAGAAGGGATTACTATCGTTAATTGATTTTTTTGTTCCAGAAATTAAGTTAGTTAACAAGGCAGTTTTAGATCCGTGTTGATATAATACCACCAGGAATCCATGGTTAAAATCTGTCGGTATACTCCTTCCCACCCTGTATAAGTAAATAATAAAATTGATTAATATAATGTAACTACTATCCCAATCATTATAATAAATTCTTCGCTTTTCTGTGATTCATTTCAAATAATTTTCTTCTCTATTTCATCATCGTCATCATATCAGCTAGACGTGCGCGCCGCGCCGACTTCGGAACGCGCCGCCGCCGCCGAGACATTCTCTCGGCGCGCCGAAGATGGCCGAAGCGCGATAAATTAATCGAATTCAGCCGAGCCAAAGTATATATATTAGTACTAACGTACAGTATGGACACTCCCTGCCACTCTCTAAAGTCGACCTCACCCCCCCGTCACATAATTAAATCCAAATTTGGTAAACTGTTCATTTAACTGATGTTTTAGTTCAAATGCAATAAAAAAAGCTTTTACAGACATCCTTTGGATAAAAAGCAACACAAAAAGCCAGTTCATTATTTTGTTACACTTAGGTAAGTATCTGGTGAAGATTCTTAAATACAAAGCATAAGATTATTTGCTAGTGTAGAAATAAAACTGGTCAAGTGAGAGTCTGACTTGCACACGTACAATTCCGTACCATCGTAAAATATATAATACGCCTCCGTAGCTCAGAGGCAAAGTTCACTAACTTTACACAGGAGGTCGCGGGTTCGATTCCCGGCGGGGTCAATTGTAAGACTCGGTTTGGTTGGTGGTAGGGCATTTTCTAAGCCCGCCTGGTTAGCTATTACTGCTACTCCAATCGATGTCATGAATGAAGACATTTTACAGTATTGGAGGAAAAAAAAAGAAGCCTTTCCCCTTTTAAGCGAACTTGCAAGGGCTATGCTAGCAATTCCAGCCATCAGCACACCTAGCGAACGACTTACTGTTACTGCAAAAAGATCACGGCTGAACCCAGGACGCGTGAATAAAATTATTTTTATTCATAATAATTACGAGTCATGTAAAGAACACACACAGTAGTTAGTAAGTGCCTAATAAAAGTTTTCATTCGGTCACACGCAATTATTTTTTTTAAATTTAGTAACTCAAAATACTCAAATAGGTACTTACTGCTGGATAGCTGCTAGATTATTTTTTTATTAAAAAAAAATACCCACGCCGGCGCGGCGCCACCACGCCGACCCCGAAAGGTCGGCGCGCCGCCGCTGGGTAACAGTAGCGCGGCGCGCACGTCTAATATCAGCCAAAGGACTTCCACTGCTGGACATAGGATTTCCATGACGACCGGTTCTGCGCTGCTTGCAATTAGCGGCTTCCCGTGACCTTCACCAGGTCATCGATCCAGCCAATGGGAGGCCTGCCTACGCTACGTTTTCCGGTGCGCGGTAGCCACTCAAGAACATTACTGCCCCAACGGCCATCTGTTCTACGAGCTATGTGCTCCGCCCACTGCCACTTTAGTTTAGCAATTCAGAGAGGTATGACGGTCACTTCTCTGTTTAAATAAATAATATTCCAAAGTGTACATTAATTATATAATCTTTTTGATCTGTATTTTTTTTAAATTAAAAATTTGGATGCGTTTGGCTGCACCTCACCTGATAGTAAGTGCCGATGCAGCCGAGGATGTGACACGCAAGCTCAAATAGTGCCTGTTCACTCTCGTCTTGAAGATACCTAAATTATACGAATTGGGGAATACAGAATGTATTGTAAAATTTTCCAGTTACACAGTTCTGCGTCCAGACAGGCCAGTACTTAAGCCAGCTCGTCGGACCTCGCCCCGTAAACAATTCACCGAAGTATTAATAACTTTAAGACTTCCAACTTGACCGCTGCGGACTGTGGCACTCGAGTACTCGCACCGAGTTTGGACGCCTCCACTATCGAACTGGTCTATTGCCTAGGCTTTAACACTGGCTAGCTATAAATTATGAAGAAAATATGCGAGAAGCGGACACGCTCGCTTATATAACTGGTGCAATGTAATATGAGTTGAAGCCTTAGAAATGGTATAATTTGTGCAATATTAAATGAGTCGAAACCTTAGAAATTGTATAACTGGTGCAATGTAAAATGAGTTGAAGCCTTAGAATTTATATATTAGGTGCAATTTAAAATGAGTTGAAGCCTTAGAAATTATATAACTGGTGCAATGTATTATGAGTTGAAGCCTTAGAAATTATATAGTAGGTGCAAAGTAAAATGAGTTGAAGCCTTAGAAATTATATATTTGGTGCAATGTAAAATAAGTTAAAGCCTTAGAAATTATATAATTGGTGCAATGTAAAATGAGTTAAAGCCTTAGAAATTATATAATTGGTGCAATGTAAAATGAGTTGAAGCCTCAGAAATTATATAATTGGTGCAATGTAAAATGAGTTAAAGCCTTAGAAATTAAATAATTGGTGCAATGTAAAATATTGAAGCCTTAGAAATTATATAATTGGTGCAATATTAAATGAGTCGAAACCTTAGAAATTGTATAACTGGTGCAATGTAAAATGAGTTGAAGCCTTAGAATTTATATATTAGGTGCAATTTAAAATGAGTTGAAGCCTTAGAAATTATATAACTGGTGCAATGTATTATGAGTTGAAGCCTTAGAAATTATATAGTAGGTGCAAAGTAAAATGAGTTGAAGCCTTAGAAATTATATAATTGGTGCAATGTAAAATAAGTTAAAGCCTTAGAAATTATATAATTGGTGCAATGTAAAATGAGTTAAAGCCTTAGAAATTATATAATTGGTGCAATGTAAAATGAGTTGAAGCCTCAGAAATTATATAATTGGTGCAATGTAAAATGAGTTAAAGCCTTAGAAATTAAATAATTGGTGCAATGTAAAGTGAGTTGAAGCCTTAGAAATTATATAATTGGTGCAATGTAAAATGAGTCGAAGCCTTAGAAATTATATAATTGGTGCAATGTGAAATGAGTTAAAGCCTTAGAAATTATATAATTGGTGCAATGTAAAATGAGTTGAAGCCTTAGAATTTATATAATTGGTGCAATGTAAAATGAGTCGAAGCCTTAGAAATTATATAATTGGTGCAATGTAAAATGAGTTGAAGCCTTAGAAATTATATAGTAGGTGCAAAGTAAAATGAGTTGAAGCCTTAGAAATTATATAATTGGTGCAATGTAAAATGAGTTAAAGCCTTAGAAATTATATAATTGGTGCAATGTAAAATGAGTTGAAGCCTTAGAAATTATATAGTAGGTGCAAAGTAAAATGAGTTGAAGCCTTAGAAATTATATAAATGGTGCAATGTGAAATGAGTTAAAGCCTTAGAAATTATATAATTGGTGCAATGTAAAATGAGTTGAAGCCTTAGAAATCGTATAATTGGTGCAATGTAAAATGAGTCGAAGCATTAGAAATTATATAATTGGTGCAATGTAAAATGAGTTGAAGCCTTAGAAATTATATAGTAGGTGCAAAGTAAAATGAGTTGAAGCCTTAGAAATTATATAATTGATGCAAAGTAAAATGAGTTGAAGCCTTAGAAATTATATAATTGGTGCAATGTAAAATGAGTTGAAGCCTTAGAAATTATATAGTAGGTGCAAAGTAAACTGAGTTGAAGCCTTAGAAATTATATAATAGGTGCAATGTAAAATGAGTTGAAACCTTTGAAATTATATAATTGGTGCAATGTAAAATGAGTTGAAGCCTTAGAAATTATATAACTGGTGCAATGTAATATGAGCTAAAGCCTTAGAAATTATATAACTGGTGCAATGTAATATGAGTTGAAGCCTTAGAAATTATATAACTGGTGCAATGTAATATGAGTTGAAACCTTAGAAATTATATAATAGGTGCAATGTAAAATGAGTTGAAGCCTTAGAAGTTATATAGTAGGTGCAAAGTAAAATGAGTTGAAGCCTTAGAAATTATATAATAGGGGCAATGTAAAATGAGTTAAAGCCTTAGAAATTATATAATTGGTGCAATGTAAAATGAGTTGAAGCCTTAGAAATTATATAATTGGTGCAATGTAAAATGAGTTGAAGCCTTAGAAATTATATAAGTGGTGCAATGTAAAATGAGTTGAAGCCTTAGAAATTCTATAATTGGTGCAATTTAAAATGAGTTGAAGCTAAAAAAAAATTTTGAACTTCCCATACTAAGTTGGCTGATCAACTAATCAAGTTAGTATGGGAGAGCCAAATTTTTTTTTGCGATTTGACTATGGGTTCCATGGGAAAAGTTGTTCAGTTTCATGGGTAGAAGCACCAGTTTAAATAGTTTCAGCTAATTTTAATAGACCTTATATAATTGGTGCAATGTAAAATCAGTTGAACCCTTAGAAATTGTAAAATTGGTGCAATGTAAAATAAGTTGAAGCCTTATAAATTATATAATAATTGCAATGTAAAATGAGTTGAAGCCTTAGAAATTATATATAATAGGTGCAATGTAAAATGAGTTAAAGCCTTAGAATTTATATATCAGGTGCAATTTAAAATGAGTTGAAGCCTTAGAAATTATATAACTGGTGCAATGTAATATGAGTTGAAGCCTTAGAAATTATATACGGTGCAATGTAAAATGAGTTAAAGCCTTAGAATTTATATATTAGGTGCAATTTAAAATGAGTTGAAGCCTTAGAAATTATATAACTGGTGCAATGTAATATGAGTTGAAGCCTTAGAAATTATATAATTGGTGCAATGTAAAATGAATGAGCGTCGGTGGCTCAACCGGTAACGACTCGGTCCATCTAACCAGAGGTACCGGGTTCAAATCTGGACGGCCAATGTACCAATGAGTTTTTCAAAAACTTACGTACATACTTACCGATTGCTTTAACGGTGAAGGAAAACATCGTGAGGAAACCTGCACACGCCTGCGAGGAAACTCGAAGGTTGTGTGTGAAGTCGACCAACCCGCACTGGGCCCGCGTGGTTGACTAAGGCCTAGTCGCCTTGATTCAGGGTAGGCTCGAGCCCCTCGGTGGGGACGTATATGAGCTGTAATGATGAAAATGAGTTAAAGCCTTAGAATTTATATATTAGGTGCAATTTAAAATGAGTTGAAGCCTTAGAATTTATATATTAGGTGCAATTTAAAATGAGTTGAAGCCTTAGAAATTATATAACTGGTGCAATGTAATATGAGTTAAAGCCTTAGAAATTATATAATTGGTGCAATGTAAAATGAGTGAAAGCCTTAGAATTTATATGTTAGGTGCAATTTAAAATGAGTTGAAGCCTTAGAAATTATATAACTGGTGCAATGTAATATGAGTTGAAGCCTTAGAAATTATATAATTGGTGCAATGTAAAATGAGTTAAAGCCTTAGAATTTATATATTAGGTGCAATTTAAAATGGGTTTAAGCCTTAGAAATCTTAGATATTATATAATTGGTGCAATGTAAAATGAGTTGAAGCCTTACAAATTTTGAAAACTTGACATATTGATGTGAGAGCCGTTAACTGGGGCTTCTACTCATCATACTGTACAACTTTTCCCAAGAGACATGTACTTTAGTCAGCTAATTCACCAATTTTGTGCAGTTTTATGAGGAGTGTCATTTTTTTTTGTTTCATGGGAAAAGTTGTTCAGTATGATGAGCAGAAGCCCCAGTTAACGGCTCCTACACTTGTTTTATTACACCATGTCTAACTTATTGCTTTTTTTATTACACCATGTCTAACTTATTGCTTTTTTCGGGTTTTCGGGTACTGAAACTCTTAATACAAATAAAAGCAAGAATGTAGTCCAAACCAAAAAAAAAATACATTTACATGCACCCACCCGCTATCGTTTCACTTTCTCGTCTCCTCCATTCACCAAAGGTTGGATGAAAGAAATCGCTTAAAGCGATAAGTCCGCTTTTGCATATCATTTTATATTTTGCTAGTTAATAAGTTATTAATTTTTGTAAATTTGGTGTGCATTAAAGGATATTTATCTTATCTTAATTTGAAATAAACAACTATCAGGGTGAAATGAAATCATTACTATTATCCTTTATCTAAATTAATCTAAGAATCAGCTGAATTAACATAAGTTTTGCCAGGGAATTTTCAGCGTAATTGACCACTTATTAACACGTTAGAACAATCGATTTCAATCGCAAAAACTAAATACAGTTTTACTTATTTTTTCGTTTTTTTTAAATTTTCTAAACAAGTACTTAACCAAAATATGGGCCCACCCTGGATGCATAATCTATCAACTAAAAAAAAAACATTAAAATCGGTTCACAATCGTCGGAAATATCGCGTAACAAACATAAAAAAAACCATATAGTCGAATTGAGAACTTTCTCGCTACAATAAATAAAATGACGGCTAAAAAAAATTGCCTTATAGTCTTTTCAAAAATAAACAGAAAAAGAAAGGTTTTTGCGTTTTATACGTTTTGTATGGAAAATCCAACTGCACATCTTAAGTTGGTCATAAAACTCCTAAACTAAGAAAGCCAGTGAACATTTTTCTTTGAAATGAATTGAATGCCCCACCAAGCCCCCCTATATCTAACACTTTTCACTATCTGAAATAGCGATTTAACTGTATGGGTGGAGACATTGTAACTCTTACAAAAATTACCAATTAAAAATTTAATAGTTTTAACGAATCATTTAATTTTATCGAAAAAAATGTCTTTCAAACCCCTTAAGAGCCGCCAGGAGGAGGCCCGAGTTTCCATACAAACGTAGTTCCGCTTTGATACAAAAACTACATGCCGGATTGAGTCCAAACTTTGCAAATATATTGAGGAGACATATATCGATGTTTGTAATTAGTTTTTGATGTACTAATATAAAACGGAAAAAAATAAAAGTAGTCTCAAACTTTCAGCACAAAACTAATTTAAGCCTTTGTTTAGTTATGTTAAAATTTACTACGATGAAAACTTATTACAAACATCGATATGTGTCTACTCAATGTATTTACAAAGTTTGGATTCAATCCGGCATGTAGTTTTTGTATTATAGTGGAACTACGTTTGTATAGAAACTCGAGCCTCCTGGAGACTCTTAATAGTTTAAAAGATCCGACACGATGGAGTTAAAGATTAAAATTAACTCCAATGGAAAAATAAATCGCGCTTATTCAGGGTAGGCTCGAGTCCCTCGGTGGGGACGTATATGAGCTGATATGATGACTCCCATGGAGAGGAGGGGACGGAAACCTGCTGGGGCACGAGTCTCACCCCACGAGTCCCCTAACTCGGAAGGTAGCGTCAAGTCCGGATTGCTGGAGGTTCTAAGTAAGTAGGTATCCTTATATTTTTACCCGACTGCGCCAGAGCGGGGGTTATGTTTTTCGAGTGTATAAATGTATATATAAGGTCTTAACAAAGGTATGCACTTATTTTTAACTGGAGCTTGTACTCATGAAACTGAACAACTTTCCCGAAGAAACCCATGGACAATTCGCAAAAAATTTTTTTAGATCTCCATAAAATGTTTGCCCGCCCGCTGATCGATTTGCATGGGAAGTCCAAAAAAATTTTTGGGAATTGTCCATGGGTTTGTTGGGGAAAGTTGTTCAGTTTCATGAGTATAAGCTTCAGTTAAAAATAAGTGCATACCTTTGTTAAGACCCTGTATATTTATTTATTTCTTTCTTTCTTTGGCATGCTCTGTAGCCTTAACGGCTTGATGGATTTTGTATTGCGAGAAGTCGTTAGATTCGTCTTGATCCCGTGAGTGACACAGGAAGATACATTTTTACTCGACAAGTCAAAAAGAGGGGTTAAGTTTTTACGAAGTCGGGTTTTTAAGTTTGAAGTAATTCGTGTAGTTATTTACGGGTTTTATTCCATATTATGTTTATAGGCGGCACACATTTTGTGTATCCATACCGAATTCCAGCTTCACGAGGAGGATTGTTGGTCCGCGGCATTGATTTTGTAAATTGTTTTTTTATTATTATGATGGGCATAGGGAGTGCGCGGCAGGCGACCCGCAACCCGTGCAAGCGGCTCGCCTTCGTTATTGTTGCGCGGTGTGTGAGAATGCATCTAGCTTCCCTCCAACTCAACCAATTTAGATGGGCAAGAACTCAAACGAAAGAGCTCACTCCAGCGAGTGTTCTTAAACTGCGTAGTTCAATTAGTACTAGAGATATTGAGAAGGAAAGCTAAGAAAATCGGGTTTGGGTCTTGGGTATAATTTAAGAAGGGCGAAAGTTAGGTGATTTTCGATGATTTATGACAAATCTTTGCATCAGTTTTAATTTTTTATTTATTTATTTACGAAGCGCGAAAGTAGGGGATTTTTATTTCATGCTTTATGACAAACTAGCTTTTTCCCGCGGCTTCGCCCTCGTGGACATCGTTTTTATGACTGTCTTTAAGGGTGATTAGTAAATTATGTCGTTTCCCACCTACTCAACCATCTCTGTGCAAAAAATCACAACAATCGAGAATTTTTTAGTTCCCTCAGGAACTGCATCAGATTATGCTACTTTCCCGGGATAAAAAGTAGCCTATGTCCTTCCCCGTGACACAAGCTACCTGTAGGCCAAATTTAATAAAGATTGGTTGAGGTGTAGAAGCGTGAAAAGGTAACAAACTAACAAACACATTTTCGCATTTATAATATTAGTAAGGATTTATGTATACCTTCCATTAAAATAAAAAGGCAAATCGGTTCGATAGAACGGCCGGACGGACTCGTATTACATTCTTGATGGGAGCGTGGTGCGCGAGTCGTTAGCCGCTCGCGGGGGTGATTTCCAATGCTTGATGACAAATCTGTAAAAGAAATAATTAAGCAAACAGTTGGATAGGACTCGCATTAGATTTCATCAATTCTTTTAATAATATAGTTACATATATAAGGCCGCTTATTGTATAGGCTTTCTTCTATAATGTTAATTTCTTTTTTTATGTTGTGATGCAATAAAGAATATTGTATTGTATTGTACAAGTGAAATCTATAAGAAATGAAGTTAAACAGTTTTTACAAGCTTTTCAATTAACTTGCAATGTATGTAGGGGAAAGTTTGTTATATTGTACCAGCAGATTAATCGTACCACCCACATATTTTCTACTAAACGAAGGTTTTTATTTACTCCGGCCACACTAAATAATAGTTGGCAACACTCAAGAAGCCATGACAGTTTGTGACATCGCTGCGCCTGAGTGTGTATTTTTAATAAAATAAAATAGGTTTTTGGTGAAATTGTTGCTAATTTTTGGCTGAAGAACATAAGAGTTAACGAACGAACGGTAAGCTTTCAGAAATTCGCTATTTGATTACATGAATGCTTGCTTATTTTCCTATTCGTCTGAAACAATGAAGCAGCGCAATCGTTTGAGGTTATAAAATGGCGATTTGTTTTCGTAAAACTTGGCTTGTGTTTCAAATCGTACCGAAGCGTAGTTTCTTAATCGTACCGGTACAATTTAACTACTACTGAAACAAATATTGTTTCGTAAATTATTTATTTACCGTAAAATTAAATATGATCTCTAACTATAAAATAGGTAAATATAGGAGTCCCTAAATACTTGCTAGTATTTTAAATATTACCTAAGTTTTTCGATATTTTTGCAGATGAGTGAAAAGAAAACAAAAAGAAAATATTATGATTGGACGCAAGAAGATTTAAGAGAAGCATTGAAGACATTAAATAATAAAATCTTGGGCTTAAACGAATGTTCAAGGGTGTATGGGGTTCCAAAACCTACTTTAAAAATACATCTAAACAAGCAAAGCGACGAAATACATAAAGGAAGACCTACCATATTTTCAGTGAGTGTAGAAAATGAGTTATGCAAACATATACTGGATATGGAGGAATGTATGTTCGGTTTGACGCCATCTGATGTAAGGCGTCTGGCATATGAAGTAGCCGAAAAAAATAACATTCAACATAATTTTAATAGAACAAAACAAATGGCAGGTAAATGCTGGTATTACAAATTCTTGAAGCGTCATCCGGAGCTCAGCTTACGGCAGCCAGAAGCGACGTCTATCAACAGAATAAAGGGATTTAACAGGGAAAATGTCATGGACTTTTACGAGAAATTAGAAAAGATTGTGGATGAGAAAAATATAACGCCCAACAATGTGTTCAATGTAGATGAAACCGGATTCTCTACGGTGCAGAAAAAAACACAGAAAGTGGTCGGAAAGCGAGGTAAAAAGCAAATAGGATCTGTTGCCAGTGGAGAAAGAGGCGTTAATACCACAGCTGTTTGCGCAGCTAGTGCTTCTGGGCAGTTCATACCTCCAATGATCATTTTCAAAAGAAAGCGGAACTGTCCTCAGCTGAAAAATGGTGCACCACCTGGCAGTATTGTCACTGTTTCAGACACGGGTTATATAAACTCGGAATTGTTTGTAGACTGGTTGAAACATTTTATTGACATCGTAAAACCCTCAAAAGATAAAAAGGTTCTGCTGCTGTTAGATGGACATACCACACATTCTAAAAACTTAGAAGCTATAAAAATAGCTCGAGAAAATGGGATCATACTACTGCAACTGCCAGGCCACACCACACACAGGCTACAGCCGCTAGACGTCGCTGTGTTTGGACCTATGGGAACATATTACATCCAAGAAGTGGAATCATGGATGCGGTCAAATTCCGGGAAACCTGTTACACAATATGAGGTTGCACATCTTTTCAACCAGGCCTATCAAAGAGCAGCAACAGTTGGCAATGCTGTCAGTGGCTTTAAAGCTACTGGTATTTGGCCTGTTAATCGCCACATCTTTCAAGATCATCATTTTCTTGCAGCAGAGACGTTCCTTCTTCAAAACGACATAAATAAACCAGATGATTCAGGCAACGCGATTACTCCAGCTACTGGTGGTAATAATACAGGCACTCTTAATCTTAATAAGATTCAAATTGTAGACGAAACTGAATCGAACGAACGCGAAAATAACGCTGACATTTGCGATATCACAAGTGCTGCCCATGATTTAAAATACAAACAACCTGATAGCCTGATAATGATTGCTTGGAACGTTTTTAAAATAGTACATCTATCAGAAAAACGTATTGAATATGAACCAAACGACGCAATGTTGAGAGTTAAATTCAATGCAGAACCTGTGACTTCAAATTCCCATTCAAAAGAAAGTTGTATTGAAATTGTTAACCATGGTACGTCTACGTCAACTAAAACAAACATTTCGAAGCCAAATTTAAGAGAATTAATTAACTTTGGAGCGTCTACGTCAACAAATACGAACATTTCGAAGCCAAATTTAAGAGAATTAATTAACTTTGGAGCGTCTACGTCAACAAATACGAACATTCCAAAACCTACATTAACAGTTCCAATTAAAGCTATTTCACCGTTGCCGAAGCATAAACAAACAAACTTGAGAAAACGAGGGATCCAGAAAACAATTGAATTAACATCGAGTCCATATAAAAATGATTTGGAAGAATCCATAACGAAACGAGAAACGAGAAAACCGAAGATAAAACTCGAAGAAGATCCTGTCAAGAAGAAAATAAAACGCGAAGAAGATCCTGACAAGAAGAAAATGAAACGCGAAGAAGATCCTGACAAGAAGAAAATTAAACGTGAAGAAGATCCTGGAAATAAGAAAATAAAACGCGAAGATAGAAAAATTAACATAAATAACGATAAAAAGAAAGTAAAAAGGCCTATCGATTGTGACTCTAATAAAAAACTAAAGAAAAAAGCTACAACTCAAAATAAAAAGAAAAGGAAATCAGCCAAAAAATCAGAAACTGAATCATCTGAAACCGAAGAGGAATTAATAATTTTAGACGATGATTCTGATGGGGATCTTGAAGAAGAATACGATGATAATTATTGTTCAATATGTAATGGGTATTACTTTGATAAAAAAAATAAAGTAGATTGGATTGAGTGCATAAGATGTCGCAAGTGGCTTCATGTAACTTGTAGTCAAATTCCTGACATTTGTCCTAAATGCTTAAAATAAGTTAAGATGATACATATTATTAAAATTGCATATTATGTAAGCTAAATACATATTTGTGTAATATCGTATTTAACATTTATCTCATAATTGATCTCAAATCAGAGGACTGTGATTTTTTAACTAAGAAAAAATGTTTTGTTTAACTATTTGCTTTTAAGAATATGTTACTATTTTTTGTAACTTTAGATTTATGTTACTTTAGATTTTGTTATTCTTGCGTGCTTGCCTTGAAGGATCATAAAAGTACATTTAAACA
Source organism: Coleophora flavipennella (assembly GCA_947284805.1). NCBI lineage: Eukaryota > Metazoa > Arthropoda > Insecta > Lepidoptera > Coleophoridae > Coleophora > Coleophora flavipennella. The sequence continues at coordinate 1,464,636 of OX369294.1, read as the reverse complement.
CCAAGTGGTACAAATTTAATTTACCGTTTTCTAAATCGTACCATTAACTTTTTATTACGATATTTCATTTGTAGTTTAAAGATAATTGGTCTCAAATCTGAGGGCTATGATTAATTGATAAAAGGGAGAAGATGGATATTAAACATTGTAACCGTTTTTTGATCTTTAAACGAAGTAAATGTGGACAAAAAGAGTTTGTGTTTTTTCCCCCTATTTGTATTGAGAATCTCAAAGTACGATATGGAAACCTTGTGGTACGATTAAACGTACCGGTCTCTAAATCGTACCGATAGCTACTTTTTAAAAAAACACCATTTGTGAAGAAACTAGCCACTTAATAAAAAAAAGCATTACGGTATATTGAATTCCATTAAGTACACTAAGTAACAAACGAATAAACATAAGAACAACCTTAGTAGTTTTCTCGCAAAACCTGATAGAAGTTAAGGGGTACAATATAGCCAACTTTCCCCTATGTTTTTTCGGGTGAAATCTTGCAGGTTAAATTTAACCCACTTCCCGGTTTCCGATTAAGCTGGAATTTTGCATGCATATGTATATCGCGTGACAATGCAATAATCAAAAGTTTGTACATAAAACTTTTTAGGTTTTTCGTAAATTATTTTTGTAAATGGTTTAGCTTTTGTTTTGTTCGTGTTTAACACACAAAGTATTTACCTATCATCAAATTGTAATGTTTTGGCACTAATCTATTAATCCTCACATAATAATATTATAAATGTGAAAATGTCTTTGTTTGTTGATTTGTTTGTTTGTGACCTTTTTACTCTTCAACACCTCAACCAATCTAGACGAAATTCGACATGGAGGTAGCCTCTATTACGGGAAAAGACATAAGCTACTTTATGCCTTAAAAATAGCATAGTCGGATGCAGTTTGTGAGGGAACTTAAAAAGGAAGCTTTTTTTGGTTGATTTTTTAACGTCGCAATGGAACAACGATTTGTTGTGCGTTTTGCTCAGAGATGGTTGAGGAGATGGGAAATATATAGACTACTAATTAGTATGATTTGACACAGTTCCCGAAGGATCTAGGAAAAACTTATTTCCAGGTTCACGCACGTCGGCGTTGCAAAGGAGCAACGGATCGACGTAATTTTTTTGCATAGAAATAGTTGAGGGGGTGGCAAGTTACATAGACTGCTGAATATAGTTCCCGAGGGATCTGGAGTAAACTCCTGTCTACGCTGCCCGCGCACCGCTTACCCTCAAAGACAATCATAAAAACGATGTCCACGTGAGCAAAGCCGCGGGCAAAAGTTAATAACAATTATAAAATATGTAATCATATTTGTTATTTAGTTAGTATGTATGTATGTATAAATTCTTTATTGCACACAAGGAATAATCACAAAATGGTTTTATCAGACTTAAGTTAGTCTTTATTATTTAATTTTATCCTTGGGGAATGTTGTTTTCTTTTTTAATTTTTCAGAACTCACTGTTTCATTTTGTTAGTAAACTTAGTTTTTTTTTACTATGACGATGACGTGTATAATGGCTCCTACACCAATCATGTTACACCCTTTACATTTTGCGCAAGTTGTTACACCCTGTACATTTTGCGCAAGTTGTTACACCCTGTACATTTTGCGCAAGTTGCTTGACTGTGCCCAAACACATGATAATTACAGCAAATTAATTGCCAAGTCTAAGGAAGTTCATACATTAAGCCCGCAAGTGTACCGGAAACGGAATGGGAGCCATTGTGACGCGCCGGAAGTAGCGAAGACTTCCGTTCCTCTATAAATTTGGCTGAGATTTGGCAAGCTCTCCTTCTTATGGGAGATTCATGTAGAATATAGCTAACAGCCATCCCGTGAGCTTACTTGAGATACTGCCTGGCCTACCTTTACAATAGAATCTTAAAAAAAAGACGTGTAGCACTCGGGGACTGCCGCGGTAAAGCTATTTTTTAACTTAAGCAATTATAATTATTTGTTTATTTTTTATTTATGCAGTATTTACCAGTACCATATTGTAGTCCTTGGGGCGCGGGATGTTTATGTAATAAATTAACACTAAGAAAGTTAATCATCATTATCATCATCATCATAAACATCATCATCATCATCATCATGATCGATAGATAGATGGCAAGTTTTTTAGAACTCAATATTTTTTTTTGGGGTGGTAGGTTCTATTTTCGTTACGAAATTTCTTGATTCGGTCCTCTCAAAGACCGCGATAAAAGCTATACAATAGCTTAACTAGTTAACTAAATTGTTTTCTGGCAATAATATAAGACATTTATTGATTCCTTGTCACCAAACACACATACATAATGTTGGAACAATAAAAAAAAGAGAGGTGAAAAATAACAAATTAACAGCAGTAACCTAATATTACAAGTGGAAAAAAAAGACTATCAAAGTATGATGTGTGTGTGTGTATGTGTTTTTGTTTGTATGTGTGTGTGTGTGTGTGTGGTGCAAGAATCACTTACCTCGCGAATATAGTCCAAAATTAAATGTGGCAGCGCACAGTGTAAGGTATCAAGCAGTTAGGTTATTTAATAGTCTGTCAAACGAATTTAAAGTGATACATGATCATAAACAATTCAGGAAGGCTTTTTTGTTGGAGAGGTGTTTCTATAGTATAGACGAGTTTATAAACTGTAGGGATAAGTAGACGCAATAATATATTTATTTAGAATCATGAATTAGCATCATAAATAAATTTTTAAGAATGCATTTAATTTAGACTATTTTGAACTTTAACGAAGTGTAAGTAATAATTTAATTAGTGTAATTGTATTTTTTCTCTCTTGTTTTCATAACCTTTTTATTTTGTAAATTTCCGACACAATTGTAAAATATTGTATGGAATAAATTAAAAAAAAAATAGTATTATATATTTTTTAAAGCCTGAACATATTTAATTTTATATATTTTGCTAAGGAAATATTCGCTAATGTCTAGTGAAATAGCTAAGCCGTTAGAATAAAATATTTTGGTCTTATTTAATGAAGTTTCCTTTGATAAAATCTTTTAGAGGGTTCCGTGCTTGGGTAGCGGGTAGCGGGACCCTCCTGCTAAGCATATGCCGTCCTTCTGTCTGTCCGTCCGTCTGTCTTTCCGACTTTTAAAAGGCTCCGGAACCGTATTAGGCAGCCGGCTGAAATTTTCACAAATTATGTGTTAGTGGCCGTCTGCCCACGGCTACGCCCGCGTTGTTTTCGATTTTACCGTGGGAATAAGACATTTTTCCGGGGTAAAAAGTAGCCTATGTCCTATTCAAGGACCTAATCTATATATGTGTGCCAAGTTTCATCCCGATCCGTCCAGTGGATGAAGCGTGAAAGAGTAACAAATATCCATACATACATCCAAATTTTCACATTTATAATATTGTGGCGGATTTACTAATGTTTTTTTCTAAGCCTTTTTGTTTTTTCTCTATAGTACAAACGGATAAACATACAAGCGTGAAACTTCATGTGATCATTATAGCAATAACCCTAGGTAAATTATTAAATAATAAAAAGCCGGCTAAATTTGAGATGCACTCGGGCTTAAGAGTCCAAACTGAATAAAAGAAGCATTTTTGTGTCTCCGGCGTTGATATCTTTTGTTTATAATTTTGAACGAAAAAACCCGACTTAAAACAAGAAACTAAGGTTCCCCTAGATTTCTCTGGGATGCCATCATCAGATCCTGGTTTCCTTATCGTGGTACCACCCTTCAAATATCTCCTTTTCAACAAGAAAAGAAACATTATAATCGGTTCGTAAACGACGAAGTTAACCGCGAACACACATAAATAAAAAGATATATATATATATACGGTCGAATTGAGAAACCTCCTCCTTTTTTGAAGTCGGTTAAAAATTAATATAAATAAATTATAAATATAAATATTCTGGGACAAATCACACATGGTCATCTGGCCCCAAAGTAGGATTCCCTGTGTTATGGGTTACCAGAGACTGATATACATACTTATATACGTTTAAATATATATATACATATATAGATATATTTAACACCCAGACACACAGCAAACAAATCTGCTCATCACACAAATGCTTGCCCTGGATGGGGATTGAACCCACAACCCTCGGATCAGTAGTCAAGGGCACTAACCACTGAGCCACCGAGTCAGTCAAATATGCATGAAGAGGTGTTGTAGTACGGGACCTTCGGTGCGCTAGTGCGACTCTCACTTGGCCGCTTTAAAAAAACCCGGAGCTGCGAGCGTGTCTGGCGCCGCCGCCGGCACATCGGCGGGAAAGTTCTTAACCTCATTAACCATTCAATTATTCTTGTCATCATTTACACAAGGAAAAGATAAAGACAAGACGCGGTGGCCCCCGGCCGCCATTTTTGTTTTAATACCACAACGCAGCAAGGGGAGTTTTTATGGGGTCGCTGTTTGTAAAGTCTCCGCCGTATCGAGATTTGCGAATTTATTATTATTACTGTGCGCTCTCAGCTTTCGGCTCATTGCGTGATTTCTCTCCCCTCTTTCCAAAACTCCGATACGGCTAAGTTATTTAGTATTCTGTTTCGAGCGTCGGTGGCGTAACGGCTAGGGCCGCCGCCTCCTGTCCGGGAGGTCGTGGTTCGAATCCTGCCACGTACCAATGTGATTTTGAATTTAGATTTCATATTTTGGTTTATCCGACGCTCTTACGGTGAAGGAAAACATCGTGAGAAAACTGCACACGCCTGCGAAGAAACTCGAAGGTTGTGTGTGAAGTTGACCAACCCGCACTAGGCCCGCGCGGTCGACTAAGGCCCGATAGCCCTAATTCAGGGTAGGATCGAGCCCCTCTATGAGCTGATATGATGATAATCTTACTGAATAAAAATAGTTGTCGATGTGCAAATGAAAAAGTTAAACTAAGTGGCAGTGGGCGGTACACATAGCTCCTAGAACAAATGGCCGTTGGGGCCGTAACGTTGTCGAGTGGCGACCGATACCACAAGACTTAAGGGATGCTATGAAGTTAATTTGACGAAGTAAATATTAATGATTTTTTTAATCAAAATCTTTGTTACATAAGATGTAAAAATGCTGCAAGTGTATAGTCGATAATTTCGACAAACATACAAAATATCTGGATATCCTCCACACAGACTGTAGACTTGGAAATTGGATTAAATCCTCGTAATTGCAGGTAGATAGTGACGTGTCGGGCACTTCCGGCGGATGTGAAGCCGGCCCCCCGGCCGCGGGGGCCGCCCAAGACGCCCGCCCTAACTCTGCAGGAAAAACCCTTTTACTTTTAATTTGAAAACCTCGTTTTATAAACACCTTTAGTGAGCATTAACAAAATAGTCACTAATAGATTTTGCCAGCGGCTTCACTCGCGTGAACAAAGTTTCTATGTCTGTCTTCGAGGGTGTGTAGTGCGCGAGCCGCAAGCGGCTCGTGAGCGTAGAATAAAGTAGCCTTTATGTTAATCCAGGTCCCTGTCTACCTATCAAATTTCGTCCAGATCCGTTTATCTATATAACTTTATATGTTACCGGAAATGTATAAAACCTAGGAATTGTGTACAATTTATCTAGGAAATGTATAAAACCTAGGAATCGTGTACAATTTATCTAGGAAATGTATAAAACCTAGGAATTGTGTACAATTTATCTAGGAAATGTATAAAACCTAGGAATTGTGTACAATTTATCTAGGAAATGTATAAAACCTAGGAATCGTGTACAATTTATCTAAGAAATGTATAAAACCTAGGAATTGTGTACAATTTATCTAGGAAATGTATAAAACCTAGGAATTGTGTACAATTTATCTAGGAAATGTATAAACCTAGGAATTGTGTACAATTTATCTAGGAAATGTATAGAACCTAGGAATCGTGTACAATTTATCTAGGAAATGTATAAAACCTAGGAATTGTGTACAATTTATCTAGGAAATGTATAAAACCTAGGAATTGTGTACAATTTATCTAGGAAATGTATAAAACCTAGGAATCGTGTAAAATTTATCTAGGAAATGTATAAAACCTAGGAATTGTGTACAATTTATCTAGGAAATGTATAAAACCTAGGAATCGTGTACAATTTATCTAGGAAATGTATAAAACCTAGGAATTGTGTACAATTTATCTAGGAAATGTATAAAACCTAGGAATTGTGTACAATTTATCTAGGAAATGTATAAAACCTAGGAATCGTGTACAATTTATCTAGGAAATGTATAAAACCTAGGAATTGTGTACAATTTATCTAGGAAATGTATAAAACCTAGGAATTGTGTACAATTTATCTAGGAAATGTATAAACCTAGGAATTGTGTTCAATTTATCTAGGAAATGTATAAAACCTAGGAATTGTGTACAATTTATCTAGGAAATGTATAAAACCTAGGAATTGTGTACAATTTATCTAGGAAATGTATAAAACCTAGGAATTGTGTACAATTTATCTAGGAAATGTATGCAATTCTGAGCCTACTTAGGAAATGTGTAAAATAATGTTGCAAAGAATCTTCAATAGACAAATTTCCTATGAAATGTATACATTTCCTATGAAAATTGTATGCAATTCCGAGATGATACTAGGATATATATATAAGGTCTAACAAAATTAGCTGAAACTATTTTAACTGGTGCTTCTACCCATGAAACTGAACAACTTTCCCCATGAAACCCATAGTCAAATCTCTAAAAAAAAATTGAACTTCCCATACTAAGTTGGCTGACCAGCTGATCGAGTTAGTATGGAAGAGCCAACTTTTTTTTCTATTTGACTATGGGTTCCATGGAGAAGGTTGTTCAGTTTCATGATTAGAAGCACCAGTTAAAATAGTTTCCGCTAATTTTGTTCTTCTTCTTCTCATCTTATCAGCTCATTTACGTCCCCACCGAGGGGCTCGAGCCTACCCTGAATTAGGGCGATCAGGCCTTAGTCGACCACGCGGGCCCAGTGCGGGTTGGTCGACTTCACACACAACCTTCGAGTTTCTTCGCAGGTGTGTGCAGGTTTCCTCACGAAGTTTTCCTTCACCGTTAAAGCAATCGGTAAGTATATGTACGTAAGTTTTTGAAAAACTCATTGGTACATTGGCCGTCCAGATTTGAACCCGGTAATTTTGTTACACCTTATATAAATAGGAATGATACTAGTCTTTTTACGAGGAAGACCACGTTCCTGTTGGTGCCACCTGAGCGAGCGAAACGAGCTATAATAGGTTCGTTAGATTTGAATGATTATATACTGACGAGGCATCTACCCTGGGTGACTAATCAGTTGTTTTATCGGTCTGCGGTGGAGGGAAGGAGGAGAATGAATTTATGCATACCAATAACAGCCGGCTGTACGGTTAAGTGGGACTCACAGCCCTGCGCCTATATGCATACATACCTATTATATAGGGGTCGGTGGCGCATCGGCAAGGGCCGCTACCTCCTATCCGGGAGGTCGTAGTTCGAAGCCTACCACGTACCAATGTGTTTTCGAATTTCGATCTCATATGTACGTTTATCCCGCGCTCTAACGGTAAAGGAAAACAACGTGAGGAATCCTGCACACATCTGCGAAGAAACTCGAAGGTTGCGTGTAAAGTTGACCAACCCGCAGTGGGCCCGCGTGGTCGACTAAGGCCCGATCGCCCTATTTCAGGGTAGGCTCGAGCCCCTCGGTGGGGACGTATATATGAGCTGATGTGATTGATTGATATACATAAGGTATATATAAATAAATATGCACAGGCCTAAGACCGCACTACCCACCAAACTCCCCCTAAGCTTTAGCAGCAGGGCCACCTTCAAACTTGTACAGGAAGGTCGGCTAAGTGCGGGTGTACCTACTGGAGTTGAAGGTTGCGTGGAGATAATGAAAAGTGACTATGTTTGCAGTTCACGAAACTCCGAATTTATTGGATTTAAATATTTTGTTTTACACAAAGATTTAGCATTGAGTTAGTGAATAAATAGTCTTTATTCTTTCTATAGCCGTTGTAAACTGTGCTATAGCGAGAGGCGGGCGGGCGGGGAACGGCTGGCGAGCAGTGCCCAGTGCATTAGCAAGCTGCCTACGCAATATAATGTAAGTGGTATATGTACACCTACAAACGGTACCAACAGGAATGGGGTCTTCCCATTGGGGAAGTACATATGCATATAAAACTCCAGTGTGTAATTTTATCTCTCTCCAGTTCAACAAATTGATCGATTTTATACCTACTTATGGGTTCATCTGGATGTTTCTAAGCTCTAGTTGGACCTAGTTGATGGCGCTGTTAAAATAATAACAAAAAGGTGTGCGTGTCTTTGTAGTTCTTCTCCTCGTAAACGGCTTGACCAATTTTGATGATAGTTTTTTCTGTACTTACGGGGTCACATGGATGGTTCTAAGCTACAGATGGACCCTGGTGGCACTATAATAAAATCTGAATCTCGATAACAGCGTCACCTACCGAATCTAACTATAGCTAAGAACCATCCAAACTACCCACATAAGTACAAAAAAAAAACATAAAAATCGATCAAGCCGTTTAGGAGGAGAAGAATTACAAATTTTATATACATATAAAGATATTTTTAAACATACTTTTGGGTATATAAGTATATCATTGAAACTGCTAGCTGGTTTGAGGAATTCCCTCTCTTATATCTACCAGATACGCTAGACTACCAGGTTTATGATATAGCGTCCACACTCACCGACAGCTAGGTCATAAAGTGAGGGCCGCTATTCCTGCCAACACCATAAGGTGAAGACAAGGACCAGTTACGGTAGGTCTTGCCGCCAAGACGCTTGTCCTGGTACTCTGCAAGGCGAGTGCCTCGTGGAAGAGAACTACTACCTACTGTCCAGATAGGTCCCGGAGCTGAAATGCGGAATGTCGAAAACAGTTCAAAATAGCTAACAAACAAACGCATGATTAGTCTAGGTAATAATTTGAACAATTGTAAAGCAAATGCGGGTAGCCGTAAATACTCGTACGAGTAAGTCGCTTGTGTTCGGATCACGTTCCTCCACCCACAGACCACACAAAACGTCCACTTAGCGGTTGGCAAGTTACTGAGCTACGATAGTCAGGTATTGGGGTGCAAGGCATGAACGAATCACACGCATTTAATTTAACCAAGATTCAAGATTCAAGGTATTTTTTCAAAATAGGTGCAAATTACACTCTTTCTGATAGTCATAAAATAATAATAATAATAACATAATTTTATTTGTGAAAATCAAGAAATAAACAATCATTAGTTAATAATGTCAAAATTTAATCCATGAAATAAACCAGATTATGTCATTAGAACATGAAAACATTATAACACGAAAATTTATACATAAAAATCATTGAATGTCATTGATACCTTTGACAAGAGTAGGTTAGTTCACACGGACAGCACCCGGTCACGAGTATCACGCGAGAGTCAGCCATCGCTCCTCTCACCCATATTAGAGGGAAAGGAATTGTTATAACTTTCCTTTGTCTATATTTTCGCCAAGATGCATCTTCCAATTTGCGTAATCAGCATTTTCCATAGCCCTATATGACGGTACCTTCCTAGTTCGCCTAGTCAGTCGTGCCCCGGCCGCCGTGCAATTCAGTCCTTTCTCACTCACTTAAGGAAAATCGATTTATTTTGTGAATTTTCCAATTAAATATCTAGTTTTGAATATTAAAGTTTTTTAGAGCACTAAATTGGTCTGGTTTGCCTATACAATGCAAATCTTTATTTTAAAAGAGATTTATTTGATATATTTTTTTCTGTTATAAAAGTTTTTTTGTAACTGACAAAATGAATTCATTGAAATGAAGAATCAGGTTACAAAAAAATATGACTTTCATATGTTTTAAAATTGCTGAGAAGAATCGAGATCTCTGCGACCAAAGTTCCCAATCGCTGCAGTTCATAGTTTGTACCACACGCGAATGTCCAAGTAATCTGTCTCCGCGCAGCAGGAGGTTCCTTCACGAGCAGCCCGCGCTCGTCGCACACATACACAATGTGTATTAGATATCTCTTATTGGCTGCTGTGCGGGACAGCGATAGGTAAATGCGGAAAACGTTAGTTTGGGACAAGGGTATTTTTTTGCTCATAATTACGGTGTAAACTCTATATAGCGACACTTAAGGGACCGGTCATTTTGTGACGTTATTGAGAGTTTTCGTTATACAGAGAGTTATTAGCGTCAATCTAAACGAACTGGAGCCAGAAAATTTTGACGTTTCAAAGAGTGAATCGTTATATCGAGTGACGTATTACAGAGTTTACACTGTATATTATTGTTAGGCGATAAAAGATAGGTTATGTACTCGTTAATGTTTTAAAGATGTTAATTTGTTAGTTGTAACGGCTAAGGTTTAATTGGGCGCAAAAATATTGTTTGTGCAGTTTAAAAATACAAATTTAGAAGTTCATTAATTGCGGTTAAATGTAGGCTGTAAAATAACTGGAAATAGGAAGTATAATAATCTTAAATGGCAGTAGAATTAACGATTGGGCAGTAACACATTTCAAGTGGGTAGTATGTTCTTAGAGATCTTGTTTTGTTGGTAGTAAAGTTTTGGTGCGGGACCCTGTTTGTGTGACTCCGAGTGGCACTTGGCCGATTTTTCGACTAAATCCTCTTCAATTTACCAAGTAACAGGTTTGACAGCAGATATCTCCGGTCCCCTGGGCTACACTTTGATAGAACCACCAACATTAAGCAGCGAAGGAAGTGCCTTTACTTTTGATATACCACACAGCTGCTGTGGCGGCTTTTGAATCACTTTTGTCCAACATCATTTGACGGAAATCATCATCGGACGACCAGGCGCGGATGGCGACTCCACCCCTTTGTCGTTAATATTCCACCTTTATACGCACGAAGTGTTTTGCTTCTTCGTTCATTATGCGAATTGCCAAGGAGTGCTGGCGTCTTTATTCCCCGATTCGTATAATTTAGGAATCTTCAAGACGAGAGTGAATAGGCACTATTTGAGTCTGTTACATCCATCAGGTGAGGTGCAGCCAAACGCACTAAATTTTTCATAAAAAAGCTTTCGAAGAATACTAGGTATGGTAAAGTAAGGAGGTAAACATCCCTCCCTTAACAACTATAATGATTAATCTTAGAAGGGTAAACATTCTTGCGAAATTCACATATCTATAAGTAGAAATATATTTATGCTATGGTTCTACAATCCTCCCCAGCATTCTGCGGTAGTTTATCAAATTCAGATATTGGAATCGATCAGTTAGGGTTTCTGTAGGCCCTTTAATGTTTAAAATGTACAATGTTACATAAATTGATATTATATTTGTATGTTTTGCGGAGGGCGAGTAGTCAAGCGTGTTCTGGGGTTAAGATAGATAGTTTTACCTACTCGTGTGCAAGGGGGTATTTATGTGATTTATGCATAATGGATTGATGAAAATACACATATCGATAAAAACGCTAAACACGTTAAAAACCGACTTCCATCGCAACAACTTCGTACAATTTTGCAATATTATTTTTGGTTTTTGTTAATTTTCTAATAATGTACTACACCGATTTTGATAAAAATTATATGGGACTACACGAGAAGCACTAGCTTTCGAATAAAAAAGAATCATCAAAATCGTTTCACCCAGTCAAAAGTTCTGAGGTTAACACACATAAAAAAACATAGTTCAGTCGAATTGAGAACCTCCTCCTTTTTGGAAGTCGCTTTAAAAAAGTCCTAGCAAGCTTACTATTTCGATACCTAAATTAGTTATTTGTTTACTATTCTTTGTTTGTTTATTTTCGTTCTTGATTTTAATTAATGTAAGTGTACATAGTCTCTACGACGACCAACGCCCACTCTTAGTATGTCGTCTAAGTTTATAATATATTTACAATTTAGGAGCGCTTGACTCTACAGGGTGACATCGGGGTTTCTATCTCGGTAAATGATAGCGATTTTAGGTGTATAGATACTTTTTAAATAATTACATCTATGAATTAAAAAATCAATAAATTAAACATCACGGTTAATGCTTAAATTATGTTCGCCCTACAATTCATGTTTAAACCTGAATATTTGAAAACAAACTGATTAAATGAGTTGGAAATGGCAACAGAACTTCACTAGGCAGGATGACCATGACTCTTAATAACATTTTTTTATACAAACCAAAAAAAATATAAAGTCTTTTTGTTTGGAAATGGCCAAACATGTGAACAATACTTGAAATGTTTTCTTGGAATTAAAGTATATCCAATTAGTATTTAAGTCTTCATCATCATCATCATATCAGCTCATATACTTCCCCACCGAGGGGCTCGAGCCTACCCTTAATTACGGCGATCGGGCCTTAGTCGACCACGCGGGCCCAGTGCGGCGGGTTTTCATCATAACGCACTCTAATGTAATCCTACTAATATTATAAACGCGAAAGTTTGTAAGAATGTATGGATGTATGTTTGTTACTCTTTCACGCAAAAACTATTGAACGGATCTGGCTGAAATTTGGTAGGTGGACAGATTAGGACCTGGATTTCCACATAGGCTACGTTTTTTACGCTCGCGAACCGCTTGCGGCTCGCGCACTGCGCAGCATCCTAAAGTCCTAGAAACGTTGTCCACGCGGGTGAAGCCGCGGAAAACAGCTAGTTACTAATAAATAGGCAAGTCTGATGTTACTTTTGGTGCTACAGGACCCCGCAGTCACCCTGTACTTCAACCTGATGTTTAGGCGATGGAGCCGAAGGTGGAACACGCAATCCCAAATAAACCCTACTCACTTTGCCTCACCTTGAAGATCCCATGTCAAAATACTTGGAAACGCTGACGCCGCTGGCAAGTACGCGCTCATTTTTATCTCATTTATAGTTTTTTTCAAATTCATAATTGGTTAGTCCTTGGCGTCATCTCACCTAATGGTAAGTGACGATGATGACGAAGATGGAAGCGGGCTTACCAAGGTTCCCCAACGCAATGGAGAACTGGCTATCTTATCTTCAAGCCGGAACACATCAATGGTTTAATACTGATGTTGCGGCAAGACGTAGATAAGATGGTGGTAGCTAGTAGCCAGGCGGGCTTAGAAAATGCCCTACCACCAACCAAACCGATTTTTACATGTTGACCCCACTCGGAATCGAACCCGCAACCTCCTGATGTGAAGCGAATGGACTAACCATTACGCTACAGAGGCGGTTACAAGTTGAATGAAATAAACTGCTGCCTTATCTAAGTATAGAATGGTATCCTGTACCTATATTCTAACCAACACGAACTGTATGTTTAGGTGAAATATACGTTCGTAATGAGGCAACGAAATATATTCAAGCTCTGCCCAAACTTCAAGTAGGTAATGAAAAATGCAGAACCCCAAACCCTTTTCTAAGACGCACCCCACTTACATCAAACGACATCTCCAAGAGAGGGTCGCCTCCCTTATGCCCCACCTCAGCCCTTAAAGGGGAAACGTATAAACTACAAGAAAAAAAAACGAAGACGCAATTATTTCTTTGCAATCTTAAATTTGCAGCTCCAGAAATTAAAATCTTTATACTACGTGTGAGGAAGCCGGTCGATTTCTGGTCGCAAATGTATCGCGGCACACTTCGGTAAAAGCAATGTTCGTCGCTAAATCAAAGAAATGCTTCTAATGAGTCCATTGATGGGTGAATTTTGGTTTGTGTGCGTGTTGTTGAGTGTTTTTTAAAACGCGAATGGACTTGTGTGCAAGGAGGGGAGGGCAAGAGATGCTTTCTTCGGCCCCTCGCTCCTTATAGAGTGACAATGATTTTTTAATACTTTTGCGGTTTTGAACAAACTATCATCATATCAGCTCATATACGTCCCCACCGAGGGGCTCGAGCCTATCGAAATCATCTCCAAGGGCTAACCAAGGGCTTATTAAACCAAGACATCTTTTAGTAAACCAAGTGCTTTGTGCTATTTTATCATAATATGCTGGCTAGTTTGTTCAAGTTAAAGCGTCGGTGGCTCAACCGGTAACGACTCGGTCCCCCTAACCAGAGATGCCGAGTTCAAATCCGAACGGCCAATGTACCAATGAGTTTTTCGAAACTTACGTACATATACTCACCGATTGCTTTAACGGTGTAGGAAAACATCGTGAGGAAAGCTGCATACACCTGCGAAGAAACTCGAAGGGTGTGTGTGAAGTCGACCAACCCGCACTGGGCCCGCGTGGTCGACTAAGGTCCGATCGCCCTCATTCAGGGAAGGCTCGAGCCCCTCGGTTGGATCATATATGAGCTAATGATTTTATTTGTAAAAAAAGAGGTCCATGAGGTTTCAACTGTAAGTTACAAGTCTCTGTAGGATAGATAATAAAACACTCAGATTTTTTTGCCGAGATGTAAGCAAAAAAAATTGTTATTTCTAAATTAAAAAAAAAAAAAACACACCGTACAAGGGTCTTCAATTTTTTAGTAAGATCAACGTTTGAAGCAACTGTTTGAATAAGCTTGTTTTTTCTTCAACGCCTCCCTCCCCCGGTACTGTAACGCGTTAACGCGTTGCTTTTATTTATCCTTCTTCATTTTGATCTATTTCTCATGCGCGGGAACATAACAATCTACACGTATCTGTCACATTTTGCATCAAAATCCGAATTCTTTTCTATCCGTCAATGTTTTGCGCTGCCAAACATTGACTTAGTACAGTTGAGATTCCTCAGGAATGCTCTACAAAATACCTATGTGAAACTGATACTCTGTTAAAGACCCATCTCGGGTCTTATATTTCTACATTAAATCCGATTGTGTGCACGTACGGAGTACTTTACCCACGCTCTACCTCACCCACTCCTACCCGTTGTGCCGCAAGCTGATCCCTTAGCTTCACTCAGTTAATTTTACCACTTTGCCTGCCTATTACGGCTGCCTACCAAATATCATATCGCCGTTCCACATAAGCTCACCCTGGCCTGGACACTTCATACGACGGGCCAGAAATGACATTTCATAAATCAAAACGCTTAACACGTTAAAAAACCGAATTCCATCGCAACAACTTAGTACATTTTTGCATTATTATTTCTGGTTTTTATTAATTTTCTAATAAAGTACTACACCGATTTTGATAAAATATATATGGGACCACACGGAAAGCACTAGCTTTCAAATAAAAGAATTGTGAACCTCCTCCTTTTTGGAAGTCGCTTGAAAAAAGGAATGACAGCCAAACTGTAACCAATATTTATCAATCTGGGTGACGAGGGGGTGAGGTCGCAATCTAGTGAGCGGCAGGGAGTGTCCATACTGTATGTTAGTACTAATATATATACTTTGACATAAGTAAGAAATTGATAGCATTGCGAAAGTATCAAGATCACAAATACAATACACGCAGCATTAAAATCACTCCCCTAGCACTGCTCGCTCGGCCGATCGTCTCCAAGTCGCACTCACACACACACAACACACTATTTGCAACCACACACACACACTCGCGCACCGAGGGGGCGCGTGGCCCTTGCAAACTCCTCCTTTATATTTTCTTTGTTATGTAAAAAAAAAATAGGAGAAAGGGGATCTCAGAATCGATACCCCAATGGTAGATAGTAGTTATTGGACGGTTTTTTACGATATTCTTTTTTGCAGTGTTGCGAATTTGTAGAGGGTATACATCTGTAATAAAAAGGATTTGCGGATCACCGGATTGAACTGAGTTAAATGATGTTCTATTATTGCCCGACTGCCTCAGAAGGAGGGTTATGTTTTTCGAGTTTATGTATGTATGTATGTAGATTTGTATGTTCACTGCTACAGCCTGAACGGCTTGAAGGATTTTATGAACGTATGAGATATCGATAGATTCGTCTTGATCCCGTGACCCCGTGTGTGATATAGAACAAATTTTAACCCGACTAGCGAAAAAGAGGGGTTAGGTTTTTACGCAGGTTTTTAATTTATAATGAATTCTTAAAGTTATTAAAAGTGTTGTTTATTTATATAGTAGAACCCATCTAAGTGTTGAATTCGATATTTTTTAAAATTTCTAAGTTTTGTGAATCAAGGCGCTTTTGATTTTTTTATTTATTTACTTTTCTTTATGTGTTGCGCTAATTGTTATTGTCTTGTTTAAATCTTTATAAATAACAATCAAATTCTGCTTGTTGGTAAGCGCATCATTTATAAGCTAGACCAATTTAGAGATTTAAAAAAAATATTTGAAGGGAACGAAAAAATGATAAAGTTTCCTGGAAAATTTTACTTTTTCTATGAGATTTTTGTATGTATTCAAGCTCCATTACCACAGATTACTAAATAGTTACCATAACTCACGATTCGAACCATGCACCCACGATTACAGTCATACATAACTCATACACGATATCCTCGCGGGAGAAGCTGTGGGACTATTAGTCTACACTAATATTATAAAGAGGTAAAGTTTGTTTGTAGGGAGTAATCTCTGGAACTACTAAACCGATTTTAAAAAATTCTTTCACCAGTAGAAAGCTACATTATTCCTGAGTGATATAGGCTATATCTACGCTCGCTCGCACACCACTCACCCTCAAAGACAGTTATAAAAACGATGTCCACTCAAGCGAAGCCGCGGGAAAAAGCTAGTAAGTATAAAATAATACATTTAGGCACATACCTCTTGGCAGCATGTTGATGATAAAGAGCGTTCGTATTTTATATGCTGTCTGTTAGATATTTTTATGTATTAACATGTGTGTAGTTAGTTGTAAACAGGGCGTAACACACATTTCATTACGAATGTCTATAGACTCTATTGCTTCTAACGGAATGTTCAAAATTTCTGTATAGTTTTCTGCCTTTAGCGTAGCCAAGTTGGGATGATGACCGCAATAATAATTTTGAACAAAAAAACGACTTCAAACAGGAAACTCAGGTTCCCCTCGATTTCTCTGGGATGCCATCATCAGATCCTGGTTTCCTTATCATAATAACACCCTTAGGATATCTCCTTTCCAACAAAAACAGAATCATCAAAATCGGTTCATAAACGACGAAGTTATCCGCGAGCACACATAAAAAAAAAGAAATATATACGGTCGAATTGAAGAACCTCCTCCTTTTTTTGAAGTCGGTTAAAAACCTACTCCTTTTTTGAAGTCGGTTAAAAATATTATGAATTATTCATCAAAAACTTTCTTTCCTACTGAAAATTATAAAAAAACATACTTGCTTTGTTTTCTATCAAGTGTTCAAAATCACAAAATAAGTATGACATAAAAAACTGTGACATCACTTCTATGTATTTTAAACATATTTAGAACAAATTTTAGTTTTTGACGGATGACAAGTAACACAATGAAACTCCACAGTCACATCCTTATGGTGTGTATAGCAGTCTGAGCTTTAGCTGGTGGTATAGGCAGGCTTATGTTGGCACTACGTGGCACTACTGGGTATGACGATTTCTTCAAACACAACAGCACTTCACACCGCGACTTAACGAAAACTGATTTCAAATATCGAAGCGCGGAATCACCGTTACTGACCCAGATAGCTACCGATATTAAAATATTGAAAAAAAAAGATAAAAAAGAAACCGGTTATCAAACACACTTTGTCTTTTGTGGAGACACAAAGGCTGTCCAGATGCCCGCGGATGCTGCGTCCGACGCGGTTTTACAAGAGAATAGAAAAAAAACTGGTTTAAATTGCTGAATGAGCTTTTGTCCTTTGATCGGTTATATTTGATTTATTCGATTTTTAGTGCGCGAGCCGCGTTTGGGAATAAAAAGACGCGCGCTCAACAGGTACCGTCGCGGAGAAAAGCGTTTGACCAAAAACGGAGTTTCATTAAAACAAAGAAAAAAAAACAGTAATATGGAATTAATATTTTAATAATTATCTTCAACTTTAAGGTTAAAGTTGTTTCAATCTAAACAAAAAAAAGTAAATTTAGTAATTATTTTGCATAATTTAACGAGTCGACCTGATATTATTAGTAGTACCTAGTTTTATTTTATAACTTCCTCATTTTTAGGGATCCGTAGTCAACAAGGAACCCTTAGATTGTTTTGATTAGATGGACATATCCGTGTGTCTGTCCGTCAGCGGCTTAGCCCAGAGACTCTTAGTACTAGATATATGATAATTGGCCATGGTTATTCATAATAATCACACCGACAAAGTGGTAAAATAAAATATTAAAAGTTTTTTTAGATTATCTTCCCTACAACATTTAGTACAATTATTTGGGTTAGGGAAACATTATTTTACTTATCCAGTTGTTTGTTTTAACATTTTCTTGACTTGATGTTTAGCGTTGCAACTATAGTAAAAACAGTTTTTTTAAATGTCTTTACAGGTTTTGATGAGACTTTGTAAATAACTAGAACTCAATAAACCATACTGCACTCGGTACCTAGTTCCTTATTCCAAATAAAGTTGGAATAAGGGAAGTACCTCCAGTATAAACTCAGATTAAATTTATAATTTTTCATCGATAGGTACCTATTAGTATTTAAGGTACCTTATATTTGTTGTTACTAATTAAGTGTAGTGTAGTGAGCGTCGGTGGCGTAATGGCAAGGGCCGTTACCTACTGTCCGGGAGGTCGTCGTTCGATCCTACCACGTACCAATGTGTTTTCGAATTTCAATTTCGTATTTACGTTTATCCGACCCTCTTAAACGGTGAAGGAAAACAGCGTGAGGAAACCTACACACGCCTGCGAACTCGAAGGTTGTGTGTGAAGTCAACCAACCCGCACTGGGCCCACGTGGTCGACTAAGGCCCGACCGCCCTAATTCAGGGTAGGGTCGAGCCCCTCGGTGGGGACGTATATGAGCTGATATGATGATTTGATGAAGTGTAATGTTAATTTTTGGTTTATGTATACTAAACCACACTAAATCTTGAATGCTAAGAGAGAAAGTATGAAAATCGTGGCTATACAATTTATTACGGTTCCAAATCCAAACTAAGCCTACGCTATCTGACCTTCCGTCTGACTTTTAAAAGGCTGTTGGCACATATCTTTTGAACTATTCTTAATAGGTCGTCGGCTATTATGCTCACAGATTAAATGTTATAATATGGCGGATTTTCTAACCAATAAAAAAAAACTTAATTAAAGATTAGGGAAAAGAAACGGGATTTAAAGGTATTTTGTTTTCGCTCTATGGTAAAAACAATAATAGATACATAATATAAGGGTGAAACTTAGTGTGGTCACAGTTCAATCAAACCCTTAAATAAAACAAAAATTAATAAAAATAGGTCAACTGGGCGCGAATACGACTATTCACGCTACCTGAGTCATATTAAAAAACCGACCAAGTGTGAGTCGGACTCGCGCACGAAGGGTTCCGTACAATCTAATATATAAAAATGAATCGCAAAATGTGTTGGTAAGCGCATAACTCGAGAACGGCTGGACCGATTTGGCTAATTCTTTTTTGTCGAGTTCGTTATTGTAGGGAGAGGGTTCCTATGTAGAGTAGGGTAGGGTAGGGCAGGGTAGTGTAGTGTAGGGTAGGGTAGTGTAGAGTAGTGTAGGGTAGGGTAGTGTAGTGTAGGGTAGAGTAGTGTAGGGTAGGGTAGGGTAGGGTTGTGTAATGTAAGGCGGTACATAGTTCGCCGGGACAGCTAATTATCTATAAAAATTACGTTTATTGTATGGAATATTAATTTTATTTTAATTTACTTATTTATTTATTTCGAATAAACAATAGTGAATAACACAATTCAATATTCTGTGAATAATTCAAGCGTCTACCTGTTGCCGTTATCAATATCGAACAAAAACAAGCGAAGAAATCACGTTTGTTGTATGGGCGTCCCCCTTAAATATTTAATTATTTTAATTTAATGATTTAATTTTTAAATTGAATATATAACTAAATATTCTGTGAATATTTCCAGCGTCTACCTGTTGCCGTTATCAATGTCGAGCAAAAAATCACGGTTTTTATGGGAGCCCCTTTAAATATTCATTTTATTCTGTTTTTTAGTAACTGTTGTTATAGCGGTAACAGAAATACACCATCTGTGAAAATTTTAACTGCTTAGCTATCACCGTTCATAAAATACAGCCTGGTGACAGACGGACAGACAGACAGACAGACAGACGGACAGCGAAGTGTCAGTAATAGAGGGTCCCGTTTTTAGCCTTTGGGTACGGAACGCTAAAAAGACAACGAAAATTTATTTTATTTATTTATACACAATTGGTAAGCTCTTGGCACCATCTAACCTGATGGTAAATGACGATGATGCCGAAGATGGAAGCGGGCTTACCAAGATTCCCTAACGCAAACTGGCTATCTTATCTTCAAGCCGGTACACAGCAATGCTTTTAACATTCATGTTAAAATACAACAAATCGTAAAGCACTTTTGCCTGTGCCTGTACGAGAGGGATACATTCTGGTCTAGTGTCTAGTGTAAGCGGTTTGTTTGCTTTTAACAGTACACCGAGTAAATGACAATATTTCATAGCATTTTACATTTTTCTCTATTTCAATCATTTCTGTGACGAGTTTAGTTTTAAGGTATAGGTCGTTTTAGGAAGTTGTAGGTTGGTAGTACCGAACCTTTCAGTAATTGTTTTTGAATCTGGTACGGAACGTTTCAAATTCAAATTAATTTATTTGTGATCATAAGTAAATGTACAGGCGTTAAACAATGTTAATGTGCTTTATGATCTGTCCTTTATGGCGTACAAAATTAGAATTAATAAAACCAGATAAATCATGAAAAGGCACACAATAAATTTCAGAAAATAAGATGAAGTAATGTCAAAATGAATTCTTATGTCATATTAAACCTAACATAAAATTCAAAATAGTATATCAATGGATTTACCAAAGTAATATAGTAAAACAGTATGTCAATGGCCTACTTAAAAATATAAAAAATATATAAAATTTAAAAAAGTTCCAAATTATTCTCAAATATAATAATCATGTAACATTTATTCTAATTTTAATCACTCGAATTGTAAACTTATTATTTAATTAACTTTAAAATTGTAAATTGTTCATGGACAAATAAAGCTATATTAATTATTATTATTATTGTATGTCAATGTATGAAACAAACACGTTTCAAAATCAAATAATATTTTTAGTACAACGTTAAATAATTATTTACAGCTCTAATAATAAGCTATATCATAATCATCTTATCAGCCGAAAGACGTCCACTGCTGGACACACGCCTCTGTCCGACCACTTTTGCGATGCCCGCACCCAGCAGTTTCCCGCGACCTTCACCAGGTCGTCGGTCTACCGAGTGGGAGGCCTGCCTACTCTACGCCTTCCGCTGTGCAGTCGCCACTCGAGAAATTTATACAGGTGTAACAAAATTGGTGAAGGTCCCGTTAACTGGGGTTTCTACTCAACATACTGAACAACTTTTGTTTTACGACTTTGCTGAAATCGCAAAAAAAATAATTTTACTTTTCATACAAATTGATCAGCTGATCGACCAATTTTGTACATTTTAGTATGAAGTGTCCAAATTTTTTTTTGAATTGACTATGGTTTTCTTGGGGAAAGTTGTTCAGTATGATCAGTAGAACCCGCAGTTAACGGGTTCTACACCAACTTTGTTACACCCTGTATAAATTTCTATAAATTTCAGGATAAGCTATTATTTAAAATGGATAAATGTTTGCCTGATGTTTATCCAAATTTATTTACCGATTTTCTTTTGTTACTAATACAGTAAACTTCATCTTTATGTATAGAACTAGATGTTACCCGCGACGTTGTCCGCGCAGATTACTGAACATGACAAATTATAAAAAAAAATAAAAAAAAATCACATTGAAATGAATCAATTATATTTTTTTTACAGATTATGTTGCATATTATGTTTGTAGGCATCGCAGACTTGTATACCGTAGCAAATTTCTGCTTCATAGCTGTAAAAGTTGTTACACTTTAAACTACAACACAAGTTTTATGTTATAAAATTTAAATAATAATGTTCATAGTGTAAAGTTGTGTAGGTACTTACTTTATCGTGTCCTTTAAAAAAGGGAAGGAACTAGTTCCCAAAATACAGTCTAACGACTAGTTTGGGAACTAGAGCTGCATCTCAATGTTTGTCACTAGTAAGTGCCAATAAACTATTTTCTATTGTTATACCTTTAAAAGGAAACAAAAAAATCTGGCCACGTGCGACTGGGGGTCACACAAACAGGGCTCCGCACTAAAGCTTTATACTTTTAAAGTATATACTTTGCTCTAGTTATTCTGGACTCTAGAAATTTCTTTTTCTGTGGGGACAGAAGGAATTTAGATTTTTCTGTAATCTATGCAGTCAACCTTATATTCTGTAATTTTTCAAAATTTAAGGCCCAGCAGTTTCGGAGTTAAGGGGGGAAGTGGGGGGACATGCCCTCTCGTATATCTACCAGATACGGTAAACTACCAGGTTTATGATATAGCGTCCTCACTCACCGACAGCTAGGTCATACAGCGAGGGCCGCTATTCCTGCCAACACCATAAGGCGAAGGCAAGGACCAGTTGCGGTAGGTCTTGCCGCCAATAATACTTTTCGCCTCTTTCTTAAATAAATTCAAAAATATTCATCTTAAAATTTCTAAAAATTTGAGATTTGCCAACAAGCCCTTTTAATAATAGGTAGTGGTCTCTTCCACGAGGCACTCGCCTTGCAGAGTACGAGGACAAGCGTGTTGGCGGCAAGACCTACCGCAGTTGGTCCTTGCCTTCACCTCACGGTGTTGGCAGGGATAGCAGCCCTCACTTTATACCCTAAGGGTCGGTGAGTGGGGACGCTATATCATAAACCTGGTAGTTTAGCGTATCTGGTAGATATACAAGAGGGAAATGTTACTTTAATACCGGTACCTACCTGGAGAGTACGTATAGGTAGTGGTCTCTTCCACGAGGCACTCGCCTTGTAGAGTACCAGGACAAGCGTCTCGGTGGCAAGACCTACCGCAGTTGGTCCTTGCCTTCACCTCATGGTGTTGGCAGGAATAGCGGCCCTCACTTCATACCCAAAGAAAAGTATATAATTAATAATTATATTAGTACTAACATACAGTATGGACACTGCCCGCCGCTCTCTAGATTTCGACCTCACCCCCTCGTCAGGTTGGTTATAGTGTGGTTCTTGAACGTATGGTATTTCGCCGTGATTTTGTTTACTCCGTCATTTGTTTTTAGAAATGTCATTTCACGACCGTTGTATGCGGTGTCCGGGGTGTGCCAAAGGGTCGGTGAGTGGGGACGCTATATTATAAACATGGTAGTTTAGCGTATCTGGGAGATGTATGAGAGGGCTTGCTCAAAATCACAAAAATGTATGACGTCACTTTTCTTATTGTTTATTCCACAATTAAAAAGCCCATGGCACTATCTCACCTGATGGTAAGTGACGATGATGCCGAAGATGGAAGAGGGCTTACCAAGATTCCCCAACTCAGTGAGGATCTGGCTTTCTCATCTTCAAGCCGGAATACATCTATGTTGTTGTAGTTGTTTACACTGTTGTTCGGCGGTAAGACTTAGATAAGATGGTGATAGCTAGCCAGGCGGGCTGAGAAAATGCCCTACCACCAACCAAACCGAGTCTTACAAGTTGATCCCGCCAGAATCGAACCCGCGACCTCCTGTTGTAAAGCGAATCGGCTAACCATTACGCCACAGAGGCGGACACATCTATGTTATTCAAGCATTCTTACAACAAAATGTCGTTTTTGACAAGTGATAAAAAGTTAATCAAATGACTAGTTGGGATCAACCCTATTGTATTGTATTGGAATTGTTCAGTTTTTCATAAGGCATTTAAATAAAAAAAACTGTTTGGAGAATAATCGATTTAATTATTGCAAAAAATAATTTAATAACACTTATTAACTAAATTTATTTCATTATCGTCAATTAAAATTAGTATTGGAACTGTTTTTTTCACACTATTTAGGCCTGTGACGTCATCACTTAACATAAAAAAAACTATGAAAAATATTTAAATAAGTTTATTACAAAATGTTCTCATTTCATAAAAAATACCTATATTTTGAATAATGCTAATTAACCTAAAAATACCTGGAGATTTTTATTTTTATTTTTTTATTTATAATAAGTAAGCCCTTGGCATCATCTCACATGAAGGTATGTGACGACGATGCCGAAGATGTAAGCGGGCTTACCAAGATTACCCAATGCAATGGAGAACTAGCTATCTTATCTTCAAGCCGGAACACAAAAATGTTATTAACACTGATGTTTGGCAGCAAGACTTAGATAAGATGGTGGTAGCTAGCAAGGCGGGCTGAGAATTTGCCCTACCACCAACTAAATCGAGCCTTACAAGTTCACCCCGCCGGGAATCGAAAACGCGACCTGCTGTTGTGAAGCGAATGGATTGACCATTACGCCACGGAGGCGGTTAAACCAATGTAACTGAACATCTTTTTTTACAACTCCAATTAATATTTTTACAATAAAATGACTTATTTTGCACAATTCTCAAATACTTTGTGGCTTTATAAAAGTTTAGACCTGGTTCTGTTTTCAAATTCTTGAACCACGACGAAAGAGATTTTTGATTATTAATCCAGCTACTCCTGTTTTTTTCATATAATTGCATGTGCTTTGTTATCGTTCTGAAAACACGTTTTTAAAGCACATCAAACTATAAAGTGAAAAATAATTCTTAATATCAGCTGAAAACAATAATGAACGAAAAATACTGGTATTATTGTGCAAAAAGCGTAGGCTGCTCGATATACGAAAAACATGGCACAAAGCGCCCTATGCTTTTTTCACAATAATACTAAATTAATATGTTTCGTTCATTAGTGTTTTCAGCTTATATTAAGAATTATTTTTCACTTTTTAGTTTGATGTGCTTTAAAAGCGTGTTTTTTTAAACTATATTTATTTTTCAATTTTTAATTCAGGATAATGAGCTAAACTTATGAAATTATTGTATTGTCACTGATTCTTGATAAATGTACAAAGTTTGAATTAAATCTGTCCGTTTAAAATGGGTTAAAATCGAGTGCAAAGGAGTGCGTGATAAAAATCAATATAGTAATAAAGTTTTGGGATTTTTATAACGGCCGTTAGGGCCTAGGATCTGGCTTAATAATTAGCTGGTGCGCGGTGCAAAAAAAACCAAGCACAAACAAACCTATTTGTACAAACCTTCCTCGTTCGCTTCTTCTATTAGTGAAAATCGTATCAAATCCCTTGGTGTGGTTTAAAATCTGAACGAAGAAACACACAGAAGCAGACGGTGACTGTGTTTTATATCATATTGTAGAGATGATTGTAAACTATATGTAAACTAAATAAATGCAAAAAAGAAACACAGATCTGTACATTATTTTATAAAAAAAAAATAGAAACGAAACAATTCGAATGTTTAGTACTTCTACTCTCCGACAGACGGCAGGAGCGATTACCGCGTCACTAGCGCTACGCGTGGTGACTTAGAAAAGCTTCGCTTGGGTTCAACACCTAGTGTCGAGTAGTGCTAACTAACCTGTATTGACTACTCGCAGCTAGATGGCGCTGAACGCCGATAGCATACTATTCATAGTGCGTAGCATCGTAGCTCGTAGTACATAGTAGCAATAGAGATGTGCCAAGTAGAATTATTTCGAGATTATACAGTGTTTTTAGGGTTGTATACACCTATAGGTTGAACCGGGACCCTATTACTGGGTCTCCACTGTCCGTCTGTCTGTCAGCGGGCTGTATTTCATTAACCGTAATGAGTGGACATCAGTTGAATTTTTTTCAGTGTGTATTGCGGCTATAACAAAATAATATATAAAAATTAAATTTAAGGCTCCTTATACAAGAAAAGTGATTTTCGTTTGTTCAGTCCGTCTATCAGCGGGCTGTATGTCATGGACCGTAACGGATAGTTTTCTCAGAGTGTGTTATTGCCTTTAAAAAATCAAATAATAAAAACAAGAAACTTGTTTTTTTCCTTGTACGATGCTACGGAATCCTTCGTGTAGAAGTCCGATTCGCTCTTGGCCGGTCTTTTTAATAAAATAAATAATCAAAACAAGTTTCAAATGCAGGACTTTGAATATTCTTATTGGAATGTTTGTTTACTGCAAGTCCAATTGGAACGTCCAATGATATAATTTTTGCCTTAAACAAAATCCTAACTAAGATAAAAGCAGTGTTGTTTTTTCGTCACATTTTTATCACTTTGGCTGACCAATATTAAAACACAGTAATTGACAATTCTCAGATTGTCTAAAATATGCCTTATTAAAAAAAAATTGCGCGCCAAACTGATTTTGAAAATACTGCAATAAAAATATTTGGAAGAAAAAATTGTTGAAATGAAGTCCTAAAAGTAATGAAAAATGCAATAATACCAAAAAAAACAGGTATAAAATACATTTGTTCTGTTGAGACCTTATTTTTTAGTTTTTACTATTTGTAAATATGCCGTAATAACACATTTTATTGTGTGGTTTTATGAAACCACGGTAAAAGTGAAACTTTACAGAGGACGAAACGATCATGGCTGCTCTCTCTACGGTACAGAGGACGAAAGCGACCGTCACGCGACATGCAACACACAGACGAAAAAATTTGAGACGATGTAATAAAAGTTTCACTTTAAAATGTTGCAGTTACTGTGTTTTAAAATGGGGCAGCCGACTTATTTGGGCCACCACTACTGACCACTTCCTTTGAAAAAAACAATTTCTCGCGTCAACGGAGCTGAGCGAGCGCTTTAAAGAAAATTACCGGCTGGTCTAAACATTGCTTACACCAACTTATTTTTGCCGTCCATTTTCGTAATCGTTTCCTAATTGCTTCAGCTTTAAGGTTCATTATTGGGTGTTTTGGTGTAACAATGACGTTTTGCACAGTCAGTTATTATCAGTAGATAGACAACCTAGTGAGCACTAACGTGGTTCTTAGGTTAATATCCGATGAGCTTCCTTCCTATTAATTTATTGGTGGAAACGATAAAAATACACCAAGGATGTTACATAAAAAAGCGGTAAAGTGCGGGTCAGAACCACGCACAAATGATTCCGTACCATCATACTAGATGGCGCTAGTTTTTTCACGTTTAAAAAACACGTTTTTTGTATGGAGACTTTTACTTTTTCTAATTTTTAATATTTGTTGTTATAGCGGCAACAGAAATACATCATCTGTGAAAATTTCAACTGTCTAGCTATCACGATTCATGAAATACAACCTGGTGACAGACGGACAGACATCGGAGTCTTAGTAATAGGGTCCCGTTTTTACCCTTTGGGTACGGAACCCTAAAAATATTGTTCATTTTTTAGTCCGAAGTAACTAATTTACATTCGAATCTTTCCTAATATTATGAAGAGGCAAAGTTTACATGTAGGAGGCAATCTTCGAAGCTACTCATCTGATTTAAAAAGGTCTTTCACCATATAGTTAGAATCAAAGACATTAGAGTTCCCTTCCAAAGAATTTTTTTTAACTCTCTGGTTAGAATGGAATTCCAGGATGGACATAGACTAAACCCCCCCCCCCCCCCCCTGTCTCTCGGTATCACGTGAAGCCGCGGGCAACAGCTAGTTTGTGATACTTTTACCTGACTACAAAGAATGTTTATATTTTTCGTGCTTTTCAATCAGCTCATATACGTTAGGGCGATCGGGCCTCAGTCGACCACGCGGGCCCAGTGCGGGTTGGTCGACTTCACACACAACCTTCGAGTTTCTTCGCAGGCGTGTGCAGGTTTCCTCACGATGTTTTCCTTCACCGTAAGAGCGTCGGATAAACGTACATATGAAATCGAAATTCGAAAACACATTGGTACGTGGCAGGATTCTAACCACTTTTCTATGTATTAGGGATCATTAATATCACTCAAATAGCTAGTTTCGATCTCCTGAGTCTCATAGGAAACCTATTTTATAGTTTTTTTTAATAAATTGGTTAGGTAATTACATCTGAGTACAAATGGACCCAGGTTATACAAAATTGGTTAGGTAATTACTCGCACATATTATGAGCACGAATGTACCCAACTCTTAAAAAATATACAGAGATTGTTTTACTAGTAAATGAGATGTTTCTGATCTTTATCAAGACATTTTAGTTCAGTTAACTCAGTTTTTTTTTGTTGAAAATGCATTGTTTGTACAGCTCAAATGTAAGGAAACAAAAAAAAAACAATCTTGAAACTTACTCTATTATTAGTTTCACCTGTATTTGTATCATCATCATCATATCAGCCGAAGGACGTCCACTGTTGGACATAGGCCTCCCCCAAGGATCTCCACGACGACCGGTTCTGCGCTGCTCGAATCCAGCACCCCCTAATGTATTTGTATATCTATCTGTTTTTGTAACTAGCGTTAAATATATGTGTCTCAGGACACGGAATAATGTAGACACATTTTGTGGTATGTATCTTCTATAGAACGCTATCTTTGAATATCATTTTACCCACTTTAAGAAGTTAGAATAAATCGAAAATTTGCACGCATATGACAATATATTAATAAAAAATATTGCACACGTAATAAGAATAATTGTCATCGGCAATACGATGATGATGATGATGATGATGGTCCTAGCCGATTTCGGCTACAGCGACCACAGCGATGCATCATGGCTCAGCTGCAGGCACCCCTCTGCTATGCCCTCTCGTGCGTCCGGATTATTATTTTATATTATTTTTATTTAAATTTTTATTATATTTGGAAAACTTACTGCTATTGTACAATAATGATAAATAAAATATATATGTCTGATGTAGCCAATACAATAATTTTAATATATATACATACATAAAAAAGCTTATACCACATTTTTAGTAATTAATTAAACAGATATTATTAGTAAATGAAACAAAGTCACCACGCAACGACAACGAAATAAATAAATTTTGACGCCGTATGAAACACGTTGTTATGCACGTTGCTTCGCCGTAGTCGGGCAAAAAGGAAAATTTTGATCGTTTCGGTAGAAAAAAAAATTAACACACTCTTAACAACCACATATTTTGAAAGGTTGCTGTAAACTAAAAACCAAAATTTTCTTCTTATTAGCTTAGCATTAAATAAAAAAAAGTAAGTGTGTGATTTTATAAAACCACGGTAAATGTGAAACTTTACAGAGGACGAAACAATCATGGCTGCTCTCGCTACGGTACAGAGGACGAAACGATCATACCGTCAGACGAAAGCGACCGTCACGCGACATGCAACACACAGACGAAAAAAATTGAGACGATGTAATAAAAGTTTCACTTTAATAAAACTAAGCGAATTAATTAAAAATAATAAGGCGTAATTAATGTGCCCTACCACAACAGAAGGCAAAAAATACATTGAAAACCCAACTGCATAAAAACTTAAGCCCTCTTTTTGGCTAGTCGGATAAAAATGTATCCTATGTCACTCACGGGATCAAGACGAATCTAACGACACCTCGCAATACAAAATCCATCCAGCCGTTAAGCCGTTAGAGCGTGCCAAAGACATATACAAAATTCAAAATTCAATTCAAAATTCAAAACAATTTATTTCAAATAGGTGTTTACACACACTTTTAAATAGTCAAAACAAAAAGAAAGTACTGTATATTACAAATAATGTCATGATTCAGATTACAGTCTCAGGTAATGGTATTTGTTATAGAATCAACATATATATATATATACTAGCTGTCCCGGCGAACTTCGTACCGCCTTACATTACATTACACTGCCCTACCCTACCCTACCCTACACTACACTACCCTACCCTACACTACCCTACCCTACCCTACACTACACATTGTGACTGTCAAATAATAACAGACAAATAATTAACAATAAATTAAAATTGCGACTATAATTTGAGATTTAAACTATCCTATCTCTCAAGTTGGATCGAACTGCACATGGTGTGCGAATTTTATTATAATCGGTTAAGTGGTTTAGGAGTCCATTGAGGACAAACATTGTGACACGAGATCTTTGTCATTTACATAATCTATTATTTTATAATATCCTCTAGAGTACAAAACTTTTTTGACATGAGTCTTGAATTTATTCTCTGACAAACTAGTTACATTTTCTGGAATTTTATTGTAGCATCTTATACACTGCCCCACAAATGACTTTTTAACCTTAATCAGTCTCGAAAAGGCTATACATACATACATACAAACACTCGAAAAACTTAATCCTCTTTTTGGCGCAGTCGGGTAATTACCGCACTCCGCTAACTTTGTGCAGAATGTATCATACATCTACTGTGCAAATACAGCTTACAGTTAGGTATGTTGTGTGGGGTCAGCTGATTTACTGGGCTCTTCCGGCCGGCTGTCCCCATTACATTACAAATATTATGCTAATGAGACACGCAGTACACAATGATCACGTTTTTCATTCATTTCACATGTCGTTACTAATTCTTACATACCTATGTAAATTCCCAGCGTCACGTTGCGTCGAGGATTCTTGGTGAGCGCGCTTTTGTGGCATTATCATTCATAATACCTAATATCAAATTGGATGATGCCAAAGGTAAAAATTTCGAAAATCCTAAAAACTTTTAGGTACAAGCTTTAATTAGAATTTTAATTACAAATTTAAATATAATAATTTTAATTATTTTGTATTGTTCTCAGCAAACCCTTTCATTTGATACCCATATTGTAGAAGTGAATTAAAAATAACTAGTCAACCATCTTGAGTGTGCCGCCATGTTGGATTTAGAATGACATCCCACAGTTAACCATGCATTGTCATCCACATCATCATCATCATCATGTCAGCCACAAATCGTCCACTGCTGGACAAAGGTCTCCCCCAAGGATTTCCACGACGACCGGACCTGCGCTGCCTGCATCCATCGGCTTCCCGCGATCTTCACCAGGTCATCGGTCCACCGCGTGGGAGGCCTTCCTACGCTACGTTTTCCGGTGCGCGGTCGCCACTCGAGAACTTTACTGCCCCATAGGCCATCTGTTCTACGAGCTATGTGCCCTGCCCACTGCCACTTCAGTTTAGCGATTCTGTGAGCTATGTCGGTTACTTTGGTTCTCTTACGGATCTCCTCGTTTCTGATTCGAACACGCAGAGAAACTCCGAGCATAGCACGCTCCATTGCCCTTTGGGTGACCTTGAGTCTTCTTAGTAAGCGACCATGTCTCAGTTCCGTAAGTCATCACTGGCAACATACACTGGGCAAAGACCTTAGTCTTGAGACACTGCGGTATTTGGGACGTGAAGATATTGCTAAGCTTCCCGAACGTAGCCCAGTCGATTTGGATTCGTCGATTGATCTCTTTCTTGAAGTTGTACCTACCTAGCTGGACTTGTGTTTTGACTAGTATATTAATTTAACGAGATACAAGCGTTTCCGTTGTTAAAACTTTGATTACCCGGGCATGATAGATGCCAGTTATTGACAAATCAAATCATTTCTCATGACCTAAATTCGTTGTTTTCTTATTTTTTATTCACAATTGGTAAGCCCTAGGCATCATCTCACCTGATGACTTATTAGTGACGATGATGCAGAAGATGGAAGCGGGCTTACCAAGATTCCCCAACGCAATGGAGAACTGGCTATCTTATCTTCAAGCCGGACACAGCAATGTTGTTAACACTGATGTTTTGGTGGCAAGACTTCGATACGATGGTGGTAGCTAGCCAGGCGGGCGTAGAAAATGCCCTACCACCAATCAAACCGTATAAATCATGTTTTATTGATATCTTATAATTAAGACTCTGTCTCGAGAGTGTAAAATTATAAAATAAAATTCAAAAGGAGAGCTGGCTGGCTGTCTGTCTTAATTGGCGCGCGAGAGAAATGAAAAAGTGAAATCGGGTGATCTAAATTTAAATCGTCCCACGAAATACTCGTAGGCGACGACTGCGTCTGGGAGGGGGGTGGGGGGAGGTGGGTGAGATAGGCTGGTGAGATTCCCAGAATTACTAAAATTTCAGGGAAATAAAGCTATTTCTTGGCGGGAGTGAGGGTTTTATAAAGAGTTTTCAGGAGGAATTAATGAACACAATAATTATTTTGATAAGTATGTAAACATAGAGATTAGGTTTAATTTAATATTTGAGAATTAATTTGATTAAATTATTTTCACATTACTTAACTTCTTATGATTTTAATTAAACAAAGAAACTTGTCCGATATACGTATTAATTAGAATTAAAATCCTATCAAATATATTAAATGCTGTATCAATAAAATAACATAGAAAATCAATATTTTTTAACCTACACACTCATCATCATCATTATATCAGCCGAAGGACGTCCACTGCTGGACATAGGCCTCCCCAAAGGCTCCCTACGACGACTGGTTCTGCGCTGCCCGCATCCAATCGGTCCACCGAGTGGGAGGCCTGCCTACACTACGCTTTCCGGTGCGTGGTCGACACTCGAGAAATTTACTGCCCCAACGGCCATCTGTTCTACGAGTAATGTGCCCCGCCCATAAGTAGCCATAATCAATAATAATATCTTATTTCGAATGTCAAAAATATGGAACAGCCCGAGATGAAACAATAATTTTCATCGTGCTACCCTCAAAACAAGAACTCTTAAAAGTGCGAGTTCCATTCGATAGAAACCGTACAATGTAGAACACTATAATATCTTAGTCTTATATACATAAATGTATAGCTATGGGGACAGTCACGCACACAAACACAATGATACTGGTACAGTGATGTCCAAAAGTGGTCGAAACTAAACGCACACAGACGAGGGGCGAAAACTACAGGAGTGCGGACCGTAAGAGGGGAGTCTTTGTTGCGCTAAGGAAGGGCCGGGTGTGGGGTCAGTTTGACCCCCCGCGCTGCCAAAGGGTTGAGCTGGAAGGGCTTTTGTACGAAATATTGATCACCATTACTATTAAGATAGGTGCTTAATTAAGAAGTTTTTTACGCAGTTTGAGCTGTAAAGTTCTTCAGTGGCGACTGCAGGGAGAAATCCCATTCGGTGAAACGACCTGGTGAAGGTCACTGCAGCGTAGGACTTGTTGTGGAAATCCTCGGGAGACCATTTTTAGGAGAGAATGTCTTTTAGCTGATGAAATGATGATGATGATGAAGTAAGTTTTTGTAGATGCCGTATTACCTTATATTTTAAATCCGTGAAAATTATCTAACAGTAGATATGGTACAATTAACAAACGTTTACAACTAATATACATACGTCCCCACCGTTGGGGCGTGGGTGTCTTCTCAAAATCGGGAAGATTAGACCGTTTTCAGATGTCTTAAAAAGTCACCCATACATATTTTTCAGACGTCTTTATAGTCTTCCCATACGTCTTTACATAGCTTTTCAGATGTCTTTGAAATTCTTAAAGTAATTCCAACAATTGAGACATTGTCGCTTACTATGGGCCTCATAAGAAGGCTCAAGGTCACCCAAAGGGCAATGGAGCGTGCTATCTATGCTCGGAGTTTCTCTGCGTGATCGAATTAGAAACAAGGAGATCCGTAAGAGAACCAAAATAACCGACATAGCTCTCAGAATTGCTAAACTTAAGTGGCAGTGGGCGGGGCACATTGCTCGTAGAACAGATGGCATTTACCCTTCAATTAGCTAGGGAGAACGGTCAGTGCAGCAATCCAGTTAAAGTTATGGTAAAAAAAAAATAAGATGATGATGATAAGGAATCCCAACAAATAAAACGATTTCGCGTCGTTTCCAGTGCAGTAAAAAGCCATTTCTTGCGCTGGCCGTTTTGCATTCAGCATTTTAACCCGTCCACGGCACAGATGCGCGCGATTGCCGCTTCCACTGCGGGATCTCGGAGTCCGGAATTTCTTTATTACGGCTCGGAGGCGCGTCGAGGAATCCCACGGAATTCCATGGGATCAATTGGAACGGTTAATTCGTGTCGCATGAAATTATTTGACAAGTGTTGTATTTTTATATTGTACTAGCTTTTTCCCGCGACATAGTTTTTATGGCTGTCTTTAAGGGTGATTAGTAAATTATATCGTTTCCCAACTACTCAACCATCTCTGTGCAAAGAATCACAACAATCGAGTATTTTTTTTGTTCCCTCAGGAACTGCATCAGATTATGCTATTTACCCGGGATAAAAAGTAGCCTATGTCCTTCCCCGTGACATAGGCTAGCGGCATGCCAAATTTCATAAAGATTGGTCAAGGCGTTGAAGCGTGAAAAGGTAACAAACAAACAAATACATTTTCACATTTATAATATTATTAAGGATTAAGGATTTCAGATGTTGAGAAAAAAGGAAGAGCGTCTGCGGCGTATCGGTGACGGCCGCTACCTCCTGTCCGGGAGGCTGTGGTTCAAATCATGCTACGTACCAATGTGTATTGGAATTTCGATTTCATTTGTACGTTAATCCGACGCTCTTACGGTGAAGGAAAACATCGTGAGGAAACCTGCACACGCCTGCGAAAAAACTAGAAGGTTGTGTGTGAAGTCGACCAACCCGCACTGGGCCCGCGTGGTCTACTAGGGTCCGATCGCCCTAATTCAGTATAGGCTCGAGCCCCTCGGTGGGGACGTATATGAACGGATAAGAAGAGAAAAATGTATTATTTTCAGAAGGTACTACGTAAGTCGGTCCCTCAACACTGAGGATCAGGAGCCCTTCAATCTGTTTTTGGCTAAATGGTCTTGCGCCAGCTGTAGCGTTGAGGTCGTCCCATCGAGCCGGTCTACGAGCCTGCGACTTTGTTTTATCTTATTCACAATTGGTAAGCCCTTGGCATCATCGTACCTGATAGTAAGTAACTTTACCGAACAGGATTGATCATTACAGGTAGTTGGACTCTCTCCGCACCGCATGACCGAAGAATAGGAGTGTTCTTCGGAAGACTTTCGACAGCAGGCGTTCCTTGTTTTTGATCTTCAACTCCTCCGAAATAGATTCGTTTGTCAGGTGAGCTGCCCAAAGATTATGCAACATTTGACTCCAGCACACGTCTCGAAGGCATTGATTCGCTTTAAGTCACTGGCTTTTATTGTTCAGGTCTCTGAAACATGGAAGAATATGGAAAAGATAAGTGTGCTTATCAGATTGATCTATTACCTGTTGGTCTCTTTATTTAAATTTAATTTAAAATCTAGATAACAAAAACATTATCTGTAGTAATTGTTTAGAACCTGCGGGACCGAGCTTCGCTCGGTGTTGAGACTTATCTAAATCGATTTTTGCCCCCAAAAACTCCCCGTATACCAATTTTCCAGCAAATCGTTGAAGTTATTTCCGAGATTCAGATTATGTGTATGTCGCCGGCATATTATCAATACCGCAATATTACAATCTCACTACAATAAATTCAGTTAGATTATAATATGACGGTAAATTATCAATCACTCATCAATTCACGGCCCATTCGTGTATCTCTGAATAAAACCGATGATTTCTTCTTCTGCGAAGCGTTCTGCTGCCCAAGAGGTGGAGCCTAGCTTGGCGAGGATCTTTGACTGTTAAATCAATCAAACCTGACCGAACCTAACGTCGCTCGCTTCGCTTGCTTATTTATTTTATGTTATTCACTTCGCTTAGTGTTATTGTAATGTCACTAGTGAGATTACAATGACATAAAATTATAAGCAGTATGGTACGGTTCACAATCTTTCGACAGTTCACAATCTCGCGAGAAAGATCCCGTTAGATTATATTTTAACGGTTTTTACAATTTTACGGTGACATACATAAACAAGAATAGCTCGTTCAAAGGTATAGAACGATTGGTACCTATTTAATAAAAATGATAACGACATTGATACCTACGGCTATACATTTCATTCCACTTCTTAACAACCCATAAATGTCCCCACTGCTGGGGCACGGGTCTTCTCCCACAATCGGGAAAGTTAGGCCATACTCCACACGGGGGCTAAGTCCGGGTTGGTGGAGGTTTTAGGGCTAGTGACGAACCCCACTGTCAGGCTTGACGACTGCCATCTATTGGAAGCAATCAGCACCAACGGCTTACCGTAACTTGCGAAGCACGGAAACGATCGAGAAAATTGCCACTAACATTCAAACCCATTCAGGTATTGACCATGCTTCAAGTCAGTTGACCTATGTGATAGGCCCAACTACGCAGTTGCACTGACCTACAAACGCTTTTGAAAATACTGTTAAACAGTGATGCAAAAAAAAATAATTCAGATTTAAAACTCCTCGAGATTCTTCTGTACTTTATTTGGCACTTACCTTTCATTATATAATATTTAAAATTCATCAACATTATCATCATATTAGCTCATATACCTTAACAACGAGGGGCTCAAGCCTAGCCTAACTTAGTTGACCACGCGGGCCCAGTACTGGTTGGTCGACTTCACACACAATATTCGAGTTTCTTCGCAGGCGTGTGCAGGTTTCCTTACGATGTTCAGCCTAAAAGCGTCGGATAAACGTACAAATAAAATAAAATTAATAAAAAGCTGTTAATTATTTAACGTGTTCGTTCCTCGACTTCATCGTCACTTCACATTAAAGTATCCATTAGTAACAAAAACTTTATTAGCTTGACACTCTATTAGCGCTTAAAGACGGATTAAAAAGCTAATTAGCGATTTTGCCTAGTGTATTTTTTGACTAGTGTATTTTAGTTACTTCCATAGTATAATGTCTTATGGCATATTACGTGAAACTATTTTCATCCTGCAGAAAAGAGCTATCCGCGCAATCTATCAGATGCGATCACGTGAGTCGTTACAGAATAAGTTCAAAGAAATCAATATTATAACTTTTGCTAGTCAATTTATATATGAAAACATCATGTACGTTCGTAAGAATTTGCATTTATTTCCTAAAAACAGTGACAGACATATTTTGAATTTAAGAAATGTAAATAAAATAGATATAGCCTTTTCGAGACTGAGTTCGAGAGTGAGGTTAAAAAGTCATTTGTGGGGCAGTGTACTCGTATAAGATTCTACAATAAAATTTCAGAAAATGTAACTAGTTTGTCAGAGAATAAATTCAAGACTCATGTCAAAAAATGTTTGTGCTCTAGAGGATATTATAAAATAATAACATGACATTATTTCTAATATACAATATTGATTTTTTTGTTTTGACTATTTAAAAGTGTGTGTAAACACCTATTTGAAATAAATGGTTTTGAATTTTGAATTTTGTCATTTATTCAATCACTAGCTTTTTCCCGCGGCTTTGCCTGCATGGACATAGTTTTTATGACTGTCTTTGAAGGTGAGTGGTCCGCGAGCCGCAAACAGCTCGCGAGCGTGAACTTGCGGTTTATCCAGATCCCTCAGGAACTATATCTGGCTATTCTGATTAGCTGTCTATGTCACTTCCCACCCTCTCAACGAATTCTATACAGAAAATCACTTCAATCCGTTGCTCCGTAGCGACGCCGACATGCGCAAGCGTGGAAATAAGTTTTCCCCAGATCCCTTGGGAACTAAGTCAGGATAATATGCTTATTATTAAAATATGATATTTCCCACCCCCTTATCTTTGCAACTCTCTGTGCAAAAAATCACAACAATCAATTGTTCCGTTGTTGGGATGTTAAAGAAATTAACCAAAAAAACCTAAAAAACGACTTCAAAAAGAAAATACTCAAAAGTATGAAATAATATTTTAATACATATAAATACACGAAATTAACCAACAATAGTGAAATCAAAGGAAGGTACGAATCAAATTAGGGGACTAAAATTTTTTTGAGGTCGGCACCAGCACACAGCTGAGTGGTGCGCGACCTATCAAACGTTTAAGATTCGATCGCTTTGCTGGCACCGACCTCAAAAAAAACTGTAGTCCTCTAATTTGATTCGTAACCACCTTTGATTTATCCTACTAATATACGGTTAGCCGCATGTCAGTGGAAGCACTAACAGTATGAAGGTTGAACAACGGTATAAGGTTAACTTTGTACAAAGCTAGGCCAGTTCAAGTTCAAAGTGTAAGCACTGACGTGTGGCCGACTGTACATTAACAAAAGTTTTTCTAGACTTGGGTACCAAACTCAACAATTTTATTAAAAAAGAAACAGAAAAACCTGTAAAAAATGTAAATGTTATATCCGTGGGGGCAAATTGAAAACGTCTAAGCTAAAAAGAAAATTATGTAGGAAAGAGAAAAATGGCGAGCTGAGCGCTGGAAGACCGTATGAAGACAATTTTATGCAAATCTTTTTCCGCTACTTTAGCATTCGAGCAACAACAGCCCTGGCTAGGGTTGGCAAAAAACATTCTAAGTAATTTCCACAAAATATTCTCACTTAGTTCAATTGGAGCACGTAATAGAGATTTCTGGTTCCGAATGAAACACAGAGGATTGCAGAGGACAGCTTTGTGTTGATCTAATATACTGCTCATCTCGAGATCATGACAATATAGTAAAAAAATGTTACTTACACCCCCTAAGCATCTCTTAAGAGCCCGCTGGAGAACATAAATCCCATACTAACGTAGTCTTTGATTCAATTGCTAACCAAACCACCTATTTTGAAATAATTTTCTGTCAATAATTGGATGACATATATCTATGTCGGTATTGCATTACTTTTTGAAAAAAACGGAACAGGAATCCATTTTTAACCAATAAACTTGTTTCCCGTTTTCCCTTAAAAAGTTTATTGGTTAATAATGGATTCCTGTTTCGTTTTTCAAAAAAGTATAATGCAATACCGACACAGATATACGTCATGCAATAATCAATATAAAATTATTTCAAAATCAGTTGTTTGGTTAACAAATAAATCAAATACTACGTTTGTATTTTTTAAATTGAAAATTTGAGTGTGTTTGACTACATCTCACCTGATGGTAAATGACGATGTAGTCAAAATAATTTACTTAACTAACAAGATAAAGTATACCTCACCTAGGTACAGTATAGCTATGAAACAGACAACAATTGTTGTCTGTGGTTTAGCTACTGTAGGTAAGGTATACTTGTTGTGTGTGGTTTAGCTACTGTAGGTAAGGTATACTTGTTGTCTGTGGTTTAGCTACTGTAGGTAAGGTAAACTTGTTGTCTGTGGTTTAACTACTGTAGGTAAGGTATACTTGTTGTCAGTGGTTTACCTACAGTAGTACACCACAGACAACAAGTATACCTTACCTACACTAGCTGAACCACAGACAACAAGTATACCCTACCTAGAGTAGCTAAACCACAGATAACAAGTATACCTTACCTACAGTAGCTAAACCACAGACAACAATAGTGGAATCCCTCCAACATGTCTAGTGAATAGCATTATTAATTTTTACAACCAAGCCTTGCTTAGTGGTCTGGTCACGTGCCATACAAACATTTTCTCGCTCTGGCGAATATTACAAGTTATTAAAGAACTGAACTGCAGTCTACGATGCGATGTGCTCTTGAGCATTCTAATGTGGGGTCCACGTAAAAAGAGTATTAAGAATGAACGATGCAAAATACAGTAGAACCATTTAAGAGGAGTATATTCCTAGCGCGCTTCATAAAAACGTAGTTTTACCACAGATTACTAAATAGTTACTTCGTAGTTTTACCACAGATTACTAAAGTTTTACACTGTTTTAAAAGAAGTCAAAGGGCAATGGAGCGTGCTGTGCTCGGAGTTTCTATGCGTGATCCAATCAGAAACGAGGAGATCCGCAGGAGAACCAAAGTAACCGACATAGTTCACAGAATCTCTAAATTGAACAGGCAGTGGGCAGGGCACACAGCTCGTAGAACAGATGGCTGATGGGGCAGTAAAGTTCTCGAGTGGCGACCGCGCACCGGAAAACGTAGCGTAGGCAGGCGTCCCACGCGGTGGACCGACGACCTGGTGAAGATCGCGGGAAGCCGATGGATGCGGGCAGCGGAGGACCGGTGATCGTGGAAATCCTTGGGGGAGACCTTTGTCCAGCAGTGGACGATTTTTGGCTGATATGATGAAACGAAGTCATAATTTTTACGGAATTCTGTCAAGATTTTATAAAAATCTGACAAACTATGACACAGGTTAGTTTATAGAACGTTTTTACAAAATTTCAATAACTTTGATAGATGAATATTCATATTACAACTAAACTATGTTTGTATGGAGTGCGCTTGGGATACAC
The DNA here is from genome assembly GCA_947284805.1 of Coleophora flavipennella. Lineage (NCBI taxonomy): Eukaryota > Metazoa > Arthropoda > Insecta > Lepidoptera > Coleophoridae > Coleophora > Coleophora flavipennella. The sequence goes on along the minus strand of OX369294.1, from coordinate 1,424,725 downwards.
TCCTCTTAAAATTTTCTCATTATTACGCATCTAGAATTTTAATGAATTAATTGAGATTTTATTAATAAGTGAATTAAAACGAAAAGTTTCATTGATTTTAATCCACAGCATATTTGTATTAAATCATGTTTCTAGATTGGAACAAGTAATATCAGTCCAGAATTTCAGTTTCAGAATCTATTGCCTAAAGCTAACAAAAAGCAAATAGAAGGCATAAATCAATAGTTACGTAATGAAAACTATTTAGATAAACAGTTGCCGACTAACTCAAAACAAAGAGGAGGACTGGGCGATGGGCGCTGGGCGGCCGATCTCATCAAACAAGGCACGTACAGTACGCGATAACCATCTATCCTAATGAAAAGCACTAACCAGTTCTGATTGCGACCCCACCAACAGTCTTAAAGTTGAGAAACCCCACTCACACACTGACAGCCGACCCAGCCCACTAAGGAGCGAAAAGATATACCTAAACTCTTCCAATCTAACCAGACCCCTTACTCCCCGCGCGCTCTCGCTCCTTACAACCCAACGGCCGGGATGAAATGAACTTTGAAAGTTCAAGGCGAACTGGTCCTAACTTACCCTCGATGTAGGGTAGGGTGGCCAGCTAAGGAAAGAAAGAAGAAACACCCTGTAGCGAAAACTGGGATGTATCAACGCCCCCGCAAGGAGCCGTGAAGTGTGGCCCCCCTATCGATCGCCCCCTCCCTTCTTAAGCCCACTTTGTAGGATGTCCATTAATTATGCTGGTGAAATGGAACCGTTTTGGCAGCAATTCGCATGAGGCCTCGTGAAAATTTAAAGCGTCCCATACGCCGTGGGAGCGTCGAGTTGTTTTAATTAAGTATTTGTTTGATTGTATTTATTTATAAAGGTTGTAAGAATTGCTATTGTGTTTTGAGCGTGTTTTTGTCCAGGTACGGGGTGGAGTGCGGTTCTTAGAAGGGTTTTATCGGGTGTCAAAATTTAATTTACAATTGTAAGGTTTCACTTCACCAATTTGTTTCGTTTGAATCTTTGAATTTATTGTTTCATTTCTTTGATTAGGAAACAAAGGTTCACGAACAAATGTATAATTGAATTGTGTCATGTAAAAGATTATTTTTTTTTGCCGTAATCGCCACGCTTGGCAGGCGGGTTGGCGATCGCAGTGTGGTTGCAAGATTCAAGGTATTTATTAAAAATAGGTGCAAATTACACTCTTTCTGATAGTCATAAAATAATAATAACATAATTTCATATGCGAAAAATTAAGAAATATACAATAATTAGTTAATAATGTCAAAATTATATCCTATAAATAAACCAGATTATGTCATTAGAACATGAGAACAATATGACACGAAAAGTTATACATAAAATTATTGAATGTCATTGATACCTTTGACAAGAGTAGGCCAGTTCACACGTACATCACCCGGTCACGAGTATAAGGAGAGTCAGCCATCGCTCCTCTCAACCATATTAGAGGGAAAGGCTCCCGATGCGCGACCATCCTACAGGTGTGTTGCAATGCACGGAAAGGACGCTGCTGCCCATCCTCTGGTTGAAGTCCCTTAGTCGTCTCTTACGACCGTCATTGGAAGAGATGGGATAGTCTTATTCTTAGCCGGGAGCCATACGGAAAGCTAGGATGCGGGCAACGCACGACCGGTCGTCGTGGAAATTCTTGGGGGAGGCCTTTGTCCAGCAGTGGACGATTTTCGGCTGATATGATGAAAAGATTAGGTATGCACTGTAAGCATACACAGGGTGTAAAAAAAAATGTGTAGGAATAACTGGGGCTTCTACTAATCATACTGAACAGCTTTCGAAAGAAACCCATAGTAAATTCCCCAAAAAAAAAATCGACGCTCCATACAAAAATACATAAAAAATTGGTCTATCAGCTGATCCTTTTGTATAGACAGTTCACAATTTTTTTTGCGATTTAAGCAAACTTGTAGACTAAAGTTATTCAGTTTTATGACCATAAATTTTATTACAGCCTGTATACAATTCAACCGAACTTCCAAAATGGAGGAGATTCTCAACTCGACTGTGTTTTTCTTGGGTATTTGTAACGCGATGCCTTCGTATATTGTGGACCGATTTACATGATTATTTTTTTATTCGATAGAGTATACTGCCAGATCGATTCCTTTAAAATTTTATCAAAATCAGTAAATCACTTTTTAAGAAAATTAACAAAAACCAAAAATAATGCAAAATTATACTAAGTTGTTGCGATTCAAGTCGTTTTTACAAGCTTTTGATTAACTTGCAATGTATGTATGTTTGTTCGGGTGAAATCTTGCAAGTTAAATTTGACCCACTTCCCGGTTTCTGAAAATTTTGGATGCATATGTATGTATATCGCGTGACAATGCTATATCAAAAGCTTGTACCTAAAAGTTTTTAGGTGTTTCAAAAATTTTTAATACACAGACGTAAAAATGAAAATTTTTCGTGCAACAGTTACAGTTTGTGTTTATTATACACGCCTAAACGCGTTTAGAGCGTCGGTGGCATAATGGTTAGGGCCGCCGCCTCCTGTCCGGGAGGCCGTGGTTCGAACCTGCCACATACCAATGTGATTTCGATTTCATATGTACGTTTATCCGACGCTCTTACGGTGAAGGAAAACATCGTGAGGAAACCTGCACACGCCTGCGGAGAAACTCGCAGGTTGTGTGTGAAGTCAGCCAACCCGAACTGGGCCCGCGTGGTCGACTAAGGCCCGATCGCCCTAACTCAGGGTAGGCTCGAGCCCCTCGGTGGGGACGTATATGAGCTTATATGAATACACGCCTAAAACACTTCTAACCTTAGGTTTAATTAACTGTATGTTCTCTCCGCTTAACTTTATTATCTTACGCATCTTTATGACAATAAAAAGCGTCGGTGGCTCAATTGGTAACGACTCGGTCCTCCTAACCAGAGGTCCCGGGTTCCCATCCGGACACCAATGTACCAAAGAGTTTTTCGTAAGTTACGTACATATACTTACCGATTGCTTTAACATTGAAGGAAAACATCGTGAGGAAACCTGCACATCTGATTCCAGATGTGTATGAAGGGCGCGTTGCACACGTCCGTAGGTGTAAATCTAAATACCCTACACGTGACCGCGGGTGATACTATAAGTGCAACACCGGGTAACCGGGTTAATTGTGCCACACGATAAGTGAGAGAGAGAATAACAATAATGTCCTCTCGAGAGCCGGTTGAAGGTTCCAGTCCCAGGTCCTCGAGTGGTGATTAGCATCAGCACACACATCAATCAGGCTGACGTACCGTAAGACGAGCCCGAGTCAAGTATCATGTTCCCATCCCTACTCGGCGCTGCACTATTGTAGTAGGTAACTGAGGATATCGATATCGATGTAATTTACGTTCGGTAACTTTTATTGAAAATTAATGGTTCATTTTATGCTTGTTATTTTTTTTTGTCTAAAAGGCGTCATATTGCCATTCCTGGACTACTGAGATATTTTAATAGCAGAAAAAATGTAAGTTTTTTGATAGTTACCCTTACTGTAAACTGTACTTCATTATCATTATCATCGTCATTCATCATCATCATCATTATATCAGCCGAAAATCGTCTACTGCAAGACAAAGGCCTCCTCCAAGGATTTCCACGACGACTGGCCCTGCGCTGCCCGCATCCAGCGGCCTCCCGCGATCTTCACCAGGCCGTCGGTCCACCGCGTTGTCATCATCGTTAGCTCGTGCTACTCCACTGCTGGACAAAGGCTTTCAGCAGGCTCGCCACTTATATCTATCTTCAGCCCTGCGCATCCAACTGTCACAAGCAACCTTGTGGAAACTGTGGCCGAAATTCTACGAATTAACCGCCGTCGTGGCGTAATAGTTAGTCCATTCGCTTCACACCAGGAGGTCGCGGGTTCGATTCACGGCGGGTTCAACTTTGTAAGACTCGGTTTTTTATCCTCGGACTGCGGTGGAGGGGAGGAGGAGAATGCGTTTATGCATACCAATAACAGCCGGCTGCACTGGTTATGTGGGACTCACCGCCCTGCGCCTATATGCATACATACCTATTATATAAGGTATATTTAAATAAATATGCTCAGGCCCAAGACCGCACTACCCACTAAACTCCCCCTTAGCTTTGGCAGCAGGGCCACCTTAAAAGTACATCTTGGTTTATGGTAGTGCATTTTTATAGCCCGCCGAGCTACTTACCACCATCTAATCTAAGACCGCCAAACATCACAGTTAACAGCATTGATGTGCTCCGGCTTGAAGATAAGATATCCAAATCCCCACTGCGTTGGGGAATCTTTGTGAGCCCGCTTCCATCTTCAACATCATCGTTACTTACCATCAGGTGAGATGATGCCAAGGGCTTATCAATTGTGGATAAAAAAAGAAGTGTTTTCAGGCACTCTATCCATACAACACTAGCTGTTTCCCGCGGCTTCACCCGCGTGGACAATGTTTCTATGACTTTTCGAGGGTGCGAAGTGCGTGGAAAGAAGTACCTAGCCTATGTGTTAATGCAGGTCCCAATCTGTCTACCTACTAAATTTCAGCCAGATCCGTTTATTAGTTTTTGCGTGAAAGAGTAACAAAAATACATCCATACATTCTTACAAACTTTTGCGTTTATAATATTAGAAGGATTACCAAATGAATTCAAAAGTCTTCAACTGACACTAATAACTAAGTAAATGTAAAAGTCGTTACTATCTCATAGTTTCTACAATTTAAATGAATTTTTTGACTTAAAAATGTAATTGTGTATATTGTGACTTATTTATACCTAATTTTTACATACCTTAATATCACTGACCTATGTATTATTCACCGATTGCTAAAACATCGTGAGGAAACCTGCACACGCCTGCGAAGAAACTCAAAGGTTGTGTGTGAAGTCGACCAACCCGCACTGGGCCCGCGTGGTCGACTAAGGCCCGATCGCCCTAATTCAGAGTAGGATGGAGCCCCTCGGTGGGGACGTATATGAGCTGATATGATGATGATGTATTATTGTAATGATTTACGCATGCTGTTTTTAATAGCTAAATATGAGTGCTATAACTACAACTTTAAAGATCTCGGTATACCGTGTTTAAGACAAATAAATAAAATATTATCTATTTTAATATTTTCAACCGACTTCTAAAAAGGAGGAGGTTCTCAATTCGACTGTATGTTTTTTTTTTATGTGTGTTACCTGAGAACTTTTGACGGGGTGAACCAATATTCATGATTCTTTTTTTTTGAAAGCTAGTGCTTCCCATGTGGTCCCATACAAATTTTATCAAAATCGGTGTAGAACTTTATTAGAAAAAAAAAAAAAAACAATAATTCAAAAATGTACTAAGTTGTTGCGATGGAAGTCGGTTTTTTTAACGCAACGTTAATTTCTGTTACAACACTACTGCTCCCTTAAATTTGGTGAGGGCTGGCTCTCTCTCAGGTGTCGACCATGTCTTTAATGGGGGCCACGATATTAATTATTCAAGAAAGACAGCTTCGCCGACACGTATTAATTACGTGCCATACGAGACGAAATTAGGAAGAGCGTTGTCTGAATATATTGACATGAATGACGTCATTATTTGTCAGATAATTAGAGGTATCTATTTACTGTTGTGTGCTTAAACGACTAAACTGTGTCGACACTGTCTTTCGGCTTGAGAGTATAAAAAAGTTAAAATAATTCATTTTTACATGTATGTTTAAATATATTTTTAGGTATCGAATTTGTTTAAATTCAATTAAATTCGATTCAATTCAATATATTTATTCAAAATAGGTGGAAATTACACTCTTTCTGATAGTCATAAAATAATAATAACAATGTCATTTGTGAAGAATCAAGAAATAAACAATAATTAGTTAATAACATCAAAATTAAATCCTATAATTATGACATTAGAGGTCGCAAGAGTAGGCCAGTTCTCACGGACAGCAGCTGGTCACGAGTATAACGCGAGAGTCAGCCATCGCTTCCATCAACCATATTAGAGGGAAAGGAACGACCCGGCTCCCGATGCGCCACCTATTAAATGTATTTTCTGACTTTATTTTTTATAGATAAGGTGACATTTTATTTAGGAAAAAATTGACACGAGATTTAGTTTTTAATTTTTATTGTACCTTGTGTTGCTGTAGTTTTGTAAGTTCAATTTCCTATACAATACCCATTGTTACAAGGAATAAATAAATATGAAAATATGAAATGTAGTTATAAGAACTCTTTTTGTCGTCTACATACGTGCATGTGTTAAATATATTTGTAGGTATCGAAAGAGTTAAAAGAAGCCATTTTGTCATGTATGTTTAAATGTATTTGTGGGTATCGAAAGAGTTAAAAGAATCCATTTTGTCGTGTATATATGTAAATATGTTTGTAGGTATTGAAAGAAGTAAAAGAATTCATTTTTTCATGTATGTGTAAATATATTTGTAGGTATCGAAAGAGTTAAACGATTTAATTTTGTCGTGTGTATGTATATACGTAAGTTATTCCCCAACAAAATGGGGAACTGGCTATCTAATCTTCATGTCAGAACACGTCAATTCTATTAACATTCACGTTTGGCGGCAAGACTTGGATAAGATGGTGGTAGCTAGCCAGGTGGACTTAGAAAATGCCCTTCCACTAGAAGTGTGCGCCGATGCCTTCTTGACCGGCGGCGGACGCCGGCGTCAAATTTGTCAGCGGCGGCGGCGTATTCGGCGTCATCGGCGTGGGCAGTATAATTAACAGATATGTTAAAATTATTCCACCTTTTATTTATTATAATATAATATGTCACGGTCCTTCACACCACGTTACTTTCATTTTCTTAAGTCTTAAGTAAATGTACTAAAAACTGATTAACAAAAATCTACTTAAAATTAAAGAAATAGAGCACTAATACACAGTCTAAAATAATAAGACACAATCCTTAACACAACATTACTTAAAAAGACAGATTAACAAAAAAACTGCTTAAAATTAGAGAAATAGAGCACTTTTACTCAATCTATCATAATATGGCACTATCTTCAAACAACTTTTCTGAGAATGTTTATTCAAAATATCAAATCTTTAATAAATGAACTACAAAAATAGATAAAAAAATCTAAATAAAATTAAAAAATAGAGCACTACAAGCACCCCTACTCAATCTAGCACCATATGGCAAGATTGTTCACAGCATTATTAATATTATATTCAAATCAAATCTTAAACGGAATACCAAAAATCTACAAAAATCACTATTTCGTTTGTACTTAGTTTTTACAAGACATGTAATGTTGTCCACTGATATTGTGTAACGATGCAAAACAACATCGCTACATTTTTAAATCTAATTAGCCAAGAACTCAACGCTTTAACTCCTCCTAGTCAAATCTTGAAACATAATAACTACCTTATTGCACTTACTTAATAATAAATTAGCTAGCTATATCTATGTAGGTTAGATCAAATTATACAAAATAAAGGAAATCTTGTGTTGAGAAACAGCTTAGGACGGGCCGTAGAGGTAGTGTCTTACAGATAGATAGTAGATGTTAGGTATTACAAAAATGTGGCTGGAGAGGCCAGCAGATACAAATTTGGTCTGCAAGATTGATACAGAGTATAAGAGATTTAGCACCGTCCAAAAGGGTTAGATAGATAGTGTGAAGCACATAAATTTTAGGTTGTTCTAGAGAACAAGCAAGGAGCGGGCGCCAGGTGTTTGTGTACACAGGTACACACACCAAAAAGAAAATATTTAAAAGCACAAGAGAAATATTCTGGAGTACACCTTAGTTAGGCTCGCGTCTTCCCGGGTGGAACGCACGGTGTGTGGTCCGGCCGAAGGGCGAAGGTGCGGCAGTCTGCGAGGCTTCCACCAACCAAACCAAGTCTTGCAAAGTTAGACACCTCCGTGAATAGAACCCACGACCTCCTGGTGTGAAGCGAATAGACCAGCCATTATACCACAAAGATTCGCAGAAATTTGATAAACAGTTAATGAAGCAAATGGTAGAAAACAAAAAAGAATACCTACTTTTTACCCTTGATAAATACATTAGATCCCGAGGGATCTGGGAAAAAATGATTCCACGCTTGCGAACCGCATGCGGCTATCACAACGCGCACCCTTGAATACAGTCATAAATACGACATACTACCTAACGTGGGTGAAGTCGCGGGCCATAGTTCCGAGAAGATCATATTTCTTTAACAGTATTCTTTTGCACCGACAAAAACTGAATTAAAGAGGCATTAGTGCTTTAAGGCGTAGTGGTACCTAAAAATCCACTTAAACAGGTTTAGAATAGAATTCATTTTTGAAGTAGTTAACAGTAAATTTTAATTCTAGGGAACATATAGGTATTATTAAGAATAGTTACGAGGGACTATATCGACTGGAAACACGATTTAATAAAGTTGGCTCGATAGAACATGTAATTTCGCAAAGGTAACTCTTTTCGTGCCATTTTATCGTCTATTTGCGGTTTTATTCTTAAAATAAGTAATTTGATAATATGATTTATTTACTTAAATAAAGTTCATAGGTGACTGAAGGGAAAACATCGAATGGATTTTTATTTAAGATAAATATCATGAAAATAAAAACGAAAACATCGAGAAAGTGCAAAAGTGTGGTTATTTTCTTCCCTCTTTACACGTAAAGAAAAAGACAAAGGTATATTTTTAAGTACCATTGCGCCTTAAGCACGACAAAAGTTTACAAATAATGACAACAGTTAAGAAACTAAAACTTATAACTATATAACATTACAACTATTCCCTCCTTGGCCGAAAGAAGAACATCATCAGAATGGGCGCTCCTTACCCTTACCCCGGGCGGGGTGGGTGAGCGCCGCGGGGTGGGAGGGGTAAGACACTCGATCAATACAGCCCCGACTTTCAAACTGCTTTCGCCCTCACGAAAGTCGCCCGCGGACCCGGTCCGAGCCGGACTGAGGAACTGCACAGAGCTGATAATGCCATGTCGCAAAGCGAATATCACCCTCGTCGCTTCACTCCCAAATTAAATCAAATCAAAACAATTTATTTCAAATAGGTGTTTACACCTACTTTTAAATAGTCAGATTTTTTTTTTGTATATAAAAAAAAATGTCATGATTTAGATTACAGTCTCAGGTAATGGTATTTGTTATAGAATCAACATATATATATCTTTGTCATTTACATAATCTATTATTTTATAATATTATTTTCTAGAGCACTAACATTCTCTAGAGCACAATGTTAATTACCCTCAATCGATAGATTTTCAGATGCCATGGCGTTGTTGGTTAATGTTCACATTTGAAGGCTTCATGTGCTCTAATGTGTGGTTATATACTTGCAGGATGTATTGTGACGATTGGGATCCACTTAGGATTGATCCTGTCCTCGGTCGGAGTACCTGTAACAAAGTTACTTTGAGTAATTATTTAATAAGCTTTATTTTAATATGACATTCATAATCACACTAATATTATAAAGGCGAAATTTTGTGAGTGTGTATGTTTGTTACTTCTTGGATTAAACACAAAGGCTACTTTTCTTCACGCTCGCGAGCCGCTTGCGGCTTGCGCACTCCGCACCCTCGAAACGTTGTCCACGCGGGTGAAGCTAAAATCTAATCTGAGTTATGTCTATTTATAGAAATAGAAATATAGAAATATAGTTTATTTTCACCAAAGGTTACATGTTCATGTTACATGTTACATGTTTCACATTACATGGCTGAGACCTCCTTTTAGGTACGGAAGTACCTGTGTTAGGGATCTCGCTCCTCCATTACTTAATCTATTGTATATTATAGGTAAAAACAAAATATTAAGATAAAAGGTGACTAACATTAAAAATTGTCAAAATTAAATTAATTGGTTAGGTTGGAAATTAAATTACAGAGGAAATACCTATTTAATTAAATTAAAGAGCAGTATGTGTGTCTTCTGTAGTGATACATACACGCAGATAGTGTATTCGTGCCTGTGGGTGTGGGTGTGTGTGTTAAAGCAAGTCTAACAGCTTTCATATTGAAAACGTATTGTAGGTATAGTGATGAGCCGAAATAAGACACAAGTTAAGATAAGATAAGATAAATACTCTTAAAAGTTAAAATAAAAATTAAAAATGTTTATTTCTGTACCAAAATATTTGTGTTGTAGAACAATGTTGGGAAAACCGAGTAAATATAAAAAAAACTTTTCTAAACCTAACCTAACCATTCCATATCAAATCAATCGATATTAAAACAAATATACAAAGTAATACATAACTACAACTATAGCGATGATCAATTTATTGCACACACTACAAAATTTAAAAATAAGCACAATATAAAAACAAAATCTTATGTAGGTACTATAGCTATTTAATTTCGGCGGTCGTATTCCAGATAAGCTGGTATTAAGTTGATTGAGATAAGTTTTCTCCCATAATTGAAACGTAGCTACGTAATAAGTAGTGACTGAAAGCTTAGTTTAGAGAATCTACTTATGTGGCTCATTAGCAAGCACTGCAAAGATAATTTAAATTTCAAATAAATTTTCCAGAATGAGAATCGAGGAGATCCGCAGGGGAACCAAAGTAACCGATATAGCTCACTGAAGTGGCAGTGGGGCCGTTGGGGCAGTAAATATCTCGAATGGCGACCGCGCACCGGAAAGCGCATCGTATTCAGAGGCTTCCCACGCGGTGGACCGACGACCTAGTGAAGATCATGGGAAGCCACTAGATGCGGGCAGCGCAGGACCGGTCGTCGTGGAAATCCTTGGGAGAGACCTTTGTCCAACAGTGGAAGTGTTTCGGCTAATATGATGATGATAATACATTTTCCCAGATTTACAACCACCGGGAGCTTAAGCAGCTCTCTATGTATCGCAGCTCAGCACATCTTAGTGCGCCGTCTTCACATGCCTCCCCCGCCCCCCGCCCCCGACCCCCATTCCAGCGTGTGTCTTACGGCCCCTTATGTACAAACACACATACATTACGTACTTTATATACGCGTACTGATGTCTGCTCGCGATTTCAACTACTTGTTAATGGGAATTGTGTAATTTTGCAATGCGAGATCCCTTTTATTCAAGCGACTTCCAAAAAGGAGGAGGTTCTCAATTCGTCTGTATGTTTTTTTTTATGTTTGTTACCTCAGAACTTTTGATTGGGTCAACCGATTTTTATGATTCTTTTTTTATTTGAAAGCTAGTGCTTCCCGTGTGGTCCCATATAAATTTTATCAAAATCGGTGTAGTACTTTAGTAGAAAATTAACAAAAACCAAAAATAATAATGCAAAAATGTACTAATTGGTTGCGATGGAAGTCGGTTTTTTAACGTTTTTATCCCATTGCGCTAGAAGGAGAAGTATGTTTGTCGAGTGTATGTATGTATGTATATATGTCAATGTTTATGGCATCTGTAGCCTAAACAGCTTGAATGATTTTTGGAGTGCGAAGGTACGTTAGATTCATCTTGATCACATTCTTACTCGACTAAACAAAGTAGAGGTGTTAAGTTTTTATTCATTCGGGTTTTTACTTAATTATTTAAATCAAATCAAAATAATTTATATTAAATAGGTGCTTAAACACACTTTTAAATAGTCAAAAATAATCTTATATATAAAATTCTCGTGTCACAATGATCGTTCCCGTACTCCTCCGAAACGGCTTGACCGATTCTCATGAAATTTTGTGAGCATATTGAGTAGGTCTGAGAATCGGCCAACATCTATTTTATTTTAGGGTAGGGTAGTATAGGGTAGTGTAGTGTAGGGTAGTGTAGGGTAGGGTAGGGTAGGGTAGGGCAGTGTAATGTAATGTAAGGCGGTACGTAGTTCCCCGGGACAGCTAGTAATAATATACTTATTGTCTTTTACATAATGTCATGATTCATATTACAGTCTCAGGTATTTGTTATAGAATCAACATATTATATATCTTTGTCATTTACATAATCTTTTATTTTATAGTATCCTCTAGAGCACAAGCATTTTTTGACATGAGTCTTGAATATGTTCTCTGACAAACTAGTTACATTTTCTGGAATTTTATTGTAGATTAACTTGTTTAGTTATTAAACTTTGTGCTTTCTTATTAAATAATTGTTAGTAACTATTATCATCGTCATACTTTTGAACTTAAGATCAGTTTCAGTTTTAACTTAGAAACTTATAGGTAGCTATTACCAGAGCCCATCTGAACAATTTTTGTAGGACCGTTAACTTACGTTCAATTATAGAGTTATTTATAGTTAGTTATAAATCAATCTAGATCTCCAACCATCTTGAGCTCCTAGGCGTAGATTTAACATCCGATCTGAATTTTGGGAGATGCATTTATTCCAAGGCAAAAACGGCTGCCCCCCTCTCCATTTAATCATCGGACGACCAGGCGCGGAGGGCGGTTCCACCCCTTTGTCGTTAATGTTCCACCATTACGCACGAAGCGTTTTGCTTCTTCCTTCATCATGCGAACGGCCAAGGAGTGGAATTCCCTGCCGGCGTCTGTATTCCCCGATTCGTACAATTTAGGAATCTTCATGACAAGAGTGAATAGGCACTTTTTGAGCTTGAGTGTTACATCGTCGGCTGCATCGGCACTTACCATCAGGTGAGGTGTAGCCAAACGCACTCAAATAAAAAAAAAGTTAAATAAACCATTTCATCACGTCAGCTCATATACGTCCCCACCGAGGGGCTCGAGCCTACCCTGAATTAGGTCGAACCATTATTATTATTATAAACCATTTAACACTTGTATTTTTACTTTCTCTAACAAAATAGAGTTTTTTAATGTACCGTGAGAAACAACATGAGATAATATGACTTGCTATAGAGGGGCATCGCGACCTAAGGTCACAGCTTCAGTCCTGGACCTGTTTAGAATCGTTAGATCTGTTTTGAAACCAGTTTAGTCTGGGATGTTTTGAACCCTTCATGGTGCCGTTTCGTGTGAAAATGTACGCGGGTTGACCGTTGAAATAGTCCAAAGCATGATTTTAGCGGGAAGCTGAGATTTCAATGAGCTAAGGAATCGCCTATTCAAATTATACAGTGATGAAGGTATTAAAGAAAATACTAGACGGATTTGTCATTCATCCCATCCATACTAATATTATAAAAAGAAAAGATTTGATTGTTTGTTTGTTTGCATTGAATAGGCTCCGAAACCAAAGGACCAATTTGAAAAATTCTTTCACCGTTTGGGAAGCTACACTATCCGCGGTTACTATAGGCTACATTATATTTTCAAAAAAAATTTGGATCCTTACTAAAACTCTAATGTAACCCATGGTGTATGGATAAAATAACCTAAAAAATCCTTCATTATCTAAAAAAATAGTGCAGTGTAGTGTAAGGCGGTACGAAGTTCGCCGGGACAGCTAATATATAATATACTTAGGTGTTTCTTACAACTTAATTCACAAAAATAATAAGAATTAAAAATACCGCTAGATCAAAATTTTACTGGCTCTTAATTCTTCTGCGTCACCGATACGAATGCAAAATATGGATAACTCCTCTGTTTTCCCCGCACTGTAAAAATCGTATTTTAACACGTTTTTATTAAGTCACTTGGAATCTTGCAACTCTAATTTCGACCTCTTGGTTTTTAGATTATTTTTATATATATTTTCACTAATTCCAAATAATAACAGGTTGGATGGAAGAGATTCCTGTTTGGGGTAAGTCCACTTTTGTACATGCAATTCCTACTCTGAACCTATAACAGTAGATAGGTATAGTCTGTTGTACATTAAAGAGTTCACAAACACAAATAAAACTGCATTTACACGTATATTAAGTTGTCAGCGACCGGTTTAGATCATCATAAATCAAGATGTTAACACTATATATAAATGTATATAGCCTAGAACCTCATATTAACGATAACCATAAGCATTCTCATCTCTATCGATATCCATCTTAAGGCTTTAAGATACCACAATCCGAGCAGGTTGACACGTGTTAAAATAATATCGACCGTAAGTCGTTATAATTTTAAGTTCAAATCAATGCGCGCTTCGACGCGGCTGTTACGTTTATTCGATTTTTACAATTATATACTTTTAAATAAGTTTATAAAAAAGGTGTTCAATTAAAATGAAAGGTCTTAAAGTCTTCGATTTTTGTGTGTTGGTTTCATTCAACATTAACTGATTGTTTTCGAGAAATTTTACAATTAATACCAAAAACAGGGTCTACAGTATATTTTTTTACATCAAAAGTGGTAATATTTTTATAATTGTATTCAATTAAATCGATTTTTTATTAAAAAGTATATTATATATAATTTTTCCATAGTGATAACTTTACACAGTCTTTTAATAATTTGAATTGAATATTGTCATTTAACACATTTTTAGGCCTTAAATATTTATTATGTCACCAGGTGGCGGGCGCAGCCGTGAGAATGTCAACCGTCAAAGACCTGATCCCGGGTCGCGGGTCACAGTGATCTGATCACGGGTCATATGTTGACCCACCATTGCAGTGAAGGGTTAAAAACCAGCCAAGTGTGAGTTGGACTTGCGCACCGAGGGTTTCGTATCACAAAGCCTCTGAATGTGGAACCTTAAAAGAATCAATGACTAGGTACCTATGTAGCATTTAAAACAATGATCCTTATCTATTTAACTAAAAAAAACGTGAGCGACAGAAAAATGTTTTTTTTTTATTTCGTTCGGGATCCTTAGCGTGAGTACAACTCACACTTGGCCATTTTTTTATTGTTTGTTGCTTTACTTTAGGAAGTACTTAATTAATCACGTTTAGTTTGAAACTTGTGTGTAGGTTTTAAAGATGATTAAAAAATAATAATGGAAAAACAGGTTTTTGCATGGGGCCCAGCCATGTAAAAGTTGGTCGGATGGACGGACGGACAGCGTAGGCTTAGTAATAGAGTCCCACTGGTACCCTTTTAGTACGAAACCCTAAAATTAGGACAGGTTTCTAATGTTCAATAAATACAGTCTGACGGAAACTAATCTATGCGGTAATTCTCTGTTTGCAGATATGACTTCTTACTGAAACAAATTGTACAGCCACGTTGTGCATACTTTTTGTGAGTAGCAGAAATGTTGTGCTACCATCTGGTGTGGTCGAGCATACATCATCATGTCAGACGAAATACGTCCACTGCTGGACCAAGGCCTTCCCCAAGGATTTCCCGCATCCAGCGGCTTCCCGCGACCTTCAGCAGGTAGTCCACTGTGCTACCGTGCCACCGTGCCACCGTGCCACCGTGCCACCGTGCCACCGTGCCACCGTGCCACCGTGCCACCACAAATAAACAATAAACATTACCTACCTTACTTATATCGATAAAAAAATAATTACAAATAATCGGCGTTTGTTTGTACTATAATTACATATGTACCTATATAATTATAGTACTTTAATATTTTTAGGGTTCTGTACCCAAAGGGTAAAAACGGGACCTTATTACTAAGACTTCGCTGTGCGTCCGTCTGTCTATCTGTCTGTCTGTCCATCGGTCACCAGGCTGTATTTCATGAACCGTGACAGCTAGACAGTTGAAATTTTCACAGTGATGTATTTCTCTTGCCGCTATAACAGCAAATACTAAAAATTAGAAAAAGTGAAAAAATAAGGGAGGTCTCCTTACAAAAAAACGTGTTTTTTTTAAACGTGAAGAAACTAGCGCCATCTAGTATGATGGTACGGAACCCTTTGTGCGCGGTTCTGACTCGCACTTGGCCGGTTATTTAACTAGAACATTAAAATACTTTTTTTTTAATTCACAATTGGTAAGCCCTTGGCCTTTAGTATAGTAGGTTGGCTATGCACTTTGCGGGATGGCTAAGAAGAGGGAAGAGCTCCGCAAGTTGATTGCTGACATCCGTAAGGATATGGCACCCGAAGGAGGTATAGTAGGACTTATAAGGTTTTAGACTTTATTAAAACGATTAGACCTAGTTTTGAGAGTAATTAATGAACGACCCTACCTGGTTCAACATACAAAGTTATAGTGACGTACAATGTTTCATCAAATTAGTTGGAGCAATTTTTGGGTAAAAATCAAAGATGTTTTTTGATAATAAAGTCAGAAAAATGAAAAAATCCAGGTGGAGATATTAAAACATGATAATACCCTAATCCAAATTGTATCTAAATCCGTTCAGCAGTTTAGGTGCTAAAGCACCGGACATACATGCAGTATTAATAAACACACACCGTATAATTTTTTATATTACCTTTTTTAGACTTTCAGTGTCTTTTTGATACATTAACCGTAATATCCAAGGGATAGGCGGCTGTTGCCTGGTGTTGCATTTAGCACGCGGTCACATGTAGGGTATATTATATATTTACACCTACGACGTATACAACTCGACCTTTATACATATCTGGAATCAGATGTGCAGGTTTCCTCACGATGTTTTCCTTCACCGTTAAAGCAATCGGTACCAATGTACTTCTTCTTCTTCTTCTTTGCCTTTTCCCACGTCAAGTAGGGTCGGCTCTCCTAATTTTTCTGCGCCATGACATTCTGTCTAGGGTTGTCGGGTCGGGTAGATCCTCTTTTTTTGCGAGACTGGTCATACTGGTGTACCACGTGTATGGAGGGCGTCCTCTGCTTCTCTTTTTTTTCGGTACCAATGTACTTAAGTTTCGAAAAATCCATTGGTACATTGACCGTCAGGATTTGAACCCGGTACCTCTGGTTAGGAGGACTGAGTCGTTACCGGTTGAGCCACCAACTATCAGTGCAAGACAGTCGATCCCCATCAAAATCTCAACTTCGATTTTTTGCCATGACAGTACGTTCCTTACTCCTTCATCGCTCCAAACTAAAAACTAAAAACCGACTTCAAATAGAAATTCACTTAAAAGTGTGAAATAATATTTTTATATAGGTGACTTTTAATTAGTTCTTGATAGCAAACAATATGAATGTACTCGTGAATCGTGATTATAAAAAAAAAATCCCAAAAAAACTATATGTCAAATATAAAAAAAAAAATTTGGTCCTTTATACATTTTTGCCGATTTGATAAATTATTATGTAAAGAGGGCCAATTTTTTTTTCTGATTTGACATAATATAGTTTCTTTGTGAAATACGTTTGTAATCACGAGTACATGCATATCGTTATCAAGAACTAATTAAAAGTCACCCTGTATATGAATAGATTGAATAAAGAAGGAAGTAAAAAATGTATTGTGATTACAAAAAAAAAAACACCAAAGTTAAGATTTGAATGCACGAAATCAACCAACAATAACAAAATCAAAGTTCGGTACAATCCAAGTCAGGGACCTACAATTTTTGAAGTGAAAACTTCTTTAGGCGCGTTTGACATTTTTGAGATGGAAAAAAACGATTGAACTCGCGACACTGTAACCGACACAGACACCGTACCAGGAAAACTCACATAGAGTCAAAACTTTGTCAACCTAGTCGTTTGCCAGGAACACTCGGAGGGTCAAAACTTATAAAACTGTCAAAAGTTTTCCTTTCTGTCGGCACCCCCCGGAGTAGTTAAGTTTTTTTGAAATCGGTACCAGCACACAGCTACTTACCTATCAAATATTTTAGATACATATTATTATTTTTTTAATTTTTCAAGGTTTTGTCGGGGCTTGTTTAATTTTTAATTTTAAATTGAAAGTAATCACGTACATAGAGGCTTTTCTGTTTGACATCTTCATGTACATGACAAGCAAGTGACGTTCCAGTCTTATACGAACTCCTATGAGCCGGTTCTAGATTTTATGTGGCCTCGCTCACAGACTCATAATAGTAAGTATACGAGCCGTCGTCATATAAACTACGGCCAGGGGTCGTCAACATACATGCTTTGGACAAAATGTAAGTGGCAATTTTTGTCTTCATCATACCAGCTCATATACGTCCCCACCGATGGGCTCGACCCTACACTGAATTAGGGTGATCGGGCCTTAGTCAACCACGCGGGCCCAGTGTGGGTTGGCCGACTTCACACACAACCCGCGAGTTTCTCCGCCTGCGTGTGAATGTTTCCTCACGATGTTTTTGCTTCACTTCACATTGGTACGTCATACGTGGCAGGATTCAAACCACGACCTCCCGGAAAGTAGGCGGCGGCCCTAGCCGTTACGCCACCGACGGTCCTGTCCTGAATTTTTGTCTTATCCAACTTTAATAGTTTCTGCAATACATTCAACAATACTGCTGGCAAGAAGACCAATCACTATCAAGCTCACTTAACTTGTTTCATAACTTAAACATTGCATGCATTAGACAGTTGAGGGACTAATGCTGCCCACTATATTTATCATGCCACAGATAAGCAATTTATCATGAATCACGCAAATTCAAATAATGTTCTTATAAACATTGGGTTAAAATAAAGTCGAAGATACTCGTAAGTCCACTATCATCCAGTTATAAAATTCAAGTTGTTGAAAAATTATTGGTTCGAAGTACGAACAGCTGAAGTAATCAGCCATTTGTGTGGTGAAGATAATGATGATGAATTTATTGAAAATAATTGACAGTTTAAAAAAAAACCGCTTTATAATGACAAACCGAACTAGCTCACAATAATATCCTTAATTTTTTTGTACTGTCATACGTAAGCAAATTTTTGATTTCATCCGACGTCTCGAGGTGGTTCAAAATCACTTTTAAAGATTTCGTTACATACATAGATAAAGGTGAAGCTAATATAAAGCGTATAAAAAACTGAAAAATGCAAGTCGGGCTCGCGCACCGAGCGAGGGTTCCGTACTACCATACAATCTACGAGTATTTCTTTCAGTTCGGAATCCTAAGCGCGATTACGACTTATACATTCTTAGCCGGTTGTATTATTTGTTGTTTTAATTTAGGGTTAATCACACTAAGTTTGACACTTGTATGTTTTATGCTTGTGTGTTACAGTTCGATAAGCTTCATCATCATCAGTAGTCTTCATCGTAGCAAACGAAAGACGCCCACTGCTCGACAAAGGCCTCCCCCAAGGATTTCCACGATGACAGGTCCTGCGCTGCCCGCATCCAGCGGCTTCCCGCGACCTTAACTAGGTAGTCGGTCCACCTTGTGGGAGGCTTGCCTATGCTGCATCTTCCGGTGCGCGGTCGCCACTCGAGAACTTTACTGTCCCAACGGCCATATGTTCTACGAGCTAAAAGCACTGCCCACTGCCACATAAGTTTAGCTTTAGCGATTCTGTAAGCTATGTTGTTTATTTGACGCTTATTTCACGATATAGGAACTTAGACTTATGCATACGCACCACCACCTACATCATCAGCTCTAGTCGATATATGGAACGACTACAGAGAAATATAATTTTAACGCTAAACACGTTAAAAAAACCGATTTCCATTACAACAAAATACCTATTTTGCATAGTTAATTTTATAAAAATACCTACACCGATTTAAATAAAATTAATATGTCACCAACCTGGCATCATTCGCTATCGAATAAAAAAAGCCACGTTAGTCAGTTTTCTATATGCGAAGATATCGCGTAACAAATATACAAAAAAACATGCAGTTGAATTGAGAACCCCTCCTTTTTATTAGAGAATGGTTGAAAAAGAAAATAACCTTGAACAAAAAAACTAAAAATTTTGTCTGATAGTTGGCGACCTCAGTTATCGATCGCCGGACGGCGGAAGATCCCAGCACGCTTTCTACTTAGCGATTAAGTCTAATTGCCCCAGAATTTATCGCCTCCTGGTTTAGCCTGAAATTTGCATGAAATCTTATATTTACTGTAGGCACATTTTGGCAATGGAGACGGTGGAGGCTGATATAAGGATTGCATGCCAAATATTGTTGGTACTTAGTAGTTTTGTGGCGCAAATTAATATTGGCTATCCTTTTAAAAAATAAATGTACATTTTTTAAATTTATATATCTTATCTATATATGTATAAAAATGAATGTATTCTTCTGGTCATCGCATCACGCGTGAACGGCACGACTGATTTCGCTTATTATTTTTTTGTTGAGTTCGTTATTGTCAGGAGAAGGTTCTTATCTAGGGTAGGGTTGGGTAGGCTAGTGTAGTGCAGTAGTACAGCTAGTCCTTAATAATAGTTCAAGGTTCTAAGCTTTCAAGTAGGTAATATATTGGTATTTTGTGATATATTATACTAGCTATCCATACATTAAAAAAAATTTTTGATGGCAGAAAAATCTTGGCAAAGGTTTTTTTAGAGGGATAGTGCTACATTTTTTTTTGCAAAAAGACTCTGAGCTTCAATACTGTAAACACATGTAAAATAGATTAAAAAAACAAACAAAAAGTTATTTAAACACCTCACTTATTCATTTTTAAATTCAAAATATTAGCTGGCCATTTTTTAATAGCTTTTTTTTAACCGCCTCCGTGGCGTAATGGTTAGCCATTCGCTTCACACCAGGAGGTCGCAGGTTCGATTCCCGGTGGGGTCAACTTGTAAGACTCGGTTTGGTTGGTGGTAGGACATTTTCTAAGCCCGCCTGGCTAGCTACCACCATCTTATCTAAGTCTTGCCGCCAAACATCAGTGTTAACTACATTTATGTGTTCCGGCTTGAAGATAAGATAGCCTGTTCTCCATTGCATTGGGGAATCTTGGTAAGCCCGCTTCCATCTTCGTCATCATCGTCACTTACCATCAGGTGAGATGATGCCAAAGGCTTACCAATTGTTAATAAAAAAAAAGAAGCTTTTTTAAATAATTTTTAGACTCTAAGAAGTATAATGCATTTTTGTTTTGTGGCATATTAAACTAGCTATTCATACAAGATGTCTATGTAGCTACAGTTACAAACAGAGAGCGATATAGTAAACAAGATACCTACACTGAAACGCCGCAACACAAGAGTGGCCAACCGGAAAGGCAGATTTATATTACGACCCAACTAAGATCATAAAACTATACTATATCACCCGCCCGAGTATTAATATCCCTACATTTATCATGACCCCCCCCCCCCCCCGTAACCCCCTACTCCTGCTTTGTGTAAGAAACTGCCCGTAACAATCCGGCAAACAAGTTCGGACACGGACAGCCATGTAGGGTAACCAGATATTAAATTGAAAAGTCCTGACAAAAAGCCTGATTTTTATTAAAAATTCCTGACATTTTACTGAAACGGCCGCGGTTTGACGACGCACAGTAGTCATAGCAATAAAACACCACTTATAATATTCCTTTTGAGTGCCAACCGGTCACTCTCCTACTCACAATCTGCCATTGAGCCTACTCTAACTCTCCGCACAATGAAAAAAATCACCGTTCATTTTAGTCCATAATACCAATACCTATAAACACGTAAATAATCAAAAAAAACCTGACATTGTCAAAGTCCGGCCGGAATCCTGACTGGTGCCTAAAAATACTGACACGCTAGGACAAATCCTGACGTCTGGCAAGCCTACAGCCATGCAAACGGTCGGTGCTAGTACTAACATCGCAACTTGCACGAAACTGTTCTTAACTTCAGCGTTTCAGTGGTCGGACTAAAATTGGATCGGGGCGCAACAACCTAAAGTATACCTTGATGACTAAAGTTGAAAGTAACTTTTTGGGTGATCGTTGTTAATGGCGATTGAGGGGGTGGTATTGGGTTTTGGGTTTTGTTCGGTGGGTATAAGGGTGGGTTTGGCTCGAAGATGAAAGGAAGCAGTTTGCCGGAAGGGTAGTCGCGTAAGGAAGTTGAGCGATTATGTTTAGTCAGTCCTGGGGTATGCTAGGCGATGGGTACCAACTCGTGACTTGGTGTCAGCCTCCAACTGCACAGGAATCAATATTAAGCTTATAGCATAGTACTAAAAGCGTCGGTGGCTCAACCTGTAACTACTCGGTCCTTCTAACCAGAGGTACCGGGTTCAAATCTGGACAGCCAATGTACCAATGAGTTTTTCATAACTTACGTACATATACTTACCGATTGCTTTAACGGTGAAGGAAAACATCGTGAGGAAACCTGCACACGCCTGCGAAGAAACTCGTAGGTTGTGTATGAAGTCGACCAACCCGCACTGGGCCCGCGTGGTCGACTAAGGCCTGATCGCCCTGATTTCAGGGTAGGCTCGAGCCTCTCGGTGGGGACGTATATGAGCTGATATAATAATAGTACTAATATATAAGGTGTAACAAAATTAGCTGAAACTATTTTAACTGGTGCTTCTACCCATGAAACTGAAAAACTTTCCCCATGGAACCCATAGTCAAATCGCAAAAAAAAAAAATTAGCTCTCCCATACTAACTCGATCAGCTGATCAGCCAACTTAGTATGGGAGGTTAAATTTTTTTTTTGAGATTTGACTATTGGGTTCCATGGGGAAAGTTGTTCAGTTTCATGGGTAGAAGCACCAGTTAAAATAGTTTCAGCTAATTTTGTTGGACCTTATATAAACTTTGCTTAAAAGCGTCAATCTTTCTTAAAACTCCTCCGTCCCTAAAAGTAGCAACTCAATTCACGATGTTTCAAACATCGAACCAAATTGCTTGAAAATAAAGTTCTTATCAGCTCGTACTGCAATCGCTGCAGACGAATCGTGCGAAAATTGTGGTTTTTAATTCATTGTAAATTAAATAAGAAGAATTTATAAAAAAAGTAAGAAAACAAAGTCATTTTATATTGTTTTTTAAGAAGTTCATCCTACTATTAATATTATAAACGCGAAAGTTTGTAAGAATGTCTGGATTGTAAGTTTGTTACTAAGGCTGAAATTTGGGCGGTAGACAGATTAGGACCTGGATGAACACATAGGCTACTTGTTTCCACGCTCGCGAGCCGCAAGCGCACCCTCGAAAAGTCATAGAAACATTGTCTGAGCGGCGGGAAACAGCTAGTAAATCATCATAATTTTTCGATGAAAATTGCAGCAGTTCTAACGGTTACAAACAAAAAAAAGGGTGCATTAGGATATTTTTTTCTTTAGTTCTGTGTATTAAAATATTTAATTTGTTTATGTTTTTGTTTGTTAATATCAAAATTAAAAAAAAAACAAAATTGAATTATTTATGTACATATTTATTATTTTATATATTTTTGTTACAATATTTGAGTATTTTATTTATTTAAGTATTTTATGTTACATGGTTATTTGCAAATTTTTCTGTTTTTAATTATTGCACCGCCCCTTAACTTTTTCTATCGCTGTTTCCCTACCCAAAGGTTGTCTGGAAGAAATTGCTACCTAGCAATAAGGCCGCCTATTGTATAGGCTTTCTTCTAAATTGTTTTTTTTTAAATTTTGTGATACAATAAAGAATATTGTATTATATTGTACAATATAATTTGAGGAAATCAAAATCACTCTTCATATTCTGTAAATTACATCCCACCATTCCTTACTAGCGTCGGTGGCTCAACCGGTAACGACTCGGTCCTTCTAACCAGAGGTACCGGGTTCAAATCTGAACGGCTAATGTACCAATGAGTTTTTAAAAACTTACGTACATATACTTACCGATTGCTTTAACGGTGAAGGAAAACATTGTGAGGAAACCTGCTCACACCTGCGAAGAAACTCGCAGGTTGTGTGTGAAGTCGACCAACCCGCACTGGGCCCGCGTGGTCGACTAAGGCCTGATCGCCCAAATTCAGGGTAGGCTCGAGCCCCTCGGTGGGGACGTATATGAGCTGATATGATGATGATGACATGACATGACATGACAGGCTCGCCTATACATAAGTATTATTGAAATACGCAGCTTCATCAGGCCTACAATTGACTGGTTATTGAATCAAAGTTTTCCAAGTGGCAATTTTCCATCGTCAATGGGCAGCGGTTCTAGCGACAGATTGGTGCAATGGTGCCATGGAGTACCTGGTTTTGTACCCTTGTGTACCCTTCAACGGCCAAGTCACACAACATTAACTATAATAATAAAGAAATCGCAGTAAGGAAACTTAGACTTGGCACAACTTTGTCTTGATTTCATTACTTTTTAGAGATAAACAAGCAGCTCCATCGAGACTTGGCTAGTTTTTTTACAGATTTTTTTTTGGTGGGATTTCACTTATTTTTGTATAAACGTGGGCATATTGATTTATTTTATTAGATTTTCTTATTTTACACATTTTAGATTGTTTTATATATTTTTCCAGCAGCCATAAGCTCAGAAGCTGAGCCGTAAGTTGTGGGTTTCATCATATCGCTCGTGTAGGATTGCGCGCTCGTGTATACGTCACCATCAGCATCACACGTGTACACTAGCATTTTGTCCCAATGTTCAGCAACGTAGCAACTATAGCAGATCTGATACTGCAAGTTGAGTCAGTTCTACCATACACCAAGAAAGATATTGAATTGAAGAGACAAGACCCGTCTTTGGGCACACCAACTACTTAGTAGCCACTAAGTTCATCGTCGTCTTTTAATATTATCGACATTTTTTACGATATTATCTTGCGAAATCAAACACAAATAAACTCAACGACCTTTAGTATATGGACAACAAATCAGAAATACCGATAATATTTAGACTAAAACAATAATAACCTATATCATCAACACTTCTTTT
The DNA here is from genome assembly GCA_947284805.1 of Coleophora flavipennella. Lineage (NCBI taxonomy): Eukaryota > Metazoa > Arthropoda > Insecta > Lepidoptera > Coleophoridae > Coleophora > Coleophora flavipennella. The sequence goes on along the minus strand of OX369294.1, from coordinate 1,400,276 downwards.
GTCTTAATAAAAAAAATCTCAAAGAAAATATTACTCAGCCTACTCAATCTATACAAACTATAAACAAAACGTTAACTCTTAATTATTAGACAAGTGTCAATTAATTATCAATGAACTTTCTACCAAAGGTATTACCTACCTAGTACTGAAACACAGCTAAATTAATGATATTTTTAAACGAAACGAAGTAATATTTAACTAAATAAACTAAACCTAGAATACTAGAAAAGTACTTACTAATAAACACCAACGCGATTCCAAGTACTGCCTAACTGTAAATTAAACCTAGAAAACTAAGAGTAGGTACTAAATAACTAACAATTAAATAAAGTATTCAATTAAAACTTCTTTTAAATCTAATAATTAAGTAATAATCAGTAATCCGTCACTAATCATAAAATTCCTAACCTATTCAAATCTTCGTATGTTATAATAATAACCTGCTAATTAACCTTAGCAAACCTCACGAAATAATAAGCAAAATCAACGAAATGTAAATAAATAATCCCTCCTAATCCCTAGTATTCCCTAGCAAACGTTTACAAGCGCAGTAGAAGAATGTCGTAAACGACTGTAACGCGGCTGGTTTTTTTTTTCCCCCGTTTGATGTTAGTTGGGGAGAGAGGTGAACACGTTTACGTATACCTGTGCAGCGGTAAGACTGCACCGGTTATGTGGGACTCACAGTGTTAAACCGAATACCCACTAACACCCCCCGAAGAACTTTGGCAGCATAAGCTACCCTAAAAGTATATCGGAGCGACGCCCCCCCCCCCCCTTAACGCGGCCGGTTGCCACTTCGCCATATAAGGTTATCGGAAAAACAAACTTAAGCGCGTTTTGAAATACAGTCAGCGCCATCTAGCGACGTGTGCGGGTATCACAGCCACTTTTAGTCCAATGCATTATATTTTAACCAAATGTTGAGTGAAATTAATATTTAAGTGTAATTTGTTTATTGAATTTGTGTACTGCTCGAGTAGAATAAAGTTAATCGTTCGACTATTTCTTCTTGTAAACTTGTAAGTATAAGTATAAAAGCCAGTCTAGTCTTACCCAGAGTTTTCCTTTAATTTTATTTATTTGCGTATTAAAAGCAGAAGGGTAGGCATTCGCCCAGCAGTGGGACGCTATCATCATTACAGCTCATATACGTCCCCACCGAGGGGCTCGAGCCTACCCTGAATCAGGGCGATTAGGCCTTAGTCGACCACGCGGGCCCAGTGCGGGTTGGTCGACTTCACACACAACCTTCGAGTTTCTTCGCAGGCGTGTGCAGGTTTCCTCACGATGTTTTCCTTCACCGTTAAAGCAATCGGTAAGTATGTACTTAAGTTTATGAAAAACTCATTGGTACATTGGCCGTCCAGATTTGAACCCGGCACCTCTGGTTAGATGGACCGAGTCGTTACCGGTTGAGCCACCGACGCTATAGGCTAGATTAAATTAGAAGATGGGTCCCGCCCGCTACGCTGGATTTTACAATGACAGTAGAATTTTTTATGTACCAATAGTAGAAGGGGGCATTACCATATCTCTAATACAGCTGAGACCAGCTGAGGGTTCTTCATCGGATACTTCAGACCTTCGATTTTTGACATCAAATGAAGCGGCCCACCAAGTTGAATATTTTTGTAAAGGCTGTATGTCGATCTCTAATAGTTTGGTTGGGCTCTTGTGTTTTTTAATCAGGGTCACCAGGTACTCCAGATCTTCGATTATCCTAGTTTTTATAGTTTTCCCTTTATGTGGCCATTAAACCCTAACTCTGTACCAAATTTCAACTCTCTGAGTTCATGGGAAGTACTAGTTCTATTCTGATGATCATGAGTGAGTGAGTGAGTGAGTGTCATAAATGCGAAACTTTGAAACTAAATGACCTACAGACTTGAAATTTTGGATTTTAAGTATGTGATTATAGCTTACTGGATGACGAAAATTTCTGCGTTCTGGTCTTATCCAGAGGTTCTCAAATAGGGGCCTGAAAATGCGGCGAAATGGTTCCAGTAAAGGTAGTACGGCAGTGTTTGCTTAGCGCTCGACTTGGCGGGGGCACTGCCGTGCCCCCCGATTTTTTTTTGTATAAAATACTCAATTGAAGTAATAGTGGTTACAAAGTTGGTCGTTGGCGGTGGGATAAGCCTTCACATAATGGACTGACTCGTCGGTCCAGTGTTCAGCGCTGCTGGCTGTATGCTGCCTGCTGGGCCGAGAGCCGTTGGTTCCATCTCCATCCCTGCCCACTTGCCCAGGGCAAACATTAATGTGAACAACAGGTTCAGAAGAAGAAGATGAAGATCACGGGAAGCCGATCGATGCGGGCAGCGCAGGACCGGTCGTCGTGGAAATCCTTGGGGGAGGCCTTTGTCCAGCAGTGGACGATTTTTAGCTGATGATGATGAACAACAGGTTTGTTTGCTCTGTGTCTGGGGCATAATATCTATTGATGTATGAATTTAAGACGTAGTAAAGAGAATCCTAGTTTGCGACTAGATGATCGTGTGTGATTTGTCCCTAAATATTATTATTACTAGCTTTTGCCCGTGGCTTCGCTCGTGTACACATCTTTTTCAAATCATTAATATCTTTGAGGGTGAGTGGTATGAGAGCCATAGCTGCTCGCGAGCGTAAATATAGCCTACAAGCTTTTGCCAGCGGCTTGGCTCGCGTGAACATAGTTTCTATGACTGTCTCCAAGAGTCTTGGAGACCTGTCTGTTTAGTTGGCGATGCTGAGAACCATAACAGAGGACATACTAGGCATAGTGAAGACCGCAAGACCAAACTACGCCTTGCGTCCATGAATTTATTGGTTAAGTCCGAAATCTTCTTGATTTTTTTGAACGGCGATCCTTAGAAGCCTTGGATGATTTCCTAGAATAACAGTTATAGGTTCGAGGAAATTTTCTACACTAATATCATCAATAGGTAAAGCTTATAAGTTTGTGAGTTTGTTGGTAGGAGTAATCTCTGGAACTACTCAACCGATTATAAAAAATTCTTTCACCAATAGAAACTCGTGAGATTAAAAACCCTCACCTTCAGCTCGGGCTTGTTAATGTAATGACAGCTCGTTTACAATAACCCTACTTTTCACCCTTGTATCACAATGTACTATTTCAATACAGTTGCTAGTAATCAATACTTTGAATAAGAAAGTGAGTTTGTTTATGTCAATTATAGCCAATCGATCTTTATTTAGCGTAAAGCGTAGAAAAAGTAACATACTCCTATTCTGTGTTACCCAACCTCTTCCCGATGAAAAGTATTTTATCGTCCACTCAACAGATAAAATAGCGAATAATAAATAGCTACTGCAAAATAGGTTTCATTTTGTGTTCACAATACAAACACTAAATTAAAAATTATAACAACCTTAAAAAAAAACGACCGCTTAAAAACATAATCCCACTTTTTGGCGAGAGTGAATAGGCATTATTTAAGTTTGCGTGTACCATCCTCGACTACATCGTCACTTACAATCAGGTGAGATATAGTCAAAAGCACTTAAATTTTTAATTTAAAAAAAAGTCGGGTAAAATGTATACTATGTCACTTACGGGATCAAGACGAATCTAACGATACCTCGCACTCTAAAATCGATCAAACCGTTTAGAAGATACCGTGGAATAAAGAAACATACATACATACATACATAAGACGTGATAAAGTGTGATTAAACATGGCGGCTCGACTATCTACGTAATACGGGCCCGGTAATCAACCCAGCTCGGAAGGAAGTACGAATTTGGTCCCGTAAGATGTGGTCGTAAGGCGCCCCCACCTCCCTCCACCCTGGGGTAGGGGGAGGGACAATTTGTTTGTTTCTAAGGACCAGCCTCCACCGAGGTTGGGGAGACGATTCTAGAGATTTCAGTACTAGAAATATTAAACTTAACTATAACCTATATCAATAAAAAAAAAGCAAAAGGTAAACAAAAGAACTATGGAATTGCCATTTGAAACTGTCAAATCCCTACCTACTAAGTTTGTTTACATTGTGCTTGTTTTCAATCAACCAATCAAAACCATTTATTTCGAACTAGTGGATGCCCGCAGCTTCGCCCGCGCAGATCCCGATTTTTGCGGCTCCCGTGGGAATTTCCCAAAATCCTTTCTTAGAGGATGCCTAGTCATAACATCTACCTGCATGCCAAATTTCAGTCCAATCCGTTCAGTGGTTTGGGCTGTGCGTTGACAGATCACTATTTCAGTCAGTCAGTCACCTTTGAGTAATATACATATATTTAGATAGGTGTTAATACACACTTTTAAATAGTCAAGAAAAAAATAATTGTATATTACAAATAATGTCATGATTCAGATTACAGTCTCAGGTAATGCTATTTGAGAATCAACATATATATCTTTGTCATTTACTCTATTATTTTATAATATCCTCTAGAGCACAAACATTTTTTGACATGATTCTTGAATTTATTCTCTGACAAACTAGTTACATTTTCTGGAATTTTATTGTAGAATCTTATACACTGCCCCACAAATGACTTTTTAACCTTACTCAGTCTCGAAAAGGCTATATCTATTTTATTTACATTTCTTATTGATTGGTTTATGGTATAAAAAGATTTTATATATTCGGGGTTGGAGGTAAATTACTGCTTTGTGCCGCTGGTGTGTGAGACAACGGGCTGCTGGGGTTTAGAGGCATTGGTCTTTATAAAGGAGATTGGGCGTCGCCTTCGAGAGAGGGGGTGTGACGCCCGCTCCGGGTCCTACCTGCTGCAAAGTTTGTCTATGGCCATCCAGCGCGGCAACGCGATGTGTGTCATGGGCTCCTTTGCGGCTGGTTCGACTCGGGGTTTCGTTTTTTAATAATATTTTTATTGTGAGGTTAGGTTAATTAAGTTATGTTTTAAATTAGATTTTTAAAAATTAGGGTTAGACATTGGTTTTGTATGTATTGTACTAAACATGTCAAATAAAATGATTATCTTACACAAAAAAAATTACCAAAAGGAAAAGGTATTATTATTTTCACGGATGTTTCGAGATTCATCGTCAAATTTTTTGCTAGTTTATTGTCAGTTTCATAGAAATACATATACAAGATACAAGTTAATGATGTATTGTTGACTTGTTTATCAGAGAATGGATTACCCCATGTTTTAGGAAACGTGAATACATTCTTAAATCTAGACTCTGTCTCATCATAATCTTATATCTTATATACATATATAAAAGAAAGTCGTGTTAGTTACACCATTTATAAGTCAACAACGGTTTGACAGATTTCGCTAATTCTTTTTTGTTGGGTGCGTTATTGTCAGGAGCAGGTTTTAGGGTATGGTATGGTAGGGTAGGGTAGAGAAGTGTAAAGTGGAACGAAGTTCGCCGGGACAGCTAGTGTATTATAAACCTTAGATTCTCGTTATTCTGCTTTAAGTTTTCGAAAAGTGTGTAAGTGTATAAATATATAAGATTCGCCTGTAAGCCAACGTTACCTATAGATTTAAAATATTGATAACATGCCTCCATTGCACTTCGTCAGTCCTAGCATTCACATGCAGCGGTGCAGGCTGCACAAAAGTTAGTTCTTTCATGCGAGCTGCAGAAAAATTTGTTTCTTTTATGCAGGCTTCACAAAAATTTGTTTCTTTCATGCAGGCTACACAAAAATTTGTTTCTTTTGTGCAGCCTGCACAAAAGTTAGTTTATTTCAAGCAGGCAGTTTATTTTAAGCATTTTAAGAAAACTCATTATCGTCATTTGGTGTCGCAGGTTAAGGGCCGCCAGGAGGCTCGAGTTTCCATACAAACGTAGTTCCGCTTTAATACAAAAACTACACGCCGGATTGAATCCAAACTTTGCAAATATATTGAGGAGACACATATCGATGTTTGTGATTAGTTTTCGATGTACTGATATAAAACGGAAAAAAATAAGAGCAGTTTCCAACTTTCAGTACAAAACTAATTTAAGCCTTCATTTAGCTACGTTAAAATTTACTTCGATGAAAACTAATTACAAACGCCGATATGTATCTATTCAATGTATTTACAAAGCTTGGATTCAATCCGGCATGCAGTTTTTGTATTAAAGCGGAACTACGTTTGTATGGAAACTCGAGCCTCCTGGAGACGCTTAAGCCCATCTGTAGGTTGCTAAGTTATAGCAAGTTAGTAAGTAAGTAAGTTAAGGTGCTTCTCCTTTTAGATCTATTGTAAAATATCTATTTTCTAACTTTTTCATGATCTCTTGACAGACGAAACTGCAAATGAGGAGATGGAAATGTTTGTATAGAAATAACAAATCCTTACTAATATTATAAACGCGAAAGTTTGTATGTATGGATATATGTTTAATACACTTTTACGTAAAAACTACTGAACGTATCTAGATGAAATTTGGTAGGTAGACAGTTTAGGACCTGGATTAACATTAACTCTCGGCTCGCACACTGCGCACCCTCGTGAACAGTCATAGAAACAATGTGTACGCGAGCAAAGCCGTTGGTAATCACGCACAGCTTGGTGTGGCAACGTAAAGGGCTGGCTTGGGATCTACTCCGCAATCACTCTTTGCAAGATCGCTCCCCTCGGGGCAGAGAGAGAGAGGAGCTCCGCTTGCTGGTAGCTGACATCCGTTAAAATATGGCACCAAGAGAAGCACGTTCTCTCTCTTTCCAAGGTGGTAAATTTGAGACTGAATTTAAGAAATTGCTTATGAATAATAATTTATTATACAATCAAGGAATATTTTGATGACAAATTATAATATCTAAATTATATATTTTTAAGAATTATTTTTGTGTTTTTGCATTTGTCTTCGTCCGGAATAGGATAATAAGTATTAAAAATATGATTTCATCAAAAAAAAATTATCAGTCAAAAAATAATTGGTTTTAGGGTAGGGTAGGGTAGGGTAGTGTAGGGTAGGGTAGGGTATTGTAGGGTAGGGTAGTGTAGTGTAGGGTAGGGTAGTCTAGGGTAGGGTAGGGTAGTGTAGGGTACGGTAGTGTAGGGTGGTGTAGGGTAGTGTAGTGTAGTGTAAGGTGGAACGAAGTTCGCCGGGACAGCTAGCAGAGTGTAAATCATGTGCAAATTAACAATTTTAATAATTTATTGTATAGGATGGGCGGTATTATTTGACATTTATTTATTAATTGACATTTATTTTTGATTTTCTTGCATTGTGTTGTAAGATAGTATCTAATTACTTTTACTAATGCCTCAAAGAGGTTGTTTGTAATTGACATATACCATCTAATTTACACATGTATTGTGAACTTACTATTGCAAATGATATGTAAATAAATAACTATGAATGAGTAGCTTTCCACGACATTCTCCAAATTTTTCGAGCGGCTGAACCTCGAAATCGGTCCCTGGGATTAAATTTCGCTCTTTGTCCGAAATGTCCTTTCTCCGGCCTGATGAGGTGCCTCTTACAACTTTAAATTGAAGTGAGCTCAAATTATTTAGCCGCCTGAAATGTTGGTCAGTCGTTTAAAGTGGATTGAAAAATGTTTTTGCTAGTTGTGATAACATGGATAAAGAATGCATATCTATTGATATTTTTAAGTAGAAAAAAAAAGTTGCTGCAATGCGCTGATAAGGTATGAATATGACATTCTTACGGTGAAGGAAAACATCGCGAGGAAACCTACACACGCCTGCGAAGAAACTCGAAGGTTGTGTGTGAAGTCGACCAACCTTCAGTGGGCCCGCGTGGTCGACTAAGACCCGATCACCCTAATCGCCCGAGAGCCCCTCGGTGGGGACGTGTATGAGCTGATATGATGATGATGATGACTGAAACAGCGCTCCAACCCCCTGGAGAAGGCACCGTCGAGTTGACGCAAGCACTACGCAATACGCACTCTTAACCGAATGGCTCAAGAAATTGATTTTTTTTTTGCAATCTGAGTGAATTCACGAGGGTGGAATTAGAATTAATTGTAGTTTGTTACGACAAATTGAGAATTAAAATTGAATTAAAATTAATGTAATATTTGTAAGTCATTAAAATATTATTTAAACCATATATTTACCGGAATAAGGGTAACAAATACTCATTACATCGACGTTACGTGGTATTTTTACCGACTTCAAAAAGGAGGAGGTACTAAGTTCGACTGTATATATATTTTTTTTAAATTATGTTCACCGATTTTTCCGTAAATTGTGAACTGATTTTCAAAATTCTTTTTTCATTCGAAAGATTATACTCCCGAGAGGGTCCCACTGTCACCAAGTCAGGATCTGATGATGGGATCCCAGGGAAATCGAGAGCAACCCTCAAATTACTCATTACGTAGGCACTTATTACGTGATCCATATGTTTTCTAAAGCTATTAAAATACTTGCGTCTTTTAGTCATAATCTCATGTTGCTAAGCTGATGAAGGAAGGTACAACTCCTTTACGGTAAGGAGTTGGAGGAAAATTATTTCAATATTATATACGTAGTTACGTACGTTATATACGAAGGTTTACATAGACCGATAGGTTGTATTCTTTCAGGTTATTCAGATGAGCTTATGATGAACGATTATCTCCATAACTTTTATGTTATGGAGTTAAATCGTCCATCATCATCTGCTGAGATGACTATTTACCACCATCTTATCTAAGTCTTGCCGCCAAATATCAATGTTGATATCATTGGTGTGTTCCGGCATGAAGATAAGATAGCCAGTTCCCCATTGCGTTGGGGAATCTTGGTAAGCCCGCTTACATCTTCGGCAACATCGTCACTTACCACCAGGTGAGATGTTGTCAAGGGTTTACCAATTGGTAATAAAAAAAAAGGAATTTCATTTTAGGTGTTGTAATATTAAATCATTTTCTATCAAACATTAAGTAAGTTGATTATAATTTTAAATACGCTGTTAATTATTTTTAACAAAGTGTTAATAGTTTCCGATAACCAGGCATTTTTTAGTCCGGTAATTTTGTCCCGACTATACTATCGGGGTAACAATTTTCCACCACACTCACCCCGGGTTAAATCACCCTGATACGCACGTGGATAAGTTCGGGAGCTGTTCTCCGCGAAGAGTGCAAGTTAATATTATATCGTCGAAGCCAAGCAAGTTTTAATGAAAGCCTCAGCCAATATCTACTTACACCACCACACAACATAGTTTTAGTTCATCCTGTAGTAGGTATGCGTGTATCTTGTACGTATAACTTGATCGTGTAGAAATGGTTTTTGGGTTTAACGATCCCCAGGAGGCTCGAGTTTCCATACAAACGTAGTTCTGCTTTCATACAAAAACTACATGGCGAATTGAATCCAAACTTTGCGAATATGTTGAGTGCACACATACCGATGTTTGTAATTAGTTTTTGATGTACTAATATAAAACGGTAATAATTAGAGCTGTTTCAAACTTTCAGTGTACAAAATTAATTTAAGCCTTTGGTTAGTTGTGTTTTAATTTAATACGATGAAAACTGATTAGAAACATCGATATGTGTCTACTCAATGTATTCGCAAAGTTTGGATTCAATTCGCCATGTAGTTTTTGTATTAAAGCGGAACTACGTTTGTATGGAAACTCGAGCCTCCTGGGGACCCTTAACACCTAAAGAGTGCTAAAGGCACCCTACTAGCACAGACTAAGAGTTGATAATACGGTCTGCATAGTTCGAATCGCATTTTCCCGGTTTAGAGTAAGTTCAAAGAGAACGTGAGTTATCTATCCGTCCGTCCGTGTTCTGTCCGCGGCTTAGCTCAGAGATTCAAAATTGTGATTTTTTAATGTACATACATGTTAAGATTTGTGTCGTGTGGGGTATCGTTAAATAGGTCACCCACACGACACAAATCTTAACTCGTAGAATAGGTCTTTCAAATTAAAGAGCTAATTTTTGTGAGAGTCAAGTGTCCTCCCCCTCCCCCCTACCAAAACAACCACTATTTTAGGAAATCTGAAAAAAAATGTACACAGTAGGAAATATAATAAATTTGAAGCGAAAACTGTCACTACATAGTAGACTCTTTAAGTTTAGGAGTAATATTCGACCAACATAATATGTGCAGCTGGATTTCTAAAAAGTTCATAATAGGGGATGATGGCCGTTGGGGCAGTAAAGTTCTCGAGTGGCGACCACGCACCGGAAAGCGTAGTGTAGGCAGGCCTCCCACTCGGTGGACCGATGACCTGGTGAAGGTCGCGGGAAGCCGCTGGATGCGGGCAGCGCAGAACCGGTCGTCGTGGAGATCCTTGGGGGAGGCCTATGTCCAGCAGTGGACTTCCTTCGGCTGATATGATGATGATGAGGGGATCGGACTGCTAGTCATTTGAGTTACTTTTTATGATCTGTCAAAAACGAAATTTTGTTCTAAAAATGTTTGAAATACCCACAAGTGACGTCATAGATTTTAAGCGTCATTGACGAACTTGTTTTGCAGCCATCCCTTAAGGGGGTTCGATGAAGCTCCTCAATGCTCAATTCTCGCTAGATGGCGCCTGCTCCACAAATTTTTAGTTTTAATTTTTTTTTAAAGTCGAAGTTCCACATTTTTACCTTAAAAACGTTAAGCGCACTCTTTACATAAATATTTAACTGTCGAAAAACAAATTGCACAATTAATTGCATTGTAGTATCCAAAAATCGCGATTATATGTTCCTTCACGCAGTTTTGAACTCGACACTCACACATCCATTGAATATTGCAATCGGCAATCATCGCATTTCCGAATACAAACGAATGCTAATTCCATGTCCATCAATTACAAGATTTATCGTGTAACAGAATTTGAATTCAGAACTAAGTACTTTATTGTTGTTTTGTTTAGATTCCCGCACGAACTATATAGAGCTCTAAAATTATCATTATGTATAATATACTAACGAAATTAATAAAAATATAAAAAAAAACAAAATAAATTCTTCAACCGACTTCCAATAAAGGGAAGGTTAAATGTTCGACAATAGGGTATTGTTTTTTTGGTCTCCTTTTTTTCGGAGTGCTGACCTTAATTAGTAATTACACTGGAATGTGTTTCAGTCCTAACTTCATTTAGGATATTGCTCATAGTTCTTCTTGAAATTCCAGTGGCATTAGCAACTCTCTTAAACCTTCTTAAAATAATTACTTTCATTAACATACTAATTTTTTTAAATCTGTTGGCTTCGGTTACATAATATTTATAAACATTGAAGATAATTTCGCGTGACTGGCATTGTAAAAGTTTCCCTTTTTTTATAGATATTATCTGAAAACTTTAAATTCGTTCAATTTTAAATTTGGGGTTTTAACAACTCTTTATATATATCGATTAACATATTTACTTTTTTGAACTGAAAATTTCTCTAGGCGCGTTGGAAAATTTTGAGATGGGAAAAACCAACGTCACAGATACCTTGAAGTGAAAACTTTTTTGAGATTGAAAAACTATTGAAGTTGCGACACCGTCACCGTCACCTTGAAGTGAAAACTTTTAAGATGGGAAAAACCATTGAACGCGCAACACCGTCACCGAAACCGTCACCGACACCTTGAATTGAAGACTTTTTGAAATGAGAAAAACCATAGAACGCGCGACACCGTCAACGGCACCGTTACCGACAGCTTGAAGTAAAAAAAAATTAAGATGGGAAAAACCATTGAAACCGCGACACCGTCACCGACACCTAGGTGAAAACTTTTGACATGGGAAAAAAACCATTAAACTAGCGTCACCGTTACCGACACCGTCACCGTTACCGACACTGTTACCGACACCGTCAACGGCACCGTTACCGACAGCTTGAAGTTAAAAAAAAATTAAGATGGGAAAAAACCATTGAAACCGCAACACCGTCACCGACACCTAGGTGAAAACTTTTGACATTAGAAAAAAACCATTAAACTAGCGTCACCGTTACCGACACCGACACCGTCACCGACACCGTTACCGACACCGTTACCGACACCGTTACCGACACTGTTACCGACACCGTCAACGGCACCGTTACCGACAGCTTGAAGTAAAAAAAAATTAAGATGAGAAAAAAACCATTGACACCGCGACACCGTCACCGACACCTAGGTGAAAACTTTTGACATTAGAAAAAAACCATTAAACTAGCGTCATCGTTACCGACACCGACACCGTCACCGACACCGTTACCGACACCGATACCGACACTGTTACCGACACCTTGTTATATTATTTATTTATTTATTTACACTTATAGTACACTAAAACAGTTTCGTAAAGCTAATACATAAAGTTATTATAATGAAGTGTACAGTAGGCGGTATATAGTATACTAGCTGTTTCCCGCGGTTTCACCCGCGTGGACAACGTTTCTATGACTTTTCGAGGGTGCGCAGTGCGTGGTAAAAAGTAGCCTATGTCTGAATCCAGGTCCTAATCTATCTACCTACCAAACTTCAGCCAAATCCGTTCAGTAGTTTTTGCGGGAAAGCGTAACAGACAGACAGAGTTACTTTCACATTTATAATATTAGTAGGGATAGTAGGGCTTAGTAATAATTCTTCAATCCATGAAAATGAAAAACAAACAAAAGACAGTTTGTTATATTCTCTTTGCAAACGATTGACTTGATGCAGTGACAGAACGTAAGAGCGGCAACATGCACGCGCGTCGGTCGGTTGCATGGAGCGGCAACGTCGCGCATCTTGTGTATTTACACGACATTTTGTCTCGCACACATTCGTAAATTTAATGAAAATTAAGCGTTGGTTTATTCCATAATTTTAAATGAAAGTATGTTTTTTATTAATCTGGCGCAAACAAATACTTGAAAAAAGTTTGTAGCACACATAATTTACGCTTTATTCTGTATCCTGAACCAGATTATTGCAATTGTTTTTTGTATGATAATCGAACCACCTTAAGGACGATATGCAAACGGTGGCCGCCACCATTGCAAACATCGATATCAGCGAAATTTCGGTTTTAGCTGGTAAAATACGCGCCTCACGCACTCCCCAAGAGCGCTTACTCGCTCTTGTGGAACACCACCACCTCCTTAGCTTGTTCTAATAATGCCCTTAGGGCAAAACAACACCCCAACGTTAAGTATCAATACCGGTCGGATAAAACCCAAAGGGCTGTCGCTCATCACTTATAACACGCGCGGACTATATAACAATATCCCCGAGCTCAAAGTATTCGTTAAAAGTATGCACATTGACATACTAGCAGTGCAGGAAACTCTCCTCAAACCCAAAATAGATAAAGGCCTTAGCATCCCCAAATTTAACCTAATCCGTAACGATAGGCTTAACAAGGGATGGGGCGGAACAGCCATATACTATAGGAGAGAAATCCACTGCTCTCAAATCCCCACCCCCCAACTTACCAACATGGAAGCCACTATAGTCAAACTAGCTATGACAGGACACCAGTCAATAGTCATAGCTTCAGTCTACATCCGTCCCCAAGACATTCCCTTACAAAGCGATTTTGAGGCCATCCTAGCCCTGGGCGGGTCCACCATTATGATTGGAGACTTCAACTCCAAACATACTGACTGGACCTGCCTTAAAACCAACAACAATGGCGTAAAGCTCCTCCAAATCACTGAAGATCTAGACTTAACAGTATACTCCCCATACGCCCCCACCCACTACCCGGATAACCCGGACCACGACCCTGACATACTCGACTTTGCCATAGTTAAGGGTGTTTCCCTTAACGTATGCGCAATTGACACACTTGACGAGCTAGGTTCAGACCACCGCCCAGTCTCCCTGAAACTAGGCCCCCAAAATAGCACACCCGCCCCCACGACAACAAAATTCACCAACTGGGACGGTATCACAGACTCACTGACCTCAGCCATTGACGCCCCAAACTCCGCATACGCTTTCTCGCCCGACTACCTTGACAGTACTGACAAGATAGATAGCGCAGTTAGTAGTATCACCCACTTAGTACAGACTGCGATTAAGGAGAACGAAAAGGTCGTTACCACCAAAGACCGCAAACTCCCGCGTGAGACTAAACTCTTAATCGCAGAGAAAAGAGCAGCTCTCCGTAGAGCCGCAGACTATCCCACACCCGACAATAGGAGGGAAGCCAACTCCCTACAGCGTAAGCTTAGGAAGCATCTTTCCGAACTGAGAAACTCCAACTGGAGTAAACTCATGGAGGATATCACCCCCTCCCACACTGCCTACTACAAAGTAGCCAAGGCTCTCCGCGTAGACGCAATCACGCACACCCCTCCCCTAACGCGACCAGACAATACAATAGCATTTGAGGACATAGAGAAAGCGGAATGCTTCGCAGACAGCATAGCCGACCAATGCTCACCCAGCACACAAGAGTGTGATCCCGATCATATAAAAACAGTGGAGGATGAGGTACGTAGTAGGAATTCGCTCCCCCTAACTGCGGACCCCATCTCAGTATCAACTGACGAACTACGCTCCATTATTAGAGGTCTTAAACCTAAAAAAGCCCCAGGAGCAGACGGTATCTCAAACCAAGCTCTTAAATACTATCCGGAACAGTTACTTGCACTGCTAGCTATTATCATCAACGCCTGCTTTGAACACTGTTACTTCCCGACAGCATGGAAGGAAGCAATAGTAATAGGCATCCCAAAGCCAGGCAAGCCCCTTAACATCCCCGCAAACCACCGCCCCATAAGTCTACTCAAGACTATGGGGAAGCTCTTCGAAAGAGTCATACTCAATCGAATCAAAAGTCATATCTTCCCGCCGGACAAACCTCCCCTCATAATTAACCACCAGTTTGGGTTCCGCGCCAAACACTCGTGCCCTCAACAAGTCCACCGCATTGTCGAACACATACTGAACGGATTTTACCCCAGACGCGAAAGGACAGTAGCAGTCTTCTTCGACGTCGCAAAGGCCTTCGATAAGGTCTGGCATGCGGGACTTGTATACAAACTCTACCACATGGACCTCCCAGACCGTCTAGTTAGAATAGTGGAGTGCTACCTCCAAGACCGTAATTTCCGTTTTAGACACGAGGGGGTACTTTCCTCTCCGCGTCCCATTAGAGCCGGGGTCCCCCAAGGGTCCATACTCTCCCCAACATTGTACACTCTGTACACTAACGACATCCCCATCCCAAAACAAAGCAAATCAGGGCCAACAGTACAGCTCTCCCTATTTGCGGACGACACCGCCCTCTACATAAGGGGGCAGTCCATATCTCTATCACCACTAATAGACAAGCTACAAATCTCAGTTGACGAGCTAGGTAGATGGTTTAGGAAATGGAGAATCGAAGTAAACCCGAGCAAAAGCTCCGCGGTCCGCTTCGACTACCATAATAGGCTAAACCAACCCGCAGACTCGATCCGCATGCTAGGCACCCGCGTCCCCTGGCAACGTACAGCCAAATATTTAGGAGTCACCCTCGACTCCGGTCTCACTTTCGGACCTCACATTACAAATGTGACCCGAAATGCCCGCTTCTACCTGGGCAGGCTAAACAGCATGTTAGGTAGGCACAGTAAAATGTCCCCCATTAATAAGCGAACACTCTATAAGGTTTGCATCCGACCGGTAATGACATACGCGGCCCCCGTATTTGCACACGCGAACCCAAATAAGATGGAATTGATCCAGAGAGTCCAGAGCATTTTCTGCCGTAGGGCTCTGGACGCACCGTGGTGCGTCAGAAACCCGGACTTGCATAGGGACTTAGGCTTACCCACCACCCAACAATTCCTCAAAGGCCTCTCCGAGAACTTCTTCAAGTCCTCGGAGTCGCATCCCAACCCACTGATTCGCGAGGCAGCGAACTACTCCCTACGTCCCGTCTTAACTAGTAACATGGTCCGCAGACCAAGAAATGTCCTCACCGATCCTCCCAATAAAATATCAGCCGACCTGAACTGCCTCCTGGCAGCTCAGGGAGACTGCTAGTGTTATTATTTGAATAACACCGTCCCCTCACTTGCACACTTAATGTGATAAACCAATCGGCCCTCCCCTCAGGAGCTCGCCGCGCTGTTCTTAGGTTAGCGTGTATTTTTCGCACCCCCCCCCTCCCTAGGGGGGGGCGTCGCTCCGATGTACTTTTAGGGTGGCTCTGCTGCCAAAGTTCTTCGGGGGGTGTTAGTGGGTAGTGCGGCTCGACAGCTGTGAGTCCCACATAACCGGTGCTAGCTTTATCGCTGCACAGGTATACGTAAACGTATTCACCTCTCTCCCCACCAACCATCTTTCGGGGAAAAAAAAAAAAAAAAAAAAAAAAAACTTGTTTTGTGAATTTAATCAATTAAAAATTGAAGACGTGATGGAAAAACAAAACAAGTTAGATTTTTCGAAGCTTCAAGAGGAGAGCAATTTAGGAAATCATATTTCAGATTTTATTTTTGATGCAGTCCGATCCCCTATTGTTTATAAAAAATGTTTTATTATCACCTGAAAAAATAATTTTGTTTTTAAAGTGAAACTTATATTACATCGTCTAAAATTTTTTCGTCTGTGTGTCGCGTGACGGTCGGTATGATCGTTTCGTCCTCTGTACCGTAGCTCCAAGAAGAGAGCAGCCATGATCGTTTCGTGCTCTGTAAATGTCTATAACGTGAAAAAAAGTTTCACTTTTACCGTGGTTTCATAAAACCGCACACTTTTTTTTTTAAATACACTTTTTTTAAATACTATGGAACCCTACTTTGCGCGAGTTCGACTCACACTTGGAAGGTTTTTAATTATTTTTAATACACTTTGTACCAGATTTACTATAAGCGTATTCACTTCAATGCGTATATTGGTCACGTAAATCAGTCGCCGCCGCAGGACCAATGAGCACAATAAAAATGTATAGGATTTTTCCGCATTGGTGTCAATTAGGGCGGCCTAGTGCGAACCGCAGACCCTTGGGGTAGTCTCCCTTACCCTTTCGAGGGTCGAGGAAAGTGGGTCATCTGGTCTCCAGATGATAGTCACTTGGAGCTTCAGTTATTTATGTTTATTTTAATTTTTTTTGAAGATTGTTAAAGCTTTTGCGAAAGGCATTTCAGATAAGTTGATACGTATTTTTAACCCCCTATGGAAATAGGGGGGATTTATAAGTTTAAAATGTGTATTGTGACTTGATCAAGAGTGATCCTAACTATGATTTAAGATAATTTGTTCGGCCAGTTGAAGATCATCAGCTCTTCTTAATTTCGAGCGACGGAGTGCAGAAGGTATTGTGATGGCAAAAAAAATCGAAGTTGAGATTTTGATGGGGATCGATTGTCTTACAATAGAGTCAAAAAATAAAAAAACGTGCGTGAGTGTGTGTGTCTGTACGTCTGTTCGATGCTCTAGTTCCCTAAATACTGGACGGAATTAAGAGGATTGTGAAGCTGCGACTTTTCATACAAACGGCGTTAACGATTTTCACCTCTTAAATGTTAACCGATTTGGACCAATTTTTGATAGGTTATCAGTCAGAACAAAAGCTAGGACTTTTTCGATAAGTTTATAAGTTTAATTTTACTGTCGTTCATATGTGTTGACGCCTGGCAACACTACTACTCAACTCTGTGCTGTACTGAACTCTGCGACTTGTTACATCCTCTTTGGATAACCATCAAACCTACGTACCGTGCCGACTGCCGGCTACCTTTCTACACATTTTTACTAGTCTACTCAATTACCACAATTTTTATGTATTGTGAAGTGAAAAACTACTCTAACAATAAATAGAAGCAAAAACGAACTTTCGCTTTTCAATACCACGTCGTCCGTGAGGCGACAATATGTTTTCGTACAAAACTAATTTCAGCCATTTTTTGTTTATTTTTTATCGGTAATTTTAAAAACGAAACGTATAAGTCTAGATTTTGTTCTGACTGATAACCTATCAAAAATTGGTCCACATCGGTTAACATTTAAGAGGTGAAAATCGTTCACGCCATTTGTAAGAAAAGTCGCAGCTTCACAATCTTCTTAAGTGGAATTCCAGTTAAGGCAACATTATTTTTTTATCTCCAGGCGTTTTTTTCAAATTTTCCCTATCTTGATTTTTTAGGGTTGCCACCAAAGTAAAAAAAATACTTATTATTTTTTACTCAAGAATGGCTTTATCAATGTTGATGAAACTCGGTATATTACTATAACTGTATATGGCCTATATTACGCAGTAGTCGATTGTGCCAAAAAAAACGTAATAGGTACCTTCCATACAAATCCAGGTTATTTGTTAGTTTTTCTTAGAAATGGCGCTAACGATTTTAATGAAACTTTGTGAGTAAATAAATTTTAATAAGGCCTACTGCACTGGGTACTTTATTATTCCAGGAAAAATCTGAGTAAGGTACCTCCCATACAAACAGAAATTATTTGTTAATTTTTCATCAAGTTTTTTGTTATTTGTTAAATTTTCATCATTTTTCATCATTTACCTAGCTTTATTCTTTGGTACTAAATAAGTGCGATGATTATTGTTGATGCCCAACTACGACAGACGGTGAAGGCTTCGCGAGAAAGTACGCACAGTGTGGCTATATAATTTGTTTAGTTGATGAAGGGATGTGAGCTACTTCCACAGGTCTGGTGGATACAAATTTTAAATTGGTATCCTGTAACTTCAATCAAGACCAAGTTACAAGAACACGGTAACCTTGACCTGATGCTGCATGCAGCTTTACCTGGAATCTGCAGGATACCCAAATCCTCACCGACTTACAGCAGAGGTGTCGTGTTAGGCTCATTTGAATGGTCTTAATGAATAATATTAACCTAGATAGTGATCGAAAAAGCGTCGGTGGCTCAACCGGTAACGACTCGGTCCTTCTAACCCAAGGTACCGGGTTCAAATCTGGACGGCCAATATACCAATGAGTTTTTCAAAAACTTACGTACATACTTACCGATTGCTTTAACGGTGAAGGAAAACATCGTGGGGAAACCTGCACACGCCTGCGAAGAAACTCGAAGGTTGTGTGTGAAGTCGACCAACCCGCACCGGGCCCGCGTGGTCGACTAAGGCCTAATCGCCCTGATTCAGGGTAGGCTCGAGCCCCTCGGTGGGGACGTATATGAGCTGTAATGATGAACTGTCTATCTGTCCGTCTGTTTGTTATCAGGCTGTATTTCATGAACCGTAATAGGTAGACAGTTGGAAATTTCACAGATGATGAATTTCTGTTACCGTTTTTTTAATAGATACTAAAAATTTGTAAAAGTGAAAGAATAAGGGAGTCTCTATACAAGAAACGTTTTTTTAGTAAACGTGAAAAAACTAGCGCCATCTAATAAGATGGTACGGAACCTTTTGTGTGCGGTTCTGACTTGCACTTGGCCGGGTTTCATTTTCTTAAGACTGTTAATAATATTTAAGTTTTGTAGCATTAAAAGGTTGATACGTGTCTTATTTAAATAAGGGGTATTTAACTATGAAATCAGCTGTAGATCCTATTAGGAAAACCCCACTCTCTAAAACTTAAACGAAGGGTTCTAATTATGAACCAGAAAATCTTGCACCAAGGAACAGATGATAAATTTGCAAAGAAAAACACGGAATTTTAATTAAAAAATTATCTGACGAACAGTTAGCTGCTTCAATACCCTAGAGTATTGTAACTAATAAATACTCTAGGGCAGGGGTTCCTTAACTATTAAATTAACGGAACACCCACCAAAAACCTTTAATTTTATGGAACCCCATTACAAACGATTACAAATCAAGATCACCATAATTTAAATAAAAACAAAAAGTTTTATTAGAAATATTTTAAAAGTGAAACACTTAACTTTCAACTTTCAATGTGAAGAATGTACTTGTTTCATTGTTTTATCAATAATTGCTTTATAGTTCACTATTATATCGCGGAACCCTGGTGACTCTTCTACGGAACCCCTAGGTTCCGCGAAACCCACATTGGGAATCGCTACTCTAGGGTCAATACACCAAAAAAAAATTGGTTGTCTGCAAAGTCGGTTAACGGACGATAGTTTAACGTGTCAACGTCATAACTTAACGGGACAATGAGCGTAACAGACAATGAGTCATCCTTTTTCGTGCGTGCAGCCGGCGTCTATCGATTTATTAGACGTTTTCACGTCAAAAACACAAATGTGATTTTTTGCAAAAAAAAAAAAAGGAAAATGAAAATGGGAAAGTTGGTAAGTTTCAAAAGGAGAATCACATGTGCAAGTTTACTGGAGCAATGTTTTTTATATTCTGTGGTTTAATATTTAATTAAACCTACCTACCTAACTCGAACAATTATCATGCAAATTCACACAATATAGGCGTAGATATGGTTCGTTAAGCAATAGAGGCCCCCACGCCCTCAGCCTTGTAAAAGTTCTTATTCACCCCACATCTGGGGCCCGGGTCTTACCCCCGCCCCGGGGTGGGTCCGCCTTGAAATGAGGGGGGCACGGGCGACCCACCCTCCTTCGATATTAGTTGGGGGTCGCGTCAAACTAATCTGTAGCTGTACACGAAATAACACCCTTTCCTTTTCTTGTGGATGAAAATCAACTGACTTTTGGTTCGGACAAACCATTACCAACGCAACGTTAGAAAACGACTTTAATCGCAACAACTCTGTGTTGTTTTGCTATTGGTTCGTTTTTGTTGATTTGGTTGAAAAAAAGTATGATAATAATACGTATTAAATACATATGAAACCAACCTACCCCTATAGAAAAAATATCATGAAGATCGATTCACAATTAGCGAAGATATCGCGTAACAAATTCAACAAAGCGATAAGACCGCTTTTGTACACTTAAGTCTAATAAAACTATTTTGTATTTATTCCTTGTGTGCAATAAAGAATTTATACATACATACAAATACCCAAAAAAACATATACAGTCGAATTGTGAACCTCCTCCTTTTTGGAAGTCGGTTAAAAAGCAGTTCGATGAAAATTTGACATCTATTTAAAGATTTTGTAAATACTATGAAAATTACGATTAACTCATAAAATATTACAGTAATAAAGGAAATTAATTGTATTATTTTTATTATTATTATATTTTTTCTTAAGAAGTTTTGGTAGTTTTTTAGTTCGCGCGGGTAGCTGCTGGATGCGGGGAGCGCAGGTCCGGTCGTTATGTGTTTTGTTCAGCAGTAGACGTCTTTCAGCTGACGTGGAGATGATGAGGTTTTATAAAGGATATAAAAATACAAATTCATTCATATTCGTATCAGCTCATATACGTTCCCAACGAAGGGCTCGAGCCTACCGTGAATTAAAGCGATCGAGCCTTAGTTGACCACGCGGGCCCAGTGCGGTTTGGTCGACTTCACACACAACATGCGAGTTTCTTAGCAGGCGTGTGCAGGTTTCCTCACGATGTTTTCCTTCACCGTAAGAGCGTCGGATAAAAGTACATATGAAATCTAAATTCGATATCACATTGCTACGTGGCAGGTTCGAACCACGACAGGAGGCGGTGGAACTAGCCATTACGCCACCGATGCTCTGATAAAAATACAAATCAATTAAAATTAAATCAACTAAACGTATTCTTCTGATATTATATTTTTTGGGTTCCATTTTAGGTGACATGACACTATTAAAGTTCTCATAGGTTTCCGTACTGCTACACTTCTCCACACAAATATGACAACGATACCTATTCATATTTTAAACAAAAGACATCAACGCGAGCGGCAAAATTATACTTTTGTTGTCATTCAGTTCGGACTCCTTAGCAGGAGTACGACTCTAACTTGGCGAATTTTTATTATTTGTTGTTTTACTTGCGTATTAGTACTATAATAGAGTACTATTTCACGCTTGTATGTACATATTACCGTTTTACGATAGAGCTAAATAAAAAATCCTTCTGAAGACCTTTATAAAAACAAGTTTTTTGTATGGAGACTCCCTTAGTTTTTCACTTTTTCAAATTTTTTGTATTTGTTGTTATAGCGGCAACAGAAATACACATTCTGTGAAAATTTCAACTATCTATCTATTACGATTCATGAAATACAGCCCGCTGACGGGCGGACAGACAGACAGACAGCGGTGAAGGCTTAGCAATAGGGTACCGTTGGTCACCCGTTGGTTGTACTGAACCCTAAAAATCATTTTTATGAAGCTCGCGTTGATGTCTTTTGTTTGAAGTAATAGGTATCATTGATATATGTATTATACTATTTGTGTGGAGAAATATGGTGGTACAGAACACTCTATGCTCGAGTTCGACTCGAACTTGACCGATTTTTAATAGAAATTTGATGTATAACGTTAATTTATTTTGGGGCAATTTTTTTTCATCTACTAATGCCTACTCAACAGCCAACGACCTGAGATAAAAATATTTTTTTATAAAAGTAAACCACGACTGACTGACTGATGACTGAGACCAAAGTGTATATATTAGTACTAACATACAGTATGGACACTCCCTGCCGCTCTCTAGATTGCGACTTCACCCCCTCGTCACCCAGATTGATACAGATTGCTTACAGTTTGGTTGTCGAACGTCTAGGATTTCGCCACCATTTTGTTTGCTCTGTCATTTGTTTTCAGAAATGTCATTTTACGACCATTTGTATGCAGTGTCCGAAATTTGCTGAGACTGACGGACTGATGTATGAACGGACACCTTTTTTTTAAAAATTTACAATTGGTAAGCCCTTGGCATCATCTCACCTGATGGTAAGTGACGATGATGCCGAAGATGGAAGCGGGCTTACCAAGATTCTCCAACGCGATGGAGAACTGGCTATCTTATCTTCAAGCCGGAACACATCAATATTGTTTACACTGATGTTTGGCGGCAAGACTTAGATAAGATAGTGGTAGCTAGCCAGGCGGGCTTTGAAAATGCCCTACCACCAACCAAACCGAGTCTTACAAATTGACCCCACCGGGAATCGAACCCGCGACCTCCTGGTGTGAAGGCGGTTAAAACCCCTGGACCTGGATGCATTGGGCTGAAATGTGGCATACACTAGAAATTATGACGTAGACTTCCGCTAAGAAAGTTACGAGAATAGCTAAAAACGGGAAATGCGCGCGCGACTCGGGCAACAGCTTGTATTAAATCCTACTAATACATATTTTAAATAGCAAAACGGCAATGGAGCGTGCTATGCTCGGAGTTTCTCTGCGTGATCGAATCAGAAACGAGGAGATCCGCAGGAGAACCAAAGTAACCGACATAGCTCACAGAATCGCTAAACTGAAGTGGCAGTGGGCAGGGCACATAGATCGCAGAACAGATGGCCGATGGGGCAGTAAAGTTTTCGAGTGGTGACCGCGCACCGGAAAACGTAGCGTAGGAAGGCCTCCCACGCGGTGGACCGACGACTTGGTGAAGATCGCGGGAAGCCGATGGATGCGGGCAGCGCAGGACCGGTCGTCGTGGAAATCATTAAGGGGAGGCCTTTGTCCAGCAGTGGACGATTTTTAGCTAATATGATGACGATGGATGTATGTTTGTTACTCTTTCACGCAAAAACTACTGAACGGATCTGGCCGAAATTGGGTAGGTTTAATACCTAGATTAACATAGGCTACTTATTTCCACGGTCGCGAACCGCTTCCGTAGAAACGTTGTCCACGCGGGTGAAGCCGCGGCAAAATGCTAGTATGTAAATAAAAACAAAACACGACACAAGTAAACCCTCTCATTACTTAACTTCAACTTGCAAAGTATCCCATATAGAAATTGGAGATTTTGTTTAACAGTGGGTATCATCTTCCCCGAAATTACCAGCAGTAAAACCGCTACGTGACGACATACCCCAACTTGGGTCCACGTCTCGTGTATATTATTTACATGTGAAATATTACCCGAAGTTGGGCAGCCCCGGGCGGTAGTTAAGGAGGAGTTTCCGATGAAATATGTCTTGGGGGGGTCGGGGCCGCATTAAGGAAGCCTTAAGCCCCGCGTGGGGGGTCGAGAAACTTATTAAAGTGGTGCGGGGTGGTCTGAATGTGTAGGCGTAGCGATTAATAACTTAATGTGCGCCGTTTCTGACGTCGAGGTTTTAACTAAGAGGGGGCAAGATAAGAAGTTGTAATTACTTTATTTTATGTACGTACTAGCTTTTGTCCGTGGCTTCGTCCGTGCAGACATAGTTTTTGTGACTGTCTTCAAGGGTGCGCAGTGAGCTAGCCCCAAGCAGCTCGCGAGAGTGGAAAAGAGTTTTCAATAGATCCTTTGGGAACTATGTCCTGTTGTGCGAATTGAAAAAATATTTTTTTGCAAAGAATCACGGGAAAAACATAAAGAAATGGAATAAAAGGTACTTATGTCCTTTTCTATGCCACAGACTACGTGCATGCCAAATTTAGTTAAGACTAGCTGTTTCCCGCGGCTTCACAAACGTTTCTATGTCTTTTCGAGGGTGCGCGAGCGTATAGCAAAAATAAGCCTTTGTGTTAATCCAGGTTCTAATATGTCCACGTACAAAATTTCAGACAGATCCGTTCAGTAGTTTTTGGGTGAAAGACTAACAAACATACATCCATACATTCTTACAAATTAGTAGGATTGGTTGAGGCGTTCAAGCGTGAAGAGATAACAAACAAACAAATCCATTTTCACATTTATAATATTAAGTGAGGATGTAGTCGCTCGGCCACAGGGACGTCGAAAAGAACGGTTGAAAGACGCTTTGACATTTGGGAAAAACGGAACTAAAACTAAAACTAAACTAAAAACTGAATTAAAAACTAAACTTAACTGTCTGTTAAGAGCCCGCTGGAGTTCATAAATCCACTACAAACGTAGTCATTGATTCATTTGTTAACCAAACAACCGATTTTGAAAAAAAAATATTGATATGACGTATATCTGTGTCGGTACCGCATTACTTTTTTGAAAAACGAAACAGGAATCCATTATTAACCAGTACACGTCTTGTTTTCCGTGTTTTACCTTAAAAACAAGTTCATTGGTTAATAATAGAGTCTTGTTTCGATTTTCAAATAAAAAAACGGTAATTTAAAAAACTAAAAAACCCGACTGCGTTTCTGTGTAGTTTGGAAATGAAAAACCCTAAAACAAGAAAGTCGTCATACCCGATTGCACATAACTTAAGAAAAAATGTAGCAATCGGGACCCGTTCTAGATAGTCAGCCGTCTACTCAGTATATATTGGAGTAATCTGCAATGTAATATAGGTATGTGCTCTCAATTCACTATGCCTCCATATCTAGAACGGGTCCCGACTGCCACAATTTTTCTTAAGTTAAGTGCAATCGGGTATGACGACTTTCTTGTTTTAGGGTTTTTCATTTCCAAATTACACAGAAACGCAGTCGGGTTTTTTAGTTTTTTAAATTACCGTTTTTTATTTTATTCATTTTTTAGTTTTATTATTGAATGAGTTTGTATAGTAACCTATATACACAATGACACATTAAATTTACGCAGATTATTAACTTATCAGTTGATAGAAAATCCATCGAGCCGTTCTGGCTGCAGAGCGTGCCAAACATTTGAATTTGGCGCCAAAAATCCGCCATTTTGTTTTTTATTTATTTTGATATACCCAGTGTCACTCTCACAGTAAATACGAATCTAACGACACCTCTCAAGCCAAAATCCATCCAGCCGTTCAGGCTGCAGAGCGTGCCAAACAATTATACATACATACATACATACTCACGAAAAACATAACCCTCCTTCTGGCGCAGTCGGGTAAAAAGTAATGCGATACCGATATAAAATTATTTCAAAATCGGTTGTTTGGTTAATAAATGAATCCAAGACTACGTTTGTATGGGTTTTATGAACTCCAGCGGGCTCTTAAGTGTTTAAGGAAGTTAAGAGACGCGTTAGTTACCCGACGTGTTAAGTGGGTGTGTTTTTACCCGAATACTCAAAAAATAGGGTATTTTTTTAGTGTATGTATGTATTTGGCTGAGCCTGTAGCCCACGCTTGATGTATTTTCCAGTGCGAGGTGTCATTAGATTCGTGAGTGATATGGCTACACTTTTACCCGACTACTCAAAAAATAGGGTATTTTTTTAGTGTATGTATGTATTTGGCTGAGCCTGTAGCTCACGCTTGATGTATTTTCCAGTGCGAGGTGTCATTAGATTCGTGAGTGATATGGCTACACTTTTACCCGACTACTCAAAAAATAGGGTATTTTTTTAGTGTATGTATGTATTTGGCTGAGCCTGTAGCTCACGCTTGATGTATTTTCCAGTGCGAGGTGTCATTAGATTCGTGAGTGATATGGCTACACTTTTACCCGACTGTTTAAAAAATAGGGTATTTTTTTAGTGTATGTATGTATTTGGCTGAGCCTGTAGCTCACGCTTGATGTATTTTCCAGTGCGAGGTGTCATTAGATTCGTGAGTGATATGGCTACACTTTTACCCGACTGCTCAAAAAATAGGGTATTTTTTTAGTGTATGTATGTATTTGGCTGAGCCTGTAGCTCACGCTTGATGTATTTTCCAGTGCGAGGTGTCATTAGATTCGTGAGTGATATGGCTACACTTTTACCCGACTGCTCAAAAAATAGGGTATTTTTTTAGTGTATGTATGTATTTGGCTGAGCCTGTAGCTCACGCTTGATGTATTTTCCAGTGCGAGGTGTCATTAGATTCGTGAGTGATATGGCTACACTTTTACCCGACTGCTCAAAAAATAGGGTATTTTTTTAGTGTATGTATGTATTTGGCTGAGCCTGTAGCTCACGCTTGATGTATTTTCCAGTGCGAGGTGTCATTAGATTCGTGAGTGATATGGCTACACTTTTACCCGACTGCTCAAAAAATAGGGTATTTTTTTAGTGTATGTATGTATTTGGCTGAGCCTGTAGCTCACGCTTGATGTATTTTCCAGTGCGAGGTGTCATTAGATTCGTGAGTGATATGGCTACACTTTTACCCGACTGCTCAAAAAATAGGGTATTTTTTTAGTGTATGTATGTATTTGGCTGAGCCTGTAGCTCACGCTTGATGTATTTTCCAGTGCGAGGTGTCATTAGATTCGTGAGTGATATGGCTACACTTTTACCCGACTGCTCAAAAAATAGGGTATTTTTTTAGTGTATGTATGTATTTGGCTGAGCCTGTAGCTCACGCTTGATGTATTTTCCAGTGCGAGGTGTCATTAGATTCGTGAGTGATATGGCTACACTTTTACCCGACTGCTCAAAAAATAGGGTATTTTTTTAGTGTATGTATGTATTTGGCTGAGCCTGTAGCTCACGCTTGATGTATTTTCCAGTGCGAGGTGTCATTAGATTCGTGAGTGATATGGCTACACTTTTACCCGACTGCTCAAAAAATAGGGTATTTAGTTAGTGTATGTATGTATTTGGCTGAGCCTGTAGCTCACGCTTGATGTATTTTCCAGTGCGAGGTGTCATTAGATTCGTGAGTGATATGGCTACACTTTTACCCGACTGCTCAAAAAATAGGGTATTTTTTTAGTGTATGTATGTATTTGGCTGAGCCTGTAGCCCACGCTTGATGTATTTTCCAGTGCGAGGTGTCATTAGATTCGTGAGTGATATGGCTACACTTTTACCCGACTGCTCAAAAAATAGGGTATTTTTTTAGTGTATGTATGTATTTGGCTGAGCCTGTAGCTCACGCTTGATGTATTTTCCAGTGCGAGGTGTCATTAGATTCGTGAGTGATATGGCTACACTTTTACCCGACTGCTCAAAAAATAGGGTATTTTTTTAGTGTATGTATGTATTTGGCTGAGCCTGTAGCTCACGCTTGATGTATTTTCCAGTGCGAGGTGTCATTAGATTCGTGAGTGATATGGCTACACTTTTACCCGACTGCTCAAAAAATAGGGTATTTTTTTAGTGTATGTATGTATTTGGCTGAGCCTGTAGCTCACGCTTGATGTATTTTCCAGTGCGAGGTGTCATTAGATTCGTGAGTGATATGGCTACACTTTTACTCGACTGCTCAAAAAATAGGGTATTTTTTTAGTGTATGTATGTATTTGGCTGAGCCTGTAGCTCACGCTTGATGTATTTTCCAGTGCGAGGTGTCATTAGATTCGTGAGTGATATGGCTACACTTTTACCCGACTACTAAAAAAATAGGGTATTTTTTAGGGTATTTATGTATTTGGCTAAGCCTATAGCCTAAAGGGTCTGATGGATTTTCCAGTGCGAGATGTCATTAGATTCGTCTTGATACCGTGAGTGACATAGGATATATTTTACCCGACTTCTCAAATAAGAGAGGGTAATGTTTTCATTAAATGGGTAAGGTATTGGTTACGTATTGGTACTTACCGTTAGAAGATTTTGTTTATTTTAACTACTAATCTAATAAGTAAGTACATATTTTTCCTTTGCCTCACTTTAGTTCCCTCTAATTTAAAAGCGTTTATTTAACTTGCAATGCATGTATGTTTGTCTTATCTTGCAAGTTAAATGTGACCCACTTCCCGGTTTCCGATTGAGCTGTAATTTTGCATGCATCTGTATATTGCGTGACAATGCAATATTAAAAGCTTTTACCTAAAAGTTTTAAGGTTTTTCAAAAGTTATTTAAAATCTGCGATTCTGAAGCACTACCTGTTTGTTCATTTAACACACACTTAAGTCAAAGTGATGACTAAGGCTTTTAATATCGTGTCTTTTCGATATGTTTGAGACAAGGAGTTATAGTGTAATTTTGTATATTTTAAATGATTTTATTTAACTTGCAATGTATATATGTATATATGTTAGTTTGTTTAGGTAGGTTCAAAATTTGCGATCGATTTTAGAGCCACTTTCAGGGGTCCGAATGAGCATCCCTACTAATATTATAAATGTGAAAGTAACTCTGTCTGTCTGTTACGCTTTCCCGCAAAAACTACTGAACGGATTTGGCTGAAATTTGGTAGGTAGACAGATTAGGACCTGGATTCAGACATAGGCTACTTTTTACCACGCACTGCGCACCCTCGAAAAGTCATAGAAACGTTGTCCACGCGGGTGAAACCGCGGGAAACAGCTAGTATCAAATAAAAGCTTGCATCTTAAAGTTTTAGGTTATCGAAATGAGCTTATCTTCTGTTCCTACCAATAATTCACTTTAATAGAACCTTTACCAAAGAGATACACTACTAAAAGTCATACATTTACATCCCGAAGTACATATACAATACCTAGGTACCTATAATGATGACGAAACTAAAGGTGGCCGCCCAAAATGTTTACAAAGCATTTGCTTAATAACTGAAACTTCGGGGAGGTTGGGTCGAATTCTCCTAATACCTAGTGTTGCCAATAGAGATGTGGCGAGAGGAAAAGTCGAAAATCACCGAAAGCAAAATATATTATACTAGTGGATGCCCGCAGCTTCGCCCGCGCAGATCCCGATTTTTGCGGTCCCGTGGGAATTTCCCAAAATCCTTTCTAAGCGGATGCCTACGTCATAACATCTACCTGCATGCCAAATTTCAGCCCGATCCGTCCAGTGGTTTGGGCTGTGCGTTGATAGATCACTATGTCAGTCAGTCAGTCAGTCACCTTTGAGTTATATATATATTTAGAAGATTAGTACTAACATACAGTATGGACACTCCCTTCCGCTCTCTTCACCCAGATTGATACACATTTTTTACAGTTCGGTTGACGAACGTATAGGATTTCGCCGCCGTTTTGTTTATTCCGTCATTCCTTTTTTGAAATGTCATTTCTGGCCCGTTGTATGAATTGTCCAGGGTGTACCGAAAAATTCCAAAGGACAACGAGTAAAAAATATTGCTTTAAAAAGTGTAAGGACAAGTAATGAGTACGTATCTACTTAAATATATTTAACAAAGAAACCATCTCTATAAATGAACAATGTCATCCAACCGATTCTGGCGATGTTGACTGCCACAGATCAGCCAAAATAATAATAAGGCCTTAGTCCTACAGTTGGTCAGCCCTTTCATGCGCTCGAAGGTGACTAGTATTGCTAAAATAGCTTAAATAAATATATATTTTTAATTTAATTGAAATATGTACTAAATAAATATAGGTAGGTACAAGGAATACTGTTTTAGACTACCTATTATTTAATTGAACGATCGAAGCGAGTTCTCAGTGTCAACTAGAAAAACAGACAGACGGTCAGACAGCGGAGGCTTACTAATAGGGTCCCGTTGGTCACCCTTTGGCTGTACTGAACCCTAAAAAGCTATAAAATTATGTGATTGGACTACATAAGGATTCCG
Organism: Coleophora flavipennella; assembly: GCA_947284805.1. Lineage (NCBI taxonomy): Eukaryota > Metazoa > Arthropoda > Insecta > Lepidoptera > Coleophoridae > Coleophora > Coleophora flavipennella. The sequence continues at coordinate 1,370,249 of OX369294.1, read as the reverse complement.
AACTACGCCTGAATGCGCGTAGTAGACAAGCTTCGCTACTTGCTACGGTGCAAGTTAGCTTAGGCAGTGTATTGTTTTACCCGTCTACGGCAAAGTTAAAAGAAGGGTTATGATTTTAACAGTCTATGTATTTTTGTATTTACGTATGTTCCACCATAGCGCTTAAAATACTGAGCAAAGTTTAATGAATGTGGTGTCAATCGATTCGTTATTATTGTCCGGGTAACAAAGGCTACATTTTATACAAAGAAAATCAAATTTCACGTATGTTTCATTCAATAAAAAAAACGCTAAACACGTTAAAAAACCGACTTCCATCGCGACAACTTCGAACAATTTTGCATTATTATATTTGGTTTTTGTTAATTTTCTTATAAAGTACTACACCGATTTTGATAAAATTTATATGGGACCACACGGGAAGTACTAGCTTTCAAATAAAAAAAAATAATCATCAAAATTTAGTCAAAAATCAAAAGTTCTGAGGTAACACACAAAAAAAAAAATACACAGTCGAATTGAGAACCTCCTCCTTTTTGGAAGTCGGTTGAAAAAATAGGGGTTTCTATAGTGTTTTGCTATGGTATCGAATGGGATGTCAACTTAAAGAGGAGAAAATATAATACTGCACCTTTGACGTGATGTAAATTAAGAACTGAATTCCCTAAACTTGGAGTTCAGCTTTTCTAAGTTACCTTCGGTGCATCCCTATTCCTCAGTAGTGTGGGTCAACTATCATTAAGCGGCGATAGTTTCGCGTGTGTGGGTGGGTCGTCAGCGGTTGCCATGGCGACGTATCTTAAAGATCTCCCTCTCTGCCCCGTCTCAGTTTTCTCCTTTCTCCTTTGCACGCGTTTCTTGTCGGGAGGTCGGTAACGTCAGCAGAAAAAATCAAATAATTCTTATATTTAGCTTACTGGTTGATCGCACAAAACGGGATAAAATAATTTTGCAGAAAGTATTGAATCTATTTATAATCTCATAAAATATTTACCACTCTTTTATAAAAACAGAAAGACACAATAGGGATGACGACAGCATCAGAAATAAATTATGAACTAATGATAACGAATTTGCCCTCCTACTTAAAGTTCGGAAAACCTTACTCGTTTTGTTTCGTAATTTAAACTTTTGTTTCAGCAGTTTTTTTTAAATCCTTAATTGATAAGCCCTTGGCATCATCTCACCTGATGGTAAGGGACGATGATGGAAGCGAGCTTACCAAGATTCCCCAAAGCAATGGGGATCTGGCTATCTTATCTTCAAGCCGTGACACATCTATGTTGTTGGCGGCAAACACCGATGTTTGGCGGCAAGACTTAGATAAGATGGTGGTAGCTAGCCAGGCGGGCTATGAAATGCCTTACCACCAACCAAAGCAAGTCTTACAAAGTTGAACCCGCCGGGAATCGAACCTGCGACCTCCTGGTGTAAAGCTGATGGACTAAAAATGATTCCACGGAGGCGGTTAGGCGGAGTTTTTTTTGGAAAATATAAGGATTTATTAGAATCTTCTTGGCTGAATTAATGTAATAATGTGACGTCTTTTTAAAAATTACTTCCAAATTCAAAAGTTTGAAAGTGGTTTAATACAAATAAATAAAGTGAGATCGTGGTTTTATGTAACCACGGTAAAAGTGAAAAATTTACAGAGGACGAAACGATCATGGCTGCTCTCGCTACAACAGACGAAAGCGACCGTCACGCGACATGCAACACACAGACGAAACAAAAATTAAGACGATGTAATAAAAGTTTCACTTTAATAAAATTATCATCACGCTTGTTTTGCAAACCGTACCAAAGGGTTAACTGCTCAGTGGGGGTACTAATGGAGTGTCGCCCTCCCCCTCCCCCCACCCCGTGGTCCCGCAGGCCATAAAATTGTAAATTAGTGATGAGCCGGCCAAGCGACGTCTATCGATTTATTGATAGTTCCAACACTTTCGGCTAGTGGTTGGTCGAGGGACCATAGATTTAGGAGCTCCTTTATGTCCGCCGGGACCAAGGGATTGGTAGGTAGTGATAGGAGCGTAGGATAGGCTAAATGGGATATAGATATTTTGAAGTTTGCGAGTGTGTTTCTACAAAGGTAATGTGTGCTGTGCTATTGCAAATTACATACTTATCGTGGATTGATCAAACTACAGCTGCTTAACACTTGAGAATTGATGATGATATCAGCTCATAAACGTCCCTACCGAGGGGCTCGAGCCTACCCTGAATTAGAGCGATCGAGCCTTAGTCGAGCACGTGGGCCCAGTGCGGGTTGTTCGACTTCACACACAACCTCTGCGAGTTTCTTCGCAGGCGTGTGCAGGTTTCCTTACGATGTTTCCTTCACCGTAAGAGCGTCGGATAAATTTTTTGGTATTTCGCATTGGTACGTGGTAGGATTTGAACTACGACCTCCTGGACAGGAAGCGGCGGCCCTAGCCATTACGTCACCGACGCTTTTAAATTGCTTTAATTTAATTCTGTTATGCTTAACGAAAACTCTACCTCCATGGCGTAGTGGTTAGTGTACTCGCTTCACACCTGGAGGTTGTGGGTTCTATTACCAGCAGTGTTAAACTTTGTTAAGCTCTGTATGTTTGGTGGTAGGGTACTTTCAAAGCCGGCCGTTTCTTATCTAAGTCTTGCCACTAAACATCAATAATAAGAGATAAGATAGCCAGTTTCCTATTGCGTTGGGGAGTCTTGGTAAGTCCGCTTCCATCTTTGGAATTATCGTCACCTACCATCAGGTGCGATGATGTCAAAGGGCTTACCAATTGTGCATATACAATGTTTAAGGTATTTTATCCAAAGTTAGTATAAATGTTACATTTATTGAATTCTAGCTTTTGCCCGCGGCTTTGCCCGCGTGGACAACGTTTATATAACTGTCACTGAGGGTGAGTGGTGCTGTCTCTGAGCGTGGATATGAGTTTTCCCCAGATCCCTATCCCAGATCGGGATATTCTGATAAGCATTCTATGTATTCTATGTATAATATCACGTAGGTATACAAGTTAACAAAAGACTGGACACTAATTATATATCTACCCACATTTTTATTTATTTTTTATAGATGAGATTAAAGCATTATAACTTACCTTTTGTTCTTAAATTAGGGAAGAGACTGGCTACCCACAACACAGGGAATCCTAGTGTGGGGACCAGGGATACTTACTGTGCTTTAGCTATAAGTCTCTTTTTGGTGCAATTTTTTTTTTTTTTTTTATGTCAAATCCCACCCTCTCGACGAATTCTATACAAAAAATCACATCGATCCGTTGCAACGCCGACGTGCGCGTGAAAATGAGTTTTCCCTATGTCAGGATATGCTTATAAGTTAAGTATGTTTTTTCTCACCTCCTCAAACATCTCTGTGCAAAAAAATACAACAACATAGTTCCGTTGTGATGTTAACGAAATTAACCAAAAAAAGAGTATTTGTTCAATTCCCTCAGGAACTGCATCGGATTATGCTATTTTCACGAGATAAAATGTAGTCTATGTCCTTTCCCGTGGCACAGGCTACTTGCATGCCAAATTTCACCAAAATTGGTTAAGGTGTTGAAGCGAAAAAAGGTAACAAACAAACAAATTCATGTTCACATTTATAATATTATAAGTAAGTATAGTATTTTTTGCTAACTGTAATGTTAACAAAGCCCCTACTACCACGCGAAGCTTTTATGTCTATCTCCTTGTTGTTTTAGACTTTAAGTCCATGTATTAAAAAATATTAGATTACTTATTAAATTTCAAAACTTACCCACGCCACGTAATTAAAGTTAAATCACTGTTTTAACAAAGTATATCTGAACTTTTTCATATTTCGACAGCAATGCTGCCGCCACACCATCTTTACACAAACTGATCGTTATACGTGAAAAGACGAGTAATTTCGTAGTAATTATAAATATTTATGAATGTCCAGCTACGTCCGGTCAAGGAGATATGTTAATAGGCCTTACAATTGTCTCAAACCGGTTGAGACCTAGTTTGAACCAAGGGTGGACACGGAATTCACCAAACTTTTTCCCCCTTCTAAAAATTATGACTTACCTTATGACACTGTGAATAAAGTAGAATATTCATTGCTTTATATTTTTGACGATTGACTGTGAAAATTTTGTTAAAAGTAAAGGTGTGTGCATACGAAATGAGATGCTGCAGCAGTCCCTTTTCTCGGGCGGTACAGAGATTGAACTGTGAACATCTTGACCTCAGCCCATTTTTATGCTACGCGCTGTGTCGTGGGATAGTCGGGGAGATGGGATTCTGTGGGAATGAGCTAACGGCTACTTATAAGGAGTTTTATCTTATTAATACGAGTTTTATCAATGCTCGTTCCTTTATAAAACTAATAAAATGAATGAATGAATTTCACTTTAACACGAGGGCTTCTTGTCATTATCTTAATGATCTGTAAATACGTAATGTTCCGATGATGACACTCGAGAATGACAACTGTTTTACTTTCGAGCGACCGACTAATAAAGCAAGTACAATCCTTGTGAATTATTTTTTGGTAATTCACAAGGATGTGTTCGTGTTCTATATCACGAGTATAAACAAAAAATCATGTTGGCCATAAACGTCTGTCCGTCTGTCACGAGTTCCCTAGCAGCTAAACCAATGCATGGTCTGATTAGCATCAAATTTTGAAGTTATGTGTTTTATGAAAATTTGATTATGGATTTTGAGCAGCGTCTGGCTGGGTTATCATTTAAGCTGCCATACAACAATAAATTAAAAATATAAAAATCTCAAAAACGACTCTAACGATTTTGACAAAACTTTGTGAGTAGTTACTATTCTTTACATACTATCAACTGGAAGTATGTATTATTGTAAAAAAAATATTAATTGCTTATGCTGACAATTTAAAAACAAAAAACACGAAAATTTCAAAAATTATTATACCTCACCATTTTAATGAAACTTTGCAGGTAGCAATTACTAATAGTTTTCTATCAAGTGGCAGTTTAAAGTGTTTTGGAAAAAAATCGTTAAAGGCAAGATCCCATCATCATCATCATCATCATCATAATAATTTAAGAGCCGTGCTCATGTCGGTGAAGCTCTTTCCAGGTCTCTCTCCCCCACACTATCTCCTTCATTTCTCTATACGTTTCCGCCTTTACTTTCCTCTTAGCTTAATCTTGGCTCCTATATAACGTCAATTTTCGTTTGAAATTTTCTTTATGCTTATTGCTTGCCTAAACTACTTAAGAAATACCTTTATTTTTCTAGTATAGTTTTGGCGAGAAAGTATGTGCAGCGGGGCTGTACAATTCATTTATCATACATAAAAAGTCTTTGCAAGAGTAAATAAGTAGGTACTAAATTAACTAACTTAGAAAACTTCTCAAATGGAACGAATGAAGAAATAACATTCATTCTTTAAATCTAGTATGGTGGTGGTGAGTCGTATACTAAGGTCATGAGAAAAAAAAATTGCTGAACGTTTGAGTTAAATTTATTAAACTTTATTTTTTTTCTTATAAAGGAGAAGAAAGAATCATTACTTAAGGGTCCCCAGGAGGCTCGAGTTTCCATACAAACGTAGTTCCGCTTTAATGCAAAAACTACATGCCGGATTGAATCCAAACTTTGCGAATATATTGAGTAGACACATATAGATGTTTGTAATTAAATTTCATCGTAGTAAATTGAAACATAACTAAACTAAGGCTTTAATTATTGTCATCATATTAGCTGAAGGACCTCTACTGCTGGACATAAGTCTTCCCCCAAGGATTTCCACGACGACCGGTGCTGCACTACCCGCATCCAGCGGCTTCCCGCGACCTTCACCAGGTTATCGGTCCACCGCGTGGGAGGCCTGCCTACGCTACGTTTTCCGGTGCGCGGTCACCACTCGAGAACTTTATTGCCCCAATGGCCATCCGTTCTACGAGCTACGTGCCCCGCCCACTGCCACTTAAGTTTAGCAATAATTTAATAAAAATATTTAATTGATATTTAATTATTGTGCGCGAAAGATTTCGATGAAAAAATGAACGTTAGTAAATACATACGTAACGCACGTAATTATATCTCCAGTCACTTTTTTTCATGATTTTTTAGGGTTGCCACCATAGTAAAAAAACACTTCTATTTTTTACCCAAAAATGGTTCTAACGATTTTGATGACACTCAGTACGGTAGTAGCAGTTCGTTATTCTAAGAAATATTTTTTTTAAAGCTTTTGATATTGCATTGTCACGCGATATACATATGCATGCAAAATTTCAGCTTAATCGGAAATCGAAAAGTGGGTCAAATTTAACTTGCAAGATTTCACCCGAACAAACATACATACATTGCAAGTTAATTAAAAGCTTGTAAAAATGTTTAAAAAAATACATTACTATTCCATGCTCTGTACAACAACATTCCAACCCCTTTGGTCCATAAAGTAGAATCCTATGTCTTATGATGTTAAGGCTTTACTTTTTCAATCATATTAACAAAATCAGGTCCATCCTATGTTACTTGTTTGATGAAACAATATACAGGCGGAATATACAAATCCTGGCTATCTCAAACAATTTTTTAAAAATCTTTAAATTCTTACCAAAGAGTTAGATGTAAGATAAATACTCTATTGTTCCTACACACTAGTTAAAACAAAAGAATAAACAAATTATAAAAACTTAACAACTCAACTCAAAAAAATAAACACAATATAAAAAAAAGAAACTTATATAGGTACCATAGCGGTACAATTTGGGCGGTATTATCGCTCAAAGCGATTTCTTCCAAACAACCCGGTGCTTGGATACAAAAACAATAAAAACAGGTATTGCATGAGTATCTAACTAAAACAATACTTATATAATTAGAGTTCAACAAGTTAAAACTGAATGAGTTTTACTTATTCTCACTTTCGAGCGACTGAAGAGCAAGCGTCAGCGAGCGAGGACGCACGGAGTGAAGAAGATATTGTGATGGCAGAAAAATCGAAGTTGCGATTTTGATGGGGATCGAGTGTTTTACACTAAAAGATTCTAAAAAATAAATGTACGTGTGTTCGTGTGTGTGTGTGTGTGTGTGTGTCTCTCTCTTTGTGTGTGTATATGTGTGCGTCTGTCCGGTGCTCTAGTTCCCGAAGTACTGGAAGGATTTGACTAAAATTTGGATAATTTGTGTTTTTTTTAATAATTTGTTTTTTTGAAATTTTACGTATCTTGATTTTTTAGGGTTGTCACCATAGTAAAAAATAGTTTTTTTTTCAAATAGCTCTAACGATTTTGATGGCACTCAGTACGATACTATAACTTAACATGGCCTATAGCATACAGTAGTTCGTTACTTTTTCTCAAAAATGACTCTAACGATTTTTATGAAATTGTGTGAATAACTAGACTTAGTAAGGCTTACTGCACTAAGTAGTTAATAATTCCAAGAATAATCCGAGTATCCCACATATTATTATCATCATATAAGCTCATATATGTCCCCACAGAGGGGCTCGAATTAGGGCGATCGGGCCTTAGTCGACCACGCGGGCTCAGTGCAAGTTGGTCGACTGCACACACAACCTTCGAGTTTCTTCGCAAGCGTGTGCAGGTTTCTTCGCGAGGTTTTCGTTCACCGTAAGACCGTCGGATAAACGTCTATATGAAATCGAAATTCGAAAACACATTCGTACGTGGCAGGATTCGAACCTCGACCTCCCGGCCGGACAGGAGGTAGCGGCCCTTGCCATTACGCCACCGACGCTCTTGAATTATGTATTAATTAATTATTTATCCCATACAAACCCAAATTATTTTAATTTTTTTTATCATGTTTGATAACAATTTTTATTCTTTGCTTCTTTTTTTTTCTTTCTTTTCTTTTTATTTGTGTATGCCCGACTCCGACAAAGACGGTAAAAGCTTCGCGAGAAAGTATGCACAGCATAGCTGTACAATTTATTTTAATAAATAAATAACCGCCTCCGTGGCGTAATGGTTAGTCCATTCGCTTTACACCAGGAGGCCGCGGGTTCGATTTCCGGCGGGGTAAACTTGTAAGACTCGGTTTGGTTGGTGGTAGGGCATTTTCTAAGCCCGCCTAGCTAGCTACCACCATCTTATCTAAGTCTGCCCGCAAAACATCAGTGTTAATAACATTGGTGTGTTTCGGCTTGAAGATAAGATAGCCAGATCCCCATTGCATTGGGGAATATTGGTAAGCCCGCTGACATCTATGGCATCATCGTCACTTACCATCAGGTGAGATGATACCAAGGGCCTATCAATTATGGATTAAAAAAACTGCTGAAACAAAATTGTAAATAACGAATCACTGGATACCAGATATTGTTATAAGTGTATGGGTGCTTTAAATAAATGTATCACTTTTCCTATAACTTAGATGAAACATTTTTACTTGTAACACGGCAACGCGTTGCTGATATTCGTAGTTCTTTCATTCGATGTATTTCGCATGCGCTAGCACAAAACAATCCATGTGTCACATTTTTTAAATTAAACCAAAGTGTGACACGTGATTCAAAAACAAAATATTTTTATCATAAAACGCTATCCAAATTAATAAACAATTTATGTCTAAAATAATTATCTCAAACCTGATAGCTTCTAAGACCCATCTCGGGTAAGTTATAATAGGGATGACGAATGCTAGTCATCTGAGTTACTTTTTATCATCTGTCAAAAACGACATTTTGTTCTAAAAATGTTAGGAATGCCTAGGCGTGACGTCATAGTTTAGCAGCGTCATTTATGTACTCATTTTGTGATTTTGGTGAATTTTCTTTGAGTGTAATTTGCCATCTCCAATATTTAGGATACTCTCTCCAGGTACGGTTCATTCCTTCCACCCTGTATAGGGGGTTAGTAAGGAGTCGTAGGTAGTTATAGACAGCTACAGGATGCGCGGAGATGTGAAGACGATTTGCGACAGGAAATGAACCCAACAGTAGGGGGAGGGCCGGGGTTGTTCGCACGGTCCCGGCACGGTCCCGGTTTGTCTCTCTAAGCTTGTTACATTGGTCCCTAGCTGTATTATAGTTCGTTCGCTGAATTAGCTGTCTAGGATGCAGTTAATTCTGCAAGCGAACTTTACCGGTCGTCTTAAGGCAGTAGTATTACAGATTTTCGTTATTTTTGACTTCAATTACTTCTAAACGATAGAAAATCCAAGGTTGAAAAAAAATACCTTTATTATTGTTGATGTTCCTTAATGTCAAAAGGTATTAAAAACATGATTGAGCAGTTTTGGCTCGATAGAAAAAAATCCCAAAGATAGGTCTACACCGTTACTTTCAACTCTAGTTAGTTATGATAGTTATCCCTTAATATAGATGCGGATGGTGGCGCATCGGGAGCCGGGTCGTTCCTTTCCCTCTAATATGGTTGATGGGAGCGATGGCTGGCTCTCTCGTTATACTCGTGACCGGGTGCTGTCCGTGTGAACTGGCCTACTCTTGTCAAAGGTATCAATGATATTCAATGATTTTTATGTATGACTTTTCGTGTCATATTGTTTTCATTTTCTAACGACATAATATGTTTTATTTCAAGGACTGCATTTTGGCATTATTAACTAATGATTGTTTATTTCTTGATTTTTCACAAATGAATATATGTTTTTATTATTTTATGACTATCAGAAACAGTGTAATTTACACCTATTTTGAATAAATACCTTGAATCTTGAATAAATTACTTTTAATTATAAGAGTTAATTAAAAATTAAAAACTCAAGTGCATAAAAACTTGACCCCTCTTTTTTGGCCAAGAGGGAAAAAAATAAAAATGTATCCTATGTCACGCACGAGATCAAGACGTATTTAACGACACTGTGCACTCTTAAGTCCGTCAAGCCGTTTAGGCTACAGAGCGGGCAAAAGAAATATAAATAAACTAGCTATTGCCCGCGTCTTCGCCGGTGTACTTTCTTTACTTTCTTCACTCCTTGTGACTGTCTTTGAGGGTGAGTGGTGCGCGAGCCGCAAGCGACTCGCAAGCGTGCACTTAAGTTTTCTCCAGATCCCTCAGGAACTATATCGGGATATTCCGATTAGAAGTATACGTCACTTTCCATCCCCTCAACCAATTCTATACAAACAATCACTCGAATCCATTGCTCCGTTGCTCCAGATCCCTAGGGAACTATATTATCAGGATAAATGAAAATGAAAATTTTATTAACAACATATTCTGTTGCACGTTAATGTACTTAAAATATAATTGAAGTACAAAGTAATTTATAGTATTAATAATTAAAAGTATAATAATTAGGAGTATTAGGAAGGGGAGGTCTGCCTACGCTACATCTTCCAGTTCGCGGTTACCACTCGAGGACTTTACTACCCCAACGGCCATCGAGCTATATACCCCACCCACTGATACTTACAGTTAAGCGATTCCTATCAGCTATGTCGGTTACCTCATACCCCAAACGTTTATCTTATTGTATCCATACTGTGTTCCTATATTTATTTACAAAGTTCATCATCATCATCAACACCATCATCATATCAGCCGGAAGACGTCCACGGCTGAACAAAGGCCTCATCCTTCGCAGGCAACGCTAAACTTAAGTGGCAGTGGGCGGGGCACATAGTTCATAGAACAGATGGCCGTTGGGGCAGTAAAGTTCTCGAATGGCGAACAAAGTTCTTGAAACGCGATAAATAAAGTAGGTAGCGCGATTTCCTAGTGGGATTATAATAACCGCGCAGAACGCAAGTTAACGACACGACCGCCCCAGGCGAGTAGCTTGGCGCAACGGATACAGTGCAATCATCATAATGTCACTTTACAGCGCTCGTGCTAATTACATCTGGATGGTGCAAGTGATGAGAGAGCGGCGGGGTTTGCACGGGTTTGCTTAGCGACTTCTCTATAAATAGTGATGTCCACTCACATAATACCAGAAGTCGTAACGAGCTGAGGGTACCTAGGTACAGGCTAACTAAGTCGCAAAAATGTATCCAATGCATGGGTCCCAAAGTCTATAATTCAATTCCGGCTGACACCGAGCATCTCTGTGTTCCTGGCCAAAATAAAAAGCTTTTTGATAGCACTGTTGACCAAATTTAATTCTTAGCAAAAATAAAATACTATAAAAGCAGCGAAATTCTCTAACATTTAATAAGGTTAAAAAAATATAGGTATTTTGTGACTTATCTTATGTTTAAAATGGCTTGTAATTTGCTTTAAATTGTTAATAAATATTGAAATTGAAATTGGGTTCTGCTGTTTTCGGGAGCTGATTTTTGACCGACTTCAAAAAAGGAGGAAGTTCTCGATTCGACACTAAGTTATTTAAACGACTGTCCACAAAAAAGGAGTGTACTGTTTCAGGTCTAATGTTTGTTTCTTTATTCAATAGATCCTTTCATTATTTTGAAGTTGATTTGATGGTGAACTTCGGAGGTGGAATCGAGTTCCCAAAATTGTCTTTTAATTTCATAAGAATCGTAGGAAATACATAACTATGCTAACCTTTTTTTGATTAAGGAACCATGTATTTTTTGTATTCATTTGAATATTTGGATTTTTGATCATAAAAACTCTTTTCAAATGAAAGCTTGTGTAACTAAAAGCTTTTCATCATCATATCAGCCGAGGACGTCCACTGCTGGACATAGGCCTCCACCAAGGATTTCCACGACAACCGGTTATCACCAGTCCTCCATCGGTCCACCGAGTGGGAGGCCTGCCTACGCTACGTTTTCCGGTGCGCGGTCGCCACTCGGGAACTTTACTGTCCAACTTAACTTAAAAGGTTTTAGGTTTTCGATTTTTTAAAAAGTTTTATTTCTAAAACTCTCTTGTGCCTTGCACTACGCGCTACTCTCAGCCTAAGGCGTCGTTCGCCGATAAGGCTTTATAGTGTGTTCTACTGGTTTTATGTGCGTAGTTCGACTATCGGCGGACCGCCCAGTGGATAGCTCGTCTGCTTATGTGTTTGGAGTTAGAAGACCAGTCTACGCATGTTATCTTTAGTGATAGCCTATACGAGATTATTGGCCTGTTTTGTCACACCCCGGACACTTCATACAACGAGTGAGAAATGTCATTTCTAAAAACAAATGACGGAGTAAACGAAATCACGGCGAAGTCCTATACATTCGAGAACGAAACTATAACCAATCTGTATCAATCTGAGTGACGAGGGGGTGAGGTCGGAATCTAGAGAGCGGCAAGGAGTGTCCTTACTGTATGTTTTGTAATGGAAACTCCTTTTCTGTCACAAATAAAATCTGTTTGGTTCGGTTTTTGGCTAGCCGGGAAATGTGACAAAAATTTTGATTTTTTTTTTGGTGTTTTTTTTGACAGATAAAAAAAGGAGAGATGTTCGATGAATTACAACTGCAATTGTTTTTAATATTTTTTTGTGAATTTAATATCTAAATTAAATAGTTTTAGTGTTATGGATACCGTATATTATTTTTACTAATCGTGCCCTCATTGTTTGTCAGAGGTAAGAAATTTATTTTCGGTACTGCTATATGTTTTGGATTGGTTCTGTTGTGATCCTCAAATTTCATTTCATATGGCATCGCCTACCTCCGTGTTAGCTGCACCCAACTGCTACCGCCACATGGTACCAGCACCTAGCCGCCATGTATATTCATCCCTGGGTCGCAGCAGCCACTCTACCAAATTCATATAGATTTCACCGTGCCACACTAGGCGCCGTACCAGCGGCATAGAAGGAAGTTTTATTTTCACTATTTTATGAGCTTTTAACCGATCTTACCACTAAACGCTGCTATTGCTGTACGGAGTTCACCTTTTAATTACTTACCTGTGTTCTCCTGATATTTTTAGTTTTAAATTAGCAACTGTTTGTTGTGCCCCAAGGTTATCTTTATAACCTCGGGGTAATTCCATCCATATTATATTCTAAGTTCTATTTCTATATTTTTAACCTGGTAATTTACTACTGGGGTGCGACGATCGTTGCCTGACCGGCATTTAACTTAATTTAATTAATTTAATTTTACCCAAGAATCTTAACTTTTACTAACATAAATTTTAATGTTAAACTGTTTAAACTCTCTTATAGCTTTCACGACCATGTCTTTTATAGCCTGTTTTACCATCTTTTGTTATAATATATATACCATATATCAATTAAATAAATAGATTTAAAATTGCATCTATGGTTCCGCCACATAAAACATAGAATTTGGATCAAAGGCCTAAATGCGAATAATGAAAAGAAAATATTTTGTGGGGTAATTTGGAATATATTATTTATGATTTATAAATATTTCCTTTTCTGATTCGATCACGCAGAGAAACTCCGAGCATAGCACGCTCCATTGCCCTTTGGGTGACCTTGAGCCTTCTTATGAGGCCCATAGCACAGATTACTAATTAGTTACTACGTAACAGATACTTCACTCAGTAGTAAATTTCCAATACCTACTGCTATAATAGCCTACTCCATCGCGTCAGCTTGCTTCACACCTCGCGATCCCACAGCAATCGTAGGGCTGCCTCTTCGATAAAATTAAATTAACATAACTTTTTGTGTCTATGTTATTGAGAACTGTGAATATGTTTTGACTTATAGGTGGTAGTTTAAAATTGCATCATTTATCTATCTATATATCTAATATATAAAAATGAATCGCAAAATGTGTTGGTAAGCGCATAACTCGAGAACCGATTTGGCTAATTCTTTTTTTGTCGAGTTCGTTATTGTCAGGAGAAGGTTCTTATGTAGGATAGGGTAGGGTAGGGTAGGGTAGTGTAGTGTAGGGTAGGGTAGGGTAGGGTAGTGTAGGGTAGGGTAGGGTAGGGTAGTGTAGTGTAGGGTAGGGTAGGGTAGTGTAGGGTAGTGTAGGGTAGGGTAGTGTAGTGTAATGTAAGGCGGTACGTAGTTCGCCGGGACAGCTAGTATATAGTGTCACAGTGTTAGTAACCATACTTCTCCGAAACGGCTTGACCGATTTTTATGAAATTTTGTGTGCATATCGGGTAGGTCTGAGAATAGGTTCTTATCTATTTTTCATACCCCTACGCGGGCGAAGCCGCGAGCAACAGCTAGTAAAATATATATATTTTTTAAAAAGGTGCTGATTGTGCAATACATCTAGATAACACATAATTTTAGAGGTCAGTGTGTAAGTAAAATGAAAAAAATCTTTAAGAGTTACATGTGTTTTATTTTGATATATTTTTTTATTAATTTCTTACCCTTTCTAAATTCTCGGTTATAAATCGCATAAAACCGAATCACAAGCACAGATTACTAAATAGTTATGTCACTTGCGCTAACAGCACGACAAGTTGAGACAGGTCGCCGCGCCTGCGACTCACATATTATCACAATTTTATTTTAATAAAAATAGCTTTTTAAACGTTGTTAAAATAGTGTTTAAGATAAGTATGACGTTTCTATGTAACAAAATATGTCGATGTTAGGTCGCTAGGCGAGTAGTTTTGCTACTAACCGGCAGATGGAAAATTGAGAAAAGCGCCCTAAGCGGAGCAGCACACTCAGGCACGGTAGAAAGAGTGGGAGATACTTGTTCCTCTCCCTTCCCCTCGATCTTACGCTTTTTCGATCAGCATCACGTGACCCTGACGCGAGTTTGGAAGTTTTTACCCATCCAACAAAAAGTGCTCAGCGCCGCTAAAGAAGTTTTCACTTCAAAAATGTAAATCTGTGTTTGATAGGCAAGCTAATGCCACAGTGTAATAAAGAGTACTAGCTAATGCTTAGTATACCTAGTATTAAAAATAATTTTAAAACGACAAAAAATAGTAATAGTTTATCACTTACCTTTCTTCATTGACAGGTAAATGGAAAAATGTTAGGTGTTTATCTCTTCTTTTGCTTGATTTGCACCCAACTACAGCACATAAGGCACCAGACGGCATCGTAGGTACGCGTACGAACGAACGAAACGATTTAAATTTAACTATGTGCGTGCGCTTTGTTTGTGAAAACCGCACTGAATTGGGTCCGCAAACGGCCCGAGAACGCTGGGCCGGGCGGTAGGTAATTATAGCGCGCAAGTACATGGAGTGACGGAGGCCTGCCCATAGTAAGCGACCATGTCTCAGTTCCGTATATCATCACTGGCAACACACACTGGTCGAAGACCTTGGTCTTAAGACACTGCGGTATCTGGGACGTAAAGATATTGCGAAGCTTCCCGAACGCTGCCCAGTCGAGTTGGATTCGACGATTGATCTCTTTGGAGAACCAAAGTAACCGACATAGCTCTCAGAATTGCTAAACTTCAAATCACTGGAGCAAATAGTAATAAAGAAATAAATAAATTAGTAGGTAATTAGAATTTTGCCTGCAGGTATTTCACAGGAAAAATGCTGCGATGTTCTTAAACATTATAGTGTAAAAAATTGTCCAGTATATTGGATAGGGCTACCGATATTTTAAGGCTATGTAAAACACCACATTTCATCGAAAAAACCCCCCATGAGGAGGTCGCATCCTTGTCCCCTCTAAATGGCAGCCATTTTTATTTTCAATTTCTTTTTGTAGCTGTCATGCAACATATGTTTTCTCTTGAATTAGCAGCAGTACAGACTTAAACATGGTCTCATTAGAAAGGTAATTTATTTTTTATGGTGATCCACACATAAAATTAACCGAGAAATTTGAAGAAAAAACACGAAAATTTTAAAGAATAAAAATGCAAATAAATAATTTTAATTTTTCTTTTTTTTATCCTATTGCAAAAACCAGGTAATTAATGTCTTTTTTTTCGTCTTTATCGATTGACTTTGAGCTAAGCTATAAAACGGTACCAAATTATGTACCATTAGATTCTTACTTAGTGTGCCAATTAATGGTTAATACGCCACCCTCAGGGTTTGTTATTACTTGGATATGGTCAGACAGGTCACACAGCAGGTTGTAATGAGAGCTATATCGTGTCTGCAGAATGGATGCAGCCACTTTGAATAATTATTTTAAGTAGTGTTTTAGTTAAAAACATGTGAAAATGTTAGATAGTTGTGAAATTGCAATAAAAGGATTGTCACAATCCCGGAAAGAGTCTTTTAACCATCAATTTGCATCATAGCGTAAGAAAACTAATGGTAGATAATTTGGTGTCGTTTTATAGCTGAGCTAATGACCTCGTTTTTGCTCTACGTTCAAGAAAAGAAATAAATAATAATTTGCATATTTTTTCTTTAAATTTTTTTGTGTTTTTTCTTCAAATGTTTTGATAAATTTTATGTGTGGATTACCAGAAAAGTTAAATAACCATTCAAACGAGACTATTTTGAAGTCTGTTCTGTTGCTAATTCAAGAGAAAAAATATTTTTCATGGACAGCTACAAAAAAAATGACTGTAAATAAAAATGGCTGCCATTTAATGTGGAGAAGGACGCGACCCCCTAATGGGGGGTTTTTCGTCGATTAAATGTGGTGTATGCCCTTAAAATATCGCTCACCCTATCCGAAACACACTGTATAAGACAATGTATGTACTGAGAGGTCTTTTTACCGTCACCACACATTTTCTTTGAAGTAACACCCCTGCAGTCTAGTCTAGTCCAGAACAAAGGACAGAAAATACCTGCGCAGTCACTGCCTACCATTTAATTTTACAACCACTAGGTAAGTTATTTTTACAACCAAGAAAGCCTGAGCTAAGCCTACTACGCATACGTATTGTACCACTATGCTCCGAGCGAGGCCACGAAACATGCATGGAACTACGCTTTTAGCACACATACACACGCACGCACGCACACACACACACACTAAAGTAAAACACTTGCTAAGTGTGAGTCGTAGTCGCACTAATGCATCCGAAATGAATAACAAAAGCGTTTTTCTGTCGTTTACGTAGTCTATTGTTTTAAATCAATAAGTTTTATTGTTCGGAGAGGTGTAGTGGTACGAAACCCTGATCCCTGAGTCCGATTTGAACGTGGCGGGTTTTTTGTTAGGTCAAGTTCTTAGATGAACACGAAAAAAAACCGACTTCCATCCCAACAACTTAGTATATTTTAGCATTATTATTTTTGGTTTTTGATAATTTTCTAATAAAGTTCTACGCCGAATTTGATAAAATTTATATGGGACCACACGGGAAGGACTAGCTTTCAAATAAAAAAACAATCATAAAAATCGGTTCACCCAGTAAAAAGTTCTGAGGTAACACATAAAAAAAACATTCAGTCGAATTGAGAACCTCCTCCTTTTTGGAATTCGGTTGAAACTTGTTAAGAGCCTGCTGGAGTTCATAAATCCCATACAAACGTAGTATTTGATTCATTTGTTAACCAAACAAGCGATTTTGACATAATTTTATATCGTTAATTGGATGACGTATATCTGTGTCTGTACCGCATTACTTTTTTGAAAAACCTAACAGGAATTAATTTAATACCAATAAACTTGATTTCCGTCTCTTACCTTAAAAACAAGTTTATTGATTAATAATGGATTGATAGAACAAATGAATCAAATACTACGTTTGTATGGGATTTATGAACTCCAGCGGGCTCTTAAATGTCGCCGAAAATTTCTCGTTGGTAAAGTAATCTGCGCGTACGGTGTCATAAATGTTGTTTGTTAGTTTCTAAGCACAGAGGGTAGAATATGTCGGAGCTAAGTGGAATGGGCCAGAATCACACGGTCAGACTGCCAACGCGGTCAGCAAGGGCACGGGGCACGACGCATTACGCGTGCCCTGCGTGCTCAGTGCCTTAGACACCGGTGTCTCTGACGAGCGGTATTTTTAGAGCGTGTGGTGCGTACCTATGTGGTAAAGGTAAGGGCTTGAGGCAAACGTTTACTTGATGAAAAAATACAATTACATTGACAGATTTCAAAGATTTTTATTGAACTTTAAAGAACAAGGTTAACATTAACACCTTGAGTTGTAAACAACTGCAGTAGTTGATGAAACTGTGTCGCATTTGTTTACGCCCCATTCCGGTTGTTGAGGAAGTTCTTAACTACAATATATTTTAATCAAATAAAGAAAAGAAGTAACAAAAATATACGAAAATAGAATACGAATATACATTAAGAAGACATGTAACTACAGGAGGCATATGAAATGATGAACAAAACTATACAAAAAAAGAGGTGATTATGTAAGGTCTAACAAAATTAGCTGAAACTACTTCTACCCATGAAACTGAACAACTTTCCCCATAAAACCCATAGTCAAATCTCAAAAAAAAAAAAACTTCCCATACTATGTTGGCTGATCAGCTGATCTAGTTAGTGTGGGAGAACCACATTTTTTTTGCGATTTGACTATGGGTTCCATAGTCAAAATAGTTTCAGCTAATTTTGTTACACCTTATATAATTAACCAAAGGAGGCAAAATATGAAGCGACTAATATAATAATAATAATAAACAAGATGAATTAACATCACATGTGTGTTCGTGTGTAGGCGTGTGTGTGTGTGTGTGTGTGTGTGTGTGTGTGTGTGTGTGTGTGTGTGTGAGTGAGTGCACGTGTTGTGTGTGTGACAGAATTCTGTCGCTGTATTCACTGGACCGCCCTACTTACGAATCACCAGATCGGTTGAGGTCTTCCTTTGATCACGTTGTTAGTTGTACGATCATCTTATTCTTCTTATCAGCTCATATACGTCCACACCGAGGGGTTCGAGCCTACCCTGAATAAGAGCGATGGGGCCTTAGTCGACCACGCGGGCCCAGTGCGGGTTGGTCGACTTCACAGACAACTTTCGAGTTTCTTCGCAGGATCGCAGACGTGTGCAGGTTTCCTCACGATGTTTTCCTTCACCGTAAGAGCGTCGGATTAACGTACCGTACATATGGAATCAAATTTCGAAAATACATTGGTACGTGGCAGAATTCGAACCAGGACCTCCCGGATAGGAGGTAGCGGCCGCAACCGTTACGCCACCGACGCTCGATTGTACGATCATGGGTCTAGAAAATCAACAATCACAGTAAAAGTACTTTGCATAAACGGTAGGTACTGTGGTTGAAGGTTTTTGGTTATTTGGGAACTGCAATAAAATCACTCTGAACCGTGTTACACTTTGATTCTTGTTACTCGTTTGTGCTATTTCGTACTCGCTGTTGTCAAAGTAATGACCAAATTACAACCATTTTTGAGGAAACAACTAAAAAAAAAAACGAGACCTACAGTACTCGCATATGATGTGTAACATGTGACAAAATACTTATGAAATCAATTAATTATCGGGTCGTACATTCACGGGCCGACCCTTCGAATAGTAGTATGTCATCTTTGCCTTTGCCATCACACTAGGCGGCATGGCTATGACAACCTTAGTTTTCGAGAATTAAAAAACGTTCGCATTTCCTGTTACACATTTCCGTCCCATTTCACGAAATCACTCCCACAAATTGCAGGAAAGCGAGAGCAAAGATGTTACACATCAAAAACTGCCATTCATAAACAATAGACATAGCTCGGATAGATCCTTACGTACCTACACATATATAAGACAAACGATGAGTTTGTATCTCAGGTGCCCAACTAAACCGAACTGCCCTAAACTGGTTATAACAAGTTAAGGCTTAGGGGCCCGCGGGGGCGATGGCGGTGGCAGGGGCGGGGCGGTTCTAACTAGATTCCTCCCAACTTTCTCGTGCTAGATAATGATCTTCGCTACGTGGGTGCCGGCCGGGCGTTGTGGAGCCAACGGGCGGAGGAAACGCGGCGTTTTGCACGCTGGTCTGCATTTATTATTGAAGTGAAAAACTCATAAGGGTCCCCAGGAGGCTCGAGTTTCCATACAAACGTAGTTACGGTTTGATACAAAAACTACATGCCGGATTGAATCCAAACTTTGCAAATATATTGAGTAGACACATATCGATGTTTGTAATTAGTTTTCATCGTAGTAAATTGAAACATAACTAAACGAAGGCTCAAATTAATTTTGTACTGAAAGTTTGAAACTGCTCTTATTTTTTTCCGTTTTATGTTAGTACATCGAAAACTAATTAAAAACATCCATAATATGTGTCTGCTCAATATATTTTCAAAGTTAGGGTTCAATCCGGCATGTAGTTTTTGTATTAAAGCGGAACTACGTTTGTATGGAAAGCGGAGCCTCCTGGGCGTAAGGCGCGTTGGGCATTTTTTGAGATGGGCCAAAGCCATTGAACTCGCGACATACCGTTACCTGTTACCGTTACCGTAACCAGGGCCACTCGGAGGGTCAAAATTTATAAAACTGTAAGAAGTTAAGGAAAAAACCATTGAACTCGCGACACTGTTACCGTGACCGTAACCAGGAAGACTCGGAAGGTCAAAACTTATAAAACTGTAAAAAGGTTTCACTTCTGTCGGCATTCCGGGAGTAATTAGGTTTTTTTCACCTACGATCAACCAATTACCAATTACCAAGACCAATTACCAGTTACCAAGACCAGTTACCAATTTCAAAACAAAATACAAAACAATCAATCATCTAACACCATAATTACTTAAATAGGTACATCTAAGTACCTACATCCTTACTAATATTATAAACGCGAAAGTTTGTATTTATGGATGTATGGATGTTTGTTACTCTTTCACGCCACAACAGATAAACGGATCTGGATGAAATTTGGTAGGTAGACAGATTAGGACCTGGATTAACATATAGGCTACTTTTTTCCACGCTCGTGAGCCGCTTGCGGCTCGCGCACTGCGCACCCTCAAAAACAGTCATGGAAACTATGTTCACACGCGAGCAAAGCCGCTGGCAAAAGCTAGTATAAAATTTATGCGTAAGCTTGGTTAGTAGAGTTGAATAATTTTAATATTTGTCAATTACTATTAACTTATAAACATCCCCACTGCTGGGGAACGGGTTTTATCCCTAACTCGGGAAGGTTAGGGGTCGTACTCGCAGAGGACAAGTCCGGGCAGGTGGGGGTTGTATACTTGTAGGCGTAGGTCTAGCGAACTCAAGAAACTTGTAAGACTCGGTTTGGTTGGTGGTAGGGCCTTTTCTAAGCCCGCCTGGCTAGCTACCACCATCTTATCTAAGTCTTGCCGCCAAACATCAGTGTTAACAACATTGATGTGTTCCGGCTTGAAGATAGGATAGCCAGTTCTCCATTGCGTTGGAGAATCTTGGTAAGCCCGCTTCCATCTTCGGCATCATCGTCACTTACCATCAGGTGAGATGATGCCAATGGCTTGCCAATAGTGAATTATAAAAAAAGATTACCAAGATTTAAAGATGTGTATTCAAAATAGGTGTAAATTACACTCTTTTTGATAGTCATAAAATAGTAATAACATAATTATACATGTCATAAACAATCATTAGTTAATAACCACAAAATACAATTCATTGATTTAAAACAAATTATGTAAATAGAACATGAAAACAATATGACACGAAGTTATACATGGAAATCCTTGAATGTCATTAATGCCTTTGACAAGAGTAGGCCAGTTCACGTTCAGTTCAAGTCAGTCATCGCTCCCCTCAACCATATTAGAGGGAAAGGAACGACCTCGAAATTCACCGTCAGAAGTTTTTCAAGCCGCCTATGGGAGGCTTGTGATCCGGCTTAGTAGATTTATTACAGGAATATTCACAATGACCATTCACTGAGTCTGAAAACGATAAACGATTGATTAGATAATTGTAAAATTATTATTAGTACAATGAATTAACAAACTCATATACATAAGCCATATTGGTGTTTATAGTCAGCGTAAATAAAGTGCATTTTCGTGCAATCGATTGCACCCCGTAACGTCACCCTATAGCTAGGTGATTAATTGTGCGCGAGTTCAGACACCTATTTCAACTTTACGCTGTGCAGAGGTAGGCAACAGTTTTTTAATAGTTTGAAAACAAATAAAGAGCTTCTGTGATCGTAATTACCCGTTTCTTGGGTACGGTTATTACAATATAAATAACCCTGACCAGGTTACTAATGCATTTATTAAGCTATTGCATAGCTTTTATCGCGGGCTTTAAGCGCGGCGACTGAATCAAGAAATTCCGTACCGAAAAAACTAACACCCCACACTCCGCCTACCATGTAACGTAACGTTACCGCGTTCTAAAAAAACTTACAGTGCCATCTATTAGCGATTTGCGATACTAATACTAAAAGGACTTAGTTAATTTTACTGGCTCAGCCGAGCGTAACGTAACGTTACCGCTTTCTAAAAAAACTTACAGTGCCATTTATTAGCGATTAGCGGTACTAAAAGGACTTGGTCAATTTTACTAGTGTAACTTTCTTAGTGTTTAAAGTTGATAAAAAATGCTATGCAATAGCTTTGCCACGGCAGTCCCCGAGTGCCACACGTCTTTTTTTGTATATGATGTTTTATGGTACCAGACCAACTAGGTATACAAAAAATTTAATATAAGATACATTTCAAAGGCTAATCTAAATTCATCAAACGTTTTCGTGCAAACTTACTCTCTTTAATTAAACATTTACCTGAAAATGTTTGCGACCCCCGACATTGTGTGCAGAGACAAACTATCTCGGAAACCGGGGAATTTGCGTATCTTCATCGGCGAAAAGGTGGGGTGAAGATGATTCCACGAATCGTGCGGGTTCTCCCGGGGGGTGAATGTGAACATCCTTAAGGTCGAAAATCCAAACGAGCTGAGCGGTAGGTATCGCACGGTATCAAGCTGTAACTGTATCCACGGAAGTGAAGTGAAGTTGTAAGTTTAAAAGCTTGCGAAGGTGGGGATTATGTCTATTTCTATACTTACTGTTAATAATCGTACAGGTACTTCCTGCTATAATTTTTTTTATATTTGTACTTTTACTCTAACTCCTTCTCTGTTCATGTCGTCAGGTTGTAGAGTTGTCTTTCTATCGAAATCCGCGATATTGAGAGCATTTTCTTCTTCAAAAAGAAACTCAAGGACGTTCTTGACTTGAGGACTCTTGAGGTTAATAAAACATGTAAGTATGAGATAATATATATACTTATCTACATTACATATTATACATCATCATTATATCACCTGACAGACGTCCACTGCTGGACAAAGGCCTCCCCCAAGGACTTCCACGACGATCGGTCCTACGCTGCCGGCATCCAGAGGCTTCCAGCAACCCTTACCATTGTATACATATTTTATATTATACAGTGTGTATCAGATAGGGTCACCGATATTTTAAGAGCGTTGTATAATAAGCGTTTAACCGCCTCCGTAGCCCAGCGGCATAGTTCACTGGCTTTACACAGGAGGTCGCGGGTTCGATTCCCGGTGGGGTCAATTGTAAGACTCGGTTTGGTTGGTGGAAGGGCATTTAAGCCCGCCTGGCTAGCTCCACCATCTCATCTAAGTCTTGCCGCCAAATATCAATGTTGATATCATTGGTGTGTTCCGGCATAAAGATAAGATAGCCAGTTCCTCATTGCGTTGGGGAATCTTGGTATGCCCGCTTCCATCTTCGGCAACATCGTCACTTACCACCAGGTGAGATAATGCCAAGGGTTTATCAATTGAGAATTTTAAAAAAATACACCACATTTTGTCGACGATAAACCCCTTATTAGGGGTCGCATCCTTCTTTCCTCTAAATGGCAGACATTTTCAATATATTCTTTGTTGCTGTTCATGAAAAATATGTTTTTCTTTGAAATAGCAGCAGTACATACTTTAAAACTTAACGGCTGAACTTCTTAAAGCAGGTGGAGCACCGGTACTTAAAGCGTTTCAGAGATTATTTAATTCCGACAAACTCGAGGGACAAACGCCTGAGACATGGCACACAAGTGTGGTCGTGCTTTTCTTCAAAAAGGCCGACAATACCCTGCTGAAGAACTACAGACCCATTTCACTTCTGAGCCATATCTACAAGCTGTTTTCGAGTCATTAGGGATGTCGGTTCATCTAGATTCTAGGGGTAACAGCCGTGGTCGCAAGCCATAATGATAAGTAATTACTTATGATATAAATTGTGATTGCATTCAAGTTAACACACACACACACACAAGCACACAAACACACACACACACACACACACACACGCGAGCGTATTAGCTGAAGTGTTAATACGAAGCTGAGGTCAACTTCTGTGGAACATCGCCCTTACCCCAGGGGGTAATCGCTCCAAGAGAGAGCATGTCTTTATAGTACTTCTGTCACAATCGTGAAGGTAATTCGATTCGGTTTGGGATAATTACGTAAGAGGGTACTCGGTTCGGTTTAATTCGGAATTGAGTAGGTTACGAGCGACGAGCTATCTACACGAGCGGGCAGTTTGTATGTTCGTTCAGATATAGATTAATCAAGATATTCTTCTTTTTTATTTATTTACATTTGAGACCTTGGCATCGGTTTACCTGATGGTAAGTGACGATGATGCCGAAGATGGAAGCAGCCTTACCAAGATTCCCCGACGAGAAGGGGAACTGGCTATCTCATCTCATGCCGGAACACATCGATGCTGTTGACAAGACTTAGAAAAGATGGTGGTAGGCTAGGCCAGGTGAGCTTGGAAAATATCCTACCACCAACCAAACCGAGTATATTAAAAAGTTAGACCGCGCAGGGAATCGAACCCACGACCTGCAGGTGTGAAGAGAATGGACTAACTATGAAGAAACGGAGATGGTTAAAGATTCTTAAGAAAGTGGACGCACTTGTGATATAGCAACAGTCGATTGCCTGTGTAGTAGATCATGTCGGGGTCATTATTATAGGAACGGTGGGTTCCGACCCTTCGAGAGCAAAGGGAGCTATCTTCGCCAGGCGAAGTGGTCTGCCCGGGGTCAGGCCGTGGACCAATCCTTGATGATTGGTATCTGTTTATATACTCAGCGCTAATGAAATTCTAATAGCGCGTTCTAGATGTATTTCTTTTGTTCTCTCGTAAGGTAGGTAAGTGGGGACGCTATATCATAAACCTGGCAGTGTAGCGTATCTGGTAGATGTGCGAGAGGGCATGTTCTCTCGTCGCTTGTGTTAAGGCTCAGTGGCGGGAGTTACTGCAGTTACCGCCACACCTGAGACAAGTTAAGCTCGCGCCGAACCTTGTTACTGATCTGAACTGTGATGCGAGTGCTCACTGCGCCGGTATAATCGGCTAGTACGTACCTTTACGTCCTATATACTTACACCCAAAGTGTACTACTGCGATATGCCTTGCGACCAACTTCAGAGCCATTATTTCGTTTGGCGCGAGTTGTACCCAAAAAGTCCTGGCTATATTAATTTTTATTTTTTATTTTTGATAACAATTAATCCTAAAACTGCGACCCTGTGACCTACTGAATTATTTTCAGTGACTCTTTGCAACAGTGGCTAGTGACACAATTCAAATGTCCTTAGAAGCTGTGAAGAAATTTTTGTACAGATAATTGTGGTAACCAAAGTGATAGTGTGAAAAAGATCACTTTTAAGTTATATAGGTAAATAACATTTTTTGTTTTGTGTACTAATATGTGTAGTTATGTCAAAGTATATATTAAATTAGTACTAACGTACAGTTATACTCGAAGGTTGTGTGTGAAGTCGACCAACCCGCACAGGGCTCGCGTGGTCGACTAAGGCCCGATCGCCCTAATTCAGAGTAGGCTGGAGCCCCTCGGTGGGGACGTATATGAGCTGATATGAATGAATGATACAGTATGGACACTCCCTGCCGCTCTCTAGATTGCGACCTCATCCCCTCGACACCCAGATTGATACACATTGGTTATATGTAGTTTGGTTATCGAACTTATGGGATTTCGCAGTGATTTTGATTGCTCTGTCATTTGTTTTTAGAAATGTCATTTCACGGCCGTTTTATGAAGTGTCCGTGTGTGGTTAAGTTGTGCGTGCACGAGAACGATGCACACAAAGAAACCAGTTCATCAGCAGTTCGTTACGTTTTCCAAAAAGTATCGGAATAAGATCCCTCCCTTACAAATCCAAGTTCTTTAGTACTTTTGTTCAAAAATGGTTATGAAATTTTCTGAATAAGTCTAGGACCTAATCAGACCTGGGTAGTTAATTATTCCAGTTAAAAAACCGAGTAAGGTCCTCCCATACAAACCCAAACTGTAATTGTAAATTTTTCATTAAGTCTTATATACATACCTAACTTAATTCATTATTACTAAGTAAGTGTAATGTTGTTGAAATGTGTATGCCCGACTACGACACATGATCAAAGTGTATATATTAGTACTAACATACAGTATGGACACTCCCTGCCGCTCTCTAGATTGTGGCCTCACCCCCTCGTCACCCAGATTGATACAAATTGATTATAGTTTGGTTCTCGAACGTATAGGATTTCACCGCCATTTTTTTAGTCTTAATTTTTAAAAATAATTTAGAGGTTTCTAAGAAACATGTTACAGTTAAATTTGTAAAAAGTTCATAACTTTGTTTTTTACAATATTATTATTGTTTTTTTAGAGCGTGGGTCGCGTAACGGTTAGGACAGCAACCTCCTATTCAGGAGGTCGTGGTTCAAATCTTGCCACTTACCAATGTGTTTTCAAATATCTATTTCATTACGTTTATCCGACGCTCGTACGGTGAAACTCGCAGGTTGTGTGTGAAGTCGACCAACCCGCACTGGGCCCGCGTGGTCGACTAAGGTCCGATCGTTCTAATTCAGGGTAGGCTCGAGCCCCTCGGTGGGGACGTATATTAGCTGATGTGAACATTGTTTTTATTGTAAATACTACGGAACACTATTATGCGCATGGTGCAACACGCACTTGGTCAATTTTTATTATTATTAGGAAGGTATTTCAAAAATTAATCCAGATACAAACCGTTCCTTTTCAGTTTTTGCATTTTTCTTATTGGATTTGTACAATGATAAAGTTTAAATATTTTTGACTGCGGAAACAACACCGCGGTACCACGCTAGTGCAGCCACATATGCAAAGGACTCTTAAATTTCACACAAGGGAAATTTCCGACGTTTGTGTCGTCTGGCTATGAGACGACTTGCATTAATAAATATGTACTAACTTACTTAGCTAAAATTGGCAACACTGAGTGAAACATACAAGTTTCATTTGTTAACATGTTTCAATTTTGAGCTATCTTATGAATTTGCCGCATGCATTAATAGTTATTTGTTATACAAGCGTGCAAAGTTGCTTTTTAACCGCGTGCTCAATTTTGATGACCGGAAGCAAAGGATTCTAAAATTGAATCACGAGCGCGGCAAATGATTCAAAAATTAGAATCCTGCGCGTTAGCGAGGGAATCAAAAGAGCAGAGGTGAAAAATCTTTGCACTCGAGTGCAACACGTAACTTTTTCTCCTACCTCAGCGAGGAAATGACTAAATGCAAAAAAAAAAACAACATTTACAATCATCAGATACTCTTATTTCCATTGCCTAAAGCATTAACTACATAATAAATTAATATAGGTAAGTATTACAGAATATAATCTTTAAAATAAAATAAATAATACATAGGTATAATTAAGAAAAATTAAAAGTAACGTTGCTACAGTTACTTAAGTTGAGCGTAATATTTTTTTATATTCAGTAATGTTGGTGTTAGTGACTTGTGTACTTTTTTTTTCGGTAAACTATCTGTCATACTTAACATTTTACGTACCGATTCACCGGATTCCCTTGGCGTAAATGTATGGCGAGAGATGGCGCTGGTTAGATGTTTCGTAACGGCTCATTTTTGATGTCTCACTCCAAGGATCTGAGTGAGGCTTTTTCAGTGTAATGGCTCCTACGATGCCTTTACATATTTTAGACTTATTTTGGATGGAATCCTCTATGTATCCTTCTACAACCGCATTGGACTTCAAGCCTCTATGGCGCTTGAGGGACAGGAGATCAGCTCCTGAATCGGCCAAAATAGTGGCTGAAGTTCGTCGGAAACAATGACCCGTGTACAACAGTAGTTCTGGAAGTTCAAGAAATGTTGCTATTTATACTGCCTATTTTATTAGCACCCATAGGCTGTCTCACACACTTTCCTTTGCGATATTGTAGAAAAAAATCGATTGATTGTAGGTATAGAAACAATTATAATACAAAATGTAGGTACAACTTATAATAAATAAAACAAAATCTTTTTTTAATTAAAAATCTCAGTGAGTTTGGTTGCACCTCACCTGACGGTAAGTGCCGATGCAGCCGAGGATGCAACACGCAAGCTCAAATAATGCGTATTCACTCTCGTCTTGAAGATTCCTAATAAATTATACGAATCGTGGAATATCCTACAGAACGTCCACTCCTTGGCCGTTCGCATAATGAACGAAGAAGCAAAACGCTTCGTGCGTATAAAGGTTGTAGCTAGACTTGAAAAGATGGACGCTATTATCAACACTTATATAGTCAGAGGCAATCTCGTATGGTTTATTTACCCGCCTATTTGTCATCATACCACGCCGAAAGGACGTCCACTGCTGGACATAGGCCTCCCCCAAGAATTTCCGTGACGACCGGTTCTGCGCTGCCCGCATCTAGCGGCTTCCCTCGACCTTCACCAGGTCATAGGTCTACCGAGTGGGAGCCCTGCCTACGCTTCGTTTTCCGATACGCGGTCGCCACTCGAGAATTTTACTGCCCCAACGGCCATCTGTTCTACGAGCTATGTGCCCCGCCCACTGCTTCTTACCTAAATTTAGTTATTCTGAGAGCTAATCGTATGTCGGTTACTTTGGTTCTCCTACGGATCTCCTCGTTTCTGATTCGATCACGCAGAGAAACTCCGAGCATAGCACGCTCCATTGCCCTTTGGGTGACCTTGAGCCTCCTTATGAGACCCATAGTAAGCTATTAGTGTTTGATAATAAAACTCAGTGAATGATGAACATAATTATTATTATACACATTTTACGAGAAAACAAAAAGTTTCAGTTCTCTTAAGTTAGCTCCTTATACCGTTCCCTCCTATTTTCTATACTAGAAGTATTCCATATTTTTAATACAATTGACTATCACGTAAAATTGAAATAATTTTCGTTAGATACATAGAAAACTGAAACTTGTCTAATTAGAATATCTGTTGCCCTCTTTTGGCGAGTAGCGGAACTTTAAGAAGCTTTGATAAACACTTGTTTTTAAAATAGTTTCTTTATTTGATGTAAGAGATTTACAAAATGAAGCAATACAAAAATCTTTGAGTATTATTAATATGGCCCTGAAACGGTAATATGTAAGTTGTTGCTAAAGTGACGTGGGGCCTAAATAGTAAATAGTACTTGATCTTAGCTACTCACCACGAGATGGCGTTGGCAACACGGAGACTTTGAGTGAAAGGGCCCAAAATTAAGGAATTTAAAGTTATTTTACCATTTCATTAGTATACAAATAGTACAGAAAAAAATGAGACTTTTTATAAATGCTTTTCTAATAAATTCCTTATTTATGACTGTCTGGATTTTACTCAATCACGGAAAAGTGGCTAAATGGGTTAAAATAAAAAAGTTTGACATTGAATATAGGTACGTATATATTTTGAAAACTTTAGTAATATACAGAATGTAAGAAAATTGCCTGATATGTAGCGAGGTGCTTTTACAGAACTCTTCCGTTCTCCATAGCGCCTTATTATATCAGCTCATATACGTCCCCACCGAGGGGCTCGAGCCTACCCTGAATCAGGGCGATTAGGCCTTAGTCGACCACGCGGGCCCAGTGCGGGTTGGTCGACTTCACACACAACCTTCGAGTTTCTTCGCAGGCGTGTGCAGGTTTCCTCACGATGTTTTCCTTCACCGTTAAAGCAATCGGTAAGTATGTACGTAAGTTTTTGAAAAACTCATTGGTACATTGGCCGTCCAGATTTGAACCCGGTACCTCTGGTTAGATGGACCGCGTCGTTACCGGTTGAGCCACCGACGCTGAGCCATAGCGCCTTATCCAACTGGATTGGTTTCTCTTCTTCAAATTACTCATCATCCGAAGTTCATTTCAGACCTTCAACAAGAATTGGAAGCAGCGTCCGACATCATCAGTTCCAGTGGCGGTCCGAGGGTCATAGGGGTCATGACCTCCCCCACAATCGAACATGTCAACTTTAGGAATTTTTAAATAAATTATTAATACAGGTTTCTACCTTGTTTAGGAGTTAAGGTTCACAGTTGTTTGTAAATCTTTCTTTTGTGCAATAAAGATTATTTATTTTGTTTCATTTCGCTGTCAATATGACCCTCCAAATACTTTGTCTGCGACCGCGCCTGATCAGTTCTTGTTCAGCTGTTCATTCCTACTTCTCCTCTCCGGATCGTTGCCTGCAGGGTAAGATAAGATAAATTAGATAAATATATTTTATTGCACACCAAATATACAGATATTAAAAACTTATTAACTAGCAAAATACACAATGATATGCAAAGGCGGACTTATCGCTTTAAGCGATTTCTTCCAACCAACCTTTGGTGATAACAGTTTAAAGAATCCATACAGTTGTCCAACGGAGACGTTTAGACAGGGAAACCGTGCAGGGGGACGGGGGAGATCGACCCCAATAGCACTATAGTAACCGTTCGGGACAATTAATGCAGCGCCAGAACTGACCAGTGACTAGTCACTATTGATGTCACCTTTGAAGCAATCACCAAAGGCGTTGGACCTTACGACCTTACTTAATATGACATTACGCCAGTGAGGAGCGTAGCGCAACAGTAGGACGCTACAACTAGGCTTCTACAACTCTTCTCCAAGAACGCATAGTCAATTCAAAATAAAACCGGCCAAGTACGAGTCGGACCAGCACTCCGAGGGTTTCGTACCACCATACCTCACCACACAACTACATAGTTTAATGACAACGACACATATTCACATTACACACAAAAGACTTCAACGTGAGCGGCAAAAATGTTTTTGTATCAACATCACATGTTTAAAAAAAATATTTATACTATCATCACAGTGTAAGAATCCATACTTAGACTGTGCTATCGTTGTGTACTTTCCATGACTCTTTTACTGACAAGAAATATGTAGCTTGCTTCTCGCGTTGATGTCTTTCCTATGAGTGTTTCGTATGGCGTAATAAATTATCATAGAGCTCGCGTTGATGACTTTCCTATAAGTGTTTATTAAGGTCTAGTAAATTTATATGAAGCTCGTGTTGATGTCTTTATTATGAGTGTTTATTAAGGTTTAGTAAATTAATATGGAACTCTCGTAAATGTTGTTCCTGTGAGTGTTTACAGGTTTGGTAAATTTATATGGAGCTCTCGTTTTTTTCTTTTCTATAAGTGTTTATTAAAGTTTAGTAAATTTATATGGAGCTTGTGTTGATGCCTTTATTATGAGTGTTTATTAAGGTTTAGTAAATGTATATGGAGCTCAAATTGATGTTTTATAATGAGTGTGTACAAAGGTTTAAAAAATTTAATAGAGCTCTCGTTGATGTCTTTCCTAAGATTGTTTATTATGATTTAGTAAATTTATAAGGAGCTCACGTTGATGTCTTTATTATGAGTGTTTACTAAGGTTCAAAAAACTTATATGGAGCTCTCGTTGATGTCTTCCCTAAGAGTTTTTATTGAGGTTAAGTAAATTTATATGGAGCTCTCGTTGATGTCTTTCCTAAGAGTGTTTATTTAAGTGAAGTAAATTTATATGGAGCTCTCGTTGATGTCTTTTCAAAGAGTGTTTATTATGATTTAGTAAATTTATAAAGAGCTCTTGTTGATCTCTTTATTATGAGAGTTTTCTAAGGTTCAAAAATGTATATGGAGCTCTCGTTGATGTGTTTCCTCAGAGTGTTTATTGAAGTTAATTAAATTTATATGGAGCTCTCGTTGATGTCATTTCTTAGAGTGTTTATTGAGGGTAATTAAATTTATATGGAGCTCTCGTTGATGTCTTTCCTTAGAATGTTTATTGAGGTTATTTAAATTTATATGGAGCTCTCGTTGATGTCTTTGTGTTTATAGAGGTTAATTTAATTTATATGGTACTCTCGTTGATGTCTTTCCTAAAAGTGTTTATTATGATTTAGTAAATTTATATGGAGCTCACGTTGATGTCTTTAATATGCGTGTTTACTAAGGTATAGTAAATTTATATGGAGCTCTCGTTGATGATTTTCCTAAGTGTGTTTATTAAGGTTAAGAAAATGTACATAAAGCTCTAGTTGATGTCTTACTATGAGTGTTTATTAATTGTACACAGGAAACATATATTACACATTTTACAAAGTAAGGTAACACAAAGGGTACAGCTTATTTCTAAAAAAAAATCTTCCGGTAGACCCCCGGGAAAAAAGAAAGTTTTGACTGAGATGGCAGAAAAGACGTAAATTGATATGGAGCTCGCGTTGGTGTCTTTCCTATTAGTGTTTATTAAGATTTAGTAAATTTGTTTGGAGCTCACGTTGATATATTTGTTATGAGTGTTTATTAAGGTTTTGTAAATTTATATGGAGCTCATAATGATGTTTTTGTTATGAGTGTTTATTTACGTTTAGTAAATGTATGTATGGAGCTCGCGTTGACGTCTTTATTATTAGTGTTTATAAAGCTTTAGTAAATTTGTTTGGAGCTCACGTTGATGTATTTGTTATGAGTGTTTATTAAGGTTTTTTAAATTTATATGGAGCTCATAATGATGTTTTTTGTTATGAGTGTTTATTTACGTTTAGTAAATATATGTATGGAGCTCGCGTTGATGTCTTTATTATTAGTGTTTATAAAGCTTTAGTAAATTTATAGGAAGCTTGCTTTGATGTCTTTATTATGAGTGTTTATTGAGGTTTAGTAAATTTATATGGATCTCAAGTTGCTGTCTTTATTATGAGTGTTTATTAAGGTTAGTAAATTTATATGGAGCTCACGTTGATAACTTTATTATGAGTGTTTATTAAGGTTAAGTAAATTAATCTGGTGCTCACTTTGATGTCTTTATTTTGAGTGTTCATAAAAGTTTTGTAAATTTATATGGAGGTATCATTTTTATCCTTCCTACGAGTGTTTAGTAAGGCGTAGTAAATTTTAGCGTTGATGTCTTTATTATGAGTGTTTATTAGGGTTTAGTAAATTTATATAGAGCTTACTTTGATGTCTTTATTTTGAGTGTTCAGAAAAGTTTAGTAAATTTATATGTAGGTAACATTTGTATCCTTCCTACGAGTGTTTAGTAAGGCGTAGTGAATTTATATGGAGCTAGCGTTGATATTTTTATCATAAGTGTTTATTAAGGATAGTAAATTTATATGGAGCTTACGTTGATGTCTCTATTATTAGTGTTTACTAAGTTTCAGTAAATTTATATAGACTCTCGTCGATGTCTTTCCTAAGAGTGTTTATAAAGAATAACACTTTAAACTTTCACGATTATTCATAATGAAAAATGTCTTTGTTATTAGTGTTTATGAAGGTTTAGTAAATTTATATGGAGCTTGCTTTGATGTCTTTATTATGAGTGTTTATTGAGGTTTAGTATATTTACATGGATCTCACGTAGATGTCATTATTATAATTGTTTATTAAGGTTAAGTAAAGTTACATGGAGCTTACGTTGATATTTTTATTATAAGTATTTATTAAGGTTTAATAAATTTATATGGAGTTCACGTTGATGTCTTTTTATAAGTGTTCATAATTAAGTAAATTTATATGGAGGTAACATTTTTATCCTTCCTACGAGTGTTTAGCAAGGCGTGGTAAATTTATATGGAGCTAGCGTTGATATTTTTATTATGAGTGTTTATTAAGGATAGTAAATTTTTATGGATTTCACTTTGATGTCTTTATTATGAGTGTTTACTAAGTTTCAGTAAATTTATATAGACTCTCGTTGATGTCTTTCCTAAGAATGTTTAAAAAGAATAACACTTAAAACTTTTACGATTATTCATAATGACAAATGTCTTTATTATTAGTGTTTATGAAGGTTTAGTAAATTTATTTGGAGCTTGATTTGATGTCTTTATTATGAGTGTTTATTAAGGTTTAGTAAATTTATATGGAGCTCACGTTAATGTCTTTATTATGAGTGTTTAGTAAGCTTTATTATGAGTGTTTAGTAAGGTTTAGTAAACTTATATGGAGCTCGCGTTCGTTAATGTTTTTCTTATTAGTGTTTAGTAAGGTTTAGTAAATTTATATAGAGCTCGAGCTTGATGTCTTTCCTACGAGTGATTGGTAAGATGTAGTATATAATATGGTACTCTCGTCGAATCCTTACTATATACCTACTAATTTACTATAACTAATTACTAATATTATTAATGTGAAAATATGTTTGTTCGTTACCTTTTCACGCTTCAACACCTTAACTAATCTTGATAACAATTATCTCGAATGAATGGAGGTAGCATGTGTCTCGGAAAAGGACATATTCTATTTTTTATTCCGTGAAAATAGCATAGCCCGATACAGTTCCTAAAGGAACTTAAAAAAGTCTTCTTTTTTAGTTGATTTCTTTAATATCACAATGGAGCAATGGATTGACGTGATCTTTGTATACATAGAAATAGTTGAGGAGGTCGGAAGTCAAGTAGACTTTTAATCAGGATAGCCTTATATAGTTCCTAAGGGACCTGGGGGAAACACCTGCAAACGCTCGCGGGCCGCTTTCGGCTCGCGCACCACCCACCCTCAAAAGAAATAACAAAAACGATGCCCACGCGACCTAGTATGTCCTATATTTTCTACAAATAAATGGGAAAACTTCTGTTATTATTATCTTTATTTTTATTTTTTCAGACAACATGGTCCATTTTTGTTAGTAACACAAACGTCTTATTACATAAATGTTATTATTTTACTAATGTTATACAACCATTCTAAACTCTAATAATATTTTTTTAATTTCTCATTCGTACTTGCATTGTCGCAGTATTCTAAAAAATTCAAGAGAAAGTCCAGAAAACTGAGAGGACAGTGAAACGCAGCCATTTTGGCCCCTATAGAGTTTCAAACGTTGTTTTTAATGATATTATTATAATATAACTAGCATTTAATCAATAGAGGATTTTCGGTACGTTAACGTTCCACAGAACATGCAAAAATGCCTCACGTGTACGTCCGACAGTGAAGTAAAGTAATAATCGACATCCGGATTCCATATAAAAGCATACACAATGCGCACACACAAAAACACACGCACGCACACACACGCACAAACAAGCAAATAAGATAAGATAAGCTGTTATTCAAAGCCCACACGAGCAAAAAAACAACAGGTTATACAATGCAAGAAAAAAAAAACAACTACTTATTTTAAAATCTTAATAACTATTAAATAAAAGGTGGGCTATAGGAAAATGACCAGGCTCAGCTTGAATGCTGCAAAACCGATGATTCGGCCAGGAAATACACTTCAATACTATAGTTATAGGCTCGAGCCCCTCGGTGGGGACGTATATGAGCTGATATTATGATGATGATGATGACTATAGTTAAAACGTTATTTAAGTGGTGCTGCGGCTATAAGTTAAGTCTCATGTCCTCGGAGAAGTGCACTGTATACTGAAATACAGGTTTAAACAAACCTAGCTCGGTTACAGATGCTCTTATAATAGTTTTGTACAATAACTAGCCTTAAATTATAAGATGTCATCATCATATCAGCTCATATACGTCCCCATGGAGGGGATCGAGCCTACCCTGAATTATTGGAATCGGTCCTTAGTCGACCACGCGGAACCAGTGCGCGGATAGGTCGACTTCACACACAACCTGCGAGTTTCTCCGCAGGCGTGTGTAGGTTTCCTCACGATGTTTTCCTTCACCGTAAGAGCGTCGGATAAACGTATACTGAAATCGAAATTCGAAAAGGCATTGGTACGTGGCAGGTATCGAACCACAACCTCGTACCCGTACTCGACTCGGACAGGAAGCAGCGGCCCTAACCGTTGCGCCACTGACGCCGTAAAAAAGATAGGTAAGTACGTAAAAAAAAATTCATACTTCTGGTTGTCTTGTTGCTGGCTAACATACAGAAAAATGCTGCGTATATTCATTCAGGGGCTGCAGACAATTTAGTACGATGATGACCAGGACCTAAATATGCGCCTGGAAGGTGTTCGAGGGAAATCATCAAGACTTTTATCGCCTTTTTTCCTTTATCTTTCCTTTTTTGACTTCCTCATTTTTATCCTCCTTTCTTTTTTACGATTTTAGGGTTCCGTAGTATAACAAGGAACCCTTATAGTTTCGTCATTTTGTCTGTCCGCGGCCTAGTTCCTAGATGGCAATTACGGAACCCTACATTGTGCTTGGCAGGACTCGCACCTGGCCGGTTTTTGTATCTCTTTCCTTTTTAGCGACCTTCTTTTGTCATTTTATTTAACTGTCGTCTTCTGATATCCTCTTATTTCTTCTCAAAAAAAAAACAACCAAAAAAATTTATGATTGTGCTGGCAGCCTTGAAGAATTCCTTCGAATACTTTCCAGAGTTTCTCTGCGTGATCGAATCAGAAACGAGGAGATCCACAGGAGAACCAAAGTAACCGACATAGCTCACAAAATCGCTAAACTGAAGTGGCAGTGGGCAGGGAAAATAGCTCGTAGAACACATGGTACATAATAAAGTTCTCGAGTGGCGACCGCGCACCGGAAACAAAGAGTAGGCAGGCCTCCCACGCGGTGGCCCGACGACCTGGTGAAGATTGCGGGCAGCGCAGGACTGGTCATCGTGGAAATCCTTGGGGGAGGCCTTTGTCCAGCAGTGGACGTTTTCCGGCTGATATGATGATGATGATGATGACTTTCCAGACACAAATTTTAGCACTGTTTATCATGTACAAGTAAATAGTATACTGCCCTTAAATGAATATTCGCCTCAACATTCCCAAAGGAATAAAAGTTTTAGAAAAAATGTTCTTTTTCTTAGCGTGTCGATGGCAGACACTACACTGTAGCAGCCCAGAATTTTGCCACGTTAACAGCATTATCAGCCGCTGTCATGAGGTCTTCCTGCGTGCAGATGTAGGGGCACGCAGGGCACGATGTTACCTAAGTGTGTCATCGTTTGAACTGCACCGCACAAACAGTTTGTATCACAGTCACCCAAAAATCCCCACATGACCATGTGAAAAAAAAAGGTTTAACTCTCCATACAATTTTTTTTCTCGTATTTATTATCAACCCACTTCCAAAAATGAGGAGGTTCTCAATTGGACTGTATGTTCCTCTTTGTATGCTTGTTACGCGATATTTTCGCAGATTGTGAACCGATTTTCATGATTTTTTTATTCGACAAGGTTTAACCACCTCCGTGACGTAATAGTTAGCAAATTCGCTTCACACCACGAGGTCGCGGGTTTATTTATATGGGATCAACCTGGCAGCATACCTTTTTTTTATTCACAAATGGTAAGCCCTTGGCATCATTTCACATACTTAGTAAGTGACGATGATGCCGAAGATGGAAGCGGGCTTACCAAGATTCCCCAACGCAATGG
Source organism: Coleophora flavipennella (assembly GCA_947284805.1). Lineage (NCBI taxonomy): Eukaryota > Metazoa > Arthropoda > Insecta > Lepidoptera > Coleophoridae > Coleophora > Coleophora flavipennella. Next base: position 1,332,990 of record OX369294.1, on the reverse strand, counting down.
GGATCTGGCTATCTTATCTTCAAGAAGGAACACATCAATGTTGTTAACACTTATTTATGGCGGCAAGCACAGAATAGAGAGTGGCAAAAAATTTTTCTTATCTGTGGCGGCAAGACTTAGATAAGATGGTGGTAGCTAGCCAGGCGGGTTATGAAAATGCCTTACCACCAACCAAACCGAGTCTTACAAAGTTGACCCCGCCGGGAATCGAACCAGCGAATGGACTATCCATTACGCCACGGAGCCAGTTAAGACCATTTATATAGAAAGGCCTATGTCCAGCAGTGGACGTGCTTCGGCTGATATGATAATGATGATATAGAAAGGAAAGTTTAGTATCAGCGCATGTTGATTTGCGATAACTAGCCTTAAAACGGCAATAAAATACTTAAAATGAGCGAGCGAATTAAACCGAAATTAATACCAGTCTTCGCCTGCCGTCGGGAAGCATCATGGCGGCTTGAGCCCCAGCGGGCGCGGGTCGGCTCCCCCCCCCCCCCCCCCCCCTCCCTAGCCCGTAGCCGGCTTTTTTGCGAGCGACAGAGACCTTCCACTCTCAAATAACTCTCGTTCTAAAATATTTTCTAAGACCCTTTTGTTTAAGTTCAATCTAAACCGTAGCAACAAGACAATAAAAACCATTTCAGGTTAAACGTTCAATGGCACGTGTACCCTAACGCCACTAACACGATGAGTTGAAAAGTGTGAAAAAGTGAAAGAGACGGATAGAGGCGCCTGTCTCGGGCGGGGCCCAAGTTTTCGTGAGTCGTTCATAGTTTAGGCGTTGTGCTACTCGCTCGAAGCGGCGTTGTGCGCGCAAAAACGGGACGGCGACATTTTTCACGTTTTCTTTTTTTATTTGGTCTTTATCTTGGGTGTGGGGAGAAAAACGGTGCGTTAGGGGTGGCAGAGGAGGGTTGGGGTAACGACCGCGTAGTTGCGTGTTACGCTTAGGGGCGATTTCAACAAATATATAATTATACACTACTAAAATCGTATAGAATATAATGAATAGTGGTGTAGAATGTTTAATCACTGTTTTTGGAAAGCACATAAGTACTCGGCTGCCTGCAGATATGTGAGATAATTAATGATATGTCGAAAATGTTTTTCTATTTAGTGACGAAAAGTAATTTCATCGTCAATTTTGATAAAACTGTCATTTAGTAGGCTGTTTAGATAACGGCTTAATTGATGAAAAGAGCTAGACTTATTTTTATGTTAAATTAATACCTACATCTGATACGATATGTATGAAAATTGAAATAATACAGCGTCGGTGGCGTAAATGGCAGGGGCTGCTACCTCCTGTCCGGAAGGTCGTGGTTCGATTCTGCCACTTGCCAATGTGATTTCGAATTTCGATTTTATATGTACGTTTATCCGACGCTCTTATACGGTGTAGGAAAACATCGTGAGGAAACCTGCACACGCCTGCGAAGAAACTCGCAGATTGTGTGTGAAGTCGAGCAACCCGCACTGGGCCCGCGTGGTCGACTAAGGCCCGATCAAAGGTAGGCTCGAGTCCCTCGGTGGGGACTTACATGAACTGATGTGATGATGTATGAAAATTATTGGGTTAATTAATTTTATAATAATCGTATTATGGTATTTGAAAAGGTTCAGGCTAGATACATAATAAATAGAGTTAAAAAAACTAAAAAACACGCTTTTAAAATACATTAGACTAAAAAGTAAAAAATAATTCTATAAGTTGAAAATAATAATTAACAAATCACTAGTATTCATTGTGAAAAAGTGTGGGTTGCTCGATAGACGAAAAATATGGTACAGAGCGCCTTTTTAGTTTTTTTTTAACTCTATTTTTTTTTTAGTTCAAACTTATGAAATTATTATATTCTCGCTGTTTCTTGATAAGTCTACAATTCAAATCTGTCCGTTTAAAGTGGGTCAAAATCGAGTCCAAAGGAGTCGGTTACATACAAACATACAGGTGAAGCTAATAAAAGCGTGATAAAAACTTCACCCATTTTGACTTACAGCATATGCACAGAAACTTTAGCGAGATATTTTAAGTTTCATAAGCAGAAAGATTTTATAATAATTAAAAAGGACCAGAATAAAAAATCATTATATACTTATTATAAAGGAAAGTGTCAAATCAAGTAAAGTCAAAGAAGGCAGTCGGGTAAATATATAAACTCGAAAAACGTAACCCTCCTTTTAAGGCAGTCGGGTAAAAAATAGGAAACTACAAGATAATGACAATTTTCAAACCTCATTTTTCTTACCTTTTTATGTTCTCTCTGTTTTATTGCTCTTTTAATTTGTTATATTTAAAAAAAATGTACATAAGGTCTAACAAAATTAGCTGAAACTATTTTAACTGGTGCTTCTACCCATGAAACTGAACAACATTTCCCATGAAACCCACAGTAAAATCTCAAAAAAAATTTAAACTTCCCATACTAAGTTGGCTGATCAGCTGATCGAGTTAGTATGGGAGAGCAATTTTTTTGCGATTTGACTATGGGTTCCATGGGGAAAGTTGTTCAGTTTCATGGGTAGAAGCACCAGTTAAAATAGTTTCAGCTAATTTTGTTACACCTTATATACCTAATGTACCAGTATCTATGCGTGTGTTTGCAGTGACAAATAAACGTGTTATCTATCTACCTATTAAGGGTTTATTTCACAAAAGATTCACAAGCCGAACCAGCATTAGTTCACAATTAATTAGAACCCCTTCGTCTTCGCCGTGGGAAGCTGGGGTCAGGGGTCACGCAGACCTGCTCAGGAATATTCATGAATCTGACCCCATTAGATAAGGTCAAGACTTTTGACCCCACGTGTGCCGCACCATAGAATAAAATATTAAAAAAAAACTACATATCTTTGCATAGATTTAAAGACGTTATTCACAATATCATAGACAAACAGACGAGTAAACCTTGGGAAGACGCGCTTATTTGCATGAAGCTGTCTTAGTACGGCGAAATTAAAATTTTTAATTTGTGTTCGTCCATACATTTGCGCCGGTGCTCGGAGTGCGCATTTTTAACGGTCAAAGATGATTAAGGGTGGGAAGGAATAAGAAACTTCTCTCAACGCCTCAGCAATAACAATCTGAAGGAATACATTTTTCTCAACCATGCTTGGAAGTTTGAGCATTATTTTGACAACCCTTTTCGAGATAAATCGAAATTGCAGTACTGGCCAAATACATGCGAGCAGCGGCCGGCAAAAGTTGTATAAAAATCCATATCTGTCGTTTTTAGCGGCCGAATAAATTAATATGTAAACTCATATGTGTCGTGTAATTTAAAAATGGAACTATATTTTACTTCGAAACATGGTATGGTAACCAAGAAAGTAACTTATCAAAAGTTTTATTTAAATTTCGAACTGACTTGCAAATAGATAGAACGCTGCTGTTTATTGAAAAAAAAAATTCGAGCGAGACCTACAGTACTCGCATATGATGTGTAACATGTGACAAAATACTTTAGGTTAGTTAGATTTGATGAAGATCTGACAGTAACGAAAAAAACCGACCAAGTGCGAGTCGGACTCTCGTAAAGTAGAATTCCGCGCTTTCGCGACTTCCTGTTACACATTTCCGTCCCATGTTACACATTTCCGTCCCATTTCACGAAATCACTCCCACAAATTGCAGGAAAGCAAGAGCAAAGATGTTACACATCAAAAAAACAAATGTACACTTTGGCGCGTGAAAATACTATATTGTTGTTCGTTGTTCGTCATTGATTTTGAAAAGTTATTTATTATTGAAGTTTTAATTTAAATTATTTGAGTAAAGTACGCGGAAATTAAAACTAAGTTTGTAGTATTATTTTGTCAAGTACAATTACTTTTCAAAATCAACTACGAACAACAATAATTTTTCACGTGTTCATTTGTTTTTTTTTTCAATAAGCAGCTTTTTATTTGCAAGTCAGTTCGAAATTTAAATAAAACCTTTGATTAAGTTATCTCCTTGGTTGCCATGATTCGGAGTAAAATATAGTTCCATTTTTAAATTACACGACAGATATAAGTTTACATAGTAATTTAGGTATTTGGCCGCTATAACACGACATATATGGATTTTTATACAATTTTTGCCAGCCGCTGCTCGCATGTATTTGGCCAGTACAGCAATTTAGATTTATCTCGAAGAAGTTTGTCAAAGTAATGCTTAAATTTCCAAGCATGTTAGAGAAAATAAAATTTTTATTATCTATCTAGGTATCTCTTTTCCACTTACACTTCAGTTCATAAATTAGAACCGTCCAAGTCATTTGCAAGTCCACTTGCTGGAATTAACCCTCGCACGTGAAACCGTGAGAACGTTGAGATTTGCATATTTGAATTTAGAAAGATAAAGTGCACTGCCAAGATGACCATGTGCATAAAAAGTTCTTATTTCAAACTGCTGACCCCACCTGTCGCGCTGAATAATTAGCGCGGGAAATTATCATAACAAGTTGCTTAGAATTTTCAAACTTGGAATCCTTTTACGCGACTTTTTCTCACACAGTTGTAATTAGCATTTACGTATAACGTTATATTTTTGAATGGGTTATTAAAATTCGCGTCCTTTGTCGGAGATGCAGAGACAGTTCAGAGTATGTTTTAAATTATGTTACAGATTTTTTATGATAGTGGATTATAACCCTTCTACAACCTTGATGAAATTGTAACATCACGGAACCATGACACCCAGTGTAGTCGTGTAGAACCCTACTTTGCACGCGGTCCGTCACGCTCTTGACCAATTTTTTATTTGAACTTTTTTATTTTTTCTTTATATGTCATATTTCTTTTTCATCTAAAGAATAGATTAACGAATAAAAATCTGGAGATAGGCAATATCTCACTAATATTATAAAGGCGAAACTTTGTAACAATGTATGGATGAATGTTTTTTACTCTTTCACGCAAAAACTACTCAACGGATCTATCTGAAATTTGGTAGGTAGACAGATTAGGACCTGGATTAACACATATGCTACTTTTTTCCACGCTCGCGGGCCGCTTGCGGCTCGCGCATTGCGCACCCTCGAAAATTCATAGAAACGTTGTCCACGCGGGTGAAGCCGCGGGAAACAGCTAGTAATATATACAGGTGTTACAAAATTGGTGTAGGTGGTTCCGTTAACTGGGGCTTCTACTCATCATAATGAACGACTTTTGTTCTATGACTTTGCGTAAATCGCAAAAAAAATATATTTAACTCTTTATACAAATCGATCAACTGATGGACCAATTTTGTGCATTTTACTATGGAAAGTTCCTCAGTATAATGAGTATAATCCCCAGTTAACGGGTCATACACCAATTTTGTTACACCCTGTATATACCAAATTATCACGAATCACATTAAAAGTGTAATCAATGAAATAGCACCTTCAATAGGTAGGTATTTAGGTAGGTAGTTAGATATACAGGGTGTAACAAAAATTGGTGTAGGTCCCGTCAACTGGGGCTTCTACTCATCGTACTGAACAACTTTTGTTTTACGACTTTGCTGAAATAGCAAAAAATATTTTAACTCTTCATACAAATCGATCAGCTGATCGGCCAATTTTGTGCATTTTAGCACAGATTACTAAATAGCTAATTTTAGTATGGAGGGACGAAATTTTTTTTTTTGAGAATTTTATTGACTATGGGTTTCTTGGGAAAAGTTGTTCAGTATGATGAGTAGAACCCCCAGTTAACTGGTCCTACACCAATTATTTTACACCCTGTCTAAGTGTCGTCCTATTTTCGTCGCTGAATCCTTTTTACTTCCACGTGTCCGAACTCCACATTATCTTGATTCCCTGCTTCCCCCCCTCCCCCCATACACGTCAACGCCACTCCTTTGTTCCGGCCCATTGTAGGCTTTTGATTGTAATTTCTAATTAGACGCGCCATGTTTTAACATGGCTTTTGAAATGGGTTGTATGTAAAGATATGATTTGAAAGCCACTGTCGACGTTTGAGCTAAAGGATCGACTCGCTAAGAACAATAATAAATACATTACAATATTTCAATAACGTTCCCATTTAAAATAACTTTGAACAAAAAAAAACCGACTTCAAACAGGAAACTAAGGTTCCCCTTGATTTCTCTGGGATGCCATCATTAGATCCTGGTTTCCTTATCATGGTACCACCCTTGGGATATCTCCTTTTCAACAAAAAAAGAATCATCAAAATCGGTTCATAAAAGACGAAGTTATCCGCGAACACATATAAAAAAAATACTTATACTGTCGAATTGAGAAACCTTCTCCTTTTTTTGAAGCCGGTTAAAAAAGCGGAGACGTCTTTATCTCAGTAAACTAAAAAAAACCGGTACACAAAGGGTTCCGTACCATCATACTAGATGGCGCTTGTTTCTTTATTTTAAAAAAAAAACACGTTTTTTGTATGGAGACTTTCACTTCTTTTAATTTTAAGTACCTACCTACTTAAGTATTTGTTGTTATAGCGGCAACAGAAATAGATAATCTGTGAAAATTTCAACTGTCTAGCTATCACGGTTCATGAAATACAGCCTGGTGACAGACGGACGGACGGACAGCGAAGTCTTAGTAATAGGGTCCCGTTTTTACCCTTTGGGTACGAAACCCTAAAAAAACTAAAAAAACTAAAGTAAAACTAAGAAACTCTCTGATTTGTATTCATAACCACGTACACATATTGGATGCCAATCTTGCCGCGACTATCTTTTTAGTAGGTACTTACATAATCTAAGAGGCCTTTGCCTATGGGGAGGCCTTTGTCCAGCAGTGGACGTTTTTCGGCTGATATGATAGGTAAACACAAAGTTGTGGTGATACTTAAAGGTGAACTTCCACTAGTCAAGTTGAACAACTTGTTCAAAAAAACCTATGATCAATTCTCAAAAAAAGGGTGCTAGCCAATGGGGCCCTATTACTAAGCCTACGCTGAGGTCTGTAAAGCTAGCATTGTAATTTGTTGCTCAGAAATTACTCGAGCAACAAAATTATAATTCGGTCAACTAATTATTATCAAATAAGCACTAAAAATATCGCGACAAATAAATTTCGTTGCTTGAATAACAATAAATAACAATGCTAGATGGTGTCAATGCTAGCTTTACAGACATTACATTTATTTCATGAACACCGCGAGGAAACGTGCACATTGGATTTCAGATGTGTATGAAGGCGTTGTACACGTCCTACGCTGGCCGTCTATTTGTCCCAGCGCTGTGTATCTTTGTAGCACTGAAATTGAACAACCATTGAAATTGTTATAATATTTGCACATAATCAAATACAACAGCTTATTTAGCATTCTAGTGCATATTTTGTTGTAGGCGATTGGTGATATATAATGTGATTGCTCATGCAAATTTATTCAGTTTAATCAAAATATTTTATAGTCTTTGAAAACTAATATACTGAATTTTACTAATGAAATGATGGAGAACATTATATTACAAGTAATACGTAGGTACAAAGCGTCTGTGGCTCAATGGTCATGACTTGGTCCTCCTAATCAGAGGTCCTGGGTCAATGTGCCAATGAGTTTTTCGAAAGTTACGTAGTACATATATTTCATAAGCATCGTGAGGAAACGTGCACATCGGATTTCAGATGTGTATGAAGGCGTTGTACTGTACACGTCTGTAGGCTGCACACATGACCGCGGGTGATGGTAAGTGCAAAACCAGACAACCCCTGTCTATTCCATCAGGGGATCGAACCGCTAGCAGCGAAAGCCGCGGGCGGTGAGCGCGCCCACAGCCTCGATACCTACCTGGAGAGTAGGTTCCTTCCACGAGGCACTCGCCTTGCTGAATTAGCTGCACCTTTATAAATGCCGCTGTCGGCTCACGTCAAACGGTTCCGTCAAAGGGGCCGCCCTGAGTTCAATCGCGGCGCCGCAGACGTTACGTTCAGTCTTAAATTATTAATGTAGGTGATGATTTTGAAGATACTTCGTCCAGGAGTGAAAGTAATTAAAATTAATGATGTTAAAAACAAAATAAATAATAAGTTATAAATTATTTTTTTTTATCTATCAACACATTTCCAGAACTCCGTTCGGGTGTACTGCAGCTAATTCCCGAACGTACTTTACCAGGACAAGTGTCTATGATCCCTGCCTTCGCCTTACGGTGTTGGTAGGTATAGCGAAATACTGGGTGCTAGGTAAAATAGAACTAAATTTTAGGAGTGCTATGACTCATAAAACTGAACAACTTTCGTTTTAAAACTTTGCTATAACAGCAAAAAATTTGGCTTTCCATACAAATTTGGTGAATCAGCTGATAAATTTGTACGGACAGTCCATTTTTAGGGTTCCTTAGTCAACAAAGAACCCTTACATTTATAAGATGTGCTGTTGGATTTGTAAAGTATTAATAGATTTTCCATACAAAATGTTCCATACCAACTGCAAATATAACTTTGTTACGTTTTTTTTATTTTATTTTTTTATTCTCTATTGGTAAGCCCTTGGCATCATCTCACCAGATGGTAAGTGACGATGATGCCGAAGATGGAAGCGGGCTTGCCAAGATTCCCCAACGCAATGGAGAACTGGCTATCTTTATCTTCATGCCGGAACACATCAATGTTTTTTTAACACTGATGTTTGGCGGCAAGACTTAGATAAGATGGTGGTAGCTAGCCAGGCGGGCTTAGAAAATGCCCTACCACCAACCAAACCGAGTCTTGCAAGGTGACCCCGCCGGGAATCGAACCCGCGACCTCCTTTGTTAAGCCAGTGAACTTTGCCTCTGAGCTACGGAGGCAGTTAAAACTACGTACTACTCTGACAACTAAAATTACGATTTTAGACTAGACTAAGAAGAGAAGAGGTCAGTAATGTAGATAAAGTAGTAGTTGAAAGAGAAAACAATACCGGCCAAGCGCGAGTCACACAAAAAAATCCCCCCATACATCGATATACGGCGCGGTTAATTCTCCAGCTGCAAAATGTAAATTTGTAATCTCAATTTTTTTTGGCTGCACCTCACCTGACGGTAAGTGCCGATGCAGCCGAGGATGTAACACGCAAGCTCAAATAGTGCATATTCACTCCCGTCTTGAAGATTCCTAAATTATACGAATCGGGGAATGCAGACACCGGCAGGGAATTCCACTCCTTAGGCGTTCGCGTAAGTTTTGATATCTCGGTTTTTTTTAACAATTTTTTAATTTTTTTTAAATATTTTTTTTCTGGCCTCGTAGGCAGCGTTCCGGGCTTCTCTCTACGCAGAGCTCGGCCTCCGGCCTTGCACGGAGCACTCCGGGCTTTGCCCTACGCGGAGCTTGGCCTGCGGCCTCGCGGTTCGAGCTGTATGGAAATGGAGCCTTAGCCTTCTTGATACAAAAAATGACTAACGTGGTTGCTATGGAGGAAACAGATTTTGACTTGGTGGGTATGTGAGTTTAACACCTCGAAAATAGTCTTAACAGATAGACAGACGACAACGAAGTCAAAGTATATTATATATTTGTACTAACATACAGTATGGACACTCCCTGCCGCTCTCTATATTGCGACTTCACCCCCTCATCAACCATTCTCGAACGATATGGGATTTCGCCGTGATTTTGTTTGCTCCGTCATTTGTTTTTAGAAATGTCATTTCACGACCGTTGTATGCAGTGTCCGGGGTGTGACGAAGTGTTCTTTTTGCCTTTTGAGGTAAGAATTAGGTAATTGTAATGAAAGAGCTTAGAGAATATAAGCGTCGGTGGCTCAACCGGTAACGACTCGGTCCATCTAACCAGAGGTACCGGGTTCAAATCTGGACGGCCAATGTACCAATGAGTTTTTCAAAAACTTACGTACATACTTACCGATTGCTTTTACGGTGAAGGAAAACATCGTGAGGAAACCTGCACACGCCTGCGAAGAAACTCGAAGGTTGTGTGTGAAGTCGACCAACCCGCACTGGGCCCGCGTGGTCGACTAAGGCCTAACCGCCCTGATTCAGGGTAGGCTCGAGCCCCTCGGTGGGGACTTATATGAGCTGATATAATAATAATAATAATGAAAGAGCTAAGAACAAAGACAAAATAGTTCGAACAACTCCCTGTCCTACTGACCGGCCAGCGTAACCGAATACAACAATCGCTATGATCCGATACCCCCCCATTCAATATTCGAATTTGAAAAAAGAACTTGTAGTGACGTGACCTTGCTTTCCAGTTCGTTTTTCGTTGCACGCAGGCGCAAAGAGGTCGCGATCAATGCCGAAAAACGGGGGTCCGGCGGCTTGCCTGTGAATTTTTGTCATAGAGTCTTTATGTCATAAAGAGTTTTTTTAAAGTGACATGTGGATTGTGAATACTAGAAACAAAACCATGGATGGGAAAAGAGACTTTCTAAAATAATAAAAAAATAATTGCATTTAATAATTTGGAGTCAAACTGACCTTGCTTTTTTGTAGTCGGTTAAAAAATTAACTAACCTTTGTATGCTTGCGATAGTAGGTTCTTGGTGGAACACTGAACTGAACATATTTAGGTTTTTTCTTGCACTATTCCACAATTAATATTCGTGATCATCTTCAGGCAGTAGGCATCTACTGCCTGAAGATGATCACGAAACCGGTTGCAGTGTTATCAAATTTTGTTTTATTTAAGTACATTAATTGTGGAATAGTGCAAGAAAAAACCTAAATATGTTAACTAACCTTTTGTTTTGACTGTTCACCATCTAATAAGAAATTAGTGAAGGAACTATTAAGGGGGGCTTCTACTCATAATACTGAGCAAGATTTTAGTGAACATAGTCAATTAGAAAAAAAATTGAACTGCGTTCATACAAATAGATCTATTTTGTTTTTTTTTAGTATGAAGCTTCAATTTTTTTTAGAATTTAGTGAGGCTTTCTTGGGAATAGGTACAGTATGATGAGAAAAGCCCAGTTATGGTCCTATAGCAATTTTGTAACAGCCTTTATATATTTTTAAATACCCTAAGAGTAGATATGGGTTAGTTAAAATCCTTTGCATTGAGCTCAGATGAAAAATAAAAGGTAGATGTAGAGTTAGCGGTTTGAAAACGGGGTACAAAAAACTCTGCTCCAATCACGACGGAGCTGAGTTTTGCTTACAGTCACGCGTTGGCAGACTTATCGTCAACATGCCAAAACGTGCTGTGACATGTCTCAAATACACCTGTGTCAATTACAGTGAAGGACCTGTCACGTGTCAAAACATTGTTCGAGATCACCATTTAAGGTAAAGATGCATACGTATATTGTGCACGATGGACACTCAAAAACGTAAAGTTACTTGTTGATAAATTTTGTTGATTGTAAATTTGTGTATGTCTTAAAGTGCGATACGTTTTATTTTTGAATTGTTATATGTACATAGATATAGATAGTTAAGTTGTAGTTTTTAAGTTATCTTGTTTTATAAGCCTTTTGTATGTTTTCTAAATAAATGTGTTTTGTAACTGTGTTTTGCTTGGGGAGGCTTAGAGGGAGGTCTAGGTAATTAGTTTGGTAAAGGTGGCGAGATGGAAGCCTGGTAGAACCCCTGAGGATAGGTAAAAGGTTTTTTGGTAAGCAGCGAGCTGCCTCCGCGACCGTTATTTCAAAACGGCGCGGCGCGGAAATTGGTCGTAGGCGGCTCTCTGTACGGTATTGCTCCAAAGGGGTGGGTAAGTGCACCATCTTCCGTCTCGCTTCCTCCTATGGCGCCATCCCGCTCTGGAAATTGAATATAAATATAGCGTAGGCGTCATAGAGCGTATTCATTAAAATCCAACATTTTCGACAAGCCACCGAGTAACAACGAGACCTCCCTCGAGCTCCCATAAGCAAATCAACCACTGAAATTGTTCAAGACTGAAGATATCACGGCTGTTTTCCTTGTCTCTACAACCTCCGCGTCGCCCTGCATTTCCTGTACCATCATCGAAGGGGATCAGCAACATTTTATGGTCCTTCGTGAAGCCGGATCCCTGGACTGAAGAGAAAAAACCTGAAGAACTACGTCGTCGAGCCACGCCGCCATGACGAGATCCACGCGTTCCAAGACCGCGTCCAAGCAGGCTGCCCAAGAGACGACGGATTCTGAAAATACCACAACTGAAGGTACGGGAAACACGACTTCGGGAGAAACAGCGACCTGGAGCCACGGCACTACGCAAACTGGGGAAACCGTAACGGAAACTACGAACACCGAGGCTGACGTCACGGTTGTGGAGACCCGACCTAAATCAGTTAGGTCAGACCGCTCCAAGGCTTCTCGCAAGAGGTTCCTCGCGGAACTGGAAGCCAAGGAGAGGCTGGCTGAGCTGGCGGTCAAAGCAATCGCGGAAGAACGGGCCTTAGAGGAGGCACATTTGCGGAGAATTATGGAGGACTCTGACCAGGAGCTGGACCCTGCAGATGAATCGGCTGACGAAGAAGTCAGGCAGGGCTCAGAGCGAGTGGCTGAATGGATGGAAAAGCACACAGGAGCGAAAGGACACGCTCACACCCAACCGGGGCCTGCGGTGACCGAACGACTGCGGCCTGCGGCCTCACGAGAACCCGTGGGGCAGGGTGGGGAGGAGTCCGCGAAACCGGAGAGCACCCCTCAGAAAACCGAGCCGGCTGCGCCGCAAACCGACATTGCGGCCCTCGCAGCGGCCCTACAGAGCGTCATTCGCACATCGGCGAGAGGGGCGCCCAGATATCTCCAGGAGCTGCCTGGTTTCGACGGGAGAAGTGATAGCTGGCTTGCATTTAAGACAGCATTCGTCGAGACAGAAACAAATTTCACAAGAACAGAAAACGTCGCAAGAATTCGAAAGAGCCTCACCGGAGCAGCAAAGGAAGCTGCCAGCTGCTTACTAATCAGCAGCACGGAACCCAGAAAAATCATCGAGGCTCTGGAGCGGCGGTTCGGACGAGCAGAAGCGCTAGTCCTGCGCGAGATTGAGAAAACCCGCGCGCTATCCCGCATAGGAGACAGCCCACGAGAAGTGTGTGTTTTTGCGAACAAAGTAGCAAATGTTGTGGCCACCATCGAGGCGCTGCGGAGAGACGCGTACCTATGCAATCCCGAGCTGGTACGCACAATTCTTGAGAAGATTTCACCGATACTCCGAAACAAGTGGTATGACTTCGCAGCGCGAGAAGACAACACGCCAGACCTCAAAAAACTGGCATCTTTTCTCAACGAAGAGGCGGACAAATGCGGCCCCTACGCTCCGGCTGAAACAACACCAGCCGAGACGCCACGAGAGAGAGCGAGAAAGAAGATCGTAGAGAAAAACTTTGCTGCAACGGCAACTACGCCTACAACCACGACATGCCCACAGTGCAGCGGCAGTCACAAACTGTTGGAGTGCCGACAGTTCGTCGAGGCTGATGTCAACGGACGCTGGGACCTGGTACGCCGGCACCGCCAATGCTTCCGGTGTGTGAGGAGCAACCACAGACGCTTCAGTTGCCGAGCGAAGCCGTGTGGAACAAACGGCTGTCGCGCTCCCCATCACTCGCTGCTGCATTCAGAGCGGCCAAGAGAAGAACCCAAGAAGGCGGAAGAAGTCGCGTCGGCCCTCGAGTTCGCCCACTCCACTCGGGCGGGCTCACGCCGGGCCTACTTGAAAATCGCGCCGATCGTTCTCACCGGTCCGCGAAACACTGTCGAGACGTACGCGCTGCTGGACGAGGGCAGTACTATCACCATCATTGACGAAGACATCGTCGAGTCCCTCGGCCTGGAAGGGCCCACTAACAACCTGTGGGTCATAGGAGTCAACGGCACGCGGCGCAAGCACGAAAACAGCAAAACAGTCGACGTGCGAGTGAGAGGGAAATACTCACTCGATTCTTACGAACTGCAAGGGGCACGCACGGTCGAGCGACTCGATTTCACTACTCAGTCGCTCGGCGAAGAAGACCTGGAGGACTGCCCACACCTGGAGGACCTCAGACATGAACTGATGTACCAGAATGCCAAGCCGAAAGTTCTCATCGGGCAAGATAACTGGGAACTCATCGTGTCGCGCGATGTGCGAGCAGGACGGAGAGACCGACCCGTAGCCTCACTCACACAACTCGGGTGGGTGCTACACGGGTGCCGCTCGTCGCACACAGAGCCCGTTTCGTTTTGCGGGTATCTGTCTACCAAGGAGGAATCCAGCGACGAAATGGAAAATGCTATGCGGAGATACTTCGCCCTGGAGTCGCTGGGCGTTGAGCCAAGGAAGACGCGCGATGACCCGGAGCAGCGAGCGCTACGCTTGCTAGAGGAGACAACCACACGCCTCCCAGATGGTCGCTTCCAAACTGGCCTTCTATGGAAAGAAGACAACACAAGAATGCCCGACAACTATGGCAATGCAAAGAAGAGGCTGCTCAACATCGAGAAGCGCCTAGATCGAGATCCTGATCTGAAAACAAAGTATGAAGAAAGGATGCAGAACCTCTTTACCAAGGGGTACGCCGAGCCCGCCACGACGCAGCCTACACCTGGAAAGGTGTGGTACCTACCTCACTTTGCTGTGGTCAACCCAGACAAGCCGAAGATACGTCTTGTGCACGACGCAGCTGCCAGAACTGAGGGGAGAAGCCTGAACGACGCGCTGCTGCCCGGGCCCGACCTACTACAATCTCTGCCCGGCGTAGTTATGCGCTTCCGGCAGAGCCCGTACGCTGTGACTGCGGACATTCGCGAGATGTTTATGCAAATACGCATAAAACCAGAAGACAGAGACGCCCTGCGCTTCCTGTGGAGAGGGAGCGAGAGAGGAGATGTGCCGCCGTCAGAATACCGAATGACGAGCGTGGTGTTCGGTGCGACCTCATCGCCGTGCACAGCTCTCTTCGTCAAAAACAAAAACGCAGCTGACTATGCAGAACAGTTCCCGGAGGCGGCGCAGGCTATAGTGAAAAGTCACTATATGGATGACTACATCGCCAGCTACGGGACAGACGGAGAGGCCCTCGAGACAGCCACGGCGGTCGAACACATCCATCGGCAGGCCGGCTTTGAGTTGCGCGGGTGGGCATCCAACTCGCCCTCCGTGCTCCGTCACTACGCTACGAACGAGGCGGAGGCTACCATCCCTATCGGCGGGAGCGAGACAGAGCGAACACTGGGCCTGCTCTGGGAAGTAGGGCCGGACAACCTAGGCTTCAGACTCAACCGCAAGAGGGCGCCACTGGAAGTCATCGACGGGCTGCGCGCGCCGACGAAACGAGAGGCCCTCAGCGTGATCATGTCCCTATACGATCCGCTGGGGCTAATAGCACCTGTAACTACGCCGGCCAAGCGCATCATGCAAGACACCTGGCGCTACCACACTAACTGGGACGCCGATCTGCCAGACGAGCTACACGAAAAATGGTACGAGTGGCTACGCACGCTACGCGCTACGGAGCGGCTACGCATCCCACGCTGTTACGACACGGGCGCCGTGACCAAGCGGGCGCTCCACACCTTTGTCGACGCGAGCGAGGAAGCCTACGCCGCCGCTGTGTACTGGCGGAACGAGAGGTCCGATGGAAGCGTGAGCGTCGTGCTGGCTGCCGCTAAGAGCCGGGTGACACCACTCAAACCCGTGTCGATCCCGAGGCTCGAGCTGCAGGCGGCGCTGCTGGGAGCGCGACTAGCCCACACTGTCGCGCGCGAACACGACTGGGAAGCAGAGGCGCGACACTACTGGTCCGATTCTCGCACGGCTCTCGCATGGATACGAGCCGAGCCGCGAGCATTCAAGTGCTTTGTGGCACACCGGCTGGCAGAAATCGAAGAAACGACAAAGAAAAACGAGTGGAGATGGGTCCCAACAGCCCATAACGTCGCTGATGATGCTACGCGAGCCACCCCGGCGGACTTCGGCGCCGCACACAGATGGTTTCACGGCCCCGAGTTTCTATATCAACCTGAGGAATGCTGGCCGCAAGAAAACCGACGCGCCGCGGCCTCAGTCACCGGGGAAGAACGAGAAGCTTGCTACGCGACTACGACGACTACGACGCTACGAAGCCACGCCCACCTGCCCGACGTAGCGAGATTTTCACGCTGGACACGCCTCATCCGAGCAACAGCGCGTGTTCTACAGTTCGTCGAGCAATGCCGAGGCCGCACACAACACATTGCAGCCGCGAAGAGGAAGCGAACTGCCAAAAATGAAAACAGAGATCCTACGTGGGGAGAGGCTAAAAAGAAAAAGAAACTGAAAAAAAGCCTTTCAGTCGACACGCCGGACCGCTTCATGGGAATCGAAGCGCACCTACTCATACGCGCAGAAAAGCTATGGGTGCGAGCAGCGCAGGAAGACTCGTATGCGAGAGAGAGACGGAGAATCGAGAGAGGAGCCCTACCTACCGGCGACGATAAGCTAGCCGCCCTAAGTATTACGGTGGGCACCGACGGAATCCTGCGACTCAAAGGACGAGTGGAGAAGGCCGTCGACATATCAGAAGAAGCTGCAAGCCCCGCAGTGCTGGACGGCAGGCACCCCTTCACCCGCCTGTACCTGCAACACCTGCACGAGCGGCTGAGCCACGGCGGAGTGGAGCTGGTGGTGAACGAGGCGCGCCAGCGACTATGGGTCACGCGCATCCGGCCTACAGTCAAAGAAGTCCTGCGAAGCTGCCCTGCCTGTCGCCTGAGGAAGGCGAAACCCGCCAGCCCGTCGACTGGCAACCTGCCGGCGGGCCGCCTGGCGCATCACGCGCGCCCCTTCACGTTTACCGGCCTAGACTACTTCGGTCCGGTGACTGTGACTGTGGGGCGCCGCACCGAGAAGCGATACGTGGCCCTATTCACGTGTCTGACGTCGCGCGCCGTGCACCTGGAGATTGCCGCGTCGCTGAGTGCCGACTCAGCCATATCAGCGCTCCGGCGTTTCATCGCGCGGCGGGGACCGCCCAAAGAAGTCTGGAGTGACAACGCGACCAACTTCAAGGCGGCGGATCGAGAGCTGGCCGCAGCAGTCGAGACCATGGGAGCGGAAGCCAGCGCGCAGCACATCGTGTGGCGGTTCATGCCACCCTCAGCCCCCTTCATGGCAGGCGCCTGGGAGCGCATGGTGCGCACAGTCAAGGAGGCGCTGCGAGCCACGCTGCAGGAGCAGCGGCCGAGCGAGGAAACACTCCATACCCTGCTGGTGGAGTGCGAGAATGTGGTGAACTCGAGACCGCTGACCCACGTGAGCGTCGACTCAGCGGAGCCCGAGGCGCTGACCCCCGAATCACATCCTGGTCGGGCCCAACTGTCATGTGCCAACCCCGGGCACGTTCACTCCCGAAGACATCAACGCGCGCACGCACTGGAGGCGCGCACAGCTGCTAGCCGACAACTTCTGGCGGCGGTGGGTGAGAGAGTACCTCCCCACACTCCAACACCGGCGGGAGCCCAGGGCCTCCGGAGAGGCCCCCAAAATCGGTGACCTGGTGGTCATCGCCGACAGCAACCTGCCACGCAACTGCTGGCCCAGAGGACGCATCACCCGGACGTTCCCGGGCGAGGATGGCGAAGTGCGCGTGGTGGAGGTGACCACGAGCCGAGGACGCGTGCTGAGGCGGCCCACCAAGAAGATCATCGTGCTACCAGTGCTGGATCACGAAGGTGACGGCGGGAGAATGTGCACGATGGACACTCAAAAACGTAAAGTTACTTGTTGATAAATTTTGTTGATTGTAAATTTGTGTATGTCTTAAAGTGCGATACGTTTTATTTTTGAATTGTTATATGTACATAGATATAGATAGTTAAGTTGTAGTTTTTAAGTTATCTTGTTTTATAAGCCTTTTGTATGTTTTCTAAATAAATGTGTTTTGTAACTGTGTTTTGCTTGGGGAGGCTTAGAGGGAGGTCTAGGTAATTAGTTTGGTAAAGGTGGCGAGATGGAAGCCTGGTAGAACCCCTGAGGATAGGTAAAAGGTTTTTTGGTAAGCAGCGAGCTGCCTCCGCGACCGTTATTTCAAAACGGCGCGGCGCGGAAATTGGTCGTAGGCGGCTCTCTGTACGGTATTGCTCCAAAGGGGTGGGTAAGTGCACCATCTTCCGTCTCGCTTCCTCCTATGGCGCCATCCCGCTCTGGAAATTGAATATAAATATAGCGTAGGCGTCATAGAGCGTATTCATTAAAATCCAACATTTTCGACAAGCCACCGAGTAACAACGAGACCTCCCTCGAGCTCCCATAAGCAAATCAACCACTGAAATTGTTCAAGACTGAAGATATCACGGCTGTTTTCCTTGTCTCTACAACCTCCGCGTCGCCCTGCATTTCCTGTACCATCATCGAAGGGGATCAGCAACATATATAATAAACAAGCGTTACACCAACTTTTGTTGTGATTGTTGTATGA
The DNA here is from genome assembly GCA_947284805.1 of Coleophora flavipennella. Lineage (NCBI taxonomy): Eukaryota > Metazoa > Arthropoda > Insecta > Lepidoptera > Coleophoridae > Coleophora > Coleophora flavipennella. The sequence continues at coordinate 1,314,723 of OX369294.1, read as the reverse complement.
AACTCAATATTTACACTATTTTTAAATCGGATGCATTGAGACTATAGTTGACCAAATGAACACCTGTGTCCGATTAACCCTGTGACGAGCCCGCACGGTCCCGGGCCTACCCCGCGGGCAACCTACACCGCAGCGAAGTAACTCGCGGTATCTGAAGGGTTAGGTAGGCGTAGATTTCGTTGCTAGGTAACCGCGCCTTCGAGGCCGGGTCGATAATACCCGCGTTATAATTTTCTTCAAGCGTGGGGGGGGGGGGGGGGGGTCTTGCCAAAATGGGGTGATGTCTCCCTTTTAATTTTTGATGTGAGGAAGTTTGCTTTCGTTGGGTTGGGGAGTTAAAATGCGTAAGGTCTCTGTACGCTTCATTAAACGAGTTCACACAGATTTTTGGTTCACGTTTGAAAGTAACATCCTTGTTTTAAATGAATACCTTTTTTTGTACATCCCTATTCTTACTGTACTTCTTCATCTTCATCTTAACGCTCATATACGTCCCCACTAAGGGGCTCGAGCCTACCCTGAATTAGGGAGATTAGGCTTTAGTCGACCACGCGGGCCCAGTGCGGGTTGGTCGACTTCACACACAACCTTTGAGTTTCTTCGCAGGCGTGTGCAGGTTTCCTCACGATGTTTTCCTTCACCGTTAAAGCTATCGGATGCTATCGGTAAGTACTCGTATATGTACGTAAGTTTTTTTTGAAAAACTCATTGGTACATTGGCCGTCCAGATTTGAACCGGGTACCCTGGTTAGAAAGACCGAGTTGTTACCGGTTGAGCCACCGACGCTAATTTTACTGTACTTATCCTTACTAATATTATAAATGTGAAGTGTGTTTATTTGTTTGTCTTTTATTCACATCGCAACGGAGCATAGTGTAATGTGGGGCCCTTCATAGTCACGTTTAATTATTGCATGAATTCGATACAGTAACTCTCCAAATAGCAATGATTAATGTACTAAGAAATATCTTCTTTATACACTAGGACCTTAACTCAGCTTTTCTCCTACATGACTAAACTGCAATCTTAACATATCTGTTCTTTCTATATTTTTAATTATTGCTTATTCAACGCACTGTATATCTTTAAGTCAGCTACATACTACAATAGAATCGACGTGCTTTTTGCACACAGATAGTTGACGAGTAAGGGGGGTTGAAACACTTTTGATCTCGTGAAAATATCTCAAAATCCGACAAAGTTCCAGAGTTCCTGGAGGAACTGGAAAATAAACTATTATTTGGCTGATATATTTAGGAACCTTTATCTTTAGGTCCGGCCGTGGACCAATCGTTGATGATTGGTATCTTGTATATATACTCAGCGCTGAAGAAATTCTAGTAGCGCGTTCTAGATATAGTATTTCTTTTGTTCTCTCGTCGCTTGTGTTAAGGTTCTGTGGCGGGTTACTACAGTTTAAATCGCACAAAACATTGGATTATAATTTTTTGGGGGGTTGGCAAGTGACATAGACTATTAATTAGTATAGTCCAACATAGTTACCAAGGGATTTGGCAGAAACTCATTCCTATGTTCGCGAGCTGCCTGCAGCCTGCGCACCACCCATTCTCAATAAAACGATGTCCGCGTGGGCGGAGCCGTCGGCCAAGCTAGTACCTATTTTGTAGAGCAGAATAAACAAAGTATAATAAAAGATAACGTTGTCTGTCCACATAAATGAATGTACCTAAGTACCTACCTGTTCTACCATGAATGAAGGCTATTTATGTTTCATTTTCCATTATTATTAATATAATACACCTTTGTTGTTATTATTGTTGTTATTATTGTACTTATAATAGTTTACGTGTACATCGCAATCTGTGAACCAAGAGTTTCCTTCAGTGACCTAGACGGTGCCTAGACTAAGACCAGGGAAAGTGATGCCTTGACCCAGCTTATATGAAATGCCTACCTACCGCATCGAACAACGCAGGGATGTATTCAGGGAGCGATTAGGGGTCAGCTTAAACCAACGATATCATACCTAAAAATTTTCGTCCTGGTAATATCTCGGTTTTTATGGGAAAGTGAAAAAAAAAATTGAGGATAGATTTTCTCAAATATTTTTTCTAGTAAAAAAATAGAAAAAACTAAAATAAAACTATAACTAAAAACTAGAATATGGTTACTTAGTAGTAGCACCTTCAAATTTCACTTGTGAGTTTTTAACACCCTGCATAGTCAATTCTCATATAAAAAATCGACGCTCCATACAAAAATTCACAAAATTTTGTGTTATGTAAGACTTAAAATTCAATTGGGGCTCATAGTCATAATATGAGGCTCTTGGGAGATCTTGTTTAATACAAGGAGTAGAAGTACCAGCTAACTGCTCCTATACCAATTTTGTTACACCCTGTATAGTATAATTCGAAAAATTCAATACATACGTATGATATCAGTGTTGAACTTTTAAGCCATTGACCACGCTTAGCGCGACCCCGACCCAGCAACTTTTTAGCCTTTCATACTAGGTAACTGGACCCTATTGCAATGCCTATGCCATACCAGGTAACTGGACCCTATTGCAATGTCTGTTCGTCTGTCTGTCTGTCTTTCCAACCTTTGAAGGGCTGTATCTTTTTAACCGTACGTTAGTCCGGTTTTTTTTCGGAATATAATTATTGTATTATGGGCGATTAACCAAAAAATAATAATTAAAAGAAAAATTAAGCAGGTCTATATACAAAAAAACATGTTTTTAAAGGTATTTGTATTTTTTCTATCTTAAAAACGGTAAAATGCGTGAAACTTGGTGTGATTATAATAACCGGCCAATTGTGAGTCGTACCCGCGCTAAACTGTCCGAACTGATTAAAAAACATTTTTTATGGTGTTTTTTGTTTGAAATGAATAGCCCATCATTGTTGTACTCATGTGGATAGGTGTGGTTGCACGGAACCCTCGGTGCGCAAGTCCAACTCACACTTGGCAACTTTTTTATAAAAGTAAATTTTTTAAAAATAAATGAGTTATCTATCTATCTATCTATCTATCTTTTTTTTATGATTTTGGCATAAAAGACAAGTTAAAAATGGTAAGACGTTATACACGTTAAAATTGTAAGTTCGGTTGTTATCGATGTATTTGGATTATTAACGTCCTGAGTACGTCTCTGGTTATCGTTGAATAGTGAGAGTGACCATTAGACCGCGTTAGATGCACATACAAACAGGCCGCAATGCATACAGTATTCATTATATACAATATGCAATGTATCTGAATATGCGAATACCTATGTAGTGTTGGCTTTACGGGTTAAAATCGTTGACAATATTTTAAAACTAAGGATCTTTTTCTTGGAACTGAATGAATTTTCCATTGATCAGATGTGAAAAAATATGTATTTTTCTACTTAATGAGCGTCGGTGGCGTAACGGCTAGGGGCCGCTGCTTTCTGTCCGGGAAGTCGTGGTTCGAATCCTGCCACGTAGGTAGCAATGTGTTTTCGAAATTCGGTTTCATATGTAGGTATAAGTTTATCCGACGCTCTTACGGTGAAGGAAAACATCGTGAGGAAACCTGCACACGCCTGCGAAGATACTCGCAGGTTGTGTGCGAAGTCGACCGTACTGGGCCCGCGTGGTCGACTAAGGCCCAATCGCCCTAATTCAGGGTAGGCTCGAGCCCCTCGGTGGGGACGTATATGAGCTGATATGATGACTAATAGCCGTTTCCAATGACCGATCGGACCGGCAAGATAGAGATAAACAATACGTTAATAGCATTTACCTACTACTTCTAGTTGGGTAAATTCACAGATAGTGAGAGTGGGATATTCGGAACGGCCGTAAATGATCAATGTAAGAATGAAATTTGGCCGCAAAGTAGATATCATCACTTTCGTAGGCAGAATTTTTCTGGAAAGGGAACGGGGCCCACTTTTCAATGTTATTAGCTTTATGGAAGATCAATTTTTACTTTGTATAAAAAAAAGTATCATCATCATCATATCAGCTCATTTACGTCCCCACCGAGGGGCTCGAGCCTAACCTGAATTAGGGCGATCGGGCCTTAGTCGACCACGCGGGCCCAGTGCAGGTTTCCTCACGATGTTTTCCTTCACCGTGAGAGCGTCAGATAAACGTTATATGAAATCGAAATTCGAAAACACATTGGTATAGGTGGCAGGATTCAAACCACGACCTCCCGGACAGGAGGCGGCAGCCCTAGCCGTTACGCCACCGACGTTCTATTAAAAGTATATTTTTATTCAATTCATGTTTTTTTGTAGAAAATATTTAGTTTCAGGAGTACCTTAGTTGTAAGTGTTGCCAATGATTTTAATTTCACTCTACACTATACGATGAATAGGCACAGTATAACGATATGGCTTACAGTAGCGCAACGCCTTTGATGTCGCACGATGCGCCACCGGCGTAGGTACTAGTCCATACTAGCCTGTAGTCGAGTTTGGCAGGCTGTGCCCCGCCGCGCCACCCGCTGCCCCGCTAGTACCCTTCCGTTGCTCTGCGTAAGTACATTCGTTGCGCTACTGTAAGCCGCTATATTGTAATACTGTGGAGTAGGTGTGTTGGTGGGCACCGATTGTATGATAACAAACAATTAATATTTGCGGCTAGTCCAGTCGGACTATACAAACTTAAGGCTACAAGAGTCAGTCAGAGTTAAGGGCCCTATCCATCTGAAACTTAAACGTACTCGTAATTACGTAATTTATTAGACTATAAATATATGACTTACTAGTTGGATCGAGGTGCGCGCGCTACCAGCGGCTCGCGGGGATAACAAATTTTTGACGTTTATCGCTCTTTCTATTGATGAAACCATAGCGGATAAACACACAGACAGACATGGAGGGCGACTTCCATCTATACTATGTAGGGATAGGATACACCGTAATTTACAGGATTACATCCTGGATAATGGAAATATCTAAGTAGTGACTTGTCTACTGATAAAAGTTTTTACAATTTCATAGTTTTAAGGCATCTCTGAGTTTCTTTGCTTGATCGAATCAGAATCGAGGAGATCCGCAGGAGAGCCAAAGTAACCGACATAGCTCACAGAATCGCTATAATGAAGTGGCAATGGGCAGGGCACATAGCTCGTAGAACAGATGGCCGTTGGGGCAATAAATTTCTCAAGTGGCAACCGCGTACTGGAAAGCGTAGCGTAGGCAGGCCTCCCACGCGGTGGACTGACGACCTGGTGAAGATTGCGGGAAGCCGATGGATGCGGGCAGCGCAGGACCGGTCGTCGTGGAAATCCTTGGGGGAGGCCTTTGTCTAGCAGTGGACGTTTTTCGGCTGATATGATGATGAAGACGATGAAGGCATCTCTAAAAAAGAACTTCTGATAACGGCATTTTCAGATGTGACTGTTATAAAGGGATCGTACTGCTACTTTATATGATCTGTCAAAAACGAAATTTTGTTCTAAAATTGTTCGAAATATCCACAAATGACGTCATAGATTTTAAGCGTCATTGACGAACTTATTTTGTGAATTTGATCAATTAAAAATTGAAGACATGATGGAAAAACAAAACAAGTAAGGTTTTATGAAACTTCAAGAGGAGAGCAATTTAGGAAATCATATTTCAGATTTTATTTTTGATGGATTCCGATCCCCTATTTGCGAATATTTGTATTCTAATCTAGACAGGTAGGTACTCTATAAACTCTACACATACATACTTACATGTGCGTACACGTATTATGTTGTCAACATACGGCAGGAATTCCAAGTTAACCGGTAAAACGGTTAATTAAACCGCTGTACCGGTAATTGTTATCGATGTATCGTTGCGGTAGTGAGAGTTAACCGCTAAGTGACGTCACTTAAGTCTGTTGGTCAAGAGTGAATAGCCTCGAATATGAACCATGCGCTCAAATCGTAAATGGATATAGAGTTAAAATTTTATCTTAACTTATACCATTTTTTTATTTTATCTTAATTACTTAATTATGGAACCTCCAGGTCTACTTATATGAAAGTTTTAAGCTACTTTCTTTAAGTGCAACTGTCTCTATATAAAAAAAAACAATTTTTTTTTATAAGAGAACGGTTCATCATCATATCAGCCGAAGGATGTCGACTGCTGGACATAGGCCTCCAAGGATTTCCACGACCACCGTTTCTGCCCTGCCCGCATCCAGCGACTTCCCGCGACCTTCACTAGGTCATCAGTCCACCGGGTGCGATGCCTTCTTACGCTACGTTTTCAGGTGCGCGGTCGCCCATCGAGAACTTTACTGCGCCAACGGCCATCTATTCTACGAGCTATGTGCCCCGCGTTATATTAACAAGTGCTATGTTAATAAGAGGACGGTTAATAACATTCAATTCAATTTAATAAATCTTGTATCTATTGACTTCAGGTCGAGAACATCGTTTCTAAATAGTATCATTCTCTAGCTACTAATGAACGCGACGCGCTGAGAGGCTCATTGGTGCCGAGGAACTTGTATCAATCAGGCTCCAAAGCCTCGAGCATGGCCGCTAAGTCACCTGTCTATCGGTGTTCTACAGGATTTTCACTACCTCATTCCCCCCTTTCCATTTCAGCATCGGACGACCAGGCGCGGAGGGAGATTCCACCCCTTTGTCGTTAATGTTCCACGTAAGCGTTTTGTTTCTTCGTTCATAATGCGAACGGCCAAGGAGTGGAATTCCCTGCCAGCGTCTGTATTCCCTAATTCGTATAATATAGAAATCTTCAAGACGAGAGTGAATAGGCACTATTTGAGCTTGCGTGTTTCATCCTCAGCTGCATCGGCACGTACCATTAGGTGAGGTAAGAATGAAGATAAGACAGCCAGTTCCCCATTGCTTTGGGGAATCTTGGTAAGCCCGCTTTCATCTTCGGCAACATCGTCACTTACCACCAGGTGAGATGTTGTCAAGGGTTTACCAATTGTAAAAAAAAATGTGCTGCCAAACGCACTCAAATTTTTAATTTAAAAAAACCCTCAAAAGTTTTAAAATACCTTTTCAACAATACCCCCTACTCACCCACCACATGTAAACAAGTTACAGATTTTTTTAAAAAGTTCATAGGCGTCTCAGACTTGTATTACCATACCGAATTTCATCTTTATAGGTGTAATAAGCTCATTCCGATAAACCTAAAAACTTTTAGGTACAAGCTTTTAATTGTTTTATTTTTTATTTTATTTATCTAACTATGCATTGCCATCCAAACTGAACGTGTATACAAAATTTCAGCTTAATCGGTTGAAGATATTTGCCTCAAAATTGAGTTGCAAGATACCACCCGAATAAACATAATATTCAATTAGTTCACACATTGCAAGATAAATAAAAGCTTGTAAAATAGTCTTAACGACTGTGACATACCGACAGATGGACACGGACAGACAGACGGACATGGCGAAAGTATTAGTCTTCCAAGGACTAACGAGCCCTGAAAATAAATTTATCCAAGCGTATATTATCTTTGGACAAAGTGAGTCCGACGGTGTAATTAAAAGCTAAGCAATAGCTTAAAAAGTTAGGTTTTTTTAAGCTATTGCTTAGCTTTTATCGCGGGCTTTGAGAGCGGCGACCGAATCAGGAAATTCTGTAACGAGAAAACCTAACACTACCGCGATCTAAAAAAACTTACAGTGCCATCTATTAGCGATTTGCGGTACTAAAAGGACAGTCAATTTTACTGGCTCGGCCGAGCGTGACGTAAAGTTACCGCGTTCTAAAAAAACATACAGTGCCATTTATTAGCGATTTTCGGTACTAAAAGGACAGACAATTTTACTAGCTCGGTCGAGCGAGACGTAAAGTTACCGCGTTCTAAAAAAACTTACAGTGCCATCTATTAGCGATTGGCGGTACTAAAAGGACTTGGTAAATTTTACTGTTGTAACTTTCTTAGTGTTAAAAGTTGATAAAAAATGCTATGCAATAGCTTTAACGCAGCAGTCCCCGAGTGCCACACGTCTTTTTTTTTTTTTTAATTAAGTTTAAACTGAATAACAAATTAATTTCAACAAAAATTCCGCGTAAACACGGTGGCAGAATGCCATGGCAGAGTCAGCCCCACTTCCCCCCCGACATCCGAAGTTTTGCTAGATGTACAGGACGTTATTATTTTAATAGCTTTTTAATGTTAAGAACTGACCACGCTGAAGACTTAATAATTGGAAATAGAGGCGAGTCATTGATTGGAACAGTTGTCTCCGTATTTTTCTTTACGTGTAAAGAGTTAAGAGAATAACCACACTTTTTCAATTGTTTTTCGTTTCAATCAAAAACTACAATGGAAGTATAAAAAATAATAACATTACACAGTTTGTATTATCATAAAAAAAATAATTGTTGTGTATTTTTTAAAATTTATTCTTCAATATATTAGTCACAACTAGAGTTGAAAGTAACGGTGTAGACCTATCTTTGGGATTTTTTTTCTATCGAGCCCAAATTGTTTAATCCTGTTTCTAATAGCTTTTTACTTTATGAAACATCATCATCATCAAAAAGGGTTTTTTTTTCAACCTTGGTTTTTCTTTCGTTTAGGAGTAATTGACGTCAAAAATAACGAAAATCTGTAATATTATCGCCTCAAAACGAACCGACTTCAATCGCAGCAACTACTCTATTGCTACATTTTGATGTTTTTGTGAATATTATAAAAAAATAGTAAACCAATTCAATTTATACGGGACCAACTTCGAAGTACACTCAATCCCATAAAAAAAGTATTATCAAAATCGGACTACTCTGTAAATAATAATTATGTAAGAGTTGAATTAAGAACCTCATCGTTTTTTGAAGTCGATTAAAAAATAAATTGGTGAAGTTGGATACAAAACATACCATACACAAATAAATAAAATTAGAAGTATTTACTTGTATAGTAGGACCGTGCAATGATGACCGCTGTCACATGACATATTTTCAAACCGCCTCCGTAGCTCAGAGGCAAAGTTCACTGGCTTTACACAGGAGGTCGCGGGTTCGATTCCCGGCGGGGTCAATTGTAAGACTCGGTTTGGTTGGTGGTAGGGCATTTTCTGGGCCCGCCTGGCTAGCTACCACCATCTTATCTAAGTCTTGCCGCCAAATATCAATGTTGATATCATTGGTGTGTTCCGGCATGAAGATAAGATAGCCAGTTCCCCATTGCGTCGGGGAATCTTGGTAAGCCCGCATCCATCTTCGGCAACATCGTCACTTACCACCAGGTGAGATGTTGTCAAGGGTTTACCAATTGTGAATAAAAAAATAAATAAAAAAAATCCCTATTTTCTTTTTTTTTGTTTGAAGGATGAGTCGCAATAAAATAAGCTGTCTTTTGATTGCATTATTTTAACAAAAAAACACTGAACGCATAAAAACAGTGAAACGGTGTTATGTCATAGCGGTAATCATAGAACTTCCCTACTAGTTTCCTACCAAACTAGCTAAATATGTAGTTACATTTTTGGAGTTGGCTTCTATATATTTTTGAGTTGGCTTCTATATATTTTTGTGTTGCCTTCTATATATTTTGGAGTTGCCTTCTATATATTTTGGAGTTGCCTTCTATAATATATTTTTTTTGGCACAAAGCACAGTGTACACATAGATGTTTTCAGTACCTAGTTACACTTCTACACAGATCATTTTTAGAATTTTGAACCTCAAAGGGAAAATACGGATAATTCTTTATCCATCTGTCCGTCTGTCGAGCGAGACCCTTTTTATACGAAACTGGTAAAGGTATCAAGTTCAAATTATTATCAAATTCTAAAATCTGTAGTCCCTTGTAGGTGTAAAAAAAATTGAAGCTTCTAAGTCAATGCAATCAAAAGATACGGCCGTATTAACACATATTTTTATACTCGCAAACTGACATCAAAATCTAAAAGTACAGTTCAGTTCAGTTAACTTTTTTGATAAAAATACATTTTACAAGACAAAGTTCACAAAATAAATTTAATAATGAAATAAAAAACAATTCAAAACGCAAAATTATCAAAACAACTAAAATATTCAAGATTATTTAAAATAAATTAAATGGTCAAATTGTCTTTTAATAATCACTCTGTAATTTATGCACTTAGAAAATTATAAGCAAAATTTTCAACCATACCGTGGAAAAGAATGTAATTCCTCTCGCTCCGTTTCCTTGCCCGTTCATCACCCCCATACATTTTCCATACAAGAGTGGTTCCGTTCCAGAGCTCGCTTGACGAGGGACAGGAATGTAAATGACGGACTCAGCACAGCCATTAATATTAATAAGATGTGCTATATTAAATGTACCGTTGTGGATTTCGCGTAGGCTTGTGGAAATTCAAGGGGATACTTCATAAGGAATTAGTGTTTAGCACGCCATTCATGTTTAGTAAGTCTCCTTAACCCGGCGCCAATGACGCTAGGTCATATTGACCCGAGCGATTTTCAATTCGGGAAATTTCGAAAAAAACATATTATAATCGTTATTGATTTTCTCAGTAGCTGGAGATAAGACCTCAATTCATATGATTTGTACCATAGTGTAGTGAGCAAGCGCCAGTGAAGAATGGTAAAATCCTTTTTCTTGAATAAAACGGGTATAAAACGGCTAGTACAGCTCCATACATTTTTAGTTCCAAAAGAGAAATTCTCTTAGTTGCCCTTTTGAGGTTGTTGCATTAAAACTAAATTATAGCTTGATATCTAAATTAACTTAAACATCTTGGTACTACAATGACTTCATGGTCATGCAATAGTTCTTACTTTGTATTATTTTTTTTATAATTCAGCAGATAACCAGATAATTAAGAAAAAAACATTCGGGTCATATTGACCCAGCGTCATTGTCCGCGTTATTTTTTACACGTCATTGGCGCCGGGTTAAAAAAGGAGGGGTTTGTCAATTTACTTTATATAATACTAGCTTTTGCCCGCGGCTTCGCCGGTGTGGACAACGTTTTTGTGACTGACTTAGAAGGTGGGCATGAATTTTCTTCAGATCCCTCGGGAACTATGTCAGGATATGCTTATTAGTAAATCGTGTCATTTCCCACCCCCTCAACCATCTCTGTGCAAAAAATCACAAAAAAGAGTATATTTTCAGTTCCCTCGGGAATTGCATCGGGCTGTGCTATTTTCACGGGATCAAAAGTAGCCTATGTCCTTCCTTGTGACACAGGCTACCTGAATGCCAAATTTCATTAAGATTGGTTAAGGTTAAGGCGTTGAAGCGTGAAAAAGTAACAAAAAAACAAACAAACAAACACATTTTCACATTTATAATATTAGTAAGGATGTTTTTTAGTTTCGAACGACGGAGGAGTAAAAAAAAGTTATGAAATCGTTCGAAAACTCGACTTCGAGGTTGTGATGAAAATGTACTTTATATCACTAATTGACACAAAAAAGCGATTGAGAAAAAAAGGGTGTGTGTATGTGTGTGTGTGTGTGTGTTAGCTTGCGTGTCCATATGATTTACGCAAAACTACCTGACCGATTTTTATAAAATTTTAATTTATATTAATACGCTGCCGGAGAAATATTTGGGAACACAAAAAAAGGTACTTCCCATACAAATTGAATGTTATAAGAAGCTACCGTGACCAAGTAATGTGCTCTGCTGGCGGATTTCAATTATTTTGTTTCAAAAATGATAACAAATTTTATAGCTTTAGGAATTAATTAAAATATAAAAACCCGACTGAGTAAAAACTTAACACCTCTTGTTTGGCCAGTCGGGCAAACACACTCATACACTCGAAGGTTGTGTGTCAAGTCGACCAACCTGCACGGGGCCCGCGTGGTCGACTAAAGCCTGATCGCCCTTATTCAGGGTAGGCTCGAGCCCCTCGGTGGGGACGTATATGAGCTGATCATGACAAAACTTTCGACACCTCGCACTCCAAAACTAATCAAGCGGTTTAGGCTACACAGCGCGCCAAAGAAATACACATACATACATACACTCGATAACCATAATCCTCCTTCTAGCGCCGTTGTTAAAAAAAGCACTAACTAACATTAAAAACCTCTGCTCAATATGTATGTACGTTTCCTTTTCTAATTGTAAATAGATTTTTATGATTTAAAAGTGAAACTCTCAAATTTTTTCGTCTGTGTGTTGCATGTCGCGTGACGGTTGCTTTCGTCTGACGGTATGATCGTTTCGTCCTCTGTACCGTAGCGAGAGCAGCCATGATCGTTTCGTCCTCTGTAAAGTTTCACTTTTACCGTGGTTTCATAAAACCACACACTTACTTTTTTTTATTTGATAGATTCCCATATTATACTGTATACCTACATTCTTGGAGTTTCCCTTCGTGCCCGAATCAGAGAACCAAGCCATAGCTCACAGAATCGCTAAACTTAAGATGTAATGAACAGGGCGCATAGCTCGTAGAACAGATGGCCGTTGGGGTACTAAAGTTCTCGAGTGGAGAACTCGCATCGGAAGGACCTCCCACTCTGTGGACCATCTACTTGGTGAAGATCGCGGGAAGTCGCTGAATGCGAGCAGTGCATTACCGGTCGTTGTGGAAATCCTCTCTGGAGGTCTTCCCTTTTGTCCAGCTGTGGACATCTTTTGGCTGATATGAGCTTCTGTACCCGACAGCAAAGAAAGGGTTATTAGATACTTAATTTCACACTACACAGACCACACCGTAATTTCATACTACACAGATTACACTGTAATTTCATACTACACAGATTACACCGTAATTTCATACTACACAGATTATACCGTAATTTCGTACTACACAGATTACACCGTAATTTCATACTACACAGATTACACCGTAATTTCACACTACACAGACCACACCGTAATTTCATACTACACAGATTACACTGTAATTTCATACTACACAGATTACACCGTAATTTCATACTACACAGATTATACCGTAATTTCGTACTACACAGATTACACCGTAATTTCATACTACACAGATTACACCGTAATTTCACACTACACAGACCACACCGTAATTTCATACTACACAGATTATACCGTAATTTCGTACTACACAGATTACACCGTAATTTCATACTACACAGATTACACCGTAATTTCACACTACACAGACCACACCGTAATTTCATACTACACAGATTACACTGTAATTTCATACTACAGAGATTACACCGTAATTTCATACTACACAGATTACACCGTAATTTCGTACTACACAGATTACACCGTAATTTCATACTACACAGATTACACTGTAATTTCGTACTACACAGATTACACCGTAATTTCATACTACACAGATTACACTGTAATTTCATACTACACAGATTATACCGTAATTTCGTACTACACAGATTACACCGTAATTTTATACTACACAGATTACACTGTAATTTCGTACTACACAGATTACACTGTAATTTCATACTACACAGATTACACCGTAATTTCGTACTACACAGATTACACCGTAATTTCATACTACACAGATTACACTGTAATTTCGTACTACACAGATTACACCGTAATTTCATACTACACAGATTACACTGTAATTTCATACTACACAGATTATACCGTAATTTCGTACTACACAGATTACACCGTAATTTCATACTACACAGATTACACTGTAATTTCGTACTACACAGATTACACCGTAATTACATACTACACAGATTACACCGTAATTTCATACTACACAGATTATACCGTAATTTCGTACTACACAGATTGCACCGTAACTTCGTACTACACAGATTACACCGTAATTTCATACTACACAGATTACACCGTAATTTGGTTTCAAGCCTCCTTTATTGAACCTGAAACATAACGAGGCCAATCTTCGGGTCTAATGAGTAGTAAACATGGGGTGGGCTCGGGTTGGGAGCAGGTCTGTGGCAAATGAGCCGGCGATTATTTGCACCTAAACCGGCCGGCCGGGCCCTGTTTGCCCGGGCCTCCTCCGCTAATTGATAGGAGCATTTGTCGGACCCGACCGTTTTTCCAAGACCAATGTAATGGGGACGGGTGTATCAGCAACTGGGACCACAACGAACTCGTACTGCACGAGTTTGAAATAGTTTTTTGAGGGTGCACTTGGTGTTCGAAGCCAATAGACTATTTTTTAATAGAAGACTTTAAAAGTAAAGTGTAAATGCCCAATTTTAGCTTTAATACTAATAATATACATACATCGTGAGGAAACCTGCACACGCCTGCGAAAAAACTCGAAGATTGTGTGTGAAGTCAACCAACCCGCACTGGGCCCGCGTGGTCGACTAAGGCCCGATCGCCCTAATTCATGGTAAGCTCGAGCCCCTCGGTGGTGATGTATATGAGCTGATAATATGATGATGATGATGACTAATAATACGTGGCGATTGAATTAATTAATCTACGTTATCTACATATTCCTTGGTCACTGTAGAGCTTTTCAAAATAATCTTCACTTATTATTTTGATGTTTCACTTTACTTTTTTTTATTAAATTTTATGAATTTAAATAGATTTTATGAATATAATTATGCTTTTATTATTATTGTTTTTATCCACAATTGGTAAGCCCTTGACATCATCTCATCTGATAGTAAGTTAGAATGATGCCGAAGATGGAAGCGGGCTTACAAAGGATCCCCAACGCATTGGGTTACTTATCTGGCTAATTCATCTTCAAGATTACATCATTTCCAAATGTTTATTCAAAATAGGTGCATTTTACACTCTTTCTGATGTCCATGAGATAGCTACTCGTATTACATTACATAATGTCTGATTGTGAAAAAAATTATAAACAAACAATCATCAGTTAACAACGTTAACAAAAATTTTATAAAAACAAATAATGTCATTTGGACATGAAACAACGTGACACGAGAAGTAATACTAGAAAATTATTGAATTTGTCGTTAATGCCATTAACAAGAGTAGGCCAGTGCACACGGACACAGGCTGAACACATGAATGCTGTTAACATTAGTGTTTGGTAGCGACACTTAGATAAGATGTTGGTAGCTAACCAGGTGGGCTTAGAGTATGCCCTACTACCACCAAACTGAGTTTTACCAAGTTAGATTTTGCCGAAAGAACCCACTGCCACCTGGTGTGATGTAAATGGACTATAACTAATAGTTAGTTAGATTTGATTATAGTACATGTCTTATCCTAACAAATAAATACCGTTTTCAAATCACTTTGTAAACCAGGATCGCGGTCCAAATTCGTCGTGGTCCAAGTTACTGAAACAGGCTCTTTGGAGTGAAATATCTTTTCGGTTTATACCGATCTGACCCTTTTGGGTGGTGGGAGGGTTTACGGAATGTTTGTACTGGAAGGTTTTGCAATCAACTTTCTGGAACGTGTAACGTCGATGGATATTTATACATAGTACTATTATGTAGCTGGTTTTACCCGGCTTTGTTGCCTAAGCCCATCCCAAGCCTTTGGCCTTCTTCTTAAAAAAAAAACAAATTGAACCTTGATTAGAATTGTTATTGAAGAGACCCGAATCAACAAAAAATGTTACGCTATTAATACAATAAGTCGCGGGAAGCCGCTGGATGCGGAACATGGAACCGGTCGTCGTGGAGATCCTTGGGGGAGGCCTATGTCCGACAGTGGACGTCCTTCGGCTGATATTATGATGATGATGATTAATACAGTAACGATTATTTATATTCTATTGTAAATGTGTTTTGTAATCATACCTTTATAGCGTGTAAAAAACTGAGTACTAAGACTTTAAGGGCATCTACTCATTAAACTGAACAACTTTAGTTATAAGACTTTGATGAAATCACACTTTTCATATAAGTTCATACAAGTTACAAGTTGAACTTTTTATACAAGTCGATTGTCCAATTTTGTATGGACACGCCAATTTTTTCGAGAATTGACTATGTTCTAATACAAAAAGAACACATCCTTACTAATATTATAAAGGTTAAAATGTGTTTCTTTGTTTCTTAACTTTTGACGCTTCAATACCTTGAGACCTTGACCAATCTTAATGACATCGTAACGGAACTATAGATTGTTGTGATTTTTAGCACAGAGATGGTTGAGGGAGTGGGAAATTACATAACTTTCTAATTAGCATATCCTGACATAGTACGGATTGAAGTGATTTTTTGTGTAGAATTGGTCAAGGGATGTGATGTAACATAGACTGCTAATCCGAATAGCCCGATCTGGGATGAGGATCTGAAGAAAACTCTTGTCCACGCTTGCGAGCCGTTTGCTACTCGCGCACCACTCACACTCAAAGACAGTATCAAAACGATGTCCACGCGGGCAAAGCCGCAGACAAAAGCTAGTTAATAATAGCATTAGAGTTGTGAATCGACCTGGGTTCGCTAGCGGCATGATGATAGTGAGATTGATGAATGGGTCAGAATCGGAGTAGCAAGCGAAGAAAAATGAGTAAGTAACTAAATATACTTTATTGCACGCCAAAAATAATACAGGACTTATAATTTGTTATATACATAGAGTGCAAAGGCGGCTTTATCGCTTTAAGCGATTTCTACTAGCCAACCTTGAGTTAGGGATTGAAAGACAGGTAAACTAGTACAGGATGGCAGCTAATTCAACTTTTAAATGATCTATCTTATTATTATAACTAATAGAAATGGTTTAACATTAAGTACCTAAAAAACAAGTTTATAAACTTATTTAAATACAAAACAAAAATACATATATACAATATAACATACCTCCTAAAATACATACATACATACACATACATACTATAAATATATAAACACGTGAAATATCAGTGAACAGTTTCAGTAATGACAAAGCCGCTTTTTAAATGAGTACAAAGACTCAGCCGTTCGGATGGAAGCAGGAAGTAGGTTCCACAGACGCACTAATTGAACCATAAAGTCTGTATGAAACTTAGGAAATGCCAAGAGAAAATATTACATTTTTGAAATTTATTTTTTAATAAAAATTTGAGTGCGTTTGACTGCAACTCACCTGATGGTAAGTGATGATGCAGTCGAGGATGGTACACGCAAACTCAAATAATGCCTATTCACTTTTGCCTTGAAGATCTCCAAATTGTAGGAATCACTGACGCAGGCAAGGAGTTCCACTCCTGCGCTGTACGCATAAGAAATGAAGAAGCGTAACGATTCGTGCGAAAAGGTGGAACATCAACAACAAAGGGGTGCAACCCCTCCCTGCGTCTCGTTGACCGACGGTGGAATGGAGCCGGGGGAAGGAGGTCGTGAAGTTCTTGCGCGCACTCTCCGAAATGAATTCGATAGAATACCGATAGACAGGCGACTTTGCGGCGATGCTCAAGACCTAGGTACAGCAGACTATATATCTTACACACTATCTACTATAAAAATATACAAACTTATGTATGGAAGTAGATCCCTCCCTTAGCCTCTAATGTAATTTCCTGATGCGCAATCAATCACGCGGGAGTTAAGTCGACACATGTAAATTTCGGCTCAAATTATACGGAAGGAGGCCGATACGCTAATACCGACCCACCAACTTTAAAAATCAATTCAACTTCCCGAATATAGTCCCTAATACGACTCGGTAAAACTCAAACCAGATGCCTTAACAACTTGGCCGTTTAATACCTACGTTACGTATAACACCAACGGGAAAGGGCTCGCCTCTGCCTAAACTAATTTGTTTTTTGAACGAAAAAATAAAGCTGCCTTTTTATTTTCAAGGAGAGGAGAAAAACAGCGGTGCAAGAATGAAAAGCGGACGATGTTCTAAAGCCGGGTTTATCAGGGACATCTACGAAGTGTTTTAACCAATTTTTTCAATTTTTTTAAAATCCAAAATAGGGATGTCGAATGCTAGTCATCTGATTTACTTTTTATCATCTGTCAAAAACGACATTTTGTTCTAAAAATGTTTGAAATACCTAGGCGTGACGTCATAGTTTAGCAGCGTCATTTATGTACTCATTTTGTGATTTTGGTTAATTAAACATCGAAGACTTGATGGAAAACAAAACGAGTAAGGTTTTCCGAAGTTTAATTAGGAGGGCAATTTAGTGATCACCCCTCACCCCTATTTGTAAGCTCTTGGCATCGTCTCACTAGATGGTAAGTGACGATGATGCCGAAGATGGAAGCGGACTTACCAATATTCCCCAAAGCAATGGAAAATATTTAATTTTATATTTTGAATTCAAAATGTTACATTTCGTCGTTGCGACTTAAAGTCTTTCCTTAAGTAAAGTTCATCTTTACCCTGTTCAATTAAACAAAAATTATCAAAATCGGACTACTCTGTAAAAAGTTATGCGTGGTTTTATATCAAGAAACATATAATACTAAATTTTGCTAACGGCTTCGCTCGCGTGAAAAAGCTTCTATGACTGTCTCCGAGGGTGCGCAGTGCGCGAGCCGCAAGCAGCTCGCGAGCGTGGAAAAAGCTGCCAATGTGTTAATCCAGGTCCTCATCTGTCTGGTACCAAATTTCATCCAAATCCGTTCTATAGTTTTTCCGTGAAAGTGTACCTAACTAACATCCATACACACTATACATACAAACTTTTACATCCTTCCTACTAATATTATAAACGCGAAAGTTTGTAAGAATGTATGGATATATGTTTGTTACCCTTTCACGCAAAAACTACTAAACGGATCTGGCTGAAATTTGGTAGGTAGACAGTTTAGGATCTGGATTAACACATAGGCTACTTTTTCCACGCTCGCAAGCCGCTTGCGGCTCGCGCACTGCGCACCCACGAAAAGTCATAGAAACGTTGTCCACACGGGTGAAGCCGCGGGAAACAGCTAGTTTATAATATTATTACAATATACAGGTTGACTTAAATACCTCCTCTTTTTTAAATGTGTGTATGTCTAAAGTCTAAATAATCATGTATTCTGGTAGGTATATTTTTCACTATGGAATTCGACAAAACGCTAGTCGACCTCTTCTCTAAAATAAAAAAAATAGCCTTAAAAATTATCATCATCATCATCACATGAGCTGAGAAACGACAACTGCTGACCAAAAACCGGTTCTGCGGTGTACTCATCCAGCTCAAAAACTTTATGTACTATTGGTAAGGCCCTGGCGTTGTATCACCTGATGGTAAGTGACGATAATGCCGAAGATGGAAGCGGGCTCACCAAGATTCTCCAACGCAACGGGGAACTTGCTATCTTATCTTCAAGCCTGGAACACACAATACTGTTAACATTGATGTTTGGCGGGAAGACTTAGACAAGATGGTGGTAGCTAGCCTGGCGGGCTTGGAACATGCCCCACCACCAACCAAAACCCAACGAGAAGTAAAACAAATTACCCTAATCTGTCTAATTCTCTTTTTGCTTTTCACAAAGATTTTTTCTTTTCACCGCGGCATAGATAGTGCCTTCATTCATTACCGCTAAATGCCTCCGATGGCGTTAGCGGGGAAATTAAAAATGGCGGTGATGCGGCACTTTCCTCTTTGTTACTAAGGGACGCAAATAACGGTGAAAGAATATTTGAAGGGACGGGTCGTTAGAGCCCGGTGGGGGGGGGGGGGAGTGTTATTTTATTAAAGGGCGGGTATGAGGGAACGTATCTGGCGCTAAATTATAATGAGTTTCTTTTTCGTGGAATTATGTTTTCAGTTTTACGGGTGGCTCCTACCCTACTTTGATAGGATAAGTTCTCTGCGGCAAACAATGTGTGTGCGTGTGTCTGTGCGTTTGTCGAGTGCTCTAGTCTAAACTACTGGATGGATAGAGCAATATTATTTTTATATCACCAGTTATTTTTTTATATTTTCTCCTCACTATATTTAGGGTTGCCACAGGACCTGTCGTCTAGGAAATCCTTGGGGGTGGCCTATGTCCAGCGGTGGACGTCCTTCGGCTGATATGATGATGAAGATAAATTATGCAATGTAAAGTTTTAAAATATAGTATAAAGTGCTATTAATGTTATGGTTTTCCAAAGATCTAAAAATAAATAAAATAAAGTAGACTACTTAAAAAGGGCTTACCCATCAACGAAAATGAGGATAAAAGGCTGAGTGCGTGAAAAATTGTTATAAATGGAGCATTTTCTAATTTTCAGGGTTTCAGGTAGATTTTTTTGGACGACTGACCTAAGCTTTTAAATTGGAGCAAAATTGCGTAGCCTAATTAACAGCCTACAGCTACAACGAGGTTAAAAAACGTATTAAGTTAATTACTTTCTTAATTAAAATTAATAGGAAGCTGTCGTAGCTTAGTGTGACTCGTGTGGTCGCGGCGATCACGTTAGTTAACTGACCATGATCACGTCTTTACATGACTGGGTTTTACTGTGAAGGTAAAGTACACAGGCCAGCACATCAAGCTACACACTTTGGACTTTGTACCGTTCTTATGCCGAATGGGTATGGATCAGAATCGCACTACGAGTGTATAGCTTGAAGTGCTGGCCTCTGTACTTAGCATTCGGATCTTGGCGACCCAAATCCGTTAATTCGAGGGGCAGCGACTATACCCCGCCACATGAACTATCTACCTGCATGGTCCGAAGACCAAGACACGATTTCCACGACGACCGGTTCTGCGCTGCCCGCATCCAGCGGCTTTCCGCG
The DNA here is from genome assembly GCA_947284805.1 of Coleophora flavipennella. NCBI lineage: Eukaryota > Metazoa > Arthropoda > Insecta > Lepidoptera > Coleophoridae > Coleophora > Coleophora flavipennella. The sequence goes on along the minus strand of OX369294.1, from coordinate 1,294,251 downwards.
ACCTTCACCAGTTCATCGGTCCACCGAGTGGGAGGCCTGCCTACACTACGTTTTCCGGTGCGTGGTCGCCACTCAAGAACTTTACTGCCCCAACGGCCATATGTTCTACGAGCAATGTGCCCCGCCCACTGTCACTTAAGTTTAGCAATTCTAGAGCTATGTCGGTTACTTTGGTTCTCCAACGGATCTCCTCGTTTCTGATTCGATCACGCAGAGAAACTCCGAGCATAGCACGCTCCATTGCCCTTTGGGTGACCTTGAGCCTTCTTATGAGGCCCATTGTAAGCGACCATGTCTCTGTTCCATATGTCGTCACTGGCAACACACACTAATAGGTAGGACCTAAGTTTTTTTGCATCATCTCACCTCATGGTAAGTGGAAGTGGGTTTACCAAGATTCCCCAATGTAATGGAGAACTGGCTATCTTATCTTCAAGCCGGAACACATTAATGTTGTTAACACTGATGTTTGGCGGCAAGACTTATATAAGATGGTGGTAGCTAGCCAGGCGGGCTTAGAAAATGCCCTACCACCAACCAAACCGAGTCTTACAAGTTGACCCCGCCAGAATCGAACCCGCGACCTCCTGGTGTGAAGCGAATGGACTAACCATTACGCCACGGAGGCGGTTAAGTAGGTAGAATATAATGGGAATGAAGGTTAGGCCAACTAAATGCGATGTCTATGCGATGTCCACGAAGAAGATGAAGTGTTTCGATCCTTTTCTCATTCAACATTCTCCAACGGGCCGAGCTGCTCGTGTTGTCAGTTGCTCCACAATCCGCCCTCGTTTTGTTGGTCGCTGTACTACGTCGATTCGCGCTACGGCGCCAAAAAGGCCAAAATTCTCACACGCGAAAGTGCTCGCACTTCTTTTACCTTTTTCCAATGGCTATCGACGAACCGCCTTTCGATTTCATTACGGATATCCGACGTTTTTATTTTTAAATCACGGCTCGGAGTACGCGGCCACCTTTTTGTTCGCCGCAGTTTGCGCCTGTTGTTTTTTACCACGGTCTCGTTCCTGTTTTTTATGCTCGCGGCCCACAAACAATGCCATCGCGGCCGCCGAATTAACTCCCAACTTTTTGCCTTTCAGTGCCAATAAAAATATTTTAATTCAGCGCAAGCGTGTTAATTAATAATTAATATTTTTCGACGGCGCGGCGGTCAGCCGGCGTAGCGTAATGGCACAGTTTAACACGTGTTCCGTTCGATGAGATTGTTTTTTCTCGTATCGTTTTCATGAATGAAGTGATGACGTAATAGGATAATGTCAGCGTTGGCAATTTAACGTTTTTATTGGGGCGCGTGGTGTTGTTTTTTTTTTTCGTTCGCGACCGGCAGCCGGTCAATGGGATGAATGCATCGGATTTTAACTCTCAATGTCATTAACACTTTCACTGATCGTTTAAAATAAGTCTGGCGTAACGTAACGTGATCTGTTGTTGTAGTACCGTGGTTCTGTTGTCCCTCTAATGGTGGGACTGGTTCTTTGGGCAAACAGGTTTGGTTCCCGGCGGGCGCGGGCAAGGGTCAATCCGTTTGAACTCAGCGCGTGTTTGCACTTATAGCTGACCGGTTCGGTCTTTCGATACCCTATACTTTGTTAGCTTATTGTGTACCATTTTTAAAATCAATATTTTTTAAACGAAAGTTACTTTACAGCGATGTACTATTTATTCTCGTACCAGTCAAGTGCAAGTTGGAGTCGCGCATCAATGGTTTCGTACAAGCACATAATATAGATACCCGGGTGTATGTGCTAATTATTGACAACATAAAATCTCTTTTTCAGTTTGTGTTCTCAGCGCGGATCCTGCTCATACTTGGCCAACTTTTATTATTTATAGTTCTACTATTAGAGTTTACAGTAGGTTAACCACACCAACCTTGTTGGTATTACGGGTAACCGGGTTCCTCTTTAGCATATTATAAGAGTAGATTATAATATTATAATGCCGAAGATGGAAGCGGGCTTAACAAGATTTTTCTATGTAGAAAAATGACACTTTTTTGTACCTATTAACTTTTATTTTTATTGGATTGGCGAATCTTGTTAAGCCCGCTTCCATCTTTGGCATCATCGTCACTTATCACAGGTGAGATGATGTCAAGGGCTTGCCTATTGTGGACAAAAAATATGTATTTATAAGGATAATCTACTCTTATAATATGATAAAGAGGAAAGATTTGTATTTGTATTTTTGTATGTTTGTAACGAATAAACTCCAAAATTTATTAAAGAACCGGTTTAATTTTTTTTTCATCATTAGAATGCTACATTATCTTTGAGTACAATAGCTACATTTATTACTAGGAAAAATTAGGGATCCCTACTAAAACTTCAATAATGTAACCCAAGGTGTAAAAAAAAATGCTTCATAATGTCATTCATCGCATGCGCTGCGCAAACTATTGATGATAGAACAAAAAAAAAATTTCAATATTAAATAATACAGTGTAAACTCTATATACGACACTCAAGGGACCAGGCATTTTGTGACGTTATTAAGAGTTTTCGTTATACAGAGAGAAATTAGCGTCAAAGTAAACCAACTGGAGACAGAAAATTTTGAAGTTTCATAGAGTGAATCGTTATATCGAATGACGTTTTACAGAGTTTACACTGTATATCAATATGTATCTAAAACAAACTTCGCGACCATATATGTTCATTGTAGTCGACCATATATGTTCATTGTAGTTAAGTCACTATAATAACTTTTTTACATTTAAAAAGTTGATAGATATGCTGACCTAAATCAGACCATGTTATATAATATACCTTTGTATAAATCTTTATCTGAATAATTTATTTCGTATTTAAGACTGATTCTGCAGATTACTTTTTGAATTATTCAAATTGGATATACCATTCAAAAGATACTGCGAATTTAAAAATGACAATCTAAACAAAATACTAAAAGAAAAATAAACGCCGCCGCGCCCAACGCAGCGCAGCGGGCAACGCGGCGAGGCACAGATGCGTGCACATCTATGAAATGGTAGCTTAGTAAGACAAGTTGTTCTATCTTGTCTAAAAAACCATTCTTAGCGGGGCGGGGCTGAGACTACACAACGGACGCTACCGAAATTGAACATTTTGACTTTTTTCTTAGCACTTTTTAAAGTGAAACTTTTATTACATCGTCTCAATTTTTTTCGTCTGTGTGTCGCGTGACGGTCGGTATGATCGTTTCGTCCTCCGTACCGTATATAGTACCGTATATAGTGTACAGTAGGCGGTGTTATTGCTAAAAGCAATATCTTCCAGAAAACCTTTAGTATGTTACTTATGTTTGTATTAAAGCAGTAAGTTTTCCAAATTTAATCATCATATCAGCTCATGTACGTCCCCACCGAGGGGCTCGAGCCTACCCTGAATTAGGGCGATCGGGCCTTAGTCGACCACGGTGGCTACTGCAGGTTAGTCGACTTCACCACACAACCAGCGAGTTTCTCCGCAGGCGTGTGCAGGTTTCCTCACTATGTTTTCCTTCACCGTAAGAGCGTCGGATAAACGTATACATATGAAATCTAAATTCGAAATCACGTTGGTACGTGGCAGGATTAGAACCACGACCTCCCGGACAGGAGGCGGCGGCCCTTAGCCGTTACGCTACCGACGCTCCAAATATAATAAAATAAAATAATAAAATATCTGAATTCCGTGGAATAATGTATCCTTTACCGTATATACCTACGTATAGAAGCTATTTTTCTATAGTTATTATAATGTTATGTTTACTCAAGAGAGCAGTATATTGTAGAGTAGGAAAAACTTTTTCCAACTTGTGTTAACTAAATTGTGTAGAACGACACTCAGGGGCAGTCGCAGGGGCTCCGCCGGAGCGGAGGAGCCGCGCAGTTGCGGACGCTTTAGGGTTCCACACCAAATATACTTCATTCAATGTCAACGGTGCAGCGGCAATAGTGACGCAAATACTGCTAAGTGTGAAATTTGTGAGAAGACTCTACTCGTCTACTTCAGCTCCGCCGTGCCTCCGTCTCCGATTCCAAATCCGAATTGGACTCCGGCTCCGACAAACCAAATTTGAAATCTCCGGCTCCGACTCCGGCTCCGGTTAACGCTTAAGTACTCGTGCCATAATTAGTAACGCAAAAAGTGGCTACCGACACCACCGGACCCAGTAAACATTGTAAAATTAATTAAAAAACTGATGAATTAAAGTGAATACCAATATTTTGGATAAAAAATTTTTAGTTTTTTAATACGAATATTTATCGTAAAAGAAAACGTGGAAAACTGTAGAAGATTGTTTTTTTTGCGTACATAAATGGAATGTTAGAGATAGACAAATTTTACGTAGTTTTATGGCACTTTTACTTGTTGCCTAATCTTATGTCAAAGTGTTATTATATCTTCTCTATTATACAAAAAAATACTTAAAATTTAAAAAAAACAGGTCAATCATTTTATTTGGATTGCTCGTCTTTGATGACGTCGACAATTATTCAATTATTTGTCTGACGTCCGTACTCCGTAGTACTCAAGCGCAGCGCGCAAACTGACTGGTGAGAGCGTCACACGCTGTGACTTTTGTTGGAGGGTACGAGAAAAGCAACATCGCAAATTACAAACTTGAAAAGTTATTAGCAAAAAAGGAAGGCTGGGTCTGATGTACCCATAAGTGACGACTTAAGTTTTAACTTAGCTTTGTAACATCCCTGCGCTAAAGTCGTAAAGATTTGTTTCGGAAAATCAATGATCTTGATCATGCTTGACATAATATGCGTAAGTTGCGACTTCCATATTAGCTACAATTTAATCTTTGCACGTAGGTCACTGACCTCCATTATACAATACTTGTAGGTTTATCGCTAAATTATCAAGTACTTAGACCTGTTTCCTTCTACAACTTGAAGAAGTCATGCAAGAGCCAGTGTTTTGCTTGGAGCACAAAAGCTAATGATATATGTATGCTATTACTAGCTGTTTTCCGCGGCTTCACCCGGGTGGACAATGTTTCTATGACTTTTCGAATTAAGGTGCGAAAAAAGTAGCCTATGTGTTAATCCAGGTCCTAATCTGTCTACCTACCAAATTTCCGCCAGATCCGTTCTGTAGTTTTTGCGTGAAAGAGTAACAAACATACATCCATACATTCTTACAAACTTTCGCGTTTATAATATTAGTAGGAAGTAGAATTTCGCTACTTTCATAGAATTCTTGTTCTTTATGGTATTCTTGTCAACCACATCTAATTGACTTTCTGTATGTTTAAAGTTGATTTATTATTCCCTAATCTCAGTAATATTGATTTGCTCACATACGGAACCAAATAAACAATTTAGCAATCACACTTGGCAGTTCTCTGTGCACTTGCTCCTCGTAAATAGAAGATGGGAGCTACTGGGAGTGCAGCGGACACCGCCAGTAAATTTACAACTCGGCTGGAGAGGGCTATAAAAGGACTCAAGTAATATAGCAGTAAGTATAGTCTGGGAAATATAAAATGACCTTTTTTTCATTTGGTCAGTTTGGATCGAGAAACTGTACGTTCACACAGGGACTCTTTAATATCAGGTTAGATGATGCCAAGAGCTTGTCAATTGTGATAATTAAAAAAAAATTGGATAAGATTTTATTTATTTCATATTATCAATGTCAACTTTACAGTATTTTAAAATGTCAAAGGATAATAAGATCGTCAAAAATAAAGAAATTATATAAAATGTTAAAATTGGGAATAAAATAAAGATAAAATGTCGCAATACAAAAGTAAAAATTTAAAAATAAATTAAATGTCAACTTATACATAAAATATTAGATATGATATGTATGTCAAATTATTCTTTGAACTGCCGATTGTGTAAAATAAAAGTTATAATATTAAGTTCACGAGCGTGTTTTTTGACGCAGTGAGCGGCATCTATCAATGATGCATATAATTCAGCGAACGATCTAAACATACTTTAAAAAAAATAGACTTTGGTTAAAATATTTATGGGCTTGCCTGTCGATTGTTCTTATAGGTGAGTAAGCATACCCTGACATAGTTCCCGAGGGATCTGGAGAAAATTTCGCGTACCGTGCATCCTCTAATACAGTCATTAAAACGATGTCTCCGCGGGCGAAGCCGCGGGCAAAAGCTAGTCTATTAATAAACGAAGATTTGTACATACAATGTTAAACTTTACACAGCAAAATGGTAATAGGAACATAAAAACACGAACAACCGATACATTAAATTCAAATTAGAACAACCCTATCTGCATGCCAGACTCGTTACTTCCGTATCCTGGACTGCAATTACTTGCAGATCGGTTACCCGACTGGATATAAGAGGGTTATGTGTTTGTATATAGCCGTCACAAGGGCCTCATCTGCCGTATCGACCACCTTTTACGACGTAAACATGCGTTCGGTCTGGGGTTCTCAAACTTTTTTTAGCTTAATATAGTAGGTTGATACCTACTTAAAATAGCCTACTTATATTCATATTAGTCGGTGGCGTATTGGCTAGGGCCGCCGCCTCCTGTCCGGGAGGTCGTAGTTCGAACCTGCCACGTACCAATGTGATTTCGAATTTAGATTTCATATTATGTACGTTTATCCGACGCTCTTGCGGTGAAAGAAAACATCGTGAGGAAACCTGCACACGCCTGCGAAGAAACTCGCAGGTTGTGTGTAAAGTCTACCAACCCGCATTGGGCCCGCGTGGTCGACTAAGGCCCGATCGCCCTAATTCAAACTCATTTCGGCAAACGAGGAACTTGGAGACAAGATGATCTTGTAGCGAAGCAGCACTAGCCAGCTGAAGAAACAGTAAGGAGTCTGCACGAACAATGTTAAGGCTTATACCGCCGCCAACGACCAATGTAACCACATTTTACTTCAATTAAGGATTATTTTATCGAAAAAAAATCTGTTTTTAACCGACTTCAAAAAAGGAGGAGGTTTCTCAATTCGAACGTATAGATATAAAAAAATAACCGTATTTTTTTTTATGTGTGTTCGTGGATAACTTCGTCGTTTATGAACCGATTTTGATGATTCTTTTTTTGTTGGAAAGGAGATATCCCAAGGGTAGTCATGATACCACCTTATCATGATAAGCAAACCAGAATCTGATGATGGCATCCCAGAGAAATCGAGGGGAACCTTAGCTTCATGTTTGAAGTCGGTTTTCTTAAAAATTATGTAATTTACAAGATATGAGGAGTGATTGTGATATTCTCGGTTTATATTCTAATACACAGAACTAAAGAAAAAAATATTTTAATGCATCCTTTTTACAATCCTTTATTTACTTTCACTTCCCGGTTTCCGATTGAGCTGAAATTTTGCATGCATATACGTAATGTTACGTAATACGTAATATTATGATTACATGAAACTGATCATCTGATGCTGGTACTGGAAGGTGGACATAGGAACTTCGCAATAAAACGACACAACCCCATCGAGTTTGGGCTCGTTTGATTCGTATTGACGAGTACTTTGATGCATAAAAACTCTTTTCAAATAAAAGCTTGTACCCAAACTATTTTCTTCATGTAACCATAGAGCTGGTGCAATTTTAATCGAAACACGATAATTTATGAACTTCTTAACAAAACAATATAAAATTATTTTGATTTCTTACTTTTTGAAAATTCTTATTTTTTTAAATGAATTAAAAAATCACAATTTTCGCAAAATTCGTCCGAATCGAATGACGTAACAGCCACGTTGCAGAACGAGCTGACAATTACTTTATATTAAGCTATTTCGTTCAATGTTTGAAACATCGTGAATCGAGTTGCTAATTTTAGGTACGGAGGAGCCTTAAGTAGGTATCAAGATGACCTATTATTTAGAAAATGGGCGTAAGTTGCGTTCCGGTTTCAGATGACGTGAAATCGCAGATATTTTTGCGACCGGAAGTAGGTAGTACATTCTTTCGCAGTTTCGGCCTGTTTTTGTTTGCAGACACACTCAGTGAAGTAGGTTAACTTGCAGTGGCCGCCCTACTAAATGCAAAGAGAATGTGTTAGGAAAATTTTTAATTTATATGTCACCGTGATATGTGAAAACCGCTATATTACAATCTCACTAGTTAGATTACGATAAGTATAATCAAAAGCATTCTGCTTCCCGGGGAGGGGGAGCCTCGCATCAATCAAACCTGACCGAACCTAACATCGCTCGCTTCGCAAGCTCATTTACTATGTAACAATATGTTACAGTTCACAATCTTTCGACAGTTCACAATCTCGCGAAATAAATCGCGAATTTACAATCTTACGTTGACTTAATACAAAAAGGGCCACAGATTACCAAATTCGCTTGAAGGCGCTCAATGATAAAAATATCCTAATGGTATAGTTAATCTATAAATAACTAGCTGTCCCGGCGAACTACGTTCCGCCTTACACTACACTACACAGCCCTACCCTACCCTATACTACCCTACACTACACTACCCTACCCCTATACTACACTACCCTACCCTACACTACACTATTTACCCTACACTACACTACACTAAACTACCCTAACCTACATAAGAACCTTCTCCTGACAATAACGAACTCGACAAAAAAAAGATTTATTAAAATCGGTCCAGCAGTTCTTGAGTTATAAAATTACAACGAAAAGTGACATTGATTTTTATATATTTAGATTCATATTCGCGGCCAAAATGCCTTTAGGTAATTAAGTGTTCCTTCTGGAAATTATTTTTAGAGAATTTACGTTTTTCACAGTTTGACAATCCGTCACAACCCACAAGGGTAGCGTGGGGATGTAGGGACAAATCGCCGCCGCCCGCGGGCTAGCACGCAGCGTTTGCAAGACGCACCCTCCCACCCCGATCTCCCCTCATTACATACAAGTATAGTGAAATGACCCCAATCTACCCTCGGGTTTTATGTCTTTCGGAGACTGCTGACTGAACTGTGATAGCCGTTTTATACAGTAATAGAATATTATTGAATTTTATTGAAAACTAGCTTTTTCCTGTGGCTTCGCTCACGTGGACATCCTTTTTATGAATCATAAGTCACGGTCTTGAGTTTACACAAAAATCTCATAGAAAAAAGCACTTTTAAATCAAATCAAATCAGTTTTATTTTCAGATTAAATAAATCCATAGAATTGTTAGTACTAAAACATTTTAAATTAAATTATATATAAAATTAAATAATAAAAATGAAAAATAAAATAACAATAAAACTTTTAAGTTTTTTCCCTAATTTCCCAATTTTTTGTGCAACTTATCTAATTTGTCTTAGCCTAAAAATCTCTTTTGGTCTATTACCACAGATGAAATACTAGTTACTTCGTCTACTACGAACACAAAAAAAACCGGTCTATCCGTTCTCCAGTAATGTGCTTATCAACAGACAGAATTTAGCTTTTATTTATATATATAATAGCTTTTACCCGCGGCTCCGTCCGCGTGGGAATAGTTTTTAAGGTTCCGTACATGGGATGAAAAAAGAAAATATTACAAGATCACTCATGATTCTGTCTGTCCATCCGTCCATCCGTCCGCCTGTAACACTCAATTTTTTTCAAATCTAGTGGACGAAAAGAGTTGAAATTTGCTACATATAATATTTTATTACTTTAAATGTATAATATATTTACATAATTAAATATATTATTATACATCTTATGTCCGTACAAGAGTCGGATGTTTTGAGGAAATACGTCAGAAAGACCTCGACATTGAGCGCCAGAAACAGAGGACCAGACAGAAGCTCTCTTACTCATAAATAAAGCTACATTATAAAAATTCTAATAAGGTTGTGTCGAAATCGACCAGCCCGCACTAGGCCCGCGTGATCAACTAAGGCCCAATCGCCATAATTTCAGGGTAGGATCGAGCCCCTCAGTGGGGACGTGTATGAGTTGATTCATTTCAACTAATATACGAATGATACTCATATATGTATATAATTGATGATGAAATAAATTCTAGAGCTAAAAATGTGCTTAAATTGAATTATGTTCTCTTATAATTGTAGGTAGAACAGTGTGATAATACCATGACAAAATTATTTAAATAGGACAAAATCACTCTAGCAAAAATGTCCCTTTACAATTAAGAATCATTTAATTCAAACCCGAGAAAATTCTAATTACAAAATTTTAGTCGAAATCCTGTGCGCCATTTCAGTCAGAGATAAGTCTCCCCTGGGCCAGGGGGGGTAGGGGCAAGACCGCAGCACGGCCTAGCTTGCCCCTACCTCCCCTGGATTACACGGGGAAGATAGTTAAAACCCACCCTGAATAAATTTATCGTGTCAATAAAAAGGGCTTTTGTCCCTTGAAATAAAGGGATGTTTTTGTTATCTTGAGGATTGGCTAATTTGACAATAACAAAAGGGTTTCCGTCCTGGGAATTGCGATGATAATCAACTTTTTAAAATTTTTAATATATCCTTTTTTTGTGAAAAGCCCAAGGTACGGTTTTCGTTGGCAATTTGCTGAGTTAGAATAAACAAAGGTATAATAAATTTTGCAAAAATAACCCTCGACTAGGTGTTTTTACGGGTAAGTTATGTGGGTTGCGTGCACGTGTATGTGGGTTTATTATATGGTCGAAGCTGACAGCTGACATTGTATTGCAAATTTTTATCCTAATTAACAATGAAGTGAGTGTAATCTTTTAGCAGGCCTTGCAAACTCAGCGGGTTTTTGCGTGACACCTATTTGACGAGGGCGCATAGCTACAGAATAAGCACACTGACTGTACCCCTAACAAGACTCATGGCAACAGGATGTACAACCATCACGTTAAAAAAACCGACTTCCATAACAACAACTTAGTACAATTTTGTATTAATATTAGGTCTTTACCTATGAAATTGCCGATTGTATAAAAAACTTTAAAGATGAAAATTTGTATTAAGAACAATTGTTATTAAAACGAAATTTATTCTCAAAATAGCATTAGACTATTAGAAATTAAATGGTGGTAAACATATGTCTATAGTTAAGATATTTTGAGAGCGCGGTGGCATCCCATGAAGTCAGGTTTTTTTCACCTGAAAAAATCGCCTTTATTGAGCCGAAAAATACACATTTTTAATTTTTAAGCTCTAGAGTTGTCGCAGCAGTTTCTTCGTTACATGTCATATTTGGGAATACCCCGCATAAGATTTCGTCACTTTCAGGAAAATTCAAGAACATTAACTAGTCTAAAAAATCGCAACAACACATCTGACCACTAAGAAAACGCCCTTGTTTCATTCAATGATACATAGCTCAGGGGATTGCAACATGAAAGACACGCTACTAGTTACTAATAAAAGATCATAAGTAGTGTCACCATAAGATTATTAATAAAAAACAACAACTCTTTTATTTTCAATAAAAATTGGCATTGAACTTCAAAAACTGGCAATTTCATAGTTATTCTATATATATCGTTTTTTTTTTCATTTTCTAAAAAGTACTACACTGATTTTGATAAGTTTTATATAATTTTATAAAGATAAGGTTACCAACCTGGCAGCATACCCTATCGAATAAAGAAAAAAATCATGACAATCGGTTAACAATCTGCGAAGATATTTCGTAACAAACATACAAAAAACGTTTTTTTTTTAAAACGTGATAAAACTAGCGCCATCTAGTATGATGGGGTACGGAACCTTTTGTGCGCGGTTATGACTCTCACTTTACCGGTTTTTTTACACTCTGTATAGCTCCTATTTCCTGACACCACTTTATTGAAATATCCAAAAGTAAACAACGGTGTCCAATATTTTAAGTAGGTAACAAGAAATCTAACCACACCCTGGACACTTCATACAACGGGCCAGAAATGGCATTTCAAAAAACGGATGTCGGAACAAACAAAATGGCGGCGTAATCCTATACGTTCGAAAACCTAACTGTAATCAATCTGGGTGACGAGGGGGTGAGGTCGAGCGGCAGGGAGTGTCCATACTGTATGTTAGTACTAATATATACATATACTTTGATCAAACTATCAGGTATCAATTCAAAACAATCTTTACGAAAGTAAAAGAAGAGAAACGTAACGCCCACGGATAAGATAAATAAGGTTGGATTTTCACACTTTTGTTTGAAAACCAAACCAAAATCGCCGCCTGTCTCCCACCCATCAACTCCACTACACAAGAATTGCGCGCACTAATAAACAAAACACACTAAGAACACAGGGCTGCAATTGTGTCTCACACCATTTAGAGAGTCTGTACGTTACACACAACCACACGCAAATAAAAAGCATGAACGCGTGCTTAGGTTAAGTATGACTGTTTAATCATTTCCAATCCAACCTTATTTATCTGATCTGTGGTAACGCCGAACGATCTGGCAGTATATTGGAGTATCACGGGGTGGAATTGAGCCAAAGAGCTGACTTCCGTGGTCACAGCACTCCACGTGCTGCATCCAACGGAACTTGCGTTTTTTTGCAACTTTGTTTTTCACATGTGCGCTCAGATCAAACAAAAGTTCAGTTAGAACTTCACCTTAATTCAATGTGGAGCCCGCACACCTTGTGATGTGTGCGCTGTGCTGGCTTCACATCAAAACCACTCCAAAATCACACCCTGGACACTTCACACAACGGGCCAAAAATGACATTTAAAACCAAACTGGAACCAATCTGTATCAATCTGGGTGACGAGGGGGTGAGGTCGCAATCTAGAGAGCGGCAGGGAGTGTCCATACTGTATGTTAGTACTAATATATATATACTTTGCCAAAATACTCGATAGTATTTGCTAGGACGTCTTCGAAGACACGCACACAACATAACACACCGACGATAATGACATGTTTCAAAAAAAACATACAGGGGAACAATAAATCTCCTCCTAAAGGGTAAAAACGGGTCCCTATTACTAAGACTTCACTGTCCGTCCGTCTGTCACCAGGCTGTATTTCATTAACCGTGATAGCTAGACAGTTGAAATTTTCACAAATAATTTATTCACAGATAACAAATTCTATAATTGACAACGCTAAACACGTTAAAAAACCGACTTCCATCGCAACAACTTAGTAAATTTTTGCATAATTAATTATTTTAGTTTTTGTTAATTTTCTAATAAAGTACTACACTGATTTTGATAAAATTTATAATATGGAACCACACGGAAAGCACTAGCTTTCAAATAAAAAAAAGAATCATAAAAATCGGTTCACCCGGTCAAAAGTTTCGAGGTAACACACATAAAAAAAAAGAGTAACTGGGTTTAGCGTTACGTAAAAATAAAAAAAACGAGCAAGACCTACAGTACTCGCATATGATGTGTAACATGTGACAAAATACTTCACACTAGGCGGCATGGCTATGACAACCTTAGTTTTCGAAATTTAAAAAACGTTCGCATTTCCTGTTACACATTTCCGTCCCATTTCACGAAATCACTCCCACAAATTGCAGGAAAGCGAGCGAAACCCTTATTGCGCGAGTCCGACTTGCACTTGGTCGGTTTTTTAATGACGTTTTAACACCCGTCGTAGTAGATTTTTTTTAGCGCGCGCTTTCGTGACTTCCTGTTACACATTTCCGTCCCATGTTACACATTTCCGTCCCATTTCACGAAATCACTCCCACAAATTGCAGGAAAGCGAGAGCAAAGATGTTACACATCAAAAACGATAACAAACGTTTTGGTTGTAAATGAAATTGATATCGTAACAAATATACACTTTTTTACAAAATACTGGTATTCAGACTATACAGTGTGTAAAAAATTGGTGTAGGCCCCATTAACTGGTTCTACTCATCATACTGAAAAATTTCCCGAAGGAGCAAATAGTCAATTCTCAAAAAAAATTGGAATATCCATACAAAAATACACAAAATTGATCATCAGGTGATAGATTAGTATGAAGAGTTTTTTTTTGCGATTTCAGTCAAGTCATAGAACAAAAGTTGTTCAGTGTGATGAGTAGAAGCCCCAGTTAACGGGACCTACACCAATTTTGTTACACCCTGTATACCTACGCATGAAGAGCAGCACTTGACATAGCCATTTAAAGTGGTTTTTCCGTTTGCAGCACGGGATAGGTGGGTAAACATTTGGAGTGCTGGGCCCTGGGTCCTGCACTCGGGGCGCGGCTGCATTTTGCCTTTAACAAATGCTTTTATCCAGGTGTAGGTACTTTTTTATAATTCTAGCTTTTGCCTGCGGCTTCAACCGCGTGGGGACATCCTTTTTATGACTGTCTTTGAGGGTGGGTGGTGCGTGGACTTTAATGTTCTCCAGATCCCTATCCCAGATCGGGCTATTCTGATTAGCAGTCTATGCCATTTCCTACTCCCTTAACCATTTCTGTGCAAAAAATCACAACAATCCATTGCTCTGTTGCGATGTTAACAGGTTCACTGCCGACCACGCACCGACGCGTTGGAAATGGTTCACACCGGTGCGTGTCACTTGTATAGTAACCCGGCATGAACCAAAAATAAATTTTTTTCTGTTCCCTCGGCAACTGCATCGGACCATTCTATTTTCACGGGATTAAAAGTAGGCTATGTCCTTCCTCGTGACACAGGCTACATGCATGCCAAATTACATCAAGATTGGTCAAGGTGTTGAAGCGTGAAAAAGGTAATAAACAAATTTTCACATTGAAATATTAGTAAGGATAAAGACTAGCTGGGGTGTCCGGCTTCGCTCAGGGAGTTGATATGAGATTGTGTGGTAGTTGGCATAAATTGAAACTCACGATGGATCTAGCTTTATCTAATCCCTACCAATGGGTGCCCCACCCATCCAAAAACGACTTCGAATGGTCCACAATGTTGTAGAATACTCCACAACATTCGGGAGTGTTCTGGAATGTTCCACAATCTTCTGGGATGTTGTTGTGGAATGCTTCGAGTACCCTCAAATGTTCTAGACTGTTCTAGAATATTTTCGAGGGCAAAACTTTCAACCCTTTTCACTGGCCTGGCACTAACTGCAATTTTATTGTATTTATTAGTAAGTAGCTATAAGTTAGTCTTAGTGGTGTAATCTTCTTTTGACGTGAAAACGTCTAATAAATCGATGGACACCGGCTGCATGCATGAAAAAGGATGACTTATTGTCCCGTTACGCTCATTGTCCCGTTACGTTATAGTTATAACGTTGTCCCGTTAAACTATCGTCTACAGACCTTTTACTTATTGTTTTTTCATGCCTGGTCGGTAAGTAAACGGTCTATCTATATATCTATCCCTTATTTCTTCAAAAGCACACCTTTCGGGTAAAATACGAGAACTCATCATAGATGGGGGATACCACACGATATAACTCCCTTGATCGTATCGGGACTCGTTTCTCACTTTTCTGTGTTTTAGCGGCACGCACTTTGTTTTTTTTTTATTATTATTCACAATTTACTATTATAATAATATACAGGCTGTAAATTAATTGGTGTAGGACCCGTTAACTGAGGCTTCTTCTCATCAACTTTCCCCAAGGAACCTATAGTCAATTCTCAAAAAAAAAAAATGGACCCTCTATACTAAAATGCACAAAATTGGTCGATCAGCTATCGATATCTATGAAGAGTAAAAATATTTTTTTGCGATTTCATCAAAGTCGTAGAACAAAAGTTGCTCAGTATGATCAGTAGAAGTCCCAGTTAACAGGACATACACCAATTTTGTTACACCCTGTATACTGTGTGCCTTTTCTGAACATAAGTAAAGTATTAGAAATAGGGTCCCGTTTTTACCCTTTGGTAACGGCCAATTGGACGTCGCAAAGATACGAGTTGTACCTCCGGTGGCACAGTCGTGCGTGTGACACCGGACAACTAGCTGCCACAGCGAGCTGACATGGCGCATAGTGTGCATTAGAAATATATAATAATAATAATAAAATTTATTTATCGACTAACGAAGGATCACAATAGTGTTAGTAACTTATTCTAGGACTTAGACTAGTGTTAGTAATATATAGTATATGTCGGAGCGTCATTGGAAACGCGACCGGTACCGGCTCGAGATACGGTTACATAGATCGTTACACTTTATTTGGATCAAACGTCAGGTATTAGTACCTGGGTGAAACCGGTGGTGGCGTGACAATCGCGAGTACAACGTGAGCCGATCGTATGTGGTTGCAAAGATGACCTATTAACGGTAGGCTGTTTGTGGTTGAGGTGGCAACACTGAGTTGAGAAGCCATATTAGGACGTCAATCTCGGGACAGACACTTTTTCACGGAGCTTCGAACTGAACGGACGTGTCGCGCCATCGCTGTGATCACCGCGTTTGCATCCATTGTAATACAAGGCATCCTGTACAATTTCGATTGCCGAATGATCAAGACTATTGAAGGAGGACCTCTGTGATATAGCTGCATTGTTGTTTCGACGCCCACGACCGAAATAGCTAAGGACGTGAACCATAAGGCCATCCATAACCTAACCACCCCCTTCGACATATAAATACATGCATTTTCATTCTGGCACCTAACCAAGAGAGGTTTCCGAACCCTACACGTGCAGATATCTAAAACTGAAGCGATGAATTAGTAAGGGACCGGTGTGACGTTGCCCCCATAGCACCTCAATAATTAGGTGCCAGTCACAAGTGCCGGTGGGGCTGCAGGCGTCAAGGTGATGGCGTCACTTGGCAAGGTGAGGGCTGTTGGAGATGGCAGGTGTCTCTCAAGAAGAGCCCCTGACTAGACGACAGGTCGCTCTCGAAAGGGTGAGGAGTTGAGGTGGAGAGTCATATTAATTATCTTATAGTTATACTAGCTTTTGCCCGCGGCTTCGCCCGTGTGGACAACGTTTTTATGACTTTCTGTGAGGGTGATTTGTGTGCAAGCCGCAAGCGGCTCGCGAGCGTGGACATGAGTTTTCTCCAGATTTTCAGGAACTATATCGGGCTATTCTGATTAGCAGTATATGTCACTTCCCACCCCGCTCAACCAATTCTATACAGAAAGTTGATTAAATTT
Organism: Coleophora flavipennella; assembly: GCA_947284805.1. Classification (NCBI taxonomy): domain Eukaryota; kingdom Metazoa; phylum Arthropoda; class Insecta; order Lepidoptera; family Coleophoridae; genus Coleophora; species Coleophora flavipennella. The sequence goes on along the minus strand of OX369294.1, from coordinate 1,277,345 downwards.
GTTACAAATTATTTATCAATCGCTACGACTCTCTTTGAAGGTTTAATTACTATTTGATGTATAGTAAAGATTTGATTACTATTTATCGCTGAATAAACATTTATTCTATTCTATTCTATCCTATCCTATCCTATTCTATTCCATTCCATTCCATTCCATTCTATTCTATTCTTATCTATTCTACTGTATTCTATTCTATTCTATTCCATTCCATTGTATTCTATTCTATTCTACTGTATTCTATTCTATTCTATTCCATTCCATTGTATTCTATTCTATTTGATGTATAGTAAAGATTTAATCACTATTTGATGTATAGTAAAGGTTAAATCACTATTTGATGTATAGTAAAGATTTAATCACTATTTGATGTATAGTAAAGATTTAATCACTATTTGATGTATAGTAAAGGTTAAATCACTATTTGATGTATAGTAAAGATTTAATCACTATTTGATGTATAGTAAAGGTTAAATCACTATTTGATGTATAGTAAAGGTTAAATCACTATTTGATGTATAGTAAAGATTTAATCACTATTTGATGTATAGTAAAGGTTAAATCACTATTTGATGCATAGTAAAAATTCAATTACTATTTGATGTATAGTAAAGATATAATCACTTTTTGATGTATAGTAAAAATTCAATTACTATTTGATTTATAGTAAAGATTTAATCACTATTTGATGTATAGTAAAGGTTAAACCACTATTTGATGTATAGTAAAGGTTAAAATCACTATTTGATGTAAAGTAAATATTCAATTACTATTTGATGTATAGTAAAGCTTGAAAATGTAAATATGTATCGTTCCTATGAATAAATGCTTTTAAAATTCCGACCAGTTAAATCTTGTGTGTTTTTCGAGCTATTTTTCTCAAGGGCCGCACGTGTAGGCTGAATTATCGTGGGGGGGCAGTGGGAGGTATAAGGGGAAAGGATCAGGGTGTCGGGGAGGAGGTGCCCTAAATTTTCACGTGGAGGCTACCCGGTTTAGATGACAGGCCCGCATATCTAAGTAGGCATAAGTATATCTCCATATACAGGGTGTAACAAAATGGGGGTTCTACTCGTCATACTGAACAACTTTCTCCAAGGAACCCATAGTCGATTCTCAAAAAAAAATTTGGACCCTCCATACTAAAATGCACAAAATCGGTCGATCTGTATGAAGAGTAAACATTTTTTTTTAACGTTTTCAGCAAAGTCGTAGAACAAAAGTTGTTCAGTATGATGAGTAGAAGCCCCAGTTAACGGGACCTACACCAATTTTGTTACACCCTGTATAGGGTGACTTTTTATTAGTTCTTGATAGCAAAGAATATGAAAGTACTCGTGATTACAAACAACTCTCCTAAAGACACTGTATGTCAAATATGAAAAAAAAATGTCCTTTATACATTTTTGCCGATATGATACTTGATTAGGGACCAACATTTTTTTTCTGATTTGACATATAGTTTCTTTGGAAAAGTTGTTTGTAATCACGAGTACTTTCATATCTTTTGTTATCAAGAACTAATTAAAAGTCATCCTGTAGATATTTATATCTAATAATGCAGAGTTAAATTAATAACCAGAACCAACCAAAGTAACCAACATAGCTCACAGAATCGCTAAACTAAAGTGGCAGTGGGCAGAGCACATAGCTCGTAGAACAGATGGCCGTTGGGTCAGTAAAGTTCTCGAGTAGCGACCGCGCACCGGAAAGCGTAGCGTAGGCGGGCCTCCCACGCGGTGGACCGACGACCTGTTGAAGATAGCGGGAAGCCGATGGATGCGGGCAGCGCAGGACCGGTCGTCGTGGAAATCATTGAGGGAGGCCTTTGTCCAGCAGTGGACGTTTTTCGACTGACGTTATAAAATTTAAAATAGAAGTTTTTTTTTATGTTTGGCACAAACGAGCTATCTTATCTTCATGCTACAACCCTTCATAATTTCAGCCTAAAGACGTCCACTGCTGGACAAAAGGCCTCCCCTAAGGATTTCCACGACGACCGGTCCTGCGCTGACCACATCCAGCGGCTTCCCGCGACCTTTACCGGGTCGTTAATCATCCGTGTGGGAGGCCTTTATGATGGGTGACCACTCGATAACTTTACTGCCCCAGCTTTTTAACAATGTAGTTAATGTTTAGCGGTAAGAATTAGATAAAATACCCAACCACCAACCAGGCCGAGTCATACAAAGTTAGACCCCGTCGGGAATGGAATCCGCGACCTACAGGTGTGAAGCGAATGGAGTAACCAGTAGCCACGGAGGTCAATCGGCAGGCCTACGTTCAACGGTAGAAGTCTACCGGTTGATGTGATGGATGATGAATTCAAGCAAAATGTGGACTCCACTCCTTCTGACCTGATCGATAACCGCCTCCGTGGCGTAATGGTTAGTCCATTCGCTTCACACCAGGAGGTCGCGGGTTCGATTCCCGGCGGGGTCAACTTAGTAAGACTCGGTTTGGTTAGGACATTTTCATAGCCCGCCTGGCTAGTTACCCCATCTTATCTAAGTCTTGCCGCCAAACTTCAGTGTTAACAGCGTTGATGTGTTCCAGCTTGTCCAGCTTGAAGATAAGCTAGCCAGATCCCAGAGAGAGAGGTGCGTATGCTGCACCTCACCTGATGGTAAGTGCCGAGGATGTAACACGCAAGTTCAAATAGTGCCTATTCGCTCTTGACTTGAAGATTCCTATTTTTTTTTTATTCACAATTGGTAAGCCCTTGACAACATCTCACCTTGTGACGATGTTGCCGAAGATGGAAGCGTGCTTACCAAGATTCCCCAACGCAATGGGGAACTGGCTTGTAAATTATACGAATCGGGGAATACAGACGAAAAAATATATACGGATTGTATTCGTATCCTCTTTTTTAATGTGTATATTTAATTGATTACGAAAAATTCCAAAAAAAGTGCGAAAAATTTAGAAAATTTATGTTCATACAACGCTCCATACAACAATGTTCCAACCCCTTTAACAACGTTTCTCAATGATCAAAACAACTTTTAACTTTTAATATAATTTTTTTTAACCACAATTGGTAAGCCCTTGGCATCATCTTACCTGATGGTAAGTGCCGGTACAGACGAGGATGTAACATGCAAGCTCAAATAGTGCCTATTCACACTCGCCTTAAAGATTCCTAAATTATACGAATCGGGGAATACAGTCGCCGGCAGGTAATTCCACTCTTTAAGAGTCTTATAAGTTTTGTTCCTCCGAGTGTTCGTGGTGAACGACCAGGTTGACACAGTTTTGACCCTGCGAGTGTTCCTGGTAAGGTGTCGGTATCTGTGTCGGTAACGTACCGGTGTCTCGAGGTTAATGGTTTTTTCCCATCGCAAAAAATGCTTAACGCGCCTAAAAAAGTTTTCACTTCAAAAAATATATACGGGTTCACTTGAAAAATGAAAACCTCCTCCTTCTTTTAAGTCGGTTAAATATGTAGATAAGGGATAACTCGATATTTGTATCATGGTCATTTTTTACCATTTCATCCTAATACTTAATTAATGGGAGCAAAAACGATATATCATTAGAGACCGCACATGCTCCACGATCCACACATAAATTACCAAGATTTAATTAATTTACGCGAACAGAAATCTTACGGCCGCCATTTTGGAAACCCTTATCCCGCCCCTCCTGACCGAAACAGACGATTACACGTCCCCAAAGTTAACATTGCGAATATAATCGCGGAAAAACACTAAACAAATACCTTTTTGCTTCACAACAAGGGTGAATTTAGAATAATTGGAGTGTTGCGAGGGTAGTTTGAAATTTGTCTCTTTTGTGCGATCCTTCTGTAGGCATAATTAGGACGGACCCTCGGAGATGAGATTTCGGAGTTTGAATCGATTCAATCGGGTCCCGATGCTTCGCTGAGGATAACTTTTTTTCAACCTTTTTGTAGCCAATTCTGTGGCAGTGTTTATCAAGGAATTAAATTAGGATGTTCTCATTGGCTAAGCTTCTAGTTCTACGGATAATTCAATTGGCTCCAATGTACCTACCTAGTTACATTAGTGTAATCGAAATTCTACGAGTTTCTGAGATGTTTTTAGTCTATGGATGCTGGCAGCGCAGGACCGGTCGTCGTGGAAATCCTTGGGGGAGGCCTTTGTCCAGCAGTGGACGTTTTTCGGCTGATATGTTGAGAATGAATTGAAATTTCTTTTAAGGTTTTCTTTCTATAGGGGTACTTAAAAACCTTATTGTTTCAACATTCGACATGTTCGTCTGTCTGTCTGTTTGTCCGTAGGTATGTTACAGCAGTTTTCCTCAAAGGCTATTACAGCTTTTAAGCTGAAATTTAGTAACATCTGTGACTCCTATAAAGTGTATTTCTTTTTAAGGAACCTCTTCTACAAGTTAAGTACACCGTTTTTGTTACATCTTGTATACTACCGATCTACATTATCACACTAATCCTTAATCCTTATATTTTAATATATAAATGTGAAAGCGTGGATGTTTGTTACGCTTTCACGCAAAAACTACTGAACGGATTTGGCTGAAATTTGGTAGGTCGACAGATTAGGACCTGGATTAAGACATAGGCTACTTTTTACCACGCTCGCGAGCCGCTTGCGGCTCGCGCACTGCGCACCCTCGAAAAGTCATAGAAACGTGGTCCACGCGGGTGAAGCCGCGGAAACAGCTAGTAATATCATAAAGGTGAAAGTTTGTGAGTGTGTATGTTTGTTACTTCTTCACGCAAAAACTACTGAACGGATCTGGCTGAAATTTCGTAGGTAGACAGATTAGGACCTGGATTAACACATAGGCTACTTTTTTTTCAAGCTCGGGAGCCGCTAGCGGCTTGCGTACTGTGCACTCTTTGAAAGTCATAGAAACGTTGTCCACGCGGGTGAAGCCTCGGAAAACAGCTAGTTGCAAAATAAATCTTCGTACTTATAGATTTTTTGTAAGTTCCATTTTTTTAATAAATCTCGCTAAATACACTAATTACAAAAACGCCTTTCCTATATTGACCTCGGAATATGTCTAATTGAAATGCTCATTTTGTATTATGAATAGTGCATGCAGGCAGGCCTCGCACTCGGTGGACAGACGACCTGGTAAGGGTCGCAGGAAGCCGCTGGATAAGGGCAGCACGGGACCGGTCGTTGTGCAAATCCTTGGGGGAGGCCTTTGTCCAGCAGTGAGTGAACGTCTTTCGGCTGATATGATGAGGTTGAACTTCTTGGTACCAATAAAAACCTCTATAATGTACTAATTACCTTTTAACTTTCAGCGTTCGTGTACGTTAGAAGTGGTCATAGCTTAGTGCGACGTGCGCGGTTGATCGATTATACAGGTTAACTGACCTGAAGCAAGGTCATGACCTGGATGGGTTTGAAAGTACCTAAGTGGAATATTTTTGACCGTTTTCCCGCTTCGCAATGCACGTCAAGCCGGTTGTGCCAGTTATCGTTAAGCCATGTCAGATGCCTAATAGGCGGCTTGAAAAAGTTCTGACCTGTAGGGTTCGCCACTAGACCCTACAACTCCCACCAACCTAGACTCGAGCCCCACCCCGTGTGTGGAGTGTGGCCTAACCTTACCAACTTTGGAAAGAAACCCGTACCCCAGCAGTGGGCACGCTGAAGAGTTGTTAACGAACTAATGAACTTTTTTTTACACAATTGGTAAGGCCTTGGCATCATCTTACCTGAGTGAAGCGGGCTTACCAAGATTCTCCAACGCAATTGGGAACTGGCTATCTTATCTTCAAGCCGGTACACATCAATGCTGTCAATATTGATGTTTGGCGGCAAGACTTAGATAAGATGGTAGTAGCTAGCCAGGCAGGCTTTGAAAATGCCCTACCACCAACTAAAAGCCTACGGGTGCCAAGTTATCATACAAACTTTGCAAGTTAACACGTTAACAGTCCAGTGTACCATATGTGGTACACGAGGAGCGGTTCGGCAGAGATCGTGTACCCTATGAGGCACACGAGCCCTGTGTTACTCTACGGGCTCACACATATGGACATACGGCGTGTTTCGGAACACTTGTATGGGGACTGCCGGGTTGTTCCTTTCCCTCTAAAATAGTTGATGAGAGCGATGGCTGACTCTCGCGTTATACTCGTGACCGGGTGCTGTCCGTGTGAACTGGCCTACACTTGTCAAAGGTATCAATGACATACAATGATTTTTATGTATAACTTTTCGTATCATATTGTTTTCATGTTCTAATGACATAATCTGGTTTATTTCTAACTAATGATTGTTTATTCCTTAATTTTTCGCAAATGAAATTATGTTATTATTAATTTATGACTATCAGAAAGAGTATAATTTGCATCTATTTTGAATAAATACCTTGAATCTAGAAAAAAAACCGTTAACGTTTAAAATAAAAACTTTTTATAAAATAATATAAATGTATAATAAGCTCATGAAATAAATAATCTAATCTAATCTAATCATCTAAAATCATCTCGAGTTTCCATACAAACGTAGTTCCGCTTCAATTCAAAAACTGTATGCAGGATTGAATCCAAACTTTGCAAATATATTGAGTAGACACATATCAATGTTTTTAATTAATTTTCAATTAAAAACTAAAACAGAAAAAAATAAGAGAAGTTTCAAACTTTCAGTACAAAACTAATTAAAACCTTTGTTTAGTTATGTTTTAATTTGCTGAAGATTATGAAGATGAAGATTAACTACCAACATCGATATGTGTCTACACAATATATTAGCAAAGTTTGAATTCAATCCGGCATGTAGTTTTTGTATGAAACCGGAACTACGGGAGCGATGGCTGACTCTCGCGTTATACTCATGACCGGGTGCTGCCCGTGTGAACTGACCTACTCTTGTCAAAGGTTTCATTAGCATTCAATAATTTTATGTATAACTTATTGTGTCATATTGTTTTCATGTTCTAATGACATAATCTGGTTTATTTCTAGGATTTAATTTTGACATTAAATTAATAATTATGGTTTATTTCTTGATTTTTCACAAATGAAATTATGTTATTATTAATTTATGACTATCAGAAAGAGTGTAATTTGCACCTATTAAGAATAAATACCTTGAATCTTGAATCTACGTTTGTATGGAAACTCGAGCCTCCTGGATACTCTTAAACGTTCAGCGTCTAACAAATAACTGTGCTCATTAATGGCTCGCCGCTCGCCGAGGCCGTCTCACCGCGCGTTCCTACGGGCGCCCATATAGTGCCCAACTACACTCCGGACGGGTTAATTATTTAACGGCAACTCTCAGCTATTTCCCCACGGAACAAAAGCTTGGCTTAGAATTATATATGAGCGGGGCTTAAAGTTTAGAAACGCGCTGTGCAAGTCTAAAAGCTTAGGTGCGGCTGGAGGCTACAAACATTTAGATAGGGCACAAACGTTTTTCAAGCTTTTATTAAAGTATAATATGTATATTAGTACTAACATACAGTATGGACACTCCCTGCCGCTCTCTAGATTGCGACCTAACCCCCTTTAACCGCCTCCGTAGCCCAGAGGCAAAGTTCACTGGCTTTACACAGGAGGTCGCGGGTTCGATTCCCGGCGGGGTCATTTGTAAGACTCGGTTTGGTTGGTAGTAGGGCTTTTTCTAAGCCCGCCTGGCTAGCTACCACCATCTTATCTAAGTCTTGACGCCAAATATCAATGTTGATATCATTGGTGTGTTCCGGCATGAAGATAAAGATAGCCAGTTCCCCATTGCGTTGGGGAATCTTGGTAAGCCCGCTTCCATCTTCGGCAGCATCGTCACTTACCACCAGGTGAGATGTTGTCAAGGGTTTACCAATTATGAATAAAAATAAAAAAATAAAAATCGTTACCCACATTTATACAGATTGGTCACAGTTTGGTTGTCGAACGTATAGGATTTCGCCGCTATTTTATTTGTTCTGTCATTCGTTTTTTGAAATGTTATTTCTGGCCCGTTGTAAAAAATGGCCAGGGTGTGCTTTTATGTAGTTTCTGTTACATCCTCGGCTGCATCGGCACTCATCATCAGGTGAGGTGCAGCCAAACGCACTCGAATTTTTTAATAAAAAATGTGTCTTTAATGAAATCTTGCAAGTTAAATTTGACCCGCTACCCGCTTGTCGTGGTAACGTGTCCTATACCAATCACATATAAGGTATACACACTATACGGAGCTTAACTTTTTAAATTAACAATTCTAGCTGTAAGTTTTTATAACAATGGTCAAGGTTTCATTTAAAATAGGTGCATCTTTCTGATAGTCATAAAATAGTAATTAAATAATTATACATGTCGTTTGTGAAAAATAAAAAAAAACATTCAATAGTTGATGAGTCAAAATCATTGATTTAAAACAGATTAGGTATGTACTTAGAACATGAAAACAATATGACACGTGAAGTTCTACATTAAAATCATTAATTGTCATTAATAATCAAGGCTGACTCTCGCATTATACTCGTGACCGAGTGGTGTCCGTGTGAACTGGCACCACTCGGTCACGAGTATAATGCGAGAGTCAGCCATCGCTCCCCTCAACCATATTAGAGGGAAAGTAACGACCCGGCTCCCGGTCAAAATGTATTTTATTTATCCGATGCGAATATTTTTGGAATAAGTTGACTCTAGGCAGGCCTCCCACGCGGTGGACCGCCGACCTGGTGAAGATCGCGGGAAGCCGATGGATGCGGGCAGCGCGGGACCGGTCGTCGTGGAAATCCTTGGGGAGGGATTGTCCAGCAGATGACGTTTTTCGGCTGATATGATGATGATGATGAAGTTGAATCTTAAAGCCTTAAGCTGCGACTCTTTGCGACATAAAAATACATAAAACAAATATTTATTACCGGTAACAATGTAAAGATAAGCGAAATAATTGGTGAGTATAGCGGCTTAGAAAATAGAAAGCCTACATAAGATAAGATAAGATAAGATCATTTATTTGCTTTAAACATTCATTTGCTCTTTTATAAGTACATACATTTACTTTCGAGCCACGAAGGAGAGATTGTCTTCCCTTAAAGTAAAAAAAAATGTGTGGTTGTGCGTTCGTCCGATGCTCTAGACTACTTGAAAATGTAGGTTAGGGCAATATTATTTTCATGTCTCCAGCCCATTTTTTTTTCATTTTTCCCATTATTTGATTTTTTAGGGTTGACACCATAGTAAAAAAAATATATTTTTTTTGCTCTAAACTGGCCCTAACTATTTTGATAAAACTTGGTACGTTACTATAAATAAACATGGCGTATAAGCTTGCAGTAGTTTGTTATTTCAAGAAAGTCTAAATACGGTACCTCTCATACAAACCCAGGTTGGTTGTTTGTTACTTTTTCTCAAAAATAGGTCTAACGATTTTAATGAAATTTTGTGAAAAACAAGGATTTAATAAGGCCTACTACACTGAGTCGTTAATTGTTCCAGAAAAAACCGAGTACCTCGCATAAAAAAACCCGAATTATGTGTTAATTTTTCATCATGTCTGATTCCTTTCAAGCCCGACCTTGAAGGAATGTACATTTTAAATGAACTCTACTGTGGCAATACATATAACAGTAGTCATTAAAGTATAATATAAAAAAAAACTTCAAAAGAATCGAATTGTTTTTTATTTCTATTAAAATAATCATAACATTTTGCATATTATGTATTTATTTTGATGTACAATAAAGAGTTATTTGAGTTTGAGTTAAAACTAATTTTAATGTACTCGTAATATACAAATAATTTGAACATTACTATAGATATATATAGAGTTTGAATATTAATGGGACCCATCGATGGATTTAAGTCGTTATCCAATTCCGCTTCTAGGGCCATACGCAGTTCAATATAAAATCATAGACAAACTTTTTATAATTTGACGATTTTCTTGTTGTCATTTTCCGCCATTTTGGAAAATAGCGGGTCCATCTGAAGGAAGGGAGCGTCAATATTAAATGTCGGCCTGGACGGTTAAGTGTATAAAAATGTTTAAAATTGTTTGTATTTCGAACGCACGATCGTGTTTGGTGGGTTTGTTTTTTAGTCTCTTAACGTCACACGGGTACGTCCCGAGACAAAAAAACCCTTCCGAGACAATCCCCATTTAATTAATCTATATTCGTTTTTGATTTGTAATGCTAGTGCCGGTGCATTACAAATCTTTGAAGTTCTTGACAGAATTTGCAGCAGCTACATTCTGAGGTGGAACACCCAGTTGCTGTAGGGCGTCTATAAAACTGCACCCAGAGCAAGTTGGGTTCTCACGTCCTCCTTCGTTTTATGTTCTTGTTCTCAACATTGCTCACGTGCACTAGACGATTTTCTCCAAAATGCACCACTTCTTGAAGAAAATCCCAACAACGAAAAAAAAACAACAAAATAAAACTACGAAATCCCGCCAAAAAACGTCTGTTTGGTAGGCCTGAAAGGGATAACCTAACTTTATTCTTTGCGTCTGAGTAAGCGTCATATTTATTGTTGATTTGTGTACGCGCGTTTACGACAGACGGTGAAGGCTTCATGACTAAGTATGTACAGCATGGCTGTACAATTAATTCATTGTACTCATGTGTTAATTTGTTCTATGAAATTCCGTATCTAGCAGTTCTTATAGGTATTCAGTACAGTCGGCTGTAGCATTAGTCGGCTCTCGGCTGGCGGCAGCTGTCACGGGCGTCTAGCATCTATAATTGGCGGTGACTTCACATAAACAGCGTGAATATAAGACGACAGACGCATTTCAGGAGGCGAATCACACTTTTCCAAGACTCCTATATAGAAGATATAACATCGCCTTTCTTTCTAAAGTCTATAGAAGGGTTTATCAAGATCGAGATTGCTTATTTAAAATAATAAATAACATTATCGATTCTCCTGCACTATTCATCATCATCATCATATCAGCCGACAGACGTCTACAGCTGGACATAGGCCTCCCCCAAGGATTTCCATGACGACCGGTTCTTCGCTGCCCGCATCCAGCGGCTTCCCGCCACCTTCACCAGTTCATCGGCCCACCTAGTGGAATACATACCTACGCTACGTTTTCCAGTGCGCGGTCGCTCCTCGAGAACTTTACTGCCCCAAAGGTCATCTGTTCTACGAGCTATGTCCCCGCCCACTGCTACTTAAGTTTAGTAATTCTGAGAGCTATGTCGGTTACTTTGGTTCTCCTGCATTATTAGCTGAAATTAACTTTAGGATACCACCCCGCATATCCTCTCGCACAAAAACAACCATTTCAATTTTTCCTCTTTAGGTAAAAACGGGACCCTATTACTAAGACTTCGCTGTCCGTGTTTCCGTGTGTCCGTCTGTCACTAGGCTGTATTTCATGAACCGTGATAGCTAGACAGTTGAAATTTTCACAGATGATGGATTTCTGTTGCCGCTATAACAACAAATACTAAAAATTAGAAAAGTGAAGGTCTCCATACAAAAAAGTGTTTTTTTTTTAAACCTGAAGAAACTAGCGCCATCTAATAGGATGGTACGGAAACCTTTACCGGTTGGTTTTAGACAATTTCTGCCAAAAACAGTTTCTTCAGACGATCGACACGCAACTTTAATAATGACTTTTCTGATGTAGACATATTTAATACTACTTTAGGTGCCTTCAAAAGTGCGATAAATTGTTAAAATACTATAGTTAAAGTAAAAATATTTATGCAATTGTTGTTGTCTCAGCGCTCCTATATTTTATGATCTATCGTTATTAAGTGGAACTCCATGTCCTTTTTAATTTGAAATTTACATGTAATCCTTTGTATATGACTGTTTGTTTCCCAAATTATTAAAACATTTGAAAATCGAACCTATTTACACAGTCATTAACATTATAATAGCACACCCTGGACATTTCATACAACGGGCCAGAAATGACATTTCAAAAAAGGAATGACGGAACAAACAAAATGGTGGCGAAATCTTATACGTTCGAAAACCAAACTGTAACCAATCTGTATCAATATGGGTGACGAGGGGGTGAGGTCGCAATCTAGAGAGCGTGAGGGAGTGTGCATACTGTATGTTAGTACTAATATATTATATACTTTGACAAAAGAATATCGATAAGAGGTTGCCCATCAGCCTGTCACCCACAACTTATTACTACTTCCAATTCAACCCTTTCTTCGAGGATCTGTCCAATTGAAGCGGGAATACTAGAAGTTGCCGCACATTCTCCTTTGGTCTTAATCAGAGTTCATTCGGCCTCCATGGCGTTATTCTTCGACCAATATAACAGCTATGGACTGGCCTACGCGAATAGTAGTTTTGATGCCTATATACAAAATGTGCGTATTCGCTCATTTCGCCTTCAGTTTTCCCCAAATGGGTTGAAGGTCAAAATTAGTGAAATTTAGTATCCCATTCGTGCTATATTCCGAGTACGTCTCGCTATGTCTGGCATTGTTTATATTTGAACGAGACTCGGTAGAATATAGTGTTTGTTGTATTTAACTAATTTTTTATGAGATTAATTTATGGATAGGGACGGTCGATTATCCATATTTGGTCGAAGGCTAGTGATTTGTGTTTTAGAGGGTATGTTTTTTCCTTATGATGTAAGTACCCCCTCCCCCCCCCCCCTCCGCCCACACGTCCCCATACTAAAGAAGTCCAGTTGACAGATCCTACACCAATTTTGTTACACCCTGTATAAGTATCTACCAAAACAGTTTAAGAACTGGCAAAAACAATTTTTGAAATTGTTTTCCATTAAAATAAACTAAAAATATTTTGCTGCTCACAACAAATCTTGTAAAGAATAGACAGCCCTAGTTCGTTACAACGGCGCGGCGCGCTCAGGAATAATCTGAAAAAACTCTGTGCACTTTTTAACATACACATTTTCAAGATGGCCGAGACTTAAGCAAATCCGGCCATAACTTGGAATCGCTGTAATCCGCCCATAACTGTGGCAAATAGGAAGACTTAAAACAAAACCCAACTCTCCTGCTCCTGCAGCTTAGTACGGACAGAGATTCCTAACATGTTTTTAAGCTATTGCATAGCTTTTATCGCGGGCTTTGAGCGCGGCGACTGAATTAAGAAATTCCGTAACGAAAATAAAACCTAACACCCCACGCTCGGCCGAGTTCTAAAATCTTACAGTGCCATCTATTAGCGATTTGCGGTACTAAAAGGACTAAGTCAATTTTACTGGTGTAACTTTCTTAGTGTTAATTTATTACATAAACATCCCGCGCCCCAAGGACTATATGGTGCTGGTAAATACTGCATAAATAAATAAACAAAATATAATTGCATAAGTTGATAAAAAATGCTATGCAATAGCTTTACCGCGGCAGTCCCCGAGTGCCACACGTTTTTTTTTAAATTGTATCCATGTTTGGTGGCAAGAAATACCAGATTGTAATAGATAATTTGTGTGATGAGCTGTGTCTGGGTGTTAAATATCTATATATGTATGTATTTAAACGTATATAAGTATGTATATCAGTCTCTGGTAACCCATAACACAAGGAATCCTACTTTGGGGCCAGATGACCATGTGTGATTTGTCCCAGAATATTTATTTATTTATAATTTGAAACAAAAAAAACCGACTTCAAACAGAAAATTGAGGTTCCCTTCGATTTCTCCGAAATGCTATCATCAGATCCTGGTTTCCTTGTCATGGTAGCGCCATTAGGATATCTCCTTTCCAACAAAAAAAGTATCATCAAAATCGGTTCATAAACGACGAATAGTTATCCGCGAACACACACAAAAAAATACATAATATTTCCTGGTCCTCAATTTATCAATGAACATAAGCAACAAAAAACCCGAGGTTTTGGAAACAAGGGAAATAAATAAAACTGAAGGTATTAAAAATTTCCAAAAAATAAATGAAAATCCGCTAATAATGGATATTGTAGCCAGCGAATGCGACTTAAAGAAAGATACTTTTAAAATGAATGAAATATTGTATAAGGAGGCTGAAGATGAGAAAGATGTCCAAAAGGAACTGAAACAAGATGTGTTGGAAACTAATAATGAAGTATATTTTTCTGGATTGCCAGCAAAATTAACACAGGACCTTTTTTGAAGTCGGTTAAAAATGTGGATTAAAGCTCATCCGTCCCTAAAATTAGCAAATCGATTCACGATGTTTCAAACACCGAACCCAATAGCTTGAAATAAAGTTTTTGTCAGTTCGTATGCAACGTGGCTGTTACGTCAATCGCTGCGGACGAATCGTACAAAAATTGTTGAAATTTGAAATTGACTGAAATTTATTGTGTGCCTTTTCTTGATTTACCTGGTTTTTTTGTTATTCTAATTTTGTACGTCCTAAAGGACAGATCATAAAGCACATTAATTTTGTTTAACACCTGTACATTTACTTATGATCACAAATAAATTAATCTAATCTAATTGTGGTTTTTAATCCTATCCTATTATAAATATGAAAATGTGTTTGTTTGTTTGTTACCTTTTCACGTTTCAACGCCTTGACGAATCTTTATGAAATTTTGCATGCAGGTAGCCTGTGTCACGGCGAAAGACATAGGCTACTTTTTATCCCGGCCGGGAAAATAGCATAATCTGATGCAGTTCCTGAAGGAACTAAAAAAATACTCGATTGTTGTGATTTTTGCACAGAGATGGTTGAGTAGGTGGGAAACGACATAATTTACTAATCACCCTTAAAGACAGTCATAAAAACGATGTCCACGCAGGCGGAGCCGCGGGAAAAAGCTAGTTTATTGTAAATAAAATAAGAAGAATTTTCAAAAAGTAAGAAATAAAATCATTTTATATTGCTTTGTTAAGATGTTTATAATTTATCATAATGTTTCGATTAAAATTGCAGCAGTTCTATGGGTACAACTAGAAAAAAAAATGCATTAGTATTTTTTTTTCTGTAGTTTTGTTTTCTACCAACCTGCACTTGGCCAACGTGTGCGGAGTATGATCTAACCTTTCAAAGTTTGGAAAAAAGTCTGTGCCCCATCATCAATACCATAACTGAAATCTTATCATTAATATTGACTGGCATCACCTACCTACTTGGCTTCTTGACATTACAACGGGTGACCAACGGGACCCTATCCGCTGTCTGTAATAGCTAGACAGTTGAAACTTTCACAGAATGTGTATTTCTGTTGCCGCTATAACAACAAATACTAAAATGAGAGAAAGTGAAAAAATAGTATAATAAATAAAAATAATCCATACAAAAAACGTGTTTTTTTATAGTTCTTAAGAAGTATTGTGAGTCGTTCTGGCGCTAAGGAGTCCGAACTGAATGACAAAAAAAGCATATTTTTGTCGCTCCCTTTGATGTCTTTTGTTTAAAATGGGAATTGATATCATTTTCATTATACTATGTAGTTGTGTAGAGAGGTGTAGTGGTGCGGAACCTTCGGCGTGCTAGTCCAACTCGCACTTGGCCGGTTTTATTTATTTATTTTCACAACATGATCATTTAAAAAAAATGAGCCGTCACGGGACGCCTGGCAGATGTAAAACACACACTACTACATATAGACTGTATATATACGTCGCCACGCCAGAAATCGGTTTTACGTGCGGCTGGCTATATACATAGATGTTTCACATCAAAATAGTACTATAAAGTTTGAGAACCGCTGTCAGATTGCTTATAATATTATGCATTCTCTTTTATGCCGAGCTGAGGCATCTGGTGCGACTGTAAGGTAGTAAATCCCCAGTGGGCGGCCTAAGCGTGCTTGTAGCATTGTCGCTGGCTTACTGAAACACGTTGAATACCTGTACGTCTTTATTAAACGTAAAATCTTGTTTTTGTAATAAAAAACTTACAAGAATGTTACCAAGCTATTTTCTGTGAGTTTATTAATTTGCATTTTGCATCTTTTAATTTTTTAAAGTGAAACTTTTATTACATCGTCTCAAGCTTTTTCGTCTGTGTGTTGCGTGACGCCAAAGAGATTATCACTTCGTCTCAAACTTTTCGTCAGAGCAGCCATGATCGTTTCGTCCTCTGTACCGTAGCTCCAAGACGAGAGCAGCCATGATCGTTTCGTTCTCTGTACCGTAGCTCCAAGAGGAGTGAAACTTTTATTACACGATCGTTTGGTGAATGAATGTCTATAATGTGAAAAAAGTTTCACTTTTACCATGGTTTCATAAAACCACACACTCTTTTTTTTTAATGTTTTCGCCACGTTTCCATGTAAAGGGGCCTGATTGACGTTTACTTGAAACCGCGCGGCATCAATCATATTTCAATTGGAATTGTTAATGTCGCAGCCGTTATGTAGAATACGCCCGTTTGTAAAGCAGCGCCGTGCTTTGCGAATCCGCGGCGTTGTGTAAACCGGCAGATTGTGCGCCGCTTTGTGAACTCGGCTGTAGCGCGGTGCACTGTTATTCGTTCTCCTTTCATTCGATCTTCTTTTCATTCCATCTATTTCTTTTTCACGCCATCTGACAATTTCGTTCCAAAATCAAAATCCGTTATATTTCCTATCTTCAATATTTCACCTACGTAATTTATAAAATAAAATATTAGGTAAAGAAAACTGTAAAGCTGATTCTTTCTAAGACCCATCTCGGGTCTTATATTTCATCAAACAAATTTGTTAATATTCGTGAGCACGAACGGAGTTTAAAAACCCACACCCTACACCTTTTTTTTAATTCACAATTGATAAACCCTTGATAACATCTCACCTGGTGGTAAGTGATGATGTTGCCGAAGATGGAAGCGGGCTTACCAAGATTCCCCAACGCAATGGGAAACTGGCTACACCTACTCCTTCTGTCGTGCTACAAGGTACTGAGTAAAAAACTCCGAATAAAACCGATGATTTCTTCTTCTGCGAAGCATTCTCTGCGAGGCTCTTTGACTGTATAATCAGTCAAACCTGATCGAACCTAATATCGCTCGCTTCGCTCGCACATATTTTTTTTTAATCAGTAGTTTTTACACAAAGCGGCGTCCTAAACAATGTGGCGTACTTTATTTTAGCTGAATTGCAATCAGGCTGAAAGTGACGTCGCCGCATTACAAAATGCCGCCGTTTTACAATCCGCCGTTATTCTGCGCGCTGTTTTACAAAACGGCATATTCCAAAATACAGCTTTCACATCATTACCTCGTCAATACACTAAATAAAGGTAATTGTCAATGTTACAATTGACGATATTATTGATTGTCTTTTGGGCCCTTAGGATATCTCGGTTTTTACGTTTCTTTGTAGACTTAAAATAGAAAATTATTATTTTAACTGTCTTTTTCTCAAGCTGTGAAAATGTCTGGTTTGTATTTTTTGCAGCGCCATGCACACAGCTTCTTTATGCTTTGTATTCAAAGAAAGTTATCTAAAATAAATGGAAACGTTAAAAAACTGACGTCATTGCAACTGCCAGTACAATGTTGCTTCATTTTATGGATTTTGTTAATTTCCTAACAAAGTATTAAACCGATTTTGATAAAATTTATATGGGGCTAACTTGGCAGTATACCCTATTCAATAAAAAACCGGACAATTGCGAGTCGAATTCGCACAAAGTAGAGTTCCATAGTCTTTATGAAAATTAATTGTATATTTTAAAAAAGAATATTATATTTGCAGTTGTTAAAATATAACATTTTTTATGGAAAATCTATGAACTTTTTATTAATCTAACTAACAATATTAAGTTGGTCGACTATTATAACTCCTAAACTGAGAAAGCTTTACCCGTGATAGTTTTCCTTTTAAATTGATTATATGTCCTAATATTTACATTTATTTACAGCTTTCTGGTACTAATAGTCTCTGAGCTAAGCCGCGGACAGACAGACAGACAGACATGGCCAAACTATAAGGGTTCCTTGTTGACTACGGAACCTTCAAAAAGAACCATGAGAATTGGTTTACTATCTGTGAAGATATCGAGTAACATACAGTCGAATAAGAACCTGCTCTTTTTGGAAGTCGGTTGAAAATAAGATGCAAGAATAGAATGTAGGTTTCTGGAAGAGATTGCTCTTATCATTAAAACCGCCTACTGCAGTACAACACAGCTCTCCTTAAGAATTCGCGTTAGCAAACTGTATTTATTTGCATTAAAAGTGAAAATAAACACATAAAATATCCTCCTTAAATTTGACTTAAAAGTTATAAAATTCTCGTCCGCGTGGAGGTTTTGAAGTTTCTCAAGGGAATTTTTGAATTTTCCGGAATAAATAGTATCCAATATGTTAACCCGGCCAATACGAAACCAGCATACAAAATTTCATCAAAATTGGCATTGTACTTTTCGTGTTTTTGTTGCAGACAGACAGACAAAAATTCCAAAAGCCCTCTATTTCGTTAGTAATGTCACAGATTACTAATTAGTTGTAATGTCACAGATTACTAATTAGTGGTAATGTCCCCCATAGTTATTATTTTTCAAAAATATTTCATGTACAGACACGGCCCCGTTACAGTTTTATTCCCTTCCAGCGGGGAGATCAAAGGCAGCCGCCGGGGCTCAAGCGGGCAGTGTAATTTGGAAGATTTCTCAGAATTTTTGTATAAAACCTATAAAAACTAATTACTGTTCTAGTTAGCTGATGAAATCTTCTTTCTACCTATATTAATTTAAGCAAGATTCCAGTTTCTTTTTGTATTTTTTGCATTTTTTTGCAAACAACTTGACGTTTGTATGAAATCTGACACCAAAAAGTTTAGAAATCTTTATTTTGAAAAAAATAATCTTTTTAATTACTCAAATAAACGATAAATATTGATGTATCAGTCCCTCCGCAGTAAGGTATAGTTTGACAGAGATCAGAATAGTAGCGGAGAGATCAAAGGCGGCCGCCAAAGTTTCTAACTCTAGTCCCGGTTCAGCGCGAAGTTCGCTTCTATCCGTTACGGATAGATTCCCGTTGGAAGGGTATAGATAGATAGCTGGACATCATTGAAAAACTTGGTAACTCGAATTGGGGGTCTGAAGTCTGGAACCGCGCCATCCCGCTGCGGTGACAACTTCAATGGGGTGCAGCTTACTTACCATCAGGTGAGTTGCAGTCAAACGCACTCAAATTATTAATAAAAAAAAAAAAAAAAAAAAAAGCTGCCTCGTGGGCCCATTGCACCCCCTTCATTGTTAGGACTGAAAAGGTTCAAAATGTTTATTTTCTAAATATTACAATGGTAAGAATCTACAATAGATAATACTAATATGATACTAACTAAAAAGCGTCAGTGGCTCAACCGGTAACGACTCGGTCCTCCTAACCAGAGGTCCCGAGTTCAAATCCGGACTGCCAATGTACCTACCAATGAGTTTTTTCTAAATTTACGTACATATACCTACTTACTGATTGCTTTAAGAGTATTGTGAAGCTGCGACTTTTTATACAAATGGCGTTAACGATTTTCACCTCTTAAGTGTTAAACGATTTGGACCAATTTTTGATAGGTTGTCAGTCAGAACAAAGCTAGGCTTATACGTAGTCGACTAAGGCCCGATCGCCCTAACTCAGGGTAGGCTCGAGCCCCTCGGTGGGGACGTATATGAGCTGATATGATGATGATGATGACTAACTGAAAAAACATAAATATAATAAAAGGTTTAAAATTAATTTAGCAACCTCTTCGGGCAAATATTTGTGGCTTCTGTTGTGTTGGAAAACGAGTTTGTTAGACGACCTACGAGTATAAAAGCGAATTGAAGTCTTAAATTTTCTTTGCAATTTGTTTACCACAATCCTTTCTAGTTATCGTATCGATAATGTGTACTTGTAGAAACAGTGATGAAACAGCGATAACTCATAAACCTATCAAATTAAATTTAAAAACTTGAACAAATCCTTTTACAGTTTTATAAGTTTTGACCCTGCAATATTTAGCAAATATGTTTTTGTTCTTACTAGTGGTAGGTGTACATAAGCATATTTATACTAGGTTACTAGATTGCTAAGTTTGTATTTTATAAGCATTTATTTTATTACCCAATATCAATTTTGTTATTGTAGAATTTAGTATATATATAGTCAGAAAAGCATAAACTTATTCAGTCACCGCATAACCTTGTCTCGCTGCATCTCACCCTAAATAAAGACACATAGCAACACCAGTGTATTTAGAAACACTTAAATTCTTTTGTGAACTTATTTATTTTTAAATGTTATATATGCATTAAAGAATTTCATCATATCAGCTCATATACGTCCCCACCGAGGGGCTCGAGCCTACCCTGAACTAGGGCGATCAGGCCTTAGTCGACCACGCGGGCCCAGTGCGGGTTGGTCAACTTCACACACAACCTTCGAGTTTCATCGCAGGCGTGTGCAGGTTTCCTCACGATGTTTTCCTTCACCGTTTAAAGATTACGAAAAGAATATTAAAGAATTTACAAGCAAACAAAGTTTTATTTGACGATGACAACACTTTCTTTTTCTTTTTCTGTGCGCTCCGTCGCTCGAAAGTAAAAATCAAAAATTATACGGTTCGCAGTGGGTACTGGACGAAACTAACTTGTCTTCCAAAAGCGCCATCCCATCAATGAGTCGTTTTACTAATCACTAGGTAATGTGTTGCCAGAAACTGTTCGCCTTGTTTAAGGAGTCAGTGTTACCAAGTCTCCCGATTTTCCAGGAGATCTCACGTCTTTAGTAAATATATCACGATTCACGATGTCCCAAATTCCCTTTCAAAATTTCCGATTTTGAAATAATCATCATCATATCACTAAAATGGCTATTACGGCTGTAGTTGTGAAGGTTTTCATCACCAGATCTGTGGTTTTCAGTATATTATATTTTTGAAGAACAAGTTTTTTCAAAATAGCGGTTTACGCCGTTCTTTACCCAAAGGGTAAAAACGGGACTCTATTACTAACATAGATAGATAGATAGATAAATGCTTGACTTCGCCTTCCGTCTGTCTGTATGTCTGTCCATCTGTTACCAGGCTATATTTCATGAAACGTGCTAGCTAGACAGTTGTTTTTTTTTAATTTTTTTAATTTACAATTGATAAACCCTTGACAACATCTCACCTGGTGGTAAGTGACGAAATATTCACAGATGATGTATTTCTGTTGCCGCTGTAACAACAAATACTAAAAAATAGAAAAAGTGAAAAAATAAGGGGGATACAAAAAACGTGTTTTTAAAACGTGAAAAAACTAGCGCCATCTAGTATGATGGTACGGTTCCCTTTGTGCCCAGGTCGGACTCGCACCTGGTCGGTTTTTCTTTTTTAGAGCTGGTACTGTTTCTACTTGGAGTACTATATTGTTTGGTAGTGAGATATCAAGATACAGCGCCTGATTGTCGTATTTACCATCAAATGCTAATTACCTTATAGAACCGCCAATTTTATGTTGTAGTGGGAGGGACACATAGCTCGTAGAACAAATTTATGTTGCATTGGTGGGGCACATAGCACGTAGAAGAAATCTATATTGCAGTGGGTGGGGCACATAGCTTGTAAAACAAATTTGTGTTGCAGTGGGTGGGACACATAGCTCGTAGAACAGATGACTGTTGGGGTAGTCAATTTCTCGAGTTGCGACTGCGCACCGGAATATGTAGCGTAAGAAGGCCACTCGGCCACAGGTACACCGACGATCTGGTGAAGGTCGAGGGAAGCCGCTGGATGCGGGCAGTGCAGGACCGATCGTTACGGGAATTCTTGGGAGAGGCCTTTGTCCTGCAGTGGATGTCTTTCGGCTGATATGATGATGATGAAGCGTTACTTCCTTTGTATAGAATAGCTATCTGCGGCGTGCGTGCAGACTGTTTAACGAAAATTTGTGGATGTCGACATGTTGTGTTATGTGGATGGCGAAACATAACCTAGATTCAAGAGTTTATTATGAAAAAAACGGCTTCAAATACAGTGTAAACTCTATATAGCGACACTCAAGGGACGGGCATTTGGTGACGTTATTGAGAGTTTTCGTTATACACAGAGAAATTAGCGTCAAAGTAAACCAACTAAACCAGAAAATTTTGACGTTTCAAAGAGTGAATCGTTATATCGAGTGACGTTTTACAGAGTTTACACTGTAGTTTAAACTTGAATCACATACTGATGCTATATCTATAAATTAATTCAAAATTGTCTGTAGTAAATATGTTTTTTGCGCTTCGTATTTGGGGTTAATTTTTAATTTATTTATTTTTATTTTAGTTAATTTTGCTAATAATTTAATAATGGAATCTACCAAAATTTAAAATACAATAATGTATTAAGTTACGACTGTTTGTTTCTCAGTAATATAAAATAAAAATGATGATTCAAAATCAGTAATTTGTAATAGGATTTTAACGATTCTACTTAAACACTGTCAGATAACATGGCGTATTCTCACAACATAATTATTCATTTGCATCCATAGCTGCAGGTAGCTTAAATTCCTTCACAAAAACCTTTTGTGTTATAAACCCCAAAATTGGAATATTACAAAACCACGCTGCGTAAAGATAATTACGAGCCGTACCTCCGTCAACATGAAATATCTTATGAAAGTATAAATAATGAGGACGCAACCTGAAAAGGGATAATTGATATGAAATTTTCCGTCCAGCCTTCGCGAGGCTTTTGTGACGTCACAAAAGGGGTTAGTGGTATTTTGTACCTTGTGGTCTTTCGTACTAGTATCATCATCCACATCAAAAAACATCATCATATCAACCGAAAGACGTCCACTGCTGGACAAAGGTCTCTTCCAAGAATTTCCGTAACGATCGACCCTGCGCTGCTCGCATCCAGCGGCTTCCCCCGACCTTCACCAGATCGTCGGTCCACGTCCACTACTGGATAAAGGGGAAGTCATTGAATGCGAGATGCGCAGGACCGGTCGTCGTGGAAATCCTTGGGGCAAGTCTTTGTCCAGTAAGTAGGTATACTGAAAACTGACACATCAATATTTATAAATAATAAATGTAAGAATATCGTAATCTTACAAACTATTAATGTTGTTGTTAAAATTTATACATTGTTTGTTAATTAAATTACTATTTAATAGAGCAAGCAAATGCGAAGCATTTGTTTTGTCCAAACGTGAACTAAATTAAGTACATAAAAAATTCTTAATACAGTAATAGTACTAAATACCTTTTTTATCTACAGTTGGTAAGCCCTTTGACCTCATCTCACCTAATGGTAAGTGACGATGATGCCGAAGATGGAAGCGGGCTTACCAAGATTCCCCAACGCAATGGGGCAACGCAATACCAACTCGCACTTGGCCCACGTGGTCGACTAAGGCCCGGTCGCCCTAATCCTAAGGCTCGAGCCCCTCGGTGAGGACGTGTATAAGTTGACATGATGAATGAGGAACTGGCTATCTTATCTTCAGTCCGGAACACATCAACGCTAAACATTGATGCTTGGTGACAAGACTTAGATAAGATGGTGGTAGCCACCCAGGCGGGCTTAGAAAATTCCTAACTAATTCCAAATTCCTACATACCTAACAAAAATGTAAAGCTTGTCCTTTAAAATAAATCAGTAAAACTGTTATTTGAGTACCATTTAATTTAAAGCAATGGAAACGAAAGGTCACGAAATGTATGAAATCAATAGTTAGGGACGCAATTACACTAGGGACCAGAAGCCTCTACTCCACAAAAAGAATAATAAAGGAGGGGGGAGGCGATGACGGGCTGGCTGATAGGGCGCTTGTGTAATATGATAATGAGTCTCTTGGGCGAGTATTTGATCAAATTAGGGATAGATGCAAACTGGACCTTGTAGCCGGAAAACTTCGTTGTGATTATTAGGAAAAGGTGAGTGTTAATTTATCTCGATCGCCAGCTAGAAAGGATTACCAGCAGTTACATAACATAGTTGATTAAAGCTTGTTTCTTAATCTCAAATTATTATATATTTGCCTGTATGCAGACCTGCAGAAAGAAAACTTTCAAGAGTACCGTACATCCACAGTTTATTACATTATATTACATTACAAAGTACATTTTATTTCTATAGGAAAAATAAATTTCGAAAAACCTTGAAGCTTTTAGGTACAAGCTTTTAATATTGCATTGTCACGCGATTTACGCATGCGAAATTTCAGCTTAATCGGAAACCGGGAAGTAGGTCAAATTTAAGTTGCAAAATATAATCACAGATACCGGAACAGGTAAAACTAAATAAAAGCTTGTAAAAAGAAAAAAACTATTTCACGAACATTTAGTGCCAAATCCATCAGCTGTTTTGTTGTGATTTTAAGAACCTAACATCATTCAAACTTTCGCAACACAACAACATGCAACTCATGGTGCACATATTTTTATACTCACCTATCTTATAGAAAAATAATACACAGGTTTAACAAAATTAGTGTACGTCCCAATAACTGGGAGTTCTACTCATCATGAGGGGAGCGATGGCTGACTCTCGCGTTATACACGTGACCGGGTGCTGTCCGTGTGAACTGGCCTATTCTTGTCAAAGGCGCTAATGACATTCAATGTTTTAATTTGTAACCTCTCGTGTTATATTGTTTTCATGTTCTAATGACCTTATCCGTTTATTATCAATGATTTTGATGTCATTAACTAATTATTGTTTATTTTCTAATATTTACAAATGTCATGTATAATTATGTTATTACTATTTTATGACTATCAGAAAGAGTGTAATTTGCACCTATTTTTACCCGACTGCGCCAGAAGGAGGGTTCGGTATTTCGGTAGTAGTAACGTCAAGCAAAAACATGACAATAAATCAGCATGTGGACGACATAAATGACACCATAAAAAACATAATTTTATGGTTACTTAAAAATAAATTGACACTTAATATAAATAAATCTAAATTCATTAATTTTAATAGCTACAATGACATGATTAATATATATTACGACATTGGAACCCTCGAGAGTGTTGATAAAATTAAATGTCTAGGAATAATGATGGATCAAAAGTTAAACTGGAAAGACCACATTGACATAGTTTGCACCAAACTAAACAGATTCATTTTTCCTTTCTATAAAATAACTCAAGTTGCTTCAAGAACAACAGCTATGACTGCATACTTCGTGTACATCGAATCGGTACTTAGGTATGGATTTATAATTTGGGGAAATAGCACAGATGTAGGAAAAGTTTTTGTGGCTCAAAAAAAGTGCATACGTGCGATTTGTGGTGTCGCTCCCGACGTGTCGTGCAAACCATTTTTTAAAAATCTGCAAATTCTGCCCCTTCCGTGTTTGTACATTCTTGAAGCAGCCACATTTGTAAAGATGTATCAAACTAAATTCTACATTGAGGCTAAAGACGCAACAGCTAACACTAGAAGTAGAAGATACCCAGATAGGCTAGTTTACGATGAGGTACCAAAAAGCACTAGGTACCAAAAAAACTGTTTCTAGAATGGGTCCCGACTGCTACAATTTTTCTTAAGTTAAGTGCAATCGGTTATGACGACTTTCTTGTTTTAGGGTTTTTCATTTCCAAATTACACAGAAACGCAGGCGGGTTTTTTAGTTTTTTAAATTACCGTTTTTTATGAATAAACATCTTAAACTCTTAAAAATCATACTAAACAACTTTCCACAGAGACTGTCCACCCATAGAAAATTAGCATTAAAAATAGACTAGTTGACAGCTAGCTTTTTATCATCAGCTGTCAAACACAAAGTTTTGTTCTAAAATGTATGACATAGAAACGTGTTACGGCATAGTGTCTCAACGTCGTCGTTGATATACTAATTTTGTGATTTTATGTAATTAAAAATTAAAGACGCATTGCAAAACGAATTGAGTATGATTTTTTGAAATTTCAATGGGAATCTTCTAGAATTGACTGTGGGGTTCCTTGGGGATAGTTGTTCAGTATGATGAGTTATTGAAGCCCCAGTTAACGGGTCTTACACCAATTTTGTTATACCCTATAGATTTTCAGATACCCACAATTTCTATATCAGTTTCCTCAATATCATTATCATATCAGCTCATATACGTCCCCACCGAGGGGCTCAAGCCTACCCTGAATTAGGGCGATCGGGCCTTAGTCGACCACGCGGGCCCAGTGCGGGTTGGTCGACTTCACACACAACCTTCGAGTTTCTTCGCAGGTGTGTGCACGTTTCCTCACGATGTTTCCTTCACCGTTAAAGCAATCGGTGAGTACTTATATGTACGTAAGTTTCTTAAAAACTCATTCGTACATTGGCCGTCTGGATTTGAACCAGGCATCTCTGGTTAGGAGGACCGAGTCGTTACCGGTAGTGCCACCGAAGCTTTTCCTTAATATAATTATCTGAAACATTAATTTATCCCGCTGAAAAAAACAAACGATCTATAAAACAGGATTCTAAATTGCTATCTTTACCCACGGTTGGGTTTTTACATAAGTCTTGCCGGCTCTGGATTTATATTCAGTGGGCACTTCGCCGGCCCGAGAGGGCCATAAATAACTCCCACTGAGGTTCGTGTGCCCCCAACTTTTCTACCCTTTAGTCCCTCCCTGCCAGGAACGTATTCTATAATATATAACAGAAGTGCTATGTTAGGGTAGTTTCTGGAGCATAATTTAAGGCGAAGCACCGGTGGAGAAGCAGAGAAACCCTTTTTGCTAGATAAATTTTTTTGGGTAATTACTACTAAATATCGGTCTTGCACAAAATATTGGACATACTTAAGGATATTGTCTGAGGAATGTGCTAATATGTTACACGATAGTGTGTACTTTACTCGATCATAAAAAAATCCTAAAACGTCTAAAAAAGTCTAAAAACGAATTGTTTATTAACAGAATTTCTAAATTTGCACATAGTTTTTATATGGAGATATTTCTTTTTAAGTACTACAGAGAAGCTGCTAAATTTTAGTTTTTAAATATAACAACGTAAAAAATTGAAAAAGTGCAAAAGTGTGGTTATTGTCTTGACTACACGTACTCGTAAAGGAAAAAACAGAGACAACTGTTTTACAAATGCCTCTTTTTTTTATTTGTTTCATAAAACCCTATGGGTCCACTGCTTTCACATTGTCGCGAGCCTATAGGGACGAGCCGCTATGAATGTTGACCGCATTAAAAATAAGTTATGATAAACACGTTAAAAAACCGACTTCCATCGCAACAACTTTGTACAATTTTGCAATATTATTTTTGGTTGTTGTTAATTTTCTAATAAAGTACTCCACCGATTTTCATAAAATTTATATGGGACCACACGGGAAACACTAGCTTTCAAATAAAAAAAGAATCATTAAAATCGGTTCACCCAGTCAAAAGTTCTGAGGTAACACACATAAAAAAAACATACAGACGAATTGAGAACCTCCTCCTTTTTGGAAGTCCTTTGAAAATAATGTTGTTCCCTAAACTGCCCTCTAATTGGAATTTCAGTAAGTCTTATTCATTTAGTTTGCACTGCGTCTTTAATTTTTAATTAAATAATCAAAAAATTAGTAAATCAATGACGCTGAGAAGCTATGACGTCATGTGTTCGTATTTCACACATGTTTAGAACAAAAGGTCGTTTTTGACGGACGATAAAAAGTAGGTAAGTAAATCGAATAAATAGCAGTGAATATCTCTATATTGTACAGAACTCGGCCACTCTAGAGTTTGACTGCTCGCGTCAAACACTACGTCAAAGGGACCGCCCTGAGTTCAATCGCGGCGCCATTGAACTTGAGGCAAAGTATATAGATTAGTACTAACCTACAGTATGGACACTCCTTGCCGCTCTCTAGATTGTGACCTCACCCCCTCGTCATCCAGATTGATACAGATTGGTAGTCGAACGTGAGGGATTTCTCCGCCATTTTGTTTGTTCCGTCACTCGTTTTTTGAGATGTCATTTCTGGCCCGTTGTATGAAGTGTCCAGTGTGTGTTCGAGGCGCGCGGCATTTAATAAATGTGCCGCTAATTCAACGAACGTACTATAGTCACCGAAATATGAAAACGCTCTTTTAAGATTCAAGAGTAGGGTATAAATTTCCAAAAACGTAGTGTACTGAAGCTACTGAATTTTGTTAATATGGTAAATCGACTGAACCATTACGCCACAGAGGCGTTATGAGTCCATTTGCTACACATCAGGAGGACGCGGGTTCGATTCCCGCCGGAGTTTATAAGACTCGGTTTGGTTGGTGGTGTAAGGGCATTCCCTAAGCCCGCCTGGCCAGCTACCAACATCTTATCTAAGTCTTGCCGCCAAACATCAATGTTAATAATATTGTTGTGTTCCGGCTTGAAGATAAGATAGCCATTGCGTTAAAAAGATCTTGGTAAGCCCGCTTACATATTCGGCATTATCGTCACTCAGTGAGATGATGTCAAGGGTTTACCAATCTATATCCTTACTAATATTATAAATGTGAAAATGTGTTTGTTTGTTTGTTACCTTTTCACGCTTCAACGCCTTGACTAATCTTCATAAAATTGGCATACAGGTAGCCTGTGTCACGGAGAAGGACATGGGCTACTTTTTATCCCGGGAAAATAGCATAATCTGATGCAGTTCCTGAGGGAACTAAAAAATACTCGATTGTTGTGATTTTTTGCACAGAGATGGTTGAGTAGGTGGGAAGCAACATAATTTACTAATCACCCTTAAAGACAGTCATTAAAACGATGTCCACGCGGGCGAAGCCGCGGGAAAAAGCTAGTATTATATAAAAATGAATCCCAATTTCCCTTGGTCACGGCATCACGCGTGAACGGCTGGACCGATTTCGCTAATAATTTTTTTTCGAGTTCGTTATTGTCAGGAGAAGGTTCTTATGTAGGGTAGTGTAGGGTAGGGTAGGGTAGGGTAGTGTAGTGTAGTGTAAGGTGGTACGAAGTTCGCCGGGAATACTAGTTGTGGATAAAAAAATGACTTTTCTAAATGTTACCCGCTCCTGAATCCCTCTCTGTCTGCTCCCTCCCCTCGGCCATCCCGCAAACGACTAAGGTTACCCGACTGGGGAAGATGAAAGAACCCTCATATATCTCTTTCAAAGTGTGGATCGTTTGAGAATTTTAATTTTGCCAGGGCAGTGGTCGAAGCTTACCGCTGTTCAGAGGTCTCGTTTGTCATGTACCAATTCCTTTTTTTTTACAAATAAAATTATACGAAAAAGCTGGTCTTTAAGGGTCTCCAGAAGGCTCGAGTTTCCATACAAACGAAGTTCCGCTTGAATACAAAAACTACATGCAAGATTAAATACAAACTTCGTATAAAACGGGAAAAAATAAGAGCAGTATCAAACTTTCAGTACAAATTGTAATTTAAGCCTTCGTTTAGTAACGTTTAAATTTAGTACGATGAAAACTAATTACAAATATCGATATGTGTCTACTCAATATATTAACAAAGTTTGAACTCAAGCCGGCATGTAGTTTTTGTATTAAAGCGGAACTACGTTTGTATGGAAACTCGAGCCTCCTAGAGACTCCTAATAGTGCCAGTTAAGGCGCTTTTTCCGTACGGCTCCCGGCTTAGAATCCATTACATCTCTTCCTGGGGCGTCGTAAGATACGACTAGGAGACAAATCGCAGGATGGTCAGCAGCGTTTTTTCCGCATACTCTGGTGCCAACACATCGCCACTGCGATCACCAACCAGCCTGGCAAGCGTGGCGATTACGGCAAAACCCCCAATTCAGGGTAGGCTTATGTCCTTTAAACAGAGGTACCGGGTTCAAATCTGGACGGTCAATTTACCAATGAGTTTTTCGAAACTTACGTACATATACTTACCGATTGCTTTAACGGTGAAGGAAAACATCGTGAGGAAACCTGCACACGCCTGCGAAGAAACTCGAAGGTTGTGTGTGAAGTCAACCAACCCGCACTGGGCCCGCGTGGTCGACTAAGGCCTGATCGCCCTAATTCAGGGTGGGCTCGAGCCTCTCGGCGGGGACGTATATGAGCGGATATGAGTGAATGAATTATGTCTAACAGTGGACGTCCTTAGACAGACGTGATGACGCTCTTCATCATCACATGCCAAAGCAAGTTGATTAGTAAGGCGCTGCTCTATAGCCACGTCCAAAGTTACCCATCATCACTTGAA
This sequence comes from Coleophora flavipennella, assembly GCA_947284805.1. Lineage (NCBI taxonomy): Eukaryota > Metazoa > Arthropoda > Insecta > Lepidoptera > Coleophoridae > Coleophora > Coleophora flavipennella. The sequence goes on along the minus strand of OX369294.1, from coordinate 1,247,436 downwards.
CTTCGCCGCTACAGACTCGTGGTCCCCCTGGGATGTTCCCCTTGGGGGAACACGAGGGATTCGCATTTGCTTATTGTCCCCCCGATTCACTCTTGGCGAGTTTTAAGAAAAACTGAAGTAATATTTAGTAATATTAGAATGTATTATTATCATTAATTAAGTTAATTAAGTTGCTTATTTCTCTGCCCTTATTTTAAAATTAAGTATTTCGTGCTTTCCTGTAATTAAAGGTTGTCTGGAAGAGATTGCTTTTAGCAATAAGACCGCCTACTGTACACTATATTATAATATCTCTACGTATTAGCTCTGCGAAATTGTTTTTGATGTACTATAAGCGTAAATAAATAAATAAATATGGTATGTTACCTCCTGACTTGTGGTCCCCTTAAAGTTCTGGTCACAGACGTATAGCACAACCCTTAGTCACAAAATAGCCTGCCGCTGATAACAGTTTACTTTGAAAATGTGTTTCAAAGATAAATGATCTAGTGCCCATTTAAAACCACAAAACTTAATATTTATTATCTACCAAAGCCAGATACAACAAGTAGAAACAGTGTCAGCCCTAAAAAAGTGTTTTATTTATTTATTTTGTTTATTACTAGCTGTCCAACTAAACTACACTACACTACCCTTCCCCACCCTTCCCTACTCTACCCAACCATATCCTACCCTACCCTACTTACGAACCTTCTCCTGACAATAACGAACTCAACAAAAAAAGAATTAGCGAAATGGGTCCAACCGTTCTTGAGTTATAAATGGTGTAGTAATACATATATATATCTATTTTTTGTGATGTGCTTTGTTAATTTTTATTGGTGGAAACTTTTTAATGACATTGTTTTTATCTATTCAAGTTTGTTTATAGTTTGATAATTTGCCTGTAAGTTTTCTTAAATTAAATAAAATAAAAATAAAGTAACTAATACGATTTTATTACGCCACGGAGGCGGTTCTAGCCAAATACCGACGTAAGGCGTTATTTCGAGTGAACTGTTCGAAAAAAATCAAAAATACTTTATACTTACTTCAACTTTAAATATCAAGTTAAAGAGGAGAGTTAATAGCATTGATTTAGTATGACACTGTAAGGACTCGGTTATCACGCCTCCTCTGTAGACGTTATAACCGCGCGTTTAATTAAGAAGCAATGTTAAATGCTGTTACGAGTTTTAATGTTGCCAGATCTTTTCTGGAAGCATTCTTCGTTTGGTCTTCTACAAGGGAAGATCTGTTCACCATCACCTGGTGGAACATCTACTTTAAATGGTCTGTAATTTATGCAATAATAAGCACAGCATCAAACAGTGATAATAAAAGAAGTGAGTGAATAAAAGTACAAAACAGAATTGATGGTCTTATTTTTTGTTAGATCTTTCAGCTAGATCCTACCAGGAAGCTGCGTGACCCTTAGGGCACTGCAAAGGTCCCACAAAAGCTTAATATTATTATTATGTCAACGACCAAAGCAATTAAATTGTTTCCAGCGGGCCATAATTAAAAGCCATGTACTGACGACGCGTAAGTAGGGGGTCGGTATTTGCAGTGGTGCCAGGAGCAAGACAAATAAGACTCCAAACAAATAAGGCTGGACACGACCTCATTAAGGTGATTCTTTGGCATAGGGGTACTGGTTGGTAATTTGAGTGATGAAATTGCCGTTTTTAAAAAAGGTTCGGTAAATGTGATTCGGTAAATAAGGTTTGGTAAATAAGGTTCGGTAAATAAGGATCGGTAAAAAAGATGCGGTAAATAAGGTTCGATAAATAAGGATCGGTAAAAAGATGCGGTAAATAAGGTTCGGTAAATAAGGATCGGTAAAAAAGATGCGGTAAATAAGATTCGGTAAATAAGGATCGGTAAAAAGATGCGGTAAATAAGGTTCGGTAAATAAGGTTCGGTAAATTAGGATCGGTATATAAGCTGGCTTACAGGCTTTGTAAGTAGATGATGACGATAAGAGATGTATATGTATTGCAAAATACTTCAATGCATGTATTGTAAAATATAATTCTGCGATAATGAGCATTTAGCACGACACTATCAACAATTATCTGTTTGAAAAAAAATCGGCTAAGTGCGAGTCGGACTAGCACTCCGAGGGATCCGTACCACTATATCTGGAGAGATATAGTCAATATTGTGTAGAGAGTCTCAACGACTTATAATAACAATGATACCTGTTCACATTACAAAGAAAGACATCAGCGCGAGCGATAAAAAAATGTTTTTTTTGTGATTCAGTACGAACTCCTTGGCGCTTGTACGATTCACACTTGGCCAATTTTTATTCAATCAATCAATCAATCAATCAAATATGCTTTATTGTACAATTACAAAAATTACAGAATACAAGTACAGAATAAATAAAAAAAAATAATTAAATTGTACAATGTAGGCGGCCTTATTGCTTAAAGCAATTTCTTCCAGGCAACCCAGAGAATGGATACAAATTAATAAAAGTATGGGCTGTGCAAAGCAAACATGTGCAACAATATTGAAAATAGAACAATTTACTATATAATATATAAAAAAAAAAATATAACAATAAAATCTAAATCATAATATATCATGTACCTAATAAAAATACTATACAAAATAAAAATAATAATATAAACTATACTTACATATAATAAAAATATATACTAATATACTAATAAATATTGATCAGTAAGACAAGGAATAGTGCTAATACGTTGATTGAAGACATAAGAAGTATTTTTTAACTTGATATTTAAAAGAGTTAAGCGAAGGAGCTTGTCGGATAGAAACGGGAAGAGAATTCCAAAGCTGGATAGCTTGTATAGTGAACGAGCGAGCGAAGAAGTTAGTAGAGTGAGTAGGAATGTAGAGGCAGAGATTGTCAGAGGAGCGGAGAGTACGGTTATGAGTAGAGGAGAGAAACTGAAAGGTCTCTTTGAGGTAAGAGGGTGTTTTAGGATTGGACAGGATAGAATATAGAAGTGAAAGGATATGTAGGTCCCTACGCCGGCGGACGGGAAGCCACTTAAGTTTACTTCTGTATTCAGAAACATGGTCGTATTTACGTAAACCGAATATAAACCTTATGGCAACGTTTTGGAGACGTTCAAGTTTGCTATAGAGAACTCCCGTGAGATCAGGATAGCAAACGTCAGCATAATCAAGGAGCGGAAGGAGAAGGGTTTGTGCTAGTGTAATTTTTGTGGCTGTAGGAAGGAAGTTCCGCAAACGGTTTAAGGACCTGACAGAACCAAATATTTTCCGGCTGACTTCGGCAACCTGGGGTTCCCAAGACAGCGTTCGGTCAAAATAGATGCCGAGGTTCCTCACCTTGTCACTGTACGGTATTCTTACATCATCAAAAAAGACAGCCGGGAGGCTCCCAAAATCAATCCGTGAAATATAGTGGGAACTTCCTATGACAATAGTTTGAGTCTTCGACGGATTAATTCTAAGACCAAACGACCTGCTCCAATCCGATATTAAAACCAAGTCTCTGTTGGTCCGGCAGATGGCATCTGAAAGGTTTGCCGAATCTGTCTGGATATAAATTTGCAAATTTTATTATTAATTTTATTATTTGTTGTTTTACTTCAGTATAAGTACTATCATACCAAGTGTCACGCTTGTATGTATAACTGTTTTTACGATAGAGCTAAATAAAAATTACTTCTAAAGACTTATAAAAAACAGGTTTTTTGTATGGAGACCCCTTTATTTTTTCGCTTTTTCTAAATTTTTGTATTCAATGTTATAGCGGCAACAGAAATATACAGGGTGTAACATAAAGGTGTGGTGATACTTTAAGGTGGGCTTGTACTCATCAATCTGAACAACTTTCTCCATGGAACCCATAGTCAAATCGCAAAAAAAAATTTGGCTCTCCCATACTAACTCGATCAGCTGATCAGCCAACTTAGTATGGGAAGTTCAAATTTTTTTTTGCGATTTCACTATGGGTTCCATGGAGAAAGTTGTTCAGTTTGATGGGTACAAGCCCACCTTAAAGTATCACCACACCTTTATGTTACACCCTGTATATTCAATGAAAATGTCGACTGTCTACTTATTACGGTTCATAAAATACAGCCCGCTGACGGACGGACAGACAGCGGAGGCTTAGTAATAGGGTCCCGTTGGGTAAAAGGAACCCTAATAATTGATAACGCTAAAAAAGTTAACTGAATTCAACCCCAAATTGCGGCGTGTCTTTCTGGTGATTGGTACACACTTAACAGTCCATATCTTAAAAACTACTGAACCGATTTGGATGAAAGTTGCGTTGTTCCCTAGGCAAGTTGCACTGTTGAAAAATACGTGGACAAATATACATACACTTATGAAATTAGGCACACTTCACACAACGGGACAGAAATGACATTTCAAAAAAGGAACGACGGAACAAACAAAATGGCTGCGAAATCCTATACGTTCGACAACCAAACTGTAACCAATCTGTATTAATCTGGGTGACGAGGGGGTGAGGTCGCAATCTAGAGAGCGGCAGGGAGTGTCCGTACTGTATGTTAGTACTAATATACTTTGCCTGTGTTCAGAAGCCCACACCCTACTAATATTATAAATGTGAAAGTTTGTATTAATGGATGTATGTATGGATGTTTGTTACTATTTCACGTAAAAACTTCTAAACGTATATCTAGCTGAAATTTGGTAGGTAAACAGATTCGGACCTAGATTAACATATAGGCTACTTTTTCCACACACTGCGCACCCTCGAACACAGTCATAGAAACTATGTTCACGCAAGCGAAGCCGCTGGCAAAAGCTAGTAAACTAATGTAATGCAATTCAACGAATTGATAACTTCCTTTTTTAGTCGTTTAATAAGTTAGTTTTGAGTCGCGTTGGTTACGTAGGAGTGTTCCAGTTCTTCTCTTCATCTTTCGTGTCGATAGTAATCATCATGATAATCAGCTCTTACACGTCCCCATCGAGGGGCTCGAGCCTACCCTGAATTGGGGCGATCGGGCCTTAGTCGACCGATGATAATCTTTACTTAATATTATAATAGGGGTTTAAGTATGAAATTGCCGATTCAGTTTTTGAAGTTCAATGCCAAATTTCATTGAAAATAAAAAATAAAAAAATATTATTGACCTTATGGTGACACTACTCATGGGCTTTTATATCATATCATATCAGCCGGAGGACGTCCACTGCTAGACATAGGCCTCCCCCAAGGATCTCCACGACGACCGGTTCTGCGCTATTTTGCATTAAATGGAACTAAAGAGTTTTCTTAGTGATCAGATGGGGCAATTTTAAAGTGACGAAATCTTATGCGGGGTATTCCAAAATATGACATTAGTAACGTAGAAACTGCTGAGATAAATATAGGAGTTTGAAAATTTAAAATGTGTACTTTTGCCTTTAAAAATTGTGATTTATTGAGTTGAAAATAACTGTCTTCACGGGATTAAAGCCACCATGCTCTCAAAATATCTAAACAATTTACCACACATTTAGCGGCTATTAATTTCTAATAGTATAATGCTATTTTGAGAACAAATTTTACTTTAAAAACTATTTTTCTTATTATTAATTTTCTTTTTTATACTTTTTTATTCAATCCGCAATTTCATACTTAAATCCCTAATAAATGGTATATAATTATAATAGGTAGGTACATAAATGTGAAAATGTGTTTGTTTTTTTCACCTTTTCACGTTTCAACACCTTGACTAATCTTAATAAAATTTGGCACATAAGTAGCCTGTGTTACGGGGAAGGACATAGGACATTTAATCCCGTAAAAACAGCATACTTTTTTTGGTTAATTTCTTTAACATCGCAACGGAGCAATAGATTGTTGTGATTTTTTGCACAGAGATGTTTGAGGGGGTGGTAAATGACATAATTTACTAATTTGCGAGTTTTTCCCAGATTTCTCGGGGACCTGGGAAAAACTAATTTCCACGCTCGCGTATGTCGGCGTCGCAGCGTGGGAAGTGACATAGACTGCTTATCAGAATAGCCCGATCTGGGATAGGGATCTGGAGAAAACTCATGCCCACGCTCGCGAGCCGCTTGCGGCTCGCCCACCACTCACCCTGATAGACAGTCATAAAAGCGATGTCCACGCGGGCGAAACCGCAGGCAAAAGCTAGTAATAGATATAAATTAAATACATTTTATTGGACTAGTCAGTACTCTGCGATTTTTCGAGTTGTTTCAAGCAGGTCCTCGCGTGTGCAGGTATAGGGGGACTCGCTGGACCAGGTAGATTAAATAATGGTAAGTTTCTTTTATTGCCTACACCTTATTTAATTTATTATGTTGGTTATATAGTAGGAATGTATTATATTATTATTATGTATATGTTTTCTATTTATTTATGTATGCAGTAGGTATATTATTATTAACTTATACGTATTTGATATATACATATAAGTAACATAATACTTAGGAACTTATATCTTCAAGTAATTTTTAACATTCCCAATAACAACTTTTGTACACACCTCATCATCATCATCATATCAGCCACAAACCGTCCACTGCTGGACAAAGGCCTCCCCCAAGGATTTCCACGACGACCGGTCCTGCGCTGCCCGCATCCATCGGCTCCCCGCGATCTTCACCAGGTCATCGGTCCACCGCGTGGGAGGCCTGCCTACGCTACGTTTTCCGGTGCGCGGTCGCCACTCGAGAACTTTACTGCCCTATCGGCCATCTGTTCTACGAGCTATGTGCCCTGCCCACTGCCACTTCAGTTTAGCGATTCTGTGAGCTATGTCGGTTACTTTAGTTCTCTACCCGTTCGTATTTCATTTCTTTCTCACTTACTGGTTTGTTGGCAGAAAACTCTTACAGAGTTAAGGGTACCAATTGTAAATCTTATATTTTCTTTACTTATGTATTTCTTGCTAAGCGTCGGTGGCTCAACCGGTAACGACTCGGTCCATCTAACCAGAGGTACCGGGTTCAAATCTGGATGGCCAATGTACCAATGAGTTTTTCAAAAAAAACTTACGTACATACTTACCGATTGCTTTAACGGTGAAGGAAAACATCGTGAGGAAACCTGCACACGCCTGCGAAGAAACTCGAAGGTTGTGTGTGAAGTCGACCAACCCGCACTGGGCCCGCGTGGTCGACTAAGGCCTAATCGCCCTGATTCAGGGTAGGCTCGAGCCCCTCGGTGGGGACGTATATGAGCTGTAATGATGATGTATTTCTTATTTACTGTGTACAATAAATAATAAATAAAATAATAATAATATCTAATACAGAACCACATTGATGTTACGACACCTGACACCATATGGAATTATAATATTCCGGAGTAACCTCACTCCCTGATGATGACAAGTTCTTGAAACAACAAAAAAACACAAACCCTTGTCCGAAAACAAAAATAAACACAAAAGGTTGGAAGTTGCCCTTATTTGAATTTTCATTAAAACTTTCTCCCGCCAGGAACAAAGAACATTTATATTAAAAAAGTCCGGCTGAGCCAGATAAATATCTGGTGGTCTCGAGAGCGGTCAAATTTAAACTTTCCGCCATAGACTAAGCAGCGAACCAGACTTTACAGTTAAATAAAACCGGCCAAGTGCGAGTCGGACTAGCACTCCGAGGGTTCCGTACCACCATACCTGTCCACACAACTACGTCATAGTATAATGACAATGATACCTTTCACATTACAAACTAAAGACTTCAGCGCCAGCGACAAAAATATGTTTTTTTTTGTCATTCAGTTCGGACTCCTTGGCGCTAGTAGGACTCACACTTAGCCGATTTTTATTATTTTTTGTTTAACTTCAGTATTAATAATATAATCACACTAAGTTTCACGTTTGAAAGTATTACTATTTTTACGATAGAGCTAAATAAAAAATACTTCTAAAGCCCTATAAAAAACATGTTTTTTACCAAGTTTCACGTTTGTATGTATTACCATTTTTACGATAGAGCTAAATAAAAAATACTTCTAAAGCCCTATAAAAAACATGTTTTATACCAAGTTTCACGTTTGTATGTATTACCATTTTTACGATAGAGCTAAATAAAAAATACTTCTAAAGCCCTATAAAAAACATGTTTTTTACCAAGTTTCACGTTTGTATGTATTACCATTTTTACGATAGAGCTGAATAAAAAAATACTTCTAAAGACCTATAAAAAAACACATTTTTTATATGAAGATCATCCTTATTTTTCACTTAATAAAATTTTTAGTATTTATTATTATAGCGGCAACAGAAATACACATTCTATGAAAATTTCAATATGTACAGCCCGCTGACTGACTGACGTACAGAAGGACAGATAGCCGAGGCTTAGTAATAGGGTCCCGTTGGTCACCCTTTGGGTGTTTAAGGAACCCTAAAAACAGAGTTTCGTACGTCGACTCATAATAAATTGGGTCTCTTCCTAGTTGTTGATAATTAATATCGAAGTGCACACCGTCGAATCATTAAATATACCTTATCATATCAGCCGAAGGACGTCCACTGCTGGACATAGGCCTCCCCCAAGGATCTCCACGACGACCGGTTCTGCGCTGCCCGCATCCAGCGGCTTTCCGCGACCTTCACCAGGTCATCGGTCCACCGAGTGCGAGGCCTGCCTATACTACGTGTTCCGGTCCGTGGTCCTCACTCGAGAACTTTACTACCCCAACGGCCATCTGTTCTACGAGCAATGTGCCCCGCCCAATGCCACTTAATTTTAGCAATTCTGAGAGCTATGTCGGTTACTTTGGTTCTCCTACGGATCTCCTCGTTTCTGATTCGATCACGCAGATAAACTCCGAGCACAGCACGCTCACTTCTAAGATCACCCAAATATACCCATATATTATTAAAATGGTGATTTCTGTTTAACGAAGGGATTTTCTGCGCTCAAGATAACACAACTTAACACTATAATAACATTATTGTTCAGTTCAATTATTAGCACTTTTATTGAACTTAATATGTGTCACATCAATAGGATTCATGTCAGTGTTGTCTTTGCTTGTAATATGTTACGGAACTGAGACAACATGGTCGCTTACTATGGGCCTCATAAGAAGGCCCAAGGTCACCCAAAGGGCAATGGAACGTGCTATGCTCGGAGTTTCTCTGCGTGATCGAATCATAAACGCGGAGATCCGTAGGAAAACCAAAGTAACCTACATAGCTCACAGAATTGCAAAACTTAAGTGGCAGTGGGCGGGGCACATTGCTCGTTGGCCGTTGGGGCAGTAAAGTTCTCGAGTGGCGACCACGCACCGGAAAGCGTAGTGTAGGCAGGCCTCCCACTCGGTGGACCGATGACCTTTTGAAGGTCGCGGGAAGCCGCTGGATGCGGGCAGCGCAGAACCGGTCGTCGTGGAGATCCTTGGGAGAGGCCTATGTCCAGCAGTGGACGTCCTTCGGCTAATATGATGATGATGAATATGTGTACTTGTAACTACTCCCCATATTTATTAACCCGACTGCGCCAGAACGAGGGTTATGTTTTCGAGTGTATGTCTGTATGTATATATTTTATTTGGCACGCTGTGTAGCCTAAATGGATTGACGGATTTTATTTGGCACGCACTGTAGCCTAAATGGATTGACGGATTTTATTTGGCACGCACTGTAGCCTAAATGGATTGACGGATTTTATTTGGCACGCTGTGTAGCCTAAATGGATTGACGGATTTTATTTGGCACGCACTGTAGCCTAAATGGATTGACGGATTTTATTTGGCACGCACTGTAGCCTAAATGGATTGACGGATTTTATTTGGCACGCACTGTAGCCTAAATGGATTGACGGATTTTATTTGGCACGCACTGTAGCCTAAATGGATTGACGGATTTTATTTGGCACGCACTGTAGCCTAAATGGATTGACGGATTTTATTTGGCACGCACTGTAGCCTAAATGGATTGACGGATTTTATTTGGCACGCTGTGTAGCCTAAATGGATTGACGGATTTTATTTGGCACGCACTGTAGCCTAAATGGATTGACGGATTTTGGAGTGCGAGGTGTCGTTAGATTCGTCTTGAACCCGTGAGTGACATAGAATACATTTTTTTAGCCGACTGGCCAAAAAGAGATGTCAAGTTTTTATGCAATACTTTTTTTTTAAAGTTTTTATGCCCTGGAACTTCACGACCTCTTTCCCCCCTCTCCATTTCATCATCGGAAGACCAGGCGCGAAGGGCGGTTCCACCCCTTTGTCGTTAATGTTCCACCTTTACGCACGAAGTGTTTTGCTTCTTCCTTTATCATGCGAACGGCCAAGGAGTGGAAATCCCTGCCGGCGTCTGTATTCCCCGATTAGTATAATTTAGGAGAGTGAATAGGCACTATTTGAGCTCGCGTTGTTCATCCTCAGCTGCATCAGCACTTACCATCCGGTGAGGTGCAGCCAAAAGAATCCAATATCTTATAATATAAAAATGATCGCAAAATGTGTTGGTAAGCGCATAACTCGAGAACGGCTGGACCGATTTGGCTAATTCTTTTTTTGTCGAGTTCGTTATTGTCAGGAGAAGGTTCTTATGTAGGGTAGGGAAGGGTAGGATAGGGTAGGGTAGGGTAGTGTAGTGTAGTGTAGGGTAGGGTAGTGTAGGGTAGGGTAGTGTAGGGTAGGGTAGTGTAGGGTAGAGTAGGGTAGGGTAGTGTAGGATAGGGTAGTGTAGGGTAGGGTAGTGTAGTGTTGGGTAGGGTAGGGTAGTGTAGTGTAGGGTAGTGTAGTGTAGGGTAGTGTAGGGTAGTGTAGTGTGGTGTATGTATGGTAGGGTAGGGTAGTGTAGGGTAGGGTAGGGTAGTGTAGTGTAGGGTAGTGTAGAGTAGTGTGGGGTAGGGAAGTGTAGTGTAGGGTAGAGTAGTGTAGGGTAGGGTAGTGTAGTGTAGGGTAGGGCAGTGTAGTGAAGGGTAGGGTAGTGTAGAGTAGGGTAGGGTAGTGTAATGTAAGGCGGTACGTAGTTCGCCGGGACAGCTAGTTTAATAATAAAAAAAAGGCGGGTTTGTAAGAGTTAAGAGGTTTGCAGTTATGTACGCGTCACCCTGTATATGTTTTAACTTTGTACTACTACTTACAATTAAAGAAGTTATTCAACTTACAAAAACAACACCCTGTGATTCGTTAGAAACTGACTGTCCTGAAAACTGAAGTAGATGCTCACGTTTCCTCTGGAAACCATTACAGCCTCTCTCGCTGCAATTAAATTGAACTCGCCAACTAAGTTGGCAATGTTGCCCCACGCTCCCCTTTTCCACTCCTACGAACAACTGAAAGGTCTAGTGTCTTCTGGCACATAGTGGAACTTCGTTTCTATCACATAGTGGAACTTCGTTTTTAACACATAGTGGAACTTCGTTTCTATCACATAGTGGAACTTCGTTTTTAACACATAGTGGATTTTCGTTTCTATCACATAGTGGATTTTCGTTTTTAACACATAGTGGAACTTTGTTTTTAAAGTTACACACACATGTCATTTGTTTCGATCTAGGTGCAAGTTTCAGCAATAGGGTATGTGACAGTATCCTTACTAATGTTATAAACGCGAAATTTTGTATGTATGGATGATTGTTACTCTTTCACGCCACACTATATAAACGGATCTGGATGAAATTTAGTAGGTAGACCGATTAGGACCTGGATTAACATATAGGCTACTATTTACTACGCTCGCGAGTTGCTTGCATTGCGCACCCTCGAAGACAGTAATATAAATTAATTATTAATATAAACGTGTTTTATGACTGTCTTTAAGGGTGATTAGTAAATTATGTCCTTTCCCACCTACTCAACCATCTCTGTGCAAAAATCACAGTAATCGAGTATTTTTTATGTTCCCTCAGGAACTGCATCAGATTATGCTATTTTCCCGGGATAAAAAGTAGTCTGTGTCCTTCCCCGTGACACAGGCTACCTGTATGCTAAACTTCATAAAGAGTGGTCAAGGCGTTGAAGCGTGAAAAGGTACCAAACAAACAAACACATTTTTACATTTTATAATATTATAATAAGGATAAGTATTAGTAGGGATACATAGACCCGAAACACATTACCCTCCTTCATGGGCTGTCGGATGGCGTCGGTGGCTCAATCGGTAACGACTCGGTTCTCCTAACCAGAGGTGCCGGGTTCAAATCCAGACGGCCAATGTAGGTACCAATGAGTTTTTCTAAACTTACGTACATAAACTCACCGATTGCTTTAATGGTCAAGGAAAAAATCGTGAGGAAACCTGCACACACCTGTGAAGAAACTCGGAGGTTGTGTGTGAAGTCGACCAACCCGCACTGGGCCCGCATGGTCGACTAAGGCCCTAATTCAGGGTAGGCTCGAGCCCCTCGGTGGGGACGTATATGAGCTGATATGATGATGGGCTGTCGGATAAAAAGAACAAGGTACAAAGCGCTAACAGTTAACTCATCTAGACAAAACTTTATCCGCACATAGTCTAAAAGTTAGTCATTTCCTAGATAACGTACGCGCAGACGCAGACACCGACGCACTACCAATTAGCAAGTTGCGTTCACAAGTTAAAACCGCACATATATACATATATCCATTTTGTGTAATATACGAGCTAAAAGCAAAGTTTGACTACGCTATCCTTCCTTTGGTGACCATAACTCATGTGCACCTTAAGGCGATGCATTTTTAAAACAGTTGTCTCTGTTTTATACTTTACGTGTAAAGAGTCAAAAAAATAACCACACTTTTGCACTTTTTCAATTTTTTACGTTGTTATTTCTCTTAAGACTTCAATTTGAAAACTTAAATTTATCAGATTATCTGTAGTACTTAAAAAGAAATATCTCCATATAAAAACTATGCGCAAATTTAGAAATTTTATTGATAAACAATTCGTTTTAGGCTTTTTTTTTGACGTTTTTGACCTGTTTTTGGGTTTTTTTATAACCAAGTAAAGTACACACTATCGTTTAACCTATCAGCACATTCCTTAGACAATACCCTTAAATATGTCCAATATTTTTTGCAAGACCGATATTTAGTAGTAATTACCCAAAAAAAATTACTAGCAAAAGGGTTTCTCCGCTTCTCCACCGGTGCCTCGCCTTAACTTCCGACGTGTACGTAACTCATGTGCGCCTTAACTTCTAACGGGTACGTAACAGCAAAAACTCAGTGAGTGCAAATCATATAAATGTGAAACTATGACAAAAAAATACCACGGGCGAGTCCTACTCGGACTTGTGCTTCAAGAGTGTACCACCACACCTCTCCACACAACCAAAGTATATATATTAGTACTAACATACAGTATGGACACTGCCTGCCGCTCTCTAGGTTGCGACCTCACCCCCTCGTCACCCATATTGATACAGATTGGTTACAGTTTAGTTGTCGAACGTATAGGATTTCTCGGCCATTTTGTTTTTCCGTCATTCCTTTTTTGAAATGTCATTTCTGGCCCGTTGCATGAAGTGTCCAGGGTGTGATACAACCGAAGTAACTAGTATTTCTCATCTTTGACACAACTATGACAATTTTTTTTTTTCGTTTAGTTCGGACTCCTTGGCGCGAGTCCTTTGGCCGGTTTTTATTTAAAAAAATTACTTTAAGATTAGTACAGCAATCACACGAAATTTCACTCTTGATGTAGGTATTACTGTTTTTACGATAGAGCGAAATAAAAAATACCACTAAAATACCTACAAGAAACACGTTTTTTGTATGGGGGGAGGTAAGCGTGCTAACAGCTCCGGTATCTACCTAGAGAGTATAGGTAGTGGTCTCTTCCACGAGGCACTCGCCTTGCAGAGTACCAGGACAAGACCTACCGCAGTTGGTCCTTGCCTTCGCCTCACGGTGTTGGCAGGAATAGTGGCCCTCACTTAGTACCCTAAGGGTCGGTACGTGGGGACGCTATATCATAAACCTGGTAGTTTAGCGTATCAGGTAGATGTACGAGAGGGCATGTCTTACCTATTACGGATGGACAGCAGAGGCTTATACTGCGGCCGTCCAGAGAATGCTGATTTGACATATGCTAGTTTGACGTAACTAGTGATGTGCCCATAGACATCCATAAATACTTTGTACCTATCAAGTAGATGTAACATATCATCATATCAGCTCATATACGTCCCCACCGAGGGGCTCGGGCCTACCCTGAATTAGGGCGATCAGGCGATTAACATATAACGAAATAAAATAATCATTACCAAAACAGTGTTGCCAAACCCGAGGCTAAAGTGTACTTTGTGGATTTTAGGGGTGGTAACAGGTGAAAGGGGTGGAAAATAAGAAAAATTGTGGCGGGAAACTAATTATTCGTCGCAAACCAGCCAGATTTGTTGTATTGCGGTTGAATATTTATTATTTCCTTGCAATCGAATTGAAAAGCAGAGTGTTAAACTCGAGCATGAAACCCATTTTACCCTCGACGTGACTATCCACCCTCGCCATACCGGCTCGGTTTGCTTAATGAACGTCTCGGGTAAAATTACTTGTTTCATTCCCTTGTTGTACAATCTACTATTGTTATTACTCAAACTTATCACTTTTGTGCCTGAAACTCATATGGTTGGTTGATTGACGCAACAATAAATAATTGTTTGCGTGGTTATGAATTATTCATAATATATTCATAACAGTTACAAATACGTTATCAAAGGTTACATGTGGCGAAATCACTATTATTAAGAAGAAATGACCATAGAACGTAAACGTTTTATTAAAGTTTCATGTAACTACAAAATACACATTCTGCTGTCTTTATCATCATCATCATCATATCAGCCACAAATCGTCCACTGCTGGACAAAGGCCTCCCCCAAGGATTTCCACGACGACCGGTCCTGCGCTGCCCGCATCCATCGGCTTCCCGCGACCTTCACCAGGTCATCGGTCCACCGCGTGGGAGGCCTGCCTACGCTACGTTTTCCGGTGCAGAAACGAGGAGATCCGCAGGAGAACTAAAGTAACCGACATAGCTCACAGAATTGCTGTCTTTATACATAAACATAAAACTAAGTATTATTTAGTACAAAAAAATGTTATTTTCATGTTTTTTGAGCTTAGAAACTACAGATTGATACATTCTATCGCTGTCTTGAAGTGTCAAATGAACAATCTCTGGACGGCCGCACTATAATTACAACTGTTTGAGGACCCTAGTTACATTATGTGTCGTTTACAGATTACATTATTAATAAATAGGTACATGGCAGTTGGGGCCGCATAGTTCTCGAGTGGCAACCGCGCACCGGAAAGAATAGCGTAGGAAGTTCTCCCGCTTGGTGGACCAACGACCTGTTGCACAACGTAGTGGCACAACGAAGGTGGGAAGCCGCTAGATGTACAATATGTACATATAACAAATACATTAGCTTCACATCAGAGGGTAGCGGGTTCGATTCCCGGCGGTGTCTAACTTTATACGACTCGGTTTGGTTGGTGGTAGGGTATTTTCTAAGCCCGCCTGGCTAGCTACCACCATCTTATCAAAATCTTGCCGCCAAGCATCAATGTTAACAGCAATGATGTGTTCCGGCTTGTAGATAAGATAGCCAGTTCTCCATTGCGTTGGGGAATCTTGGTAAGCCCGCTTCCATCTTACGTCGCTTACCATCGGGTGAGAATATGTGAAGTTCTTACCAATAGTGGATTTTATTATCTCTTATACATCCCCACCGAGGGGCTCGAGCCTACCCTGAAATCAGGGCGATCAGGCCTTAGTCGACCACGCGGGCCCAGTGCGGGTTGGTCGAGTTCACACACAACCTTTGAGTTTCATCGCAGGCGTGTGCAGGTTTCCTCACGATGTTTTCCTTCACCGATATAGCAATCGGTAAGTAAATGTACGTAAGTTTTGAAAAACTCATTGGTACATTGGCCGTCCAGATTTGAACCCGGTACCTCTGCTTAGAAGGACCGAATCGTTACAGGTTGAGCCACCGACGCTTTTTGTGGATACAGTATGTTTATTACATGGGCTTTACTGTAACCGGTTCTTAAAATAAAAGCGATTGCTTAAAGTCAAAGTATTAGTACTGACATAATAGTATGGACACTCCCTGCCGCTCTGTAGATAGCGACCTCACCCCCTCGTCACCGATATTGATACAGATTGGTTCTTGAACATATGGGATTTCGCCGTGATTTTGTTTGCTCCGTGATTTGTTTTTAGAAATGTTATTTCACGAACATTCGTATGCAGCGTCCGGGGCGTGATTCAGTTAAACTTGAAGTGTAAACTTTCTCAACTTCCAGGATTTTTTTGAGCTTTTCGTAGAGCTATACCACAGATGAGGTACTAGTAAATTCGGCTATATACTTAAAATCTACACATAAATTATTTATGAAACCACGGTAAAAGTGAAACTTTACAGAGGACGAAACGATCATGGCTGCTCTCGCTACGGTACAGACAGAGGACGAAACTATCATATCGTCAGACGAAAGCGACCGTCACGCGACATGCAACACACAGACGACCAAATTTGAGACGAGATGTAATAAAAGTTTCACTTTAAAAACGATGCAATAACCCGTCAAGTAGAGCCATCTAGCGACACCTACGTGAACTTTTTGCTCGAGTGAGGTTTTCTTTGGGGAGCGACGTCGTGTCGGCCACCGCAGGCACCCACCCGCTCCACAACCTCTCTACCACATCACTGACGACTAGGCGTTACAATTTAATTAGTCGCTGGCAGAGCTGTGCTCAACTTTTTTTTTGGTGATCATGGTTCCTGCCGAAATAGGGATGACGAATGCTAATCATCTGATTTACTTTTTATCATCTGTCAAAAGCGACATTTAGTTCTAAAAATGTTTGAAATACCCAGGCGCGACGTCATAGTTTTGCGGCGTCATTTATAAACTCATTTTGTGATTTTGGTGAATTAAAAATCGAAGACTTGATGGAAAACAAAACGTGTAAGATTTTCCGAAGTTTAAGTAGGAGGGCAATTTAGTGATCAAGAGTTCATTATTTATTTCTGATGCTGTCGTCATTCCTATTGTAACAGCTTAGAATTTTTTTGCTAGAAGTGAAATAGAAACGTGTATTCATCGGCAATTGTTTTAGATGACATTAAGTACAGACGGACAGGAATGCCGAAGATATTTAATGATCATATGGGCTAATCTATACATATAATAAAACTGTAACGGGACCGTGTCTGTACTAGACATGTGCGCCGCACCGCGCCGGTGACCGCCGCCGCCGATCAGGACTCGACGCCGCTGACCATTTAGAAAAATCGGCGTAATCGGCGCAAATTATGCGAACGGCGAAACGTTCAACGCTCGGCCTAGTTGCTAGGTTGCGTGTATCGCCTTCGGATGCATTCCAAAAATCTAGAAACGTGTCAAAGTTGTCTACCTACCAAAGCTGGAAACAGAGAGTTACGATGAACCGAGGTCCTACAGACCCATAAACCTTTCATCATTACTGCTGAAGGTTTTGGAAAAATTCGTCGACAACTACATAAAGGAGGGGTCCCTTGCGGAAAAAAACCCACTTCATGTACTACAATGTGCATATCAGTCTGGTAAATTGACTGAAACAGCTCTTCATCTTGTAGTATCCCGTGCTGAAAGTGCGTTGGAAAACCAGGAAGTATGTGCTGTTGCCTTCCTCGACATCGAAGGAGCCTTTGATCGCACTACTTTGGAGGCAATCAAGATTGCAGCTATCTCTCATGGTATAGACCGAAAGCTATGTAAATGGATAGATAGCATGCTTAGGAAAAGAATCATAACATCTTTACTATTGAGGGACGAGGTTACTGCTACCACTTCAATAAGATGCCCACAAGGTGGCTTTCTGTAGGCGGCTTCTGCAGCAGCTGAACACGGATTTTTCTACACGTTTGGTTATGCTGACGATATAGTTATACTGGTGAATATAAAATTTCCCAACACAGTATCGCGAATAATGTACTCGTAAAAGGCCTTGCGTAAAGTTGAAAGGTGGTATGATGAATATCACCTATCGATTAACCCTAGCAAGACCACAGTTGTACCATTCACAAGAAAAAGAAGCCTACAAAGTTTAAAAACTCTCAAACTGTATAGTACAGTCCACGAGCGTTAAGTATCTAGGCACGACTCTTGATAATGAACTGACGTGGAACCTGCACGTAGATAGGACCATGGCCAAGGCCACAAAAGTCTTTGGAATGCCAAAATCTGCGTACGGTAAGAACTTGGGGTTTAAAACCCAGAGTCATACTGGCTGTACACAATAATAGTAAGGCCCATTCTTTCTTATGGTAGCATTTTGTGGTGGCCTACAACGGTTCTAGGCACATTAGCAAACACTAACAAAACTTCAGCGGTTGACTTGCCTGCGAATCATTGGAGGATTTCCAACAACACCTACTGTATCTATAGAAATGCTACTGAATCTCAAGCCGAATCAAATACAGATCCAAGCAGAGGCGGCTAAGTCCCTACAAGGTCGACTCTGGGCTGGTGCCAAATTGTCTAAAGATCCTCAATAAGGTTAGCGAACACAATAAACTGCAATGTATGGTCCAATGTATGGTCCAGAAACAGGAGTAAGGCTCCCTAGAAGCACTATTATCAAGGCATTGAAGGAACAGACCGAAGGAAGACTAAACTAACATGTCTTAGACTTAGACTCAAAGATTCCAAGCTCTCCGTCGGTAAGGTAACCACAGGTGCAATGAAGTACAGTTGAATAAACAGCAGGACACTTGTCAGAGCGGTAACAGGAGCGTTGACGGGTCACTTTGCTACAAACGCACACTTGAAAAAATCGGCCTGATGAATGACCCGACCTGCAGGGCCTTTGTGGATACAGATTCAATGAACCACTTACTGTGTTACTGCAATGTTCTGGCCAGTAGCGCATGGTCTCCTTGGAGATGACTATTCGAACAAGCACCTTCCACTCAGCGGGAATTGCTGCATTAAAGCAGTACTTCTTCGAGTAGGCTAGAGAGCAAAGGTTATAGGGTAGACACAAAAAATCCCATCGGCTTCAAAGTGTCGCTGCGACTGCAGCCTCTACTCATAAAAGTCATAAACATAAGATTGTAAGTACGTTATTCTTAACCAAATTACCAAACATAAATATTTTTGTGCCATATTTGATTGCGACTTTAAAGTTTTATTTCTTTTCATACGAGTACCTTTCATAAATTTTTATGACAACGTTTTTTTTAGTAAGTTTGATTCTCCGTGTTTTTTGTGTAATTCATGCCGCCATTGACGACGCCGTTTACGCCGCCATTTACGCCGCCGCCGACCAAATTTTACCTCTACGCCGCCGCCGAATATTTCGGCATCGGCGCACATGTCTAGTCTGTACATGAAATATTTTTGGAAAATAATATCTGTGGTGGACATTACTAACGATATAGAGGCAAAACCAACAACTTTTGTTATTTTTGTCTGTCTATCTGCCTGTATGTTCGCGCATCAGGTAAAAACTACCACGCCGATTTTGATGAAATTTAGTATGGTGGTTCCTTATAGCCCGTGTTAATATAAGTATAGGAAACTTTTTGTCCGGGATAATTCAAAACGTCCACGCGGACGAAGTCGCGCGCAAAACTATTTCGCATACAGGATGTAAAAACATCACTTCCGGAAACGTAAACCACTCATCATACTGAACAACTTTCTCCAAGAAACCTGTACTGAATTCTCGAAATTTTTTTTAGATTTTTTTATACAAATAAGCCAACTAATCGGTCAATTTTGTATGGGAAGATCAAAATTTTATTCGAGAATTTAGTATGGATTCCTTGGAGAAAGTTCCGAGCATAAACTTGGCCACTTCAAATAAACAAAAAATGTATCATAATTATTATTTTTTGTAATGCTCCTTGCATTGGTGCCAGCATATAAAGGAAATGGACGAAAGAGGAAACTGGACCATTTTATCCGTAGCAGTCTAATGTTTAAATAATCCAAATAATATTATAAATGAGAAAGTTAGTATGCATTGATGTATGTATGGATGTTTTTCTCTTACACGCAAAAACTACTGAACGTATCTAGCTAAACGTTGGTAGGTAGACAGATGAGGACCTGGATTAACATATAAGTTATGTTTTTCCACGCTCGCGAGCCGCTCGCGGCTCACACACTGCGCGCCGAATATTTCATTTTAATTATATTTTAATTTATAGAAATTAATTAAATAGGTATATATATCTATCGCTTTCGTGTCGCTCAAACTTGGTACAGGGGCAAGGTATTATTTTATCTTCACGCGTCCGCGAATATCCTGTGTGAAAATGCAATGAAAAATTACACCCGTGACTCATCGTATACCCTGTAAACGCGTCCCTCTTTGAATGTCTTTAAATTTAAACCTTTTTTTAACCGAATTGAAAAAAAAGGAGGAGGTTTCTCAATTCGACCGTTTATATATTTTTATGTGTGTTCGCGGATAACTTCGTCGTTTATGAATCGATTTTGATGATTCTTTTTTGTTGGAAAGGAGATATCCCAAGGGTGGTACCATGATAAGAAAACCAGGATCTGATGATGGCATCCCAGAGAAATCGAGAGGAGCCTTCAAAAATCTTAGTGGCGACTAATGCGTTTGAAGTCGGTTTTTTTTGTTTAAAATTATAGTAAATCAACTACAGTATACGTATAATAAAACTGTAACAAGGCCGTGTCTGTACACGAAATATTTTTGAAAAATAATATAACTGTGGTGGACATTACTAACGATATAGCGGCCAAAACAACAACTTTTGTAATTTTTTTCACGCATAACGCAAATACTACCAGGCCGATTTGATGAAATTTTGTATGGTGGTTCCTTTTAGCCCAGGTTAACATACAGGATACTTTTTATCCCGGAAAATTCAAGAGTACCCGTGGGAAAGTTCAAAACCTCCACGCGGACAAAGTCGCGGGCGCAGCTAGTTAAAGAATATTATGAACTAGAGGGCACAATTAAAAAACCGACCAAACAAAAGACATCAACGAGAGTACCAGAAAAATGTTTCTTTTTTAAATTCAGTTCGGAATCCTAAGCGACTCACATTTGGTAAATTTTTATAATTTCATGTCCTCTATAAACTCCTTGCATGTCCTACTTCAGGATTCGTACTATAATAATTTTCGAATAACCTATAGTCTTAGGTACACGCTTTTAATATTGCATTGTCACGCGACATACATACGCATGCAAAATTTCAGCTCAATCGAAAACCGGCAAGTGGGTCAAATTTAACTTGCAAAATTCCACCCGAACAAACACATACATACATTGCAAGTTAAAAAAAAGCTTTTTATTACATAAGTTCCACGCTTGTATGTATTACCGTTTTCACAATGTAGCAAAACCAAAAAAAACCTTTTAAAAACTCGTTTCTTGTATGGAGTAGTTCTCTTTTTTAATTATATTGGTTTCAGTAAATTATAAACAAAGTGAAAGTTTGTGTGTACGGATGTTTGTTACTTTTTCACGCAAAAACTACTGTACGTGCCTGGTTGAAATTTTGTAGGTAGACAGATTAGGACCTGGATTAACATATGGGTTACGAAGTAACTATTTAGTAATCTGTGATATGTGTTACTTTTTTCCAGGCTCGCGGCTCGCGCACTGCGCACCCTCGAAGACAGTCATAGAAACGTGGATAGACTTAGTAATAGCACAGTATATATATATTAGTGTCGTTATTATTAAAACACATTTTATATCACAACTAGATGATACAAAAACGAAAATTAGTATAATGTTCTTTTTACATTTTTACAAGCTTTTATTTAACTTGCAATGTATGTGTGTTTGTTCGGGTGAAATCTTGCTACTCAATTTTGATGCAGACATCTTCAACCGATTAAGCTGAAATTTTTTATAAACGTTTAGTTTGGATGACAATGTATGGTTAACTGTGTGACGTCATTCTAAATCCAATATGGCGCCACATGCAAGATGGCGGACTAGTTATTTTTAATTCACTCCTACAATATAGGTATCAAATGAAAGGGTTTGCTGGGAACAATACGAAATAATTAAAATTATTTTCAAATTAAAGCTTGTTTAGAAAAGTTTTTTAGGTTTTTCGAAAATTGTATTTTTTGAGTTTCCCTTATAGTTTTGCTATGTCTATCCGTCTGTCTGTCTATTTATATCCATCGGTATGTCTCAGCCGTTATATTCAAAGACTTTTACAGATATATTTAGTATTGTTATACAAATCAATAACGCCTAAAAACACTTGAAATGTATTTAATGTATTTAAAAACTTACATGTGAAAATTATAAAATAAATATATTTGAGACTAGCATTTGCCTAGCATTAATCCAGGTCCTAATCTGTCTTTGTACAAAATTTCATCCCAGATCCGTTTATTTGTTGTGGCGTGAAAGAGTAACAAACATCCATACCTACAAACTTTCGCGTTTATGTTAAGTAAGGATTCTCACAAAAAATAAGTCTTTTAATTAACCCCCCCCCCCCCCCAAGTGCCCCCCATGTCTATTATTAATTTACGTTATATATCTGTCTTTAGGTCACCGACTTACATAATATGACTGTGTACCAAATGTTAACTCAATCGATTCAGTAGTTTTTTTTTAAAATATACATTTATTTTTGAAAATACTACGGAACCCTACTTTACTCATGTACATTAACAACGCCTCGTGAATAGATTTTTCAAAAATATTACAATTTGCCAAAAAACTTTTAAAATTATTACAGAACCCTACTTTGCTCGTGGTCGAACACAGATTTGGCCACTTTTTTATTGGTGCGGGCCACAGAGTAATAAATATTACTGGTACACTGCAAAACTGTCTTCCTAATTGATACTTTTGTATCTCAAGTTGAAGGAAAACTGAAGTTTGATCCGCATTTAGAAGACAAAGAAAAAAATTACGGAGAAAATGTTATTCTTGGATCGAATGTTCAACTTCTCAAAGTTCAATTGCGCCTTAAGGGTATAAGTTTAGAGTAGAGTTTACATTGGAATCAGTGAGGGTGGTTAGAACTTGGTGGAGCGCAGAGGTGGAGGTGCAATATTTTAAAGCAAGGGGTGGAAAAAGAAGAGGAGAGTTCTTTTTGTAGTTCGTGCGAGAGAGACGCGCGGTGCGCGGTGCGTGAGGTCGAGAGGGTGCGGGTTAAACGATATCCAGGGGCGCACTAAGGGCACACCCTGGACATTTTTTTTCATTGTTGTGGGTGCGAGTTTTATAAAACTTGTGGCTTGTAGGTTCAAGGAGAATAAGCAAAGCCTTTGGTGACGGCTGCCGGTAGTCCTGCAACGTAGCGTGAAGATCTATTTACAAGCTTTTCTATATAAGTTTCCTAATTGATAAGAGCGTCGGTGGCGTAACGGCTAGGGCCTCTACCTTTTGTCCGGAAGGTTGTGGTTCGATGTTTATCTGACGCTTAAAATTAAAGCAAAAAATATAGAATGCTTTTTATACCAGCAAATGGCATAGTTCCCTAGGGATATGTAAAAGGATTTTTCCAGGTAAAATTTGTGTAAAATGTCAAACTTTAAATGTCAATGTCAAAAGTCAACATACGTCAAATATTAATATCAAAATGTCCAACTAAAGTAAAAAAAAATAAAAAATTGAATCGAGAATATGGATTTAGTGGTATTTTTGTTAAACAGATTGAGTAAAACAATTCCTGTCATATTTTCACTGAGACTATCATAGTTCAATCATCTCTTACGATAAAGTATTAGTCATTATATTTAAGAATTCTAAACATTTTAATTTATACAGATCGTCAGGTACGTATCTTACGTAAGGATTGCAAACAGTTCGGCAAAACCTTCGTCAACGCAACTTGGTATTATTAAGAAAATGAATTTTATCAATTTTCGAACAATTATCAATTAAATAAAAAAATAATAATAAAAAAAACAATAGTTTTATGAAAAAACCGGACAAGTGCGTTTTGAACTCGCCCACCGCCCTTTTGTACGGAACCCTCCACAGTTATGCCACTGGCTTTACACAGGAGGTTGCGGGTTCAATTCCCGGCGGGGTCAATTGTAAGACACGGTTTGGTTGGTGGTAGGGCATTTTCTAAGTCCGCCTGGCTAGCTACCACCATCTTATCAAAGTCTTGCCGCCAAATATCAATGTTGATATCATTGGTGTGTTCCGGCATGAAGATAAGATAGCCAGTTCCCCATTGCGTTGGGGAATCTTGGTAAGCCCGCTTCCATCTTCAGCAACATCGTCACTTACCACCAGGTGAGATGTTGTCAAGGGTTTACCAATTGTGTTTAAAAAAATATATTAAGGCAATTATTTTGATCTGTGATTAAGGTATCATTAATCTCAGCATTACCACAGATTACTAAATAGTGGCATTACAACTTACTCACAAGTTTTGTGGTCATTTTGGTGAAGGCGGTTAAGGTGGTATTCAGGTGTTTCGGTTTCAAATTCTCGTTGTGTGTGTGGTGTGCACAATTTTCTGAAAATAGAAAAAAATAATATTTGTTGATCCTCCTGCAACACATTTTCAGTAATACGAGGCACTAATTGGAACAGTAGTCTCTTTTTTTCTTTACGTATAAAGAGTAAAGAAAATAACCACACTTTTTCCCGTTTTTAATGTTTTTTCGTTTCAATTAAAAACAACAAATAATTTTAAAAAATCCAACTGGCATATTAAAGTGTGTGTTTAGACTAATAAAAAAAAGAAAATTAAGAGGTTTAAGTCGGCGTGGTTTGTCTGTAGAATGCATATCCCTGTTTTAAAAGAGGTTCTTTGATATCTATAATTATTTTTTGTTATAAATGTGAACGAATCGTGTTTGTGTAACTGACAAAATAAAGTTTTTTTTTATTCACATTTGGTAAGCCCTTGGCATCATCTCACCTGATGGTAAGTGACGATGTTGCCGAAGATGGAAGCGGGTTTACCAAGATTCCTCAACGCAATGGGGAACTGGCTATCTTATCTCATTGAAATGAAAAATCAGGTCACAAAACATCACTTGCGTATGTTTTGTAATTGCTGAGAAAAATCGATATTCCTGCGACCAAAGTTTTCAATGCGTCGCCTTAACAAATGTTTTTCTGTTTTTAAGGAAAAACTGCTTGATATATTTTAGCGGAAAGTTAACACACTGATACTTATACGTGTCGAGATAGGCCCTTAGTGTAAATTAACTAGGAACTAGCAAGAAATACACCATGTTGTTGTCCAGTGAAATAACGACGCGCGCCGCTATTTTGTATGAACTGTATAGCACGACTTGTAGGTAGTAGGTAGCAGGGCGTAGGTTTAAATAGAATACCTATGCGTGCCACAGAATTAATATTATTACTAAAAATAAAACCTAAATAGAAATATACGTAAATTAGAAAACATTATACATATTAAATTTACACTATACACAAACGAATCTCTAAATATATATAACTCGAAGGTGACTGACTGACTGACTGACATAGTGATCTATCAACGCACAGCCCAAACCACTGGACCGATCGGGCTGAAACTTGGCATGCAGGTAGATGTTATGACGTAGGCATCCGCTAAGAAAGGATTTCGGGAAATTGCCACGGGAACACCAAAAAACGGGAACTGCGCGGGCGAAGCCGCGAGCACCCACTAGTTAAACATATAATTATATATTACCCAAAATGGTCTTTTAAAGGGAGCAGCCGGTAAATATATCTAGGTATTTAGGTAATTCATTTTATAATTTATTGAATTTTGTGATTGTGTTCGGAAAGAATTTAAAATGATATAGATTGACATAGATGGGATAAAAAGAAGGTCGATTGAAAGGAGAATGAATAACTGCGCACCGCGCTACAACTTGTTCCAAAAAAAAAAATTGCAAACTGCAACTTTGAATGCCAACTTAAGGCGGACAGTTCCTGTCACTGATTTCGTATAGGACCTGTAATCTACTTGGTGACAACCATTTGAATACACCAATGTTTAAAAGCGATTTAAATCGGGTGCAAAAAGCACGAGGGCACAAGATAAGATAAGATGAGCATTTATTCAGAGCCTACAAAAGCAATTATATAATTTTGAACAAAAAAAAAACGACTTCAAACAGAAAAATAAAATTACCCTCGATTTCTCTGGGATGCCATCATCAGATCCTAGTTTTCTTATCATGGTACCACCCTTGGGATATCTCCTTTCCAACAAAAAAAGAATCATCAAAATCGGTTCATAAACGACGAAAGAAATTGAGAAACCTCCTCCTTTTTTTGAAGTCGGTTAAAAAAAAACAGGTAAAACAAAACTACTTAAAAAATAAAACTATACTTATTTTAAAATCTCAATAACTTACATAGAAACCGCGTTATATGTATCATTATTTAGAAAAAGGTTCTACATGTGACTCCGAACTATTGACTGATGTTAAATAATAACTGTATAATTTTTGTAATTGAACAATTAAGCATATTTGATTGATTGATGTCTTTATCTAACTAATCGCGTCGATGTCTTATTGAACGAGCGAGCGAAGCTAGCGAAGTTCTCCGAGTTTACTGGACCAATCCGGTGTTTGTAAGTATGTTTTAATATTTGTTGGACGATAACTCGAGCACTACCGTTGATCGGAACGTCGTGAAATTTGGTTTGCCAATAAATGAGACAAAAACAATTTTAAAGTACGGACATAAGCTAAATCGGTCAAGGGGCTACCAAAATATACAGGATGTAACAAAATTGGTGCATAGGTTCCGTTAATTGGGGCTTCTACTCATCATACTAACTCGTTGGCTCAGTGGTTACTGCTCTTAACTGCTGATCCGAGAGTTGTGGGTTCGATCCCCACCCAGGGCAAACATTTGTGTGATGAGCAGATTTGTTTGCTCTGTTTCTGGGTGTTAAATATCTATATATTATGTATGTATTTAAACATATATAAGTATGTATATCAGTCTCTGGTTCCCATAACACAGGGAATCCTACTTTGGGGCCAGATGACTATGTGTGATTTGTCCCAGAAAAAAAATAAAAAAAATACTGAACAACTTTTTTTCGACGACTTTGCTTCAGTTTTCAAACTTAAATATTTTTTTTACTCTTCATGCAAATCGATCAGCTGATCCACCGATTTTGTGCATTTCAGTACGGAGGGTCCAAATTTTTTTTTTGGGGAATTGACTTGAATTTGAGAAAGTTGTTCAGTATGACGAGAAGAGAGACCCCCAGTTAACTGGTCCTACATATATTTTTTTACATCCTGTATAGGGAGGGAGTATTAAATGTTCAATCCTATATCACGCAAGCGTTAGTGAGCGTAGGTACCTTACATATATTTTTTTACATCCTGTATAGGGAGTATTAAATGTTCAATCCTGTATCACGCAAGCGTTAGTGAGTGTACGTACCTTACATATATTTTTTTACATCCTGTATAGGGAGTATTAAATGTTCAATCCTATATCACGCAAGCGTTAGTGAGTGTAGGTACCTTACATATATTTTTTTACATCCTGTATAGGGAGTATTAAATGTTCAATCCTATATCACGCAAGCGTTAGTGAGTGTAGGTACCTTACATATTTTTTTTTACATTCTGTATAGGGAGTATTAAATGTTCAATCCTATATCACGCAAGCGTTAGTGAGTGTAGGTACCTTACATATATTTTTTTACATCCTGTATAGGGAGTATTAAATGTTCAATCCTATTTCACGCAAGCGTTAGTGAGCGTAGGTACCTTACATATATTTTTTTACATCCTGTATAGGGAGTATTAAATGTTCAATCCTGTATCACGCAAGCGTTAGTGAGCGTAGGTACCTTACATATATTTTTTTACATCCTGTATAGGGAGTATTAAATGTTCAATCCTATTTCACGCAAGCGTTAGTGAGCGTAGGTACCTTACATATATTTTTTTACATCCTGTATAGGGAGTATTAAATGTTCAATCCTGTATCACGCAAGCGTTAGTGAGCGTAGGTACCTTACATATATTTTTTTACATTCTGTATAGGGAGTATTAAATGTTCAATCCTATATCACGCAAGCGTTAGTGAGCGTAGGTACCTTACATATATTTTTTTACATTCTGTATAGGGAGTATTAAATGTTCAATCCTATATCACGCAAGCGTTAGTGAGCGTAGGTACCTTACATATATTTTTTTACATCCTGTATAGGGAGTATTAAATGTTCAATCCTATATCACGCAAGCGTTAGTGAGCGTAGGTACCTTACATATATTTTTAACGTGTACGTCGCTATTTATATTTTGGGGCGAAACACTAGTTTAACTTGTAGCGAGAGGAAGCCACCCATACAATAGACATCAACGCGCGTACCAGAGATTAGATAAAATAATGCATATTTTATTTTAATTTAATGTAATACTAGCTGTTTTCCGCGGCTTCACCCGCGTGGACAACGTTTCTATGACTTTTCGAGGGTGCGAAGTGTGTGAGCCGCAAGCGACTCGCGAGCGTGGAAAAAAGTAGCCTATGTGTTAATCTGGGTCCTAATCTGTCTACCTACCAAATTTCAGCCGGATCCGTTCAGTAGTTTTTGCGTGAAGAAGTAACAAACATACACACTCACAAACTTTCGCCTTTAGTGTGATAATATTCGTTATAGGGTTAACGCCAATTTGGAACAAAGATACATATTTATACTGATGTAGTAATGCGACGGGAATCAGCAGTAAGAAGGAAGGAAGCAATATTTTAACCGCCTCCGTAGCTCAGAGGCAAAGTTCACTGGCTTTACACAGGAGGTCGCGGGTTCGATTCCCGGCGGGGTCAATTGTAAGATTCGGTTTGGTTGATGGTAGGGCATTTTCTAAGCCCGCCTGGCTAGCTTCCACTATCTTATCTAAGTCTTGCCGCCAAATATCAATGTTGATATCATTGTTGTGTTCCGGCATGAAGATAAGATAGCCAGTTGCCAATTGCGTTGGGGAATCTTGGTAAGCCCGCTTCCATCTTTGGCAACATCGTCACTTACCACCAGGTGAGATGTTATCAAGGGTTTACCAATTGTGAATAAAAAAAAAGCACAGATAATGATTGGCAATAGTTCCGCATTCGCGTAACAACTGAATGCGGCCCTTATTTCTATCAACACCCCAAATAAGCCGACTCTGCGGGCGCTAAAAACGCATCCCCCACCCCGCCCCCCACTCCGATTTTTAAGCCTACTCCCACCCCCTCTAACTCCCGGGTTAGCCGTAGGTACATTTATGCGCAATAAATTTTGACCGCCAACTCGGAATCAAAATGGCCTCTCTGGTTCCTTTTAGGCACACTCAAAAATACACCGTACAGTTATTGTAACAAATTCTAAGTTTGTCCGCTCGCTAGTGAAAAACGGAAAACTTCCTAGCTAAAAGAACAGTTAGATATATGCTTTGGAAACAGATTTTTTGCTGCACAAAATTAAACTTTGTTTGCTGTATCATTAAAGCTGTATTTGTTGGTAAGAGGTATAATAAGTGTTGTGTTGTTTTATGATTAACTGCGAGAAGTGGATTAAATAAGAGATTGTATATTCTTCATTCATTAGTTATGATGGTGTGTTAAGGCTAGTGTCTCTGCGGGCTTCCCTAGCACACTTTATACAAATACACTAGCTATTTCCCGCGGCTTCACTCGCGTGGACAACGTTTCTATGACTTTTCGAGGGTGCGTAGTGCGCGAGCACCAAGCGGCTCGCGAACGTGGAAAAAGTAGCATATGTGTTAATCCAGGTCCTAATCTGTCTACCTACCAAATTTCAGCCAGATCCGTTCAGTAGTTTTTGCGTGAAAGAATAACAAACATATATTCATACATTCTTACAAACTTTCGTGATTATAATATTAGTATAGGATAGTTTGGTTTTAAATTGAATACTAGCTTTTGCCAGCGGCTTCGCTCGCATGAAAATAGTTTCTATGACTGTCTTAGAGGGTGCGCAGTGCACAAACCGCAAGCGACTCACGAGCGTAGAAAAAAGTAGCCTATATATTAATCCAGATCCTAATCTGTCTACCTACCAAATGTCTACCATGATTAACAAACATCCATAAATACAAACTTTCGCGTTTATAATATTAGTAAGGATTATTTAATCAAAGTTTTTGAAATTTTGTAAACACGTTCTAGACACTAATATCTGTGTCGGTAGTTTGTCTGATTTTCAAAATTTTACACTTTTAAAAAAATCCTTAGAATTTTCTTTGTATATAAATCTTTACGCAATTTTTACGGAATTCTATTTTTCTTCGGAAATCAGACAAACCACTAATACAGATAGGTATATGTATCTAGCAAGACCATATAAAAAAAAATCTATAACTTATTTGAATAGGTAATATTCAAATTTATTGATTAATCCTTACTAATATTATAAATGTGAAAATGTGTTTGTTTGTTTGTTAATTTTTCACGCTTCAACACATTGACCAATCTTGATGAAATTTGGCATGCAGGTAGCCCGTGTCACTGGGAAGGACATAGGCTACTTATTATCCGTAAAAATGGCATAGCCCGATGCAGTTCCTTAGAAAAATGAAAAAATACTCTATTATTGGTTAATTTCTTTAACATCGCAACGGAACAATGGATTGTTGTGATTTTTTGCACAGAGACGTTTGAGGATGTGGAACTCACCTTCAAAGACCGTCATAAAAACGATGTCGACGCAGGCGAAGCCGCGGGCAAAAGCTAGAATTCAAATTTAAAAAATACATGTTATGAATACACTCGTCTTAATATTATTGCGTGAAGGATCTGTGCGGAAGCAGAATAGACAAGAAGCATAAGAGTTACAGGCCGTGAAGAAGTATCTTGACATCTCAATTAACCATTTTATTCACAAAAAAAAAATGAGGTAGTGTTGGCAACACTGTTTTTGTAGATAGTTAAGTAAGTAACGTACTTTAGGGTTGGCACCACCCAAAACTGAGTTGGGTCACACCTCGGACACTTCATACAACGGCCGAGAAATGCCATTTGCAAAAACCAATGACGGAACAAATGAAATCACGTCGAAATCCTATACGTTCAACAACCAATCTGTATCTATCTGGGTGACGAGGGGATGAGGTCGCAATCTAGAGAGCGGCAGGGAGTGTCCATACTGTATGTTAGTACTAATATAATATATGCTTTGGTTGGGTGTACCGTGAAGAATCCACAGAAAATATTTATGTTTCTAAATAAAATTGGTACCAATTGCTAGTTAAATAGAGGAAACATAACGGAATTAAGAAAAAATGCGGTTAACATTTATGAGAAAATCAAATATGCTAGAGAAATTCAGGAAATTTTGACGTATTTGCAAACTGAACACAATATCACAGATTACTAATTAGTTACTACGACAATATCTAATGTTATACTGCAATTTTTTTACTTCTAAGTTATATTTTATCTCTTCGGCTAACGATAGGTACCAGTTTTGTTTACAATCACGAATGTTGGCTCTAGTTCTTTCACGGAACCTCAATACTAACTTTTGCCCGCGGATTCGCCCGCGTGGACATCGTTTTTATGACTGTCATTGTGGAACGCGAGCCGCAAGCGACATGACTTTCCTCACTATCCCTCAGGAAGTCTCGCGAGAGTGGACATGACTTTCCTCCAGATCCCTCAGGAACTATATCGGGCTATTCTGATTAGAAGTCTATGTCACTTCTCATCCCCTCAACCAATTCTCTACAAAAAAATCACTTCATTCCGTTGCTTCATTGCGATGCCGACGTGCGCGAGCTTGGAAATTAGTTTTACCAGATTCCTCGGGAACTATGTCAGGACATGCTTATTAGTACATAGTGTCTTTTCCCACCTCCTCAACCATCTCTGTGCAAAAATCACAACAATCCATTGTTCCGTTCACAGACTTATATCTAGATATATGGTTTGTGGTTCCGTTGTAATGTTAAAGAAATTAACCAAAAAAAGGGTATTTTTTCAGTTTCCTCAGGAAATTCATCGGACTATGTAATTTTTACGGAATATAAAGTAGCCTATGTCCTTTTCAGTGACACAGGCTACCTGCATACCAAATTTCATCTAAATTGGTCAAGGTGTTAATGCGTGAAAAAGTAACAAACAGACAACCAAAAAAAATATTTTTTTATACGTTTATATCATATTTGGTATCAAAAAAAGGTCATATAATATAACAAATTAATGTTCTCATTCAAATTCATTATGGAACGGCTCAATGTAAGTACGCGCTCTACAATGAAGCGACACGACGCACGGCCGGCCGCGGGGAGCGAGTTCTCCATTGCATAGGCGAATCTTGGTAAGCCCGCTTCCATCTTCGGCATCATCGTCACTTACCATCAGGTGAGATGATGCCAAGGGCTTACCAATTGTGAATAAAAAAAAAGAGGTGGGGGCTGGGGTCGCGTCATACGGCAATTTTTTTAATCCTATCTGTGGTTATACTAGTAATATTTAGTATTCTTTGCTTATACTCTGAGCACAAAAATGTGGAAATAAAATAAAAGTTAAAAAAATGTAAACTCGAGTATTATAGCTCGTAGAAAGGATGGCGATAGGGTAGTAAAGTTCTCGAGTGTCGACCGCGCACCGGAAAACGTAGCGTAGGGAGTCCTCCCACGCGGTGGACCGACGACCTGGTGAAGATCGCGGGAGGCCGCGATGGATGCGGGCAGCGCAGGACCGGTCGTCGTGGAAATCCTTGGGGGAGGCCTTTGTCCAGCAGTGGACGATTTTCGGCTGATATGATGATGATGATGATGAAAACTCGAGTACCTACGGAAAAGTATGAAAACAAGTTTCCTGCCTGAAAACATAGCATTTTATTTTCCCTTCATCTTGGGTAATAGCCGTAATCAACATTTTCAAGCGACTTCCAAAAAGGAGGAGGTTCTCAATTGGTCTGTATGTTTTTTTTTTGTTTTTTTATGTGTGTTACCTCAAAACTTTTGACTGGGTGAACCGATTTTTATGATTCTTTTTTTATTTGAAAACTAATGCTCCCCGTGTGATCCCATAATTTTTTTTTTCAAAATTGGTGTTGTACTTTATTAGAAAATTAACAAAAACTAAAAATAATAGTTGTTGCGATGGAAGTCGGGTTTTTTAACGTGTTAAGCGTTTTCATTATCATCATAAGTACTTATCATTATGGCTTGTTACCCCAGATGAAGGGAAAAATAAAGGCTATGATTTCAGACAGGAAACTCTTGTATTCATACTTTTCCGTAGTCGGGTTTTGGTTTTTTTAACATTTTCAATTAGGTACGTTTCGACACACTGGGCGTAGGCTTTTTTAAAAAATCTTTATTTTTCTTTTTATTTTAAACTTTTTAGAGAGTGGTTACCTTCAGGAAGTTCGCCTTCTCATTTAAAGCCTTGAACTGCTTACTCTCAAAGGTTTTGCTGACCGTAGGTATGTAGTATATTCTTTTAGTTCTTCACGAACTTTTATTACATACTAGCTCTGTCCGCGACTTCGTCCGCGTGGAGGTTTTGAATTTTCCCACGGGAGCTCTTGAATTTTCCGGGTTAGAAAGTATCATATGTTAACCCGGGCTATAAGGAACCACCATACAAAATTTGATCAAAATCGGCCGGGCAGTTTTTGTGTGATGTGCGAATATACATACAGAGAGACTTCCAAAATTCCAAAAGTTGTTGTTTTGGCATCTATATCGTTAGCTATCTCCGCCACAGTTATTTTTTTCCAAAATAGTGTATGTACAGACACTGCCCCGTCACAGTTTTATTATGTGTATAGATTTTGCATCATCATATCAGCCGAAGGACGTCCACTGCTGGACATAGGCCTCCCCCAAGGATCTCCACGACGACCGGTTCTGCGCTGCCCGCATCCAGCGGCTTCCCGCAACCTTCACCAGGTCATCGGTCCACCGAGTGGGAGGCCTGCCTACATTTTGCATGCTTTATGCATTTTTATTGAGCTGCAGCGCCCCCTGATCAAACCAATTTTTAAAAATCAAAACCCGACTGCAAAAAAACAAAACCCACCTTTTTTTGGCAGTCGGGTTAAAATGAATCCTAGACAAATCTAACAACACATCTCAATCCAAAAACTATCAAACCGTTTAGGTTACAGGCTGAGCCAAAGAAACAGACATACATACAAACATTACCGTCCTATTTGGGCAGTCTGGTAAAAAATACAATTATACAAAGGAAAAAACCGCAGCGAAATCGGTTCAATAGTTCCTGAGAAGCCCTCAAGCGCCAACCAATCTACGGCTGTAAAACATGTAGGTATGCGTAAAACCTACTCTGAAATGATACCTATATAATTTAAAAAAAAATATGGAATAAATATAATGTAACTGCATAATAAACATTCAGCCCGCAAAATAACTACTTGAGCGGCAAGATTTCATGATTGAGCGGCAGAAAAACATGTCTATAAGCAGCAACTCAACACTGTAGGAAGAGTGTGGTACGGGGAGTTCTAAATGGAAGCGGGAGCGAGCGAAGCGAGCTCGGACTTGCGGAGCACCCCGACTCGGATCCGTTAGGTTCGGAGACTGTGCGGGGAGGCGAGCGAAGCGAGCTCGGACTTGCGGAGCACCCCGACTCGGATCCGTTAGGTTCGGAGACTGTGCGGGGAGGCGAGCTAAGCTCGCCTCCCCGCACAGTCGTAGTGTTAGGTTTAACATGAGAACACAGAAGTAGGAGCCCCGAAGGGGCTCCGTCGACCACTCAACACTGTAGGAAGAGTGTAGTACGGGGATGTTTAAAATAATTACAGCCATCCAGAATGACATAAATTGCTGATTGATTTTGAAATGTTTGCTGACCATGAGTTGCTGACCAATTAGCTATTTCTGCTGACCAATTAGCTATTTCTGCTCACCGATTATATTTTTCTGCTCACAGAAATAACAATACTATGCTAACCATTTAATTGACACCCAAAAAATATTACCTTAAGACGTAGGTACTAATCACTTATATATACCATCAGGTGAGATATAGTCAAACGCACTCAAATTTTGAATGGAAAAAAACCAATTTTGTTAGTAAGTACTAAAAAATTACACTATACAAGCCCGCTTCATAAAAGTTAATTAAAAGTAATAAAAAATAGTACACTGACCAAAAAAAACCGGCCAAGTGCGAGTCGAACTCGCGCACGAAGTGTTCCGTACCATTATCTATAAATATCACGTTTTTTTGTATGGAAGCCCCCCTTAAATATTAATTTTGTAAAGTGAATACATAACTAAATATTCTGTGAATATTTTATGCATCTACCTATTGCCGCTATCAATATCGAGCAAAAACGAGCAAAAAAATCAAGTTTGTTGTATGGGAGCCCCCTTAAATACTTATTTTATTCTGTTTTTTTAGTATTTGTTGTTAGAGCGGCAACAGAAATACATCATCTGTGAAAATTTCAACTGTCTAACTATCACAATTCATGAAATACAGCGTGGTGACAGACGAACAGACATACAGACAGACGGACAGCAAAGTCTCAGTAATAGGGTCCCGTTTTTACCCTTTGGCTACGGAACCCTAAAAAATTAGTAAATACCTATAACAAGCAGTGAGCTTTATACTTTAAATTACGAGGCAATATATTTGCTTTAACGCTAATGAATAAATAGCATGAAAGATTTCCTCCAGGAAAAAACAAAGTGCCATCAATATGGGAAGTGGAGGCTCATCAAGATAAATAGAAATGCCATGATGATGGATTGCGGCCCCTGGCAACGGCTACCATCGTCATTCAGTCGGATTGCCTAGAAATACAGTGCCCTATGCCTTTCACGTTAAGGTTCAAAATGGTAAACTGTGTGCTTTTTTGGTGAATGTGCAAAATGTATTCTGTCTGGAAAGTCTGCGTGTTTATCGACAAATGCAATGGAAAAGTGTTTTTGTATGTATACGTACTATTAGCACAGATGAGATACTAGTTACTTCGTTAGAAGGTACACAATACGTGAAGACTTGACTTCGTACATAAGCCCTGCTGGGTCTAAACCCAGTATTCCTGAGTATTGTGAAATTGAACATTAGCATGTAATTCAGTATGTACTCTACTTCATTTTTCAAGCGACTTCCAAAAAGGAGGAGGTTCTCAATTCGACTGTATGTTTTTTTTATGTGTGTTACCTCAGAACTTATGACTGGGAGAACCGATTTTTATGATTCTTTTTTTATTTGAAAGCTAGTGCTTCCCGTGTGGTCCCATGTAAATTTTATCAAAATCGGTGTAGTACTTTATTATATTAACAAAAACCAAAAATAATAATGCAAAAATGTACTGAGTTGTTGCGATAGAAGTCGGTTTTAAGCTGTTGCCTGCGGCCTCGCCCGCGCAGATCCCGTTTTTTGCCGTTCCCGTGGGACTTTCACAAAACCCTTTCTTAGCGGAAGCCTACGTCATAATTGCTATCACTATGCCTAATTTCAACCGGAGCTGTGCGTTGATAGATCAGTCATTCAGTCAGTCACTCAGTCAGTCATGGTTTCTTTTAATATAGACAGATTGAAAGAGTAGACTCTATACTTATATTAATTATAAAGAGGTAAAGTTTGTATGTATGTGAGTTTGTATGTAAGAGATAATCTCCGAAATTACTCATCCTAATTCAAAAAATCTATTGCCAATATTTGGAATGTCCGTTCAGGATCAACATAAACAAAAAAATCTATTACGAATATTTGGAATGTCCCTTCAGGATCAACATAGGCAAAAATCTATTACGCATATTTGGAATGTCCCTTCAGGATCAACATAGGCAAAAAAAATATTACGAATATTATGAATGTCCCTTCAGGATCAACATAGGCAAAAAATGTATTACGAATATTTGGAATGTCCCTTCAGAATCAACATAAGCAAAAAATCTATTAAGAATATTTGGAATGTCTCTTCAGGATGAACATAGACAAAAATCTATTACGAATATTTGGAATGTCCCTTCAGGATCAACATAGGCAAAAAATCTATAACGAATATTTAGAATGTCCCTTCAGGATCAACATAGGCAAAAAACGTGATTCGCTTGCGGCTCGCAGTCCGCGCACTCTCTTGCGTAATTTATAATACGTTACTTTGAGCCAGTAAAGTCGCGACTACGCATTAATGCGTTTATTTAGTATACATAGGTGCGTATTTTTGAACATTTTATAAAGTAGGTACTAGCTGTTTCCCGCGGCTTCGCCTGCTCAAATGGACCGACGACCTGGTGAAGTTCGCTGGAAGCCGCT
Organism: Coleophora flavipennella; assembly: GCA_947284805.1. Taxonomy (NCBI): domain Eukaryota; kingdom Metazoa; phylum Arthropoda; class Insecta; order Lepidoptera; family Coleophoridae; genus Coleophora; species Coleophora flavipennella. Next base: position 1,210,357 of record OX369294.1, on the reverse strand, counting down.
AGATGCGGGCAGCGCAGGCCCGGTCGTTGTGGAAACCATTAGTGCAGGCCCTTGTTCAGCAGTGGACGTCTTTCGGTTAATAGGATGTCGATGATTATCTAAATAATAGGTAGGTACATAATTCATCAACATCATATCAGCCGAAAATCGTCCACTGCTGGACAAAAAGGCCTCCCACAAGGATTTCCATGTCGACCGGTCCTGCACTGCCCGCATCCATCGGCCTCCCGCGATCTTCGCCATGTCGTCGGTCCACCGCGTGTGAGGCCTTCCTATGCTACGATATGCGGTGCGCGGTCGCCACTCGAGAACTTCACTACCCCATCGGCCATCCGTTCTACGAGCTATGTGTACGAGGTTAAAAATTCTAAATTATTATAACTGAACTTACTCAGTAACTAATAGTCATCTTTTGAAAGCTATGATGTGCCTGGAGGCTGGTGCCATTCATGATGACCCTGAAATAATAATTAAAAATATTAAAAATTTCACGCCCTCTTACGTGTTTGGGGCAACCCTATTTTTAGGGTTCCGTACACCCAACGGGACCCTAATTCGAAGCCTCCGCTGTCTGTCCATCTGTCCGTCTGTCAGCGGACTGTATTGCATGAACCGTAATAGGTAGACAGTGGAAATTTTCACAGAATGTGTATTTCTGTTACCGCTGTAACAAAAAAATACTAAAAAAAAGGAAAAAGAGAAAAAGTTAAAACATAAGGTGGGTCGCCATACAAAAAATAAATAATAATAAATAAATAAATATTCTGGGACAAATCACACATGGTCATCTGGCCCCAAAGTAGGATTCCCTGTGTTATGGGAACCAGAGACTGATATACATACTTATATACGTTTAAATACATACATATATAGATATTTAACACCCAGACACAGAGCAAACAAATCTGCTCATCACACAAATGTTTGCCCTGGGTGGGGATCGAACCCACAACTCTCGGATCAGTAGTCAAGAGCACTAACCACTGAGCCACCGAGTCATGTGTTTTTTTATAGGTTTTTAGAAGTATTTTTGAATTTATCTCTAAAAAACGGTAACGCATACAAGCTTGAAACTTGGTGTGATTATAGTACTAATTTTGCATTAAAACAACAAGTAATAAAAATCAGCCAATTCCAAATCCAATTCCGGCTTGGAGATAAGATAGCCAGTTCCCCATTGCGTTGAATCTTGTTAAGCTCGCTTCCATCTTCGGCATTATCGTCACTTACCATCAGGTGAGATGATGCCAAGGGCTTACCAATTGTGAATAAAAATAAATTATAGACAAAAAAAGCATAGTTTTTTCTTGTCGCGTTGATTTCTTTTGTTTGTAATGTAAATAGGTATCATTTTGTGTGGAGGGCTGTGGAGCTACGGAACCCTCAGACTGCTAGGCCAACTCGCACTTGGCCGGTTTTTCTAACATGTTGACTTCATTTTCCATTTCAAATTATAATTTTACATCTGTGTACTAAATTTCATTATTATTGGTTTAATAGTGGGAGAGAAAATTTACTGTGACATGGACAGATGGACGGACGGACATGATGAAGTTATTTTTGCTGTCTTGACCCGGAATCATAAAAAATACATTTTGTGAGTTGGGTTTATTGAAAACAATATCGAATGCTACGGGGTTTTAAGTGGGTTTAATCAGCTAGCATCGGCCGGCCATATTCGGGCTATACTTTAATGGATCGTGCATTACTGGGTCGGGCATTATTAGGACACATTAAGGCTTGTTTAGAAATTGAAAAACGCTAGCACAGTTCGGAATCTATTGAAAATAATACGATCCGGAGACCTTGAGTCCGCTTCCAGACTTCATCATCAGATCAACTTCAATATATTAAAAGGATCTAGTGTCACCGGGAATCATTACTGTAGGGACATCATTACTGTGGGAGCATGCGGCTGATATAGAAACTATTTTCATCCTGCAGAAAAGAGCTATCCGCGCAATTTATCAGTTGCGATCACGTGACTCGTTACAGAATAAGTTCAAAGAAATCAATATTTTAACTGTTGCTTGTCAATTTATATATGAAAACATCATATACGTTCGTAAGAATTTGCATTTATTTCCTAAAAACAGTGACAGGCATAATTTGAATTTAAGAAATGTAAATAAAATAGATATAGCCTTTTCGAGACTGAGTATGGTTAAAAAGTCATTTGTGGGGCAGTGTATAAGATTCTACAATAAAATTCCAGAAAATGTAACTAGTTTGTCAGAGAATAAATTCAAGACTCATGTCAAAAAAGTTTTGTGCTCTAGAGGATATAATAAAATAATAGATTATGTAAATGACAAAGATATATATGTTGATTCTATAACAAATACCATTACCTGAGACTGTAATCTGAATCATGACATTATTTGTAATATACAGTATTTTCTTTTTGTTTTGACTATGTAAAAGTGTGTGTAAACACCTATTTGAAATAAATTGTTTTGAATTTTTTTTGAATACGGCTTTATACCCAATTTCAGCTCAATCTGGACGACAATCAGGAAGTTGTTCCGAAATCAATTGAAAGATTTGACCCATACCAATGGCGTAACGGCTAGGGCCTCTTCCTCCTGTCCGGAAGGTCGTGGTTCGATGTTTATCTGACGCTCTTACCACACCCTGGACACTTCATACAACGGGCCAGAAATGAAATTTCAAAAAAGGAATGACGGAACTAACAAAATGGCGGCGAAATCCTATACGTTCAACAATCAAACTGTAACCAATCTGTATCAATGTGGGTGACGAGGGGGTGAGGTAGCAATCTAGAGAGCGGCAGGGAGTGTCCATACTGTATGTTAGTACTAATATACACATATACTTTGCTACAAGCTGTCTACAAGTTTTAATAAAACTCAAAACTCGCCATCACAACAATCAAAAAAAATACATAAGTGAAAAAAAAGACAAAAGAACGACACAACCATGCAAAAAACAAAATGGAGGTCGGCTTAGGTACTGAGGTGGCTCCAAAACACGCATGTGCGTGTCACTGCCCCCGCGGGGAGGCCGGGGCCAGCGTGCCCCAAAGGGGAGGGTGGGCGTTTTTGCCCCATCTTTCTTGAGTCCCTTTGATGGTTAAATTTTGATGTGGTTGGTATTTTAACTCCGCTAGAGAAAGGCTGGTTTGGGGGAGATTCTCATTAATGTTCATGTTTTTCGAATGAGTTCGGCAGGTAGTATGAGGTAGGCAAAAAGGTTCGTGTTACTTTATTTTCAAGCCGACTTCTCAAAAAGGAGGTCTTCGTTATTTCGAAACCGATTAAAAATTTCGATTTTTTTAGTTTATTTCTTTAACATCGCAACGGAACAATAGATTGTTGTGATTTTTTTACACAGAGATGTTGAGGGAGTGGGATATGACATAGACTGCTAATCTGAAGAATATTAATGATCACGCTCACGAGCCGCTTGCGGCTCGCGCATTACTTATCCTTAAGGACAGTCATAAAAAGCAATGTCCACGCGGGAAAAGCCGCGGGCAAAATTTAGTAATGTAAATAACAAAAACCGCTTGAAGAAAGAACGATTTTGTATTGTAAAAAGTAATTAATTAACACTAAAGTCATAGGTACTATTTGAGCCTGTGACGTCATCACTTTTTAACATTTAAAAAAACATTAAAAAAACCAGTCATTAAAAAGACAAAAAAAACCGACTTCAAAAATAAATTCACTCAAAAGTATGAAATAATAGGAATACACGAAATTAACCAACAATAATAATTTCAAAGGTAGGTACGAATCAAATAAGGGGCACATAATATTTTTTTTGAGATCAGTGCCAGCAAATGGTCTAAGCAAATCTAAGAATGTTGTATATTGAAAAAAAAAATGAAATACTTTTTTTTTAACAATTCCATATAGAGCAAAAAAAAATTATGGTCCTAAATTATTGACATCCTTCTGAAACAGCCTACTCGTTCCTCAAGTCACGTATGATCAATTCGATAAAAAAATTGGCCTTCCCATACAAGGTTGTCCTGCCAGCCGATCGATTTCTAAAGAAATACAAAAAAAATCGAATTATCGTCACTTACCACAAAAAAACGTAGGTCCCTTAGGGAAAGTCGTACAGAAGCCAGGCAGGCGCCTCAAGGGTAAACTAGTATGTAAAAAAATCGACATTTGTTTGTCAACCGACTTCAAAAAAGATAAATAGGTTACTCAATTTGAGCGTATATATTTTTTTAGTGTGTTCGCGGATAACTTCGTCGTTTATGATTTTAATGATTAATTTTTTGTTGGAAAGAAGGGTGGTAAGAATGATAAGGAAACCGGGATCTGATGATGGCATCCCAGAGAAATCGAGGGGAACCTTAGTTTCCTAGTTGAAGTCGTTTTTTTTTGTTCAAAATTATTTTTTGTATTTTCGTGCTGCCATGCTGTTTATATTATTGCATTGAAACTGAAAGGTTATAGGCCAAAAACTGCGAGCCGATTACTACCGCACACCATCGATGTACATGCGGGCGAAACGGTGGGCACTCACTAGTACCTTTTAAATTAGGATCTCATACAGGGTTTTCGGTAAGCGTCGGTGGCGTTGGTGGTGAAGGAAAAATCATGTCATGAGGAAACCTGCACACGCCTACGAAGGACTCGAAAGATGTGTGTGAAGTTGACCAACCCGCACTGTGTCCGCCTGGTCGACTTTGGCCCGATCCAGTGTTGCCAAGTTTACGAATTAAATCGTATTCCTACGATTACAGAAATGTCCGTACGATTCAAAATGGGAATAAGATTTTTTAGATTAAATCATTTTTCTATGTTTTGTATGGGTGTACTACTTTTTTGCTCCTTTTGTACGAACTTCTTCAAAAATATTCTGGCAACACTGGCCTGATCGCCTTAATTCAGGGTAGGCTTGCGCCCCTCGGTGGGGACGTATGAGACAGGTTATCGGTCCACATTCCTTCCTGCTACGCCTATCTGTGCGCGAATTGCGCAATCGCCACTCGAGAACTTTATTAACTCATCGGCCATTTTTTCTACGACCTGTGTTTCTACTCAGCTCACTGCCACTTATGTTATCGATACCTTGGAACTAGTAACAATAACAGATATTTTTTACGACCAGGTTGTCGGTCCACCGCGTGGGAGACCTTCCTACGTTTTCCGGTGCGCGGTCACCACTCAAGATTTTTACCGCCCCAACAGCCATCTGTTCTACGAGCTATGTGCCCTGCCCACTGCCGCTTCAGTTTAGCGATTCTGTGAGCTATGTCGGCTACTTTGCATTTTGATAAAATAATATCAAAATATTTTCCCATATGACTAACTACTGCGGAACACTCCACAAGGGGGGGCATATCCTAAAGCCCAATTATTCACTTTGACGGCCCGTAGATAATCATCTGTCATACAAGGCTGGACGTGGAAAAGGCCAGTGTATCTGGACACCTCAGTTCTCTGTTCGTCCCCCTTTTTGACCCGATTGGGAGGAATTTTCGCCGAGCCAGAGATCAAGGTATAGCGGTGGTGGGAAAATGGAAAAGCAAAGTGCAGCGACAGATTTTGAGCTGGGTACGTTTTTGTGCGTAGCGTGTAAGATTGTTGATGTGACTTTTTGGAAGGATGGGATTAATTTGTTTTGGGCTTTATTCATATTTTAACATAAATCACTTTCATCATCATCATTATATCAGCCGAAAGATGTCCACTGCGAGACAAGGAAAGCCTCCCACAAGGATTTCCACGACGATCGGTCCTGCGCTGCCCGAATATAGCGGCGGAAACCCGCTGTATGCGGGCAGCGTAGGACCGGTCGACCTTCACCAGATTGGCTGTTCACTGCTGGCCTTTGTCCAGCAGTAGACATCTTTCGTCTGATATGATGGTGATGATGATGGTTTTAATAGGTATTTATTGTTATACCGTGCAATTTTGCCTTTTCACTTTGACATTGTTATGTAATTTAAAGCTATGCCTACTTAACGAAATTTAATGTGAACGTAAACATGGATTTTTCTTTTATTTTAACGTGTTTGCTTCTTCACCTAAAGAAAGCTAAAGAAATAAATAACAATAATTAAAAATAACTAAATAATTAAAAATAACGATATAACTAAATAATAAATAACTAAATAACTAGGTGAAAAGTTTGCTAGAAATCCATTAGATGAGTAAATGACGAGCCTTCGACGAACCGTCAAATGGTTAACTGGAAGTTAGTTTTCGAAACATTAAAATGTCTATATTCTACTCTTCAGGATGTGAAAAGATCCTCTCACAAAACATTATAAAGTTTCTATAAACTTTCCCCAAGGGACCAATACAAATGGTCCAGACACACGGACTGCATTCCAGCTGCAAATTTTCAGTTTGTATGCTGCAGTAAAGCGCAACTTTACTAGGAGAACTGCATCCAAACTGCGAATTAGCAGCTAGAATGCAGTCTGTGTGTCTGGACCCTTAATCTCTCCTTTTATTCGTACCCTGATTACTAAGGGACGTGACCATTGTGGGTAGCTTTCACCATCGACCACAGCTCTCCAGAAAGCTCTATCTAGTGCGCAATGAATGTTGACCTGAAGGGTCATACTGTAATACAACTAATTCCTTAACAAAAACAATTTAAATCCATCAGGCTTTCATCCATTTTTGTACGAAGATATCATGTTTTTTGTAGGTAGGTTTAAACTTTTAAAACGCCATACTCTAGGGTGTGAAAAGATCCTTAAATGATTAAGGTGTGATTAATAGCGTCGGTGGCGTAATGGCAAGGGCCGCTTCCTCCTGTCCGGGAGGTCGTGGTTCGAATCCTGCCACGTACCAAAGTTTTTCGAATTTCGATTTCATTTGTGCGATTATCCGACGATGTTACGGTGAAGGAAAACATCGTGAGGAAACCTGCACACGCCTTCGAAGAAACTCGAAGGTTGTGTGTGAAGTCGACCAACCAGCACTAGGCCCGCGTGGTCGACTAAGGCCCGATCGCCCTAACTCAGAGTAGCCTCGAGCCTCTCTGTGGGGCCGTATATGAGCTGATATGATAAAAAGATGCACTCCCAGAAAATTATACAGTTACTGTAAACTTGCCCCAAGTTAAGTCCACCAGGCTGCCATTCTACTTTGTACGGAGATATCAGGTATACATGGGAATGTTGCATAGGTATACATGAATTGTTTGCTCAGGTACACATGTTTTTTTTTAAGAAAAGTTGTTCAGTTTTGTGAGAAAAAACCCCTTTGTTTATTTTGAACCCCAAAAAGGCGTCTCCGTGAAGAGCGCGAAAGACAGGAAGCGCGATCGAGGCGTCTCCGTATCAGCTTCGGCAAAAAGGCTTTCGAATGTCTGTCCGGATGTCCGGGTGTTCACCTCTACAGGTCGCATTTCTAAACCGATTCTCGTGAAATATTGTTAACATATTCGATAATAATGTGGATTTTTTGTCGAATCTTCTCACTTCCACTATACTTACCGTAATATAGTATCTTAGAAATAGAAAAGAAATCCTTGAAAAATATGGTTGTAAACTAAAATATGGTTGTAAGCTAAATTATGGTTGTGAACAAAAATATGGTTGTAGACTAAAATATGTCTGTATACTAAAATAGTGTTGTAAACTAAAAAAAATCTAAACGATTCTGCATTATCAAGTGGCGCCCAATGGTTGATAAACAAAACACATTAATTTCTAAAGTACTTAATATCTCAGAAATAGATCCCCCTAGGCACGGTCGCGGATACCGCCTGAGCAAATACCACTAATGGGTTCAACTCATTGTACGATGGCCAGCCCGCCTTGAGTCAATAAGCTGATCACCTGACCACCCATTACCATTAGAATGATCCACTTTATATGTACATACTAGAATTTTATACTGTTACTTACGGCACAGTATATATATTAGTACTAACGTCTTACGGTTACGTTAGGTAAGTGGGGACGCTATATCATAAACCTGGAAGTCTAGCGTATCTGGTAGATAGATATGTTACTTTAATACCTTTATTTCCCTCTGCCTAGAGCTACCCGGCTAGGTGGAGGTCGCAGCCGGAACTACGGGTCCGGCTGTTTGGATCAGGGTACTACGGAGTCGGGGGTAGCCCACCGCTTGCCTGCCGTTGGATCTATCGCCTTCGGCACTCTGGCTTGTCGGTCCCCCGACTGGGTCATGGACTCATAGTGGTATGTGGTTAGTTGCAGGGGTTAGGCAATGTGTGTTGCCTGGCAAGCATGTTGCGTCCAGGCGTCCTTCCTCGCGCGCAACTAGTGTTGTCGTAGCCGGCCACGTGGGCTCTGGGCGAAAACAACGCGGGGCACGTGAGTTGTCCATTAAGCGGAACTGCTGGTTTAATTACTGGCAGGGAAGCATCTCCGGCACTTGCCTGGTCAGCAAGAAGAGCTAAGCTAGTACTGCTCCGGCCGATACAGCCGCGTAGGAGTAAGTCTGGACAGGTGCGATAAGCGCCGGGAAGTGAGCGTGCCTACAGCTTCGGTACCACACCGGATATGTGGGAGCCAGCTTCTCTGGCGTCTCGAGCGGGGATCGAACCGCCAGCAGCGAAAGCCGCGGGAGGTGAGCGTGCCTACAGCTCCGGGAACTACCTGGACAGTAGGTAGTAGCTCTCTTCCACGAGGCACTCGCCTTGCAGAGTACCGGGACAAGCGTCTTGGCGGCAAGACCTACCATAACTGGTCCTTGTCTTCACCTTATGGTGTTGGCAGGAATAGCGGCCCTCACTTTATGACCTAGCTGTCGGTGAGTGGGAACGCTATATTATAAACCTTGTAGTCTAGCGTATCTGGTAGATATAAGAGAGGGAATGATACTTTAATACCTTTATTTCCCTCTGCCTAGAGCTACCCGGCTAGGTTGAGGTCGCAGCCGGAACTACGGGTCCGGCTGTTTAGATCAGGGTACTACGGGGTCGGAGGTAGCCCACCGCTTGCCTGCCGTTGGGTCTATCGCCTTCGGCTCTCTGGATTGTCGGTCCCCCGACTGGGTCATGGACTCGTAGTGGTATGTGGTTAGTTGCAGGAGTTAGGCAATGTATGTTGCCTGGCAAGCACGTTGCGTCCAGGCATCCTACCCCGCGCGCAACTAGTGTTGTCGGAGCCGGCCGCGTGGGCTCTAGGCGAAAACAACGCGGGGCACGTGAATTGTCCATTAAGCGGAACTGCTGGTTTAATTACTGGCAGGGAAGCATCTCCGGCACTTGCCTGGATAGCAAGTAGAGCTAAGCTAATACTGCTCCGGTCGATCCAGCCGCGTAGGAGTAAGTCTGGACAGGGCCATAAGCGCCGGGAAGTGAGCGTGCCTACAGCTTCGGTACCACACCGGATATGTGGGAGCCAGCTTCTCTGGCGTCTCGAGCGGGGATCGAACCGCCAGCAGCGAAAGCCGCGGGAGGTGAGCGTGCCTACAGCTCCGGGAACTACCTGGACAGTAGGTAGTAGCTCTCTTCCACGAGGCACTCGCCTTGCAGAGTACCGGGACAAGCGTCTTGGCGGCAAGACCTACCGTAACTGGTCCTTGTTTTCACCTTATGGTGTTGGTAGGAATGGCGGGCCTCACTGTATGCCCAAGGGGTAGGAAAGTGGAGACGCTATATCATAAACCTGGTAGTTTTAGCGTATCTATACGAGAAGGAATGTCACTTTAATACCGGTACCTACCTGGAGAGTAGGTAGTGGTCTCTTCCACGAGGCACTCTCCTTGCAGAGTACCAGGACATCAAGCGTCTTGGCGGCAAGACCTACCGCAGTTAGTCGCCTCGTGTTGGCAGGAATAGCGGCCCTCACTTTGTACCCTAAGGGTCGGTAATTGGGGACGCTATATCATAAACCTGGTAATTTAGCGTATCTGGTAGATGTACGAGAGGGAATGTTACTGATGTTAAAGGTTCCTAACTTGCAGCTTCCTCCCGACCATCGATCTCGTGTTCATCCCATATCCCTCGTTTCATTCCCAGCACCCATTCCACTGACTTCTTTTCCTAGTCGTTCTCCGTGCATGCCGTTAGGCTGGGAACTCACTTCCACCTGGGATTCGCATTAGCCAGAGTCTGTATTATTTTAAATCTAAATTAAAAGAACATATTTTATAGTCTTTACCTTCATAATGTTAGCCATACGTGATTATGTATATTATTATATTTAATAATATAAAGTATTATGTTAAGTATTATTACACGACTGCCCACATAAAGTATTATGTTAAGTATTGATTGATTGATTGATTGAAAACACTTTATTGCACAACATAAGAGAAAAAAAAAGATACAATGATTAAGGAAGTTGTACATAAAGGCGGTCTTATCGTTAACAAGCGATCTCTTCCAGACAACCTTTAGGTGAAGGAAATATGAGAAATCATTATTGTGGGGTAGTAGTGGGCAATAAACAAATTCATAGAGAAAAAAATAAAAAATATCCAATCTTAAACTACGTAATACACGTAAATATATAAGTAGATATAAATTAAAATACATATACATAAAAAATACATATACATAAAATATATTACATACATAACATATATAGTATAGTATAGTAAGTACATACATAACCACATTAATGATGATGATGAGAACAACTAGAGATAATATGTAGGAGATTAAAAAGTATTATTACACGACTGCCCACATAAAGTATTATGTTAAGTGTTATTACACGACTGCCCATATAAAGTATTATGCTGAGTATTATTACACGACTGCCACATAAAGTATTATGCTGAGTATTATTATACGACTGCCACATAAAGTATTATATTAAGTATTATTACACGACTGCCCACATAAAATATTATGTAAAGTATTATTACACGACTGCCCACATAAAGTATTATGTTAAGTATTATTACACGACTGCCCGCATAAAGTATTATGTTAAGTATTATTACACGACTGCCCACATAAAGTATTATGTTAAGTGTTATTACACGACTGCCCACATAAAGTATTATGTTAAGTATTATTACACGACTGCCCACATAAAGTATTATGTTAAGTATTATTAAACGTCTGCCCACATAAAGTATTATGTTAAGTGTTATTACACGACTGCCCACATAAAGTATTATGCTGAGTATTATTACACGACTGCCACATAAACTATTATGCTGAGTATTATTACACGACTGCCACATAAAGTATTATGTTAAGTATTATTACACGACTGCCCACATAAAGTATTATGTTAAGTATTATTACACGACTGCCCACATAAAGTATTATGTTAAGTATTATTACACGACTTCCCACATAAAGTATTATGTTAAGTATTATTACACGACTGCCCACATAAAGTATTATGTTAAGTGTTATTACACGACTGCCCACATAAAGTATTATGTTAAGTGTTATTACACGACTGCCCACATAAAGTATTATGTTAAGTATTATTACACGACTGCCCACATAAAGTATTATGTTAAGTGTTATTACACGACTGCCCACATAAAGTATTATGCTGAGTATTATTACACGACTGCCACATAAACTATTATGCTGAGTATTATTACACGACTGCCACATAAAGTATTATGTTAAGTATTATTACACGACTGCCCACATAAAGTATTATGTTAAGTATTATTACACGACTGCCCACATAAAGTATTATGTTAAGTATTATTACACGACTTCCCACATAAAGTATTATGTTAAGTATTATTACACGACTGCCCACATAAAGTATTATGTTAAGTGTTATTACACGACTGCCCACATAAAGTATAATGTTAAGTATTACTACACTTCTGCCCACATAAAGTATTATGTTAAGTGTTATTACACGACTGCCCACATAAAGTATTATGTTAAGTATAATTACACGACTGCCCACATAAAGTATTATGTTAAGTATTATTACACGTCTGCCCACATAAAGTATTATGTTAAGTGTTATTACACGACTGCGCACATAAAGTATTATGCTGAGTATTATTACACGACTGCCCACATAAAGTATTATGTTAAGTATTATTACACGACTGCCCACATAAAGTATTATGTTAAGTATTATTACACGACTGCCCACAAAAAGTATTATGTTAAGTTTTATTACACGACTGCCCACATAAAGTATTATGTTAAGTATTATTACACGACTGCCCACATATAGTATTATGTTAAGTATTATTACACGACTGCCCACATAAAGTATTATGTTAAGTATAATTACACGACTGCCCACATAAAGTATTATGTTAAGTATTATTACACGTCTGCCCACATAAAGTATTATGTTAAGTGTTATTACACGACTACGCACATAAAGTATTATGCTGAGTATTATTACACGACTGCCCACATAAACTATTATGCTGAGTATTATTACACGACTGCCACATAAAGTATTATGTTAAGTGTTATTACACGACTGCCCACATAAAGTATTATGTTAAGTATTATTACTCGACTGCCCATATAAAGTATTATGTTAAGTATTATTACACGACTGCCCACATAAAAGGAGTGCATTGTTTTCTGGTCTAATGTGTATGTTTATAAGTATTTCACGATATCTTTTAAACGGCTTGATGGATTTTAGAACGCGACGTATCGCTAGATTTGTATTTGTTTGTATTTGGTACCGTGAGTGACATGGGATACTTTTAACCAGACTCATCCTAAAAAGAGGGGTAATTTTTTATGCAATCGTCTTTTAAGAACTTTTAAGCTATTGCATAGCTTTTATCGCTGGCTTTGAGCGCGGCGACCGAATCAAGAAATTCCGTAACGAAAATAAAACCTACGACCCCACGCTCGGCCGAGTTCTAAATAACTTACAGTGCCATCTATTAGCGATTTGCGGTACTAAAAGGACTTAGTCAATTAGTCAATTTTACTGGTGTAACTTTCTTAGTGTTAATTTAAGTATTACATAAACATCCCGCGCCCCAAGGACTATATGGTACTGGTAAATACTGCATAAATAAAAAATAAATAAATAATTATAATTTGATAAAAAATGCTATGCAATAGCTTTACCGCAGCAGTCTCTGAGTGCCACACTTTTTTTTTATTTAAAGTTATTTTGTCCGTAGTTATTACTTAGCGCAAGAGATATACAGTTATTCAAATTTAACGTACATATTTCTACACAGGTAACAAACAATGTATTTATTTTTATTATTAGGTAATTCATCATCATCATCATATCAGCCGAAAGACAAAGGCCTCCCCCACGGATTTCCACGACGACCGATCCTGCGCTGCCCGCATCCAGCAGGTTCCCGCGCCCTCCACCAGGACGTCGTCGTTGGTCCACCGCGTGGGTGGCCTGCCTACGCTACGTCTTCCGGTGCGCAGTAGGGTATTTAGGAATAAGTTATCAAAATTTATATTCCCTAATGTTGTATTCTTTGTAATGTATGCGTCTTCTGTCATTCTTCGGCACTTTCTCTTTCCAAGGTGCGCTGTAAGAAATTTCTTACAGAAATAAGCTGCACCTTTTGTATGTTTTTATCTTTTTTTATGTTTGTTTGTCCCTTTTTCTCTGTACAATAAATAGTGAAATCCTTATTCTTAATAATATTATTAACGCGAAAGTTTGTATGTATGAATGATTGTTACTCTTTTACTACTTAACTACTAAACGTATCTAGATGAAGTTTGGTAGGTAGACAGATTAGGACCTGGATTAAGATATAGGCTACTTTTTTCCACGTTCGCGAGCCGCTTGGGGCTCGCGCACTGCGCACCCTCGGATACCTAATAGGTAGACACGCGAGCTAAGCCGCTGGCAAAAACTAGTAGTTAAATCAATAGGTAAATAAATAATCTTATCCGAAACTTTAATTAGCTAAGGAGGAATGTACTAGGCACTCCAAAAATGATATCATTAGTAGTGTGTAAGGAAAACTTTATTTTATTGTGGGTTCACAAAACATTGAACAACAAAAAAAACATATGAAATTAAAAAAAATGTAAGCACCTTCCAATTTTTTTTTTCATTAGACACGTACGAAAAACGAGCAATTTGTTTGTAAATAAAACTGGACCGTGTTCGTACCCCGACACCTTTCATATAATCTGGAAAGTACGAATTAAATTTTATCACGTAGGCACAAAAAAGGAGGCTCATACAACCCTTGCTCTGACAAAAAATGGAATATTTCTTTTTGATTAGAACAATATATTGTGCCTTTGGAGGAGCTGCAAGGCACAGGGGCGAGCGGAGATTGTATTCATCATCATCATTGGTAAATGCTATGGCATATCGGTATTTGTATTTGGAGATCTTGCTCCCACCAAACTGTTAGGGGGAGGGGAGGGGTGGGTTGAACCAGGCTTCACAAACTTGGTCACTCTAGGAATAAATTAGATTAAATTAGATTCATACTATCAATGTCACTTTTTAAAAATGTCAAAAGATAGGATAATAATTATAATAGTAAAAAAAATAATCGAGCGAGACATACAGTACTCGCATATGATGTGTAACATGTGACAAAATACTTTATAATAGGACGGCAAAGATACGGCAGACTAGGCTGTATGGTCATAGAGACCTTTGCCTTTTCCGCGCTTTTAAAGCCTGAAAAAAGGACGGCAAAGATACGGCAGACTAGGCTGTATGGTCATAGAGACCTTTGCCTTTTCCGCGCTTTTAAAGCCTGAAAAAGCGCGACTCCCTGGGACACATTTCCGTCCCATGGGACACTTTTCCGTCCCATTTCACGAAATCACTCCCACAAATTGCAGGAAAGCGAGAGCAAAGATGTTACACATCAAAAAGGTAACATTAATTTAATGAAGTAAAAAGATTTTAATTGAAAATACCAATAATAAAAAAAACAATATAATCTAAAATTGAAAAAGTATAAGATATCATTTTCAAACATAAAACCGGTCAAGTGCGGGTCGGACGCGCTCAAAGTAGGCTTCCGAAGTCTTTTCAAAAACTTAATGTTTAATTAAAAAAAAACGTTTATATTTACTGTTGGTAATAGAACATTTTGCGAGGAAAATATTTGAACTTTTGACAAATTTAACTACACATCTTAAATGTCTGTTACTCCGAAACTAAGAGTCTGCTTAGCCGTTTTAATTGATAATACTTTTTTTTTCAGATGTCCTGAAAAAGCAGTTTAGCTTGTGGGGAGAGGGGGAGGGACACTTGACTCGAACAAAAATTAGCACTTTAAATTTTAATGTTTTGCAAACCCATCCCTGATTCAAAAAAAGTTTTAGTGCTTTGAAAGACCTATTCACACGACGATACACGATAGGGTACGTTAGCAAAAAAAAAATCAACCCCTTTTCACACGTAGGGGGTACTAAAAAAAAAATTTCAAGATTTTATAGTACAAATTCGTCGGCGTGATTAATATGAACAACCATGCCAAAGTACAGCTTTCTATAGTATTGATAGTCTGCGATCTAAGCCGCAGACAGATGGACAGACAGACTGACATGGCGAAACTTCAAGGGTTCTATGTTGACTTTGGAACCCTAAAAAGTAATTCATATTTTTTTAGTACTAAGGAGTTATATAATATTATTTGAGTGCGACAGACGCATTTCAAGAGGTTAATCAGAATAAGAAATTGAATAGATTTCTTCAAAATACCTGTGATCTATTCGCAGAAAAATGGTTTTTATACAAACCGATCGGCTCTACCTATAACGAACTTTCTATAAGAAAAGAAGTCTTTTTTTTTAGGATCAGTCCTTGGTTCCTTAGGAACAGTTGTTCAGTTTTATCTTTTTATTCACCTCCTAAAATGCGTCCGTCTTCTTACCAGTCACCTCTTAAATACGTCCGTTTTTACCATTACCCTGCCCTGTTGGTATACGAGCTATTTGTTGGAGTCAATGAGTTTCGTCCCCGATTACCTAACTGCTGTAGGCTATGGGCTAAGTCAGATTTCCCTACTGGCCGTTATAACGCAAAAAAAAATGTTTGAATTTTTTTTGTTTATTTTTTTCCATGTCAGAAAAATGATAACAAAGGAACTATAAAAATCATTATTTCAGAGGTATAACTGGGTTACCTACCTTTATCCTACTTCAAGATTCACATCTAAATAGTTCCTGAGGAGCCTCCACCGGTAAGTATAGGCTTTGTACTTGCACAGGCAGGTACCCGCTTGCTCTTGTCGCTTGCACTATCTACAAAAACCCCTTTTTCGAGTATGGCAAATTAAGCATGGACGCCCTTTGCGGCTCCAGGCAAAAATTCAATTACGAACTTTGGGCCCATCCCAAGGGCCCGCCTAAAGGGTGTGCTTTTTCCTGTGAATTTTTATGCGGGCCCTTTACCAGGTCGTAAACGGGGTGTATATGAATATTCCATTTACGTAAACCTCCAGGGTTGATGGGAAGTGGAATTGCTTTATATATCCAAGTTGGGTGGTGAATTACATTATGTTGTTCCGCTGATGATTTCGATTCCTTTGTTTTTGGGATGCCGCACTCAAACAAGGGGACTTTTTTTTTTCACAATTGCTAAGCCCTTGGCTGATGGTAAGTGACGATGATGCCGAAGATGGAAGCGTGCTTACGAAGATTCCCCAACGCAATAGAGAACTGACTATCTTATCTTCAAGCCGGAACACATCAATGTTGTTTAACACTGATGTTTGGCGGCAAGACTTAGATAAGATGGTGGTAGTTGGCCAGGCGGGCTTCGAAAATACCCTACCACCAACCAAACCGAGTCTTACAAGTTGACCCCACCGGGAATCGAACCCGCGACCTCCTGTTGCGAAGCGAATGGACTAACCATTACACCACGGAGGCGGTTAAGACCTATTAATAAGCCTACGCGTAGCTGTATCTTTACAAACCAAAATAAGTAGCTGGTTCATATTTTCACAAGTTATGTGTTATTTATCATGACCGATTTTATGTATGGTGGTTATTCTGAGTATCCTTTAATCACTGCTGACAATTGTATTTTCGGAAAGTCGTCATTTTATACTTGGACATTTTACCTAGTAGTCTTTTGTTTCCTTAACCAGTAATTTTTATATAATATGGTGGTTTTTCCGAGTGCACTTTAATCACTAATGACAATTGTATTTTCTGAAAGTCGTCATTTTGTACTTGGAGGACTTTGTATTATGAGGAATAAATTATTTTGATTGCAAATAAGAAAACAACGCTAGGGTAAAATCCATTGTCATTTTAAACTGTCCACAAGTAGGCACACCGTGGGTTCCGCACACTTCTCCACAAGGAGCCTTAAAAAACGTGAACGAGTACATTTATTCGGTTTAGTTAAAAGACATCAACGAGAGTGACAGAAAAATAAAATTTCTTCCACATTTAGTCTGGAAAACTTAATGCGAGTACGACTTACAGCTGGTCAGTTTTTATTATTAGTTTTTTAGGGTTGCGTACACCTAAAGGGTAACTAACGGGACCCTTTTACCAGGCCTCCGCTGTCTGTCCGTCCGTCTGTCCATCTGTCAGCGGGCTGTATTTCATGAACCTTAATATATAGGTAGACAGTAAATTTTCAAAGAATATGTATTTCTGTTGCCGCTGTAACTTAAAAAAACAAAAAATTTAAAAAATATATAAAAAACCTCTTTTATAGGTCCTTAGAAGTATTTTTAATTTAGCTCTATCGTTAAAACTGTAATACATATAAGCGTGATACTTGGTGTAATTAAAGCACTGAAATAAAACAACAAATATTAAAAGGCAGTGTAAGTCGTACTTGCGCTAAGGAGACCGAACTGAATGACAAAAATCTCATTGTTTTGCTCGCGTTGATGGCTTTTGTTTGTAATGTGAATAGGTGTTATTGTCATTACATTATCTAGTTGTGTGGAGAGGTGTGGTGGTGCGGAACCCTCGGAGTACTAGTCCGACTCGCACTTGACTGGGTTTTTCTTATATAACTGTATGTACATAGAAGCAGATACATAGAGAAGTCATATTAAAATTCTGAGTGCGGGTCACGAGTATAAAATAAAGTCATTATGTAAATTTGAGCAGCTTTTTGCGCCAACTTCGTAGGTGATTTGCGAGATGGCGCTTTTAATGTTTTTAACTTAGAATTTTATGTGAGGGTAGAATTTAAAATGCTTAATTTTTCAAAGTCCGCCATAAGCTTACTGTTCTTCATGGTGCGATATTCCGAATACATCTTGGATACATATTTTTGAACGCTCTTCTTGTTCTTAATTGTATATGGAAACAAATAAAGCTATTTGTTTCTTAGTTTCAAATCTTATGATTATGTTTATGACTGACTTTCATCTCCTTTTACGTATCAATTTCGCACACAAATTCAGTTACCATATTAAGAAGTATTATGTAAATTCAACGATTGCAACGACTCGTTCCTTCGAACCACAGGGTCCAGGTTCGAATCCGAACGGCCAACGCACTTATGAGTTTTCGAAACTTACGTACGTACATTTTACTTATCGATTGCTTTAGTGGCGATGGAAAAAATCGTGAGGAAACCTGCATATCTGATTCCAGATGTGTAGAAGGTCACGTTGCGCATGTCTTTAGGTATAGTAAATGGTAAGTATAACACCAGGCAACCGCCGGTCTGTCCCTTGGATAGCATGGTTGTACACCAGGACAAGAGCGTAATTCTACCTTCGACCTACCTTAACCCTCATGGTAAGAGAGGAAACGTGGGCGCCATGTAGTCTCCTGATTCCTTCCTGAATAATGACAATAGAGCATATTTTTTTTTACATCAAACTTATATCTACCATGGTCATACCCCTCCCCTATGTTTTGTTTTTTTCCTTGATTCTGATGAAAAACTGAGACAATTGCCCAATTCAAACGTCATTTTCAGATGCCCACCAAAACAATAATACGCATATTAACAATAAAATGAAAACATAGAGGCATAGGCGAAGCGTTTTATTAATTAATTTAAAAAAAATTTATTATAATTGCTCAAGTTTTGAAGGAGGAAATAGGGGACTACGAAATACTGTTTTGGTCAATTTTAGTGCCTATTATCGGTCTGCGCTGCAGTTCTCCCTTTCTTGCTGCATACGAAGAGGTTTCGTGAAGGGAGACAGCAACATTTTATTAAAATACCTATTCTTTAGACCGCGTTTCCTCTTCCACGGCTGGATATTGCTTTTGCCAATATTCAACCCTGAACTCTAACAAACGTGCACAAATTAAAGTTTCACATATTATATCTTATCCGCTGGATGCGGGCAGCGCAGAACCGGTCGTCATGGAAATCCTTGGGGGAATCCCATGTCCAGCAGTGGACGTCCGTCGGCTGATATGATGGTGATGATGATATATATTTATCGTTTTTTTTACCATGTTTTTCGGGTGTATGTCTGTATGTAATTGTATGTCTGTTTCTTTGGCTGCGATTCTGAAGTGCGAGGTGTAGTTAGATTCGTCTTGAGCCCATGAGTGATATAGGATTTTTTTCCGATTACCCAAAAAGAGAGGGTTAATGTTTTTATACAGTCGGGTTTAATTTTTTTTCAATACAGTTTGCTCGAAAAGTGGTACTTTGTATGCTAGTTTATTATGCGCAAAATTAATTTTACCACACACGTGCTTTTTCCTTTTCCACTTTTTTTTCATTTGTAGCTCTGAGAAACAAGACATTTCAAGTAAATAAAAAAAATTAATAATCAAAGATCTTCTTTAAGAATTTTGAAAGGAGAATTTAAAAAAAAAAGAGATAGGTTGTTCCTCCTTGATGTTAGTACATAAACCGTTATGTACTAACATCAAGGAGGAACAACCTATCTCTTTTTTTTTAAATTCTCCTTTCAGCTACCGAGCTGATTACATTTTCTTTAAGTTATGTTTTTTGTGAAGAAAGGAGATGAAGCGCACAGGTCATCTTCCCAAGGAGGTTTTAATGCTTAATAATGTTATCCCAAGCCTTATTTTATTTTATTTATGGTAATATTAAGAAAAAACTTAAGCATGCTTTGCTTACGTATGCCTAGCTAAACTAAATATGGCGCAATTTTCGTAAAAATGAATTGAGTTGTTTTAGTTGTGCATGCATGCGAATAAAATTTATCATCATCATCATATCAGCCGAAGGACGTCCACTGCTGGACATAGGCGTTCCAAAGGATTTCCACCAGCTGTTCTACGAGCTACGTGCCCCGCCCACTGCCACTTAAGTTTAGCAATTCTGAGAGCTATGTCGGTTACTTTGTTTCTCCTACGGATCTCCTCGTTCGTGATTCGATCACGCAGAGAAACTTCGAGCATAGCACGCTCCATTGCCCTGTGGGTGACCTTGAGCCTTCTTATGAGGCCCACAGAGAGACCATGTCTCAGTTTCGTATGTCATCACTGGCAACACACACTGGTCGAAGACCTTGGTTTTAAAACACTGCGGTATTTGGGGCGTAAAGATTTTGCGAATAAAATGATGAATAGTTAATATAAGTGTAATAAAAAATAAACCTATGTGAATGTATAGGAAAAAAAAAACAGATTTTTTAATAAAAAATAATAATAAAAATCTTTATTTTACAAGAGAAAGATTACAAAAACTGTGAACCTTAACTCCTAAACTAGGTAGAAACCTGTATTTCAGGAGTTAATGACTCCCCTGCTGTAAATTACAATTTTTAACTTTCTATTGTAACTTTAGTTACGAGTAGATACTCTTAAGTTAGGTTAGTTACAAAAGCAAAATAAATAAAAAAAAAACCGGATTAAATAATATATATATATATATCTTAACTTAAAGAACAAGAAATAGTTTTTTCGAAGATATGCGTGTGTGTCTATGTGTGTGTGTGTGATTACTTCCCGGACATTTAAAATGAGCCAGGAGTCGCGTTAAATGAACTTTGATTGCTGAAACCTTGATAGGTAACGAGTATGTTCCCACGTATTTAGTTTTTCTGTTACGGTAATGAGGGCGATCGGGCCTTATTCGACCACGCGGGCCCAGTGCGGGTTGGTAGACTTCACACACAACCTTCGAGTTTCTTCGAAGGCGTGTGCAACCTGCTTGTTTTCCTGCACCGTAAGAGCGTCGGATAAACGTACATATGAGATCGAAATTCGAAAACACATTGATACGCGGCAGGACTCTACCCACGAATTCTCAGATAGGAGGTATCGGCCCTTGCCGTTGCGCCACCGACGCTCTGTATGTATTGTACAGTACTATTTTTCTCAAAACTGGCAGGTCCAATTTTGATGCCGCTTTGCACAAGGGTGTAGTTGAGGTATCCCCACACAATTACAGTGTCGCTATTGGTTCTTAGACCACTTTTGCCCACTCTCCTTTGATCTAAACTGCTATGTGTCTCTAGCACTATTCTTATTGTCTCTATAGAATAGAATAGAATGCTTTATTTGCTAAGTATAAAAGGTCTTACAATAGTTTTAGTATCCTTATTTAGCTACTTTAGTGGTATTAGCATGTAAATATTTTTTATGAGTACAAAATAATGATATAAAGTAAGTCCAAGTAATTAATCAACATTTTCCAAATTCATAATTCAAATGAAATAATCATACACTGCAGATCAACATAGAATTTTATTTTAATTGCTTATGTTTTAGAAAACGTCAATAAATTAAAACAAGTTCTGAATAACTAGTTACTTAAGGGGATAACACTCGGTTCTTGTGTTCTTCATTGTAGCACTCACTACACTGATGTCATATAGATGAAGGCAATAAGTAAGTGGTTCGTTTAGTAGCTCGCCCCTCTGCCCATCCTAGCCCCATACTTACCCACACATACCCCACCTCCCCCTTGTACGTAAACACGGAGATAAGGGGCGAATCCCAGCGATTTACGTCACATCTACTCATTACTGATTCCTACGAAGGCTTTGCGAATTACCGACCCTTGAGGGTACGGGCAGGGCTGGAGCGAGGCGAAGGGGGAAGCAAAGGGGGGAGGGGGGGGGGGTAATAAATGGCTGTGGACCGCAGCGACCCTCGGGGTTGACGTCGCCAACTTTTTTGACAAATTGCCTCGGAAGTGCGTTCCTAATCTATACCTACAAGGTGGATAAAGTTCGCGGCTGCATTTACACTGTATTGAACAATTATTTAAACATGCTGAACAGCATCCTAGGTTAAGAGACAGAGAACTTACGCGATTGTTAGTACCAAAATGTAAAAGCTCTGTATATGAGAGAAACTGTTATTTTATGTCAATTAAGGTTTATAATCACATACCTCGTGACTTCAGGGAGCTCCCACAAAAATATTTTAAAAACAAACTTGCTAGTTGGCTGACAGACAAATGCTTTTATGACTTAAATGAATTTTTTAATCAATAATTTTATGAGAAGGTACTTATTAATTTTTTATTGACATTATAATTAGAATTATAAGTGTTTTGTATGCCATTTATTGGCGAAACACACTGTTCCACAATTCCATTTAACTATAATTTAAACTAAGATCCTTATTACTGTGTTTCCACAAATAAACTATTTCATTTTATTTCATTTCATTCATTTCATTTAATTAACTAGCTGTTTCCCGCGGCTTCACCCGCGTGGACGTTTCTATGTCTCTTCGAGGGTGCGCCGTGCGCGAGCCGCAAGCGGTTTGCGAGCGTGGAAAAATGTAGACGACGTGTTAATCCAGGTCCTAAACTGTCAGATCCGTTTAATGGTTTTTGCGTAAAAGAGTAACAAACATACATCCATACATTCTTACAAACTATCGCGTTTATTAATAGCTTTTTCCCGCGTCTCCGCCCGCGTGGACAGCATTTTTATGTCTTTAAGGGTGATTAGTAAATTATGTCTTTTCTCACCTACTCAACCATCTCTGTGAAAAAAATCACAACAATCGAGTATTTTTTTAGTTCCCTCAGGAACTGCATCAGATTATGCTATTCTCCCGGGATAAAAAGTAGCCTATGTCCTTCCCCGTGACACAGGCTACCTGCATGCCAAATTTCATCAGGATTGGTCAAGGTGTTGAAGCGTGAAAAGGTGACAAACAAACACATTTTCACATTCATTATTAAGTAAGGATTCGATTTGTAAACTTGGTATAAAATGACTGAACTTTGTTTGTTCCGAATGTTTAAGTTAATATATGTATCAGTTTTATAAGTAGAATATTTGCAGTTTCAGCTTGTGATCGATCTATCTATCTATCTATCTATCTGATATACTTAGCTCTGTATTTTAGGGTTCCGTAGTACAACAAAGAACCCTTATAGTTTCGTCATGTCTGTATGTCCGTCTGTCCGCGGCCTAGCTCCTAGACTATTAGGTAGTAGTTAAGAACTGAAATTTGGCAAAGATATATATAATAACTAGCTGTTTCCCGCGGCTTCACCCGCGTGGACCACGTTTCTATCACTTTTCGAGGGTGCGCAGTGCGCGAGCCGCAAGCGGCTCGCGAGCGTGGCAAAAAGTAGCCTATGTCTTAATCCGGGTCCTAATCTGTCTACCTACCAAATTTCAGCCAAATCCGTTCAGTAGTTTTTGCGGGAAAGCGTAACAGACAGACAGAGTTACTTTCGCATTTATAATATTAGTAGGGATAACGCGGAGAGAACTGTAAAAAAAGTGTTGAAAAAAAAACTTTTTAAGGGTACCTTCCCTACAAGTTTAGTTGATGTGTAGTTAGTATTGGATTATTGGAAATGGTAAATGGAGTGGACTGGGACTTTAAAATTATTAAAGAGCCGGCCCTCCTCAATTTCACGTAAACAATAGTCAAAATAAAAACATCTTTAGCGCCATTTCTGAATATTTTTTTGTATGGGAGGTATCTTTAATATTAGGATTAAAAAAATACTTCCCCTAACAAACAATTTAAAATATCTTTCTTCAATTTTTATCAAAATCGGTCAAGTGTTTCTCCGCAAATCTTTTTTCGAACCACTGTTTTGGTGTCTATGGTGTCTATGGTGTTTTATTTTTTATCAAGATCTCGAAAACGATTTTTCGGTCAATTTTCTTTTACGCTTTCGTCGCTCGAAAGTAAAAATTCAATAAACATGTTTATACCTAATGCTACAAACAAACAAACAAAACCCCTTATCTGCACGATATGTAAACAGATAAACAAGTAAGCGCAAAACAGAAGATCCTGTAAAAACAAGCCGTTTGGGGTTCCGCGCCCAAGTAAACAGGCCTCTTGTTTACCCCCTCCCCCCTTAATTAATTTTCTCATTTCCCATTACTTAGCTGGCGTACTGGGGGGATTCTGTACTAACTCCTACGCTGGTCTGTGTTCAAAAATAAATAGCCAGATAAATGTTAAAAAAATACAAAATTTCTCTGGCTTCATGGTCCACGTACATTCTGTTTAATTAATTAAGAATATATCTTCTGCGCTGTTTCATTTATCAAAACATCACAAAATTTTAGTATAAACATACCTTCTTCACTCGATTCTCTTCTATCACCGAGATTCAAGATTCAAAATAATAATTTGGATTTTTCATTTGTAATTGTACATTTTGTTTTGATTTGGCATTAAAACTTGAGTGCTTTGAAAGAAACGGCCGATTTTGGAGGAAAATAAAATGATTTTTTTAAAAAAAGCTAAGAGCTACATTCTCTTTTTTTTCTGTCAAGCTAGTTTTGTTAGCTAGTCTTAGTATAGAGCCATAAATGTCTTAAATTTATTTAAAAAACAAAAACGTCCTTAAAACTTAATTTCCAGGCTTGTGACTAGACTACACGTAATCGAAAAATCTGGTAATTGATACCTAGTTTTGTACTGCGAACCCTTAAAGTTGATAGCTTGGGTAATCTAAAGGGTACATTTAAAAAAAAAAATTTCGTTGTCCAACCAATCCTCACAGCATAACTCTTCTTTTAAGCCCTCAGGATAGAACCAAAACAGAATCAGGCCGTTCCAATTATAAAAGGCAACCATCCCAAAAACCCTCGGCTAAAACAAAAAAAAGTTATTTAAATAAAACCCGCTCTCTATGTCGCATAAATTGCCCCCATTAATATCCGGCCCCACGAAATATTGTCTTGAAAGGATAATCAAATACAAAAACGGGGAAATGGCGGTGCGTCATTTCCATAACATTTTCCCCCTTTCAGCCCCTTTCGGCCCCTTCCGCCCCCCTTGTGGGGCCTGTTACGAACGAGCTTAAGGCTAACATTAGAGGACGAGGGCAGAATTACATGGCACGGTCATTAATTGTACTGAAAACATTAGGACGCCGCTGCGCAATTAAAACCACCCGTTTTTTGTTATAAATTTACGCTTTTTTTGTAGATTAATAATAATTATAAAGAAAGTATCCCACAAACTTTCAATATTCAGGCGAATCAATGATATTTTGGGTTTTTGTAAATACAATTTAGAAGCGACGCATAATGCGTTCATTATTGAAAATTTTAGACGCAATTAAATTAAACTAAATTTATTAATATTATTAAACGACAACGTAACAACAATAACCGGAAGATACTAAGGTAATTAATTAACCTGCTGCGATCTTTGACATTAATTAAATTAATTAAGAGCTAAATTATTAGAAGGTTGAATCAAAGCTTTGCGCATTGAATCAGAGCAGGACCGGTCGTCGTGGAAATCCTTGGGGGAGGCCTTTGTCCAGCAGTGGACGTCTATCGGCTGATATAATGATGATGCATCTAAGCTTCTATACATTTCACAATTCCTCAAAAGGTACATTCATCATTAAAGATAACACAGCTCTACAAAAAAAAAAAATTTTTTTGTTGCCCTGGATATCTTAGCAAATTTTGATGTTTTCAAGTGCCCAGATTACTAATTTATTCATGAAAGTATTGAATGTGCTCTTGTTTTTATGATTATTGCACATCTTATATTTTGATCAATTATCGGCTTGTTAGTAATAAAATTCATTTTCCCAGTCATGATTAGAGTTCTGCGTAAAAAAAAACGAGAGCAAATCTTACAAAATCATTGATAGTTTCATGAATTGTGAGCATAAATATATTTAAAATCAATTTTATATCCAGGGCAACGAAGCTACTGTAGACTAGTGTAATGTTTTCATTTCGTTCGCTAACGAGAACACAGTCTCACACATTTACTGTACAATAGACAAAAGGGAAAATTGCTTTGTACGTAGGTACGCACGTGGTTATAATGCAAATGTACGGAGAGGCCATTGGCGTCCTCGGGCGCTTCCAAATCCCTGTACTTAAATTTTGCGTCCCTTTTTTATATACAAAAGCCAACCATCTGCCCCCGAGACGTGCACACCAAAACCACCCCTTTCTCTCCACACAGAATGCTCATTTTTCCTCAACAGTACTCCAAAAGGGACTCTCCAAAAGATTTTCAACTTTATTTTTGAGCTGCAACGAAACATTTTCACACTGTCAACACCAAATGAGCCTTTGAGAAAACCGGCGTTATGTAATAAAAACATTTATTTTGTCCGTTTCCGAGTAAATGGGACTTCTCTTCCCCTTATGTACCGTGATTTAGTGCGCCAGAGATCGTTTTGATAACTCCTTTTCATATTTCGCTCGCCGGAGCGTTATCTTAGTAGAAAATGCGAAAAGTTACCTTGTTTTAAAAACGTTCGTTATACGTGCACGGCGTGGGTGTTTTTTTTTTTTTCAGTCACGCGTTTTCTTTATCCGTTACATGTAAGTTTTAAATTCAGAGGTAAAGAGTCTCCAGGAGGCTCGAGTTTTCATACAAACGTAGTTCCGCTTTAATACAAAAACTACATGCCGGATTGAATCCAAACTTTGTAAATATATTAAGTAAACACATATCGATGTTTGTACTTAGTTTTCGATGTACCAATATTAATTGGAAAAAATTAAGAGCAATTTCAAACTTTTAGGACAAAAATTAGTTTAAGCCTTTGTTTAAGTATGTTTAAATTTACTACAATGAAAACTAATTACAAACATCGATATGTGTCTATTTAATATATTTTCAAAGTTTGGATTTAATCCGGCATGTAGTTTTTGTATTAAAGTGAGACTACGTTTGTATGGTAACTCGAGCCTCCTGGAAACCCTTAAAAGCGAGCGTTCCATCTATTCCACTTCACTTGTGCACTGATTAATCAAACTTTTCACTTTTTAGTCTTTTGATTTTAAAACTATACTTGTTTTTACAAGTGTCAGCTGTGTTTTTTGCACTGCCCGACTCAAATGCTGATTGTTGACTGCCCCATATACGAGTATTATTATATTGTAGCCCATGAGGTCGCCTGAGCCATGTTGCGGAACCCGTTTGCAGGGTTGCAGCAAAGAGTTCGCATTCCGCGTACCTGCGCTATGCAGAATTTGTTGATTAACCCTCTCTTCGACCAGTAAACCAGTTTTAAACATTATTATGATGTCCATTGATACGGATAGTGTAAAGGACCAGTTTGTGAAGAATGCAGCGATAGTGTGATCGACACAGAGCTGGCTATTGCAACAACTAGTGGGAAGGGGGGGTAATTACCCCACTGTCCAAAGAAGAGGGTAATGTTTTTCAGATATGAGTATTCATGAAATTATATATGTATATATGTTTCTTCAGCTGAGCTAAAAGCTAGAAGGTTTTCTTTAAGTCTGCATCTGCCCCTCAACCAGCGGAGTAAGTGAGGAAACCATGAGACTTGCTGATGATTTTAAATTAGTAGATATTGTAGATCTGTACGCCCTCCACATATCCAACTGGCAAGAAGTGAGGGATGGTGTTAAAGTTGTCGGAAGCCAAGATCTGGATCGCTGAGCTAGCGCAGTAAGTTACATATTTTGGGTATCAAAAGGTGGCAGAAATGGTTAATAGGGGATCGGACTGCTAGTCATTTGAGTTACTTTTTATGATCTGTCAAAAACGAAATTTTGTTCTAAAAATTTTTGAAATACCCACAAGTGACGTCATAGATTTTTTGCGTCATTGACGAATTTATTTTGTGAATTTGATCAATTAAAAATTGTAGACGTGATGGTAAAGCACAACAAGTAAGGTTTTTCGAAACTTCAAGAGGAGAGCAATTTAGGAAATCATATTTCAGAATTTATTTCTGATGCAGTCCGATCCCCTATTTTAACCGACTGCCCACTTAAGAGAGTTATGTCATGTAATTTTAGCCGACTGCCCACTTAAGAGAGTTATGTCATGTAATGTTTTTCACGTGTACATATATGTTCGTAAGTAATTTATGTATGTACTAGCTAGTGGATTCCCGCAGCTTCGCCCGCGCCGATCCCGATTTTTGCCTTTAAAATCCTTTCTTAGCGGATGCCTACGTCATAACATCTACGTAAATGCCAAATTTCAGCCCGATCCGTCCAGTGGTTTGGGCTGTGCGTTGATAGATCACTATGTCGGTCAGTCAGTCACCTTTGAGTTATATATATTTAGATGTCTTGTTTCTTTGGGCGAACCTGTAGCGAAGTAACTAGTAGATAGCTCATCTGTGCCTGAAGCCTTTTAAGGGCTTTATGTATTTTGGAGTTCTAGGTGTCATTAGATACGTTTTTATGCTTTGAGTGTCATGAGATACATTATAAGCAGTTGGGTTCTTAATTTTCACCATCTGAAAAGGAGGTTAATTTTGACGGGTGTATATATGTATGTATGTCTGTTTATTAGGCTGAGCCTGTATATAGCCTAAACGGCTTGAAGGATTTTGGAGTGCGAGGTGTCGTTAGATTCGTCTAGATCCCCTTAGTGACATAATAACATTCTGGTTTTAATTTTTTAGATTAAATTTGTCTTTTAATTAATAGTATTTTATCCAATATAACGTTATTGTAATTTTTTTTATTTGAGAAACACGTCAATAAATTTTGTAATTCCCGCCACAGGTCTAGTTCGAATCTCAGTAATAGTACATTTATACTAATTTATGGTATGTCTCTACCTAATAATTATTTTACTTTATAAACATAGCATTCAAAACTAGCTGTTTGCCATAGTGGCTTCGCCCGCACAGATCTTGTTTTTTGCCGTTCCCGTGGGAATTTCCTAAAATACTTTCTTAACTTAACGATTTTATCTATCTTTAAGCGTTATATATAATGCAATTACTAAATGAAAATGACAAAATTGTCTTATTATATTCTTGTTCCTCTGCGTCTCTAAAACAGTCTTTCGACCGGTATCGATACATACATACATACATAAATACATACATACATACATACGTGATGTTCTTGTTCATTTCTAGAGATTTTGAGATACTTTTTATCAACTGTCAAAAATGACATTTTCATCTATAAATGTTTTAAAGGCGTAATTGTGACGTCATACTTTTTCATCGTCTTTTTTCACCCATTTTGTGATTTTTAGTCATGAAAAAAGACTTGATGCAAAACAATGCTGGTAATGTTTATATAAATTTCACTAGGAGGACAATTTAATGATTTTTAGTTCATAATTGCAGTCATAATCTCAACTCTCTTATTAACCCGTGAGTTTGTCTAAAAATAAATATGAAAGTTTTAATCATTTTATTCACAAACTATTTATTAAATCACATTCAATATTTTTACGAACAACAAAAAAACAGTTTTTCTGAAAGTTGCTCAACAACTAACCACTCCAAAGAGCCCAGAAACCCTTTCACAACAGGGATGGCGACAGCATCAGAAATAAATTATGAGCTCTTGATCACTGAATTGCCCTCCTACTTAAACTTCGGAAAACCTTACTCGTTTTTTTTTCCATCAGGTCTTTGATTTTTAACTCACCAAATCACAAAATCCTTACTTATAATATTATAAATATGAAAATGTGTTTGTTTGTTACCTTTTTACGCTGCAACGCCTTGACCAATCTTTATGAAATTTGGCATGCAGGTAGCCTGTGTCACGGGGAAGGACATAGGCTACTTTTTATCCCGGGAAAATAGCATAATCTGATGCAGTTCCTGAGGGAACTGAAAAATACTTGATTGTTGTGATTTTTTGCACAGAGATGGTTGAGTAGGTGGGAAAACGACATAATTTACTCATCACCCTTAAAGACAGTCACGCGGGCGAAGCCGGGAAAAAGCTAGTAAGTACATAAATGACGCTGCTAAACTATGACGTCACGCCTAGGTTTTTAGCTTTTTACGCTTTTTAGAACAAAATGTCATTTTTGTTATATGGTAAAAAGTGACTCAGGTGACTAGCATTCGTCATCCATATTCTTGTGTTATGTACCGACGAGTATCTACCTTAATACCTAGGTACCCACGATACAAGTATACGAGAGAGCGCCGAGAGAAAGGGTTAAGGGCTGCACCCTCGCCCTTCGCACCAGCTCGATCCTGCAGCGGAACCGCTGCAAAGCTCCGTGCGTCTACCTCTGCCTCGTACATAAAGCGAGCTTGCTGCTTGCAAAACAAAATAAAAAGTCAGTGAAGTGTGCGTCGGACCACGCATAGTGTGGGGTTCCGGAGACATTAAGGCGGTAATATTACAGATTTTCGTTATTTTTGACGTCAATTACTCCTAAACGAAAGAAAATCCAAGGTTAAAAAAAATACCCTTATGTTCCTAAAAGCTAAAAGCTATTAAAAACACGATTGAACAGTTTTGCCTCTATAGAAAAAATCCCTAAGATAGGTCTACACCGTTACTTTCAACTCTAGTTGTGACTAATATTTTGAAGTATAAATTGAAAAAAATATACAACAATATTTGTTATGATAATACAAAGGGAGTAATGGTGTTATTTTTTACACTTTCATTGTAGTTTTTGATTGAAACGAAAAACCATTGAAAATGTGTGGTTATTTTCTTTACTCTTTACACGTAAAGAAAAAGACAAAGACAACTGTTCCGATTAATACCTCGCCTTCATTGAAAACTGTCTCAGGATACCATCATCATTACAGCTCATATACGTCCCCACCGAGGGGCTCGAGCCTACCCTGAATCAGGGCGACTAGGCCTTAGTCAACCACGCGGGCCCAGTGCGGGTTGGTCGACTTCACACACAACCTTCGAGTTTCTTCGCAGGCGTGTGCAGGTTTCCTCACGATGTTTTCCTTCACCGTTGAAGCAATCGGTAAGTATGTATGTAAGTTTTTGAAAAACTCATTGGTACATTGGCCGTCCAGATTTGAACCCGGTACCTCTGGTTAGATGGACCGAGTCGTTACCGGTTGAGCCACCGACGCTACCATAAATACTTTTAATTAGGAGATTTTACTAAGGCCCCACTTACACGAGCGATTTCAAGTTTATAGACAGTTATCGTGAAGGGCACATAACGACTTTGACAGCTTTATTAGATAAGATAATTTATTTCATGTCACCAATCACCTGTAAAGTTACATATTTATTTATATAACCGCCTCCATGGCGTAATGGTAAGTCCATTCGTCTTCACACTAGGAGGTCGTGGGTTATCGAAGCCATACCGGGAATCGTCCCGGTGGGGTCAACTTGTGAGACTCGGTTTGGTTGGTTGCAGGGTATTTTGTAAGCCCGCCTGGCCACAGATTACTAAATAGTTACTTGCCTGGCTAGCTACCGCCATCTTATCTAAGTCTTACAACCATGCATCAGTGTTAACAACATTGATGTGTTCCGGCTTGAAGATAAAGTTAGCCAGTTCTCCATTGCGTTGGGGAATCTTGGTAAGCCCGCTTCCATCTCCGGCATCATCGTCACTTACCATCAGGTGAGATGATGCCAAGGGCTAAACAATTGTGAATAAAAAAAGTATACAAGATATATTAAAAATGTCATAGTGTAACATGATCGTCAAAAAATATAATTATTCAATGTCACATTAAAAAATTCGATGTCAAAATAAAATAAGATGTCAAAACAAAATAAAATGTTAAAAGTCAAACAAAATAATAAATAATGATGAATAATAAAAAGCAATTAAAATTTTTTTTTTTTTGAATTTATATACTTGAAAATGAACTGTTAAAAATATGTTGTAAGAAAGCACTACTTCATACATAAAACCGTCAAAGTTCGAGTCGGGCCCGCGCGCCAAGGGTTCCGTACCACCACTCCTGTCCACACCAGTACAAGCAATGCTATCTATACTCATTTAATCTAAATATATCAACGAGAGCGACAGATTTTTTTTATTTAATTCCGTAGAGCGAGCACATTTTGTATTTGGCCAGTTTTTATTTATTGGCACGTTACGCCATAGGAGGTGATTCACACGAAAATCACCTTTTATTTTGCACCTCATTTTTGTTTAAACAGACTCCAGTTTTTATTTTGAGTTATGAATAAATATTTACGTACACACGGCGCCACATCAAGCTATACGAAACCAGTAAACGCGGGCCTCGCGTATGTTGAAACGCACAGGCGTCGCGCTACTCGCGCGGCCAGCTTATACTGGTTTTGAATAGCTTGATGTGTCGCCGTGTGTAGTACATAGTTTTGCTACTAATAGAAGAAGGGACGCACTCAAAAAAACTTTCACTTCCGTGGGAGGATAGGTAAAAAAAATTACATAGCATTATATTATTCCCATTTAGCCTATTTTGTTTGTTTAAGTCTAATAATATCTGTAATTGTTTCAGATTTTGAAGTCACATACTTTAATTAAAAACTGTTTACAGAAACCTACTAAGTATTCAATTTATACAATCTATTTAAGTGAGGAGTACACTAAAAAAATATTTCATTTTACACGTAGGGAAGAGGCAACCATGAAACAGTATTTTTTCATATTGTCTTAATTTTTCATGAAAGGTTCTAATTTTACGTGTAAGTTCTAAATTTCGTTGCTTATTATTATAATAATATGTACTATATTATATTATTATACGTCTCTATTATAGACTGACTCGGTGGCTCAGTAGTTAGTGCCCTTGACTACTGATCCGAGGGTTGTGGGTTCGATCCCCACCCAGGGCAAGAATTTGTGTGATGAGCAGATTTGTTTGCTCTGTGTCTGGGTGTTAAATATATCTATATATGTATGTATTTAAACTTATACAGGGTGTAACATAAAGGTGTGGTGATACTTTAAGGTGGGCTTGTACCCATCAAACTGAACAACTTTCTCCATGGAACCCATAGTCAAATCGCAAAAAAAAATTTGGCTCTCCCATACTAAGTTGGCTGATCAGCTGATCGAGTTAGTATGGGAGAGCCAAATTTTTTTTTGCGATTTGACTATGGGTTCCATGGAGAAAGTTGTTCAGTTTGATGGGTACAAGCCCACCTTAAAGTATCACCACACCTTTATGTTACACCCTGTATAAGTATGTATATCAGTCTCTGGTAACCCATAACACAGGGAATCCTACTTTGGGACCAGATGACCATGTGTGATTTGTCCCAGAATATTTGTCCCAGAATATTTATTATACGGACGGAGAGACAGACAAGCGGACGGTTGACGAAATTTTAATTTAATACATTTCATACTTATTTATTCCTTGTAACAATGGGTATTGTATAGGAAATAGAACGAATGAAACTACAGCAACACAAGGTACAATGAAAATTAAAAACTTTATTAAAATATAGCTATGAAAATAAATGTCAGAAAATACATTTAACTAAAACAAATAACACAAAGAAATAGAGTACGAAAAATGTCACATCAAACGAAAATCGATATTAAATAGTTTTCAGACAACTTCTTTTTCATTAAAGTCTTTATTTTTATGAAAGCACTTTTCCAATAAAAACGTTTTCAATAATGTCTCAAAATTTTACTGATTAATCGCCAATTTCAACCTTGCTGCAAGTGAATTGAACATCAGGACTACCTGGTGTCGTGCAACGACCAAGTTGAGTACCCTCGGGCTTTCCTTTTTTACCATTTTGCCTAAGGAACCTTAAAAACACAAAGATGTTTGCCCAACAGAAAGTTGGTGAGCATAATTTATTGTAAACATATTTTATAACAGAAACTTTATAGGACGTAACGTAATTGGTATAGCAGCCATTAACTAGGTATTCTCTCTAAAAAAAATTCAACGCTAGACAAAAATACAAAAAAAAAACAAAATTTTTAGGGGATTGGACTGATAGTCATTTGAGTTACTTTTTATGATCTGTCAAAAACGAAATTTTGTTCTCAAATGTTTGAAATACCCACAAGTGACGTCATAGATTTTAAGCGTCATTGACGAGTTTATTTTGTGAATTTGATCAATGAAAAATTGAAGACGTGATGGAAAAACCACACAAGTAAGGTTTTTTGAAACTCCAAGAGGAGAGCAATTTAGGAAATCATATTTCAGAATTTATTTTTGATTCAGTCCGATCCCCTATTATTACGGCCTTGGTATAATCTCACCTGATGTTAAGTGGCGATGATGCTGAAGATGGAAACGGGCTTACCGAGATTCCCCAACGAAATGGGGAACTAGCTATCTTATCTTTAAGCCGGAACACATCAATACTCTAAACATTGATGTTTGGCGGCAAGACTTAGATAAGATGGTGGTAGCTGGCCAGGCGGGATTATAAAATGCCCTTCCACCAACCAAATAGAGTCTTGCAAACTTAGACGCCGCCGGGAATCAAACCCATGACCTTCTGATGTGAAGCTAATAAGCTTAACTATTAGCTACGGAGGCGGTTCAAATCAGCAAATCGATTTGTAAGAAGAGTTCAAATTGTTTTTTCGAATCGGTTATATCTCTTGGTTAAAGTTGTTCAGTATGATGAGTACAAGCCCCGTTAACAACTCCTACATCAATTTTGTCACACCCTGTATATTGTTCTTGAAAGATAAGTATTTATAGCAAGTGTTTCACGCGCTTTTAAAGCTATGGAGTTTAGTTTAGTAGTGAAGATCAGTTTGCAGCCTATGGACGCTGTGGTCGATATAGCCAGTCACAGATTAAAAAGTTCTGAAATAGATCCGTGTCGGTGAAAAATTTTTGTTGATTAAATGATAGAGTAATCTAAATATATATATAACTCAAAGGTGACTGACTGACTGACTGACAAGTGACGTTTAAAAGAAGACTTGCCAAAGTTTTATTTGCCGATTTACGCCTAACAAGTCTGTGATTTTTGTTGATTTTTTTATTCTATACATATTGTAAATAATAATTATGAAAAAAGTACTGATACGTATATAAAAATATGCTAATTTACACCCCATGAGTCTGGAATTTTTGTAACGTTGAATATTTATTTTTTGTTCTATACATAAAATATAATAAAGTAAAAAATAGTATAATATAATATATGCTTTTTTACGCCCTATAAGTCTGGAAATTTTTTGTTATATTTGATATTTGTTTTTTTTGTTATTTACATATATAATAGTAACATTAAGGATGAAAAAGGAAAAAGAATGAAAAAAGTAACACACGCTAAGTTACACCGTTGAGTCTAAAATTTTTTTTCGTTTTAATATTTGAATTATTTTCTAAATAGTTTTATTTTTAATTTTTACTATCCATCAGTCGCCTTGATTGGAGCTCCAGTACAAATTTCTCGAAACCCATTGAAGGCACCCTTGTATTCCAATCAAGGCGACCGTGGTCCAAAGAAGGCAACTGATACAGAAATATTGTTTTCAATTTATTTCCAAAACGGTTAGCCTGAACAGTCAATGTTAATTAAGTTTATGAGAAATAATATTAATTATTTGGTTTTATTTAATCTTCTATAATCAATGAGACCTATTCTAAAGCAAAGTGGTCCAATCATACCAATCTTCCCTATTTATACTTATGTACCAGGTAAAAAATAAAATTACCGAATTAGTTATTTATTATTAATAAGTTAATTATTATTATTAAATTGTATTAATTAATAGCTCTCAGAATTGCTAAACTTAAGTGGCAGTGGGCGGGGCACATTGCTCGTAGAACAGATGGCCGTTGGGGCAGTAAAGTTCTCGAGTGGCGACCACGCACCGGAAAGCGTAGTGTAGGCAGGCCTCCCACTCGGTGGACCGATGACCTGGTGAAAGTCGCGGGAAGCTGCTGGATGCGGGCAGCGCAGAACCGGTCGTCGTGGAGATCCTTGGGGGAGGCCTATGTCCAGCAGTGGACTTCCTTCGGCTGATATGATGATGATGAATTAATTATTTAAATAAGTTTGTTGCTTTACCTAGTATATAATAAACAATATTTTCTAATCGTATATAACAGTACTACGTAATTTGGTAATATTATAGAGTTCAGAAATCTCATTTACTGTTTTTTCTTAAATTGAAAAACAGTGTTTAGATGATTACATATCGTACTTACAAATTTCGATATACTTAACAGTAGCGTAGTCGTAGCGGTTTAATACTTGTATGTACATGGAAATATTTTTTTAAAAGTTCCTGAGTAAAAAAAAAGATATTTGTTTGTTTGTTTTCCGGAATGCAGACAGAGCACGCACGCCATATGGCCAGTGCGCGGAAACCACGCAAAATGACAAAAATCTACCATTGTTGTTGTCCTCGAGTGGGTGAAAACATTTTTAGGGTTCAGGAAACGAAATATGGATGACAACAAATTGCCCTCCTACTTAAACTTAGGAAAACTTTACTCGTTTTGTCAAGCGACTTCCAAAAAGGAGAAGGTTCTCAATTCGACTGTATGTTTTTTTTTGTGTGTTACCTCAGAACTTTTGACTGGGTGAACCGATTTTTATGATTCTTTTTTTGTTTGAAAGCTAGTGCTTTGCGTGTGTTCCCATATAAATTTGTTTAAAATCGGTGTAGTATTTTATTACAAAATTAACAAAAACCAAAAATAATAATGCAAAAATGTACTAAGTTGTTGCGATGGAAGTCGGTATTTTATCGCGTTTAGCGTTTTCAATTATTTTCCATTAAGTCTTCGATTTTTAATTCACCAAAATCACAAAATGAGTACATAAATGACGCTGCAAAACTATGACGTCATGCCTAGGTATGTTAAAAATTATTAAAACCAAAGTGTCGTTTTTGACAGATGATAAAAAGTAAATCAGATGACTAGCATTCGTCATCCCTTCTTAATGTCCATGTGTCTGTCCATTCGCCTCGCCTTCATACTATTCAAAGTATATCTTTTTGCAACTATAAGACCGATAGTAATAACATTTTGTATACAAATGTAAAGTTATGACTTAAGGTGGGAAATACAGTCGATATTTATGTCAAAAAAAGGCAAACTCCCTGTAAATAAAAAATGTAAGAAGGGGGATGAATTTTTTTTATTGTACCTTCGGGTGGAGATCGTGAATAGGTCTAATATAAAAACAGCTTTCTTAAAATGCATTACACAATTTTGAGTTCTAAAGTAACGCATTTTGTGTCCTTCTCCTCTATTTTTTTAACGATGAGATCTAAAATTCAAAAAAATATATACAATTACCTACTAGACAATAGCAAACGAAAATTATTTTAGTCACTTTTTTTACCCCCCTTCCTCTACAAGTGAAAGTTGTTTTTTTATGCCCCTTCATCTACAAGTGAAAGTAGTTTTTTTTACCCCCTTTAATCTACAAGTGAATGTTGTTTTTTACCCCCCCTTCCTCTACAAGTGAAAGTTGTTTTTTACCCCCCTTCCTCTACAAGTGAAAGTTGTTTTTTAAATCCCTTCATCTACAAGTGAAAGTAGTTTTTTTACCCCCTTTCATCTACAAGTGAATGTTGTTCTTTACCCCTATCCTATACAAGTGAAAGTTGTTTTTTTACCTCTCTTCTTCTACAAGTGAAAGTTGTTTTTTTTACCCCTCTTCCTCTACAAGTGAACGTTGTTTTTCTCTGCACCTCCTCGTCTATAAGATCCACAGTTACAAAATGTTGTATGCACGGTGTAACAAAATTGGTGTAGGTCCCGTTAACTGCGGCTTCTACTCATCATAATGCACAACTTTTGTTCTACGAGTTTGCTGAAATAGCAAAAAAATAATAATTTTAATAATTACAAATTTTAGTGCGTTTAGCTGCACCTCACCAGATGGTAAGTGCCGATGCCGTCGAGGATGTAACATGTAAGCACAAATAGTGCCTATTCACTCTCTTCTTGAAAATTCCTAAATTATACGAATTGTAGAACACAGATTCCGGCAGAGAATTTGATTGCTTGGCCGTTCGCATAATGAACGAAGAAGCAAAACGCTTCATGCCTAAAGGTGGAACATTAACGACAAGGGGGTGGAATCGCCCTCTGCGCCTGGTCGGGGGGGAATGGGGTCGTGAAGCTCTAGGGCATACTCTCCGAAATGAATCCTGTAGATAGAACACTGATAGACAGGAGATATAATATTTTAACTTTTCACACAAATCGATCAGCTACTTAAACAATTAGTGCATTTTTGTACAGAGGGATCGATATTTTTTTTGAGAATTGACTATGTTTTCCTCGGGGTACGTTGTTCAGTATGATGAGTAGAACCCCCAGTCAACGGGTCTCACACCAATTTTTTTACACCCTATATACATTTAAAATTTTTTAAGGGGACATGTATAAGCGGTACGAAAAAAAAATTGTGATCCCATCGTGTCGGATATCATTGAATTGGTATTTATATATTAAGTTGTAGTTTCTTTGTATATATAGTTTCTTCAGATGTGCCGTTTCCAAGACATAGCTCGTTAAAATGGTAAAAACATGTGCGTGATGTTTCAAATATAGGACCTAGGCAAACGATTAAGACGAGTTATTGATTGGAACAATTGTCTCTGTCTTTTTCTTTACGTGTAAAGAGTAAAGAAAATAACCACACTTTTTCACTTTTTCAATGGTTTTTCGTTTCAATCAAAAACTACAATGAAAGTATAAAAAATAAATATGACATATAAGGTCTTCTTTATTGTAACATAACTATTTTTAAAAAACATTAACACTTTATAAAATTATCAAAAATAAAAAATAATAACATGAGTTTGTAATATATTTTTTTTTATTTGTACTTCAAAATATTAGTCATAAGTAGAATTGAAAGTAACAGTGTAGACCTATCTTTGGGATTTTTTTCTATCGAGCCAAAACTGCTCAATCGTGTTTCTAATACCTTTTGACATTAAGGATCACCATCAACAATAAGGGTATTTTTTTCAACCTAGGGTTTTTTATCGTTTAGAATAACGTCAAAAATAACAAAAATCTAAATATATATTAGCTCAAAGGTGACTGACTGACATAGTGATCTATCAACGCACAGCCCAAACCACTGGACGGATCGGGCTGAAATTTGGCATGCAGGTAGATGTTATGACGTAGGCATCCGCTAGGAAAGGATTTTGGGAAATTCCCACGGGAACCGCAAAAATCGGGATCTGCGCGGGCGAAGCTGCGGGCATTCACTAGTCTGTAATATTACTGAGACGAACAGTGTACAAGTAGACGATGACCCCGGAACTCTACACGATGCGTGCTGCGACACGCACTTGGCCGGTTTTATTTTGGTTATAGAAGGCGCTCCTTTGTTCCGATTCGCTACCAGATTAAGTTTAAATTCTTAATGAATGGCTTACAGTAGTTGGCACGACTATGCTTCAAATAGATTGTAGAAAGAAGCTGTGAACTTGTACAGATAAAATCTTGTACCGTTGCTTAACCTGTACTTTGTACTTTAACCATCTCCATTGCGTAATAGTTAAATCCATTAGCTTTACAACAGGAGGTCGCCGGTTCGATTCCCGGCGGAGTATAACTATGTAAGACTCGGTTTGGTTGGTGATAGGGCATTTTCATGAATCGATTTTTTTAACACGCTTTTATTAGCTTCCCCTGTTTATATTTATTTAACGGAATCTTGAACGTCATTTTCGCCCATCAGTTAACCGCCTTCGTGGCGCAAATTGGCAAAGAGTAAAAAATATTACTTTAAAAAATGGTTAGTCCATTTGCTTCACACCATGAGGTCGCGGGTTCGATTCCCAGAGGGGTCAATTGTAAGACCCGGTTTGGTTGGTGTTAGGGCATTTCCATAGCCCGCCTGGCTAGCTACCACTATCTTATCTAAGTCTTGCCGCCAAACATCAGTGTTAACAGTGTTAAGACAGCCAGATCCCCATTGCGTTGGGGAATCTTAATAAGCCCGCTTCCATCTTCGGCATCATCGTCACTTACCATCAGGTGAGATGATGCCAAGAGTTTATCAAATGTGAATTTAAAAATACTTCAAGACGTCGTATCAAGCAGAAAAATTTGCACACGTCTAGTATTAGGAACCAATAAAAATACAGTAATTATTTTTTTAAAAAATATTTAAAATGTTATGTAGTTCAGTTTGCCATTAAAGAGTGTTTTTTAGTTTTCGCCACAATTTTTTTCTTCGTGGACCAAAACATATGTGTTCAATGGTTACCAAAAGAAATCACATGGCATAAGCTTGGCTGGCTTTTTCGTCACGCAATGAGTTCTCAGTAACATTATATGTATAAGTAAGTACATACATAGAAAGTACGTAAAGACTTAAAATTATAAACTAGGCGTCCACACGCGGCTACGCCCGCATTGTTTTTGATTTTCCAGTGGGAATAAAACTTTTAAAAGAAGACTATGTCCTATTCCAGTACTCAACTTATATGTGTGCCAAGTTTCATACCGTTCCTTCCAGTGGTTGAAGCGTGAAAGAGTAACAAACATCCATACATACATCCATACATACAAAATATTACATTTATAATAATATAGTAGGATAATTATACTCTCAATTATACAGGGTGTAACAAAATTGGTGTAGGTCCCGTTAACTGGGGCTTCTACTCATCATATTGAACAACTTTTGTTCTACGAAATTGCTAAAAACGCAAATCTTTTTTTTACTCTCATACAAATCGATCAGACTAATCGACCAATTTCTTTGTTTGTTTGTTTGTTGCCTTTTCATGCTTCAACACCTCAACGAATTTTGACAAAATTTGGCACGGAGGTAGCCTGTGATACGGGGAAGGACATAGTTTAATTTTGATCCCGTGAAAACAGCATAGTCCGATAGAAACAGTTCCTGAGGGAACTGAAAATAAGCCATTTTTGGTTGATTTATTTAACATCTCAACGGAGCAACGGATGAAAATGCGAAAAGTCATAAACTACTAATTAGCATAGCCTGACATAGTTCCCGAGGGATCTAAAGAAAATACATTTCTACGTTCGCGATCCGCTTGCGGTTCGCGCACCAGCCACCCTCAAATACAGTCATAAAAACGATGTCCACGTGATCGAAGCCGCGGGCAAAATCTAGTCTCTAAATAATTTATTTTTCATCATCATCATCATCATATCAGCCGAAAGACTTCCACTGCTGAACAAAAGCCTCCCTCAACGATTTCCACGACAACCGGTCCTGAGCTGCCCGCATCCGGCGGCTTCCCGCGACCTTTACCAGGTCGTCGGTCCAATGTGTGGGAGGCCTGCATACGTTACTTATTCCGGTGCAGGTCACCACTCGAGAAATTTTCTGCCCTAATGGCCATCTGATCTACGAGCTATGTGCCCTGCCCAATGACTGCTACTTGAGGCTCCCCAGTCCCTAAAATTAACAACTCGATTTACGATTTTTCAAACATCGAACGAAATAGCTTGAATTAAGTTCTTGTCAGCTTGTAAAGCAACGTGGCTGTTACGTCAATCGCTGCGGACGAATCGTGTAAAAATTATGGTTTTTAATTCATTACAAATAAAATAAGAAGAATTTCCAAAAAGTAACAAACAAGATTATTTTATATTGTTTTGTTAAGAGGTTCATGGATTTCGATTAAAATTGCAGCAGTTCTACGGTTACAACTAGAAAAAAAGGAAATCAAAATCATTCCTTATAATTATCCTGTTAATTACAAAACTTTCTTTCGATAAAAAACCCTCATCGAAATAAAACGTGGTTACACAGTTGGTCGTAGGCGG
Source organism: Coleophora flavipennella (assembly GCA_947284805.1). Taxonomy (NCBI): domain Eukaryota; kingdom Metazoa; phylum Arthropoda; class Insecta; order Lepidoptera; family Coleophoridae; genus Coleophora; species Coleophora flavipennella. The sequence continues at coordinate 1,168,773 of OX369294.1, read as the reverse complement.
AGGTATAAACCTTAAGTTTATTTTTACATCAACATAAATTTGTGACAAAATAACTGATATGGAGTGGCCACACTATATAATAGTACTAATAAACGAGCTTTTTGGCGGGATTTGTGGTAAACGCATTCGTAGTTTTATTTTATTGTTTTTCATTGTTTTCTGCTAGAGTTTTGTTTCAAAAAGTGTTGCATTTTGATAAAAATCGTCTGGTGCACGTGAGCAATGTGGAGAAGAAGAAAATAAAATGAAGAAGGACGTGAAGACCCGACTTGCACTGGGTGCAGTTTTATACACGCCCTACTGCGACTGGGTGTTCCAACTCAGAATGAGGCTGCTGCAAATACTGTCAAGATCTCCAGAGAAGATTTGTAATGGACTGGCACTAGCATTTCAAATCCAAAAATAAATAAAGACGAAAAGTTAAGATTGTCTCAAAAGGGCTTGTACCCAGAGACGTTAATATATTTTAACCAACAAAGTACTAATATTATACGTACTTTTTGATTTTCGCGGGTTTCGCGCTTCCAAGTTAAAATTCACGCTCTCATCTAATGATTTTTCTGTTCCATGATTGGTGAACGACACAAGAAATGGATTATGTGTTTTGTGTAAAACCTTTTTTTCTTTTTTTTTTAATAAAAAAATTGAGTGGGTTTGACTATATCTCACCTGATGGTAAGTAACGATGTAGTCGAGAATGGCATACGCAAAATAATGCGTATTCACTCTCGCCTTGAAGATCCTCAAATTATAGGAGTCGGGAGTCGGGAAACACAGACAAAGACCAAGCGTTTATAATATTAGTAGGTATTATAAACGCGAAAGTTTGTAAGAATTTATGGATGTATGGATGTATGTTTGTAACTCTTTCACGCAAAAACTACTGAACGAATCTAGCTGAAATTTGGTATAGGTTGACAGATTAGGACCTGAATTAACACGTAGGTTACTTTCTTCCACGCTCGCATTGCGCACCCTCGGGACGGAAAGTCAGAGAAGCTTTGTCTACGCGGGCGAAGCTGCGGGAAACAGCTAGTCACATATATACCCATCTTTCATACTTTTCCAATATAATGGTTTTAGAGTTGAAAGTTAATAAGTATTTCCTTTTAAACAAGGTACAGTAAGTAAAATGATGTTCGTTATTAAAATAGGAATCACTTGTTTAGCCTTAAAGAACAACAGCATGCAAATGTTATTATCATCAGCCGAAGGAAGTCCACTGCTGGACATAGGCCTCCCCCAAGGATCTCCACGACGACCGGTTCTGCGCTGCTATTATAGTAATATTACTATAATGTTATTATAGTAATATTTTTTTTTATTCACAATTGGTAATCTCTTGGCATCATCTCACCTAAGTGACGATGATACCGAAGTTGGAAGCGGTCTTACCAAGATTCCCCAATGCAATGGAGAATTGGCTATCTAAAAATAGATAAAAACAAAAAAAAATTAAATTCAATCCTTGACAATACATCATAATTTGTGACCCAAAAACTTATCAAGAGAACATATAAACTCATGTCGGTAGACTAAAAACTTGTTTTACTGTTTCACACGAACGACGCGAATACTTCACAGGAAAAAGGCACGAATTTTGAAAATGGAACAATAAACGGTTACGGTAACTCGGCCACGGCGTCGCTCACCAAAAAGACGACACGCCCATATTTGGCGACGATCGGTTTTCATCGGCTCCACTTGACGTTCCAATATATCGATTGTTCCGATTTTGAGTGAAGTTCAAACGTTTTTTTGAAACTGTTATATAGCTTTTATCGTGGGCTTTGAGGGGACTGAATCAAGAAATTTCGTAACGAAAATAAAACCTAACACCCCAAAAAAAATGTAGATTGAGTTCCAAAAAACTTACAGTGCCATCTATCATGATGATGATGATGGTGATAATGATGATGATGACGATAACGATGACTATGACGATGATGATGATTAACTTTCTTAGTGTTAATTTATTACATAAATATCCCGCGCTCCAAGGACTATATGGTGCTGGTAAATACTGTATTAATAAAAAATAAATTATAATTGCATAAGTTGATAAAAAATGGTATGCAATAGCTTTACCGCGGCAGTCCCCGAGTGCCACACGTCTTTTTTTTAATCTTTTAAACAGCTGGCGATGTGTGTTGTTTTAGGCCAGCTTCATTCACTGTTTAGCTTAGATATTGATTTCGATAGCCCAATATTGATTTTAATATCGATGAACCATTAGTGCAATGTGACCATGTTAGTGAGATAGTTTTATTTAAGCACTTCCTCAATCTAATTGAACGTTAGTAACAGATGGTCGCGGGTTCGATTCCAGGTGGGGTCAACTTGTGAGACTCGGTTTGGTTGGTGGTAGGGCATTTTCATAGCCGGCCTGATTAGTTTCTTGCCACCATCTTATCTAAGTCTTGCCGCCAAAAATCAATGTTAACAACATATTTTTTTTTCACAATTGTTAAGCCTTTGGCATCATCTCACCTGATGATAAGTGACGATGTTGCCGAAGATGGAAGCGGGCTTACTAAGATTCCCCAACGCAATGGAGAACTGGCTATCTTATCTTCAAGCCGGAACACATGAAGATAAATAATAATTCTATTGAGAACGTTCCTGGAAAATAATGGTACCTTTTATATACTATTGTATTTTTTATTATTATAACTATTAAGTTTTGACGTATAACCAGTGTTATAAATAAATAATTCATTTCATTTCATAAGATAAGATAGCCAGTTCTCCATTGCGTTGGGGAATCTTGGTAAGCCCCCTTCCATCTTGGGCATCACCGTCACTTACCATCAGGTGAGATGATGCCAAGGGCTTACCAATGGTGAATAAAATAAAAAGATACTACTCGTATGCTTTGTGATCACTGTTTTTAGGGTTCCGTAACAGGTACCGCGTGGGACCCTATTACTTAGGCTACGCAGTCTCTCTGTCCATCTGCCTGTTTGTCCGTCCATTCGTCCAACTTATAAAAACTGCTTCTTTTGAGCCGTGATAGGTATCTGGTTAAAATTTGCAAAGAATATGTGTTGTTACACCAGGGGAGTCATTAACTCCTGAAATACAGGTTTCTTTGTAGTTAAGGAGTTAAGGTTCACAGTACTTTTTAAATGAATGAATGATTTATTTATTGTATTGCTTAAATACACAAACAAAATATAAAAAGATAAGAGAAGATAACCAAAAAAAACTATTTAATTTTTTTTACCTATATATGTATGTATAAGGTGTAAGAAAATTAGCTGAAAGTATTTTAACTGGTGCTTCTACCCATGAAACTGAACAACTTTTCCCATGGAATCCATAGTCAAATTGCAAATAAAATTTGACTCTCCCATAGTAACTCGATCAGGTGATCAGCCAACTTAGTAGGTATGGAAAGTTCAAATTTTTTTTTGAGATTTGTCTATGGGTTTCATGGAAAAAGTTGTTCAGTTTCATTGGTAGAAGCACCAGTTAAAATACTTTCAGCTAATTTTGTTAGACCTTATATAAGTACCTACTACTAACATCAAAGGAATCTAAATCTTACTTTAGTACAATAAAGTTTATTTTTATTTATATATTTTTACGGAGGATGAACTGACAAAATGTAATGCAAGTTTAAGAAAGTAAGTAAATAAATAAATTTGCTTTGCTTATCTATCGTATAATAACGGTAATGTAAACAAGAGCGAAACTTGGAGAGATTAAAGTACTAATCCTAAAGTAATCCAACATATAAAAAAACCGGTAAAGTGCATTCAGAACCGCGCACAAAGGGTTCCGTACCATCATACTAGATGGCGCTAGTTTCTTCACGTTTCTAAAAAAAAACTCATTTTTTGTATGGAGACTTTCTTTTTTCTAATTTTTAGTATTTGTTGTTATAGCGGCAACAGAAATACATTATCAGTGCAAATTTCAACTGTCTAGCTATCACGGTTCATGAAATACAGCCTGGTGACAGACGGACGGACGGACAGCGGAGTATTAGTAATAGGGTAAAACTGGCCAATTGAGAGTCGTACTCGTGCTAAAAATAAAAAAAACATTTTCTGTTACCCTTGCTGATGCCTTTGTTTTTAAAGGAATATATATCATTTTTGTATCTATACTTATGTGGAGAGGTGTGGTGGTACGGAATGTTCGATTTGCGAGTCCCAATCGCACTTGGCCGGTTTTTAGTCAGTAAGTTCAGATTAGAATTCGTATGTACATTTTTCCTCTATTTCTAGAAATCACGAAAATATTTGACCTGAATATACTCGCTTTGGTTGACAATGATAAATAAAATATCAATTTTTAATTGACTTTTCTGTCAAGACTGCTAAAAATAACAAAAAGACATTTTTTTAAAATTTTATTTCCACCACGCGTTGGCCCCCAGCAGAGCGCCATCTTGGATTCGCGAGGCGTCACAAACGACCTTTTTGCAAAAATAGAAGCTTAAGTGCGAGACCATTAAACATACATAGGTACCCCTATCTACAACAAAGCGCGGTGATTAAGCATTACCTGTGTGTTAGCTAAAATGTACCGTATTTACTCGACGGTAGAGTAAGTTTTGGGCTAAGCTCTTTTGTTTTTTTTTGTGTTTGAGTGCGGAGGGTTGCTAGCACATTCAGCCGGCCACCCCCGCAGGGGTGAGATTTCTTACATGATGATATATTATTAATATCTCTGGGGTAGTGTTGAGAGTAATGGTGGTCAAAAGAGAAGAATAGGCATACAATTTTTGCTTAAAATGTCAGTTAAAATTAATATCCTGTAGAATGGACACATTTTATTATGTTATTGGATTGAATTTGTGTAAGCTAAATTATCGTAATTTAAGTACAAATCTACTTCCCCACATAATATACATTTGAACAAAAAATGTAATAAAACACGAGTGTATAAAACATTATCCCTCTTTTTTGGGAAGTCAGGTAAATGAATTTTATGTCACTCACGGGATCGAGACAATTCTAACCATTCCTTGCACTCTACAATCTATCAAGTCGTTTAGAAGATATCATGGAAAAAAGAAACGAACATACTTACATACATTTGGCCTGAAAACAATACACAAATTTTTTATAGGCAGTAGTGTAAAAAATAAGATAAAGATCCGTTGAGTTCGACATCTAAAAATCCAAAGGTCAATAATATACCTATTATATACTTTGTCCAACAACCTCTTGATTTCTCGAAAGCATATTATAATCATCTAGATGTTTGTTTGTTTGTGAACACTTTATTGTACAGAGGCCAGCAAGCTAGACACTTTGGACTTTGTATCGTTCTTATGCCGTACGCGTATAGATCATAATAGCACTACGAGCGTCTAGCTTGATGTACTGGCCTCTGTACACAAAATATTATACAGTTAAAGATTCTAAGACTGTGGTTATAGCCACAGAATAGAAATAACATGTACAGAGGCGGACTTCCACCGAACAGGAATCTCTTCCAGTCAACCTTTTTTTTTATGCACAATTGGTAAACCCTTGACAACATCTCACCTGGTGGTAAGTGACGATGTTGCCGACGATGGAAGCGGGCTTACCAAGATTCCCCAACGCAATGGGGAACTGGCTATCTTATCTTCATGCCGGAACACACCAATGATATCAACATTGATATTTGGCGGCAAGACTTAGATAAGATGGTGGTAGCTAGCCAGGCGGGCTTAGAAAATGCCCTACCACCAACCAAACCGAGTCTTACAATTGACCCCGCCGGGAATCGAACCCGCGACCTCCTGTGTAAAGCCAGTGAACTTCGCCTACGGAGGCGGTTCTAGAATGGAGCAGGATATTTACTGGATAACAGCAATAGTTTCTCAAAACAAAATTATCTACCTACCCTATAGTCATTAGCGTTAACTTGAGTTTTAAATAATTGTACATTCTTACCATTGTAATATTTATACGAGTATATTAACATAGATGCTAATCATATCTAAATTTTTCATTATCCATCATCATATCAGCTGAAAGACTTCCACTGCTGGACAAAGGCCTGACGACCGGGTCCTGTGCTGCCCGCATCCAGCGGCTTCCCGCAACCTTCACCAGGTCGTCGGTCCACCGTGTGGGAGGCCTGCCTACGCTAGAACTTTACTACCCCAACGACCATCTGTTCTACGAGCTATGTGCCCTGCCCACTACCACTGAAATTTAGCGATTCTGTGAGCTTTGTCGGTTTCCTTAGTCCTCCTACGGATCTCCTCATTTCTGATTCGATCACGTAGGGAAACTCCGAGCATAGGTCGCTTCATTACCCTTTGGGTGACCTTGAGCCTTCTTATGAGGCTCATAGTAAGCGACCATGTCTCAGTTTATTACACGAATTCTTTATTAAAAAAATAAGAATTGTGTTTTTGACACTCGAAAAAAGTATCTCAAATGACTAGAGCATGCATGAAATCTATTATTATACTAGCTGTCCGCTGTTCCACTTTACACTACACTACCAGCGCCATCTGCCGGGCTGATTTGTGAATCTAAACTAACCAGGGCGCCACCCAAACGCATACAAAAAAAATCATTCATATCGGTCCAGCCGTTTAGGAGGAGTTCAGTGACATAAACACGTACAGTAAAATTATATATATAACGATTGTATTCCACGCACCCCTCTAGGTACATATTGTGTATAATAGTCATAATAGAAGGGATATTGTCTAAACGGCGATATTACAATCCCACTACACTAAATTCAGTTATGTTATAATATTACGTTAATTTGTTAATCGACTTAAAATTTCACTGCCCATTCGAATAAAACCGATGATTTCTTCTACTGCGAAGCAATCTGCTTCGCTTCACTGTTTAATCAATCATACCTGACCGAATCGCTTGCTTTGCTCGTTCATTTATCTAATGTTATTCACTTCGCTTAGTGTTATTGTAATGTCACTAGTGAGATTACAATGACACTGGTGAAGTAGGGATGACGACAGCATCAGAAATAAACTATGAACTCTTGACCACTAAATTGCCCTCCTACTTAAACTTCGGAAAACCTTACCCGTTTTGTTTTCCATCGAATCTTCCATTTTTAATTCACCAAAATCACAAAATGAGTACATAAATGACGCTGCAAAACTATTACGTGACGCCTAGGTATTTCAAACATTTTTAGAACAAAATGTCGTTTTTGACAGATGATAAAAAGTAACTCAGATGACTAGCTTTCGTCATCCCTATTGTTACGGTTCACAATCTTTCGACAGTTCACAAACTCACTAGGTATATCCCGTTAGATTATAATATAACGGTTTTTACAATTTTACGGTGACATAATATACACAACACAGCATTCGTAAATGTAATTATGTAAACTTATTCACAGAATTCGCTCCTAGACGCCTCCCTTTTCTATTCATCTATGGCAATACCCTATTAGCAGGGGAGTTGTGTTTAGGGAGGGGGCCTTATTCTATTACTTGACTATTTGACTTGCATTCATCTATTTTGTGATTGGCCAATTTTTGTATATAAATATTATGTAGTGCTAGCTGTTTCCCGCGGCTTCACCTGCGTGGACAACGTTTCTATGACATTTCGAGGGTGCGCGCAGTGCGTGGAAAAAAAGTAGCCTATGTGTTAATCCAGGTCCTAATCTGTCTACGTACCAAGTTTCAGCCAGATCCATTCGGTAGTTTTTGCGTGAAAGAGTAACAAACATAGATCTATACATTCTTACAAAGTTTCGCTATACCTAACATTAGTAGGATAAATATTATGAAGTATCTAGGCCTTGGTCGACCAGCTAATCGTTGATCGATTTGTACGAAAACTCCAAAAAAATATCGGACGATTTCAGCAAAGTTATAGAACAAAAGTTGTTCAGTTTCATGAGTAAAAGCCCACTTTAAAGTATTACTGCACCTTTGTGTTACAGCCTGTATATGAGCCTCACAAAACACAGAACAATCTAGCTAATAAATCTTACTTGGTGGTTATTTCTATTTTTTAAAATACATATAATATGACCCTGTTCCCTTGACCTCCAAGACTGCTATATATGTACCTATAATATTCTTTGTGCAAGCTTAGGCGCGGTATGGAGGGCGCGTCGAGGCTGTAGACTCTTGAAATACTAAAAAAACCGGCAAAATGCGACTCGGGGTCACGAGAACAGGGTTCCGCACCAAAACTTTATTACCAACAGAACAAGACCTCTCAGTACTTACTTTGCTCTAGGTAAATAGGGGTCTACTTATACTTACTTATGAAATGCTTTTTAGTTTTGAAAATTATTGTACAGCCAGTGCATTCAATCGAAAGTCCTTACAATGTGGAGGTTCAGTTATATTTACTAAAAATTCTCTAAAGTTTAAAGAACGGAAGGACGTTGTTGGCCTTTCGATTGAAAAAACTGTAGAATTATCTTGTGTGGAGCTGGAGAACCACATCATTATTTGCGTGTATAGGCCCCCATATGACGATAACTTTGTTAGCTTCGAATCGGCAATGGAGGATGTATTAAATATCGTTAGTAAAAGCCGTAAATCCGTGATAGTATGCGGCGATTTCAATGTTGATTTGTTGGAAAAAAAGTCCTTGACGACTCGAATTACTTGTCTCTTTAAGTCATTTGATTTAAATTATGTATTTCTGGAACCCACAAGAATAACAAAGACCTCTGCCACATGTATAGATAACATATTTTGTAATTGCTGTTATTTAAATAAAAAGGTGGTCAGATCATAGCGGAGTAATGGCTAGCTTTCCCGTAAGTATTTCTGCAGAACACATAAAAATTCAAACGAGACCGGTCACTGCTAGTCGAATAGAAAAGTTTAAAACAGTGCTAGATGAAAAACTGCCCATACCAGATTTTGATAATGAAGTGCAAGCCAACAGTTTTTACAATGATTTTTTTACAGTACTGGATAGGGAATTCCAAAGTATATTTAAGTCTAAATCCACAATCAGTAACATCAAATTTAAATTCAGTGAATGGGCTACTATAGGTATATACAAAAGTCGCCAAACTTTGTTTGACCTTTATGACAAAAAAACTTACACTTTTGATGAGAACTGTACAAATTATGTGAAACAATATTCAAAAATTTTTAAGCAGGTTTGCCACGTAGCAAAATCTAATTATCTGGCTAGAAAAATAAAATTGTCAGATAATAAAATAAAAACTGTTTGGAATATCATTAGCAAACAAACAGGTAAAGTCAAACCTCGCGACAAAGAATATGTTTTGCAAACAGATCAAGGTAAAATTAGTTCGAATGCCGATGTAGCCAAAGAATTTGAAACTTTTTTCACAAATATTCCACTTAAGACTTTCGAGCCTTTGAGCATCACCTATGTATGCTCAAAGGCTGCTAAAGGATAATGTTAATAATTGTGATCAAAAATTCTCCTTCAGAGTAATTGAACCACAATCTATTGTAAAAGCTTTTAAATCTCTTAAAGTGAAAAGAACCGAAGACCTCTGGGGATTATCGGTAAGCTTGATCAGTAATGTAATTGATACTTTAGCGCCATATTTAGCTTGTCTTTTTAATATTAGCATTGATAGTGGCGTCTTTCCAGATCTCATGAAGCTTAGTAAAGTGATACCTTTATATAAATCTGGTTCAAAAACTGATTCAGGCAACTACAGTACAGACCAGTTTCTGTGCTGCCAGTTCTTAGTAAAGTGTTCGAAAAGATTATGCTTAACCAAATGCTACAATATTTTACAGAAAACAAACTACTGCATAACCAACAATTCGGTTTCACCAAAGGACGATCAACAACCGATGCAGCAGTAGCACTCATTCGAAACATATATGATGCCTTCGAGGAATCGCAGAATGCAATTGGAGTGTTTTGTGATTTATCTATGGCTTTTGATTGTGTTGAACACCAAACATTACTTATGAAATTAAAGCATTATGGTGTAGAGGAAGGGGCTCTCAGTCTTTTAAATTCGTATTTAGACAACAGAACACAAAAAATACAAGTGAATGGCACGAACTCATCTGGATCTAAAGTGAAAATGGGTGTGCCCCAGGGTTCCATATTAGGGCCTTTTCTTTTCCTTGTTTACGTAAATGATTTGCCTTTTATGGTGCAACATCTGTCAAATATTGTGTTGTTTGCGGATGATACATCTCTTATTTTTAAAGTGAATAGGAAAGAAAACGAAATTGACGAAGTAAACAACACTCTTTCAAAGATACTGAACTGGTTCACTGTGAACAACTTATTATTAAATGCTAAGAAAACAAAATGTATAAAATTTTGTTTGCCCAATGTAAAAAAGGTCAATAATAGTGTAATATTAGACAGTAATAAATTAGAATTTGTAAATACCACGGTGTTCCTTGGTATAACTTTGGATGTTTCACTTCAATGGGGACCACACATTGAAACTTTAGCGGGAAGGCTTAGTTCAGCTGCTTATGCCGTTAAGAAAATAAGACAGTTAACGGATGTAGATACTGCGAGACTAGTGTATTTTAGTTACTTCCATAGTATAATGTCTTATGGCATATTACTGTGGGGGCATGCGGCTGATATAGAAACTATTTTCATCCTGCAGAAAAGAGCTATCCGCGCAATCTATCAGATGCGATCACGTGAGTCGTTACAGAATAAGTTTAAAGAAATCAATATTTTAACTGTTGCTAGTCAATTTATATATGAAAACATCATGTACGTTCGTAAGAATTTGCATTTATTTCCTAAAAACAGTGACAGGCATAATTTGAATTTAAGAAATGTAAATAAAATAGATATAGCCTTTTCGAGACTGAGTAAGGTTAAAAAGTCATTTGTGGGGCAGTGTATAAGATTCTACAATAAAATTCCAGAAAATGTAACTAGTTTGTCAGAGAATAAGTTCAAGACTCGTGTCAAAAAAGTTTTGTGCTCTAGAGGATATTATAAAATAATAGATTATGTAAATGACAAAGATATATATTATGTTGATTCTATATCAAATACCATTACCTGAGACTGTAATCTGAATCATGACATTATTTGTAATATACTGTATTTTTTTTTTGTTTTGACTATTTAAAAGTGTGTGTAAACACCTATTTGAAATAAATTGTTTTTGATTTTGATTTGATTTTTCTGGTCTTGGAAGTTTCATTTTTCCTGTGGGAACGAAAGGACTTTAGATTTTTTCGTAGATTTTCCTCATATAATGTGATTTTCGCAAGATTTCAGGACCAGTTGTTTCAGAGATAAGGGGGGAGGGGATTTCAAAGGTACAGTTTCGCCTATTGTCTTATATAACTTCAAAACTATTTATTTAAAAAAATATATATTTGAGATTATCACAACAGTACCTTTCATTTAATATGTCACAAAAAATATTATTTAAAAAATGGCCCTCATCTTAAAAACTCATAAATTTAAGTTACACGTCCGTCTTAAGGTCGCCAACTTATATAAGTGTACCAAACAACTCTATCGGTCCAGTAGTCTCCGAGCAAATAAAGGCTGTGACAGAAGGACGGACAGACACACGAGTGTTCCTAAAATGATTTCGTTTTTACCTTTAATTAAAGCTAAATTGAAACTGAACAACATTCCCCAAGCAAGCTATTGTTGTCAATTCTTTTAGTAAATACTAAAAGTTAAAAAACTAAATCTCGACTACGGACAAGTATGATTACACGAGTTTCCCGCCTGGAATCATAGCCTGTATTTTTCTCTTCATCTGGGGTAACAGCCGTGGTCGCCAGCCATATATTTTATTATTTTTTATTATTCATAATTGGTAAGCTGAAGCCAAGGGCTTGCTAATCCTTTTTATTATATCAGCTCATATAAGTCCCCACCGAGGGGCTCGAGCCTACCCTGAATCAGGGCGGTTAGGCCTTAGACGACCACGCGGGCCCAGTGCGGGTTGGTCGACTTCACACACAACCTTCGAGTTTCTACGCAGGCGTGTTGCAGGTTTCCTCACGATGTTTTCCTTCACCGTTAAAGCAATCGGTAATTATATGTACGTAAGTTTTTGAAAGAAACTCATTGGTACATTGGCCGTCCAGATTTGAACCCGGTACCTCTGGTTAGATGGACCGAGTCGTTACCGGTTGAGCCACCGACGCTTATTGCAGGTAGCCTGTGTCACAAGGAAGGACATATGCTACTTTTTGTACCGTGCAAATAGCATAGCCCGATGGAATTCCCGAGGGAACTGAAAATATACTCTTTTTTGGTTATTTTTTAAATACCGCAACGGAACAATGGATTGTGTGATTTTTTGCACAGAGATGGTTGAGGGGGTGGGAAATGACACGATTTACTAATAAGCATATCCTGACATAGTTCCCGAGGGATCTGGAGAAAATTCATGGCCACGCTCGCGAGCCGCTTGCGTCTCGCGCAGCGCGCACCCTCTAAGTTAGTCACAAAAACGATGTCCACGCGGGCGAAGCCGCGGGCAAAAGCTAGTTATGAATATTGCTATTTTATGACGGAACTTTTTGAATTAGGTAGTTAGAAAAAAACACTGATTGTTTACTCACAAAAATTACTCACATACCTAATTAAGGAAACTATAGGTCTATATTGAAATAAGACGTTTTATAGATTTATTTAAATTACTGTTTGTTTCTATCGAATAAAGAAAAAAAAACACCTGCATGCAGGATTTGCCACCATTTTATTTAAGTCTTGCCGCCAAAAATCAATGTCAACAGCATTAATGTGTTCCGTTTTGATGATAAGACTCCAGTTCTCCATTACTTTGCGAAATCATGGAAAGCTTCCAACTTTTTTTAAATTCACAATTGGTAAGCCCTTGGCATCATCTCACCTGATTGGTGTTCGTTGATGAGCGTTCATTAATTAACTAAATGACAATATATTAACTATTCACAAGTAATTGTGTGTAAAAATTTATATTTCCTTTTATCAACGTTTGAGAGATCAACTTTGAAAGCTGACATGATCAAGGTGGTTATTAGCTATAATTTATGAAGATCTGTTTAGCTGTTTGAAGATCATCAGCTCTTATCTAGGTCATGAAGAGATGTTGGCAACTTATACCGGTCTGATCGATTCGAAATTTGGTGTCCTGTAACTGCAATAATAATGCAAAACCATGGTAACCTTGCCCTGATGCTGCAGAATCAAGATATTAACAGAAACATGCGGGAGATATCTTCTTGGGCAAAGGCTTTTGGTCTTTTGGTCAATCCTAAAAAGTCACAGGTTCTAGTTATTGGGAATAGGTACACAGGCCAGCACATCAAGCTAGGCACTTTGGACTTTTTACCGTCCTTATTCCGTACGCGTATGGATCAGAATCGCACTGCGAGTGTGTAGCTTGATGTGCTGGCCTCTGTACATGCTAAACCAAATTAACTTCTCGCCAGAAACATCTGTCATATACGATGGTGTAGTTATTCCCTATGCCAATACAGCTAAAAACCTTGGCATTATTTTGGACTCAAGTTTGTCTTGAGTTGCTCAAGTCAACTAAGGCAGCCGTAGGATGCACTTTTCCTTTCATGCGCTGAAACGTCTTGTTTGTTTGTAAACTCAAAACAAATACATTAAATATTTAGACAAAAGACATTTAGTAAAGGTGGACTTATCCCTTTCGGGATCTCTTACAGTCAACGTCTTCAATATTTCCTGCCACTAAAAACCAAAATTTAGTTGTCTCAGACTCTTCTTCTTTCTATTCTCTAAAATAAATCTATTACGCTGAAACTTGCTACTTAGATGTAACAGAAGAACAGCTCAACCAATTACAATCTCTGTCTACTATTCATTTTTGGTCTACTTATGTTTGACCATGTCTCCCAACACCGTCAGCAACTCAAGTGGCTTCCGATTCGTCTTCGCAGGAACACTCCTTTGTCTTCTTAATACTTCACAATCCTTCTTCTCCATTCCACCTACGGGAACGCTTTCCTCCCGACCATCAGTCCCGTGCTCATCTCAAATCCCTACTTTCTTTTCTCACCCATTCCACTGACTTCTATTCTTATTCCTTCTCCGTGCATGCGGTTAGGTTGTGGAACTCACTTCCACACGAGATTCGCGATAGTCAGAGTCTGTATTCTTTTAAATCTAAATTAAAAGAACACTTCTTGTCTTTTCCTCCTTTAAGTTAGCCATATTTATTTATTTTATCATATGCATATTATTATATATATATTTTTTATTATTATTAATTTACACTAAGTAGTATATTTTGTATTATTCTGTACGTAATATTAATTTGTTTGGTAGGTATTTAGGAATAAGTTATCAAAATTTCTGTTTTTTGAAAAATGACTTTTTTTTGTTGTACACGTGTTCTACCATTCTTTTGTAATTTTTTCTCCAAGGTCTGCTAGAAGAAATTTCTCATAGAAATAAGCTGTGCTTTTTGTATGTTGTTATCTAGTTAAATGTTTGTTTGTTCCTATTTCTGTGTACGATAAATTGTAAATAAATAAATATCTCCTGGTATCTTCAGGATACCCAACTCCTTACCAACTTACAGCAGAGCATCGTATTGGGCTCGTCGAAATAGTCTCAATAAATAAGTGTTAGATAAAACATGCTAACCTTGACCTATTGCTGTAGCATCTCCTGGAATCTGCAGGATACCCAACCTCTCGCCAACTCACAGCAGAGGTATCTGTTTGGGCTTATTGAAATAGTTTCAATTAATTGGTATTAGATAGAACATGGTAACTTCGACCTGATGCTGCAGCATCTCCTGGAATCTGCAAGATACCCAACTTCTCGCCAACTTACAACCGAGGTATCGTGTTTGAGCTCATTGGAATAGTCTTAATGAATAAAATAAGAAGATAAAATATGGTAACCTTGGCCTTATGCTGCAGCATCTCCTGGTATCTGCAGGATAACCCAACTCCTTGCCAACTTACAGCAGAGGTATCGTGTTTGGGATTCGTAAAGTTTAAAAAGCATTAAAATAAAACTTAAATTAAAAAATTTAAAAACCCTCATAGAAAAACTATTAAAAATTAGAAATTAAATGTCTTGGGCCCTTTAAGTTTAATATAAGTAGTTATATTTTGAACTTAGAGTTGTCGCGTAGAGGGAGGGCGACCGCTAAGTAAATTAAATAAAAACTTATTCTGTAGATATCTTTAAAAACATCAGGCATTTGGATGAACCAATAAATGGTCGTGTAGCTATGCCCATATTTTGAGACGCCATTTTATTATTTGTGAACATTTATATATACCTGTTGTATTTGATTCACGGATTTGATTATAAAAATTAATTTGATGCCTACTTGTTTTTATTTCTTACCACTTATTCCTACTCTGATCGTGAATATGTTAATAAGTGTTTGGTGAACAAAGTGATAAATCTTTTATTTTAAAAATAAGGAGATTATAGTTAATTACTTATCATCACAATTTAAGAGCCTTGCTCTTGTCGGTGTAGCTCTTTCCAGGTCTCTCTCTCTCTTCCACATAACTCATAAGCGTTTTAAAATATTACCTAACTAATCTTCAAGACAAGTTTCAGACGTGAGTTTAAGGCGAGGTAATTGATTGGAACAGTTGTCTTTGTCTTTTTCTTTACGTGTAAACAAAAACAGCGTCGGTGGCGCAATGGCAAGAGCCGCAACCTCCTGTCCGGGAGGTCGTGGTCCGAATCCTGCCACGTACCAATGTGTTTTCGAATTTAAATTTCATAAGTACGTTTATCCGATGCTCTTACGGTGAAGGAAAACATCGTGAGGAAACCTGCACACGCCTGCGAAAAAACTCGAAGGTTGTGTGTGAAGTCGACCAACCCGCACTGGGCCCGCGTGGTCGTCTAAGACCTGATCGCCCTAATTCAGGGTAGGCTTAAACCCCTCGGCGTGGACGTATATGAACTGATATGATGATGATGATGATATGATGTAAAGAGTAAAGAAAATAACTACACTTTTTCACTTTTTCAATGTTTTTTCGTTTCAATCAAATATCAAATAATGTACTTACAATGAAAGTAAAAAAAAATAACAATACTCACTTTGTATTATTGTTTTATTATTATTTATAAGTACCTTAAAATATGAGGCATAAGTAGAGTTGAAAGTAACGGTGTAGACCTATCTT
Source organism: Coleophora flavipennella (assembly GCA_947284805.1). Classification (NCBI taxonomy): domain Eukaryota; kingdom Metazoa; phylum Arthropoda; class Insecta; order Lepidoptera; family Coleophoridae; genus Coleophora; species Coleophora flavipennella. The sequence goes on along the minus strand of OX369294.1, from coordinate 1,152,737 downwards.
TGGGATTTTTTTCTATCGAGCCGAAACCACAGATTACTAATCCGAAACTGCTCAATCGTGTTTCTAATAGCTTTTGACTTTAAGGATCATCATCAACAATAAGGGTAGATTTTTTTTTCAACCTTGGGTTTTCCATCGTTTAGGAGTAATTGACGTCAAAAACAACGAAAATCTGTAATATTATCGCCAGAGGAAACTCGGGCGCCATTTTTCCCATACAAACGTAGTCCCCTGTTTCCTCCCTGTTTATTGACAATAGAGCATACATGTTTTTTTCCCTCTTATGTTTTGTTTTTTCCCATATTCTAATTATAATAAGAAGTAGAAGCCTTCAAAAACTTAGAAAATTGCCAATTGAAATGTAATTCTCAGACACCCATCAAAAAAATAAAACGTAGGTATATTAACAACAAAAAAAAAACATAGAGGCATAGGTACAGCGTTTTTTAATTATTTTTGTAAAAAAATTATCAGTGCTCAAGTTTTGGAAGAGGAAATAGGGGACTGCGAAATGTTGTTTTGGTCAATTTCAGTGCCTATTATCGGTCTGCGCTGCAGTTCTCCCTTTCTTACTGTATACGGAGAGGCTTGGGGGAGGGAGACAGCAACGTTTTATTCAAATACGTATTCTTTAGACCGCGTTTCCTCTTAACAAATAACAGGACATAACAGAAAAGGTTAAACTTTCAAATTGCTGCCCTATAAAAATGCAGTTTTCGACATATCACCATTTTCACGCCAGCCACGAACTTAAACCTCGTTGGAAAATAAACATTACTAAAGTAATTCTACCGTTTAGTTTCTTATGAGTTTTCTTTCAAAAGTAAGGTATGGGTATTAACTGAAACAGTTGTCTCTGTCTTTTTCTTTAGGTGTAAAGAGTAAATAAAATAACCACACATTTTTGCACTTTTTCAATGTTTTTTCGTTGGAAAGTTTCAAAAAAGTTAACTAAATTAAATTTGGATAAACATAGAATACGTAGTTTGAAAAAACAAAAATTATGATATAAATTTCAAATTTAAAAGTAATATTTTTTCCTACAAATGTTTACAGGCTTTGCTTCACTTTGCTTTAATTTATGCTATGTTTGGAAGTTTTAAATAATCAAGTCAAATTATTTTAATCGTGTATTGAACTTACAAGGGCCCTAGGTAATAATATCCTTAAATATTACACATCTTTTTTTAATGCCAAAAAATTAAGCGGGAGAAATTTTCCAGATTTTTTTGCTAAGCGCTTCTACTGCTTATTTGCCAATATACCGCCTTAAGAAGAGACAAAATATTGTACAGCCACGCTGAGCATACTTTCTTGTGAAGCCTTCACCGTTTGTCGTAGTCGGGTATACACAAATTAACATTAAATATAACACTTACTTAGTAGCACACCCTGGACACTTCATACAACGGGCCAGAAATGACATTTCAAAAAAGGAACGACGTAACAAACAAAATGGCGGCGAAATCCTATACGTTCGACAACCAAACAGTAACCAATCTGTATCAGTATGGATGACGAGGGGTGAGGTCGCAATCTAGAGAGCGGCAGGGAGTGGCTATCTGGTTATCTTATCTTCAAGCCGGAACACATCAATGTTGTTAACACTGATGTTTGGCGGCAAGACTTAAATAAGATGGTGGCCAGGCGGGCTTAGAAAATGCCCTACCACCAACCAAACCGAGTCTTACAAGTTGACTCCGCCGGAATCGAACCCGCGACCTCCTGGTGTGAAGCGAATGGACTAACCATTACGCCACGGAGGCGGTCAGAAATTGGGTGGGGCTGGAGATATTTAAATAACAATACCAAGTAACCCAAGTTGTAACCCAATTCCTTTAGTAGTTAGAGCACCGGACACACATACACACACACATTTTTATTAGGGTTCCGTAGTCAACAAGGAACCGTTACAGTTTAGCCATTTTTGTCTGTCTGTCCGTCTGTCCGCGGCTTAGCTCAGAGTCTATTAGTACTAGAATGCTGTAATTTTGCATGGATATACATATTAATCACGCCGACAAAGTGGTACAATAAAATCTTTAAAAAATATATTTAGGGTACCTCCTTTTTTTCGTTGACTTACCCTATCGTGTGGGGTATCGTTAAATAGGTCTTTGAAAACTACTGAGGGTTTGCTAAAACCATTTCCCGATTCAGGAATAGGTTTGCTAAATATTAAGATTTAAAGTGCAAATTTTTGTTAGAGTCAAGTGTCCCTACCAACTAAACCGCTATTTCAGAACATCTGATTTTTTGATGTGTAACATCTTTGCTCTCGCTTTCCTGCAATTTGTAGGAGTGATTTCGTGAAATGGGACGGAAATGTGTAACAGGAAATGCGAACGTTTTTTAATTCTCGAAAACTAAGGTTGTCATAGCCATGCAGCCTAGTGTGATGGCAAAGGCAAAGATGACATACTACTATTCGAAGGGTCGTCCCGTGAATGTACGACCCGATAATTAATTAATTTCATAAGTATTTTGTCACATGTTACACATCATATGCGAGTACTGTAGGTCTCGTTTTTTTTTTAAATAGTATTACTTACTTTTAATCAATTAAAAGGAAAACTATCATGACGCAGTGGGCTTCCTGTTTTAGGAGTAATAATCGACCATCTTAAGGTGTGCAGTTGGATTTGAAAAAAGTTCATAGATTTTTGATGTAATAAATGTTGTACCTATTTTTTATTATTATTATATCAGCTCATATACGTCCCCACCGAGGGGCTCGAGCCTACCCTGAATTAGGGCGATCCGGCCTTAGTCGACCACGCGGGCCCAGTGCGGGTTGGTCGAGTTCACACACAACCTGCGAGTTTCTCCTCAGATGTGTGCAGGTTTCCTCACGATGTTTTCCTTCACCGTAAGAGCGTTGGATAAACGTACATATTAAATCTAAATTCGAAATCACATTGGTACGTGGCAGGATTCGAACCACGACCTGCCGGACAGGAGGCGGCGGCCTGCGCCGTTACGCCACCGACGCTCTCACGACTAGTACTTGGCCGTTTTTTTAAAGTAGGTATTTGGACTCTATTAGTGTAAGACAATCGATCTCCATCAAATAGTTACGTTTTTTTTTCACTATTGGTAAACCCTTGACAACATCTCACCTGGTGGTAAGTGACGATGTTGCCGAAGATGGAAGCGGGCTTACCAAGAATCCCCAACGCAATGGGGAACTGGCTATCTTATCTTCATGCTGGAACACATCAATGATATCAACATTGATATTTGGCGGCAAGACTTAGATAAGATGGTGGTAGCCACCAACCAACCAAACCGAGTCTTACAATTGACCCCGCCGGGAATCGAACCCGCGACCTCCTGTGTAAAGCCAGTGAACTATGCCTCTGAGCTACGGAGGCGGTTGATGGCATTTACGTAGGCATTACGTAGGTAAATGCCATCACAATTAGGTATAGTTACCTTCTTCACTCGAAAGTAAACATACATCGTTTAGAAAAATCGGATATGCGATTATACCCATAACCCATACAGATATTTTCACAAAAAGTACATTCAAGAAAATATAGTTTATGTAATTTTACCTATTTACTACAATTTTTAGGGTTCAGTACCCAAAGGATGCCAACGGGACTATGACCTTGCACAATTTCAAAATTGTTTGAACTAAATAAAACAATTTTGAAGTGAAACTTCTATAGAGGGGGGTATTAGGATTTTTTCTATCACGAAAAAGCGTTACGGCCGCGCGGTGACGATATATTTCGCGTGGTGATATTTTTTAAATATTTTTTTTAATTCCACTTGTCCGTTAAAGTTTCACTTCTACTATGTGTCCCAGCACACATTTCATTTTTTTTACGAATTTGTCTCGTCTTTAAAAAAGTTTTTTTTTTATTTCTCATTAAGATTTTTCTTTAAAATGAAATAAACAAAAGAATATTTTTTTTCTAGTAAATACACAACACAAATGTTATTGTGTGGTTGTACAGAACCTTCGATGCGCGAGTACGACTCGCACTTGGCTGGTTTTTATCCGCCGCCGGAACGTTACAATTCATGTCACGGACATTACATAGATACCTACCTACGTGTACGAAGCACTGTTTTGTTTCCGCTACTCACCGCTAGATGGCGCTAATATTGTGAAACCATAATATAAAATCATCTTATGTAATTATTAAATTTTGTGTTTTATATTGATGATTTGCTTACAAATAATTGTGTATACTATCATTAAATTAGTAAGTGACCTCAAAAACTATGGTTATTGTATTCATAATTCATTTACATTAGTTCAACCATACTTAACTAGATGGCGCTGTTCCTACGCTACGCTCGCGTAGTCTCGGCGCGGTGGCGTGTTTCCGAGCTTTCTCGTAACACCATTGTAAAAGAATAATTATTGTCATTTCAAAAGGGCTTACCTCGCATTTTGGAAAAGTCTGTTTTTTGATGCCATTCGATTGCCACAAATTGCTGATCTGAGGTCCAAAAAGCTTATTTCAAAAATTCAAAAGCATCTTTTTGTTACAATTAAAATTGATGCTTTAGTTAAGATAAGATAAGATAATCTTTATTGACAAACCACCTAATGGTACACTGCTATTACTTATAGTGATAAAATGAGGAACAAAAACATTTTAAGTGGTAGTTGGAGTTGGTAATAGTAAATAATTTGGTGTACTTTATTTTCATCCTTGCAAACCATTTAAAACTTTTCTTTAGCGAATTAGCATAGATATTATTATATTATGTAATATGGTCGTAGTCTAATAAAATTTACAGAAGAAAAAAAATAAAAACCTTTAGAAAATAAAACAAAAGGTGGCCGACTTTTTGGCGGGAATTTGTAGCGTTCAGTTTGTCATTTTTCTTTTATTATCCGAAAAATTACATTTAGTGGTTTTCGATGTGTAATATTGATAGTGTATTTATCAGCGAAGTATCATTTATGTGTTTCTTGTGTAGGATGATGAAATAAAAGTGTAACTGTGTTTCGAGTTCCCACAAGAAGTCCGAGCAAGCTTTAGCAAAAGTGCTATCATTTTGCTAGAGTATGTAGGTTAGGTTAGTTTATGGACAATGATATGATGTGAACGTCAAGAAACAGTGACCTTGAAGACTGAAAAGGAGAAAAATACTACATAATCTGTAAAATATACTAAAAATTACTGAAGACGTCAGACGTTCAGAATTCTACAAATTAATACTGCTGAAAACCATATACTGAAGACTAGACGGTATGGCCAATGAGCCTTAGCCTGCCCTAAAAGGGCGAAGAAAAAAAAACAAAAGGTGGCCTTAGTTTTTTACAAAATACAGATAAAAACTAAAAGTTGTCCAAAAGTTTGTGATCACAGTGATTACTTCTAAGCCACCCATGGAAATAAATATTGCTGAAGATCAATCAATCAATGATCCAGGTGCAGGGACCGGAAGTAGATCTTGTCCTCGACACAAATGCTGCCAGCCCATTTTTAGGATTCCGTACTCAAAGGGTAAAAACGGGACCCTATTACTAAGACTCTGCTGTCCGTCTGTCTGCCTGACCAGGCTGTATTTCATAAACCGTGATGACAGCTATGCAGTTGAAATTTTCACACATGATGTATTTCTGTTGCCGCTGTTACAACAGATAGAAATCTATAGTCTCCGTAGAATAAAGTGTTTTTTTTAAACGTGAAGAAACTAGGGCCATCTAGTATGATGGTACGGAAGCCTTTGTACTAGCGCCATTAATTTTATGGTACGGAACCCTTTGTGTGTGGTACTTCTTTCCTCAAAATTGGATGTCACGATTTTGATGAAACTATGTACGTTGTCATAATTTTATATGGTCTACTATTCGCCGTGATTCGTTATTCCGGGAAAATCGGAATAAGGTACCTGTCACACAAACCCCGGCTTTTCTCGAATTTTTCTCAAAAATGGCACTAATGGTTTTATTGAAACTTTGTAAATAACTAAGAATTAATAAGTTCTACTATACCGGGTAGGAAGGGAGGTGGTGGTTCGATTCCTGCCACGTACCAATGTGATTGCGAATTTAGATTTCTTATGTACGTTTATCCGACGCTTTTACGGTGAAGGAAAACATCTTGAGGAAACCTGCACACTCCTGCGAAGAAACTCGCAGATTGTTTGTGAAGTCGACCAACCCGCACTGGGCCCGCGTGCTCGACTAAGGCCCGATCACCCTAATTATGGGTAGTCTAGAGCCCCTCGGTGGGGACGTATATGAGCTGATAATATGATGACTATACATACTAGGTAGGTAGTATACAAGGTGACTTTTAATTAATTCTTAATAGCAAAGGATATGAATGTACTCGTGTTTACAAACAACTTTCCCAAAGAAACCATATGTCTAATCAGAAAAAAAAAATTGATCCTCCATACAATAATGTAATCAAATCGGCGAAAAATTTATAAAGGACCAAACTGTTTTTTTCATATTTGACTTAAACATAGTTTCTTTGGGAAAGTCAAGAACTTATTAAACGTCACCGTATATAATTCAGAAAAAATCTGAATAAGGTATCTCCCACACAAACCCAAATTGTTTGTAATTTTATATCAAGTTCGATATACCCATATTCTTTGCAAAAAAATTAGGTCAGGGGAAAAGTTTCTTCGCATTTTGTAATTATAAATTTGGAATCAAATCTCTTTGCTGTGTATTATTTGTACCTGGCTGGTTTTAAAAAAAATTGTAGTGTGAAGATCCATTTTAATAAAAATAAAAATTTCCGCCATTTTCAATTGTTTTTGCTGTCTATAAAAGAGTGAATGTAACGAAGAAATCCGATACATTTAAAAATTTTATTTAAATTATGACGTAACAATGCAAAAAAGCTTCAGTGGCTTAACATTAACAACTCGGTCCTCCTCACCAGAGGACCCGGGTTCAAATCCGGACGGCCAATGTACCAATAAGTTTTTCTAAACTTACGTACCTACATATATACTTACCGATTGCTTTAACGGTCAAGGAAAACATCGTGAAGAAACCTGCACATCTGATTCCAGATGTGTATGAAGGTCGCGTTGCACAAGTCCGTAGGTGTAAATTTATATGCCCTACACAGAGATATGTTATATATAAGGGGAGGTAGATAGGTTACATGCATCCTAAAAGTGAAGCAAAAAAAAGATGCCAATTGGCATCTCTTTTCATAGTAGCATTCGGTAGGTACCTATTATAATGTGTGTGTAAATGGATTCGATTTTCAAATGTGGTTTGTTAGTGCATAACCCATCTATGGTAACAAATCTCTGGCCCTACACGTGACCGCGGGTGATGCTAAGTGCAACACCAGGCAACCGCCGTCTATCCCTTGGATAGCACAGTTAATTGTGCCTCACGATAGAAGAAGACAATGCAACACAGGCCACGATTACAATTTGTGGTGTTTATGGTCCTAATGCAGTAGGCATCAGTTAGTAGCACAAACTTGTTTCAAGAGTTTTCTGTCTGGAAATTTTAACGTTCAAGATGCAGCTCGCTCTGGTCGCCATGCTTGAATTTGCATACAAAATATGAAGAAACTTTTGAAACTATGAAGAAAGGTTGTTAGCGATAAGACCGCCTATATGTACAACTAAGGAAGTTATTGTACCTATCTTTTTTTTTCTCGTTGTGGAATAAAGTGTTTTCAATCAATCAATCAAACTTTTCCCCGACCTAATATTTTATAAAAATGCGTGAATATTTCAAGGTATGTAGGTACCCGAAAAACTTTTTTTTTTGTTCATAAACTTTGCTAAAATTAAAAAAGTGTAAGATGGATACGTTCAAGAAGTTTTTTTTTTAATATTAGCAAACTTGTGAACAAAAGTGTGTAACGTCATTGCCAATAATATTTTGGACGATACGAAGGGGGTTGCATGACATATTTCCCGCCTTTTTTAGGACATTCCAAAAGTACAGGAACATCCGGTGAATAAGTGATTAGTGACCGTCAATATAATACGCGTATTCCCTTTGTCCCACAGCGGCGTTTGGCGGCACATAGCCACCTCACCTCATTATGTACCGCCCCAGTACATAATCTATCCAGATCAACTATCTAGGATGCTCAAAAACCTAGTGCTAGGTGTTTGCCCCGACGCGACACACACTCGCAAATCGACCCCTTGCACACAGCCGAGTCCAAGGAGCGAGACACGGTGCGAGAAAAAGACAGAAATAAAAAACACCCGCTGGTGTGAGGTGCTGCCCCCAAAAAAAGCACCAAAAACGCAATCTGCGCAACTTTCCGGCGCAGAATCGTTAACGACACCCGCTCTCTTTATCGTACATGCCGTGGCTCCTATATTTCTATTTTTTCTCCGTCCACTATTAGACGTAAGACAATGATTTTACTTGTCAACATTGAACCTTAAATACTACACAGCAAGCTAAAGATTCAAATAGCTCAGTGTAGTCGCATATTTTCGGAAGCACCCAAGACACACACACAGTCGCACCGGAACAGAAATAACGATCGCATTTTTGCCCGAAAAGGACAGACAGATGGCTGAAAAGAGAAGAAAAAAATGACGACCATTTTGCTTGGCGGAGCTACGTCGCCGAGGTGAAGTTATGTATGCGATCTTTTTTGAGAAAAAAGCCAACCAAAACAAATGCACGTGGTCGGGTGTTATGACCGGGCGGGAAAAATTCTGTGTCGCGCGCAGAGATGCCGTTAGCGGCGCGATTTTTTCAGAAACTTTTGTAGTTTCGAAAAAATACGCGGCGGCGCTTCCGTCGCTCAGGCGGGCGGCGCGCTTACTATTTTATTGGAATGCGTACTCCTGTTTTCTGTTAGGTCCATTATTTTTTACAGTTTCAAACGTGAATTAACATCTTTTTGCATAGAAGAACAGAAGGCCGGGCGCACTACCCACCTTGCTTGAAATTGCCTTTCTACTCGAATGTAAGATCGTGGAAGTTTTAATATTGGCATACAATCTCTTTTTTAGTTTTTTTTTAATCTAAGTACCTATCATTAAAAATAATTTATCTCTTGCAAAATTATTGTAGCTTTTCAGTTTTTTTACTTTTTTAACTGTTTCAATTCTTAGTTTAGTTTTAATTTTAAAAATATGATGTCTGTGTTCTGCGTTTAAAATCAGCGTTGTGATCTTTGTGATGACAGCATGTCTAAGTTTAGTTTTAATTTTAAAAATATGATGTCTGTATTCTGCGTTTAAAATCAGCGCTGTTTTAAAAATATGATTGTCTGTGTTCTGCGTTTAAAATCAGCGCTGTGATCTTTGTGATGACAGCATGTCTAAGTTTAGTTTTAATTTTAAAAATATGATTGTCTGTGTTCTGCGTTTAAAATCAGCGCTGTGATCTTTGTGATGACAACATGTGTTGAGCTGCTACCTTTTCAGTGGCAGGTACAAACTATGTTCTTAATTTAAAAACTACGTATTATTTCACTTGTGGGTACTTTTCACTGAATAAAGATTTTTACTAGAGTTACATTTTATATATTTTTACGAGTTTTTCATATGGTTTTCTTGTTGTTGGTGGTGTAAATTCGAGTTTTGAATGACTACAAATTATTTTATAAATTTTCTGCTTTTTTAACATCTATTTGTCATTCATTTCCATACAGTCCTCACATCGTAAGTACGTTTCAGGTAGAGAGAGAGAAATGATCTCATTGGTCAGTTTACATCCAACCATCGGAACTCCTTGTGCAGACAGACCTTCTGGCTTTGAAGAACTCTGAGAAAGTTCCTCAGGACCACTCCATCATCTTGTGGAACGTCCATAAGTACTTAGCTTCTAATCTCAAATACATTTCGTTCGTACATTTAACTGCATCTGGGATAAATGCCGCGAGCCAGCAGCGGCGACAGTCAAACACTTCGACAAAGAGGCCGCGCTGAGTTCAATTGCGACGCCGATAACGTAGGCGGCGGCGCGGCGGCGCAGCGGGCGGCGCGATTGAACCCAAGACGGCCTCTGTGACAGAGTATTTGTCTCGAGTCGTCAAAGCGGCAGTTAATTCATCAAACGAACTTTCATCACAATAATTTATCTCTAGGTTGTGGGATGTTGACTTATTATTACAAAAGTTATTCAGCTAGCAAGCAGAGCGAAAATTTGAATAATTTGAAAAAAAAATGCATACTTAATTTTTTTCCAAATACTGGATCTATAATAGTTACGTAGCTACCCCATGTCAGAGGTCCGCGTAGGCCTCTGGCAGAGTATTTAAATTAAAACTTAGGTGAATTTATTATGAATAGATTCATCATATCAGCTCATATACGTCCCCAACGAGGTGCTCGAGCCTATCCCTGAATTACAGCGATCGGGCCTTAGTCGACCACGCGGGCCCTGTGCGGGTTAGAACATTTGGAAAATGTTGAATAATTACTTGGACCTACTTTATTTTATTTTATTATTTTTGTACTTATAAATAATATTTGCATGCTAATAACATTTAAATAGCTAAATAAGTGATTCTATAACTATTGTAAGATCTTTTATACTTACCTTATTTAAAAGCAAATAAAGCATTCTATTCTATTCTATTCTAGTCGACTTCACACACAACCTTCGAGTTTCTTCGCAGGCGTGTGCAGATTTCCTCACGATGTTTTCCTTCACCGTTAAAGCAATCGGTGAGTGAGTATAGATTAGATTATAGATTACGTTAGGTATAATTGAGCAAACATGTTTTCTGAAGGCTTCTGCTCTTAAAACTGGAAAACTTTTATTCTACAACTTTCCCTAAGTCGTGAATTTTGAGTTCTCACAAAACTCTGCTATCTCTCTAATATCAGCTCATATACGTTGATGATATTATGGTTGTTGATGGTTGAGAGGAGCGATGGCTGACTCTCGCGTTATACTCGTGACCGGGTGCTGTCCGTGTGAACTGGCCTACACTTGTTAAATGCATTCATGACATTCAATGATTAAATGTATAACTTCTCGTGTCATATTGTTTTCCAGTTCTAATGACATAATTTGTTTTTTTATATCACGGATTGGATTTTGACGTTATTAACTAATGATTGTTTATTTCTTGTTTTTTTACAAATGACATTATGTAAGAGTGTAATTTGCACCTATTTTGAATAAATATCTTGAATCCTGAAACTTGATACAATTGGATTCGTAAAAGAAGTATTTTTTTAATCTCAAAAAGAAAAGAAAGTAGTAGAACAAAAGTGGTTTAGTTTCATGGCTACTTACTACCCTCTATAAAAATATGTTTTATTTTACCTGACACCCTATATAAGCTTAGTTCATAACGTAATCAAAAAGATATTGTGGTAACCTCTTAGCTCGGGTTGGCCGCACGTTTTTAGTGTCGTGTGTCTCTTGAGTCACGTCTGTTAAAACCGGTGTTGGTCCGTCAGCGTCACGCAGCTCTAAGGGAAACAGTCGCTGCAGAGGTCTTATCTTGGACCCCCCTGCAGTTCTTACTTGCACCACCCTCGTATATATAATACTATATATAATAAACACTTTATGTATTCTTTACTGGTGGGTATAGATAAGAAAAAGCTGAGGCCAAGCGAAGCCAGCGTTTGCAGAAAGAATAGTGTACTTAGCTCAAAGGGTTGCAAATAAAACGAAACAATTCAATTAAAACAATATTTATTACAAAATGGTTTTTTTTATCTTATCTAAGTCTTGCTGTCAAAGATCAATGTAAACAACATTAATGTGTTCTGGCTTAAAGATATAAGATAGCCAGTTTCCCCTTACATCTTCGACATCATCTAGTAACTAATTAGTAATCTGTGTCATCGTCACACTTACCATCAGGTGAGATGATGGTGTAATAATATCTTCTATCTTTGGCATCATGATCAGTTATAGTTTGTTTCAAATACCATGACCACATTTCATTTAAAACCCGACTATAAGGGCTAACATTCTAGAATGTTAATCTTTTGCCGTCTGATTATTTTATTACCTGAACCTCACTTGAACTTAAGTTAACGATCTGTTGTATTAACCTTACCATCATCATATCAGCTCAAATACGTCCCCACCGAGGGGCTCGAGCCTACCTTGAATTAGGACGATCGGGCCTTAGTCTATCACGCGGGCCCAGTGCGGGTTGGTCGACTTCACACACAACCTGCGAGTTTCTCCGCAGGCGTGTGCAGGTTTCCTCACGATGTTTTCTCTTCACCGTAGGAGCGTCAGATTAACGTACATATTATACCAATTGGATTCAAAATTAGAAACCAGTCTGCATAAAAACATTACCCCTTTTTTTTAGGAAGCCAGGTAAAAATGTGTCATGTGTCACTCACGGGATCGATCTAACAACATCTCGTACTTTAAAATCTATCAAGCCGTTTAAGCTACTGGCTGAATCAAAGAAACAGACGTACACCCGGAAAACGTAATCCTCTTTTTTGGACAGTGAAGTAAAAAATCAACTTTTACGTGAAAAACACTAAACTCCCATCGCAACAACTTAGTACATTTTTGCATTATTATTTTTGGTTTTTGTAAATTTTCTAATAAAGTACAACACCGATTTTGATAAAATGTATATGGGACCACACGCTAAGCACTAACTTTCAAATAAAAAAATAATCATAAAAAATCTGAATCATAACAGGCTCATCAAGTGTGGGTAAAATAAAATGGTCTCTCCCGAAGTCCAGACATCTATTATTGTTGTCCGTATATCTTTTAATCACCCGTCTTAAGGCTCCTCCGTTCCTAAAATTAGCAACTCAATTCGTGATGTTTCAAACATCGACCGAAATAGCTTGGAAATAAAGTTCTTATCAGCTCTTACTGCAACGTGACTGTTACGTCAATAGCTGCGGACGAATCGTGCGAAAATTGAATTTTTAATTCATTTAAATATGAAGAATTTCCAAAAAGTGAGGAAATGAAATCATTCTATATTGTTTTGTTTAGAAATTCGTAAATTATCTAAATGTTTCGATTAAAATTGCAGCAGTTCTATGGTTACAACTAGATATAAAGGGTGCATATTTTTTCCTTTAGTTTTTTGTATTAAAATAGAGTTCGAGGATATTAAAATCACTCCCCATATCCTGTAAATTACAAAACTTTTTATTTTCGATAGAAAAATCACTTATTGAAGTAAAAAGTTGTTACAAAATTGGTCGTTGGCGGCGGTATAAGCCATAAAGTGAATTTGCTTAGGTATAGTGCTCCCCTGGATGTCTTCCCCGTGAAGTTTTTTAGGCATAGCGGGGCTCTAGTACCAAAAATTTTCTAAATATGTAATAGGTCGGGAAAAAGGTTTCTTTCTATTTTGTAACTATAAATTAGTAAGCAAATCTCTTTGCTTGTATTATTTATACCCGACTGATTGCAATAAAATGTTTTTTTTTGTTTATTCCACTTATTTAATTATAACTGGAATTTCGAAATTTTAAAGAAAAAAAATGAAATTCCCGCCATTTAAAAATAGTTTTTTTCTGTGTATGATAATTGTAAACGCTAAACACGTTAAAAAACCGACTTCCATTGCAACAACTAAGTACATTTTTGCATTATTATTTTTGGTTTTTGTTCATTTTCTAATTAAGTGCTACACCGATTTTGATAAAATTTGTAAAGGACCACACGGAAAGCACTAGATTTCAAATAAAAAAAGAATCATAAAAATCGGTGACCCAGTCAAAAGTTATGAGGTAACAAACATAAAAAAAAATATACAGACGATTTGAGAACCTCCTTCATTTTTGGAAGTCGCTTGAAAATGAGTGGACGTAACGAGAAATTCGCATGGAAATCTGACGTTCAAGATGCAGCTCGTTTACAAAATACGAAGAAAGTTTTTCCCCCACCTAATATGATGGGTGCGGTAAGGGACCGATTAAGAAGTAAGCGCAAGATGTAAGCGAGAAGCGTGGCCCCAAGCGCTGTTTGCAAGCCCAGCTCCCAGCTCCAACGGATGCTTTGCTCACAGGTCGAGGAGACGAGAAGAGGATCCAGGTGATGCGGGTGACTGCGATGGCACGTGGTGGAAGCTGAAAATCGGAAAGGGACAGATACATTTCTATACAGGGTGTAACAAAAGTGGCGTAGGTGGCGTTACCTGGGGCTTCTACTCATCATACTGAACAACTTTTGTTCAACGACTTTGCTGAAATCGGAATTTTTTTTACTGTTCAATTGTCATACAAATTGATCAGCTGATTGACCAATTTTGTGCATTTTAGTATGGAGGGTCCAATTTTTTTTTTGAGAATTTACTATGGGTTCCTTGGGGAAAGTTGTTCAGTACGATGAGTAGAACCCCAGTTAACGGGTCCTACACCAATTTTGTTACACCCTGTATAATACAAATAAAAGTTTATTTGAAATGTTACAACGGTTTTAACAACATAAGCTTGTACGATAACGCCTACCTCCGAGAGACGAGAAATAACATTTCAAATTATTAGTTTAAACTAAAGGTATTTAAGTATATAAAACGAAGGACAACTTAAATTGACATAGTGTATATGTGTGTGTACTCGATTATGGCAAGGGTTTCTGGAGAAGGAAACCAGTAGATACTTTTCATGCCGCCCTTAGAGGCCAGTAGCTGCTTTTATGACGAACGGGAGCCCTTTTGTGATTAATTTAAAAAAAAATCGGCCAAGTGCAAGCCAGAATCGCATATAAAGGGTTCCGTACCATCATACTAGATGACGCTAGTTTATTTAAAAAAAACACATGTTTTGTATGGGCCTCCCTTATTTTTTCCCTTTTTCAAATTTTTAGTATTTGTTGTTATAGCGGCAACAGAAATACATCATCTGTGAAAATTTCAACTGTCGACCGGTTATACGGTTCATGAAATACAGCCTGGACACATACGGACAGACAGACGGACGGTCAGTGAAGTCTTAGTAATAGGGTCCCATTTTACCCTTGGACTACGGAACCCTAAAAAACGGATTTTACACTTGATTATCAGATTTTAGGGTTCCTTACTCAAAGGGTGCCAACGGAATCCTACCTATTACTATAAAGCCTCCGTCTGTCCGTCCGTCTGTCTGACATCATTACAGCTCATATACGTCCCCACCGAGGGGCTCGAGCCTACCCTGAATCAGGGCGATTAGGCCTTAGTCGACCACGCAGGCCCAGTGCGGGTTGGTCGACTTCACACACAACCTTCGAGTTTCTTCGCAGGCGTGTGCAGGTTTCCTCACGATGTTTTTCCTTCACCGTTAAAGCAATCGGTAAGTATGTACGTAAGTTTTTGAAAAACTCATTGGTACATTGGCCGTCCAGATTTGAACCCGGTACCTCTGGTTAGATGGACCGAGTCGTTACCGGTTGAGCCACCGACGCTTTTTAGCCAAACGAAACTATAAGGACGAAACTATTATGACGAAACTATAAGGATTCCTTGTTGACCTCGGAGCCCTAGAAAGGGAATCCTCATATTTGAGAAAGGTGATTTGACACAGTCATAGTGCAAACCGGCCAAGTGTGAGTCTGACTTGACCCAAGAATCGCGAACTAAATAAAAGGAAACCACTTTTAATGTCGGTCTCGTATATGGATGTCCTTTATCATCATATCAGCTCATATAAATACGTCCCCACCGTGGGGACCCTACCCTCCCTGAATTAGAGCGGTCGGGCCTTAGTCTGCCACGCGGGTCCATATCAGTGCGGGTTGATCGACTTCACACACAACCTTCGAGTTTCTCCGCAGGCGTGTGCAGGTTTCCTTACGATGTTTTCGTTCACCGTAAGAGCATCGGATAAACTTATACCTACATATGAAGCCGAATTTCGAAAACACATTGCTACCTACGTGGCAGGATTCGAACCACGACCTCCCGGACAGGAAGCAGCGCGGCCCTAGCCGTTACGCCACCGACGCTCAAAGTCCACGATGTTATTTAAATTGAAATTAATATTATTGTCGAACTCGTTGATCTATGAACCCTTCATTACAAATTCGGTAGTACGGAAACCTTCGGTGTGCGATTTTGACTCTCACTTGGCCACCTTTTACTTCTATCTGGCTTGAAACGACTTTCTTTAGTTTTATTTCTTTTTTTACTTTAGAAATGGAATCTAATATATTTTTTTTACTAGTGTTTATATTTTGATTTGTAGACCTATACTTACAGTTTTATTCCTTTGATAACTGGTAATGATGTAGAAGCTTCCTGAGTCTACCAGGATCGCCTGTCACCGGCGCTGGGACTGGAATTACAAACATAAACGTTTACTAAGGATGGTCCGCAAGTTCATATACAACCGACCTAGAGCTGTCACATAATATATGTGGTGTTCCTACGTACTTAATGAAAGGGCATTTCAGTGGCTCAGTCTAGAGGCGGCCTCACTAAAGTGATGGCAGTTGTTGCAGAAACACGATTATACAAACTTCTTTTAAAATAGAGATTTGTATTCTACAGGCAAACCGGATCGATTTAAAACTCTAAATTTTCTTAGTCGATTAGTCTAAACACACACTTAAACTATGCCAGTTGGATTTTTAAAAATTAGTTGTAGTTTTTAAAATAACAACGAAAAACATTGAAAGACTGGTGAGGGCCCTGGCAGAATATCAGCGTTATGGGAATTCACCTATAACATATGCTGATAGCCAGGGCCTTTTCACTGGCCTGGCACTAACTGCAATTTCATTGTATTTTATTGTTTTTATTAGTAAGTAGCTATAAGTTAGTCTTAGTGGTGTAATCTTCTTTTTTTTACTTTATTGTTACCAAAGTTTTACTCATTGTTTTTTTTTGCCTGGTCGGTGAATAAACGGTTTATCTATCTATCTATCTATCTATCAAAAAGTGCAAAAGTGTGGTTATTTTCTTTGCTCTTTACAAGTTAAGAAATAAATAAGGACAACTGTTTTTCCAATGCGTCGCCTTAAAGATTCGCTGACCGCGGGGCCATGGACCATCGACATGCTAGGGTTGCGCTTGCAGTTCGCCGCTTATCGATTCTCGGAAGAAAGCGGGGGTGCCGTAAGGATCACCTCGTTACCTTACTCTGGAAAATATTTTTTATTTACAATTGGTAAGCCCTTGGCATCAAAGCGGGAGGGATACGCACAAGTGCATAAATGGCCGTACGGATCACCTCATTACCTACTCTGGGAAATCTTTTTTTGTTCACAATTGGTAAGCCCTTGGAATCAAAGCGGGAGGGTACGCGCAAGTGCATAAATGGCCGTAAGGATCACCTCGTTACCTACTCTGGGAAATCTTTTTTTAAGTTCACAATTGATAAGCCCTTGGCATCATCTCACTCATCGCCATTAAAACATTTTTTTCACTTTTAGTACACTTTTCTTTCTATAAGATTTGATGTCATTAAAATGAGTAAATATAAGTTTCATGGAATCTGAAAAACACAGCTGTTAAAACACTAATCGCTTTCTTGGTGCAGAAAGTAGTCCATTCCCGATGACTTCACAAAACGAGGTCAGGGGTTCGATTCTCGGCAGGAACGGGGTTCTAGAACTTGAACTTGATCTCACCTGATGATGATGCCGAAGATAGAATCTGGCTTACCAAGATTCCCCAACGCAATGGAGATCTGGCTATCTTATCTTCAAGTCAGAACACATCAATGCTATTTGGCGGAAAGACTTAGATAACATGGTGGTAGCTAGCCAGGCGAGCTATGAAAAAGCCCTACCACCAACCAAACTAAGTCTTACAAAGTTGACCCCGCCGGGAATCGAACCCGCGACCTCCTGGTGTGAAGCGATGGACTAACCATTAACACATCCTGGACACTTCATACAACGGGCCAGAAATGACATTTCAAAAAAGGAATGACGGAACAAACAAAATGGCGGCGAAATCCTATACGTACGACAACGAAACTGTAACCAATCTGTATCAATCTGGGTGAGGAGGGGGTGAGGTCGCAATCTAGAGAGCGGCAGGGAGTGTCCATACTGTATGTTAGTACTAATATATATATACTTTGCCATTACGCCACAGATTCGGTTAAATGTTATAATTTAAAAAACTTACGAACCTGATTGTGTTATCAGCTGTCGGTGAGTGGGGACGCTATATTATAAACCTGGTACGTTAGCGTATCTGGTAGTATACGAGAGGGAATGTGCTATCACCATCCCAGTCGCAGACGAGACATCCTATGAGTGATTTTGTCTTCACCCTCCTAGAAATAAAAAAAAAGTTTTTTTTAATAACAACACTAATTAATATTTGATACCGACTGTGCAGAAATGTTGGAAAACGGCAAATAATAAATTTGTTTTTTTTTTGTATTTATTGTTTGTTTGTATCTAGTAAAAAGTCCAGCTAGGTAGGTCCAACTTCGAGAAAGAGATCAATCGTCGAATCCAACTCGGCTGGGCAGCGTTCGGGAAGCTTCGCGATATCTTCACGTCCCAAATACGGCAGTGTCTTAAGACTAAGATCTTCCACCAGAGTGTGTTGCCAGTGATGACATAGGGAACTGAGACATAGTCGCTTACTATGGGCTTCATAAGAAGGCTCAAGGTCACCCAAAGGGCAATGGAGCGTGCTATGCTCGGAGTTACTCTGCGTGATCGAATCAGAAACGAGGAGATCCGTAGGAGAACCAAAGTAACCGACATAGCTCACAGAACCGCTAAACTGAAGTGGCAGTGGGCAGGGCACATGGCTCGTAGAATAGATGGCCGTTGTGGCAGTAAAGTTATTGTGTGGCGAATGCGAACCGGAAAACGTAGCGTATTAGGAAGACCCCCCACTCGGTGGATTTACTTGAGAATTAGTGCTATAATCACACCAAGTTTCACGCTAGTATGTATTACCGTTTTTACGATACAGCTAAATCAACTTAAAAAACTGAAAAAGTTTTTTTTAAAGGTAGGTCCAACCTCGAGAAAGAGATCAATCGTCGAATCCAACTCGGCTGGGCAGCGTTCGGAAAGCTTCGAAATATCTTCACGTCCCAAATACGACAGTGGATCTTCGACCAGAGTGTGTTGCCAGTGATCACATAGGGAACTGAGACATAGTCGCTTACTTGGGCTTCATAAGAAGGCTTTTTTTAACCTATGAAAAAAAACTTTTTCAATTTTTTTGTATTTGTTGTTATAGTGGCAATACAATGAATGAAATATTCATTTGCTCGAATACATGGTACCTATTGAATTGGGTGGAAATAAATATTATAATAATAATGTATCACAAGAAATACATATTCTGTGAAAATTTCAACTATCTACCTATTACGGTTCATAAAATACAGCCCGCTGACAGACGGACTACTCTTCAAAAAGTTCTGTGTGCTTATATGGTCAACATAAAAAAAAAAATATGGGTCGACTTGACAACCTCATCCGTTTTTAAGAATTAATTTATGGATCAGCTGCTGATGTCAAACTTTTTTAGGAAAGATTTATTTGCAAATTCAATATAGGTTTCTTGGGGCAAGTCGTTCAGTTTAATGAGTTGAACTCCGCTATAAATTATTTTCAGGCATTTCAAATGGACCCAATGTACATTTTAGTGGAATAGGATTGCTATACTTTCATATAGGTAATTGAAAATGCTTAATGCAAAACCGACTTCCATCGCAGCAACTTAGTACAATGGCATTATTATTTTTGGATTTTGGTAATTTTCTATAAAACTACTGCACCGATTTTAATAAAATTTATATGGGACCAACCCGGGAGCATAGCCTATCGAATACAAAACAATCTGCGAAGATATCGCGTAACGCACACAAAAAACGTGCAGTCGAATTGAGAACCTCCTCCTTTTTGGAAGTCGGTTGAAAATTAGCTTGCAAATAAAAGTTTTTTTAACTAATATTACCGTGAAAAAGTTTTGAGTACGATAATGCAGTTTCCAGACATATGTCGCTGTGGGAATACACTTTGGCAGTAATGCGACAATATATAACCAAAGCATACAAACAAAATACACTATAATTTATATAACAAATTGCACAAACTTATTTTGTTAACAATTTAATTACAAGCAATACCACAAAGTTCAGTGGAAAGTAAGGATTCCACTTACTAATATTATAAATGTGAAAATGTGTTTATTTGTTTGACACCTTTTCACGCTTCAACGCCTGGACCAATCTTAATGAAATTTGGCATGCAGGTAGCCTGTGTCACGAGGAAGGACATAGGCTACTTTTTATCCCGTGAAAATGCAGTTCCTGGAGGAACTGAAAATATACTCTTTTTTGGTTAATTTCTTTAACATCACAACGGAACAATGGATTGTGTGATTTTTTGCACAGATATGGTTGAGGGGGTGGGAAATGGCATGATTTACTAATAAGCATATCCTGACATAGTTCCCGAAGGATCTGGAGAAAATTCATGTCAACGCAAGCGGCTCGCGCACCGCGCACCCTCTATGACAGTCATAAAAACGATGTGCACGCGGGTGAAGCCGCGGGCAAAAGCTGGTATACATATAAATGTATCGAAACGAAATATATATTTTCTCCTCAAGTTCATGTATTGAATGTGTAGGTGTACGCATTTTAAAATCCGAGATCTGAATACATCCCAACCAAATTGACTTTAATTGTTGTTCGAATTCGGATATATCCGGTCTACCCTCATAAATCCAATCATCTCATAAATCCAATCATCTCGAGCAAAATTAGAGTAAGCAGTCAGCTCTGCGCCGGCGAAGTACAATCTCTTTTTATGGTTCCGTATCCAAAGGGTAAAAACGGGACCCTATTACTGAGACTTTGCTGTCCGTCTGTCTGTATGTCTGTTCGTCTGTCACCACGCTGTATTTCATGAACCGTGATAGCTAGACGGTTGAAATTTTCACAGATGATGTATTTCTGTTGCCGCTATAACAAAAAACACAAAAAAATACAAAAATTTAAAAAATACAATAAACATGATTTTTTTGCTCGTTTTTGCTCGATATTGATAACGACAACAGGTAAATGCTTGAAATATGCACAGAATATTGAGTTGTATTATATTAAATTAAAACATAATTAATATTACTTCCATACAACAAACGTGATTTTTATAGATAATGGTACGGAACCCCTCGTGCGCGAGTCCGACTCGCACTTGGCCGGTTTTTTAGAAGGTTTTGTGCAAAAATAAATTGGTTTAGTCCATAATACTCAAGACCATCAAGTCTAAGATGTAAATGAAATTATAGCCCTGAGCGTAATATTGTTTACATAAATATTCGGCGCACGAGTGCACGAGTGGTCAGATGCACAGGGGGAGCGTATCTAGTGATATATTGCACATTGGGTAGCGACAAGTTCTGGATGAAGCGTAAATATTCCTAGTGTCGGGCAGTGTGTGGGTGTGAGTGTAGTTTTGGGCCGAATCGCGCGTGTGGGCGACCGAGCGGTCTTGCGGGTATACACTAAATATGTACAGAAAATTTTACTACCTATAAACAAGTAACAAAAAATTAAAAAATAATTTATATGTATCTAGTTACATATTACATATTTTTTTTACTCTATGTGTTAGTAACATCTTAAAATTTATGTTAGTATAATTTAAATCTATGTATATAGTGAGGTATGTGATGTTATTGTAATTTCAAATGTCATTTCAATTTAAAATGTTGAAGCCGATTAGGTAAACAATAAGTATTATTCACCTGACCAACAACCTAATAATCATTTTTATTATAGGAGAGGTATGCCTCTCCTCCACAGTGATCAGTATACTGTAGGAGCTGCCCCGCACTCTGCTCAGCAGAAATACTGTTTTTTTTGCGCATGATGGCATGAAAACCATCCTTTTGGGTCTGTGCAAACATCTCTGAAGCACTGCACTCTACGCCTGTTAATATTTTTATTACAAGCTTTTATTTAGTTTCACCTGTCCCGGTGTCTGCAATGAAATCATGCACGCATATATATTACGTGACAATGCAATATTAAAAGCTTGTACCTATTTTTTTAGGTTTTCGAAATATATTTTTTTTCAAGTCAAAAAAATGCATGATAAAACGCATTCGCTTACCCAACATCTTGAAAAATATATTTAAAGACATAATTCAAATTAAGTTCTATTCCTATGTGCAGTTCTATCTCCGACTAAAAAATATTTTGTTGGATAATGAATTTTACAATGTTGACGAATATTACGAAAGAAATTCTAACCATCATTATGATGGATTTACTATTTTGTTTTGACATCCTATTTTATTTTATTTTGAATTCTTATTTAACTTTGTTTTAACACCTTATTTTTATTCTGACATTGATTTTATGAATTTTGACGGTTATGTTACACTTTGACATTTTTAATTTTTAATAAATATGTAATTGGTAACATGAAATAAATAATCTAATCTAATCTATGACAAGCCGTAAAAACACCGTGTGAACAATCTTAGATCAAACTCAGTATCAAACAGTTCACACGATTAAAATTCGTTAAAATTTCAAAATATTACAATCAAAAAAGAATAAATTAGTTGCTCTTTAGAGAAATGAATCTTCTAGTTGTAGGGAATATCTATTTGTCTCACTAAGTTTCTTACAATTGTTAGAGAGGTGAAGATAACCGGTTGCCGGCAGAGTGGTCAGAGTTCAATTGACATTATAATGAGATGACCGTTCCCACAATCAGGCATGCGCAAGCGCGACCTTCGGTCACAGACTGCGCGTCCTGCGACTTGACCGTTGATCTCTACCCCTCGTGGACCAGTTTCTAAGACGAGTTCGTTATTTAAATTGATGTTTGAAAGATTGTTAAAAACATTTGGTTGTATTAGAACGGACTGATCCGTGAGATTAATTATATTTAGTATCTAGCAAGAATCAAATCGAATATTTCTGCGTGGAAAGTAAAGCTATATCTAAGGGTTACTATACTCGTGGCCGGGTGCTGTCCGTGTGAATTGACCTACTCTTGTCAAAGGCATTAATGACATTCAATGATTTATATGTATAACTTTCGTGTCATATTGTTTTCATGTTCTAATGATATAATCTGGTTTATATCAAGGATTGAATTTTGACGTTATTAACTGATTATAATTATTGTTTATTTCTTGATTCTTTACAAATGACATTGTTATTATTATTTTATGAATATCAGAAAGAGTGTAATATGCACCTATTTTGAATACATATATGGAATTGAATTGATTAACTAATTTTGTAAGGAATGTCTAAGTGTTAAGGATCGGTAACAGTTAACGCGACCCTATTACTAAGGCTACTTTGGCACCCCGTTTTTCTGTCTCTCTTTAAAAGGCTGTATCTCTGGAACCGTAATAAGTAGGTAGCAGGATATTGTAACTTCTATATTGTTCCTTTCTTTTAATGTTGTGATGTAATAAAGAATATTGTATTGTATTGTTTTGTATTGTATTGTACTAGCTTAAATGTTCGTGCGGATGGTGGCTGGCGCATCGGGAACCGGGTCGTTCCTTTCCCTCTAATATGGTTACGAGGAGCGATGGCTGACTCTCGCGTTATACTCGTGACCGGGTGCTATCCGTGTGAACTGGCCCACACTTGTCAAAGGCGTCCATGAATTCAATAATTTTGATGTATAACTTCTCGTGTCATATTGTTTTCATGTTCTAATGACATTATTTGTTTTTTTTTATATATCACGGATTGGATTTTGACGTTATTAACTAATGATTGTTTATTTCTTGATTTTTTACAAATGAAATTATGTAATCACTGTTTTATGACTATCAGAAAGAGTGTAATTTGCACTTATTTTGAATAAATATCTTGAATGTTGAATCTTATTGTATTGTATTGTAGCTGGCTGAAATTTTCACAGAATATGTGTAATTTTAGGAGATTTACCAACTATGTAATAATAAAAAATTAGAAAGTGAAAAATTAATCATAGAAGAAAAGTTGTTTTATAGGTTTTTTGTTTTTGCTCTATCGTAAAAACGGTAATGTATACAAGTGTTAAACTTGGTACGTTTATAGTAATAATCGTAAATTAAAACAAAAAATTGGAAAAACCGGCCAAGTACGAGTCGTACTCGCACCATAAGGAGTCCAAACTAAAAAAAAAAAACATTTTCTGTCCATTGCGTTTATTTCTTTTGTTTGTAAATAATAATTATCATTGTTACTTATGTCAAATTATATATATTAGTACTAATATACAGTCTGGACACTCCCTGCCGCTCTCTAGGTTCCGACCTCACTTACTCGTCACCCAGATTGATATAGTTTGGTTGTCGAACAAATAGGATTTCGCCGCCATTTTGTTTGTTCGTTCATTCCTTTTTTGAAATGTCATTTAACCCCGTTGTATGAAGTGTCCAGGGTGTGCTTTTGTGGAAAGGTGTGGTTGTACGGAAACCTCGGTGCTCGAGTTCGACTTGGACTTGGGCGTTTTCCTACTTTTTCGACGAGCATTCATCTGTGTATCAGCATTGAAAAATAAATATTTTTTAAACGACTTCAAAAAAAGGAGGAGTTTTTTAAACGACTTCAAAAAAGGAGGAGTTTTTTAAACGACTTCAAAAAAGGAGGAGTTTTCTCAATTCGACCGTATATATATTTTTATTTTTTTTATGTTTGTTCGCGGATAACTTCGTCGTTTATGTACCGATTTTGATGATATTTTTTTTGTTGGAAAGGAGATATCCCAAGGGTGGTACCATGATAAGGAAACCAGGATCTGACGATGGCATCCCAAAGTAAATCGAGGGGAATCTTAGTTTCCTGTTGAAGTCGGTTTTTTTTGTTCATAATTACGTTGTGCTCAAATATTTTTATCTGCAATTCCTGCATATACTGCGCATGACTGCTTGAATTCACATGATGGTGGTGGTGAAGGCGGATCACTTGAGGACCCGTGCGTGTGTGTGTGTACACTTACTCACTCACAAACCTGTGCAAATATACGAGTGTGTTTTATCGTGTCTATTAGCGTAAATATACGCGTCTAATCTCCGCTGGACTCGACATTTTCGGAGTTATGAAGGTATTATTGAAGGTTGAAATGTCTTTGTACCAGAGAATGCTAGAGCTGTTAACTTTGGTTTCCTCTATATTTTTTATGTTTTCTGTTTATAACTTTTTGAGCGCCACGAGACAAGACTAGCCAGAGTCGGGTCACAGTTAAGCTGTATACCAGCCAAGCTAAGTTCGTGATTTTTTTGAAGTAAATCTTCTTTCAAGACTTCAAAAAAGGAGGAGGTTTCTCAATTCGACCGTATATTTTTTTTAAACTGATTTCTATGATTCTTTTTTTGTTGGAAAGGAGATATTTCAAGGGTGGTACCATGATAAGGAAACCAGGATCTGATGATGGCATCTCAGAGAAATCAAGGTGAACCTTCGAAAATCTTAGTGGCGACTATTGCGTTCGAATTGAAGTCGTTTTATTTGTTTAAAGTTATATTATTTACTTAGAAATGGATTTATATACGTGTGCCACTTCGTAAAAATTATGATTGAGTATGTAAGTGAGACCTTTGTCAAGCAGTGGACTTCTTTCGGCTGACATGATGATGATGTAGGTAAATGACATGTGACATTAGAATGCTGAAAGAATGGACAGAGTAAGGCACTCTGGGCAAGCGCACTCGGCCAAAAGCATTCAAAAAACGCTCATCGGAGGCTTTTGAAGAGAGTACATTTCAAGCACGTTACACGTCCATCCTCGGGGAGGCCTTTGTCCAGCAGTGGACATCTTTCGGCTGACATGATGATGATGTCACATCAAGCGCACTGCGACTGCAAAAGCCTGGACTTGGAATTCTCGTCTAAATGGCCACTGGAAGCTTAAAGAACACCTGAATGAAATGAGGCTTGCAGACACAAACAGACGAGTGCCGATTTTGCCTCGAAAGAGAGGAAATCCCTCTACAGTTACTCTTTAAGTGCCAGGCGCACGACCAAGCCAGAAGATAACTTGGTAGACTATGGCAGCAGCAGAGGTAATGAATAGGACACTGCATCCTACAGATGACCAGAACTATGGCCTTCAATCCTACTAATAATATTATAAATGTGAAAGTCTGTATGTATGGATGGATGTTTGTTACTCTTTCACGCTTCAACCACTGAACGAATCGGGATGAAACTTGGCACACATATAGGTTAGGTCCTGGATTAACATATAGGCTACTTTTTATCCAGATTTCTTTAGTGTTTCCCGTGGGATGGATAATTGGGAATTGGTTAGCCCTTGGCATCATCTCACCGATGGTAAGTGACGACGATGCCGAAGATGGAAGCGGGCTTACCAAGGTTCCCCAACGCAATGGAGAACTGGCTATCTTATCTTCAAGCCGGAACACAACAACGCTAGATGGTGGTCGCGAGCCAGGCGGGCTTGAAAAATACTAGGGCATTGGTGGTAGGCTACCAACCATACCGAGTCTTACAAAGTTAAGACTCCGCCGGGAATCTAACCTGTGACTTCGTGATGTGACGCTAATGGACTAACCATAACATAACATTGGCTTTTTTCCAAACTTTACACAACAAAACGAACTATCTATACGAATCTCCCATCATCCATTCTTATATGTACCTGGAGAGGTGGTTACTATTTGAAAATTTAAACATATCTCATCACAGAGCTTAGAAACTGAATATGTAACTCCTCTGGGCTCGGCTGCCCGCGGCGCCTCACAGGCGGCTACATATATACACGTTACATCGTGTGTGTGTGTGTATCTGTGAGTGTGTGCAAGGCGAAGTTAGATCGTCCACACTTTACCGCGGACGATAGCACAGGCGGACGGGAATCTGGTTGCAACTCTCGGCAAAGAGCCAAAATCTAATTCTGCTAGTTGACTTTCTTTACTGGTGTACTTGAATCCGGCTTGCACGTCCAGCTGTCTTCAAGAAGTGGAGGACTCCTCACGTTATGGTTGCTTTTAAACGCGCGGTCTTTTTTAAATGAAAAAAATGAGTGCTTTTGGCTGCAACTCACCTGATGGTAAGTGCCGATGCAGTCGAGGATGTAACACGCAAGCTCAAATAGTGACTTTTTACTCTCGTCTTGAAGATTCTTAAATTATCGGGGAATACAGACGCCGGCAGAGAATTCCACTCCTTTGCCGTTCGCTTGATGAAGGAAGAAGCAAAACGCTTCGTGCGTATAGGTGGAACATTAACGACAAAGGGGTGGAACCGCCCTCCGCGCCTGGTCGTCCGATGATGAAATGGAGACTTAATAGATGTTTTTGGTCCATTGCCACTTCAGCTTGCTTATTGTTTAAGTTTTACAATAAATGTACTTGGATTATGTGATTTTAAAGACATTCCATTACTAAATCCGAAAAATTTTACTGTCGTAGCCACCAGCAAAATATTTTACTTATCACCGACGCGGAGCAATTTTTGAAGTGAAAACTTCTTTAGCGGCGTTGTGCACTTTTTTGTAATGGGTAAAAAATGTTAAACTCGCGTCAGGACACGTAACCTGATCGAAAATTTGTAAGACGGATGGAGTTGATTTTTTGTTGATTTTTCTGAGATATAAACTTTTTTTTTAATGTAATATAAATGCACAACGTTAATATTCAAGTTTTCACTTCTGTCGGCACTCCCGGAGTGCAACCCGTTTTTTTTTTTCTTACCTGTGCCACCGAATGAAGAGTTGGAATCTATGGAGGTAGCAATGAGAAGTCAGATTTCTTGTGCCGGTGTACCTACATCAAAGTTATTCTTTTGACGTGACATCCGTTGGTCCACATAATATGTGTAGGTCAAAGGCACTTGTATTCTTTCACTTTGTAAATAAGTTTCGAAAAATTTTGGACTCTTTATACAAATTCTACTTATATTATACACGCGAAAGTTTGTAAGAATGCATGGATGTATGTTTGTTACTCTTTCACTAAAAAACTACTGAACGGATCTGGCTAAAATTTAGTAGGTAGACAGATCAGGACCTGGATTAACACATAGGCCACTTTTGTATGCCGCTTGCAGCTCGCACACTGCGCACCCTCGAAAAGTCATAGAAACATTGTCCACGCGGATGAAGCCGCGGTAAACAGCTAGTATCTTCAATACAACTAATCAATTTGTATGGAAAGTCATTTTATTACGTGTGTCTAAAAAGTTGTGAAATAAAAACATTGCCTTTGATCTGAAGTTCCGAACAGTATCTAAGCAGACCAACGGAAGTCAGATCAAATGAATACGTCTATATGTTAAGGCGAGGTAATGATTGAAACAGTTGTCTCAGTCTTTTTATTTACGTGTAAATAGTAAAGAAAATAACCACACTTCTTCACTTTTTCAATGGTTTTTTGTTTCAATCAAAAACTACAATGAAAGTATAAAAAATAATAACATTACTCACTTTATACTATCGTAAAAAATATTATAGTATATTTTTTTTTAATTTATACTTCAAAATATTAGTCATAACTAGAGTTGAAAGTAACGGTGTAGACCTATCTTTGGGTTTTTTTTTAACGAGCCAAAACTGCTCAATCGTGTTTCTAATAGCTTTTGACTTTAAGGAACATCATCAACAATATGGGTATTTTTTCAACCTTGGGTTTTCTATCGTTTAGTACTAATTGACGTCAAAAATAACGAAAATCTGTAATATTACCGCCTTAACAATATTAAAACAAGAAAACTGATATATAATTTTCTATTCCCACGATTTGAACCAAGATTTAAATAGACGAAATATATGGACCAGTATCCCGTTCCCACAGCTCCGGTCAGCTCTGCTCCTAACATCATTAATCTAACTTTCGCGCTACCCTTTATAATAGTTCGGTCCGTTCCCTAAGGGGGTGAGGGTGGCGCGGCAAGGGGGGAGGGCAAGGGGGGGGGGGGGTTGTATTAACATACGAATTTGAAGCCGTCCGCACCCGCCTTCTTCTTAGGGGGACGAAATTTAAGTTTCACTCGCCCCGTATTGATCCGCCTCGGACACTGCGAATAGATATTTGCGATGTCAAGGATTTTGAATTTGCCTTAATATAATATACAGATCGTTCGCCCTAATTCAGGGTAGGCTCGAGCCCCCCGTGGGGACGTATATGAGCTGATATGATAATATTTAGATGTAAAATTAAAAAAAGTATAAAAAAATCTAAGTCTTGCCGCCAAATATCAATGTTGATATCATTGGTGTGTTCCGGCATGAAGATAAGATAGCCGGTTCCCCATTGCGTTGGGGAATCTTAGTAAGCCCGCTCCCATCTTCGGCAACATCGTCACTTACTACCAGGTAAGATTTTAAGGGTTTACCAATTGTGAATTAAAAAAAAAAACTCTAAACACGTTATAAAACCGTCTCCCATCGCAATAACTTAGTACCATTTTACATTTTTGTTTTCGGTTTTTGTTAATTTACTGATAAAGTACTACACCGATTTTGATAAAATTTATATGGGACTACACGGGAAGCACTAGCTTTCAAATAAAAAAAGAATCATCACATTCGATGGACCCAGTCAAAAGTTCTGAGGTAACACACATAAAAAAACATACAATCGAATTGAGAACCTCCTCCTTTTTAAAAGTCGGTTGAAAATTGGTGTATAGGTCCCGTTAACTGGGGCTTCTACTCATCATTCAAGTGTGCTGAAAACGCAATAAAAATATTTTACTCTTTATACAAAACGATCAGCTGATTGACCAATTTTGTGCATTTTTGTATGGAGCGTCGATTTTTTTTTTTTGAGAATTGACTATGGGTTACTTGGGGAAAGTTGTTCAGTACGATGAGTAAAACCCCCAGTTAACGGGTCCTTCACACATTTTTTTATACCCTATATAACTTAGATGAATATAATTTTGATTCGATTTGTCCTGTATATTATATGGACGATGTAGCCAAAGAATTCGAAACTTTTTTCACAAATATTCCACTTAAGACTACTGAAGCCCTCAACTCATCACATATGTATGCTCAAAGGCTGCTAAAGGATAATGTTAATAATTGTGATCAAAAATTTTCCTTCAGAGTAATTGAACCACAATCTATTGTAAAAACTTTTAAATCTCTTAAAGTGAAAAGAACCGAAGACCTCTGGGGATTATCGGTAAGCTTGATCAGTAATGTAATTGATACTTTAGCGCCATATTTAGCTTGTCTTTTTAATATTAGCATTGATAGTGGCGTCTTTCCAGATCTCATGAAGCTTAGTAAAGTGATACCTTTATATAAATCTGGTTCAAAAACTGATCCAGGCAACTACAGACCAGTTTCTGTGTTGCCAGTTCTTAGTAAAGTGTTTGAAAAGATTATGCTTAACCAAATGCTACAATATTTTACAGAAAACAAAATACTGCATAACCAACAATTCGGTTTCACTAAAGGACGATCAACAACCGATGCAGGAGTAGCACTCATTCGAAACATATATGATGCCTTCGAGGAATCGCAGAATGCAATTGGAGTGTTTTGTGATTTATCTAAGGCTTTTGATTGTGTTGAACACCAAACATTACTTATGAAATTAAAGCATTATGGTGTAGAGGAAGGGGCTCTCAGTCGTTTAAATTCGTATTTAGACAACAGAACACAAAAAGTACAAGTGAATGGCACTAACTCACCTGGATCTAAAGTGAAAATGGGTGTGCCCCAGGGTTCCATATTAGGGCCTTTTCTTTTCCTTGTTTACGTAAATGATTTGCCTTTTATGGTGCAACATCTGTCAAATATTGTGTTGTTTGCGGATGATACATCTCTTATTTTTAAAGCGAATAGGAAAGAAAACGAAATTGACGAAGTAAACAACACCCTTTCAAAGATACTGAACTGGTTCACTGTGTACAACTTATTATTAAATGCAAAGAAAACAAAATGTATAAAATTTTGTTTGCCAAATGTTAAAAAGGTCAATAATAGTGTAATATTAGACTGTAATAAATTAGAATTTGTAAATACCACGGTGTTCCTTGGTATAACTTTGGATGTTTCACTTCAATGGGGACCACAACATGAAACTTTAGCGGGAAGGCTTAGTTCAGCTGCTTATGCCGTTAAGAAAATAAGACAGTTAACGGATGTTGATACTACGAGACTAGTGTATTTTAGTTACTTCCATAGTATAATGTCTTATGGCATATTACTGTGGGGGCATGCGGCTGATATAGAAACTATTTTCATACTGCAGAAAAGAGCTATTTGCGCAATCTATCAGATGCGATCACGTGAGTCGTTACAGAATAAGTTTAAAGAAATCAATATTTTAACTGTTGCTAGTCAATTTATATTTGAAAACATCATGTACGTTCGTAAGAATTTGCATTTATTTCCTAAAAACAGTGACAGGCATAATTTGAATTTAAGAAATGTAAATAAAATAGATATAGCCTTTTCGAGACTGAGTAAGGTTAAGAAGTCATTTGTGGGGCAGTGTATAAGATTCTACAATAAAATTCCAGAAAATGTAACTAGTTTGTCAGAGAATAAATTCAAGACTCATGTCAAAAAAGTTTTATGCTCTAGAGGATATTATAAAATAATAGATTATGTAAATGACAAAGATATATATGTTGATTCTATAACAAATACCATTACCTGAGACTCTAATCTGAATCATGACATTATTTGTAATATACAGTATTTTTTTTTAATTTTTACTATTTTAAAGTGTGTGTAAACACCTATTTGAAATAAATTGTTTTGAGTTTTTTGAGTTTTGAGACGTTTGATTTAGTTGATTAGATCTTTAGTTAGAAAATAAGAATTTCTAAATACATACATAATATTATGTAAGTAAGTACACAACTAAAAATATGCTTACTTTAACAGCAATGTCAGTCTTGTGTAAACTAAAGCTAACAATAAATATTAAATTAGTTAAATAAAATTTATTTAGTTCAGTACAGTATACGCGGCCTGCGAGGCACATAGCTTGTAGAAAAGTTGGTCGTTGGGGTAGTGAAGTTCTCGAAGCTTGGGCAGGCTACTTACTCGGTGGACCGACGAACTGGTTGCGGGCAACTCAGTTCTGATCGTGGGGTAAGCCCGTGTCCAGCAATGAGCATCTTTCGGCTGATATGGTGATCCTACTTAAACACTTACGTTTATAAATTGAAATCTTTATATTTACTTGCCGTGTTAGTCAGTTACTTTGAGACAAATCTTGGAAGCTAAATTAGAACCACTTCTCAGTTTCCGATTGAGCTGAAATTTTGCACACATTTTAATTTTAATTTTTATTCATAATTGGTAAGACCTTGGCATGATCTCACCTGATAGTAATTGACGATGATGCCGAAGATGGCAGCGAGCTTACCAATATTCCCCAACGCAATGGAGAACTGGCTATCTTATCTTCAAGCCGGAACACATCAATGTTGTTAACACTGATGTTTGGCGGAAAGACTTAGTTAAGATGGTGGTAGCTAGCCAGGGGGGCTTAGAAAATGCCCTACCAACAACCTAACCGAGTCTTACCAGTTGATCCCACCGGGAATCGAACCCGCGACCTCTTGGTGTGAAACGAATGGACTGACCATTACGCCAAGGAGACGGTTAAAAATGTTAAGTTACATGTTAAGTTTGGGGCACAATGCATGGTTAGCTAAGTGACGTCATTCTAAATATTTTATAAATATTATGTATGGCAGACTCCTAAAGATGGCGGATCTGATATGGGTATTAAATGAAAGGGTTTTCTGAGAAGAATATAAAATAATTAAAATTATGTTCAATTTTTTTTCTTTTCAAATAAATCTTTTAACTACAAGTTTCTGGTTTTTCGAAAATTATTTGTACGTAGGTATAACATAAGGTTACCAATCACGTGTGACGTTACGCGCTGTGCATATAGCATTAAACATATTATTTAATAGACAATAGATGGAAAACAAATTCATTACAGCGAACAATGGTATCTTCGTATCGAATCGAAAAGAAAATTATAAACATGATTTCATCAAGCTGTGCAAACAAAGATTTAAGTATCTAAATAAACATTAATACAAAGAGTCTGAATTAAAACACAATTTAAAATTAACGTTCAGTGTGTCTGTGTGACTGGCCTGCAGATACTTGGATTAAACATCTCATTTCAAGGTTAACACAATAGTCCAAATATATAATTTTGTGTTTACACTTGAGGTTTACACGATATCTACGTCATTATTATGTAAGTATATTTCACTGTCGCTATGGCGATAAGTAATTCTTTTCTTCTTTTCGTTACATAGTTATGTAGATCTGTACAGTATAAAGTGTATGTCGTCTTCGATATTTAATAGTTTATCTTCCGAACGTACAATTAAGTTATAGGATAAAGCCAGGGTATTTGCCCCAGGGTATAGTTGCCCCGATTGTAATTTCTTTAGTTTCGCGGATGACTCGCATGCTATTTATGTTAATATATCAAAAGATTCTTCAACTACCACTAAGTTGATCGT
Source organism: Coleophora flavipennella (assembly GCA_947284805.1). NCBI lineage: Eukaryota > Metazoa > Arthropoda > Insecta > Lepidoptera > Coleophoridae > Coleophora > Coleophora flavipennella. The sequence continues at coordinate 1,119,491 of OX369294.1, read as the reverse complement.
GTCTCATGTCTCTTTGCGATAGCAGGGGAAGGAAAAAAAAAGAAGAAAAAAGTTTTGCGGGATAGATGTCCTGGCGATACATCTATCCGAAAGAGGCTTACCAGACGGCAGGATTTATCTTGATATGTCAGGATTTTTAGGTACATATCAGGATTCCGGCCCGACTTTGAAAATGTTAGGATTTTTTTGTTTTTAGATATTTATAAGTCTTCAGCAAGGTAGGTACCTACTGTTGTAGTCCATGGACTGAAATGAATGGTGATGTTTCACTGTGTATAGAGAAAGAGTAGCCTCGATGGCAGATTGTGAGACTTCGGCGAATGACCGGTCGGCAATTAAAAGTAATATCCTTAGGTAATATTTTCTGTGCGTCGTCAAACCTCTTGTTCCCGTTTCAGTAAAATGTCAAGACCTTTTGATAAAAATCAGGCTTTTTGTCAGAACTTTTAAATTTGACATCTGGTAACCTTGATCCAAAACGTAATTTGCATGGATTAGGCAACTGTCCCCTATGTGGGATAGATGTCCCAAAGTATAGAGGTCCGCAAAAATCGCTGATACTCTAAAAATATTACAGATAATGTTTATTCATTCATTCATATCAGCTCATATACGTCCCCACCGAGGGGCTCGAGCCTACACTCGAATTAGGGTGATCGGGTCTTAGTCTACCACGAGAGCATAGTGCGGGTTGGTCGACTTCACACACAACCTGAGAGTTTCTTCGCAAGCGTATGCAGGTTTCCTCACGATGTTTTCCTTCACCGTAAGAGCGTCGGATAAACGTACATATGAGATCTAAATTCGAAATCACACTGGTACGTGGCAGGTTCGAACCACGACCTCCTGGAGAGGAGGCGGCGGCCCTTGCCATGTAAATGTTTTTTACTTTTCATAAATTTGAAGATAAAAACCAAAGTACCGGCCAGTTTTACAAATAAAGTATTTTGCTTCTAAGATATAGAGTGATTTTAAAAAGTGTGTCAACTATCCGGGTTTCACCCTATGATACAGGGTGTTGCCTAAGCGATTCGATCTAACGGAGAGGAAATAACGCAAAACGACGTCGCCGATATCGAATCAATTTGTTTGAGCCGTTCGAGCCGTTCGTGCCCCTGCCTGTGCTGAGATTGTAAGATTAATACGTGCCACCCTGTATACAAGTAACGTATGCTTGTTTATTTAGAGACTCCTCTTGGTTTTTAAGCGACTTCCAAAAAGGAGGAGGTTCTCAATTCGACTGTATGTTTTTTTTTATGTGTGTTACCTCAGAACTTATGACTGGGTGAACCGATTTTTATGATTCTTTTTTTGTTTGAAAGCTAGTGTTTCCCGTGTGGTCCCGTATAAATTTTATCAAAATCAGTGTAGTACTATATTAGAAAATTAACAAAAACCAAAAATAATAATGCAAAATTGTTCGAAGTTGTTGCGATGGAAGTCGGTTTTTTAACGTGTTTAGCGTTTCAATTGTTTTTTCTCTAACAATCAGAAAAGTGTCGACCGTAGTTTAAACTTAACCAAAGTTATATTTGAACTATATCTAGTTTTATTATTTTATATTTAGTTATTATTTTACTTTACATAGTTTATTATAATATTTAAGTATTTTTATTATTTTTCATTGTTGCACTGCCAAATATCTTATTCTATCGCTGTTTTCCCACCAAAAGGTTTCCTGGAAGAAGTTGCTACGTAGCAATAAGGCGGTCTATCGTATAATATTTCTTCTATGTCGTTTTCTTGTTTTTTATGTTGTAATGCTGTAAAGAATATTGAATTAAATTGAATTTGGGTAGGATAAGTATATGATATTTTTATGAGAACTGTCATCCGTTGCGCAGTCGCGAACCAAAGTAACCGACATAGTGATCAGAATTGCTTTAATTAAGTGGCAGTGATCGAGGTACATAGCTCGTAGAACTGATGGACGTTGGGGCAGTAAAGTTCTCGAGTGGCGAACGCGAACCGGAAAACGTAGCGTAGGCAGGCCTCCCACGCGGTGGACCGATGACCTGGTGAAGCTCGCGGGAAGCCGCTGAATGCGGGTAGCGCAGAACCGGTCGGTCGTCTTGGAAATCCTTGGGGGAGGTCTATGTCCAGCAGTGGATGTCCTTCGGCTGATATGATGATGATGATGATGAGAACTATCATATTTTAATTTTATAATTTCATAATAATACAAAATGGTGAAAGAGACTGACATTTACAACATAGGGCATACTAGTGTGCGTATCAGGGCTCAAATTATCATCATATCGACCGAAAGACGCCCACTGTTGGGCACAGGCCTTCCCTAAGGCTTTCCACAACGACCGGTCCTGCACTGCCCGCATCCAGCGGCTTCCAGCGACCTTCACCGTCATTCGTCGGTACATCAATTGGGAGGCCTTCCCACGCTACGTCTTACGGTGCGGGCTCGCCACTCGAGAACTTTACTACCCCAACGGTCATTTGTTCTGAGAGCTAGTAGCTCAAATGATAGTACCGTGAAATATTACAAATAAATGTTTATTAGTTTTTAGAACGGACGAAATTTCTTAAAATAAATCCGAAGTCAACAAGGAACCCTTATAGTTTTGCCATGACTGTCTGTCCGTCTGTCCGTCTGTCGGCAACTTAGCTCAGAGACTATTAATAATAGAAAGCTGTAATTTAGTATGGTTATACATATTAATCACGCCGACAAAGTCTAACAATAATTATATGGGCCTCATAAGAAGGCTCAAGGTCACCCAAAGGGCAATGGAACGTGCTATGCTCGGAGTTTCTCTGCGTGATCGAATCAGAAACGAGGAGATCCGCAGGAGAACTAAAGTAACCGACATAGCTCTCAGAATTGCTAAACTTAAGTGGCAGTGGGCGGGGCACATTGCTCGTAGAACACCCACTTGTATTACTAAAAAACAATTGTAGTTTTTAATTGAAACGAAAAAAAAAACATTGAAATAGTGGAAAGTGTGGTTATTTTCTATCCTCTTTACACATAAATAAAAATACAGAGACAACTGTTTGAATCAATGCGTCGCTCTAATACCCTTCATAAGGTCGACAATCTCCTACTCGTAGATCCGTAGATCCATGCTAACACTCGGTTGATCCAAGTCTCTCGGTTGAGTGGAGAGGGATCGCGAGCCAGTGAGCCGTCACGATCTGAGATCAAAAGATGAGCTTGTGCTGTTCTGTGGCACCGGCGGCGGCGGCGGCGGCGGCTTAGACGGGTCAACATGGACTGTATAGTTCGTTCGCTCAATTATCTGCACCTTTAACTACGTCATTATTATGTAAGTATACTTAACTGTCGCTATGGCGATAAGTAATTATTTTCTTCTTTTCGTTTCATAGTTATGTACATCTGAACAGTATAACGTTTATGTCATCTTCGAAATTTAATAGTTTATCTTCCGAACCTAAAATTAAGTTATAAGATAAGTTCGTTCGCTCAATTATCTGAACCTTTCATAAATAGATAAATAGATGAAACATTTATTCTTTACCACAACACTAATGCAATACGGTAAACTAACATTATAGTACACTTATGTGATTAAGAAACTAGAAGTAATAAACACGTTAAATAACCGACTTCCATCGCAACAACTAAGTACATTTTTGCATTATTATTTTTGGTTTTTGTTAATTTTCTAATAAAGTGCTACACCGATTTTGATATTTTTTTTATGGGACGACACGAAAAGCACTAGCTTTCAAATAAAAAAAGAATCATAAAAATCGATTCACCCAGTCAAAAGTTCTGAGGTAACACACATAAAAAAGCATACAATCGAATTGAGAACCTTCTCCTTTTTGGAAGTCGTTTGACAAACTGGGTCGCGTCAAACGGTTGAGCCAAAGGGACCGCCCTAAGTTCAATCGTGGCGCCGCCGAAAATACACCCGCACGGGTTCGTCTTTAATTATTAATGTAGGCGACGATTCTAAAAATCAACAGCAGTGAATGTGATTAAAGTAATGATAAATTCTCAATAAAAGAAATACCTATTTAATTATTTTATTATAAGACCGCCTACTTTACACTATATTATATCTCTATGTATTAGCTTTACGAAATTGTTTTTGGTGTACTTTAAGTGTAAATAAATAAATATTTTTTTGTAAAATTGTTTTATCCTTTAACACATTTCCAGACTCCGTGCGGGTGTACTGCAGCTAATTGCTCGAACGTACTATAGTCACAGTATTATTACAAGCGGGCTTATTGTATACTTTGGCTTACTTTGTTTCATTGGCTTATATACGTGGGTAGTATATATACAATAATTGTATACTGCCTTTAATCATTCCTCTATCTACATAAGAATTCTCCACTCTACACTCTTTTGTTACCAAACCCCTAAACATCCCCACTGCTGGGGCATGGGTTACTTCCCAAACTTGAGAAGTTTAGGGCAGACTCCACACACGGGTACCAAAGTCCGGTTTAACGGAGGCAAAGTATATATATTAATACAAACATACAGTATGTACACTCCCTGCCGCTCTCTAGATTGCGACCTCACCCCCTCGTCACCCAGATTGATACAGATTGGTTGTCGAACGAATAGGATTTCGCCGCCATTTTGTTTGTTCCATCATTCCTTATTTGAAATGTCAGTTCTGGCCCGTTGTATGAAGTGTCCAGGGTGTGGTGAAGGTTGCAGGGCTAGGGGCGACCCCAACGCGGCCAGTTTTTCAAGCCGCCTATGAGGCATCTGACACGGCTTAACGACTGCCATCTAGTGATAGCAACAGGCATCAAAGGCTTAAAGTGCCGGGTCGTTTCTTTTCCCTCTAATATGGTTGAGAGGAGCGATGGCTGACTCTCGCGTTATACTCTTGACCGGGTGCTGTCCGTGTGAACTGGCCTACTCTTGTCAAAGGCGTTCATGACATTCAATGATTTTAATGTATGACTTCTCGTGTCATGTTGTTTTCATGTTTTAATTATATTATTTGTTTTTTTTTATATTACGGATTGCACATTGACGTTATTAACTAATTATTATTTATTTCTTACAAATCATCATCATCATCATCATACCAGCCGGAAATCGTCCACTGCTGGAGAAAGGCCTACAAATGAAATAATGTAATCACCAGAAAAAGTGTAATTTACACAAACCTTTACACCTATGTATTTTGAATAAATATCTTGAATCTTGAAAAAGTGCCTTGAAAACGGTCAAGGAAATTCCACTAACAGAGAAATCCATCCAAGTAATTAACCGTACTTCAAGGCAGTTAACCTGCGTGATCGATCTAACCACATAAGTCGCACCTACAACCACTTTTCCACTAGTACCTAATATAAACTTACGGCAGCCCGCACTTAACTTTATCTTCATTTTTTTTAACACAAAACTTGCAGATTTTTATCTTTTTCGAAAAAAAATTAGATTTTTTAATGTGGATAATCTCTTTGCCAGCTCAGCGGAATACTCTATTGCTAATAAATAACGTCCCCTAATCCCGAAACTACAGAAAACATCAAAATTAATTCGCTAAACAAAGCGTAGATGGGTGGGTTTTAACCCTTCTCTTCCCCCTGTGGGCACGAAATACCCCGGACTATTCAAGAAATTGCCATCTAAGGGCCAAATGACAAGCCTTTGTGTGTCACATCCACCCGAAACCCTTATTTGACGGACCCACCCACCCTTGGAAACTGCGTACACATTTGGACTAAATAAAACAAAATACAGGGCGTTCAACAATGACTTCCATATTACTTGCTCCCAGCGATTTGGTGCGAAAATCGAAAGTTTCGCACACTCGCGACTTAGTCGTCTGCGGCAGTTTATAGAGTGCGGTGGAAAGATATTCCATATAAAAATGCCTTATTGTGTTGTTAGAGGCTGTAAATGTCATGAAAGAAAGGCTAAAAAGAAACATGGGATGTCGAATCATCGTTAAGTAACGTTACATTGTATTTTTTTTCTTGTAAACAAATTAAATAAACGCATTTTTAAAGAGACTATTCTACGAAGGTCCTTTTAGCGCGGCACTGACGTCAACTCTCGCCCACGCTAGTTCGTACGAGTTATGTCAGATGGCGCTCTTTTTTGCTTGTATAAAGAAAATCTGAGTAAAATATGGAGACGGGCGTACCCTTCTGGTCAAATAACGTCAACACTAAATTTCTTAGGGCTATTCAATCTTTTTGAAATGTCCAGGGGCTAATTACACATTCAAAACAGGGATGACGAATGCTAGTCATCTGATTTACTTTTTATCATCTGTCAAAAACGACATTTTGTTCTAAAAATGTTTGAAATACCTAGGCGTGACGTCATAGATTTGCAGCGTCATTTGTGTACTTATTTTGTGATTTTGGTGAATTAAAAATCGAAGACTTGAATGAAAACAAAACGAGTAAAGTTTTCCGAAGTTTAAGTTGGAGGGCAATTTAGTGATCAAGAGTTCATAATTTATTTCTGATGCTGTCGTCATCCCTATTTTTGAAATGTCTCTCTCTTATCATGTGGCACAATTTAACCTTGCTATTCAAGGAATAGACGGCAGTTGCCTGGTGTTGAACTTAGCATCACCCGCGGTCACGGGTAGGGCATTTAGTTTTACACAACGAGCGCGTGTGCAACGCGACCTTCATACACATCTAGAATCAGATGTGCAGGTTTACTCACGATGTTTTCCTTCACCGTTAAAGCAATCGGTAAGTTTATGTAAGTAAGATTCGAAAAACTCATTGGTACATTGACCGTCAGGATTTGAACCCGGGACCTCTGGTTAGGAGGACCGTGTCGTTACCTTTTGAGCCACCGACTCTTTTACTTTTTGAAATGTCTAGGGACAAATCACACACGGTCATCTGACCTTAACCTAGGATTCCCTCTTGGTACTATGTAAATCAGATACTGATGTACATACTACCAAATTTCAGTCAGATACGGTTAGTAGTTTTTGCTTGAAAGAATAACAAACATCCATACATACAAGCTTTCGCGTGTATAATATTAGTAGGATAAGTAAAAACCAATAAAATATGAAGCTTTCTATGGTAAAATTCATCATACAACAGGGGATTGGACTGCTTGTCATTTGAGTTACTTTTTATCTGTTACCTGTCAAAAACGAAATTTTATTCTGAAAATGTTTGAAATACCCACAAGTGACGTCATAGATTTTTAGCGTCATTGACGAACTTATTTTGTGAATTTGATCAATTAAAAATTGAAGACGTGATGGAAAAACGAAACAAGTAAGGATTTTTGAAACTTCAACAGGAGAGCAATTTAGGAAATCATTTTTCAGAATTTATTTTTGATGCAGTCCGATCCCCTATTGTATGAAGCCTGCATACGCGACGTGCATCCTGGAAATCGCCTGCTGTGTACTAGGACCTTCCCTCCCCTACTTCCCCCCCCGCAACCCTTAGATTACTCCAAGATCAGCGGCACGCACTTCCCCTCTCTAATCGCGACTGTCGGACTCATTACTGCTATATCCTGGCTATATCCTTTTGCTACCCGCTTTTCCCTTATCTTTGGACGCGTTTAGACGTTCCTGCATTAGTGTGCGTGTTTCTGGGAGAGAGTATTTTTAGTCGAATTGCTGGATAAGACTTGCTAGCGGGATTCCAAACAAAAATTAATATTGCTTTTTAGAATATTGGCCTTACTTTTTAACCGTCTCCATGGCTTTACCTTTACATCAGGAGGTCGCGCGTTTGATTCCCGGCGGACATTAACTTTGTAAGACTCGGTTTGGTTGGTGGAACGGCGTTTCCTAAGCCCGCTTATCATCTTATTAACCATCTTATCTAAGTCTTTCCGCCAAACGTCAATGTTAACAGCAGCCAGTTCCCCATTGCGTTGGGAAATCTTGTGGTAAGTCCTCTTCCATCTTCGGCGTTCGGCATCATTGTCACATACCATCAGGTGAAATGATGCCAAGGGCTTACCAATTGTAGATTTAAAAAAAACTTGTATATCCAGGATATCCAATCAGAATAAATAGATTAGAACAACTTGTAAGTATGTACTTTGTCAAACAAGAAAAATGCATGTTTCTCAGTCTTGAACTAAGGGGTCAAGTGGTGATGCAATTATCACATCAGCTCATATATACGTCCCCACCGAGGGGCTCGAGCCTACTCTGAATTAGGGCGATCGGGCCTTATTCGACCACGCGGGCCCAGTGCGGGTTGGTCCACTTCACACACAACCTTCGAGTTTCTTGATTGATTGATTGATTGAAAACACTTAATTGCACAACATAAGAGAAAAAAAAAAGATACAATGATTAAGGAAGTTGTACATATAGGCGGTCGCGGTCGGTTGTACATTATTCTTCGCAGAATTGTACGTGGTACATTGGTACGTGGCAGGACTCGAACCACGATTTCCCGGATAGGAGGTAGCGGCCCTTGCCGTTGCGCCACCGACACAATAGTCGTGATACAAAAGTCGTATAAAATCATTGCGTTGTCAGTACCTACTAACCATAATTTTTCCTAGTAGTATAATAGTCATGTTAAGCTTCTTTTCTTGTGAACTCCATACTTTCGCTTCTCGCGTTGGGTCGCTTTTATCTCATTACCTGAAGCAAAACAAATACATTTGTTAATGAAGCGTTGTGGGGTTATTATATAACAAGTTAGATTATTAAAAGAATTAATTTCGAATGCTGCTTGAGGAGAAATAAATTACATAATACATTTATAGGTAGAGGTATAATTGTGTATATGTCAGACGTATGCACATCGTGGCTATACAATTCATTTTAAAGTAGGTACTAGTATTATTTAATCTATTCCAGAACAAGTATAATTCCATTATCGCACAACTTTAGTGAGGTCACTGTGGGTGTGTATGTGTGAGTTAGATTAATTTACGTAATTTGGCCCTTTCGAGGGTTGGAGCCGTCTGCGTCTGCTCACTGCCCAGGACCCGGGCCGGGCCCACTACTAGTTGAGCTAGTGGTCATTAGTGCCTAACGGTTTTTAGGATTCCGTGCCCAAATGTTACCAAAATGACCCTATTACCCACTGTGGGCCGCCGTCCGTCCGTTCCTCTGTCATAGCGCTGTATCCTTTTAACCGTGATAGATGATAGCCACTTGAAATTTTGAAAACTAAACTTGTTTACCTTGAATCGTTTGGTACCTTGGTAATGATTCCACAGATACCTGTAATTGTAGCTAAATTAGATATAAACATAACATAAAGTATTACGAAAGCATATGTAATTAAAAGAGCGTCAATGGCGTAACGGCTGGAGCCGCTACCTCCTTTCCGGGAGGTCGTGGTTCGAATCCTGCCACGTAACCAGTGCGTTTTCGGATTTTGATTTCACACGTTTATCCGACGCTCTCACGGTGAAGGAAAACATCGTGAGGAAACCTGCACACGCCTGCGAAGAAACTCGTGTAGGCTCGAAGACGAAATTCAGGGTAGGCTCGAGCCCCTCGGTGGGGACGTATTGTGAGTTGTTATGATGATGATGACGACATGTAAAACAGCAGAAATAGTAAAGGTACAGAAAAATCAGTATTAAAATTAGGTACCTACAAAAACTAAATGTGTAAACAGGGTGTTAAAAAATCGCGAGTGATATTGTAAGGAGTTAATTTATTCTTGTATACTGTAAAAATTTAAAAAACTAAAATCTAAAAATATCACTTTTAAATCAGATTTTAAACCGTTATATATAACGCACAAATTTTTATTTTTTATTTTTTTAATCTATTTCTAAGTCAGGAATATAAAAACTTAAAAACTGGCCAAGTGCGAGTCGGACTCGCATACCATACCACCCCATCTCTGGATAAGGAACCTTAAAAATAATAAATCGAAAACTATAAATCATGAAAATAATTAAAAATCTGTTTAAGCTTGTGCCAATGAAGCCCTTTCATACGACACGGTTAGCACAATTCAAAATTTGGACCGCCGTTCCTTGCATAATTTAAGTACTTTAAATAAGACTATACTTTTTATGATTTAATAATAAAATACAAATGTATGTAGTTTTTACATTGTTCCCTAATCCCTATACTTGGAGTATAAGACGGTATTACCTGCCAAATTACATTGCTGTAGGTCAAAGGAAAACACCCTACAAATCTTGATGCCCTTGAGAGTGTCGAAATATACGTTTTTTGAGGCATAAACGGCCGTATTTTTTTTACCTTAACTTAGAAGTTTGATATTGGTTAATGCCCTTAACTACTGATCCGAGAGTCGTGGGTTCGATCCCCACCCAGGGCAAGCATTTGTGTGATGAGCAGATTTGTTTGCTCTGTGTCTGGGTGTTAAATTATATCTATATATGTATGTATTTAAACGTATATAAGTAAGTATATCAGTCTCTGGTAACCCATAACACAGGGAATCCTACTTTGGGGCCAGATGACCATGTGTGATTTGTCCCAGAATATTTATTTATTTATATTTTCCCAGCTTCAAGGGACTGCACACGGGAGTATATGGTTTTAATTTCAACTCGATACCTTCACGCGTTCCCGAGATAAAGGGTCTTGATAGACAGACGGACGGACCTCAAAGTTCCTATAAGGGTTCCGCTTTTTACTTTTGAGGTACGGAACCCTAAAAACATAATTTCAGGGGTAACTGGTTTCATACAAATCGTAATTCATCCCGCAAAATAAGAGAATGCCCGCGCGCGCGCTCGTTGACCCGTCATATACTAGGCGGTAAAGACAAATCTGGGAACGATACCGGAAATGGATAGACTTAGGTTGAGAGGATGCATGGCAACCCTCTGATGTTGAATATGTCGGTTTGGCTGCGCCAAATAGTTGCGTTATGTACTTATCGAAGGGGAGGGGGGTTGGTTAGACTTGTGGTTCAGTCTTTAACTATTTCGGTGGTGAGCGTTGAAATAATAATGCAGCTATATATATAAGGTGTAACAAAATTAGCTGAAACTATTTTAACTGGTACTTCTACCCATGAAACTGAACAACTTTTCCCATGGAAGCCAAAGTCAAATCGCAAAACAAAAATTGGCACTCCCATACTAACTCGATCAGCTGATCAGCCAACTTAGTATGGGAAGTTCAATCAGATATAGATATATATAAATCAGAGGTCCTCCTTCAATAGTCTTGATCATTCGGCAATCGAAATTGTACAGGATGCCTTGGATTACAATGGATGCAAACGCGGTGATCCCAGCGATAGCGTGACACGTCAGTTTTGCTCACAGATCACCACTACTTGTGTTCTGCTCGACGCTCCGTTAAAAAGTGTCTACCCCGGGACTGACGTGCAGCTAATATGGCTTCTCAACTCAGTGTTGCCACCTGAATCACAAACAGCCTACCGCTAATGCGTCATCTTTGCTACCACATACGATCGGCTCACGAGTACAAGCGATTGTCACGCCACCACCGGTTTCACCCAGGTACTGATACCTGACGTTTAATCCAAATAAAAAGTAACGATCTATGTAAACGTATCTCGAGCTAGTATTGATCGCATTTTCAATGACGCTCCGACATACTTATAGCGTTAGAAAAACTAGTTATTGTGACCAAAAAAAAAATCATAAGGGAAATGGATGAGTAAGATATAAAATGAAAGTTACCAATTGTTCTACGTCTTTACATTTAAGTAGGTACTAATTATGTCAACAGAAGACAAGGAGTCACATTTCAAAAGGTATGTACTCGTATAGTTTTGTATGAAATACCCTGGCAAAGGTGAGGAGCAATCTGGCGAAGTGTGAGTGGCAATGACGGCGTCGAATGGTGCAGACGAAGGCAGGCCACGCGCACGGCGCGCCGCCTGCCGCAGGGTTGCCAACAAGTTCATATATTACTTGATCAAATTCTGCAGAATATTCATAGCCGTATACTCAAACAAACAAGAGAAAAATAGTTTTTCCCTAGATAAACAAACATTATGTGCTTATTCATTTTTTTAGCAGAAAACAATGATCCAAATTCCAATTACTTGTTAGAAGACTTCGCATAATTATGTTAGTAAATAACCAAGTATAAAATATTAACCACACAGAACCCGGTGAAATTAACGAATGTTAAGTAATATGTATGCTTAATTAAAATCGAGTTATTATTTATAAAAATTATAAATAGAATATAAAAATTGACATTTGTAAAACAAAATTAACGTAAGTAACTGCTAAGTTTCAGACTGACTTAATAAATCAATCAATATTTTTAGAAGACATCCGGATGACAAAACGATCTGTTAAATGATAAGAGAATAAATATACATAAAGAAAATAAGTATATCTGCGTTTACTACACAGCAGTAACGATTATGTGTAGCTGCGGTAGCGAAAGGGTTAAAAAAGAGTTTTTAATTGAAACGAAGAAAGAGATGAATTTACGTTATAACGTCTTTATCCGTAGATGTGTTATTTGTTCTGGTAGTTTCAACCCTAGAACGAGCGAAATATCTCGCGAGCCTGCAGTAATTGAAAACACAGCGCGCCCCGAGTCCCGACGGCTTTAATGGCGCCCAAGTAATGTGCCGCGCGATTTGTGACTCACATGCGCGCGCGCCGGTGCACGCGGCTTCATTACGAGCACTGTGACTGCTGTGTGTCTCCGAACCAAATATTATATTTCGTTCGCAAAATGTAGTGATCGATAATTAAGAATAGATGCAGATTTTTGTGAATATACATTTATATTTTTAACATAAATGTTCTGATAGGGAAAAGCCATTATATTAATTTATTTGAACTTGTCTCGATGTGACTTACGAGAACGCATTATATATAAATCGCTCGAACCGCCTTTTTGCAGAACACTTACTGGTTAATTGCAGAGTTGATTATAAAATTTGTAAATCAAGTTATTAAATGTGAGTATTTCCCATTTACAAAAAAAAAGTTATTTTTAATTTACAAAATAAACTAAAAATTAAAAAATAAGAACCTGACAACAACAAGCTCCAAAGCCTTGAGCATCGCCGCAAAGTTGCCTGTCTTTCGGTTTTCTATCGAATTCATTTCGGAGAGTGTGCTCAAGAACTTCACGACCTCATTCCCCCAGCTCCATTCCACCTTCGGTCAACGAGACGCAGGGGGAGGTTCCACCCCTTTGTTGTTGATATTCAGCCTTTGCGCACGAAGCGTTACGCTTCCTCATTTATTATGCGGACAGCGATGGATTGGAACTCCTTGCCTGCGTCTGTGTTTCTAGACTCACAATTTGGGGATCTTCAAGGCGAGAGTGAATAGGCGTTATTTGAGTTTGCGTGTACCATCCTCGACTACATCGTCACTTACCATCAGGTGAGATATAGTCAAACGCACTCAAATTTTTAATAAAAAAAAAACCTTTGTTAGTTTGGAGTTCACTCGGAATACACTCTTCTTAAGGATTGTTAATCGTAAAGCGTCGGTTGGCTAACTGCTCCACTTACCACTAACCGTTACATAACGATACAACTTTAAACGGTCAGACAGCGGAGTGGAGCGGGCGGGGCGTTCAAAAGCAGAATAAACAGCGCGCAAACTTCTACGGACTGCTTAGGTAATTGTTAAACCTACCGTGAGCGGTTTTTGCCGCAGCGGCACGGCAGCGTTACGCCAACTTCGCGTAAAAGTTGCCGCCAGTTGCTAGCAAAGCGGAACTACAACTTTCTAGAACTTTCCGCAACTTTCTAGACTACTATACCTCACAAAGGGGGCCGTATCAGCGCATCAACGCTATCTGCTTTTGTATGCAAATGAGTTGGAAAAGTGGAGAATGAGGCGAGGGAATAGTGTGTGTCTAGCTGGCGCAGACGGAACGTTTTCTAATCTGGATTACTTTGTTTCCACACTAATGTTATTAAAAACTCGAAAGTAAGAAGTTTCATTAAATTAGAAGATTAAGATGAAATTTGGTAGATTTGTATTTACATATAGGTAAAATTTTATTCCACACTCGCGAGCTGCTCACGGTTCGCGCACCGTGCACCCTCGATTACAGTCATAAAATCGATATCTATGCGGGCGAAGCCGCGGGCAAAATCTAATCCTACTAATATCATAAACGCGAAAGTTTGTAAGAATGTATGGATGTATATGTTTGTTACTCTTTCACGCAAAAACAACATTCTACATTTCACGAAATTTGTGTTTACCAATTGTGAATAAAAAAAAAAGATTAACACATAGGCTACTTTTGTCCACGCTCGCGAGCCGCTAGCGGCTCGCGCACTGCGCACCCTCGATTAGTCATAGAAACGTTGTCCACGCGGGTGAGGCTAGTTGTTTATAAAAAAAACATCGCTTCAGCCAAAACATCGTAGTAACCGAATGATATAAATTCTGAATATATACAGGGTGACTTTTACTTAGTTCTTGATAACAAAAGATATGCATGTATGTATACTCATGATTACAAACAACTTTCCCAAAGATACTATATTAATATGTCAAATCAGAAAAAAAACTTTTGGTCCTCGACACATAATAAGTTATCAAATCGGCAAAAATGTTTATAGGACCAACATTTTTTCTTAATATTTGATATATTATAGTTGGAAAAGTTGTTTGTAAACACGAGTACATTCATATCCTTTGCTATCAAGAACTAATTAAAAGTCACCCTATATATTTTTTTTAGAAACTCCTTTATATGGTTTTAATTAATAAAGCAAAGCAAAGGGCTAAATTAGAATTAATTTTCAGGTTGAAATTAAGACCATTGCCCTTTCCACAGACATGATAAGGATCCCAAGAGTATATGTGCGAACTAATGATGTAACCAATCTTATGGCTTCGTTTCTTGGAAATTTAAATTGGCGCACGCCATGTAAATGTGAAGGCGTACCGTGCAGGCGTCCGCGGGGTGCGGGCCGCGCGCGGGGGAGGAGAGGTAGGTAGGGCTGAAGTTCCGCTATAGTTACTCAGCACGACCATCCCATTCTTGTTCCCGCCCACGAGATTACAATGAACGCATACCTATACATTTTCTGCAGGGAAATGTCATTAATTTATAACCAAATCAATTTAATTAAAAATTAAAAACCCGACTTAATTCAAATTCAAATTTCATTTATTTGTGATTACTCGTATGTTATGTTCATCATTCATATCAGCTCATATAATTACGTCCCCACCGAGGGGCTCGAGTCTACCATGAATTAGGGCGAGCGGGCCCAGTGCGGGTTGGTCGACTTCACACACAACCTGCGAGTTTCTCCGCAGGCGTGTGCAGGTTTCCTCAAGATGGTTTCCTTTATCGTAAGAGCGTCGGATAAACGTACATATGAAATCTAAAAATATAATCTGATTATATGCTACAAAAATGTTAAGTTAAAATTATGTCTTATTATATAATTTGTCATTTGACGTACAAATTAAATTTAATAATAATATAGTAATAAAAACATCAATAACGTCCTCAAAATTAAAATTAAAATTACATAACTAAATTGTCATATTATAATATAAATAAAAACAACGTGCCATTCAACATAATATCAAGGTAAAAGATAAGATGTTTTTTTATAAGCAGAACATGTCCAATGTTAATAATTAATGATATCGAATTCTATTATAAACAAATATGTCAAGTAGATTTATCATTTAAAAAAAAAACTACGAGCGAGACCTACAGTACTCGCATATGATGTGTAACATGTGACAAAATACTTATGAAATTAATTAATTATCGGGTCGTACATTCACGGGCCGACCCTTCGAATAGTAGTATGTCATCTTTGCCTTTGCCATCACACTAGGCGGCATGGCTATGACAACCTTAGTTTTCGAGAATTAAAAAACGTTCGCATTTCCTGTTACACATTTCCGTCCCATTTCACGAAATCACTCCCACAAATTGCAGGAAAGCGAGAGCAAAGATGTTACACATCAAAAATCATAAATTGAGTAGTACGCTTTATTTGTAAAAAAAAATTAAGTGGTTTTGTGAAATCTGTCATGGTATTGGAGTAACGTATAATTTTAAGAATTTTATTGTATATCTTAGGAGCCATTGCAAATACACTGCTGTGAAAAAGTGAAGTTTTGCATTTTACGAGGAACAGACGATCACGAAGTCGCGCTCGTGTTGCATACTGAAAATACTCCGGATGAGATCAAACAAAAACTGCAGTTTTAAATATATGTAAAGCTGGTACTGTAAGTAGGTTTAGTTCCTTGAAGTACGGCACACAAGTGTCTGATTTTTGTAGCCTACAGATGGCCATAATGCATCTTTTTTGAGATCTCAGTACCGTCTCCTTACCAGTAGCATTTTTCCAAAATATTATTCCGTATTTCAAGGTCGGTACCACATAGCCATAATAAGCAGCGAGCGCTGCTTTACTATTTACAGTTTTTCCCAACATATAGAGGGCATGAGAAAACTGGGTTACTTTTGAACAAACTTGATCAATGTGTGAGCTCCATTTCAGATTATTGTCAATCTGGTGGTAGCTAGCCAGGCGGGCTTAGAAAATGCCCTACCACCAACCAAACCGAGTCTTACAAGTTGACCCCACCGGGAATCGAACCCGCGACCTCTTGGTGTGAAGCGAATGGACTAACCATTACGCCACGGAAGCGGTTAAATACGAGTATGTACATATTATAGGTAGGTAACTGTAATTTACTATAAACAATTTTGAATCCTTACTAATATTATAAATGTGACAATGTTTTTGTTTGTTTGTTTATTACCTTTTCACGCTTCAACGCCTTGACCAATCTTTATGAAATTTGGTATGCAGGTAGCCTGTGTCACGGGGAAGAACATGGGCTACTTTTTATCTCGGGAAAATAGCATAATCTGATGCAGTTCCTGAGGAAACTAAAAATATACTCGATTGTTGTGATTTTTTGCACAGAGATGGTTGAGTAGGTGGGAAACGACATAATTTACTAATCACTCTTAAAAAAAAACTAGTTAAATATAATAATGAACTAAGTACCTAATTCTAAGCTGGCAGCCTCAGCCTCTGCCGTTCTCCGAGAGCATACAAACGATCTTCGAACCCTCATTTCCCATCTTAATTCGGGGTCGCTGACCCTTCCCTCACGATTAATAGCCCAGGGGTCAGAAAGACTCGCTAATACAGTAAAATTAAGACGACCCCTTACTGCCATCTGTGACCCCCTCCAACCCTCCTCCCCTCCTCACGGTAACACAAAGTATCTTTTGAAAATGGTCGTTCAATGTTTACGTAAGTTACTCACATGCGTTACTCGCTGCGAATTTGGTTTTTAAAATGTCCGATTCTATACGGCCTTAACATATCTATAAGCCTCGATTATAAAATTTATAAATGACAATAACTTATTTGTATAAATAATACCAAACATGAATAAATAACGCCATAAATCAGTTTTAACATCATTGATTTGTGCCGGCTTGAAGATAAGATAGCCAGATATCCATTGCGTTGGGAAATCTTGGTAAGCCTGCTTCGATCTTCTTCAGGTGAGATGATGCCAAGGGCTTATCAATTGTGAATTTAAAAAAAAAATGTAATATTTTTTTATACAGGTTGTAAAAAAAATGCCGTAGGACCCGTTTATTGGGGGTTGTATACTCATCATACTGAAAAACTTTCAACCCATAGACAATTAAAAAAAAAATTGAACCCTCTATACAAAAATACACAAAATTGGTCGATCAGCTGATCGATTTGTATGAACAGTTAAATATTTTTTTTTGCGATTTCATCAAAGTCATAGAACAAAAGTTGTTCAGTATGATGAGTAGTGGGACATACTTCCACACCAATTTTTTTACATCCTAAAAATAGCTAAAATAAATTGGGCAAAATATACAAATAATATATGGACGCCGCGCCGTGTACACTAATTTGTAGCACTTTTTTTTTATCAATAGAAACAAACAGTCATTTAAATAAATCTATAAAACGTCTAACTTCAATATAGACCTATAGTTTCCTTAATTATTAAAGTATTATATTAATTTACAAAAAGCCATCGCTGTGGACGATGATGATGGGTATTTCGTGGGTATTCAAAAAACCGGCCAGGTGCGAGTCGGACTAGCACTCCGAGGGTTCCGTATCTTCTCACTTCTCCACACAACTGCATAGTACGTATAATACCTATTCACATTACAAACAAAAGACATCAACGCGAGCTACAATGGCGGCGAAATCTTATACGTTCGACAACCAAACTGTAACAAACGTGTGTCAATCTTGGTGACGAGGGGGTGAGGTCGCAATCTAGAGAGCGGCAGGGAGTGTCCATACTGTATGTTAGTACTAATATATATACGTTGGTCACCCGTTGGGTTTATGGAACCCTAAAACTCATTGAGGTCTTCAGTCTTAAGTTTCAACATAATATAACTGCGACCTATCGTATAGGTGGGTATAGTAACATCAATAAAAAATTTGCAGAATGTTTTGTGCTCTTCATACAAATCGATCAGCTGATTGACCTATATTGTGTTAAGTTAATTTTTTCTTGATTTGACCGTAATTTGATCAGTATGATGATTAGAAACCCCAACTTACATATGTGTGGGACAAACGTATTTTGTTTAACACTGTATCACAGCATCAAGACTATTAATCATAGTATATTTTATCCAGGTTTTTCTAAGCGTTGATTATGATTTGAAGCGAAGTAAATTATGCCATCAAATAAACTCTCATCGGTTACCAGACGACATCAGGGATGCATCCTCGGCCCACTGTTTTAAGAACAGACTTAAGGAGTGGCTTCTAGAAAAACTGTTTTACGACATAAAAAAACTTTTGCAAACAAAGCTCCAGCTCACATAGCGTCTGCAGTTAATAAGGTACTAGCTGTTTCCCGCAACTTCACCCGCGTGGACAAAGTTTCTATGACTTTTCGAGGGTGCGCAGTTCGCAAGCTGCAAGCGGCTCGCAAGCGTGGATAAAAGTAGCCTATGTGTTAATCCAGATCCTAATCTGTCTACCTACTAAATTTCAGCCAGATCCGTTCAGTACTTTTAGTGTCGAAGAGTAACAAACATACATCCATACATTCTTACAAACTTTCGCGTTCATAATTAGTAGGATGTAATTAATAAATATATTAGGTACTTTATCATTTATTGTGTCTAATTCCTGACGTTTATTGTAATTTTTCTACATTGGATTTATGTGTATTTTGTTTGTATAGTATTTTATTGTAAAATAACCTACCTACCGAACTCGACTTGCTACAAATGTTGTTAAAAATATTTGTCATTTCATTTAAACCTAAACCTAGCCGTGGCGTCCTCTCTGCCAAACACATGGGCATTAGATACAAAGGTTCAGATAATTAAACTTTAAGGTTTGTACCTAGGGGGTGTGTATGGGGGCACTAGGGGGGGTGTATAAGGGCATTGGCAACCGTCCGACTATCGGGGTGTTTGCTTTTCTAACTAAAATTAGTTTCAGCCAACCCTTCTGAGAATGAAATTACAATCCCCCTGTGTAACGTTAAGGATAAGTTGTTAGTTGATTCTAAATGGCTACGTTGGACCTTACCGAAATGGCAGAGTCATTTTAATAATTAATTTTACCAAGCACTATGTATAGTTTGTAAATTCCACTTGCTTACATAAGCAACTACATGCATATAGAAATCATTGGAAATATTAAATCATGTCTTGACGTGAATTCGATAAACGTCTTCCTCGCCTCGTCATCCCGGTGGGCGTTTTGTGGTGCTTCCAGTAGCCACGTTCGCTGGTAGCCCTTGGCATCATCTCACCTGATGGTAAGTGACAATAATGCCGAAGATGGAAGCGGGCTTACTAAAATTCCCCAACGCAATGGTGATCTGGCTATCTTATCTTCAAGCCGTAACACATCAATGCTGTTAACACTGATGCTTGGCGGCAAGACTTAGATAAGATGGTAGTAGCTAGCCAGGCGGGCTATGAAAATGGACCACCAACCAAACCGAGTCTTACAAAGTTGACCCCGCCGGGAATGAAACCCGCGACCTCCTGTTGTGACGCGAATGGACTAACCATGAAGCCACGGAGGCGGTTAAAATGCGATTCTTGCTAGCTGATTTTTGACTACGGCGCTCCAAGTTTAAGCCCCCACCGGTACATTCCTGCCTCAGAGCTGTCGCAGGTCCCTACAGTATCTAAAGCACAGAAGAATAGAGAATCTATATAGGTGGCGAGCCTTTTGGAGCAGCAAATTAACTAATCTCAGGGTAGAGATCCACGCCTCGGCAAAAAAATTCAGCGGCGGCGCGCTGGGTTTTAAACCCGGCGCGGCGCGGCGTCGCCGGCGTGAGGACTTTTTTTAGGAGGAATAATTAAAAAAACATAACTATGCTAGGAATAAACATTTATTTCTTATCTCCAATCACTGACTAAAAATTGTTAACAGTACAGCTACAGTGGCTGTAATTATCGTGAATAAAAATTATTTTGTTCACCTTTGCCGGATTTAATCGCGATCGCTTAGCAGTCAAAACCATCCCAGCTACAGAAAACACCCTTTCACTGGGTGTACTTGTAGCTGGAATGCTTAAAAGTGACCGCGCCAACCCTGCAAGCCAAGGAAACTTTTTTTTGCCGCCCAATACCTCAGAACATCATTATCTAAGTTTTCCATATCGGATGGACTAGCAGTGGCTAGGTATTTCCAGCATTCCTTTGAAACTTCTTCACCATCGTCAAAAAAATCTGGGGTACCCATAGAGCCTAGCTTTCACCCAAAATATCTGGGTGTGATACTGGACAGAACGCTCACATTTAAAACCCACTGCAAAAACACGCGCCAGAAGGTGGTCTCACGGAATAATCTACTCCGAAAACTAACTTCAACTAACTGGGGCGCATCAGCCCACACCTTACGTACCACTGGTCTAGCACTGTGCTACTCCGCAGGTGAATATGCGTGCCCAGTTTGGCACCGGTCCACACACGCAGTGCAGGTAAATGCGGCCTTAAATGAAACCTGTCGAATTGTCACTGGCTGCCTGAAACCTACCCCGCTGAATAAACTGTACCCACTAGCAGGAATCGCCCCCCCTGAAATCCGTAGGGAGATAACATGCGCTGCAGAAAAATCGAAGCAGGAACGCGATAAAAGGCACTGAAACGCAAACTATCGTTTCGAGCCGATCTCCTTTTTGCGTTTCATAATTAAATTCTCTTTTGATTTTGTTCCTCTATGAAAATTTAATTTGAAAATATTTGTGACTTTTTGACAAGTGTAAAACAAAAATTGATTCTGATTGACTGATGGCCAAGCCTATTTTTGCAAGTTTTATTTAATTTGGGTATTTGGGATTGTTGTTTTATTTTTCTACAGTTTAGATCACGATTTTGCTAAAATGGTTATCAAAGTTTATATTAGTGGTTTTTCTGGAAACAAAGCCCTCCTAATTGTTAATCGTAGGGTTTTCCGTACGCGCGGGTTTGCCGCTCCCGTGCTTCCAAATACTTCAGGAGATAGCCGCAGAATATTGTTTTGCCCTGGGACACAGCAACCACACTACCAAATACAGGTTGAATTCGCCACACAACGCCAGGCGCAGTACCAGCTGCATAGAGGGAAGTCCTTTATTTTTCTTTACTTTATTGCTGTGCGGAGTTCTTCTCTAAAATGTCTTACCTGTGTTCTTTAGATGTTTTAGTTTTTTTAATTAGCAACTGTTCTGTGTACCCCCGAAGTTATAAGGATAATTGATAATTTATAAATTATAGTTGATAATTTATTTGGATACTGGGAAAGCGACGATCGTTGTCTGACCGCCATTTAACTAAATTCTTTAACATTTAAATTTTATGTTTTACCTAAGAAACTTCAGTTAAATTTACGTAAATTTTATTGCTATTTTTTATTTTGTTAAAAATATATTCTAATTTACCCCATGATATTTTTTCTTCAAAACTCTGTTTAGGCCTGAACCTCTAAATTTTACGTGTCATATGTGGCAAATTCCCAAGTTACCTTTATTTTTGTCACAGCACCCACTGTTTGGCCACAGACCTCCGCCACCCCGTCTCAAAAGCAGAAAAAGTTTCCTGAGGAGCACGGAACCCTTGGTGGGTACTGCTTCTGAGAAGCGTTGCTCTGTATGGCGACAAAAACGCCCCCCACCAAGGGTGTACGTGCAACCATCAGAAGAGCTGCCTGCAGGATATGAGACCCCATGGCCAACGTGGAAGTCATTAAATCGTCTCCAAACACTGGTGGGTCGCTGCAAGGAGAACTTGATAAAGTGGGGTAAGCAGACCAACCAGCAAACGCAGTGCAGCTGCGGAACCGCACCACAGACCATGGCGCACCTCCTCACATGCCCAGCCTGCCCCTACTCCTGTAGCGAGCGAGACCTAGTCGACGCAACGAAAAGGGCCATCGGAGCGACCACTTTCTGGTCGAGATTGCTGTAGAGAAGAACCCATCGACACGAAAAGAAGAAGAAGAAAAAATCTGCTGGAATGCTTTTTTGCCAACTTTTGGAGGAGATTTTCTTGCGATTGCGAAGAAGGACCTGGTTCAGGCAATTCTATGTCAGCATTTTTTACAAATTTTCTCGCAATCTAATAAAAAAACGGTAGTGATGCATGCAGCGACCAGTCGCTAGCGCACGGAATGGCAACAGCGCATTGTTTGTTTTGGTCGGTTTGAATAAATAGGTTAAATATTTATTCGAATTTCGAGGTCGGCGCGAAATTTTGAACGACCCGGCGGCGGCGGCGGCGCGCTGAGGTAGCTCGGCGGCGGCACGCCGGCGCGGCGTGGACCTCTATCTCAGGGTGAGGACTGTGTATGTCCAAAGTAGACTATACGGGCTGATGGTGATAGGAATACAAATACTGTTATTCTTCTTCTTGTTTACAAGCTCATTTACGTCCCCACCGAGGGGCTCGAGCCTACCCTGAATTAGGGCGATCAGGCCTTAGTTTACCACGCGGGCCCAGTGCGGGTTGGTCGACTTCACACACAACCTTCGAGTTTCTTCGCAGGTGTGTGCAGGTTTCCTCACGATGTTTTCCTTCACCGTTAAAGCAATCGGTGAGTATAATATGTACGTAAGTTATTTGAAAAACTCATTTGTACATTGGCCGTCCAGATTTGAACCCGGTACATATTGTTCATAAAAATTAAAAAAAAATATATATTACTTACCACAATGCAAAGCAACAAATTGTAACACAATTATGAAAAGCAATTAAAAGTTAATAATAGCAGTTGTTTGTGGGAGACTGTGCTTATGGTAAGATGAAAATATCTTGTGTTAATAGGTCACCAGACCGTCACTCGGAAAAACGGGTTTGCAAAAAAAGAAACGGCCGACGAACTTACGCAAAGTAGTATTTCGAAGTCTTTTCAAAAAATAAATGATTATTTTAAAAAACAAAATTATATTAACAGTTGATAATAGAACATTTTGTATTGAAAATCTGCGTTGGTCGATTTTTACTCCTAAGCTAAGAAAGTCTACAAGCAGTGTACCTATAAAATTAATTATTTGTCCTACTATTTACATATTTTTTTCAGTTGTCCTAAAATAGCGGTTTAGCTTGTGGGGGAAGACAACTTGAACAAAAATTTTCACTTTAAAGCTTAATATCTCGTATAACCGATACTTCAATCAAAAAATAGTTTTACCAAACCTTTAGTTGTTTTGACAGACCTATTCAACGATACTACCCAACATGATAGGCGTTCGTTTGCAAAAAAATCACTCTCTCTTTACATGTACGGAAGGTATCATTAAAAAAAAATATATTGTACATTTTTGTTGGCCTGATTAATCCACGCCAAATTACAGCGTTCTAGTATTAATAGTCTCTGAGCTAAGCCGCGGACAGACGGACTGACAGACAGACATACATAGGGTTCCTTGTTGACTTCAGAACCCTAAAAAAGAAAAATATTCAAGTTAAGTACAAGCAAATCACAGGAACACAATCCAGTGAGATTAAGTTACGTAGCATCAAAAAAAGTGGAGTAGCGTTACGTCATAGTCAAAGGTTTACTATGGTTACGTTAAGCCGTTGGTGCCGGGTGCTATCACTAGATGGAAGTCGTTAAGCCGTGCCTTATAGGCGGCTTGAAAAACTTGTAACAGTGGCGTTCGCCACGAGCCCTAGAACCTTCACCAACACGGACTTGCCCCCCCCCCCCCCCCCCCCGTCCCCCAAACCCCTCCGTGTGGGGAGTATGGACTAACCTACCCCAGTTTTGGAAGAGGCCCATGCCCCAGTTGTGGGCACGTTTATGTTTTTTTACCCGACTGCCCCAGAAGGAGGGTTATATTTTTCGTGAGTATGTATGTATGTATGTATGTATAATTGTTTGGCACGCTCTGCAGCCTGAACGGATAATAAAACTAAAAAATGAATAAAATAAAAAACGGTAATTTGAAAAACTAAAAAACGCGACTGCGTTTCTGTGTAATTTGGAAATGAAAAACCCTAAAACAAGAAAGTCGTCATACCCGATTGCACTTAACTTAAGAAAAATTGTAGCAGTCGGGACCCATTCTAGAAAGTCAACCGTCTAGTCAGTGTATATTGGAGTAATCTGCAATGTAATATAGGTATTGCTCTCAACTCACTATGCCTCCATTTCTAGAATGGGTCCCGACTGCTACAATTTTTCTTAAGTTAAGTGCAATCGGGTATGACGACTTTCTTGTTTTAGGGTTTTTCATTTCCAAATTACACAGAAACGCAGTCAGGTTTTTTAGTTTTTTAAATTACCGTTTTTTATTTTTTATTCACTATTGGTAAGCCCTTGGCATCATCTTACCAGATGGTAAGTGACGATGATGCAGAAGATGGAAGCGGGCTTGCCAAGATTCCCTAACGCAATGGAGAACTGGCTATCTTATCTTCATGCCGGAACACATCAATGTTGTTAACACTGATGTTTGGCGGCAAGACTTAGATAGGTAGCTAGCCATTCGGGCTTAGAAAATGCCCTACCACCAACCAAACCGAGTCTTACAAGGTGACCCCACCGGGAATCGAACCCGCGACTTCCTGTGTAAAGTCAGTGAACTTTGCCTCTGAGCTATGGAGGCGGTTAAAAACGAAAGTAGTGTTACTTCTCCTCATTTCAGGTATTATTATATCAGCTCATATACGTCTCCACCAAGGGGCTCGAGCCTACCCTGAATCAGAGCGATTAGGCCTTAGTCGACCACGCGGGCCCAGTGCGGGTTGGTCGACTTCACACACAACCTTCGAGTTTCTTCGCAGGCGTGTGCAGGTTTACTCACGATGTTTTCCTTCACCGTTAAAGCAATCGGTAAGTATGTACGTAAGTTTTTGAAAAACTCATTGGTACATTGGCCGTCCAGATTTGAACCCGGTACCTCTGGTTAGATGGACCGAGTCTTTACCGGTTGAGCCACCGACGCTAGGTATAAGACAATTCTAATAGTGAATTGCCAACAAGCGGCTGAGGCTCGAACTCACAATTAAAACTGCTTTCAGCAGCCCCGAGCAGAGGGGGGAGCGGGAAGGCGGTCACTTTAGTACTCCAGTAATTGGAAAACTTTCCCGATGACCTCCCCACGCATTGATGGAGGTTTCTTGTGTCAATTATATACCCGTTTTATGGTCAGATTTCAGGGCTTTAGGCTTCTCTGTGGGAGGACTTCGACATACGCTTAATAACGTACTTAAACGTTATTTAAATTATTAATAAAAGAGGTCGTTAAAACATAATAAATTAAGCTTCATCATCATCATATCAGCTCATATACCTCCCCACCGAGGGGCTCGAGCCTACCCTGAATTAAGTAAACTAATTAAATAATGTTAATTTAGTACTATCCGTCATATTTTTTAATAAAATAAATTAAATAACGAAGTAATTCTATCTTATAAAAGACTCATTACGGGTCTTATTTTACGAATAAACTCCAATGACCTGTAGCACGCATCTAGGGTTGCCAGGATTTTAAATCGTAAAGCCGGTTGCAAGTGTTAAGCAATCTTGTTTTTTTTTAAATCCAGTCTTTCGCCGAAAATAAAACTCGTTAGTTTATAACTACGTTTTATTAACCTTAATTATAATATTATTTGTACAATTTGTACTTATAGTTCTGTCTTTAAAATTATTTTTCTTCTAAAAATTTCACTGTAAAATTTTCCACACCACTAGCAACATCTTTAAAAAAATCTTTTTTTTGTAAAAATTTCACAGTAAAATTTTTCACAATCGCGCGGGCGGCGCCTGTTATTTATTTGTATGACGAAAAATCCGGTCCACAAGGAAATCCGGGCGGAGTCCAGTTTATACTCTTAAAATCTGGTCTTGACCGGAATTATACGGTCAGATGGTAACCCTACACGCATCGGCATTTTTAAAAGAACCCACTCCCTACCTTCCCACCTACCTACTTACCTACCTGCCGTGCTACACTGGCGAAAATGAAAGATAATTAGCTAAAACACCTCTATGATTTCGCCACATAATACGTTGAATTTGGATCAATTGGCCTAAAGTGGAAATAAGGAAAGAAAATATTATTTGGGGTAAATCGGAATATATATAAAAAGAAAAATGTTTAGTTCGGGGTACATTTAATTACTTAATTAAATAAAGCTTATTTAGAGGTAATTAATTGGATGCACTTGTCGATTTTCGTAATGTATGTATTAAGCATGGAAAAGAGTTTTTCTAGATCCCTCGGGAACTTTATCGGGCCATGATAAATAGTAGTCTATGTCATTTTCCACCCCCTTATCATCTCTGTGAAAAAAATCACAACAATAGCTGTTGCGCCGTTACGATATTAGAGAAATCAACCAAAAAAAGAGTATTTATTCAACTCCCTCAGGAACTATATCGAACTATGCTATATTCACGGGATAAAAAGTATTATTTGTCCTTCCCCGTGACACAGGCTACCTAAGGTATGCAACACATTTATAATATTTAGAATCGACATTATTCGAAATGACATAATAATTATGACAATTTCTTGAATTTAATTTACTTATGAATTTCTTTTTATTTTATTTTTGATTACATTGTTATGTACTATTGATTTTTATCTAAGTTGACATGTGTAATATAGTATAATTTAAGTGTGTAATGTTTTAAATGACCTTGATTTCCAATATTTTGACTAATAAATACTTACTTTTATTGTTATTATTATTGTATGTCACTTGTGACTAAATGTGCTCACTTTGTTCTCTTTGTTTTTTAAAATATCTTATGCATCCAATTAGTTAGGTACCTATAAATAAGTTTAAATTATTATATTTGGATGACCTCTTTTATTGTACACTGATATAAATACATATACGTTTGAATAAATACACATATTTAAGTCAGTTATACGGATCTGGATTGCCAGCGGCTTCACTCGCGTGAACCTAATTTCTATGACTGTCTTCGAGGGTGCGCAGTGCGCGAGCCGCAAGCTTCTCGCGAGCGTGGAAAAAAACAGCCTGTATGTTAATCCAGGTCCTAATCTGTTTGTCTACCAAATTTTATGGCGTAAAAGAGTAACAAATATCTTTAGATACAAACTTTCGCGTGTTATAAGTAAGGGTATATACCTACCTACATGACATTGAACACTTACACAAAGCAAACAAACATCTTCGTCACACGAATGTTTGTACTGTGGGGATCGAACCTACGTCCCTCGGCACAGCAGGCAGGAGCCCTGCCACTGGACTAACGGGTCAAACTATACTATTAATAATGTACGTTTATCCGACGCTCTCGGTGAAGGAAAACATCGGGAAGGTACCTGCACACATCTGCGAAGAAACTTGAAGGACGGTGTGAAGTTCACCAACCCGCACTGGGCCCGCGTGGTCGACTAAGGCCCGATCGCCCTAATAGCAGGGTAGGCTCGAGCCCCTCGGTGGAGACATATATATGAGCTTATGTCAGGATTGAATTAAAACCTGTGGCAGCAAGTGCGGTAATCCGCCACTGAACTTTAACACAAGCGAAGAGAGAACAAAAAAGAATACTACATCTAGAACGCGCTATTAGAATTTCTTCAGCGCTGAGTATATATACAGATACCAATCATCAGCGGTTGGTTTCACTAGGTTGAGTGCCTTCCGTACTCGCCTCCCCTGCCCGGTGAAGTTGTAAAGGTCCCAACGGCCAACAACTTTCGAAAAAAAATAAAATAAATAAATCAGCGATTGGTCCACGGCCGGACCCCAGGCATACCACCTCGCCTGGCGGAGATATCTCCCTTTGCTCTCTTCGAGTAGGAACGCACCGTTCCTAAAAACCTTTCTGATGACTGTTCACACATAAAACGAGTCATTTATTAACAACACAGCAGGTAGACATTTAAGATACAGACTCCGCCTCTATACTGAGACACTTTGTGCTCCAGCTATTAACTGTGTGAGTATTCTCTAAGACAATGGTGCGAGTAAGGCACCAATACAATGGACTCCGTCTCTTTACACTGAGACAAAGAAGCACCAATGAATGGGAAGCATTATTAAAATACATAGTTGTGAAGAGAGGCTTTGTAGGAGAAACCAGGTATACCTACCTACCTATTTCCAGCACTTCAGAAAGGTGGTATATCTGCTGAAATGTATCAAAGGTTTAAATGCTTCGGTATCAGATTGACCTAATAAGTCGTTATTTTTACCCGATTACGAAAAAATTAGGCTTATATCGTCACTTACCATCAGGTGAGATGATGTCAAGGGCTTACCAATTGTAAATTATATAAAAAATGTTTTTGACAGTCTATGTATGTTCATATTTTCCCTCGTATTTCCTACACCAGTTAACTTTCAATCGCGACGCCGACAACGTTGACGATAGCGCGGCGGGCGGCGCGATTGAACTCAAGGCGGCCCCTTTGACAGAGTGTTTGTTTTGAGTCGTCAAATCTACAGTTAATTCAGTAAACAAACTTTAAACTCACAACAGACGTATTTAGATTAGAGAAGGTGAATATGCAGAAAATTAGGACTATTAGAACGGTCGCAGCGCGCAGCATATCCGTAATTAACAGCATTCAGATAATAACTAAGTTACCCATAGTTATTACTAGCACGTGAAGACTATACAGGGTGTAACAAAATTGGTGTAGGTCCTGTTAACTGGGGCTTCTTCTCATCATACTGAACAACTTTTTTCTACAAGTTTGCCGAAATGCCAAGGCTTATACTCATCAAATTGAACATCTTTTGTTCTACAAGCTTGCAGAAATGTCAAAAAAAATGAACTCTTCATACAAAACGATGGGCTGACTGACCAATTTTGTGCATTTTTGTATGGAGCGTCATATGTATTTTTTGCGAATTGACTATGGGTTCCTTGGGAAAAGTTGTTCAGAATGATGAGTAAAAGCCTCGGTTAACGGGTCCTACACCAAGTTTTTTACATTCTGTATATAGCGCACAGGAAATCCATAATTTGCCGCTAAATAGTTCATGTTTCTCTTGTTTAGTTTTGTCTGACCCAGGCCCAGTGGCATCGCTCCTGCCTGATGGGCCAAGTGTCGTGGGTTCGATCCCCGCCCAGGGCAAACATTCGTATGACGAACAGGTTTGTTTGCTCTGTGTTGTTTAATATATATACAGAGTAAACTCTGTATAACGTCACTCGATATAACGATTCACTCTTTGAAGCGTCAAAATTTTCTGGCTCTAGTTGGTTTACATTGACGCTAATTTCTCTCTGTATAACGAAAACTCTCAATAACGTCACAAAATGCCCGGTCCCTTAAGTGTCGCTACATAGAGTTTACACTGTATATGTCGCAGTCATCTGGTTAGCCATTCAATTAAATGGCGGATTAAACCAGATGGCTGCGATATATGTGTTCCTACGGAAAAGTTTATAGTGCAACGGTCAATGGTTTAAGGAGACTGGTTATATAGGTACTTTAGCTATACATCATCATCATCATCATATCAGTCGAAAGACGTCCACTGCTGAAAAAAGACTATTTTGTAACAAAATTGGTGTAGGCCCCGTTAACTGTGGCTTCTACTCATCATACTGAACAACTTTCCCCGAGGAATCCATTAGTCAATTCTAAAAAAAAATACGACGCTCCATAAACAAATCTACAAATAATTTTCGAAAAACCTAAAACTTTTAGGTACAAGCTTTTAATATTGCATTGTCATGCATGCAAAATTTCAGCTCAATCGGAAACCGGGAAGTGGGTCAAAATTAACTTGCAAGATTTCACCCGATCAAACATACATACATACGTACATCATCATCATCATCATATCAGTCAAAAATCGTCCACTGCTGGACAAAGGCCTACATACATTGCAAGTTAATTAAAAGCTTTTAAAAATTGGTCGATCTGCTGATGGATTTGTAGTATGAGTTAATTTTTTTTGCGAATCGACTATAAGTCTCTTTGGAGAAGTTGTTCATTTTGCGAATCGTCTATAAGTCTCTTTGGAGAAGTTGTTCATTTTGCGAATCGTCTATAAGTCTCTTTGGAGAAGTTGTTCATTTTGCGAATCGACTATAAGTCTCTTTGGAGAAGTTGTTCATTTTGCGAATCGACTATAAGTCTCTTTGGAGAAGTTGTTCATTTTGCGAATCGACTATAAGTCTCTTTGAGGAAGTTGTTCATTTTGCGAATCGACTATAAGTCTCTTTGGAGAAGTTGTTCATTTTGCGAATCGACTATAAGTCTCTTTGGAGAAGTTGTTCATTTTGCGAATCGACTATAAGTCTCTTTGGGGAAGTTGTTCAGTATGATGAGTAGAAGCCCCAGTTTACGGCTCCAATACACTAGTTTTGTAACTCGCTGTATAAAATAGTACTGTCCACGGTACATAGGGCAAAACCAGGATAGTTGCCCAGGTTGTATTTACTCCAGTTTCGCGGATGAATCGCATGCTATTTTATTAATCTGTCGAAAGACTTTCCAACTACCACTAAGTTGACCATGTCTCATGTCTCTGTGCGATTGCATGATAAGGCAAAATGCGATTAAAGTTTTTGCGGGATAGATGTCCTGTTTTTTGGCGGTACAACTATTCTAAACGTAATTTTCATGGATTAGGCAACTGTCCCCTATGTGGGATAAATGTCCCGAATAAAGAGGTTCGCAAAAATCGCTAATGTTTTGGAAATATTAAAAAAAATGTTATTTACTAAATAAATAAATTTGTAGGTAAAAAATTAAAGTCATCATATCAGCTCATATACGATCCCACCGAGGGGCTCGAGCCTACCCTGAATTTGGGCGATCAGGCCTTAGTCGACCACGCGGGCCCAGTACGGGTTGGTTAACTTCACGCACAACCTGCGAGTTTCTTAGCAGGCGTGTGCAGGTTTCCTCACTATGTTTTTCCTTCACCGTTAAAGCAATGAAAAAAAATTGAAAATAAAAGTACCGGCCAGTTTTACAAAAGATAAAGTGTTTTGTTTTTTGTACTGAAAGATATATAGTGATTTCAAAAAGTGTGGCAACTATCCGGTTTTTACCCTACATTACATGGACTAGCAAACATGGCTCCGGCTGTGTACTGTACAATGTAAATACCAACAACAAAACTTTAACTCAAGCGCAAATTCATCAGACTTCCCCTTGCCCTCATTAAACTACGGCCGAAACTACCAAATTAATTATAAAACACGTCAAAACAACGCGCAAAGTTCGGGGTTCCATCTGAGATGCACAAAAGGGCCCAAGTTACCCCTTATACCCTTTTGGGGGTGGGCTGGACCCTTATCGTAAAGTCTAATCTGCACACCCCCATCGATCTTAAGCAGGGTGACTTGACCCTTCCCGGGAAGGGATGAAAGAAAACGAGGGTGGTTTTGGATTATTTTTGGGGGAGAGTTGCTACGCAATTTAAGATGGGGTAGTTTTTGTTTGTCACGCTTTTGCTACTTTTGACACATGACGCGACGCTTGCTTTGCGTTAAATGTTTCAGGATTTTGCGCAGTCATTCAAGCGGCATGTCCCCTACTTAATTATGGAAATTAGGTAAATGGGCAGCTAAAGAGCCAAAAATAATTTTAGAAAAACCTAAAACCTTTTTGGTACAAGCTTATATTTGAAAAGAGTTTTTGTGCTCAAAAAGAAACGCGAAAATTTGTATGTATGGATGGATGTTTGTTACTCTTTCACGCTTCAACCACTAGACGGATCGGGATGAAACTTGGCACACATATATTATGTTAGGTCCTGGATTAACATATAGGCTAATTTTTATCCAATTTTCTTTAGTGGTTCCCGTGGGATAGCTGTTAACTCTCTTTTTTGGTAATTTCTGTCACTTTGCAATGAAGAAAAGGAATGACGTGCTTATTAATACTGATTATCGAATTGACTACTAATTAGCATAGTCCGACATAGTTCCCAAGGGATCTAGAGTTGAATCAGTTCCCACGCTCAACAGCACGACAGACATGAAAACTAACTACCTACTGAACATATCTGGCTGAAATTTCGTAGGTAGACAGCTTAGGACCTGGATTAACTTATTGGCTACATTTTTCCATGCTGGCGAGCCTCTTGTGGCTCACGCACTGCGCACCCTTGAAGACATTAATTGAAACTATGTTCAAGCGAGCGAAGCCGCTGGCAAAATCTAGTATAAAATAAAGCATCAAAGTACTCGTCAAATCGAATCAAACGAGCCGAAACTCGATGGGGTTGTGTCGTTTTATTGCGGAGTTAATATGGCCACCTTCAAGTTCCAGCATCAGATCAGCTCCATGTTATCACAATGTTGTATTGTCACGCGATATACATGTGCACGCAAAATTTCAGCTCAATCGGAAACCGGGGAGTGGGTCAAATTTAACTTGCAATATTTCATTGACATTCAGTGATTTTTATGTATAACTTTTCGTGTCATGTTGTTTTCATGTTCTAACGACATAATCTGGTTTATTTCAAGGATTGCATTTTGACTTTAATTACTAATGATTGTTTATTTCTTGATTTTTAGGGTTCCGTAGTACAACAAGGAACCCTTATAGTTTCGTCATGTCTGTCTGTCCGCGGCCTAGCTTCTAGACTATTAGTAGTTATGAGCTGAAATTTGGCAAAGATATATATAATAATAACGCGGAAAGAACTATAAAAAAAAATGGAAAAAATTTTTAAGGGTACCCCCAAAATAAAGTGGGGATATATTTTTTTCTCGTCAGACCCAGTCGTGTGGGGTATCATTGGTTAGAGCTTTAAAACTAGTTGTGAGTCTTCTAGACCATTTTATAATTAAAGGTTCCGTTTTCAAAAAAAAAAGGCTTGAAAGTGCTAAATTTTTTTGGAGTCGAGTGTCCCCATCCTTAACAACTAAACCCTTGTATTTGGAAATTTGAAAATTAGATATGGACGCGATAATGGCAACTGCGGAACCCTAACATTGCGCGTGACCCGACTCGCACTTGGCCGGTTTTTCACAAATTAAATTATGTTATTATTATTTTATGACTATCACAAAGAGTGTAATTTGCACCTATTTTGAATAAATACCTTGAATCTTGAAAAATTTACGTTTATCTTTACACATAGATTTATTTTGCTGCAAACTGGATAATCATTGAATTATATAAAGAAATAGAAGATCAAGGCTACCTGGCACAGGTAGCTTAACCACCGAAAAATAAACCCTAACAATGCCTTACAATTTGTAAATTTAAATGTTATAAAATACACATTTAGAATTTTACAAGTTTTGTATTAGCTTGCCGTGTCAGTTGAGCTGAAGTTTTGCATACGCGTTAAGTTTGGAGCACATTGTATGGTTAGCTAAGTGAAAAAGTGCACGGAATCACATCCCTCGCGCCAGGAGGCCCCGGACACTTCATACAACGGGCCAGAAATGACATTAAAAAAAATGACGGAACAAACAAAATGGCGGCGAAATCCTATACGTTCGACAACCAAACTGTAACTAATCTGTATCAATCTGGGTGACGAGGGGGTGAGGTCGCAATCTAGAGAGCGGCAGGGAGTGTCCATCCATACTGTATGTTAGTACTAATATAATATATACTTTGGCTCTGTGGTTAAGTGACGTCATTCTATCGGAATCCAATATGGCAGACTCACAAAAATGGCCGACCAGTTATTTTTTATCCGTCCCCATGATATGGGTATCAAATAAAAGGATTTGCTTGTAAGAATACGAAATAATCTAAATTCTTTTCACCTAAAACTTGTAGGTTTTTCCAAAATTATTTGCATATGTTTCATGCACAGAGTTTCTATAATATCTCTAGAGATGAAATGTCTTATTGGGGCTCGACGGAGAAGTGTAATTAGGTAACAGATTCAGTGATGTAGCTGAGTAGAATAAAATGCATAAAAAGTACACTTTATGTAATATATCAGTAAAGATCTCGAGTGGCGACCGCGCACCGGAAAACGAAGGGTGGACAGGCCTCCCGTTCGGTGGACCGATGATCTGGTGAAGCCGCTGGATGCGGGCAGCACAGAGCCGGTCGTCGTGGACATCCTTGAGGGAGGCCTTTGTCCAGCAGTGGACGTCTTCTGGCCGATATGATGAAAGTTAGAAACTTGTTATTTGGAATATAGGTACGTCTACATTTTATAAACAATATAATAATAAAATTCAGGCAGTTTCTTCAGTCCTTAAAAAAGACATTATGAGATCGAAAATGCGTTGAGTTGCTTCGAGAAAAGGGTTTACAGCCGTTCTTGTCTGCTGGAAATAACAAATGTGTGTGTACAATAAATGACTAAATAAATGAATGATTCTATTGGTCGTGTTGCGAATTCATAACAGTTTGATACAGGTGTTGATTTGAAACTAATAGCAACCCATATTAGTCCAACACGCATTGCGTCCAACAAGGTTTAAGTCCAACACGCATTTCGTACAACAAGGTTTTAGTCCAACACGCCTTTCGTCCAGCGTACAGTTTGTCCTAGTTTTACCGTCGGCAGATGGCGTTGGATCATTTAGAATCCTTCATCACCGCTCTTTTTTAAACTAGGCGATATAGAAAAACTGCGTAATTGACGCACTGCTATATGGACGAACTGCGTAATGGATTAAAAAATACCTGATGGACGAACTGCGAAATTGACGAACTGCGTATAAGACCAACGGCTAACAAATCGCATGACATGAACACTAATACCACTACTGTACGTTTGTTTATTCTTCTAAATGATTACATTTTTTTTAGCCAACGATTTTCTTCAATTTCACCCTGCAAATGGCTAAGCTGGTCACGAGGCACTTGAGTCTGAATATTGTCGAATATTGCGTCCTCCCCCCGCGCCCCCCCGCGCCCCCCGCGCCCGCCGCGCCCCTGCTGTCGTCTTAGTGTGGGGGTAAACTGGCCGGGTGGAGAGGGAGCTAGGGTCGGCGGCTCGGCATTCGTGGATTTATTAGCTCATACTTAATTTTGTTATGTTAATAATAACATAAGTAGTGTTTACTTAAGCTGTAAACTTCCCCAAAAAAATAAAGTGAAATGAAATGAAACGAAATGATATGAAATGAAACGAAATGAAATGAAATAAAATAAAACTTCCCGTTGACCTAGAATAATGAAATTAGGCAAAAAGCAAGGTCTCACAACAAAAGTAAAGGAAAAATCCAGAAAATTATGAATTTCTAATTAAATCACAAAAATTTTTTTTGGCGATAACAAACTTACATTTACAAGTGGGGATTTGACCTTGACGTTATCAATGTAAGCAGAAAATTTTTTCAAGTACAAAATTATGATTTTCCTTCAATACTTTTGTTGTACTCGTTAATGATTGTAAGGTTTAGTATCCAAATTCAAGTTTTGGAACGGAACCCTCAGTGTGCGAGTCCGACTCGTACTTGGCTGGTTTTTTTTATTGCCGTGATGGTAGTTTACGGAATACGCTACATAAAACGCTACATAAAACGCTACATAAAACTCTACATAAAACTCTACATAAAACTCTACATAAAACTCTACATAAAACGCTACATAAAACGCTACATAAAACGCTACATAAAACTCTACATAAAACTCTACATAAAACGCTACATAAAACGCTACATAAAACTCTACATAAAACTCTACATAAAACGCTACCTAAAACGCTACATAAAACGCTACATAAAACGCTACATAAAACTTTACATAAAACGCTACATAAAACGCTACATAAAACTCTACATAAAACTCTACATAAAACGCTACCTAAAACGCTACATAAAACGCTACATAAAACGCTACATAAAACTTTACATAAAACGCTACATAAAACGCTACATAAAACGCTACATAAAACGCTACATAAAACGCTACATAAAACGCTACATAAAACTTTACATAAAACGCTACATAAAACGCTACATAAAACGCTACATAAAACTTTACATAAAACTCTACATAAAACTCTACATAAAACGCTACATAAAACGCTACATAAAACTTTACATAAAACTCTACATAAAACTCTACATAAAACGCTACATAAAACGCTACATAAAACGCTACATAAAACCAAACAATTGCGACATTGAGTGTTAAGTACTGGATTGGTACTGGACTGTAAAATGTTAAGACATTCGAAAAGAATAATTTTCTTTCAGCAGTTTTAATAACTCTTTTTAAACCAATTTTAATATTTAAAGACTGAGCAATTTTATATGATGAACCTAAGCTTTTTTGTTCTTAACAAATATATTTATATATTTAAAAATGTGAATATTAAAATGTTTTATTTAAGGTATTTTAGAGTATACATGTCAAATGGTATTATAAACTAATTTATACCTAATTTAAATTAAAGGTACTAATCTAACAATAAAAATATATAAATATATTTAAATATATAAACAAATTTGTTTTTAGTTAAAATAACTAGTTTTTTTATATGGGGTGACTTTTAATTAGTTCTTGATAGCAAAGGATAGGAACGTACTCATGATTACCTACAAACATATTTTCCAAAGAAACTATATATCAAATATGAAAAAAAATCGAGGACCGGTTTTTTTTTTGATTTGACGTATAGTATCTTTGGGTGAGTTGTTTGTAATCACGAGTACATGCATATCTTTTGTTATCAAGAACTAATTAGAAGTCAGTATTACCGAAAAACCGAACATCTCGTGCGTCCGTCACGCTTGGCTTTGGAGGCTAAATTTTTTAGTCCGATTGGGATTATTAAAAAGTTTCTTGGTACCATAAAGTAATATTTTGAATCTGTGGTACCGTCAAACCGAAAAGTAGCTGTCATACAACAAAAACCGCCTCAGTGGCGTAATGGATACTCTATTCGCTTCACACCAGGAGGTCGCAGGTTCGATTCCGGCTAGGTCAACTTGTAAGACTCGGTTTGCTTGGTGGTAGGGCATTTCCTAAGCCCGCCTGGCCAGCTACCACCATCTTATCTAAGTCTTGCCGCCAAACATCATTGTTAACAACATTGATGTGTTTCGGCTTGAAGATAAGATAGCCGGTTCTCCATTGCATTGGGGAATCTTGGTAAGCCCGCTTCCATTTTCAGCATCATCGTCACTTACCATCAGGTGAGATGATGCCAAGGGCTTACCAATTGTGAATAAACTAATAATAATAAAAATAAAACTAATAGGGTCTTTGGGTACAAAACCCTAATAAAATAGATTTACTTAAAAATTGCCAACCCTACAGCGGGACGCATCTAGCGCATATTAACAACCTCCGTCCGGGCACAAGAAATTACATACTTTAATCTTATCGTCCGCATAAAATACAATATTAAATCGCTGTGCCCGACGAATGGACGCTGGACCGTACTAAACCAGATGTGGGGGGGGGGGGGGGGGCACACGTTCGGCGACAATAGGGTGGCGGAGAATGTCATTCGTTGGTCCCAAGGAATTCTAATAAGGAATCCTTACTAATATTATAAATGTGAAAATGTGTTTGTTAGTTTGTTTGTTACCTTTTTACGCTTCAACGCCTTGACCAATCTAAATGAAATTTGGCATGCAGGTAGCCTGTGTCACGAGGAAGGACATAGGCTACTTTTTATCCCGTGTAAACAGCATAGTCCGATGCAGTTAGCGTTGCCAGGCTTCCGGATAAAGCCGGACAGTGTTAGGCTTTTTGGATGCGTGTCCGGCCAAATTAGAAGGTGTCCGGCCTGTCCGGCTTTTTAGGTTTAATGATTTTTCCAGTCATCTGGACATTCGGGTGAGCGCTGTCGTATTTATGAGACTATGGCGGCGTTTCTTTGTCTGATTAGGGCCTCGCTTAAGGCCAGTAAACTGACTAATTGATTTAAGGTTGTCTAAAGAGGGCTTTAATAATTTAGGGAGCCCGGCTTTTTTACCCAAAAGTCCGGCTAAACTAGCAGCTATGTCCGGCTATTTAGTTTTAAGACCTGGCAACCCTAATGCAGTTCCTGAGGGAACTGAAAATATACTCTTTTTTGGTTAATTTCTTTAACATCGCAACGGAACAATGAATTGTGTGATTTTTTGCACAGAGATGGTTGAGGGGGTGGGAAATGACATGATTTACTATTAAGCATATCCTGACATAGTTTCCGAGGGATCTGGAGAAAATGCATGTCCACGCTCGCGAGCCGCTTGCGGTTTGCGCACCGCGTACCCTCTAAGACAGTCATAAAAACGATGTCCACGCGGGCGATACCGCGGACAAAAGCTAGTAAGTATGTAAAAGAACGTTTCACAGAGCGTCGGTGGCGTAATGGCTAGGGCCGCTGCCTCCTGTCCGGGAGGTCGTGGTTCAAATCCTGCCACATACCAATGTGTTTTCGAATTTCGATTTCATATGTACGTTTAATTGGAATTTCTTATATGGACCAAGTTAAAAAGAAAGTTATGGTGGAAATGTATAGAGAAACTAGCTGTCCCGGCGAACTACATACCGCTTTACATTACATTACACTGCACTACCCTACCCTACCCTACACTACACTACACTACACTACACTACCCTACCCTACCCTACACTACACTACCCTAACCTACACTACCCTACCCTACATACACTACACTACACTACCCTACACTACACTACCCTACCCTACACTACCCTACACTACACTACCCTACACTACCCTACCCTAAAATAAAATAGATGTTGGCCGATTCTCAGATCTACTCAATATGCTTACAAAATTTCATGAGAATCGGTCAAGCCGTTTCGGAGGAGTACGGGAACGAACATTGTGACACGAGAATTTTATATATAAGAGATAGTGTGGGAGAGAGAGACCTGGAAAGAGCTACACCGACATGAGCACGGCTCTTAGATTATAATGACGCTGTTACAGTGAAGGAAAACACCGTGAGGAAACCTGCACACGCCTGCGGAGAAACTAGCAGGATGTGTGTGAAGGCGACCAATCCGCTTGGGCCTGCGTGGTCGTCTAAGGCCCGATCGCCCTAATTCAGGGTAGGCTCGAGCCCATCGTACGTATATATAAGCTGATATAAAGATGATGTAAAGGAATTTTTACAAAAAATTGTCTAGTGGGGTTCAGTCAGGAGTTCTGGATACGGCCAACAACATTATAAGCTTACTTACTTATCACCTATTCATCACATCAGCAAATATAATTCCCCACCGAGGGGCTCGAGCCTACCCTGAATTAGTGCGATCGGGCCTGAGTCGATCACGCGGGCCCAGTGCAGGTTATCACCTATTAATAACACGAAATTTAATACTCAAAACTAAGAAAATATATTATATCTTATCGCCGGGTGAAATGACGCCAAGAACTAACCAATAGCGGATAAAAAAAATTTCGTTTCCTTTTTTTTATTTTTGCATGTGTTAGTTCTATTTTAAAACGGATTCTAATAAGATTTTTTAAAATTTTTATTAGATTCTATTTTTACATTGTAGATATAGCTGCGTAACCTTTCCAGTTTATTGATTGTTTGATTGAAAACACTTCATTGCACAACATAAGAGAAAAAAAAAAAGATAAAGTTGTACATATAGGCGGTCTTATCGCTAACAAACGATCTCTTCCAGACAACCTTTATTCTTCTTCTCTACATTATATAAGCCCGCTTCCATCTTCGGCAACATCGTCACTTATCACCTGGTGAGATGTTGTCAAGGGTTTACCAATTGTGAATAAAAAATAAAAAAAACCATATATTACGAGTATTTCGGCCTTAAAAGTTAATCCTGGATATAATTTAGAATCGGGTACGAATCCCTGGTTCGATTCCCGGCTGGGTCTAATTTTTTATTACTCTGTTTGGTTGGTGGAAGGGCATTTTCTAAGCCCGTTTGGCTAGCTACCTACCACCATCTAATCTTAGTCTTGCCGCCAAGCATCAATGTTAACAGCACTGATGTGTTTCTGCTTGAAGATAAGATATCCAGTTACATATTGCTTTGGGGAATCTCGGTAAGTCCGCTTCCATCATCGGCATCGTCGTCGCTTACCATCAGGTGAGATGAGTCAAGGGCTTACTAATTGTGGATAAGAAAACATATCAAAAATCAACAAATTTGTCTCTAATAGCTGTTTTTCGTAAATCAGAACTATTTGAACGCCCTGCCATCAATTCATTAGCAGTTCAAAATATAATGGATACCCTCGCTAACCGCTAGCTATAAACTGAACGCACCCTTTGTAAGCCCCGCACAGTCACAAGAGGCCCCGCACACAGGCGCACCAATCCGTATCTTTTGTGGGTCGCCATGGCACAAATATATCTAAGTGTCGAGGGTTTCTCCTTATCCTTTCCCCCTACGCCACTAGCCTTCCCCCCAACCCCCCCCCCCCCCCCCCATCCCGCAGCCGTTCATAAACACCGCTAAACACTTGTGTGCAAAATTGTAAAATTTGAACATACCCGCTTTTGTCTCTCGTGGCTTCAATTCGTTAAGATAACATTGTTAGAGCTGTCCCGAACGTAATTTACGAGCGGGGAATTAATTTAAAGGTTACTAATTAGATACCGGATATTGGATAGTCGGACTAGGATGTTCGGAATACAATTGGATTCGATTTGAAGTTCGGATTGATTTTGTGAACTTTGTTGCTTAAGGATGGATGAACTGTTGTTAGATGGACCGTAAACGGATACATTAATTATTTATGTACCTAATTAATACTAAGTAGAATATCTAAGTGTCAACAATATATGTTGGAGATGATGATGATGATGATGATTATAGTGGATTAATACATCAATTAGGAAGTATTTAAGCAAACAGCTATGAAGTTATAGGATGAATTTGATTCTCATTTCAAACGCCTTCAATGAAATGATGAAAGATGGTGAACATAACATAAAATAGGTCATTCGCTGTTGAACAATTTTCAAAAAACCTTAAAACTTTTAGGTGTAAGTTTTTATTTGAAAATAATTTTAATTATTTTGTATTTTTCTCAGCAAACCCTCGCATTTGATACTCATATCGTAGGTACGATAGTACTAATATATACTATAGTTTTTTTATGCACAATTGGTAAACCCATGACAACATCACACCTGGTGGTAAGTGACGATGTTGCCGAAGATGGAAGCGGGCTTACCAAGATTCCCCAACGCAATGGGGAACTGGCTATCTTATCTTCATGCCGGAACACACCAATGATATCAACATTGATATTTGGTGGCAAGACAGATAAGATGGTGGTAGCTAGCCAGGCGGGCTTAGAAAATGCCCTACCACTAACCAAACCGAGTCTTAAAATTGACCCCGCCGGGAATCGAACCCGCAACCTCCTGTGTAAAGCCAGTGAACTTTGCCTCTGAGCTACGGAGGCGGTTAAAAATATGGGTGCATAAAAAATAAATAGTGCGTCGTTTTTGGGAGTCTTCTTCTTATCAGCTCATATACGTACGTCCCCACCGAGGGGCTCAAGCCTACCCTGAATTAGGGCGATCGGGCCTATTAAAACTTTTAGGTATAAGTTTTTATTTGAAAATAATTTTAATTATTTTGTATTTTTCTCAGCAAACCCTCTCATTTGGGAGTCTCTTATACTGCATTTAGAATTACGTCATTTAGCTAACCATGCATTATCATCCAAACTAAACGTGTGTACAAAATTTCAGCTCAATCGAAAACCGGGAAGTGGGTCAAATATAACTTGAACATTTTGAACCGGACAACTTACATACATACGAACATTGTGAAAAAAGTAAGTGTGGTTTTATGAAACTACGGTAAAAGTGAAACTTTACAGAGGACGAAACGATCATACCGTCAGACAAAAGCGACCGTCACGCGACATGCAACACACAGACGAAAAAAATTGAGACGATGTAATAAAAGTTTCACTTTAATAAATAAAATCTTGTAAAAACTAGGAACTCGATAAACGTCCTACACGCGTACGCGGGCTACGCCTGTTAAGTCGGCGGAACCAATGTACTAATAGTTATTTATGATACAAGTGTGGTAAAAAGGTCAATAACGAGGCAGGCGAGGGTTTTCCATCGTCACGAGTTTGTTATTTTCTTTTACACCCATGTATCATACAACGTTTTTTAATACAGTTGTGAGAAAACAGGTAAAATAATAAACGACCGTGACAAATAAACAAAATACATGGGTACATACCTCTCAAGGTTTCGGCAATCAAAGTTTATTTTTCGCGACTTTTGGCTCATTTTAAATACCCGGGGAGTAATCTCACTTTGTCTTTTCTTAATTCAATTCAATATATTTATTCAAAATAGGTGAAAATAACACTCTTTCTGAAAGTCATAAAATAATAATAACAATGTCATTTGTGAAGAATCAAGAAATAAACAATAATTATAATGAGATAATAACGTCAAAATTAAATCCTTGATTATATGTAGATAGATTATGTCATTAGAAAATGAAAACAATATGATACGAAAAGTTATATACATGAAAAAAATCTTTGAATGCATTTAACAAGAGTAGGCCAGTCCACACGGACAGCACCCGGTCACGAGTATAACGCGAGAGTCAGTCATCGCTCCCATCAACCATATTAAAGGGAAAGGAGCGACCCGGCATACATACACATAAGTATATTTTTTATAAAAAATTTAATTATACTATTCATAACTC
Source organism: Coleophora flavipennella (assembly GCA_947284805.1). Classification (NCBI taxonomy): domain Eukaryota; kingdom Metazoa; phylum Arthropoda; class Insecta; order Lepidoptera; family Coleophoridae; genus Coleophora; species Coleophora flavipennella. The sequence continues at coordinate 1,076,617 of OX369294.1, read as the reverse complement.
AGTGGACCGACGACCTATTGAAGGTGCGGGAAGCCACTGGATGCGGGTAGCGCTCAACCGGTTGTAGTGGAAATCCTTTGCGAAGGCCTTCCTCCAGTAGTGGACGTCTTTCGGCTGATATGATGATTCGATATAAAAGTGCTATATATGTATAAGTAAGTGTGTATATCCGTCCCAAAACAATCGACAAGTCCGAAATGTTTAATTAATAGCGATCATTAATATTCTAGCGTCGCGGTCGTCAAGAGATCCGGGAGTAGTTCCATCCCCCCGTGACAGGTGGTGGTGTGGTAGGGGAGGGGTGCCATTGTGGACGGAAACCACACTTTTAGGGCCACCAGGCTTTTTAGACGGCTCACGTAGGCTTTGTGAAAATTTCAACGTTCAATTTATTCACTATTGGTATCAGTTTCCAACGAGCCGTTTTAAACTAAAACCTATTTGATTTAAACGTTAGTCCATTCGCTTCACACCAGGAAGTCGCGGGTTCGATTTCCGGCGGGGTCAACTTTGTAAGACAGGTTTGGTTGGTGGTAGGGCATTTTCTTAGCCGGCCTAACTAGCTACCACCATCTTATCTAAGTCTTGTCGCCAAAAATCAGTGTTAACAGCATTGATGTGTTCTGGCTTGAAGATAAGATAGCCAGTACCCCATTGCGTTGGGTAATGTCGGTAAGCCCGCTTCCATCTTCGGCATCATAGTCACTTACCATCAGGTGAGATGATTAAGGTTTGAATTGTAATTTAAAAATTTGGTCAAAATGGCTAGGTTTCTTTCTTGCCGCAAAAAGTAGCCTGGCAGATAGATGTAGGTAGCCTTTGATTGAAAGTTGGTATATGGGGGTTTTTGGGGGCGGAAAATGGATCTAGATAAAGTGTATAAAAAGTGTGCTTTATTATTACTAGGCTCGTTTTGCAGAGGCCGGTAAATATGAAAAACTGCAGGTGATTGCAGCTTCGACTTTCGTGATAATAAGAGAGATGAAATTGTCATTTCCGTCAAGACATTTATCCAAAACATCGTGAGGAAACCTGCACACGCCTGCGAAGAAACTCGAAGGTTGTGTGTGAAGTCGACCAACCCGCACTGGGCCCGCGTGGTCGACTAAGGCCTAATCGCCCTGATTCAGGGTAGGCTCGAGCCCCTCGGTGGGGACGTATATGAGCTGTAAAGATGATGATGATGTATCCTTACTAATATTACATGTGTGAAAATACCTCTTCACGCCTTAACACCTCACCCAATCTTGACGATAGGCAATTAGTTAGCCCGTTGCTTGGGGAAAGGACATAGACTCATTTTTATCCCGTGAACATAGCATATTCCGATACAGTTCCTGAGGGAAGACTTTTTTTGGTAGATTTTTAGCAAACGAGACACGGATTCTTGTGATTTTTTGCACAGAGATGGTTGATTGGCTGGAAAATAACATAGACTACTAATCAGAATAGCCTGATGAAGTTCCTAAGGGATCTGGAAGAAACTCCTGTTTAAGCAAGAGGATCGCGCACCACTGACCCTTAGACAGTGACAAAAAGCTGTGAAAGGAGTGAAGGCGGGGCAAAACCTAGTGATTTTTCTAAACCATAAGGCCTGCCTAGACGTCTCCTTGGCCGAATGTATTGATTCTTTAGACTGTGCCACTAAAGCATAGAAAATGACATTTTATCGAAAACAAATAGAAAATTGTGACAACTTATCCGACCACTATTTTTGATTTTTGGGAACTAATAACGGTCACACATTGCGCATCTGGCCGAGTAGAGACAGCAGAATATTTTATGTTTATTGTGTATATAGTTATGACTTTTTTTTTAAAAAAAAAACTCTTATCTTCTCGTAACCGCCTCCATAGCTCAGAGGCAAAGTTCATTGGCTTTACACAGGAGGTCGCGGGTTCGATTCCCGGCGGGATCAATTGTAAGACTCGGTTTGGTTGGTGGTAGGGCATTTTCTAAGCCCGCCTGGCTAGCTACCACCATCTTATCTAAGTCTTGCCGCCAAATATCAATGTTGATATCATTGGTGTGTTCCGGCATAAAGATGAGATAGCCAGTTCCCCATTGCGTTGGTGAATCTTGGTAAGCCAGCTTCCATCTTCGGCAACATCGTCACTTACCACCAGGTGAGATGTTGTCAAGGGTTTACCAATTGTGAATAGAAAAAAATATCTATTTTGACTTTAAGCGTTCCGTCCGTACCTCAAAAGAAAAAAAAGAAACCTTCATAGGATTAATTCGTTATCCATCTGTGTGTCTATCTACCAAGAACATTTTCACCAGGAATGCGTAGAATTATCAAGTTGAAATTAAAATCAATACTTAGGTCTACGGGCTGTCGGAGCTGTCAAAAATATCAAGCATCTGAGTCAACGCAATAAAAAAATACGGTAATTTAAGCCGCATATTTTGACACTGGCAACCAAATAAAAACCTAATAAGGTACTTCCCGTTAACTTAAAATCATGATATTTGGCAGGACGCAAGATCTTATAGCACAAGACAGGAAAAAAATATTGACATAAGTGACATAACTAAGTGAAATACCTACTCGTATTAATCTTTATAGTGCTAATTTTTGTTACAGTCGAGCGGGCTGCGTCTGAGATACATCATCGTTACAGCTCATATACGTCCCCACCGAGAGGCTCAAGCCTACCCTGAATCAGGGCGATTAGGCCTTAGTCGACCACGCGGGCCCAGTGCGGGTTGGTCGACTTCACACACAACCTTCGAGTTTCTTCGCAGGCGTGTGCAGGTTTCCTCACGATGTTTTTCCTTCACCGTTAAAGCAATCGGTAAGTATGAACGTAAGTTTTTGAAAAACTCATTGGTACATTGTCCGTCCAGATTTGAACCCGGTACCTTTGGTTAGATGGACCGAGTCGTTACCGGTTGAGCCACCGATGCTTTTGAGATACAATCGTTAATTATTGAGGCAGATATTTCATCCCACCTCTTAAGGCCCAGTGGTACCTAAAAATCCACTTAAACAGGTTTTTAGAATTCATTTTTTAAGTAGTTAACAGTAAATTTAAATTCTAGGAAAACATACTGGTATTATTGAGAATAGTTCCGAGGGACTATATCGAATGGAAACACGATTTAATATAGTTGGCTCGATAGAATAAATTCGCCAAGGTACCTGTTTTCGAGCCATTTTATCGTCTATTTTCGGTTTTATTCTTATAATAAGTCATTTCATAATATGATTTATTTACTAAAATAAAGTTCATAGGTACCTGAAAGGAAAACATCGAATTGATTTGTATTTAAGATAAATATGATATAAATAAAAACGAAAACATCGAGTGCAAAAGTGTGGTTATTTTCTTCCCTCTTTACACGTAAAGAAAAAGACAAAGACAGATTTTTAAGTACCATTGCGCCTTAACGAGGAATTCATGTCGGCGCATTTGTTTAGGAAGTCATTTCATAAGCTTTATTATAACATTCTATCAAATAAACACCAACATGAAATGAATAATAATTAATAATAATGAATGATAATCATGCATAAGTAAAAAAGGTAATAATCAGAAATTAAAGTTTTTCTGGAAGTGACATACACGACGATCTCGGATGCGACGATGGACCGATCGAGTAATGACCATAGTGAGCGGCCCCGTGACTGAGTGCTCAATAATGTGTGTTCAATAATGTGTGCTCAATAATGTGTGTTCATTTAATGTGTGCTCAATAATGTGTGTTCAATAATGTGTGCTCAATAATGCGTGCTCAATAATGTGTGTTCAATAATGTGTGCTCAATAATGTGTGTTCAATAATGTGTGCTCAATAATGTGTGCTCAATAATGTGTGCTCAATAATGTGTGTTCAATAATGTGTGTTCAATAATGTGTGCTCAGTAATGTGTGTTCAATAATGTGTGCTCAATAATGTGTGCTCAATAATGTATGTTCAATAATGTGTGCTCAATAATGTGTGTTCAATAATATGTGCTCAATAATGTGTGTTCAATAATGTTTGCTCAATAATGTGTGCTCAATAATGTGTGCTCAATAATGTGCGCGACAAGAAAGAGATAGCGCGACAACTTAATGCTCCTCCGTCCCTAAAATGAGGAACTCGATTCACGATGTTTCAAACATTGAGCGAAATTGCTTGGAAATAAAGTTCTTGTCAGCTCCAACTTTGGTTCTCCGGCATGGGGGTGGGGGCCTGGTCCAGAATTGCTACAACTAACGGGCGTAGCTCCATAACGCAACCGAATATTTGGTCAGTTTTTGTATAATTGTCATGAGTACAACCAGTACTTTCATTTTATAACTTACTCGGCCATTTCCCATATAGTTTTTTTTGGTCACGATAACTAGTTTTTCAGGCTCTTTATGTACATAACGCCACCATTTTGCGCAGGCAAACCGACATATTCAACATCAGAGGGCCGCCATTTATCCTCTCAACCTAAGTTTGTTATGACCTCCTAGTCTATACGTATTGCAGCTCAAGCAGCTCGCGGATATGCTGAGCGCAGTCCATGATTCTTGCACCACACACACATAAACACATGCACATCATGCCACTCTTTCGTAGTTATTTTATTTAATGGTTGTTTATTTTACTTGTAACGTTACTGTCAATATGTTAAGTTACTATTTTCCTCCTCTTTTTTTTAATTCACATTTGGTTAGCCCTTGGCATCATCTCACCTGATGGTAAGTGACGATGTTGTGTCTTGTTGTTTGTATGTTCCGATATTATGTATATATGTGTGTTTGGTGTGAAGGAATCAATAAATGTCTTAGCTATGTCTTATGTATTGACCACGGGTGATATGATATACGACTGATATGATGATGATATAATTATGTGTGTAGGTATATGTGATTCCCTTGTCAGTTCGCTAGGCTGAATGGCTGAACCGATTGGGACGATTGGTTTTGTAAAATTTTGATAGTAAATGTCAAAAAATATTTCGTTGGAAATTTGGATAGTTTTATTATTTCGGGAAGGTATACCTGTCATAAAAATAAAAAACCCGTCAAGTGCGAGTTCGGACTCCCGCTCCGAGGGTTCCGTAGGTACTACACACCTCTCTTCACAACTATGACAATGATACCTAATTCACATTACAAACAAAAGTGATCAACGTGAGCGACAGAAATTTACTTTTTTATTCAGGTTGGACCACTTGGCGCGAGTACAACTCACACTTAACCAGCTAAGTGTGAGTTGTTATTTGTTTTTTTACTTCAGTATTATGTTTAATGAAATTAGTACTATAATTAATTAATTACACCAAGTTTCACGTCAAATTAATTGACGTTTTTACGATAGAGCTAAATCAAAAAATAATAATAATAATCAAAAATGCGTATAAAAACACGATTTTTGTACCAGGACTTTGTACTTATTGCATTTTGGAGAAGGATTTTGTAGTTATTTTTCTCTTCTTCATTTTTATTATTTTTCCTTTGCAACTGTGTAATTTTCGAATGTGTACCTATTACGGACATACGGTCAGACAGCGGAGGCCTAGTAATAAGGTCCTGTTGGTCACCTTTTGAGTATATGGAACCCTTCTCTGTCAGAATGAATTTTCACTTTTCAATTTTTTTTGTATTCGTTGTTATAGCGGCAATAGAAATACTTACATATTCTGTAAAAATTTCAACTTTCTACCTATTATGGTTCATATAATACGGCCCGCTGACAGATGGACAGACGGACAGAAAGCTATAATTTGTTTCGCACTTCTTTAATATTTTCAAAACAGGTACCTATACAAAAGTGGAATAGGGAATCTTACCCTAGATTTGTATTTTTTTTACTTAAAACAATTTGTTTGTTTTTATCCCGACCCTACGTACGGTTGATGATGAGGCTTGCTCGTGTATGTGTGTGTGTGTGTATGTCCATGCCCTCGTACCTATGCCACTGCAACGGACGCATGGACGTGATATATTGAGAACTGCAACAAAATCGCTACTTTACAGCCTACATAGGAACATACTTACATAGTTCGATGTTTTTTTTTTATTCACAATTGGTAAGCCCTTGGCATTATCCCACCTGATAGTAAGTGACGATGATGCCGAAGATGGAATCGGGCTTACCAAGATACCCCAATGCAATGGAGAACTGGCTATCTTATCTTCAAGCCGGAACACATCAATGTTGTTATCACTGATGTTTGGCGGCAAGACTTAGATAAGATGGTGGTAGCTAGCCAGGCGGGCTTAGAAAATGCCCTACCACTAACCAAACCGAGTCTTATAAGTTGACCCCGCCGGAATCGAACCCGCGACCTCCTGGTGTGAAGTGAATGGACTAACCATTACGCAAACACCTAATACATATCCGAACCTCAGTATTTTACAAAGACGTACATAAAGGTACAATATCTGCAGGGTTCCGTTCCTCAATGGAAAAAGGAACCCTTATATAAGGATCGTTTCGTTGTCCGTCCGCCAGGCTGTCTGTCTGTATGTCTTAACAACGCATGAAGGCATCAAGTTCGATACATGCAGGGCTACGGTTCCGCAGCTGTAAAAATACCTTCTATAAGTCAATGCAATTAAAGATACGGCCACTTTACAGCCATTGAAGTAACATATTTTGATATTTGCAAGTACTCGTAAATCAAAACAACAACAAATTTTAACCACCGCCTTGCCTCCGTGGCGCAATGGTTAAAGCCTTAGCTTCACATCAGGAGTTCGCATCAAGACTCTGTTTGGTTAGTGGAAGGGCATTTTCTTAGCCCGCCTGGCTAACTACCACCGTATTATCTAAGTTTTGCCGCCAAACATCAATGGTAACAACATTGATGTGTTCCGACTTGAAGATAAGATCGTTCGGGAATCTTGGTAAGCCCGCTCCCATCTTCTGAATCATCGCCACTTACCATCAGGTGAGATGACGCCAAGGGCCTAAATTGTGAAAAAAAAACAAGTAAAACAAAGTCAAAAAATTGAAAGTTTGTAATTATACCTATCACATAAAAAAAAAATTACGATTACAAACTGCAGCATAAATGAATTTAAATCAATTTAATAACAATGCTACATGATACGTAGAATTTTGAAATATTACCTAATAGTTGAAACCCATGAAAGAACAACAAAATTGAATGGTAAATATATATATAATCAAAGAAATAGTTAAGAAGATTAAAGGAAGAATATAAAATAGGAATGTCATCGCTGATTGGTAAAAAAAGGAACTTAACAGTAAGATTTTGAATTTACAAGTTTTCAAATAAGTAATATAACGAAATATTTAAATATACGGTAGCAACCACGCACGTGCAGAGTTGCTATGACAGATGGTTTTATCTTTAAAAAAATATTAAGTTAGCACACAAAATCTAAAAATAAATGGCACTTGCAATCTTCACTTAAATGTAAAGGTCATTTAATTCCTACGTTTGGGTATCTTCTATTTCGCAGGAGAGAATAAATTAAAAGGTATTACTTGAATTGCAATCAACCACGCTGACCACGCTGAGGTGTACCCAAATGAGGGCGCTCAAACAAAAACCGGTGGGCCGGACGAAGAAACGCACACCCTAGTCCTTTGGTGCTCACAATGACGAGCACGAGCTGGCTCTCAGCATTGTTGGGGCGTCGTAGACTAAGACCCTCTTAAAAATATCGTAGAGGGACCGAGGACAATAATGAAAACATCTTGCTGAGCGAAACTGGCACTAATAGATAAATTTATAAAATATCTTCGAAAAAATACAAATAACAGTCGCGATGACAATTCCTTTGTCAAAAAAACAACACACGGCAGTTTCACAATCACAAATTTTAAAACAATTCGGAAAAGTGAATAAAATCCAAAACTGAAAGAGCCAACAGCAAGAAGATGCGATGGGAAAACTGATTTTGAAGCAAGAAGTTTCTGCTTCAATACTTACACTTGCAGTTGGAGTATTGATGGTGACATCACATAATTACAATATTGTGGTGACTTATATCGATGTATGGATGGGAGAATATTTTTATGATATTACAAAGTTAAGTTTGTTCTTAAATTCGATTGTTGTACTCGTTGATATCTTCTATCTCTTATATATAAAATTCTCGTGTTCGTTCCCGTACTCCTCCGAAACGGCTTGACCGATTCTCATGAAATATTGTGAGCATATTGAGTAGGTCTGAGAATCGGCCAACATCTATTTTATTTTAGGGTAGGGTAGGGTAGGGTAGTGTAGTGTAGGGTAGTGTAGTGTAGTGTATTGTATGTAGGGTAGGGTAGTGTAGGTTAGGGTAGTAAGTAAGTAAGTAAATATACTTTATTGCAAGCCACAAAAACAATACAGGACTTATAATTTATAAAATAAATATATAGTGCAAAGGCGGCCTTATCGCTTTGAGCGATTTCTACCAGGCAACCTTAAGATGAGATGTTGTCAAGGGTTTACCAATTGTAAATAAAAAAAAAAAAAAAAAAAAAGTTAGGAATTGAAAGACAGGTAAACTAGTACAGGATGGCAGCAAATTCAACTATTAAACGATCTAACTTATTATTATAAATAATAGAAGTGCTATAACTAAAAGTATTAAAAAAAACAAGTTTATAGACTTATTTATATTCTAAACAAAAATACATATATACAATAAAACATACTAAAATACATACATACACATACATACTATAAATATATAAACACGCAAAATATCAGTGAACAGTTTCAGTAATTACAAAGCGTAAAGTAATGATCCTTGAGTCGCTTTTTAAAAGAGTACAAAGACTCAGCCGTTCGGATGAAAGCAAGAAGTAGGTAGTGTATGGTAGGGTAGGGTAGGGTAGTGTAGTGTAGTGTAGTGTAGGGTAAGGTAGGGTAGGGCAGTGTAATGTAATGTAAGGCGGTACGTAGGTTGCCGGGACAGCTAGTAAATATATATAACTCAAAGGTGACTGACTGACTGACTGACATAGTGATCTATCAACGCACAGCCCAAACCACTGGACGGAACGGGCTGAAATTTGGCATGCAAGTAGATGTTATGACGTAAGCATCCGCTAAGAAAGGATTTCGAGAAATTCCCACGGGAACACCAAAAAACGGGAACTGCGCGGGCGAAGCCGCGAGCACCCACTAGTTTGTAATGTTACCTAGCCAAATGCGTTTTGGTACGGAACCTTCACTGAACGTGTCCGACTCGCACTTGGCCGGGATTTTTGTTTACAATTGATTTTGTTTACTTGGCATCACTTGACCTGAAAGTACCAAGGGATGATGCCGAAGATAGAAGGACAGCGGACTTACCGACATTCCCTAACGCAGTGGGGAACTGACTATCTAATTTTCTAATGAGAACACACCAACCCGAGTTTTAAAAAGTTAGACTTCGCCGGAAATCGAACCCGCGACCTCATGGTACACCATGTAGTTAGCACAGAGCAAAACGAATTTTCAAGCAACTAAAAACTGTTGTACATTTTTTTATTTATAGAAGTCAAAATAAAAGTATGATTTGAGAAACCACTGTAGAACTTTGTACCTCAATTATATAAAAGTATGATTTGAGAAACCACTGGAGAACTTTGTACCTCAATTATATAAAAGTATGATTTGAGAAACCACTGGAGAACTTTGTACCTCAATTATATAAAAGTATGATTTGAGAAACCACTGGAGAACTTTGTACCTCAATTAAATAAAAGTATGATTTGAGATACCACTGGAGAACTTTGTACCTCAATTATATAAAAGTATGATTTGAGAAACCACTGGAGAACTTTGTACCTCAATTAAATAAAAGTATGATTTGAGATACCACTAGAGAACTTTGTACCTCAATTAAATAATAGTATGATTTGAGAAACCACTGGAGAACTATGTACCTCAAATAAATAAAAGTATGATTTGAGAAACCACTGGAGAACTTTGTACCTCAATTAAAATAGGATTTGCTCACAATCCCCAGGTACGTTTATCAAGCTATTTATATTAGTGAGGTATTTTAGCTTTATTATGTCCAGCAGTGGACTTCCTTCGGCTGATATGATGATCATGATGTGCATACTACAGGTGCACTAGACATTTCTGCTTTTTTGTCATTCAGTTCAGACTCCTTGGCACAAGTACAACTGACACTTGACCAATTTTTATTATTTTTTGTTTTACTTCAATGTTAGTACTTTAATCACACCAAGTTTCACGCTTGTATGTACTACCGTTTTTTCGATATAGCTAAATAAAAAATCTTTCTGAAGACCTATAAAAAAACTCGTTTTTTGTATGGAGACCCCCCCCTTATTTTTAACTTTTTCTAATTTTTGTATTTGTTGTTATAGCGGCAAAAGAAATACATATTCTGTCAAAATTTCAACTATCTACCTATTACGGTTTATGAAATAGAGCTCGCTGACGGATGGACAGACGGACAGACAGCGGAGGCTTAGTAATAGGGTCCCGGTGGTCACCCGTTGGGTTTACGAAACCCTAACAAGAACTAGGTTAGTCTTATACAGATCTGTAAATTCTCATTTGTGAAATAAAAACAATATATAGGCTGATAATTTAAACAAAAAAAACGACTTTAAACAGGAAACCAAGGTTCAACTCGATTTCTCTATCACGCCATCATCAGATCCTGGTTTCCTTAACATTTCACTACCCTTGGGATATCTTCTTTCCAACAAAAAAAATCATCAAAATTGGTTCATAAATGACGAAGTTATCCGCGAAGACACATAAAAAAGTAATATATACATTTATATATTAATATATATATTTTTCTAAGCCCGCCTGGCTAGCTACCACCATCTTATCTAAGTCTTGCCGCCAAATATCAATGTTGCTACCATTAGTGTGTTTCCGGCATGAAGATAAGATAGCCAGTTCCCCATTGCGTTGGGGATTCTTCGTAAGCCCGCTTCCATCTTCGGCAACATCTTCACTTACCACCAGGTGAGATTTTGTCAAGAGTTTACCAATATTAAAAAAAAATAATAAAAAAAGTTCGAATTGAGAAACCTCCTTCTTTTTTGAAGTCGTTTATAAAGTCAAATAAATCGAGATCATGCATTTGTTCCACTCCTCGTGTCATCTAACTCTCAACCCGCAGACGAGAAACAAAACGCGTGTGTGCGTATATTTTCGAATTTTATGCCTACCACGTACGGAGGCCACCCCTCCGTCGCATCTGTGTGTGTTTAGTTTTTGCCACATACCTTCATTCCTGTCCAATCTAACTTAAACCGTCACTGCTCGAAACGGTGACGCTTGTTTCAAGGGCGGCAGGGGGTCTGGTGGGGTTGGTTTTTCCAAGTGTGAGTATAGTTGATAGTGCAGGGTGCCAGCCACCCCCACCCGTCTCGTCATCGCGCTGACTATTGCGTATGTGTTAGAGAATGAAAATTTAAAATGCCCTCCCCTTGACGATCAAGCGCCGCCATTTTTTTTACTGTAGTATAATACCTACAACACGTATATAGCAAATAAGATGCGTTCTTAGTATTTTAACCGCTTCCGTGGCGTCATAGTTAGTCCATTCGCTTCACACCAGGAGGTCGCGGGTTCGGTTCCCGGTGGGGTCAACTTGTAAGACTCGGTTTGGTTGGTGGTAGGGCATTTTCTAAGCCCGCCTGGCTAGCTACCATCATCTTATATAAGTCTTGCCGCCAAACATCAGTGTGTTTAAAACATTAATGTGTTCCGGCATGAAGATAAGATAGCCAGTTCTCCATTGCGTTGGGGAATCTTAGTAAGCCCGCTTCCATCTTCGGCGTCATCGTCACTTACCATCAGGTGAGATGATGCCAAGGGCTTACCAATTGTGAATAAAAAAAAATCTTGAAGGGAAAACTTGTTTAAGCGCGTTGACAATTTTTGAGATGGAAAAAAACCATTGAACTCGCGACACTGTAACGACGCCGTACCAGGAACACTCGCAGGGTCAAACTTTGTCAACCTTTTTTGAGAAGGGAAAAACTATTGAACTCGCGACACTTTAAGCGACACCGACACCGGGAACACTAGGAAGGTCCATTTTGACAGTTTTTCGCTCGTAATAACTACATCGTACAAGGTTGTTTTTGGACCAGCAGGAAGATTGAAAGTTAATAATTTTCTACAATAAACCTAATAATTCTAAACTGAACAGCTGATATGAATGACTTAACCTTGTAGAGAGCTACCTCGTTTCGTCACATATAGTGTGACTCAAAAAGTCACAAAGGTGACACCATAACGCTGAGTCTGCCTCGAACAGCTTGTTCGGCGATCAATGTATGTACAGGCATTAATGAATGATTTTTTAAATTAATTAATCAGGGTTCAGTTTATTTTATGGCGTATAAAAAGAAATCTCTAGTAGGTAACTCTGTAACAAATTCCAATAAATTTAATTAGAAACTGTTGGTTTTATAAGGGTGTGACAGAAAGGGACAGCAGGAGGGACGGACAGATAGACTGAAGATATGAGGGTTATAAGTGTTTGGTCGCCTATGGAACCCTAAAATCACTTGCAGTAAGTATAAGTAAAGACCATGCGGTGATTGTAATAAGGATGGTGTAATACAAACAAGGACCGTAATAACATAGTTTGACAAACCTATTTCGGACTGTAGGAATACTAGGAACAATGATCACTTCAACAATATATAATATGTTATATTATTTAGGTTTTAAAATGCCATTAACTGGTGCTTAAAGAACACGAAGATACAGAGAAAAATTGAAAAGAGAGAATCCAGAACTATAAGCCATTCAAAATAAGAAATGTAGAATCATTATAACTTTACCGTCTTGTCGACGAAATTAAGATTTTATGCTAAAAGTAACGTTTACTTTGGGACCAGTTGTTACAAAAGTGAACTTGAAATTACTTTAATATTTACATTTATTGATTTGGTTACTATATTTTATACTTTTTTGATAGAATTCATGGTCATCTTTACAATCCAATTGATCTATAAAAGTCCTTCCCTACAAATTTTCACAAAAAAATCACAGATTCCCTGCATAGCATGAACTACTAGGACATTGAAAATGAAATTCAGGCATAAAAATCCTAATCCTAAATCCTAATTGGACAAACTATAAGTAATTTATGTATCACACTATCCACCAACAATTCGTTTTATTTTACATAACTCTTCATACCCCGTACTCAGTTAAAAATTTAAATATTTTACAAAATCCAAAATTTTTTATAAAAATTCGAAAAAAAAATTTTCACTTTTTCAATTTTCAATTTCCAAAAATCCTCCATTCACCACATACAACAATATAAACTCTCATACACACCCAACTTCCATACCACAGTACTGTATAACCATGATGCGCTACAACTCACTCGCCGAGGTACTTCCATACCACAGTACTGTATAACCATGATGCGCTACAACTCACTCGCCGAGGTACTTCCATACCACAGTACTGTATAACCATGAGGCGCTACAACTCACTCGCCGAGGTACTTCCATACCACAGTACTGTATAACCATGATGCGCTACAACTCACTCGCCGAGGTACTTCCATACCACAGTACTGTATAACCATGATGCGCTACAACTCACTCGCCGAGGTACTTCCATACCACAGTACTGTATAACCATGATGCGCTACAACTCACTCGCCGAGGTACTTTTTTGAGGGCGCACCTACAGCCCGTATTTTTATTTTTATTTTCAAAATTTTGATCTCATTCGACAGCCAACTAAATACCCTACGACCGTTTTTTTTTATTTTTTTTTATTTCTACTTAGTTCTCGAGACATCCGGGCCGAAAGTCAAAAATTCAAAAAATTTCGACCAAAAAAAAGGGTTTTTCGACCATAACTTTTTTGGATTTAATTTTTTTTTTAAATTCCTTCACCATCTGATACATCTCGTCAATCAGCAGCGTCCTTTGACACCCTATTTATCTATGAACTACCAATAGTTTCCATACAATCGCCGTGTCGCACTAAACTCCCAAATGGGACCTAGTACCCAGCGATCTAAAAGTCATTTTCAATGACAATAATTATTTTTGGTTGTCACAACAGTGACAACATTTTTCTACCTTTTTGGTTAAAATTGAGGTTTTCTCATAAAATTTACTAGTTATCGTAGAATAAAACATTATTTCGTATAGAATAGGTCATGTATTACATATCTAAACTCAAAAATCACCAAAAATACAATCTTTAAAATTAAACCATCATTTTTACCAGGGGGAGACGTTTTTCTGAAAATGCCTTTCTAGATATAAATATAGTGATGCGACGCAGATGCATCGAAAATAATTGAAAACGTTAAACACGTTAAAAACCGACTTCCATCGCATTATTTTTGGTTTTTAATAAAGTACCACACCGATTTTGATAAAATTTATATGGGACCACACGGGAAGCACTAGCTATCAAATAAAAAAAGAATCATAAAAATCTGTTTACCCAGTCAAAAGTGAGGTAACACACATAAAAAAAACATACAGACGAATTGAGAACCTCCTCCTTTCTTGAAGTCGCTTGAAAATACCGGAGAACTGTTCTCCGGTAATCCACGCACACCGAGACAAAATTGTATGACAGGCGCGGGTGTAAGACAGTGGTTGTCACACACACAGACGTAAAAAAGCTGGCCCGTCAAATCGCAGTGATACCAGGGTGACGCTCTATATTTAGAGGGTAAATAATCAAAGACATTTAATTAGTCACCTACTCAATTACGTAATTTAAAAAAAATAGTTGTCTGTAAAGTCGGTGTACGGACGATACTTTAACGTGTCAACGTCATAACAAAACATTGATGAAATGATTGCATACTTTTATGACGAACGGGACAATGAGTCATCCTTTTTCGTGCGTGCAGCCGGCGTCCATCGATTTATTAGACGTTGACACGTCAAAAACATTATGTGACGAATGTTAACTAAGTACTACTCACCAAATTCAAATGTGAAATTCCCACAACGAACACGGCGCTACTGACGAAAAAATCACTAATTAAATTCAGTTAAAATACACAAAAATCACTGGAATAAATTGTTTGGACAAACTCTTAAACCTCATCGGGTGGAGGTCGACAACAGAATGTGTCTCATCTCAGGCCAAAGGCCAACCGTCATCCTCCGTTCACACATACATCTGAATCGATTTACATAATATATCATTCATAGTACCCCGTGTGACCCGATCAGGGGTCACTCAGCGCACAGGTGGGCCAGCACCCGACTATCTAAAACGAGGGTAATTTATTTATTTATTTATTTATTTACACTTATAGTACACTAAAACAATTTCGTAAAGCTAATACATATAGTTATTATAATGAAGTGTACAGTAGGCGGTCTTATTGCTAAAAGCAGGTAATGTATTTCGGATCCGGACGATGGCCAGGCGCATCGGCGTATTTAACCGCCTCCGTGGCGTAATGGTTAGTCCATTCGCTTCATACCAGGAGGTCGCGGGTTCGATTCCCGGCGGGGTCAACTTGTAAGACTCGGTTTGGTTGGTGGCAGGGCATTTTCTAAGCCCGCCTGGCTAGCTACCACCATCTTATCTAAGTCTTGTCGCCAAACATCCGTGTTAACCACATTGATGTGTTCCGGTTTGAAGATAAGATAGCCAGTTCTCCATTGCGTTGGGGAATCTTGGTAAGTCCGCTTGGCATTATCGTCACTTACCATCAGGTGAGATGATGCCAAGGGCTTACTTATAGTAAATAAAAAAAATCGGGAGCCGGGTCGTTCCTTTCCCTCTAATATGGTCTAGGGGAGCGATGGCTGACTATCACGTTGTACTGTCCGCGTGAACTGGAGTACTATTATCAAAAGCATTAACGATAAATTCAATCATTTTCATGTACTTATTACTTCTCGTGTCATATTGATTTTATGTCCAAATGACATTTTTTTTATAATTTACAATTGGTATTTGTAATTGATTTTATTGACATTATTAACTGATGATTGTTGTTTATAATTTTTTCACGGAGCGTCGGTGGCATAATGGCAAGGGCCGCTACCTCCTGTCCGGGAGGTCCTGGTTTGAATCCTGCCACGTACCAATGTGTTTTCGAATTTCGATTTTATATGTACGTTTATCCGACGCTCTTACGGTGAAGGAGAATCATTGTGAGGAAACCTGCACACGCCTGCGAAGAATCTCGAAGGTTGTATGTAAAGGGCCCGCGTGGTCGACTAAGGCCCGATCGCCCTAATTCAGGGCAGGCTCGAGCCTCTCGGTGGGGACGTATATGGGCTGATATAATAATAATTATAATAATTTCACAATCTGACATTTTGTAATGTAATCGCTATCTTATGACCATCAGAAATAGTGTATGTAACATGCACCTATTTTGAATAAACATTTTGAAATATTGTAGAGTATGTATGTATGTATGTATATATGTATGTTTCTTGGGCTTAGCCTGTAGCATAAACGGCTTGATAGATTTTGGAGTGCGAGGTGTCGTTAGATTCGTCCATAGAATATTCCGTGTGGCATATCATGATGCACGTTAGATTCGTCCATAGAATATTCCGTGTGGCATATCATGATGCACGTTAGATTCGTCCATATAATATTCCGTGTGGCAAGGCGCGTTGGGGTAAGATCGTGAACGGGGTAAGAACGTATAAGTTAAATATCTACCGAATCTGTGGTTATTTTTTATACTGGCAACATAGCGCGAGACGCCATTTTGTTTTACTACTCCCTTCAGTCCGCATCGGTAGTTTCTTCGGCTCGGTCGTGTTTCATGGCTGTTCTACCACATGTCACGCAATTTGGGAAGATTTTCGAGATCCGGACTTAATCCAGATTATGATTTTTTGGTGAGTATTCGTATTATTTCGAAAGTTATGTAGCTTCATGTAAATTGTCAAAGAATCAATACTCTTTCGGTAGGTATGTTTAAAATAGGCTAAATGTGACTACAAGCCGAGATCCGAACTTTCCCCATGTAAATATCTAAGGGTGAAGTACGGACTAAAAATATACGATCTCTACCCAGATTGAAAATGCATATGGTTGTCAAACTTTATTTAAGTCCGAACTTTGCACACATACTTTTGTGGGAAAAAAGTGTTGAATGCCAAGCATGTCCACTGCTATTAATTTAAATTAAATGTTAAATTTGCAATTCACTGCAATTAAATTAAATGTTAATTTCGTGGTCATCCTTTTATTTAAGATGCGACGTTATTCAGCGAAAAATCTTATAATTGATACGCCTTTCGATCGTATCTTAACCGTTTTTTTTACATTTGGCGTGTTGGATTCCCGGTTTCATCAGACGATTATTTAAAAAGCTTTGAAAGCAGTTAAAAGTTGGTTTCAAAATAAAATGAAAACTTCTGTCACAAAAAAATTATATCTACTATATTCAATATTTATATAAATTTTATCTGTAATATATAATGTATATACGTAACTAAATCAGTAATTTTCCTAAAGAATCTTTTTTGGGAAATGAAAAAAAAAATACCTCTACCATACCAATCTAGGTACTCCAATAACACTTTTCATGGTAAGGTCAAAATTTGTTTTTATTTTCCAAAAATGATTCTTATTGGAACTTGTTCAGTTTCGTTGACTGAACACACCCTTTCAGTTTCCAGTAGACACCTTCAACCTCCTTAAATACCAGTTTTTTTATCCCCGTGTATTCCTTTTACGCGGGGTGTCAGCTTTCCTAATCTTGAGGCGCCATTTGCTTCGCTGAAGAGCATGATAACCAATAAATATTTAAAAAATCTGTCCTCATCCGAACAGCTTTGTAATAAAAAGCAGCTTTAAACTGAACTATAACTTATATAATTTAAATAATAACTAAAAGACACGAACACAGATCACTAGTATGTGACAACCGAGCAAGAGAAGCGCCTTACAAATATAAATAACAATTATGAGTATCTGTGGTTGCTTGCTACTTGCTACACATCAAGGTGCAGACGTTTATTTACTCCAACAGTTTGAGAACTACAATAGTTTGAAATTTACTTGGGCAGGGTAAGATCGGACGCTCAAAAAAAAAACGTAAAAGGTACTGTTCCTGCTATGTTGTAGAAGTATGTTGTAGCAAGTATAAGATCGGATATTTCCTTTTTATAAACCTTATGTTCTTAGCCACTTGGGTGATTTTAGAGGGTAGTCCGGTCTTACCTCTACAACGTCCGATCTTTCCCATGTTTTTTTTAAATGTATGTCCGCACTTTAAACCCGCATAACTCAGCAGTCGTTAAGTCTGTGCAGGCGACGAAATATTTTTCTAACAGCTTGTTTATTGATTATCAGTTTTTACTTTATTTTATTACGTTGGCTGGTATAGGTTATAAGAAAAAAAATTGCCAACATCTTACGAATGCAGCTAAAAACAATCCGAACTTACCCCAACGCACCTCATATCATGATGGACGTTACATTCGTCCATATAATATTCCGTGGGGCATATCATGATGCACTTTTACCCGACTGCCCTAAAAAAAGGATATTAATTTTTTGTATTGGGGTTTTTAAATTTAATTGAATTACTCAGGTTATTCACCTATGTAAAAGACTTTTCATTTCCGTTTGCAACTTTACGTAAAGTATTAAAATTTTATAGATTTCGTTTCTTTTGTATAAATTTGTTTTATTAACCGACTTTAAAAAAGTAGGAGGTTTCTCAATTCGACCGCAGATATATTTTTTCAATTTTTAACGGTCTGGCACAACACTGTCTCGATTAATAAAACTTAGTAACATCACTACTTACTAAATTATGACGAAACTGAAAAGTTATTAGACCACTCATAGTAGGTACACACACACACACACACACACCACACACACACACCACACACACACACACACTCTCACACACACACACACAACACAACACAACCCACGCATATACATGCACCTAATTTTATTCTAAATAGTTTTAATTTTTTTTTTACCTTATTATTATTATTTTTGTAAGTTTTGTTTTTATTGGTTTTTGTTTTTATTGGTTTTGTATAATCAGCTTAGGTATAGTTTCTATAGTATGTAAAGATAAGGAAGAGCGGTGCCTCCTGACACAGGCTTTTTTTAGCTTAAAAGGAGGCTCCAGCCATAGTCGTGTATAGCATTACCTATATGGAGAAAATAAACATTTTTATTATTTTTTATTATTATTTATTATTTATTACTACTAATGTAAGACGACTTGTGCGAACGCGAAGGTAGAAGCAGCCCCCTGCTTCTTCCTTCGCGTTCGCACAAGTCGTCTGACATTAATAGTGATGTTAATAAGTTTAATTAATCGAGATAGTGCTGTGCCAGATCGTTAACAGTCGGCCATCTTGAAATTCCTTCGTCCTCGGAGGGTTAACAGTATCCAAGGCAGGGTGCCAACAACATGAACAGGCTCAGCCAACTCAGCACGCGTCTGGGTAGGACCCACATTTAGCTCTATTTAGTTTTTTGGCGGGATTTGTGGTAGACGCATTCGTAGTTTTATTTTGTTGTTTTTTCATTGTTTTCTGCTAGGATTTTGTTTAAAAAGTGGTGCATTTTGGAGAAAATCATCTAGTGCACGTGAGCAATGTGGATAACAAGAAAATAAAACGAAGGAGGACGTGAGAACCCAACTTGCTCTAAGTGCAGTTTTATAGACGCCTTACAGCAACTGGGTGTTCCACCTCAGAATGTAGCTGCTGCAAATGCTGTCAAGAACTTTAGAGAAGATTTGTAATGCACCGGCACTAGCATTACAAATCCAAAAGTTAAGAAAGCTTAAATACGTCAGACCTGGCTGTATGGTCTTAGTAACCTTTGCCTTTTCCGCGCTTTTTGTAAACCGGAAAGAACAAAAAAAAAATAGGTAGATGCAGGTTGTTGAAGAAAGTGTTTGGTGGTCAAGGAGTATAGAAATCACTATGTTTGGTGGTTTTATCATAGTGAATCGAGTTTGATTATAATTTGGATTGTGAAGAGATAGTTAATAAAGCGTCTGTAATCTAACAGACTGTTCTGACTTAGTTACTACCTCGTTTTAAAAGTTGAGAAGCGCGACGTAACCCTAACGTCCCACAAAAGTAAAAGATAATAATAATGAAATAAGTCTGAAAACAGCAATAATGTGATATGAAACAGTAAATACTGACCTGCTGCGTTGTAAAACAGTAGTACCTAAGCACAGAGTTTATAAATATTTCGCTGCCCTAGAATTCAATGGCTTTGTACCTACCTACTTGACTAGCTTGAGTCCCAGAGAAGACAGTTGCAGATCCTACTCTTGGATATGGTATGCAAGCAAGTCCAGTGACATTCTTTTTATAGAATGATGATTGATGACTTTGTAAACAAGGATCAGGTAATGTTTAGTTATAGCGTCTTGGTAAGTTGTAGGTATATCATTGTATCAAGTTATTACAAGCTTTTAGTTACGTTCACCTGTTCTGGTGTATGTAATCAAATCTTGCAAGTAAAATTTGACACACCTCTCCGGGATCCGATTGAGCTGAAATTTAGTATGTAGCTGAGTTCCCAGTGACAATGGATCCTTTTGGTATTTTGAGTTTGATCTGATGGTAATTGGGGTTCCAGAATCGTTTATTGTTTTCAATGAATTTCTGTTGTGCTCGCATTTTGTTTTGAATTTGGGAAATGCGTTATGGATGGGGTATACCAATAATGTGTGGTTTGTTAATGTGCAGCCCGATGACTTGTCATGGACTTGAATTATTAGAATAGAGGCTTGTTCCTAAGAATATTTTTTGGATTCGAAAATTAGATAAATGAAAAGAAAAATATTAGGATAATCACCTACCTACTAAGTTACCAACTTTGTAGTGTATCTTTAATTAGGTACCTATCAGAAATGTGTGATCCATAATTCTCTCTTACCATTTTTATTGCACTCTTTTATATCTCAGAATTCAATGCACGTCGGTGGCGTAATGGTTATAGGGCTGCTACCTCTTGTCCGGGAGGTCCTGGTTCGAGTCCTGCCATGTACCAATGTGTTTTCGAATTTCGATCTCATATGTAGGTTTATCCGACGCTCTTACGGTGAAGAAAAACATCGTGAGGAAACCAACCCTCACTGGGCCCTCGTGGTCGACTAATGCCCGATCGCCCTAATTCAGGTTAGGCTCGGGCCCCTCGGTGGGGACATATATATGAGCTGATGTGATGTGATGATATCTCAGAATAACCGAGCAATTGCTTTAGAGGTTAAAAATGTTTGAGAAACCCCATAACAGTTATCCAACCATATATACCAAGGTTGACATGTTACAAGTGCAAGCTCAGCCATCTTGTGAGATATTGATCCTTTTTAACCACATTTGATGAATTTGACGTTTGATTTGCAAAATGAAAAAATAGCACTAATCTCGTTTTTTTTATGTCGTATATTATGAGAATGAAGGAGAACACAGTTTAAACATGAGTATTACGGGAGTTGCAGTGCAACAGTCAATCTTCCAGCGCGGCTGATTTCACTGAGGTACCTAATGTGAGAAGCCTCCCATGCAAATAATAATAAGAGGATCAAGAACTGGAATGAGATTAGGGTGTTACACAATGATATAAGTATGTGTTTATGATACCACTCGGTAAGTTCTGCAATTCGATATTACCCACTACTTTGTTCACATGGAGTTTGGAGGAATTTCTGCCCCTATGTTACCACAGCAAAATGAGAAAACAGCACAGCTCAAACCTTCACTGAATTTGACTTGTGGAGTAAGATCAACAAAATATGATTTATTTTATTACATACATAATGAATGTGATGAGATTGAATGAAAGTTATTTTAAACATTAGATTTCAACCATTTAAATCAGCATATCTGTAATCAAATCAAATATGTGCTCGTAATATGTACTACTGAATTAAGTTTTTTATCAAGAGAAGATATTGTCCTTAAATGATTGGGTAGGTATTATTGGAGGTAACTGCTCACTAGGACACCGAGCAAAGGTTTTTGCGTTTAACTTGCAAAATTGTTTTTGATCAGAAAATGAATTGATTTTGAATTAAGAAGATGTAAGATATGGCTATGTATGTATTTTTGAAATGAAAACTTCTTTAGGCGTGTTGGGCATTTTTGAGTTTTAAAAAAAAACCATGCGACACTGTAATGTAACCTATCGGTTACATACCAGTAACACTCGCAGAGTCAAGACTTATAAAACTGTAAAAAGTTGTCACTTCTACCTGCACTCCTGGAGTGATAAGTTTTTTTTGCTACGGCATCAGTAATTGTATCGATCACCTTAAATTAATATCAAGGCTTAGTTGCTCTGTCCTTTAAATATGTCTTACCTATAGCCAAACTTTTCTGTGAATTTGAAAATAAATCAGGGATATTAAATTAGACTACACCATTTTGATAATAATTAGAGTATCTACGATTAGCCCATTTAATTATGAGGGTTTGATTAATTTGCATCACTCATGAAGATCACTCACTAACCCAAAAGGTAAGCTAATACCAAAGATAGTTATGTTTTTCCATGCTAGCACCTAATTAAAATGATTATTTGAATATTGTTTTGTTTTGTCATTTGTAGAAAACTGAACTGAATGTGCGTTCTTTGAAACGAAAATGAAGATGATAAAGAAAGATGATTTTGACTTGAAACTCGAAATTTTGGCTGGATGTACAAGGTCTATACACCTGTGAGGGTTGGAATCGGTAGCCCAATATTACTGAGACTGAAGTACCCGTGAGGCGTGCTAGAAAGATGAGACCGATACACCTGAGAGGGTTTTTATCGGTAGTTTGATGAGACTGTATGTACCTGTGATGCGTACATGCAGTAGCCATGAGGCAAATGCAACTGTGATGTGTGCAGGGATGAGTCCGATGCTCCCATGAGGGTTGTTATCAGTAGTCCTTAGACCGAAGCACCTGAGATGTGTGCTTTCGGTATGATTGATTGATCTCCCATTTATCACTTGATGTGAAAATTCGTCTTAAGTATTTCTGCACTCAGCGCCTGAGCGCAGCAGTGTAAATTATACCCTATAACACCTCTTTTAGTCTTTTTTTGGCACCAATGTGTGCAAATGGTTCATAATTTTTGATATGACTTCACACACATTAGTGCTGCATTTCAACTATACCCCCTATGTACAAAAAGAAAGAACAGACGGAGCCTTGGAACGTAGAAGAGGACAACATGATGACAAGACAATGGCGATCTGAAGTTAATTTTTATACCGACATGAATACAATATTTCCTGATTTTTATACCTAATTTAATAGTTTAGATGACTTGAAATTTGACAAAAACTTGTTTTATGATTAGCATGGATCATTTGATGTATGTACCTATGAAATATATTTGGCCAACAAAAGAAAAGGAGACTGTTTGACATATCTAATGTGTACTTGACAGTAGGGGAGTTATTATGAGAGATGTGAAGGTTTCACTGAAATATACTAAAAAGTCTCAAGGTAGTATATGTGCCTACCTAATTAGGTCATCTAATTTATTGTTATGCTGCAGCACTGATTGCCAGTCATGTGTAAGGGTTCCTAGAGAGTTCCTGTGATCATTGTGACAAAATCATTATGAGATTTATATGACTAGCATCATTTTTTTTTTTTATCGAAAGGACAAGCTTGTTGTTAGCCATTGGGGCCTTTACAACTTCACCGGGCAGGGTACAACTTCACCAGGCAGGGGTACAACTTCACCGGGCAGGGTACAACTTCACCGGGCAGGGTTACAACTTCACCGGGCAGGAATGACTAGCATCATTTGTTTACATCTAGTACATGGTCAGCAGTTGATGTTTGAATTTTTCTGTTGCTAAGAAATACCTGGGTTGGGTAGACACAAAAAAAAGTAAAGCTAATTCCGTAAAGATGCTCAATAACTTGTTTCAGGGAATTTTTAAATATTGTACTTAAATCGATATCTACTTAAGTGTCCTTAACTCACATGTAATATACCTAATAAATATTTGTTTGCATTCACAAAAAGAAAAGTGAAAATATTTTCCAAGACTACAAAATGGCAAATCTGTATTTTTTCCTTGATATGATATATGTACAATTTATTAACTGAATTCCACTGTGATTGCTTCGATCATGGTCAGTCATGGTCATTAAAAAAAAAGAATAAAATAAATTAATATTTAGATACCAAATTGGTAGCTATAGGTGCCCTACCTATTTTAGTTATGTATTTCATGAGTCGACCTTTCAAGGACCAATATATTGGCTTTTGATAGCATGCAAGTTAAATATGATTTTTATCAATCCTGATGCATTTAATTTATAGAATTGTATTTTTAAATAAACCAAAAAATTGTCCTAGAATTCCTAGATAGCAAGCTTTTAAGTGTTGATTTTACATAAGTACCTGCTGAGGAATTTAGTAGACTATTCTGTAGATTCGAATTCCATCCAAAATCCAAAACATTTGTTGCTTGATTAAATAATCATTTGAATTGATTGAATGCACTTTATTACATAATATGTATACCAACAGTAGACACAGACAAAGAACAATTTGTTCTCTCTCTGTGTATAACTATGAAATTGTATTATTGTGAATACATTAGGTGATGTATCACACTGTGCAGTACTAAACTGACACAAAATGTGTAATAATTGATTAAATAAAAAATTGTAAACAATTGATTATTGGAAACAAATAGGTAGTTACCGAGTAGACACCTAAAGATAAAAAGGAATCATCCTCTGTAATATAGGTGCTATAATCACCAGAGGCCAGTGTTCAACTTAGTTCTGTTAAGTATGAGCATTTTATGGGCAGTTGACCTTATATTATTAGGTTATTCAAAAACTTACGTACATACTTACCGATTGCTTTAACGGTGAAGGAAAACATCGTGAGGAAACCTGCACACGCCTGCGAAGAAACTCGAAGGTTGTGTGTGAAGTCGACCAACCCGCACTGGGCCCGCGTGGTTGACTAAGGCCTAGTCGCCTTGATTCAGGGTAGGCTCGAGCCCCTCGGTGGGGACGTATATGAGCTGTAATGATGATGATGATGACCTTATATAAAATAAATGATTATTATAAAGCCTCCTATAGTAATTTTAAAAGAAATAAAACTCATTTAGTTTTCTGTAGGTGTCAAAAATGATTTTGATATTTAAAGGAACTGAGAAAGCTAACTACCAAATTAATTATGTATTTATTTTATTTCAGTGACCGAAACATATGAGTACAATTTACTTTACAATACTCTTAGAAATTCCCAGTTAAGCTTATGATCCAAACCAATATGCATTGTTCCGCAAATTCATTTTATTTAGCAAGTACATCGATGGATAAGACATAATTAAATGATTGGTTTTATTGTGATTGGAATGTATGTTAATGGCTTTAGAAAATAAAGTCAAACAGTTCTTATCTCACATAATAATTATTACATAGAACATCAACAAGTAAATTAGATTAGGTTACAATACAAATAAATTATAAAAATTTGAGTATGAATTTGGGGCAGATTTATTGGGATTTGAGTATTAGGTTGGCATGGCTGAAATTAATTTTTAATACCGGAATTATATACCATACTGATTATAAATTATTTTAAAAAAGTAGGGTCAGTGTGACATGCCAGAAATAGATGGATACGCATGCTCAATCATTTTGCAGTGTTAAAACAGAGTTAAACAAGTTCACAAATAGTTGATACTTTTGATTGTAGGTTCTTCGTGGAACTTTATATCACACATATTTGTATATATACCTACACTAATTCCACATAAATAAATAAATAAAACTGCGTTTTTAATTTGTCAGCGACCGGACCGGTTTCGAACACCATCTTCAGGCAGACTATTTACACAATATGTGGGTACATTTGAAATAAATTTTAGGGTTACCAGGTAATTAAGATGTCTACGGATTTGGTAATAAATACTAATGTCAGGGAAATTAATATGCTAATAAAACAAATTAAAATATAAAATAAGAATACAAAAATCATAAAAAGTAATAATAAAATAGAATTACAAAATGAATTATAATATAATCAAAATGTCAAAAAAGTAAAGCCCAAAATAGAATTACAAAATGAATTGTAAATCAAAATGTCAAAAAATTTAAAAAGATGTCAACTACTTAAAATAATTTAGCAGAGGAGATGACGATAGGCAGATTTGGTCATTATTTAACTCTTCAGTCTTTCTTATTCTATGTCTGTTGATCTCTAGAGCTTCCAACGCATTCAGTTTGCGGCCTTTTTGACAAGTTTGAAGGACTGTTACGTTAGTATCTTTGATAAACCAGTGGTTGTTTTCGTTTAGAGGTTCTACAAAAGTGGATGTGGTAGTTTTGTTCTTCCAACCACTGGTAAGTTCCGTGATTTTTTTTATGTTTTTTGTGTTCTTATTTTTTATTTTATTTTGTTGTATTAGCATATTAATTTCCCTGACATTAGTATTTTTTACCAAATCCGTAGACATCGTAATTACCTGGTAACCCTAAAATATATTTCAAACGTACCCACACAAGTAACTATTTAGTAATCTGTGCCCACACATTGTGTAAATAAATAGTCTGCCTGAAGATGGTGTTCGAAACCGTTCCGGTCGCTGACAAATTAAAAACGCAGTTTTATTTATTTTTTGTGAAATTAGTGTAGATATATACCAATATGTGTGAATTTCACAAATATTTTCAGTTAAAGAAGCATAATTTAAATAATTTATTTGTTACTCTTTAATCGGATGTTATTTATTACTATGAACTATGTTTATAATAACAGACAATTATTTGTTTTTTAATAATATTTTTCATAAATTGATAAGTACATCATGTATATAATATATGTATATAATAATATAACTATTACCAAGAAATGACAATTAGAAAGAATGTAGTTTATGTAACTGGTAAGCGCATGGGGTGTGGAAGGGTTTTTTAACTTTTATTCTCTGTTACTGTATCATTTTATTCTGTGTTCTACTAACATTAGTGTAATAAGACGTTGTGTTACTAACAAAAATGAACCATGTTGTCTGACAAATAAAGATAATAATAATATGCAGTGTTTTGAATAAGTATTTTTAAACTTGAACCGGATTGTACTGTATCATAATAATTTAACAGAGTGGTGAGAAAACGAAGTAACTAGTATCTCATCTGTGCTATGGTCGTGACAATTTAACAGCGAACACGCTGTCCAACATTTATGGTATTTCATTGCGCACGCATAATAGGAAGCTGGACTGAGCCAGAATTTAATGAATCTTGTAATTGTATCTGAAACCGAAAGACCATGTACGACGAAAGAAATGTATGATGTACTTATGTGATAAAAAAAAACTTATGAGTCGGAGTGGACGACCAGACATTTCGAGAGCAGGTTTCACTGTCGAAACGTTTCTATTCTCAGGGCTAATTGTTACCTTTTCTTGTGTCATTGTTTTGTGATGTCTTTATAACTGTTTTATTAACACG
Source organism: Coleophora flavipennella (assembly GCA_947284805.1). Classification (NCBI taxonomy): domain Eukaryota; kingdom Metazoa; phylum Arthropoda; class Insecta; order Lepidoptera; family Coleophoridae; genus Coleophora; species Coleophora flavipennella. The sequence goes on along the minus strand of OX369294.1, from coordinate 1,049,273 downwards.
TTTGTGAAACTTCACTACAATTTTAAATCATTTTTACAAAGACATAAAGTGTCGTTGAATCGATCCTCAGATTTTTTTTATTAATGTGTGTCTAAAAGGCACTCTTTTTCTACTTTATTTCATTTAAAACTTGAGAAAAATCCCGAAGAGTATATGCGTGTGTACTGGCTACACAAAACGCGGGGCGGGGCTGGACAAAACCAGTTAGTGATTTTATATTTCTAGACAGATGAATGTAATGACATTACTTTTAAGATGAAAACAAGAACAAGGTTATGATTAAATTAAAGGATTTCCAAAGACTGTTTCACGCTGACTGTCTTCACACATAGACAAACCTTTCAAGTTCTTTAAAAACGAAATTATTCAAGAAACAGCGTTAATGATCCTTAATATCGTTGTTTTTCTTTACATGTGGCGATCGGAATCTGAGCTAAATGTGGGTCCTACCCAGACGTGTGCTGAGTTGGCTGAGCCTGTCCATGTTGTTGGCACCACTGCCCTGGAAACTGCTAACCCTCCGAGGACGAAGGAATTTCAAGATGGCCGACTGTTAACGATCTAGCACAGCACTATCTCGATTAATTAAACTTAGTACCTTAACTATTAATGTCAGACGACTTGTGCGAACGCGAAAGAAGAAGCAGGTTGTTGATGAAAGTGTTTGGTGGTTTTATCATAGTGAATCGAGTTTGATTATAATTTGGATTGTGAAGAGATATTTAATAAAGCTTCTGTAATCTAACAGACTGTTCTGACTTAGTTACTACATCGTTTTAAAACAATCATGACATACCTATATGTAGACACACAGCAGTGTTAGACAAGTTTCAAACAGGCAAAGGGTGACATCGGCCCTAGGTTACATTACACAAACCATTTCGGCCCACTTTTGACCTACCCGTAACTATTAATGTGTTTATTTACGATTGTGCGTGTTAATTACACCTAGAATCCCTATTACCGTTTCTGAGATATCGACGTCAAAAAATAACTATTTTTGTGACTCACTCACTCACTCATGAGATTTATGGACCACACAGGTGACTTAAAACTTGAAATTTGGTATTCCGGCAGGTCATTGGGCGTATACAACGAAGAAATTCGCAAATCGGTCAACTGTAAGTCGTACGCTATTTAGAAATCTTTGGTCGTATTCAAGCACCGAGATTTCCGTATCACCACTACCACAGATGAGATACTAGTTACTTCGTCCACTACCACAGATGAGATACTAGTTACTTCGTCCACTACCACAGATGAGATACTAGTTACTTCTTCCACTACCACAGATGAGATACTAGTTAGGGGGCGTCCATTAATCGCGTCATACGTTTTTGGCTTGTTTTAGGCCCCCCCCTCCCCCATGGTGATCTTTGGTGATATTTTCAGGACCCCCCCCCCCATCCAATATGACGTGTATTTTTTTCGATAACTAAAGAACAGTTTTCTAACAAATGAACCTAAGTACACGTGAAGGATAAAAATCAAACTAAATGTATACATATCTTCGTATTTTAATTATTATACTTAATCTTAATAGACTCGAATCAGTCAAAATAAAAATTTAATTTTCTCCCCACAAATTTGTGAGATTTTGTTCTATATTAATAAGGTTCGGTGTGGTTGAATCGTCCACAGATTCTGGGATCCCGTCGGTAATTTCGATTTCTAGCTCGTCTTGCCACTCCGCGTCATCGTCCTCTCTCATAACGCACAGGACTTCTCTCCGCTCACGCTGAGCTAATCGAGTACTACGGCGCGTTGCGAGCACCCGTGATGGACAGGCAAGAGCATTTCCACAACTTGTATCCCTCATTTCTGTTGTCTTCCGATGCATTTGACGGTGATTTTGCAAATTTTTTTTGGAGCAGAAGTACAGACAACATTCTTTACACGTTCGCTCTGTAATTTGCTGCCGGTCAAAGGATGGGCAATAAACATCATACACTATTGGGCCGCTGACAGCAGGAGCGACAGTCAGGGATCGCCGCAGCAAAAATGACCCGAAAGACTTCCCGTCGTGGTCTTCGGGTGCAGGTATGAAAGGTCCATTTGGGGACTGAATGAGCGGGTGCGGCGGCGGTAAAAAGTACTCAGGCAAGATAAAATTATTAGCTTTAGCAAGATTACTTCTTATTGAACTGCGCAAGGTACCGCAGCATGTCCTGTTGTCACACTTTACTACCTGAGAAACAATAAAAAAGCGTAATTTTATTTAAGCAGAAACGTCTGCTAACGAAACTTGTCGGTAGACGGCAGCAGGCGTCCCTTACGCCTAAAGATTGAAAAATTCGATGTCTCTGGCGGATGTCTCGGTAGCCTAGTGGTTAAGGCACCTGTGTAAGGCCCGGATAGCCGTTGGAGACGCAGGTGCGTTTCCTGCCCGAGACGTATAATTTTTCAATTTTCACTTTAATTGGAAATTAATAAAAAAGCGTTTATATTGTATGTTGCATGTACCACTATATCAAATATACATTCAAAGATTTATATATTATACCTGTAGTAAATACTGGCTTTCCCGAACATGTTCGCTGTACCAATTTTGGCCTGGCAAATCTGGAGCTTCCAGTTCAGCTACTTCAGGATCGACGTACTCCGCTGTCACTTGATGGCCATCTATAACCACGTCCTGCCAAACTTCTGCGAGTACGTCTCCGGCTTTTTTAAAATACGACGCTCGAGTTCTATATCGATGGTACGGCCTTGTCCGTCGAGGTGGGTACCATATTGCTCGTGCGGTAGTATTACACCAGACAACTCGCGGCTCAAAGGGGCCATTCTCCTTTCCACCCTGTTAAATGCACTTCTGCCTGGAGCATTTGTGAAAATAAATATGGCATCTAAATTATATTTAACGAAATGTTTGATCGCATGTGATATGACCTTTGCATACCTAGGGTTCTCGTCGGGTCCTTTATCGGATGATATCATTACTATTGGTATTCAAATGAGCACAGGATTGCCAACCGCGAAGCAAATATCCGCGCGCGAATTTTAAAAACTCTGATTTTGACAGTTTGGTTAATTGAAGGGCGGAAAACTATTATTTTTATTTTATTGACTATAATACAGTATAGCACAGATGAAAAAAAAAATACACGTGATACGTGTCCATACCCCCCCGTCCCCTGTGGTGATCATTGGTGTTTTTTTGCTGACCCCCTCCCCCCCCTATACAATATGACGCGATTAATGGACTCCCCCTTAGTTCGTCCACTACCACAGATGAGATACTAGTTACTTTGTCCACTACCACAGATGAGATACTAGTTACTTCGTCCACCACCACAGATGAGATACTAGTTACTTCGTCCACTACCACAGATGAGATACTAGTTACTCCGTCCACTACCACAAATTACTAAATAGTTACTACTACTCATAAAAATATATACACTTCCAGGTGACTCATACATAAGTTATTTATTAGGCGTATACAAAAAAAAACCGCCAAAGTAAAAAACTAAGTTTCATTTTCAACGCCATCTATAGATATAGGTAAAAAGGAACTAACTGCTGTTGTCGTATCACTACGTAAAATAACTATATTTAAATCCCACTAGGTGTCGCTAGTTTCTGAACAATCTAACTTTGGAAATTTCTTGTAAGAACGGAAGGACTTTAGATTTTCTCATAGATTTTCCTGGAAACTATGCATATGTAACCGCATTTCTACTGTAATTATAGAAAAAAAAATAGATTGTCACAACACGCCCTTTCATTTGATATGTCACACGCTAAAGTTTACAAAACTTTTTATATTTTCTAATTTACGCCCCAAAAGTAGCCCCCATGTTTAAAATTAATTTATTTTCGTTACATGTCCGTCTTTGTGTCACCGACTCACAATAATATGTGCACCAAATTTCAACTCAGCCAGTCCAGTAGTTTCTGAGCAAATCGACTGTTACAGACGGACGGACAGACAGACACACGAGTGATCCTATAAAGGTTTCGTATTTTACTTTTGAGGTGTGGAACCCTAAAAATATCGTACAAACGGCCAAGTGCGAGTCGGACTCGTGAAATTAGGGTTCCGTAAAATCAAAATAATTTTTAGGGTTCCGTACCTCAGAAAGAAAAACTGAACCCACTTGGTTGTCCGTCTATCCGTCGGTCTGTCAAGACCCTTTATCTCGGGAACGCGTGGAGGTATCGAGTTGAAATTAAAATCTTTTACATACTCCGATTCACAGTCCCTTGAAGCTCTAAAAAATCAAACTTCTAAGTTAACGTCAAAAAAAAAATACGGCCCTTTATGTCGCAAAAAAACGTATATTTCAACACTTTCAAGGGAATCAAAATTTATAAGGTATTTTCCGTTGACCTAGAACTATGAAATTTGGCAAGGAATACCATCTTATACTACAAATATAGAGAAAAATCTAAAACTATACATTTGTAATGAAATCATAAAAAATACAGTCTTTAAAGTTACATAATCAGTTATAGCAATTATGAATTTTGAATTGAGTTAACCGTGTCATGTGGGGTATCGTATGAAAGGGCTTCCTTCAATGGCACAAGCTTAAACAGTCTTTTAATTATTTTTATGATTTATAGTTTTCGATGTATGACGAACAAAACAAAAATCTTCCCTTTTTGTATGTATAGGTAGGTACTTATAATTTTTGTGTATATAGTACTTAACAATTTGCACTGTTATGATTTATAACTTACAAATTTGTACGGGATACTCCGTGGGCGAGTCGGACTCGCTCTTGTCCGGTTTTTTTATTCTTTTGCCCACTCAGTTTTTTTTTTAAATAGTGGAGCCATGGGCATGGGGATTGGGGGTTGAAAACGTATTTTTTTGTCAGTTGAAATGTGGTATGCAAAGACAGACTCGCGGGGCCAACACGTACAGCTCACAGAGCCACTGGTATGCAAATACAGACTTGCGGGGACTACACGTACAGCTCACAGAGCCACTGGTATGCAAAGACAGACTCGCGGGGCCTACACGTACAGCTCACAGAGCCACTGGTACGCAATGACAGACTCGCGGGGCCTGCACGTACACCGTACAGCACACAGAGCCACTGGTATGCAAAGACAGACTCGCGGGGCCTACACGTACAGCTCACAGAGCCACTGGTATGCAAAGACAGACTCGCGGGGCCTACACGTACAGCTCACAGAGCTAATGGTATGCAAAGATAGACTCGCGGGGCCTACAAGTACAGCTCGCAGAGCCACAGGTATGCAAAGACAGACTCGCGGGGCCTACACGTACAGCTCACAGAGCTACTGGTATGCAAAGACAGACTCATGTGGCCTACACGTACAGCTCACAGAGCTACTGGTATGCAAAGACAGACTTGCGGGGCCTATACGTACAGCTCACAGAGCTAATGGTATGCAAAGACAGACTAGCGGGGCCTACAAGTACAGCTCGCAGAGCCACAGGTATGCAAAGACAGACTCGCGGGGCCTACACGTACAGCTCACAGAGCTACTGGTATGCAAAGACAGACTCGCGGGGCCTACATGTACAGCTCACAGAGCCAATGGTACGCAAAGACAGACTCGCGGGGCCTACAAGTACAGCTCGCAGAGCCACAGGTATGCAAAGACAGACTCGCGGGGCCTACACGTACAGCTCACAGAGCTACTGGTATGCAAAGACAGACTCATGAGGCCTACACGTACAGCTCACAGAGCTACTGGTATGCAAAGACAGACTCGCGGGGCCTACACGTACAACTCACAGAGCCACTGGTATGCAAAGACAGACTCGCGGGGCCTACACGTACAGCTCACAGAGCCACTGGTATGCAAAGACAGACTCGCAGGGCCTACACGTACAGCTCACAGAGCCACTGGTATATTTGCTGGGTAAATTTTACAAATGTTACATACCACCTACATTCCCGTCAAATTATACGTATATGTCGCAGCCAACTGGTTAAATTAGCCTAGCCGGTTCATTATATGTTGGCATTCAACTAACTGGCTGAATGATTATACATTTAATGACTTGGCTGGCTGATGAAACTAGCGAAGCGAATACAGAAGTAGGAGCTCCGAAGGGGCTCTTTCGACTGAGAAATAGAACAATCGAAACTAGAGCTTAGAATTACGGAGAACCCCCCCGACTCGTTTGTTTGGGTTCGGAGACTGTTTGGAGCAAGCTCGCCTCGTCTCATAGTCGTAGTGTTGGTTTGAAAATAAAAATATAGATTTAGGAGCCTCGGGGAGCTCCGTCGACTGAGAAATATCCCCTTTTCCTCTTACCTCCCCCCTAAGCACTCCTTTCCCTGAGGTGTGAATTTAAACTACTTGGCTAGCAGAAGTCGAACGTTATCAATCCAAGCCATTTGCCTAGGCGTTTAATTGAATAGCTGAATAATAATTCAGGCTAGTTGAACGGCGCCATTTAGTTAAAAAGCTTGGTAGTTAATTGAATGGCTAATTATTCACAGCCATCTAGTTTAATTAGTAATTAATCAGTATTTAGGAAAAAATTGAAAAACCGGCGAAGTGCGAGTCAGACTCCCTAGCGAGGGTTCCATACCTCCACCGCTGTGTTGTAAAAAACTAGACATTTACATATTACCACATACCAATACATGGTGGAAGAAACTTAGGCTAGAGAGATCCCTTACTATGTTAAAAACGGTACGCGGGAAAAAATCACAGTGAAATCCTATTCTGTTCTAATCCTATTTACGGTCGATTTAAAGGGTTCAGTAAACCCAACGGGTGACTAACGGGACCCTATTACTAAGCCTCAGCTGTCTGTCCGTCTGTCAGCGGGCTGTAGTTCATGGACCATAATGGTAATGGTAAGGACGGGCTGGTTTCCGCAACCAGGCGCCCGAGCGCCCATTTTGCGTGGTTAGCTGGCATCACTGCCAGCTCAGCTCCTCCAGGAAGTCCAGTAGCCCCCGCAGGTTGCCGACGACTTCCGGGAGTGTCCTCAGGTCACAGAGATACTCGGCCCTGTATGCTGCCACCTCTTTGCAATCCAGAAGGATATGGGCAGCTGTCTCTTCGGCCTCCATGCACGCGCGGCACAGTGGGCTGTCCGTAATTCCTAGGGTGAAAAGATGTTTGTTAAAGTAACCGTGTCCAGTGATGACTGCTGTTACCTGTCGGAGCTGGAGTCTACCCAACTTCAGGACCTTCCTGGCCAGGCCATGGTTAGTCCGTGGTAGGGCCAGTCTCGCCTGACGGCAGGTATCAAGTCCTGTCCAATACCGGTTATGTTTGTTCCGACCTAGTGCGCTGCCGCAGAGTTGATCTGAACCAGTCTGTGGGGAGGGGCAAGATGGGTTCCGGTCCCACAGCTACGACCCTCTCCTGGCTAGTTCGTCGGCTGCGTCGTTTCCTCGTGAACAGCTGTGTCCCTTAATCCACTGCAGAGTTACGTTGCTGTGGTGACATACCTCCGTCAGTCTTTGGTGACACTCGTGTATTAGCCCTGAAGTAATGACATTACTTTGCAGGGCCAGTAGAACTGCTCGACTATCTGAGAGGATACGGATAGAGTAGTTCCTTACCCTTCTAGCGGTGACTGCATTGGCAGCCAGAATGATGCCCATACATTCTGCCTGAAAGACTGTGTTGTACGCACCAAGTGGTCTGGCTATCCTTATGTTTAAATCTTCTGACAAGACCCCGCAGCCGGTTCCTTCTCCAGTTTTGGACCCATCTGTGAAGATTCGTAGGTCAGTTAGGTTCTGACCTTCCCAGGAGTCTTCGAAGAGCTGTATCTTGTATTTCTTATCAAATACGTACTTTTTCGGGATTCTGTCGTTAACGGCCGCGAAAAGCGGTTGTTCCGAAACGATAGTGTCCAGAAGTTCAACGTGAGGGACCCTCTCCTTGCTCCACAGGTTCAAAAGGTTTAGTCGTACCGCAGCGCTCGCTGCCTCCTGCTGGATAAACTGCTGCAGCGGCGGCACATCCAGCAATGTCTCCAGCGCTGCTGTTGGTGTTGTCCTCATGCAGCCGGAGACAGCCATGCACGCTGTCCTCTGGAAACTTTGGAGTTTATTTACGACAGTCGAAAGTTTGGTTCGTGGCCACCAGACCACCGCGCCGTAGCTTACCATGGGGCAAATTACCGCTGTATAGAGCCACAGAATGATCCTTGGGGTAGGACCCCATTTCTTACCTACGATTCTACGGCACTGCCACAGAGTTACTATGGCTTTGTTTAACTTACTATTTAAGTGACTACTCCAATTCAGCTTACTGTCAAGTATTACCCCTAAGTACTTGACCTCCGGTGAAAGTTGTACAGCTGTGTTAAATAACTTGGTTAAATTATACTTACCCAGGTTCCGCTTTTTAGTGAACATAACCAGTTCCGTTTTCTTGGGGTTCACGGACAGTTCAAACTCAGTGCACCACTGTTCCACGATTCGTAGCGCAGACCGAGTGACATCGCAGACTATGTTTGCAATTAACTTACCTGATATAAGGATGGCCAGATCATCTGCATAGCCTACAGTGAATTAGTGATGTCTGTTTAGAGTGGTAATCAGGTCATTTACCACCAGATTCCATAGTAGCGGGGATAGTACGCCTCCTTGGGGGCAGCCTTTCGCGACTATGGCTGTACATGCCTCACCTTTGTCCAGCTTGACAACCCGCTGGCTAAGCATATTCCCAATCCATTTGGTCATGGTCGGGTTTACGCCGTGCTTGCGTAGCGCCGTCTCTATGCTGGAGAAGTTTGTCTTGTCAAACGCACCTTCTATGTCGCTGAAGGTGCCTAGGCACATGGCCTGATTATGAATCGCTGCTTCGATCTTGCTGACAACAACGTGAAGGGCTGACTCTGTAGATTTACCTTGACTGTACGCATGTTGGTTGCGGTGCAATGGTATGTTTTTCAACGCATTTTCCCTCAGGTCTCTGTCGCAGAGTCTTTCTAACGTTTTCATAAGAAACGATGTGAGACTAATGGGTCTGAAGGATTTGGCGTCAGTATAATCGCTTTTGCCTGGTTTAGGCAGGAATATCACCTTTACCTCTCTCCAATTGTATGGTACGTACCTGTGGGCAAGGCACGCTCTGAGGATGTTCGTCAGGATTTTAGTGAGTGGCTCTTCCCCCCATTGCAGAAGAGCGGGGAAGATTCCATCACAACCAGCTGCTTTGAAAGGTTGGAAGTTGTTTAACGCCCACTTTTCTTTGTCTGCGGAAACCACCTTGTCGGCAACAGCCCAGTCCCCCACAGTTGCATATGTTTCTTCTACATTCCAACTTACCTCTTGCACTATTCGGCAGTCGGGGAAGTGTGTCTGTAATAGTACACACTCCGCCACCTCAGGCGAGTTGGTGAGGGTGTTGTCGGGTTTCTTTAGCGATCCCAGATCTTGATTTGGGCCGCTGGAGAGGACTTTTCTTACCCTGTTTGCTTGGGAATACGATTCCACTCCATCGCAGAAGCTGCGCCACGATGCAGTGCTATAGTGTCGTATCCTTTTCTTGTATGTAGACTTGGCAGTTTTGTAGTTATCCCAGTCCTGTTCGTTACACCTGTTCATTGCTCTGTTAAATAGCCTCCTGACCTTTTTCCTGAGCCTCTCCAGTTCAGGTCCCCACCAGTTTACCTTTTGACTACCGTTCGTTGGTGGAATGATCAGGGGACAAGTTTCTTGGTAGGCGTCCTTTAGGCAGTCTGTTAGGGCGTCTACATGACATTCAATTTGATGGGTGCCTTCCAATCTGGGCGGGACCCCCAGCCCTTGCAATTTCTGTTCCACTTTAAGGCGTTATGCAACCCTGTCGGTCTTACGAGGGTTCCTGCGAGGAGGAATTACCGCAGTCCTTGAGGTCGAACCGGATCCACCTGTGGTCCGAGCATGAGGCTTCCTCGGACGCGACATGCCAGTATTCATGGACATTCATGGACCGTAATAGGTGACAGTTGAAATTTTCACTGACAAAACATATTATTTTCTACTGTCTAGAGGTTTTTTGTCGCGGGTTATTTAAATTTTAAATTAAAGATTTACACATATCAAGATATTATTTCTTACTTTTGATGCTTACTTACTTTTGCAATGGCAAGGGGCGCTACCTCCTGTCCGGGAGGTCGTGGTTCGAATCCTGCCACATACCAATGTGTTTTCGAATTTCGATTTCATACGAGTATGTACGTTTATCCGACGACGCTCTTACAACAAAAAATCAACAACAAAATTGCAAGAACCAAGCTACCGATTGATGCCAACAGCGCGCTCCCCCCTCCCCGCGTTCAAAAGATACGAAGCAAACAAAAAGAAAATTTCCTGCGGGCCACCCTGTACAACTACAAATGTTAATATGTAATAGAAAAAAAAACATTTATTTGTTACTTGTGCTTTATCCCTCTTTACTTATTACATTGCCAAATGACATGATTATAGGCCAACGAAAAGCACACCCCGGACACTGCATACAACGGTCGTGAAATGACATTTCTAAAAACAAAATCACGGCGAAATCCAATCTGAATCAATCTGGGTGACGAGGGGGTGAGGTCGGAACCTAGAGAGCTGCAGGGAGTGTCCTTACTGTATGCTAGTACTAATATAATTATATACTTTGCTACAGGTTTTGATTTACTAGCGAATTTAAATAAATTGCCGTATCTTCTTGATCGCGTTCACTTAGATTTGCTTTATTCAGTGTTTTTCAGTTCAGGGCGGTCCTTATAGATTATATTTCATTTGGGATTCATTTCAAGTTGATACCTCTATGCGTTCGTGCGCAAAAGGGTCTTGAGAGATAGACAGACAACCAACAGACAGACGGACCTACAGTTAGACAGACAGATGGATAAAGAAGTGATCATATAAGGGTTCTTTTTTCCTTTTAAGGTACGGAAACCTAAAAACAACAAATAATAAAAGATGGCCAAATGTGAGTCGCGCACGCGCAAAAAGTCCACTGAATAAAAAAAACAGCATTTTTCTGTCGCTTGAGTTGATGTCTTTCGTTTGAAATGAATAAGTACTTCTCGTTGTGTACTTGTGTGGAGAGGAGTGGTACGCAACCCTGGTTTTAAGGTTCCGCAGTAACGGAAATCTGTTACTATGCCCACGCTGTCCGTCTGTACGTCTGTCCGTTAGTCTGACTTTTCAAAGGCTATATCTTTTGAACCGTAATAGGTAGCCGGCTAAAATTTTCGCAGAAGGTAATTAAATGGGAATGAAAAAGGGAAATCTTCTTCTTCTTTTATCTTCTTCTTATACTACGGTTCCTTTACCACCAGAAATTTAAAATACATATTTAGAATATTCTGAATCGAAAATAAATACTCACCCTAAGTTTATTTGGTCCTTTGTAAAGTCAATATTTCCTAATAATGGTTTACCACAAACTATGCATTACAATAATCATTCATCTAGTGACGGTGCGGAGATTTGTAATTTATTCAATGTCCATTTTCATTCGGTTTTTGAGCCTCCGTATAGGTTTAAAGATATTTATTCTCATAAAAGACAAAATGCCACTAACATGAGAAGAAGACTTAAATATAAGTAATTGATTTAAAGTCATTCACACCGCACAGATCACAAAAATATGAATCACACACATAGTCATGATTATAATTTAAAATATAATTACAAACTGGCTCTCCACAACAAACAAATAAGAAAATAGTATTTTTTATTTTAGTTAGACAAGATATGTATAGCTAATTTGCGCTTAAATTGATTAAATGAGTCAATCTCTTTGATGGATGAGGGTAACCTATTATAAAGTTGCACTCCCTCATACGTAAACATTCGTTTACCGTAGTTTGTTCTAATTGTTGGTAATGCAAGGTAGCTGGTACGTCTGGTGCTGCGTTTAGATGCATGGTTTGGTTTGGTAAGTACGAATGATGTATGGATGTTTTTTTAAGTATGTTTCTGATAAGAATGCATGTTTGGTAGGAGAACAGTTGCTGTATGTTCATTAAATTAGTTTCTTGGTATACTTTAGTAGTTGAGGTTAAGTAGGGGTAATGGAATAGCATTTTAATTAGTTTATTTTGGATGATTTGCAATTCGGATAGTTTGGTTTTGCTTGCAGTGCCCCATATTTCAATTAAATATAAAAGATGAGATTTAACTAGAGAGTTATAAACTGTCATACGTATTTTCCGTGGTATACAACCTATAAGTGAAGATAGTTTCTTTTTAATGTAATTAATGTGTGCGTCCCACGTTAATCGGCTGTCCATGTGTAATCCTAGATATCTTTCTGTGTTTTTCTGCATTATTGGAACATCATTGATTTTTATAGGTGTGAATTCGGTTATAGGTTTGTTTTTAGCTTTGAAGATAAACATTTACAATTACATACATAAACATTACATTTACAATCATTGAACACCAATAAAGAAGCAGGCCCTGATGGTGTGCATCCTCTGCTCATTCGTAACTGTGCTTCTAGTCTGGCTTTGCCTCTTACAATTATATACAAAAAATCAATTAGCGAAGGTATCGTGCCGAACATATGAAAACAAGCTCTAGTAACCCCTATACCCAAAGGTACCTTTAGTCAGGATATTCGAAATTACCGTCCCATTTCCAAATTGTGTCAGTTTGGCAAAATTTTGGAAAAAATAGTCACTGTACAGATATTTAATACAGTCTATCCACATATAAGTCCAAATCAGCATGGGTTCTTTAAAGGTCGTAGCGTTGAAACTAATTTAATAAATTTCACTGATATATTATTAAATGCACTTAACGAGGGTTTCCAAGTTGACGCCGTGTATACCGACTTCGCAAAAGCATTTGACAAAATTTGTCACAATACGTTAATTATAAAACTAAGACTTCTCGGCATACACGGCGATCTCCTTCGCTGGGTGAAATCTTATGTAGAAAATAGGAGTCAAGCTGTGGCACTTGGAGGTTTTAACTCAGATTACAAATACATTAGTTCCGGAATTCCACAAGGTTCGCATTTAGGTCCTTTGCTTTTTATTCTTTATATTAACGATATTGACAATATTGCTAAACATTTAAATATGTTGCTTTACGCAGACGACACAAAGATATTCAGAATTATCCGTAATGTTGAGGACTGTGAACAACTTCAATCCGATCTTGCTAATTTTGAATCATACTGCCACAACAATAAATTGTATCTCAATATTGACAAGTGTCAAGTAATAACTTTCTCCAAAAATACTAAACCAATAGTCTATAATTACACTCTGTGTAACAATAATTTGACACGAGTAACACAAGTAAGGGACCTAGGAGTCATCATAGATTCAAAGTTAACTTTTGTACCACATCTTGACAAAGTTTTAAATAAGGCATTCAGGCAGCTAGGCTTTATTTTAAGAATATTAAAACCTTTTAAGCTCGTACGTACAAGCTACTATATAATAGCTACGTTAGAAGCAATCTGGAGTTTGCTTGTAGTGTACGAGCGTCCTTATTACAGTATACACATAGAAAGAATTGAGAGATTACAGAGGAAGTTCGTGAAGGCTTTGGATTATCGTACTGGTGGTTTTTACAACGATTATGAATCTTCGGCAAGGAGACATAGGGTCGAAAACCTGGAGCAGCGTCGCAATTATCTTGATTCGGTAACCTTGTATAAATTATTGAACAACATTACGGATTCACCCACATTATTGCAAAAAAATTCTTTTAGAATACCACGTCAACGCGAAAGAAATTGTCGTAAGATGATATTTCTTTCAGATGTTAGTAAAAAGTGTTTTGTTAATAATAGTTCCATTCGTCGAACTTGTAAGTTTTATAATGATCACCTTATGGATGTGGATATGTTTTCTTCTTTGAACAACTTTAAGCGTCAAGTAAAAACTAAACTTCTTTTCTCTTTTTAAATCTCTGTACTTGTAACCTCTTTGACTAGTTTAGTTTCTTCTATTAAATTCTTATTAATTGTTCTGTTAAATGTTTATCGTGCATCGTCCACAGCGATGGCTTTTTGTAAATTAATATAGTACTTTAAGAATTAAGGAAACTATAGGTCTATATTGAAGTAAGACGTTTTATAGATTTATTTAAATGACTGTTTGTTTCTATTGAATAAAAAAAAAAATAGAGTAGGCTTAATTCTCAACGATTGCTACATCTTAGATTAAATACAAGTAGGTGACTATAGATTAACCTGCTTAATAAACCCCACCCCGAACCAATGCGGTTTCACCAGCGGTGTTGGCACCACAAATGCTATCCATACCATTAGGATTTTAATGAAAAAATACAAAAACCTAAAGCAAGACCTACATTTTGTATTTATGGACCTCGAAAAAGCTTTCGACCGTGTGCCTAGGAAACTCATCTGGATCGCTATTAGAGCCCAAATTGTACCTGAAAAGTATCTTAATATCATACAAGATAAACCTACTGTATCACAACATCTCTACGAAAGTGCTCAACCCAGCGCAGCCCTTCTGGCATTGGCTTCGCATGTGAGATGAGGTGAGATGTTGTCAAGGGTTTTCCAATTGTAAATAAAAAAAGGGAGTACTGATCCTAGATATTTGAATTCTTGGACATTATTTAGCAGCGTGCCATCTATGTTAGGGCTAGTCCTGGGACAGTAAGCTGTCTTTGAGAACTTGCAATGCATGTACTCTGTTTTCTTTCTTCTTACTCTGAGCCCTCTACTTTCCAGTCTATTCAAATGAATAAAAGTGAGCTAAGATTGAAAGCTTAGTGTACACCAACTTTAACTAGAAACCGGCACCATGGACACTTATATACCGATGACATAGTGCTTATCTCAGAATTTACAGAAGAAGTACAAACACAGCTGACTTCATGGTGCAATAGACTGGAAAGTAGAAGGCTCAGAGTGAGAACGAAGAAAACAGAGTACATGCATTGCAACTTCTCAAAGACAGCTTACTGTCCCAGGACTAGCCCTAACATAGATGGCACGCTGCTGAATAATGTGCCGGAATTCAAATATGTAGGATCAGTACTCACATGCGAAGCCAATACCAAAAGGGACATCGAGCACAGAATGCAGTCTGGATGGCTTGAGTGGAGGTCTCTATCGGGAGTGCTGTGCGAAGCAAGATTGCCAGTACTGGTTAAAGGCAATGTCTATAAACGAGCAGTTACACCAACTCTTAAGTATGAATCCGAATGCCGGGCAACCCGAAAGTTAGAAGAACAAAGAATGTCTATTCCAACCCTTTACAGTTCAAGCAATCCAGCCGTGGAATTCGTTGCCTGAGTCTATCAGGCGTGCTCCAACGCTACAATCTTTTACAAGGCTTGTGAAAAATCACTAGGTACTTAACTTAATAATATCATTGTTCCCTCTTTTTTTAAATCCTTTTTTTCCATCTTCCTTACTATCTCATTTCCTTTCTTTACCATAGATAGATAAAATATATAATTTATTTATGTTTTTGTTTGTTTATGCATATATTTATTATTTTTATAATATTTAAGTATTTTATTTATTTATTTAAGTATTTTATATAACTGTTTATTTGAAAATTTTTATTTTTCTGTTTTTAATTATTGCACTGCCCCTTAACTTATTCTATCGCTGTTTCTCTACCCAAAGGTTGCCTGGAAGAAATTCCTACCTAACAATAAGGCCGCCTATTGTATAGGCTTTCTTTTTTATTGTTAATTTCTTTTTTATGTTGTGATGCGGCGTCACCCTGTTAGACAAAGTAAGAAATCAATACATCCGGGACTCGTTAAAAGTTGCGGACATTAGAGATAATTAAAGGAAAACCGCTTGCGTTGGTTTGGACATGTTTGGCGAAGGGACGAAAAGAATATGACAAAGGCTGTTTTAGGAATCTGGAAGGTAAACAGGGACGTGGACGCCTCCCGAAAACTTGGTGCAGCACCGTCCAGAAGGACATAAAGACGATGGGTCTCACCCCTGAAATATTTTATGCTAGGGAAATACGGCGCAAGAGGATTAGGAGGGCCGACCCCAATAAAGAGGGAGCAGTGGCCAGGAATGAAAAAGAAAAAGATACAATTAGGAACTTTAAGCACAAGTACTACTCACTGAAGGCCTGTTTTCTTATATTTTTTGTTTTAGTTTAGAATTATAAATACAATCACGACAAGTTTCCATGCTTCTATGTATTAAAGTTTTTACAATAAAGCAAAAACAAATACGCCTTTCTTTAATAGGGAAACATAAGAATATAATCAGTTTTTTTTTTTGGTTTTTTAGGTTTTTTCATATTGACATTATATTTAAAGTAAAACTTTTTTAGGGTTCTGTACCTTAAAAGGAAAAAAACGGAATCCTTAGGATAACTTAGTTGTCCGTCGGTCTGTCTTTCTATACCTTTTTCTCAGGAAATTCATATAAAATGCTCAGGTGTACTGTTCCTCAAAGTCGTGAAAAAATCTAACTTCTAAGCCAACGCAATCAAAAGATACAACCGTTCATGCCAAAGATTTTCGAAGCTCGCAAGGAAATCAAAACCTACAGGGTACTTTCCGTGAAATCAGAATCTTGTAATTTGGTCTTATAGCACAGATAAAGGAGAAATTGCGAAAAGCATAAATTTTTAGAATAAAAATAATGTTAATAATTTTAAACAGGTTTGCACGGAACCCTTGGTGCGCGAGTGCGACTCGCACTTGGCCAGTTTATTTTTTATTTTATAAAAGCGGGTTTATATTTAGGGCAGTACCGGTGCCTTCCTTGATAGTTGTCGAATCCTACATTTTGGTAACGTCAAAATGGAAAGTGAAAATTAAAAAAAGTAAAATGAGATGCAAAAATTTATTTAAAATTTTAAAAAAGATGTATCCAGAAAAAACTCACATTATTTTATAAAATTACACTATACATAATTTTACAAATGATTAAGCCAAAAGCCTAAAAATTAACAACTGGCACATGGTGGGACATGCATGCGTCCGGCATAAACATACAGTGGGCGGCGGTTTACGCAACAAGATTTGCGGACTCCGGTCCAACCGTATGGGGCAATATTGGAGGCAGCAGCAGATCCGCTAGCAGCAGAAGCAGCAGTAGATCCTTGTCCCCAACCTCCGTATCCTCCAGCAGCTCCAGCGGAGGAAGCAGAACTGGCAGCAGCGGCAGATGAGGAATCTCCTTCTCCCATGATGAAGAATCCTGATCCATTGTTACCAGCGGCAGAGGAGGCAGCGGCGGCGGACGAGGCAGAAGATGATCCAGAAGGTCCTTGTCCCCATCCTCCGTATCCTCCAGCAGTTCCAGCGGCAGAAGCAGAACTGGCAGCAGCGGCAGATGAGTCACCACCTTCTTCGATGATGACTAGTCCATTGTTACCAGAGGCAGAAGAGGCAGAAGAGGCAGCAGCGGCGGAAGAGGCAGAAGATCCTTGTCCGTATCCTCCACGTCCACCACGTCCTCCGGCACCACCAGCACCAGCAGCAGCAGCAGCAGCAGCAGATCCGGAACCGTATCCTCCGTATCCTCCAAGACCTCCATTAGCTCCAGCTCCAGCGGCAGAAGCAGAACTGGCAGCAGCGGCAGATGAGGAATCGTCATCTCTGACGATGACGACTTGTGGTCCATTGTTACCAGAAGCAGAGGAAGCAGCGGCGCTAGCAGCAGAAGATGATCCAGAAGATTGTTGTCCCCATCCTCCCCATCCTCCAGCAGCTCCAGCGGCAGAGGCAGAACTGGCAGCAGCGCCAGATGAGGATCGTCTTTCTTCGATAACGACGACTCCATTGTTACCAGCGCCAGAAGAGGCAGCAGCGGCGGAAGAGGCAGAAGATCCAGAAGATCCTTGTCTGTATCCTCCGTTTCCTCCAAGACCTCCGGCAGCAGCGGCAGCAGCAGCAGCAGCAGATCCCTGTCCGTATCCTCCGTATCCTCCACGTCCTCCGGAACCAGCAGCACCAGCAGCAGCAGCAGCAGCAGCAGAAGCTCCGGAACCGTATCCTCCGTTTCCTCCACGTCCTCCAGCTCCAGCGGCAGAAGCAGAACTGGCAGCAGCGGCAGATGAGTCACCACCTTCTTCGATGATGACTAGTCCATTGTTACCAGAGGCAGAAGAGGCAGAAGAGGCAGCAGCGGCGGAAGAGGCAGAAGATCCTTGTCCGTATCCTCCACGTCCACCACGTCCTCCGGCACCACCAGCACCAGCAGCAGCAGCAGCAGCAGCAGCAGATCCGGAACCGTATCCTCCGTATCCTCCAAGACCTCCATTAGCTCCAGCTCCAGCGGCAGAAGCAGAACTGGCAGCAGCGGCAGATGAGGAATCGTCATCTCTGACGATGACGACTTGTGGTCCATTGTTACCAGAAGCAGAGGAAGCAGCGGCGCTAGCAGCAGAAGATGATCCAGAAGATTGTTGTCCCCATCCTCCCCATCCTCCAGCAGCTCCAGCGGCAGAGGCAGAACTGGCAGCAGCGCCAGATGAGGATCGTCTTTCTTCGATAACGACGACTCCATTGTTACCAGCGCTAGAAGAGGCAGCAGCGGCGGAAGAGGCAGAAGATCCAGAAGATCCTTGTCTGTATCCTCCGTTTCCTCCAAGACCTCCGGCAGCAGCGGCAGCAGCAGCAGCAGCAGATCCCTGTCCGTATCCTCCGTATCCTCCACGTCCTCCGGAACCAGCAGCACCAGCAGCAGCAGCAGCAGCAGCAGAAGCTCCGGAACCGTATCCTCCGTTTCCTCCACGTCCTCCAGCTCCAGCGGCAGAAGCAGAACTGGCAGCAGCGGCAGATGAGGAATCGTCATCTCTGACGATGACGACTTGTGGTCCATTGTTACCAGAAGCAGAGGAAGCAGCGGCGCTAGCAGCAGAAGATGATCCAGAAGATTGTTGTCCCCATCCTCCCCATCCTCCAGCAGCTCCAGCGGCAGAGGCAGAACTGGCAGCAGCGCCAGATGAGGATCGTCTTTCTTCGATAACGACGACTCCATTGTTACCAGCGCCAGAAGAGGCAGCAGCGGCGGAAGAGGCAGAAGATCCAGAAGATCCTTGTCTGTATCCTCCGTTTCCTCCAAGACCTCCGGCAGCAGCGGCAGCAGCAGCAGCAGCAGCTCCCTGTCCGTATCCTCCGTATCCTCCACGTCCTCCGGAACCAGCAGCACCAGCAGCAGCAGCAGCAGCAGCAGAAGCTCCGGAACCGTATCCTCCGTTTCCTCCACGTCCTCCAGCTCCAGCGGCAGAAGCAGAACTGGCAGCAGCGGCAGATGAGTCACCACCTTCTTCGATGATGACTAGTCCATTGTTACCAGAGGCAGAAGAGGCAGAAGAGGCAGCAGCGGCGGAAGAGGCAGAAGATCCTTGTCCGTATCCTCCACGTCCACCACGTCCTCCGGCACCACCAGCACCAGCAGCAGCAGCAGCAGCAGCAGCAGATCCGGAACCGTATCCTCCGTATCCTCCAAGACCTCCATTAGCTCCAGCTCCAGCGGCAGAAGCAGAACTGGCAGCAGCGGCAGATGAGGAATCGTCATCTCTGACGATGACGACTTGTGGTCCATTGTTACCAGAAGCAGAGGAAGCAGCGGCGCTAGCAGCAGAAGATGATCCAGAAGATTGTTGTCCCCATCCTCCCCATCCTCCAGCAGCTCCAGCGGCAGAGGCAGAACTGGCAGCAGCGCCAGATGAGGATCGTCTTTCTTCGATAACGACGACTCCATTGTTACCAGCGCCAGAAGAGGCAGCAGCGGCGGAAGAGGCAGAAGATCCAGAAGATCCTTGTCTGTATCCTCCGTTTCCTCCAAGACCTCCGGCAGCAGCGGCAGCAGCAGCAGCAGCAGATCCCTGTCCGTATCCTCCGTATCCTCCACGTCCTCCGGAACCAGCAGCACCAGCAGCAGCAGCAGCAGCAGCAGAAGCTCCGGAACCGTATCCTCCGTTTCCTCCACGTCCTCCAGCTCCAGCGGCAGAAGCAGAACTGGCAGCAGCGGCAGATGAGTCACCACCTTCTTCGATGATGACTAGTCCATTGTTACCAGAGGCAGAAGAGGCAGAAGAGGCAGCAGCGGCGGAAGAGGCAGAAGATCCTTGTCCGTATCCTCCACGTCCACCACGTCCTCCGGCACCACCAGCACCAGCAGCAGCAGCAGCAGCAGCAGCAGATCCGGAACCGTATCCTCCGTATCCTCCAAGACCTCCATTAGCTCCAGCTCCAGCGGCAGAAGCAGAACTGGCAGCAGCGGCAGATGAGGAATCGTCATCTCTGACGATGACGACTTGTGGTCCATTGTTACCAGAAGCAGAGGAAGCAGCGGCGCTAGCAGCAGAAGATGATCCAGAAGATTGTTGTCCCCATCCTCCCCATCCTCCAGCAGCTCCAGCGGCAGAGGCAGAACTGGCAGCAGCGCCAGATGAGGATCGTCTTTCTTCGATAACGACGACTCCATTGTTACCAGCGCTAGAAGAGGCAGCAGCGGCGGAAGAGGCAGAAGATCCAGAAGATCCTTGTCTGTATCCTCCGTTTCCTCCAAGACCTCCGGCAGCAGCGGCAGCAGCAGCAGCAGCAGATCCCTGTCCGTATCCTCCGTATCCTCCACGTCCTCCGGAACCAGCAGCACCAGCAGCAGCAGCAGCAGCAGCAGAAGCTCCGGAACCGTATCCTCCGTTTCCTCCACGTCCTCCAGCTCCAGCGGCAGAAGCAGAACTGGCAGCAGCGGCAGATGAGGAATCGTCATCTCTGACGATGACGACTTGTGGTCCATTGTTACCAGAAGCAGAGGAAGCAGCGGCGCTAGCAGCAGAAGATGATCCAGAAGATTGTTGTCCCCATCCTCCCCATCCTCCAGCAGCTCCAGCGGCAGAGGCAGAACTGGCAGCAGCGCCAGATGAGGATCGTCTTTCTTCGATAACGACGACTCCATTGTTACCAGCGCCAGAAGAGGCAGCAGCGGCGGAAGAGGCAGAAGATCCAGAAGATCCTTGTCTGTATCCTCCGTTTCCTCCAAGACCTCCGGCAGCAGCGGCAGCAGCAGCAGCAGCAGCTCCCTGTCCGTATCCTCCGTATCCTCCACGTCCTCCGGAACCAGCAGCACCAGCAGCAGCAGCAGCAGAAGCTCCGGAACCGTATCCTCCGTTTCCTCCACGTCCTCCAGCTCCAGCGGCAGAAGCAGAACTGGCAGCAGCGGCAGATGAGTCACCACCTTCTTCGATGATGACTAGTCCATTGTTACCAGAGGCAGAAGAGGCAGAAGAGGCAGCAGCGGCGGAAGAGGCAGAAGATCCTTGTCCGTATCCTCCACGTCCACCACGTCCTCCGGCACCACCAGCACCAGCAGCAGCAGCAGCAGCAGCAGCAGCAGATCCGGAACCGTATCCTCCGTATCCTCCAAGACCTCCATTAGCTCCAGCTCCAGCGGCAGAAGCAGAACTGGCAGCAGCGGCAGATGAGGAATCGTCATCTCTGACGATGACGACTTGTGGTCCATTGTTACCAGAAGCAGAGGAAGCAGCGGCGCTAGCAGCAGAAGATGATCCAGAAGATTGTTGTCCCCATCCTCCCCATCCTCCAGCAGCTCCAGCGGCAGAGGCAGAACTGGCAGCAGCGCCAGATGAGGATCGTCTTTCTTCGATAACGACGACTCCATTGTTACCAGCGCCAGAAGAGGCAGCAGCGGCGGAAGAGGCAGAAGATCCAGAAGATCCTTGTCTGTATCCTCCGTTTCCTCCAAGACCTCCGGCAGCAGCGGCAGCAGCAGCAGTAGCAGATCCCTGTCCGTATCCTCCGTATCCTCCACGTCCTCCGGAACCAGCAGCACCAGCAGCAGCAGCAGCAGCAGCAGAAGCTCCGGAACCGTATCCTCCGTTTCCTCCACGTCCTCCAGCTCCAGCGGCAGAAGCAGAACTGGCAGCAGCGGCAGATGAGTCACCACCTTCTTCGATGATGACTAGTCCATTGTTACCAGAGGCAGAAGAGGCAGAAGAGGCAGCAGCGGCGGAAGAGGCAGAAGATCCTTGTCCGTATCCTCCACGTCCACCACGTCCTCCGGCACCACCAGCAGCAGCAGTAGCAGCAGCAGCAGCAGATCCGGAACCGTATCCTCCGTATCCTCCGTATCCTCCAAGACCTCCATTAGCTCCAGCTCCAGCGGCAGAAGCAGAACTGGCAGCAGCGGCAGATGAGGAATCGTCATCTCTGACGATGACGACTTGTGGTCCATTGTTACCAGAAGCAGAGGAAGCAGCGGCGCTAGCAGCAGAAGATGATCCAGAAGATTGTTGTCCCCATCCTCCCCATCCTCCAGCAGCTCCAGCGGCAGAGGCAGAACTGGCAGCAGCGCCAGATGAGGATCGTCTTTCTTCGATAACGACGACTCCATTGTTACCAGCGCCAGAAGAGGCAGCAGCGGCGGAAGAGGCAGAAGATCCAGAAGATCCTTGTCTGTATCCTCCGTTTCCTCCAAGACCTCCGGCAGCAGCGGCAGCAGCAGCAGCAGCAGATCCCTGTCCGTATCCTCCGTATCCTCCACGTCCTCCGGAACCAGCAGCACCAGCAGCAGCAGCAGCAGCAGCAGAAGCTCCGGAACCGTATCCTCCGTTTCCTCCACGTCCTCCAGCTCCAGCGGCAGAAGCAGAACTGGCAGCAGCGGCAGGTGAGTCACCACCTTCTTCGATGATGACTAGTCCATTGTTACCAGAGGCAGAAGAGGCAGAAGAGGCAGCAGCGGCGGAAGAGGCAGAAGATCCTTGTCCGTATCCTCCACGTCCACCACGTCCTCCGGCACCACCAGCACCAGCAGCAGCAGCAGCAGCAGCAGCAGATCCGGAACCGTATCCTCCGTATCCTCCAAGACCTCCATTAGCTCCATCTCCAGCGGCAGAAGCAGAACTGGCAGCAGCGGCAGATGAGGAATCGTCATCTCTGACGATGACGACTTGTGGTCCATTGTTACCAGAAGCAGAGGAAGCAGCGGCGCTAGCAGCAGAAGATGATCCAGAAGATTGTTGTCCCCATCCTCCCCATCCTCCAGCAGCTCCAGCGGCAGAGGCAGAACTGGCAGCAGCGCCAGATGAGGATCGTCTTTCTTCGATAACGACGACTCCATTGTTACCAGCGCCAGAAGAGGCAGCAGCGGCGGAAGAGGCAGAAGATCCAGAAGATCCTTGTCTGTATCCTCCGTTTCCTCCAAGACCTCCGGCAGCAGCGGCAGCAGCAGCAGCAGCAGATCCCTGTCCGTATCCTCCGTATCCTCCACGTCCTCCGGAACCAGCAGCACCAGCAGCAGCAGCAGCAGCAGCAGAAGCTCCGGAACCGTATCCTCCGTTTCCTCCACGTCCTCCAGCTCCAGCGGCAGAAGCAGAACTGGCAGCAGCGGCAGATGAGTCACCACCTTCTTCGATGATGACTAGTCCATTGTTACCAGAGGCAGAAGAGGCAGAAGAGGCAGCAGCGGCGGAAGAGGCAGAAGATCCTTGTCCGTATCCTCCACGTCCACCACGTCCTCCGGCACCACCAGCAGCAGCAGTAGCAGCAGCAGCAGCAGATCCGGAACCGTATCCTCCGTATCCTCCGTATCCTCCAAGACCTCCATTAGCTCCAGCTCCAGCGGCAGAAGCAGAACTGGCAGCAGCGGCAGATGAGGAATCGTCATCTCTGACGATGACGACTTGTGGTCCATTGTTACCAGAAGCAGAGGAAGCAGCGCCGCTAGCAGCAGAAGATGATCCAGAAGATTGTTGTCCCCATCCTCCCCATCCTCCAGCAGCTCCAGCGGCAGAGGCAGAACTGGCAGCAGCGCCAGATGAGGATCGTCTTTCTTCGATAACGACGACTCCATTGTTACCAGCGCCAGAAGAGGCAGCAGCGGCGGAAGAGGCAGAAGATCCAGAAGATCCTTGTCTGTATCCTCCGTTTCCTCCAAGACCTCCGGCAGCAGCGGTAGCAGCAGCAGCAGCAGATCCCTGTCCGTATCCTCCGTATCCTCCACGTCCTCCGGAACCAGCAGCACCAGCAGCAGCAGCAGCAGCAGCAGCAGGAGCTCCGGAACCGTATCCTCCGTTTCCTCCACGTCCTCCAGCTCCAGCGGCAGAAGCAGAACTGGCAGCAGCGGCAGATGAGTCACCACCTTCTTCGATGATGACTAGTCCATTGTTACCAGAGGCAGAAGAGGCAGAAGAGGCAGCAGCGGCGGAAGAGGCAGAAGATCCTTGTCCGTATCCTCCACGTCCACCACGTCCTCCGGCACCACCAGCACCAGCAGCAGCAGCAGCAGCAGCAGCAGATCCGGAACCGTATCCTCCGTATCCTCCAAGACCTCCATTAGCTCCAGCTCCAGCGGCAGAAGCAGAACTGGCAGCAGCGGCAGATGAGGAATCGTCATCTCTGACGATGACGACTTGTGGTCCATTGTTACCAGAAGCAGAGGAAGCAGCGGCGCTAGCAGCAGAAGATGATCCAGAAGATTGTTGTCCCCATCCTCCCCATCCTCCAGCAGCTCCAGCGGCAGAGGCAGAACTGGCAGCAGCGCCAGATGAGGATCGTCTTTCTTCGATAACGACGACTCCATTGTTACCAGCGCCAGAAGAGGCAGCAGCGGCGGAAGAGGCAGAAGATCCAGAAGATCCTTGTCTGTATCCTCCGTTTCCTCCAAGACCTCCGGCAGCAGCGGCAGCAGCAGCAGCAGCAGATCCCTGTCCGTATCCTCCGTATCCTCCACGTCCTCCGGAACCAGCAGCACCAGCAGCAGCAGCAGCAGCAGCAGAAGCACCGGAACCGTATCCTCCGTTTCCTCCACGTCCTCCAGCTCCAGCGGCAGAAGCAGAACTGGCAGCAGCGGCAGATGAGTCACCACCTTCTTCGATGATGACTAGTCCATTGTTACCAGAGGCAGAAGAGGCAGAAGAGGCAGCAGCGGCGGAAGAGGCAGAAGATCCTTGTCCGTATCCTCCACGTCCACCACGTCCTCCGGCACCACCAGCACCAGCAGCAGCAGCAGCAGCAGCAGCAGATCCGGAACCGTATCCTCCGTATCCTCCAAGACCTCCATTAGCTCCAGCTCCAGCGGCAGAAGCAGAACTGGCAGCAGCGGCAGATGAGGAATCGTCATCTCTGACGATGACGACTTGTGGTCCATTGTTACCAGAAGCAGAGGAAGCAGCGGCGCTAGCAGCAGAAGATGATCCAGAAGATTGTTGTCCCCATCCTCCCCATCCTCCAGCAGCTCCAGCGGCAGAGGCAGAACTGGCAGCAGCGCCAGATGAGGATCGTCTTTCTTCGATAACGACGACTCCATTGTTACCAGCGCCAGAAGAGGCAGCAGCGGCGGAAGAGGCAGAAGATCCAGAAGATCCTTGTCTGTATCCTCCGTTTCCTCCAAGACCTCCGGCAGCAGCGGCAGCAGCAGCAGCAGCAGATCCCTGTCCGTATCCTCCGTATCCTCCACGTCCTCCGGAACCAGCAGCACCAGCAGCAGCAGCAGCAGCAGCAGAAGCTCCGGAACCGTATCCTCCGTTTCCTCCACGTCCTCCAGCTCCAGCGGCAGAAGCAGAACTGGCAGCAGCGGCAGATGAGTCACCACCTTCTTCGATGATGACTAGTCCATTGTTACCAGAGGCAGAAGAGGCAGAAGAGGCAGCAGCGGCGGAAGAGGCAGAAGATCCTTGTCCGTATCCTCCACGTCCACCACGTCCTCCGGCACCACCAGCACCAGCAGCAGCAGCAGCAGCAGCAGCAGATCCGGAACCGTATCCTCCGTATCCTCCAAGACCTCCATTAGCTCCAGCTCCAGCGGCAGAAGCAGAACTGGCAGCAGCGGCAGATGAGGAATCGTCATCTCTGACGATGACGACTTGTGGTCCATTGTTACCAGAAGCAGAGGAAGCAGCGGCGCTAGCAGCAGAAGATGATCCAGAAGATTGTTGTCCCCATCCTCCCCATCCTCCAGCAGCTCCAGCGGCAGAGGCAGAACTGGCAGCAGCGCCAGATGAGGATCGTCTTTCTTCGATAACGACGACTCCATTGTTACCAGCGCCAGAAGAGGCAGCAGCGGCGGAAGAGGCAGAAGATCCAGAAGATCCTTGTCTGTATCCTCCGTTTCCTCCAAGACCTCCGGCAGCAGCGGCAGCAGCAGCAGCAGCAGATCCCTGTCCGTATCCTCCGTATCCTCCACGTCCTCCGGAACCAGCAGCACCAGCAGCAGCAGCAGCAGCAGCAGAAGCTCCGGAACCGTATCCTCCGTTTCCTCCACGTCCTCCAGCTCCAGCGGCAGAAGCAGAACTGGCAGCAGCGGCAGATGAGTCACCACCTTCTTCGATGATGACTAGTCCATTGTTACCAGAGGCAGAAGAGGCAGAAGAGGCAGCAGCGGCGGAAGAGGCAGAAGATCCTTGTCCGTATCCTCCACGTCCACCACGTCCTCCGGCACCACCAGCAGCAGCAGTAGCAGCAGCAGCAGCAGATCCGGAACCGTATCCTCCGTATCCTCCGTATCCTCCAAGACCTCCATTAGCTCCAGCTCCAGCGGCAGAAGCAGAACTGGCAGCAGCGGCAGATGAGGAATCGTCATCTCTGACGATGACGACTTGTGGTCCATTGTTACCAGAAGCAGAGGAAGCAGCGGCGCTAGCAGCAGAAGATGATCCAGAAGATTGTTGTCCCCATCCTCCCCATCCTCCAGCAGCTCCAGCGGCAGAGGCAGAACTGGCAGCAGCGCCAGATGAGGATCGTCTTTCTTCGATAACGACGACTCCATTGTTACCAGCGCCAGAAGAGGCAGCAGCGGCGGAAGAGGCAGAAGATCCAGAAGATCCTTGTCTGTATCCTCCGTTTCCTCCAAGACCTCCGGCAGCAGCGGCAGCAGCAGCAGCAGCAGATCCCTGTCCGTATCCTCCGTATCCTCCACGTCCTCCGGAACCAGCAGCACCAGCAGCAGCAGCAGCAGCAGCAGAAGCTCCGGAACCGTATCCTCCGTTTCCTCCACGTCCTCCAGCTCCAGCGGCAGAAGCAGAACTGGCAGCAGCGGCAGATGAGTCACCACCTTCTTCGATGATGACTAGTCCATTGTTACCAGAGGCAGAAGAGGCAGAAGAGGCAGCAGCGGCGGAAGAGGCAGAAGATCCTTGTCCGTATCCTCCACGTCCACCACGTCCTCCGGCACCACCAGCACCAGCAGCAGCAGCAGCAGCAGCAGATCCGGAACCGTATCCTCCGTATCCTCCAAGACCTCCATTAGCTCCAGCTCCAGCAGCAGAAGCAGAACTGGCAGCAGCGGCAGATGAGGAATCGTCATCTCTGACGATGACGACTTGTGGTCCATTGTTACCAGAAGCAGAGGAAGCAGCGGCGCTAGCAGCAGAAGATGATCCAGAAGATTGTTGTCCCCATCCTCCCCATCCTCCAGCAGCTCCAGCGGCAGAGGCAGAACTGGCAGCAGCGCCAGATGAGGATCGTCTTTCTTCGATAACGACGACTCCATTGTTACCAGCGCCAGAAGAGGCAGCAGCGGCGGAAGAGGCAGAAGATCCAGAAGATCCTTGTCTGTATCCTCCGTTTCCTCCAAGACCTCCGGCAGCAGCGGCAGCA
Source organism: Coleophora flavipennella (assembly GCA_947284805.1). Taxonomy (NCBI): domain Eukaryota; kingdom Metazoa; phylum Arthropoda; class Insecta; order Lepidoptera; family Coleophoridae; genus Coleophora; species Coleophora flavipennella. Next base: position 1,021,842 of record OX369294.1, on the reverse strand, counting down.
GCAGCAGCAGCAGATCCCTGTCCGTATCCTCCGTATCCTCCACGTCCTCCGGAACCAGCAGCACCAGCAGCAGCAGCAGCAGCAGCAGAAGCTCCGGAACCGTATCCTCCGTTTCCTCCACGTCCTCCAGCTCCAGCGGCAGAAGCAGAACTGGCAGCAGCGGCAGATGAGTCACCACCTTCTTCGATGATGACTAGTCCATTGTTACCAGAGGCAGAAGAGGCAGAAGAGGCAGCAGCGGCGGAAGAGGCAGAAGATCCTTGTCCGTATCCTCCACGTCCACCACGTCCTCCGGCACCACCAGCAGCAGCAGTAGCAGCAGCAGCAGCAGATCCGGAACCGTATCCTCCGTATCCTCCGTATCCTCCGTATCCTCCAAGACCTCCATTAGCTCCAGCTCCAGCGGCAGAAGCAGAACTGGCAGCAGCGGCAGATGAGGAATCGTCATCTCTGACGATGACGACTTGTGGTCCATTGTTACCAGAAGCAGAGGAAGCAGCGGCGCTAGCAGCAGAAGATGATCCAGAAGATTGTTGTCCCCATCCTCCCCATCCTCCAGCAGCTCCAGCGGCAGAGGCAGAACTGGCAGCAGCGCCAGATGAGGATCGTCTTTCTTCGATAACGACGACTCCATTGTTACCAGCGCCAGAAGAGGCAGCAGCGGCGGAAGAGGCAGAAGATCCAGAAGATCCTTGTCTGTATCCTCCGTTTCCTCCAAGACCTCCGGCAGCAGCGGTAGCAGCAGCAGCAGCAGATCCCTGTCCGTATCCTCCGTATCCTCCACGTCCTCCGGAACCAGCAGCACCAGCAGCAGCAGCAGCAGCAGCAGCAGAAGCTCCGGAACCGTATCCTCCGTTTCCTCCACGTCCTCCAGCTCCAGCGGCAGAAGCAGAACTGGCAGCAGCGGCAGATGAGTCACCACCTTCTTCGATGATGACTAGTCCATTGTTACCAGAGGCAGAAGAGGCAGAAGAGGCAGCAGCGGCGGAAGAGGCAGAAGATCCTTGTCCGTATCCTCCACGTCCACCACGTCCTCCGGCACCACCAGCACCAGCAGCAGCAGCAGCAGCAGCAGCAGATCCGGAACCGTATCCTCCGTATCCTCCAAGACCTCCATTAGCTCCAGCTCCAGCGGCAGAAGCAGAACTGGCAGCAGCGGCAGATGAGGAATCGTCATCTCTGACGATGACGACTTGTGGTCCATTGTTACCAGAAGCAGAGGAAGCAGCGGCGCTAGCAGCAGAAGATGATCCAGAAGATTGTTGTCCCCATCCTCCCCATCCTCCAGCAGCTCCAGCGGCAGAGGCAGAACTGGCAGCAGCGCCAGATGAGGATCGTCTTTCTTCGATAACGACGACTCCATTGTTACCAGCGCCAGAAGAGGCAGCAGCGGCGGAAGAGGCAGAAGATCCAGAAGATCCTTGTCTGTATCCTCCGTTTCCTCCAAGACCTCCGGCAGCAGCGGCAGCAGCAGCAGCAGCAGATCCCTGTCCGTATCCTCCGTATCCTCCACGTCCTCCGGAACCAGCAGCACCAGCAGCAGCAGCAGCAGCAGCAGAAGCTCCGGAACCGTATCCTCCGTTTCCTCCACGTCCTCCAGCTCCAGCGGCAGAAGCAGAACTGGCAGCAGCGGCAGATGAGTCACCACCTTCTTCGATGATGACTAGTCCATTGTTACCAGAGGCAGAAGAGGCAGAAGAGGCAGCAGCGGCGGAAGAGGCAGAAGATCCTTGTCCGTATCCTCCACGTCCACCACGTCCTCCGGCACCACCAGCACCAGCAGCAGCAGCAGCAGCAGCAGATCCGGAACCGTATCCTCCGTATCCTCCAAGACCTCCATTAGCTCCAGCTCCAGCGGCAGAAGCAGAACTGGCAGCAGCGGCAGATGAGGAATCGTCATCTCTGACGATGACGACTTGTGGTCCATTGTTACCAGAAGCAGAGGAAGCAGCGGCGCTAGCAGCAGAAGATGATCCAGAAGATTGTTGTCCCCATCCTCCCCATCCTCCAGCAGCTCCAGCGGCAGAGGCAGAACTGGCAGCAGCGCCAGATGAGGATCGTCTTTCTTCGATAACGACGACTCCATTGTTACCAGCGCCAGAAGAGGCAGCAGCGGCGGAAGAGGCAGAAGATCCAGAAGATCCTTGTCTGTATCCTCCGTTTCCTCCAAGACCTCCGGCAGCAGCGGCAGCAGCAGCAGCAGCAGATCCCTGTCCGTATCCTCCGTATCCTCCACGTCCTCCGGAACCAGCAGCACCAGCAGCAGCAGCAGCAGCAGCAGAAGCTCCGGAACCGTATCCTCCGTTTCCTCCACGTCCTCCAGCTCCAGCGGCAGAAGCAGAACTGGCAGCAGCGGCAGATGAGTCACCACCTTCTTCGATGATGACTAGTCCATTGTTACCAGAGGCAGAAGAGGCAGAAGAGGCAGCAGCGGCGGAAGAGGCAGAAGATCCTTGTCCGTATCCTCCACGTCCACCACGTCCTCCGGCACCACCAGCAGCAGCAGTAGCAGCAGCAGCAGCAGATCCGGAACCGTATCCTCCGTATCCTCCGTATCCTCCAAGACCTCCATTAGCTCCAGCTCCAGCGGCAGAAGCAGAACTGGCAGCAGCGGCAGATGAGGAATCGTCATCTCTGACGATGACGACTTGTGGTCCATTGTTACCAGAAGCAGAGGAAGCAGCGGCGCTAGCAGCAGAAGATGATCCAGAAGATTGTTGTCCCCATCCTCCCCATCCTCCAGCAGCTCCAGCGGCAGAGGCAGAACTGGCAGCAGCGCCAGATGAGGATCGTCTTTCTTCGATAACGACGACTCCATTGTTACCAGCGCCAGAAGAGGCAGCAGCGGCGGAAGAGGCAGAAGATCCAGAAGATCCTTGTCTGTATCCTCCGTTTCCTCCAAGACCTCCGGCAGCAGCGGTAGCAGCAGCAGCAGCAGATCCCTGTCCGTATCCTCCGTATCCTCCACGTCCTCCGGAACCAGCAGCACCAGCAGCAGCAGCAGCAGCAGCAGCAGAAGCTCCGGAACCGTATCCTCCGTTTCCTCCACGTCCTCCAGCTCCAGCGGCAGAAGCAGAACTGGCAGCAGCGGCAGATGAGTCACCACCTTCTTCGATGATGACTAGTCCATTGTTACCAGAGGCAGAAGAGGCAGAAGAGGCAGCAGCGGCGGAAGAGGCAGAAGATCCTTGTCCGTATCCTCCACGTCCACCACGTCCTCCGGCACCACCAGCACCAGCAGCAGCAGCAGCAGCAGCAGCAGATCCGGAACCGTATCCTCCGTATCCTCCAAGACCTCCATTAGCTCCAGCTCCAGCGGCAGAAGCAGAACTGGCAGCAGCGGCAGATGAGGAATCGTCATCTCTGACGATGACGACTTGTGGTCCATTGTTACCAGAAGCAGAGGAAGCAGCGGCGCTAGCAGCAGAAGATGATCCAGAAGATTGTTGTCCCCATCCTCCCCATCCTCCAGCAGCTCCAGCGGCAGAGGCAGAACTGGCAGCAGCGCCAGATGAGGATCGTCTTTCTTCGATAACGACGACTCCATTGTTACCAGCGCTAGAAGAGGCAACAGCGGCGGAAGAGGCAGAAGATCCAGAAGATCCTTGTCTGTATCCTCCGTTTCCTCCAAGACCTCCGGCAGCAGCGGCAGCAGCAGCAGCAGCAGATCCCTGTCCGTATCCTCCGTATCCTCCACGTCCTCCGGAACCAGCAGCACCAGCAGCAGCAGCAGCAGCAGCAGAAGCTCCGGAACCGTATCCTCCGTTTCCTCCACGTCCTCCAGCTCCAGCGGCAGAAGCAGAACTGGCAGCAGCGGCAGATGAGGAATCGTCATCTCTGACGATGACGACTTGTGGTCCATTGTTACCAGAAGCAGAGGAAGCAGCGGCGCTAGCAGCAGAAGATGATCCAGAAGATTGTTGTCCCCATCCTCCCCATCCTCCAGCAGCTCCAGCGGCAGAGGCAGAACTGGCAGCAGCGCCAGATGAGGATCGTCTTTCTTCGATAACGACGACTCCATTGTTACCAGCGCCAGAAGAGGCAGCAGCGGCGGAAGAGGCAGAAGATCCAGAAGATCCTTGTCTGTATCCACCGTTTCCTCCAAGACCTCCGGCAGCAGCGGCAGCAGCAGCAGCAGCAGCTCCCTGTCCGTATCCTCCGTATCCTCCACGTCCTCCGGAACCAGCAGCACCAGCAGCAGCAGCAGCAGCAGCAGAAGCTCCGGAACCGTATCCTCCGTTTCCTCCACGTCCTCCAGCTCCAGCGGCAGAAGCAGAACTGGCAGCAGCGGCAGATGAGTCACCACCTTCTTCGATGATGACTAGTCCATTGTTACCAGAGGCAGAAGAGGCAGAAGAGGCAGCAGCGGCGGAAGAGGCAGAAGATCCTTGTCCGTATCCTCCACGTCCACCACGTCCTCCGGCACCACCAGCACCAGCAGCAGCAGCAGCAGCAGCAGCAGATCCGGAACCGTATCCTCCGTATCCTCCAAGACCTCCATTAGCTCCAGCTCCAGCGGCAGAAGCAGAACTGGCAGCAGCGGCAGATGAGGAATCGTCATCTCTGACGATGACGACTTGTGGTCCATTGTTACCAGAAGCAGAGGAAGCAGCGGCGCTAGCAGCAGAAGATGATCCAGAAGATTGTTGTCCCCATCCTCCCCATCCTCCAGCAGCTCCAGCGGCAGAGGCAGAACTGGCAGCAGCGCCAGATGAGGATCGTCTTTCTTCGATAACGACGACTCCATTGTTACCAGCGCCAGAAGAGGCAGCAGCGGCGGAAGAGGCAGAAGATCCAGAAGATCCTTGTCTGTATCCTCCGTTTCCTCCAAGACCTCCGGCAGCAGCGGCAGCAGCAGCAGCAGCAGATCCCTGTCCGTATCCTCCGTATCCTCCACGTCCTCCGGAACCAGCAGCACCAGCAGCAGCAGCAGCAGCAGCAGAAGCTCCGGAACCGTATCCTCCGTTTCCTCCACGTCCTCCAGCTCCAGCGGCAGAAGCAGAACTGGCAGCAGCGGCAGATGAGTCACCACCTTCTTCGATGATGACTAGTCCATTGTTACCAGAGGCAGAAGAGGCAGAAGAGGCAGCAGCGGCGGAAGAGGCAGAAGATCCTTGTCCGTATCCTCCACGTCCACCACGTCCTCCGGCACCACCAGCACCAGCAGCAGCAGCAGCAGCAGCAGCAGATCCGGAACCGTATCCTCCGTATCCTCCAAGACCTCCATTAGCTCCAGCTCCAGCGGCAGAAGCAGAACTGGCAGCAGCGGCAGATGAGGAATCGTCATCTCTGACGATGACGACTTGTGGTCCATTGTTACCAGAAGCAGAGGAAGCAGCGGCGCTAGCAGCAGAAGATGATCCAGAAGATTGTTGTCCCCATCCTCCCCATCCTCCAGCAGCTCCAGCGGCAGAGGCAGAACTGGCAGCAGCGCCAGATGAGGATCGTCTTTCTTCGATAACGACGACTCCATTGTTACCAGCGCCAGAAGAGGCAGCAGCGGCGGAAGAGGCAGAAGATCCAGAAGATCCTTGTCTGTATCCTCCGTTTCCTCCAAGACCTCCGGCAGCAGCGGCAGCAGCAGCAGCAGCAGCTCCCTGTCCGTATCCTCCGTATCCTCTACGTCCTCCGGAACCAGCAGCACCAGCAGCAGCAGCAGCAGCAGCAGAAGCTCCGGAACCGTATCCTCCGTTTCCTCCACGTCCTCCAGCTCCAGCGGCAGAAGCAGAACTGGCAGCAGCGGCAGATGAGTCACCACCTTCTTCGATGATGACTAGTCCATTGTTACCAGAGGCAGAAGAGGCAGAAGAGGCAGCAGCGGCGGAAGAGGCAGAAGATCCTTGTCCGTATCCTCCACGTCCACCACGTCCTCCGGCACCACCAGCACCAGCAGCAGCAGCAGCAGCAGCAGCAGATCCGGAACCGTATCCTCCGTATCCTCCAAGACCTCCATTAGCTCCAGCTCCAGCGGCAGAAGCAGAACTGGCAGCAGCGGCAGATGAGGAATCGTCATCTCTGACGATGACGACTTGTGGTCCATTGTTACCAGAAGCAGAGGAAGCAGCGGCGCTAGCAGCAGAAGATGATCCAGAAGATTGTTGTCCCCATCCTCCCCATCCTCCAGCAGCTCCAGCGGCAGAGGCAGAACTGGCAGCAGCGCCAGATGAGGATCGTCTTTCTTCGATAACGACGACTCCATTGTTACCAGCGCCAGAAGAGGCAGCAGCGGCGGAAGAGGCAGCAGCGGCGGAAGAGGCAGAAGATCCTTGTCCGTATCCTCCGTTTCCTCCAAGACCTCCGGCAGCAGCGGCAGCAGCAGCAGCAGCAGATCCCTGTCCGTATCCTCCGTATCCTCCACGTCCTCCGGAACCAGCAGCACCAGCAGCAGCAGCAGCAGCAGCAACAGAAGCTCCGGAACCGTATCCTCCGTTTCCTCCACGTCCTCCAGCTCCAGCGGCAGAAGCAGAACTGGCAGCAGCGGCAGATGAGTCACCACCTTCATCGATGATGACTACTCCATTGTTACCAGAGGCAGAAGAGGCAGCAGCGGCGGAAGAGGCAGAAGATCCTTGTCTGTATCCTCCACGTCCACCACGTCCTCCGGCACCAGCAGCAGCAGCAGCAGATCCGGAACCGTATCCTCCGTATCCTCCAAGACCTCCATTAGCTCCACCTCCAGCGGCAGAAGCAGAACTGGCAGCAGCGGCAGATGAGGAATCGTCTTCTCTGACGATGACGACTTGTGGTCCGTTGTTACCAGAAGCAGAGGAAGCAGCGGCGCTTGCAGCAGAAGATGATCCAGAAGATTGTTGTCCCCATCCTCCGTATCCTCCAGCAGCTCCAGCGGCTGAAGCAGAACTGGCAGCAGCGGCAGATGAAGTACCTCTGTCTTCGATAACGACAACTCCTGGTCCACTATTTCCAGCGGCAGAGGAAGCAGCAGCAGCGGAAGAGGTAGAAGATCCAGATGACTGTGATCCTACTTTCTTGATTACAACATCCTCCTCGTAGATTGTTTCGTGACCGCTAGCATCTGTCTCAATGACAAATGTCCGTACAACCTTGTCTTCGCCGGATGCGTTTGCTGGCACTATACCATCTCTTTCATATTTCTTGTGCGTTGTAACTTTTTCATAAACTGTTCCATTGTCTACATTATATGTGTCTGATTTGCCTTCATCGATTTCCGTATAGCCAGCATTTTGCGAAAATAATTGACTAATATTGTCATCGTAGAGTTGATCTGCAGCGACATACTGTAACAAATATTAAAGATTCATTTAATACCCTATGTTTATTTAAGTAGGCACTAATTGTAAGTGGGACCTAAGTAGAGAATTCTTCTTAGTCTTCAGCTTGTATGGGTTTATCATCATCATCGTTTCTGTTGAAAGGTGTCTCTATTGCAAAATTTGCAAAGGTCTCCCCCAAGGTTTTCCTTAACGTTCGACTCTTTGCTGCCTCATATGTGGCTTCCCGCGACTTTCGTCATTTCGTGGGTCTACCTACGGAACCTTAAAAACTTTACTGCCCCATTGGCCATCTGAACTTCGAGTTACGTATTGGGGGTTCTCCAAAAATATTTTTGTGCTGTTTTTTTTTATTTTTTTTTTATATATATTTATTGAAATTACTTAAAGTAAAGTTTTTACTTATATTTGAGGCACACGTAAAATGTTTTGTTTGACAAGTGGATTTCTTTTTTATTTTGCGTTGTAATTTAAAATGTACCTACAAAAATGTATAACTAAAAATGAGAAGTTAGAGTCAAAAATAACATTCATTTTTATCGGACGGGGGTAAAAGTATTATTTTTTTTTCAAAATATTTTTTGTTTGCTCTTTTTAGTAATGTCTTGCATCTGTGTTAATCAGAATTTTAAGTCCCTTATTTTAAAAAAAATAGAGAAACATTGATATATTGTGAATGTTACTATAATGATCAAAGAGAGCTTTTATTCATTTAATGAGACTTATTCAACATACCCTAACGAGGGATTACACAAAAAAATATAAATATAATGTTTTTCGACTTGCCGGGACCCTAAAATGAGCATCACCAATAACAATAATACGCATTACATAACAGCAAGAAGTTCTGGTCGATAATAATCCAGCGTCTAGAACCAATCTCACTAGATTGACTGATCACTTAGATTAATAAGATATGATTCTACAAAAATCATTGTGTAACAATTATTTTACATTGTGAAAATTATTGTTATGCAGCTAAAACATCGGCTCAAATATAGGGCACCGGAAAGTTAATAAATAATTACGAAACACCGAATCACAGTATATATATTAGTACTAACGTAACCGAATGGTCACTTCGCTCGGACATTGGCGTATTTAGATTATCTTTCTGTGGTATTTCCGTGTTGCTACTTTTTGTACTCATTAGGCATTTTTATTGTGTTTTTACATATTATATTTTAATTTACACCATTTTTGAGTTTTATGACCTAATGGCAGATTATTAAAAAAAAACAGATATTTAAATTAATAACACCCTTAGCTCTATTTAAATATATACAGAATGTAACAAAATTGGTTTAGGTCTCGTTAACTATGGGGCTTCTTCTCAACATACTGATTAACTTTTGTTCTACAACTTTGCTGAAAGGGCAAAAATAATTTTTTACTCTTCATACAAATCGATCAGCCGATCGACCAGTTTTGTGAATTTTAGTATGGATATTCCAAATTTTTTTTTGAGAAGTGACTATGGGTTTCTTGGCGAAAGTTGTTTAATTCGTTGAGTAGAACCCCAGCTAACATGTCCAACACAATTTTTTTTTACAACCTGTATAATCATTGGATGTAGTTATTAATAAATTTATCATTGTTATATTATATAGGATGCTACAATCAAAGAAAAAATATGTTTTAGCTTTAACGCACACTCGACGACTCAATCTGACGCTATAGTCATTAAGTTTAGAAATTAAAATTATTAAGAGAAGGAACAACGAGAAAAAAATTGCATTAAAATCGGTTCAGAGATTTGAATGTAAACAGAGATTTTTATGTTTAAAATACAATATTTTCATCAATATTTCGATGATGGATTTTTGGAAGAACAATAAATATAGCACACAAGAAGAAATAAAATCATTTCCATCAGTTGGAAACTGTATGAATTAAATAGTATACAGCTGTTGTGTTTCTTACCTGCAGAGCACAGCACAGGATCACGAAGGTTACTCTCATGTTGTAGAGAGTTCGAAACCGAACTGATGCTGTTTCAGAGTTTCCGAGGGTTTTTATACCCCAAATCCGACTGAATATTTACTTTGAAAACTACGTAAAACTATACAAGATCTTCGTTTAATATTGATCAGAAGTAAACATAATTGAAAACAATAGTTTATCAAAGTTACCTTGCGGCCCCGAACAATGCGAGTGATTAAAGCTTGATGAAGACATTGTGCGTTCACATACGATGTCACTCTTGAATAATATTTTTTTAATTTGTATGACCTATGTGACATTGGGTTCTAGAACAATATTCATGACGTATACACACATTTTTTTTCTTATCAATGTATAACTATTTTTTTTATTTTTTATTTATCAATCAATCAAATATGCTTTATTGCTCTAGGTATTATACACATAATTGTAGGCAAACCTAAAAAATAAAAGTCAGATATGTTATTATATGTCAGAAACGTGATCATCATCATATCAGCAGAAACATCCACTGCTGGACAAATGCCTCCCCCAAGGATTTCCACGACGATCGGTCCTACGCTGCCCGCATCCAGCAGCTATCCATGATCTTCACCAGGTCGCCGATCCATCGAGTGGAAGGCCTACCTACGCTACGTTTTTCGTTGCGCGGTCGCCATTCGAGAACTTTACTACCCCAACGGCCATTCGACCAGAAACGTGAATCAGAACTAAATTAGGTGAGCCATCAAAGAAAATTCCTAGCTAACATCTAACAATTTTTTTTGTATGACAGGTACCATTTTTAGATTTTCCTGGATATATAGAATTCGGAATATTTACTTATTAAACTTACTTAAGTAAATGTTTTCGATGACAAATACTGGGAAAGCATCATGATTTCTGAGAAATATTTTTTTTTGTATGGTGCCCTTAATTTAATAAAATTAAAAAATGTTAAAGAAGGTACCCCTAGCAAATAATTTTAAATATTTGTGTTCAAAAATTCATCCAAATCTGTCCAGCAGTTTATCCACAAATCCGGGATACGGACACACATACTATTTAACAGATAACTATTTTTTTTAAAAATTCCTAGACCTAGCATATATGGCATATTTTAGTACCTATATGTAAGTGTTGTCGTTAAAAAAATGAAAAACAATGTCAATGCTATTTCTGAGAAACCATTTTTTTTTGTATGGGAGGTAACCTTTATAATATGCAACCAAAAATAAGATACCCCGCAAATAATTTTAAATATCTATGTTCAAAACTTGAAATCGGTCGGCAGTTTCTTCGCAAATGAAGGATACGGATACACATACATACACACACACGTTTTTCTCGACCAATTTTATAGAATTACTAGCTGTTTCCCGCGGCTTCACCAGCGTGGACCACGTTTCTATGACTTTTCGAGGGTGCGCAGTGCGCGAGCCGCAAGCGGCTCGCGAGCGTGGTAAAAAGTAGCCTATGTCTTAAGCCAGGTCCTAATCTGTCTACCTACCAAATTTCAGCCAAATCCGTTCAGTAGTTTTTGCGGGAAAGCGTAACAGACAGACAGAGTTACTTTCGCAGCGTAACAGACAGACAGAGTTACTTTCGCATTTATAATATTAGTAGGGATTTGCTTACAAATCTTAAAGTTGAATTTTCGGAAGATTATCAATAATTTGTGTGTGCTCCTTTGTCGCTCGAAGATACTAGATTGTTACATTTTGTAATAAATAGAGTTTAAAAAAAACTAAAAAAACGCTTTTAAGAATATATATTCTTATTTATTATATTTTTACATTGTGATTATTTTTTTATATTTTTGGGTACAATAAAGAGTATTTATCTTATCTTAATATAAGTTGAAAATAATAATTAACAAAAAATACTAGTATTATTGTGAAAAAGTGTGGGTTGCTCGAAAGACGAAAAATATGGCACAGAGGGCCCCACGCTTCTTCACAATAATACTAGTATTTTTTGTTAATTATTATTTTCAACTTATATTAAGAATTATTTTTTACTTTTTAGTCTGATGTACTTTACAAAAATATAATAAATAAGAATATATATATTCTTATTTATTATATTTTTACATTGTGTTTATTTTTTTATATTTTTGGGTACAATAAAGAGTATTTATCTTATCTTAATATAAGTTGAAAATAATAGAACTAAGTTCCGCCTTACACCACACTACCAGCGCCATCTGCCGGGCTGACTTGTGAATCCAAACCATCCTCAAACCCCCTGGAATACACACAAAAAATTTCATCAAAATCGGTCCAGTCGTTTAGGAGGAGTTCAATGACTAACACACGGACAGAAGATTTATATATGTCGCAGGATAATTTGATAATCCGTCGTTTCGCGAAAATCCTAGGAAAATTGGATACTATGGAGTAGAAAACTCCTAATAAAACCAAGTCGGACGGAGCCCCGCTTCGTTAAATAGGTTAGGTTATGTTAGCATGTCTTTTTCTACCGTAAAAAGGAGCCCCGCATAGCGGGGCTCCGTCCGACTTGGTTTTATTAGGAGTTTTCTACTCCATAGTATCCAATTTTCCTAGGATTTTCGCGAAACGACGGATTATCAAATTATCCTGCGACATATATATAAAGAAGAAGATATAACATCTGTCTTGTTGTAAGTCTGATGTACTAAAGTAAAAAAAAGCGTGTTTTTTTAAACTCTATTTAGTTTTCATTTTTTAGTATATATATTGTAGCTGATTCTTGATAAGTCTACAAAGTTTGAATTAAATCTGTCCGTTTAAAGTGGGTCAAAATCGAGTCCAAAGGAGTCGGTTACATACAAACATACATACAAACATACAGGTGAAGCTAATAAAAGCGTGATAAAAATGTTTACGTGTATACGAAGCTATCAATACAATGTTTGAGCTCTTCTTATACAAGGCAGAGAACAAGATTAAAAAATATTTTTAGGGTTCCATACTAGGTAACGGAATTAGAGTAGGCCTACGTCATCCGTCTGTCCGTCTCTCAGTCTGAGCTTTAAAGGTCTCTGGCCTGTAGCTGGCCGAAATATACACATAATATGTGTTATTATTATTTACTATCAAATAATAAAAATTAAAAAAAAATATCGATCAGTGTACGGCCAATGTACCAATGAGTTTTTCAAAAACTTACGTACATACTTACCGATTGCTTTAACGGTGAAGGAAAACATCGTGAGGAAACCTGCACACGCCTGCGAAGAAACTCGAAGGTTGTGTGTGAAGTCGACCAACCCGCACTGGGCCCGCGAGGTCGACTAAAGCCTAATCGCCCTGATTCGGGGTAGGCTCGAGCCCCTCGGTGGGGACGTATATGAGCTGTAATGATCGATCAGAAACGAGTAGATCCGTAGGAGAACCAAAGTAACCGACATAGCTCTCAGAATTGCCAAACTTAAGTGGCAGTGGGCGGGGCACATTGCTCGTAGAACAGATGGCCGTTGGGGCAGTAAAGTTCTCGGGTGGCGACCACGCACCGGAAAGCGTAGTGTAGGCAGGCCTCTCACTCGGTGGACTGATGACCTAGTGAAGGTCGCGGGAAGCCGCTGGATGCGGGTAGCGCAGAACCGGTCGTCGTGGAGACCCTTGGGGGAGGCCTATGTCCAGCAGTGGACGTCCTTCGGCTGATATGATGAATAAAAATTAAAAATCTCTTCATCCCATACAATAATGTTTTTACATGTTTTTTGTTTTTTTTTCTATCGTAAAAACGGTAATACATATTGAAAATTAGCGTAAATATACATAGTACTAGAACAAAAAAAATTAAAACTGGCCAAGTGCTAATCGGACTCGCACTGAGGGTTCTGAAAATCTTGTGATGAGTAAACATGTGTACCTACGTGCTTCTAAATCACTTGGACCTGCAAAAAAATTGCGAATTTACAAACAATTTTTAATTTACAATTTACAAATCCTTGGCGTCATCTTATCTGATGGTAAATGACGATGATGCCCAAGATGGAAGTGGGCTCACCAAGATTCCTCAGTGTAATGGGGTTACTTGCTATTCTATCTTCATGCTAAAACGTATAAATGCTGTTAACATTAATGTTTGGCCACAGATAAGAGACTAGTTACGTTTGGCGGCAAGACAGATGAGATTGTGGTAGTTAGCCAGGCGGGCTTAGAAAACTCTCTCACACCAACCAAACCGCCAACCAACCAATGGCCAACCAACCTCTTCTCTGTTCGTGGTTTTTTCGCGAGTGTCACCACCGGCACCGGCATCGGCCGTGCTATCTCTCTCTTGTGATGGAAGTATAATAACAGAGAAAATTTTAATCGTGAACCAAACGTTAAGGACATGTTTTAAACGCCTCCGTGGCGTAATGGTTAGTCCATTTGCTTCATATCAGGAGGTCGCGGCTATGACTTTGTAAGACTCTGTTTGGTTGGTGGTAGGGCACGTTCATAGCCCGCCTGGCTAACTACCACTATCTTATCTAAGTCTTGCCGCCAAACGTCAGTGTAAATAGCATTGATCTGTTCCGGCTTGAAGATAAGATAGCCAGTACCCCATTGCGGCTTCCATCTCCGGCATCATCGTCACTTACCATCAGGAGAGATGATGCCAAGGGTTTATAAATTGTGGATTAAGAGCAGGCTCCCAAAATAAGTTCATTTTTGCTAGAATATTTTGAGTCAGCCGCAAGCTTGCTGGTCGTGAAAACTGCACATCTGATTCTTTGAACCTTTTTCTTTGGTACGGCTAAAACAAAAACACGATTTATTAGTTTTCACTCGATAATTTTATTTTGTAAAACTGCGTAGTTTTAAAAGATTAATAGATATTTCTCCTACATTGCATAAGTTAGGCACATAAAATGAATACCAATAGTAAGAGAATAAAGATATTGATAAAACGGCTAAGACGATATTTTCGTAGAATGTTTACTATGCTAACAATAAACGAAAATGTGCATTCACGCCCAAAGTAAAGGACGTAAGTCGCGTTAAGACACTCACGCGAAATTCAACTGCTAAGCTGATTCCATATGGTTAAATATTAGGTTGTTCGCCAGTGTCGCGCTGGGAGCCTGCTCTTAAAAAAAACGTACTCCACTCATGAAACTGAACAACTTTCCCCCCCAAGCTACCCATACCATCTTTCCTGATCTACAAATAAATATGGTCGATCGATAATGGTTGTGTGAATGGGCAATCTTGGCATATACCTTAACTTAACTTAGACAGTAGGCCTTGCAATAATTATGTGTAATTATGTTAGACATGGAGGGGAATGTTGTGAAGTACCTCTCAGTAGACAATGTTATGGACACTTTACAAGTGGAATCGTGCCCTGTAGAGTTTCTAAACTCTTTAGATTTACCAGGAGTGCCTTCTTATAAGTTGAGGCTGAAAGTTGGGTGTTCCAGTCCTGTTTATAAGACATGTTGACGCACTAAGGCTATGACGTACCAATGTGCACGGCTACAAACTACTCATCCATCTGGGATGCAACATTATATACTCATCCACCTGGGACGCAACATTATATACTCATCCACCTGGGACGCAACATTATATACTCATCCATCTGGGACGCAACATTATATACTCATCCACCTGGGACGCAACATTATATACTCATCCATCTGGGACGCAACATTATATACTCATCCACCTGGGACGCAACATTATATTCTCATCCATCTGGGATGCAACATTATATACTCATCCACCTGGGACGCAACATTATATTCTCATCCATCTGGGACGCAACATTATATACTCATCCATCTGGGACGCAACATTATATACTCATCCACCTGGGACGCAACATTATATACTCATCCATCTGGGACGCAACATTATATACTCATCCACCTGGGACGCAACATTATATTCTCATCCATCTGGGATGCAACATTATATACTCATCCACCTGGGACGCAACATTATATTCTCATCCATCTGGGACGCAACATTATATACTCATCCACCTGGGACGCAAGATTATATACTCATCCATCTGGGACGCAGCATTATATAAGCTATTATGATGACTGGAATGGCAAAAGGAGAAAATGTTTAAATGATTTTCCATTTCAGGTAAAAGAGTGGAGTTTCCCTTGAAAACTCTATTGGAATAAACAAAGCTCAAGGACAGACGCTTAAAGTTGCAGGTGTACATTTAGAAAAAACTGTTTGTCCCAAGGGCACTCTATGTGGCGTGCTCACAAGTATCAAACCCGCAAAATCTTCATGTTTTTAGCAAAAGATGGAAAAACAAAAAAAATGTAGTTTATAAAAATGTATAAAAATACGCTATTTACAGTTAACCCCTACAGTTTCTATTTGTATTATTTGCACAAAAAAAACCTAAAAAAATAAAATGCTGCCCAAAGTAACTATTCCACGCGGACGAAGTCGCGGGCAAAAGCTAGTGTGGATACAAATGTATGTTTCCAAATTCAAACTATTATTTTTAGAAAACTTATTTAATTTTTTTTTATTAAAAAATGGAGTGCGTTCGACTATATCTCACCTGATGGTAAGTGACGATGTAGTCGAGGATGGTACACGCAAACTCAAATAATGCCTATTCACTCTCGCCTTGAAGATCCCCAAATTATAGGAGTCAGGAAACACAGACGCAGGCAAGGAGTATTCGTATTCTTCTTAGTAAACCCTTTCATTTGGTATCCATAAAAAAAATTGGATCGCCATCTTTGCAAATCCGCCATATTGGATTTAGAATGACGTCAATTGGCTTAAATAGCTAATCATGTAAAACTGTGCTTCAAACTTAACATGTATGCAAAATTTTAGCTCAATCGGAAATAGGAAAGTGGTTATTATGTTAGCTTCCAAGACTTGTCCCAAACTAACTAACTAACACGGCTAAAAAAAAGGCCATTTATGTAACGAAAATAAAAAGTAATCGGCCTTAAATACCCTCAAGGAATTCGTCGCCCTAGAGGAGGAAATAGCGAAAGAAAAATAATTTTGAGGTAAATCGGAATACCTTTAATATATAAACAATTTTAAAGTAAAACTAAGGGGAAAACATACTAAAAAGATGACGAGATGACGATGTTGTTAAAAGGCACGTTTTAACATAAATTAGGTCAATGCATCGGTAAAAACTAAATTTATAAAATTTACTTGAATTAAGAAATTACCAAATAGATACATTTTAATAGTGGGCCGGTTAGTCTTTTCACGGCTAGTTAATATATACGAAGCTTGTAAGAAAGCGAGCACTCGGATTCAAGTTAAAACAAAAAAGCCGATCCTAGGATCTTGATTCCCCTTAGTAGCAGGTAGTCTACTGTCCCAAAATGACCCCCTCCCAAAACGACTTCTTAATTGTTCCAGTATTCCTATTCCAAAGTTCATCATTAGATCAACTTCATGACATATTTTTAAACAAAAAAAACCGACTTCAAACAGGAAACTAAGGTTCCCTTCGATTTCTGTGGGATGCCATCATCAGTTTCCAGATCCTGGTTTCCTTACCATGGTACCACCCTCGGGATATCTCCTTTCCAACAAAAAAAGAATCATCAGAATCGGTTCATAAACGACGAAGTTATCCGCGAACACACATAAATATATATATCGATCGAATTGAGAAACTTCCTCTTTTTTTTTGAAGTCGGTTAAAAAGGATCTATTGTCACCGAAAATACGTCTTCAAATTTTCAGCTCAAACAGAAACCTGGAAGTCGTTCTAAAATCGTTTATACAAGATTTCACCCGGACAAAGAAATAAAAACAAACGAATAAATAAAATCCTCTAGAAGAAGAATGATAATTGATAACTTGTAATAACTTGGTTAGATTAAAAACCGGGCAAATGCAAGTCAGAACCGCACACATAGGGTTCCGTACCATCATACTAGATGGCGCTGTTATAGCGGCAACAGAAATACATCATCTGTGAAAATTTCAACTGTCTAGCTATCACGGTTCACGAAATACAGCCGGGTGACAGAATGACAGACGGACGGACAGCGAAGTGGTCCCGTTTTTACCCTTTGTGTACGCAACCCAAAAAATTAAAAACCCGAGTGCATTTTTATGCTAATATAATGTTTTTACATTAACCCTCTTTTGTTGGGCAGACGGGCTAAAATGTATCGTATGTCACTCACGGGATCAAGATAAATGTAATGACACCTCGCAATGCAAAATGTATCGTATGTCACTCACGGGATCAAGATAAATGTAATGACACCTCGCAATGCAAAATGTATCGTATGTCACTCACGGGATCAAGATAAATGTAATGACACCTCGCAATGCAAAATGTATCGTATGTCACTCACGGGATCAAGATAAATGTAATGACACCTCGCAATGCAAAATGTATCGTATGTCACTCACGGGATCAAGATAAATGTAATGACACCTCGCAATGCAAAATGTATCGTATGTCACTCACGGGATCAAGATAAATGTAATGACACCTCGCAATGCAAAATGTATCGTATGTCACTCACGGGATCAAGATAAATGTAATGACACCTCGCAATGCAAAATGTATCGTATGTCACTCACGGGATCAAGATAAATGTAATGACACCTCGCAATGCAAAATGTATCGTATGTCACTCACGGGATCAAGATAAATGTAATGACACCTCGCAATGCAAAATGTATCGTATGTCACTCACGGGATCAAGATAAATGTAATGACACCTCGCAATGCAAAATGTATCGTATGTCACTCACGGGATCAAGATAAATGTAATGACACCTCGCAATGCAAAATGTATCGTATGTCACTCACGGGATCAAGATAAATGTAATGACACCTCGCAATGCAAAATGTATCGTATGTCACTCACGGGATCAAGATAAATGTAATGACACCTCGCAATGCAAAATGTATCGTATGTCACTCACGGGATCAAGATAAATGTAATGACACCTCGCAATGCAAAATGTATCGTATGTCACTCACGGGATCAAGATAAATGTAATGACACCTCGCAATGCAAAATCCATCAAACCTTTAAGGCTACAGGCTCAGCCAAAAAAACATTACCCGATCACCATTACCACACCCTGGACACTTCATACAACTAATTTCTGTGTACGATAAATTTTAAATAAAGAAAAATAAATATTTTGACTTTTGGTTACTGAAATCCGTGATTTTAAATTAATTGATACCGAATCTGTGGCCGGTCAGTCGGATCTTGTAAACCCTTCTCTCGAAGCAACTCAACGCATTTTCGATCTCTTAATATTCTTTAGGGACTGAAGAAAACTACCTGAATTTTATATTTATAAAATTACAAGTTTCTACCTTTAAAGATTTTTCAATTATTGTTTAACGAATTTGATATTTCACTCACTCCCTGACTGACAGACTCACTGATCATCAGAAAGATAGGCCACTTCCAGGTGACTTAAAAAGTAGAAATTTGGCATGAAGAAGTAGGGAGTTTTTTTTTTATTTTTTTTTATTAAAAATTTGAGTACGTTTGGCTGCACCTCACCTGATGGTAAGTGCCGATGCAGCCGAGGATGTAACACGCAAGCTCAAATAGTGCCTATTCACTCTCGTCTTGAAGATTCCTAAATTGTACGAATCGGGGAATACAGACGCCGGAAGTTTGGAGTTGATTGGGAGGTCAAAACGGGAAAATTCTAAAAACAGCAAATATTCACCCCTTAGGGGGTGATATAAGGGTTGTAGTTTGTTCGTGAATAAAGCATTTTCTATTCTATTCTATTCTAAGGAAGTTCGTCGTTTTTAAAGAAAGAGACATGAAGTTGTAAAAGTATATTTATAGACTTCCAATATGGTCCGAAAAAAAGTGAGAAACCTGGACGGGTTGCATCTAATAAACATAATATACTTCGAGAGATTTAAAGCTCAGAAATCGGCAATAGTAGAATAATAATATAATACAATCGTGTAAGAAGAAATTGAAGTCCAGACTTGTTGTCTAAATTGGATAAGATGAAATCCAGTAGAAAAACTAATAACCTGGTCTTTATTACGTGATTGCCAAGTTAGAAAAACTAATAACCTGGTCTTTATTACGTGATTGCCAAGTCAGAAAAACTAATAACCTGGTCTTTATTACGTGATTGCCAAGTCAGAATAAAAAACTTTCTAAATGAGATGAAATAATGTTCTTGGCAACATGCGTAAAATATATCACACTAATATTATAAAGGCGAAAGTTTGTGAGTGTGTGAGAGTGTATGTTTGTTACTTCTTCACGCAAAAACTACTGAACGGATTTGGCTGAAATTTGGTAGGTAGAAGATTATGATCTGGATTAACACAATAGGCATTTTTTTTACGTTCGCTCTAAGACAGTCGTAAAAACGATGCCCACGCGGGCGAACCCGCGGGCAAAAGCTAATCATCTACAAAAATCAGGTTTGTTCTATGGGAGCCCCCCTTAAATATTTGTTCAATTTTAATTTAGTTATTTATTTTTGAAGTGAATATACAAGGTGACTTTTTAATGGCGGATACGAACACCACCATATTATTATTTGGATGAAATGTCTCGACTTTTGTTCTACCACTTTCTAAATAAACACCGAAAATTTTTGGATTCCCTATACAAATGTCATCGACATAAATGATCAATCTGTATGGACAGTACAAAAAAAATTTGCGTTTATATTTAAAAAGTGGTAAAACACAAGTCGATACATTTCATCCGAATAAGAACGTCCTGGTGTTCGTATCTGCTATTAAAAACTCACCTATAATCATACTAATATTAAAAGTTTGTGAGTGTGTATATTGCAATTATATTTTGACTGATTTGATTTTATTTAATTCCGAGCATTTTCATATTTATTCACATTTTAAACCTTCTCTGGACTTCCACAAATAATTCAATACCAAAATTAGCCAAATCGGTCCAGCCGTTCTCGAGTTTTAGCGAGACTAACGAACAGTAATTCATTTTTATATATATAGATTATTCTACTATTGCCGATTTCCGAGCTTTAAATCTCCCGAAGTCTATGTTTATTAGATGCAACCCGTCCAGGTTTCTCACTTTTTTTCGGACCATATTGGAAGTCTATAAATATACTTTTACAACTTCATGTCTCTTTCTTTATCTATATCACCCCCTAAGGGGTGGATATTTGCTGTTTTTAGAATTTTCCCGTTTTAAACTCCCAATGAACTCCAAACTCCCTACTTCTTCATGCCAAATTTCTACTTTTTAAGTCACCTGGAAGTGGCCTATCTTTCTGATGATCAGTGAGTCTGTCAGTCAGGGAGTGAGTGACGAAATATCAAATTCGTTAAACAATATTTGAAAAATCTTTAAAGGTAGAAACATGTAATTTTATAAATATAATAAAATTCAGTCAGTTTTCTTCAGTCCCTAAAGAATATTAAGAGATCGAAAATGCGTTGAATTGCTTCGAGAGAAGGGTTAATCTACTATTATTATTTTTTCAATGTACCCGATGACACTCGCGCGATTAAGACAAATCTAACGACGTATAATTTATCAAAATCGGTTCAACCGAATAGAAGTTTTGAGGGAACAGTATATTATAATACACAGGAACAGTATACTAAACCCTCTTTTTAGGCTTCGTCGCAGTCGGGTAAACACTGGTCAAGTATGAACCGTAGGTACTCGCCGGGCTCGGGATCCTTTCAAAATGTTCATTCAAGGTCTAGGTACATATTACACACTTTTTCTGACAATAATAAAAATAGTTATTGCATATAAATAAATAATGACATTATGGAAAAAATATTAAAAATAAACATAATCGTTAGATAATAATGTCAACATGATACACATTAAAAAATTCAATTTGTCATTATGGCCTTTGACAATAGTAGGCCAGTTTAAACGAATGACACCCGGTCCCCAGCAGAGATGTACAAGATACCTTATACAAAGTATCTGGAATACAAAATACAAGATAATATTAAAATAAATATTTCAGATACATATCAGATACAAGACACTTTTGGAAACTTATGCAAAGCTGGCATGGTAAAATCGGCAGAATGACTCAAATTTTGGGCCATAATTTAGTACTCAATGGTTCCCTAGTAGAAATCTTGCAAAAAATCTAAACATTGCTAGCTTTTGGTTGAGCTAGCATTGTACTCCGTCTGAAACACTGTTTCTATAGATGCTAAGCCCGCGCCAACATATTGTTTAGTGTTTAATTAGTGATGTCGATATATGAAGAAAGAAATATGAATTGGAACTTATATGAATTATTTATTTAGAAGCCATTACTGTTAGTCTCACAGCAGCAGCAACTATGAAAATTAAATATTGCTTATTGCGTGGTAATTCGGCATCAGCAAGGCTCACTTATTTAGTGCTCAATTAGTGATGTCGATTTATGAACAAAAATACCAAAATATCATTTTTTTAAAACCCTTTACTGCTAGTCTCACAGCCGCAGCAGGTATGTGAAATACTATATATAAAATATGTCTCTTCTAAATACTTTTTTAAAGGAAACACAATTTTATTGGTTTTATGTAATATATTAATCACATCAATTACGAATACATCGCGTTGATCATTGAACCATCTTCAAACATTTACACTATCACTAATTAATTAGGGTTAAAAAAGGGTAAAAACGGGACCCTATTACTAAGACTCCACTGTCTGTCCATCCGTCCGTCTGTCTGTCTGTCACCAGGCTGTATTTCATGAACCGTGCACGGTTCATGAAATACTAGATATTATGAAATACAATGATATCTAGACAGTTAAAATTTTCACACACGATGTATTTCTGCTGCCTCTGTAACAACAAATACTAAAAATTAGAAAAAGTGAAATAGTACCCTTGGTTCGAACCACCTGGTCTCCGTACAAAAAGAAAATAAACGTGAAGAAACTAGCGCCACAGCGTACGGAACCCGTTGTGTGCGGTTCCGACTCACACTTAGCCGGTTTTTTTTCTTCTATGTGGCTCATTGTCATACTCCCAAAAGATGAGTCGCTCCACGGGGCAGAACTCAGCAAACAGGTGTTTGTATTTTAAAAAAAACTTGTAGGATATACATTGAAGCTCTTTACACTGGTATCTTAATTACATAAGTATTACAGTGATTGTAAGTCGGTGGTGCTGCCAGTAGACCCTCTGTTTTCGCTACTTGCTATAGATAAATCAGAGTCGTCTTTTGTGTTCAGTTTTATCCATAAGATGGCGTAGCGTCGTCTGGCGTCTGTATTCCCTGATTCGTATAATTTAGGAATCTTCAAGACGAGAGTGAATAGGTACTATTTGCGCTTGCGTGTCATATCCTCGGCTGCATCGGCACTTAGCATCAGGTGAGGTGCAGCCAAACGCACTCAAATTTAAAAAAAAGCTAATGTGAAATAATTGAAAACGCTAAACACGTTAAAAACCGACTTCCATCGCAACAACTTAGTACATTTATGCATTATTATTTTTGGTATTTGTTAATTTTCTAATAAAATACTACACCGATTTTGATAAAATTTATATGGGACCACAAGGGAAGCACTAGCTTTCAAATAAAAAAAGAATCATAAAAATCGGTTCACCCAGTCAAAAGTTCTGAGGTCACACATAAAAAAAACATACAGATGAATTGAGAACCTCCTCCTTTTTGGAAGTTGCTTGAAAAACGGTCCAAGTGTGATTTGAGGTCACACAAACTGGGTTCCGCGCCAAAACTTTAACTACCAGCAGAACAAGACTTCTCAGTACATACTTTGCTCAAGGTAAATAAGGGTCTACTTATTCTGGATTCGGAAAATAAGGCAACAAGGATAAGATAAGATAAGATAAGATAAATCTTTATTCAGAAAAAAGTTACGCTACGAATGCTTACAGTGAAACCCTTATAGTTTCGCCATGTCTGCCTGTCTGTCCGTCCTTCTGTCTGTGCGGCTTAGCTCGGAGACTATTAGTACTTGAAGGCTGTAGTTAAGCATGGGTGTACACATCATCACGCCGACAAAGTAAAAAACAATTTAAGCGTACCACCCCTAAATGTAAAGAGGGAGTGATTTTTTTCTCGTTGACTCGTTGCAGTATCGTGTGAAGTATCGATAAACAGGTCTTTCAAATCTAGTGAGGGTTCGCCAAAAGTATTTTTCGATACTGGGATCAGTTTGTGAAATACTAAACATTTTTTTTTTGAGTCAAGTGTCCCCAAAGATAAAAAATCGTCTTTAAGACTTGATAGGAGAATTTTTAAAGAGATTGGTTGTTCTTCCGTGAAGTTGGTACATAACGTTAAGCTGATTAGATTCGCTTTGGGTTATATCTTTGTGAAGAAAGGAGAATATATATGAATGGAGCCCTCCCCCCTCCCTACCAACTTATCCACTATTTAATAACATCTGAAAAAAATGTTAAATAGTAGAACATACTCGTATAATCAATTTCAATAGTAGAAGATAATAATCAATTTAAAATAAAACTATCACGGCTAAGCAGATTTTCTTTTAAAACTATCAGCCAAACGCACTCAAATTATTAAAATTTCTATTTAAAAAAAAAATATATCATTTTATTTTAGTTACGGTAACAAACAAACAAACAATACACTAATGTGGTTTCAAATTCATACATATTTCGCCACATAAGTAAATTTATTTTAATAGTCGTTTGTGCAACCACAGTAATGCTTTCTTTAAGTTATAAAAATCGTTAACACTGTTATAATCTATGGCCTTCTCGGCACGGAGAGCGCTCAACTTTTTTTCTTTTTAATATTTTTTTTAATTTGTATTTTTTTAATTAACTACTGTAGAAGTAAGCGACTGCAAACTATGTAGTTTAATCTGCAGGTAGCTTATAGGTTTTTTTGTGAGGTGCGGGCCCTGGCAGAATATCAGCGTTATGGGCATTCACCTGTAACATAATATGCTGAGCCAGGACCTTTTCACTGGCCTGGCACTTACTGTAAATTGCATTGGGGAATCTTGGTAAGCCCGCTTCCATCTTCGGCAACATCGTCACTTACCATCAGGTGAGATGTTGTCAATGGTTTACCAATTGTGAATAAAAAAAAATGTATTATTTTTTTTTACCGACCTATTACTTATTGTTTTTTGTACTTGATCGGTGAATATACGGTTTATCTATTTATCTTAGTTTAGGTATAATAGTCGACCAAGTTAAGGTTAGTTTGGGGATCTTCAAGGCAAGAGTGAATAAGCATTATTTGAGTTTGCGTGTACCATCCTCGACTGCATCAGATGAGTTGCAGTCATACGCACTCAAATTTTTATATAAAAAAAATATAGATTTTCCTCACAAAATGTTCTATTACCAATTGCAAATATAATTTTGTTTTTAAAAATATACATTTAATTTTATTTTTTGAGAAGACTACGGAACCCTACTTTACGCGAGTCCAACTCGCACTTGGCCGGTTTGTTTCTGTGGGAAAGGAAGGACTTGAGAATTTCTCATAGGTTTTCCTGTAATCTATGCATCCAACCTCATATCATCATACCAGCCGAAAGACGTCCACTGCTGGGCAAAGGTCTCCCCCAAGGATTTCCACGACGAACGGTCCTGCGCTGCCCGCATCCAACGGCTTCCGCAACCTTCAACAGGTCGTCGTTCAACTTTACGTGAGCGATCTTCAGTCTCATAAACTGTGATTTTTCCAAGATTCCAGGCTCAGTAGTTTTGGAGAAAAGAGGGGGAAAACCTATTTTCAAGCGACTTCCAAAAAGGAGGAGGTTCTCAATTCGACTGTATGATTTTTTTTATGTGTGTTACGTCAGAACTTTTGACTGGGTGAACTGATGTCGATGGTTTTTTTTTATATTTAAAAGCTAGTGCTTTCCGTATGGTCCCATATAAATTTTATCAAAATCGGCG
Organism: Coleophora flavipennella; assembly: GCA_947284805.1. NCBI lineage: Eukaryota > Metazoa > Arthropoda > Insecta > Lepidoptera > Coleophoridae > Coleophora > Coleophora flavipennella. Next base: position 996,851 of record OX369294.1, on the reverse strand, counting down.
AAGTACTTTATAAGAAAATTAACAAAAACCAAAAATAATATTGCAAAATTGTACGAAGTTGTTGCGATGATAGTCGATTTTTTAACGTGTGTAGCGTTTTAATCTTCAGTTACTTCAAAATAAATTATCTTAAATTTATAAAAAAAATATGTCTGAAATTCTCAACAGACCCTTTCATGTAGAATGTCACACGACATAATTTGCACTATTAAAAAAAATCTAATTTACTCCCCAAAAGCGGCCCTCATGTTTAAAACAATTTTTTTACGTTACACGTCCGTGTTTGTGCACCGACTTACATATGTGTAGCAAGTTTCAACCCAGTCGGTCTAGTAGTCTTCGAGCAAATTGGCTGTGACAGATGAACGGACGGATAGACACAGACACACGAGTGATCCTATTATGGTTCCGGTTTTACCTTTCGAGGTGCGGAACCCCAAAAATGACTGCATAGGGAAATATTACTACAAGTATTTTTGCAAACAAAAAATATTTACGAAATACTAAGTTACCACACTAATGTTATATAAATACAAGATACAAAATGAATTTATAATAAAACCGGCCAAGTACGAGTCTGAATCGCGCACGAAGGGTTCCGCACCATTTTCTATAATAAATGACGTGTAAAAAAAATACTAACTAGATCTCGTTCAAACCAATTTTCGGTGGAAGTTTTTTTTTTAGTTTTATCATTCTCTTATTTTAGAAATTACAGGGGGGCGGGGACACACACATTTAACCACTTTGGAGGCGTCTCTTGCGCAAACTATTCAGTTTTAAAAAAATTATATTAGAAACCTCAATATCATTTTTGAAGACCTATCCATAGATACCCCACACGTATGGGTTTGATGAAAAAAAAATTTAATTTTCAGTTCTAAGTATGGGGAACCCCCAAAATTATTATTTTTTTTCTATTTTTGTGTGAAAATCTTAATGCGGTTCACAGAATACATCTACTTACCAAGTTTCAACAGTATAGTTTCGGAAAAAAGTGGCTGTGACATACAGACGGACAGACAGACAGACAGACATGACGAATCCATAAGGGTTCCGTTTTTTGCCATTTGGCTACAGGCCCTATAAAGTCATAAGTTTATAATACGTATTTTGTTAAGACTCATATCCAGTCACGCGTATAACGTGAAGAGAGATGTCTCTCCACCCGACCATATTAGAGGGAAAGGAACGACCCGGCTCCCGATGCGCCTACGCCACCATTTAAGCAAGCATGTCATGTCAATGATAAGATTAAAAATCGATATATTATAAATATCTATATATTAAGAATCGTCTCGCACGCAGGTTTGACGACTTCCAGCCTCCCGAACAAGCCGGTTTCCGAAAAGGCTTTAGTACCATAGACCACATACATACGCTGCGGCAGATTATACAGAAGACCTAAGAGTACAATCAGCAACTATGCTTGGCTTTTGTGGACTATGAGAAGGCCTTTGATTCAGTCGAAACCTGGGCTGTGCTACAGTCTCTCCAGCCGTGCCAAATTGACCATCGATACATCGAGGTGTTGAAGTGTCTGTATGAAAACGCCACCATGTCGGTTCGCCTCCAGGACCAGCACTCGAAACCTTTCCAGTTGCAGCGAGGGGTGAGACAGGGAGACGTTATATCTCCGAAACTGTTCACCGCCGCCCTGGAAGATGTTTTTAAGCTTCTGGACTGGGGTGGACTCGGCATCAATATCAACGGCGAGTACATATCCCACCTCCGATTCGCTGACGATATCGTGGTCATGGCTGAGACTATGGAAGACCTAAGCACAATGCTCGATGGCCTCAGTAAAGTCTCTCAACAAGTGGGTCTTAAAATGAACATGGACAAGACGAAAATAATGTTAAATGTCCGTGTCGCACCCACTCCTCTAAAGGTTGGAGACTCTACGCTGGATGTTGTTGACGGACGAATATGTATACCTGGGACAAACAGTCCAGCTAGGTAGTTCCAACTTCAAGAAAGAGATCAATCGACGAATTCGACTCGGCTGGGCAGCGTTCGGGAAGCTTCGCAATATCTTCACGTCCCAAATACCGCAGTGTCTCAAGTTTGACCACTGTGTGTTGCCAGTGATGACTACGGAACTGAGACATGGTCGCTTACTATGGGCCTCATAAGAAGGCTCAAGGTCACCCAAAGGGCAATGGAGCGTGCTATGCTCGGAGTTTCTCTGTGTGATCGAATCAGAAACGGGGAGATCCGCAGGAGAACTAAAGTAACCGACATAGCTCACAGAATCGCTAAACTGAAGTGGCAGTGGGCAGGGCACATAGCTCGTAGAACAGATGGCCGATGGGGTAGTAAAGTTTTCGAGTGGCGACCGCGCACCGGAAAACGTAGCGTAGGCAGGCCTCCCACGCGGTGGACCGATGACCTGGTGAAGATCGCGGAAAGCCGATGGATGCGGGCAGCGCAGGACCGGTCGTCGTGGAAATCCTTGGGGGAGGCCTTTGTCCAGCAGTGGACGATTTGTGGCTGATATGATGATGATGATGATATTATAAGTGCCTACGTAATGAGTAATTTGAGGGTTGCTCTCGATTTCCCTGGGATCCCATCATCAGATCCTGACTTGGTATTTAAAAGTGTGTGTAAACACCTATTTGAAATAAATTGTTTTGAATTTTGAAATTTTGAACAATGGGACCCCCTCGGGAGTATACTCTTTCGAATGAAAAAAGAATTTTGAAAATCGGTCCACAATTGACGGATAAATCGGTGGACGTACATTAAAAAAAATACAGTCGAACATAGTACCTCCCCTTTTTTTGAAGTCGGTTAAAAAGAATTGATACAAACTTATGCCGTTCTATCCAATCGATTTGTTAATTATTTTTGTAACTGAAAGTTATTCATGCACAAATTTGTCATCAAGCATTGCAAATCACCCCCGCGAGCGGCTAGACGCTCGCGCACCGCGCTCCCATCTAGAATGTAATACGAGTCGATTTGTTTTTTTTTAAATGAAAGGTATTGATGCATAAGTTTGTCATCAAGCTTTGGAAATCACCTAACTTTCGTCCTTCTCAACATTTTAAACCAAATTATGAAATTTAAAGACCTGCACACGCCTGCGGAGAAACTCGCAGGTAGTATGTGAAGTCGACTAAGGCCCGATCGCCCTAATTCAGGGTAGGCTCGATCACCTCGGTGGGGATGTATATGAGTTGATATGATGATGAAATTTAATATGACTCCGTACGGCCGTTCTATCCAACCGATTTGCCATTTTTTTAATGAAAGGTATTTTTTATGCATAGAATTGTCATCAAGAATTAAAAATCACCTAACTTTCACCCTTCTGAAATGAACAAAAAAAAATATATGAAATCTTTTTCGAGTCCGTCCGGCAGTTCTATCAAACCGATTTTCTTTTTTTTTTAATAAAAAGTTATCGATGAACAAATTAGTCATCAAGTACTGAAAATCACCTAACTTTTGCTTTTCTAAAGTTATACCCCAAGACTTAAACAAGATTTTCGTAGCTGTCTTTCTCAATATCTCCGATTCTAATTGAAGTACCTACGCGATTCGTTGGATAGAACCAACCGATTTGCCATTTTTTTAATGAAAGGTATTTTTTTTGCATAGAATCGTCATCAAGAATTAAAAATCACCTAACTTTCACCCTTCTGAAATGAACCAAAAAAAAAATATGAAATCTGTTTCGAGTCCGTCCGGCAGTTCTATCAAACCGATTTCCTTTTTTTTTAAATAAAAAGTTATCGATGCACAAATTAGTCATCAAGTACTGAAAATCACCTAACTTTCGACTTTCTAAGGTTATACCTCAAAACTTAAACAAGATTTTAGTAGCTTTCTTTCTCAATATCTCCGATTCTAATTGAAGTACCTACGCGATTCGTTGTGGTCTAAGAACACTTGCTGGAATGAGCTCTATCGTTTGAGCTATTGCCCATCTAAATTGGTTGATTAGGAGGGAAACTAGATATGAACATTTAACCTACCAAACAGATTTTCATACGGTTTTCAACAATGGACGGACTGGCTCAATTTAAATTTTCATGAAATACCCAAGAATAACAAAACCTTTTTTTCTAAACCTTTTATTTTAGTTCTTACTTAGTGTATGCAATAAAGAGAATTTTTCTTCATCTTATCAGCTCATACACGTCCCCACCGAGGGGCTCAGGCCTACCCTGAATTAGGGCGATCGGGCCTTAGTCCTTGTAACGTACATATGAAATCGAAATTCGAAAACACATTGGTACATGACAGGATTCGAACCACGGCCTCCTTGACAGGAGGTAGCGGCCGTAACCGTTGGTCTTTACGAGACGAAGACGTTACGAGAATTTGTCTATTCATATCATTTTTTAAGCTGACAGTACAATAAGACAAGTAGCGAGTTAAAAAGTTAGCGAGGTCGCAATTATCTCATTAAAAACGAACATTACATTTAGTGAGTAGTTGTTGTGCTTTCATTTGTGGGTGTTGGAAAGAAAAAGAAAATTGCTCGGAGGATGTATGAAGGCTCGATGTGAACATTCAACGCGCACATTCTCGCACACCGCGCAATATCGATGGCGAGCCGCTTGCGGGTTGCCCACCGCGCACATCGATGTACATCATTATATTATATCAGCCGAAGGACAGCATCCTCCAAGGATTTCCCCGACGAAAGGTTCTGAGTTGCCCGCATTCAGCGGCTTCCCGCGACCCTTATCAGATCATCGTTCCACCGAGTGGTAGCTAGCCAGGCGGGCTATGAAAATTCTCTTCCACCACCCAAATTGAGTCATAAAGCTAGAGTCCGCCAGGAATCAAACCCGCGACCTCCTGATGTAAAGCTGATAGACTTAACCATTACGCCATGTAGGCGGTTAAAATTCTGAGGATACTTCCATTACGTCATTTTTCAAATAGTCTCGTGACTAGGCGTAGTAATTATAGGTACGCCTAGGCGAACGATTTTATTTATTTTAACCGACTTCCAAAAAGGAGGAGGTTCTCAATGCGACTCAATATTTTTTACCCGACTACGCCAGTCTGTAGCCGTCAACGGCTAAATGGATTTTGAAGTGCAAGGTGTCCTTATGTTCGTCTTGACATGGGATACATTTTTATCCGACTGACCAAAAAAAGGGTTAAGTTTCTATGCTTGCGTGTTTCTATTTTAGCCGACTGCGCCACAAGAAGGTTTATGTTTCTTGAGTGTATACAGGATGTAAAATAATTGGTGTAGGACCCGTAACTGGGTCTTTTAATCATCATACTGAACAACTTTCCCCAAGGAACCCATAGTCAATTCTCAAAAAAAATTGGACCCTCCATACAATGCACAAAATTGTTAGATCAGCTGATCGATTTGTATGAAGAGTAAAATTTTTTTTTTGCGATTTCAGCAAAGTCGTAGAACCAAAGTTGTTCAGTATGATGAGTAGAAGCCCCAGTTACGGGACCTACACTAATTTTGTTACATCCTGTATATACATGTATATGTATGTACCTATACAGGGTGACTTTTAATTAGTTCTTCATAGCAAAGGATATAAATGTACTCGTGTTTACAAACAACTTTCCCAAAGAAACTATAATATGTCAAATATGGAAAAAAAAACGAGACCTACAGTACTCGCATATGATGTGTAACATGTGACAAAATACTTATGAAATTAATTAATTATCGGGTCGTACATTCACGGGCCGACCCTTCGAATAGTAGTATGTCATCTTTGCCTTTGCCATCACACTAGGCTGCATGGCTATGACAACCTTAGTTTTCGAGAATTAAAAAACGTTTGCATTTCCTGTTACACATTTCCGTCCCATTTCACGAAATCACTCCCACAAATTGCAGGAAAGCGAGAGCAAAGATGTTACACATCAAAAATCGGTCCTTTATACATTTTTCCTGATTTGATAACTTATTATGTATCGAGGACCAAATTTTTTTTTGTGATTTGACATATAGTTTCTTTGGGAAAGTTGTTTCTTATCACGAGCTGATGTATATGTTATGTTATCAAAAACTAATAAAAAGTCATCCAGTATATTTTTTTGACTGACTCGGTGGCTCAGTGGTTAGTGCCCTTGAATACTGATCCGAGAGTTGTGGGTTCGATCCCCACCCAGGGCAAGCATTTGTGTGATGAGCAGATTTGTTTGCTCTGTGTCTGGGTGTTAAATATCTATATATGTATGTATTTAAACGTATATAAGTATGTATATCAGTCTCTGGTTCCCATAACACAGGGAATCCTACTTTGGGGCCAGATGACCATGTGTGATTTGTCCCAGAATATTATTATTATTATTATTATATTGGAACGCACTGTAGCCTAAAAGACTTCATGGATTTTGTAGTGCGAAGTGTCGTTGATTCGTCTTGATCCCGCGCGTGTGACTTCAGACACATTTTTACCCGTTTGGTAAAAAAAGGGGTGAAATTTTTATGCAGTTGGGTTTTTAATTTTTTTGTGTGTTTGTTACGCGATATCTTATACTATTTTTATGTTAACTATTGTTTGTTGTATTAAATTTATAGTATAATAATATAATTTAGTATATTTATTTAGATGTCCGTTGAGACAGTCAAGTTCTCGAGTGGCGACCACGCACCGGAAAACGTAGTGTAGGCAGACCTCCCACTCGGTGGACCGATGACCTGGTGAAGGTCGCGGGAAGCAGCTGGATGCGGGCAGCGCAGAACCAGTCGTCGTAGAAATCCTTGAGGGAGGCCTATGTCCAGCAGTGGACGTCCTTCTGCTGATATGATGATGATGATGATGATATTTAAAATAATATCGTAATATTTTTTTTATTTTTGATCTGCAGCCACCTGAGTTCAACTTTTTAACCTAGCAATTCCCATCAGTTATTTTAAGGTTGCCTGGAAGAAATCTCTAAAAGTGATAAGGCCGCCTTTGCACTATGTATATTTTTTAATTATGTGTTTGTAATATTTTTTCTGGTGTGCAATAAAGAATAATCACTTAGGTACTTACTTACTTCCTATCTTCGTCAATAGTGAAACGATTTTCATTGTTATGTATTTTTTTATTCGATTAGTACCTAGACATATTTTCAGATTTCTGTCATATAAAGTTTCTTAAAATCGGTTCATCATATCAGCTCATAAACGTCCCCACTGAGGGGTCAGATTACAGATCACCCTGAATTAGGGCGATCAGGCCTTAGTCGACCACGCTGGCCCAGTGCGGGTTAGTCGACTTCACACACAACCTTCCAGTTTCTTCGCAGGCGTGTGCAGGTTTCCTCACGATGTTTTCCTTCTCTGTTAAAGCAATCGTTAAGTAATAAGCACGTAAGTATTTGAAAAACTCATTAGTACATTGGCCGTTCAGATTTGAACCCGGTACCTTTGGTTAGAAGGACCGAGTCGCTACCGGTTGAGCCACCGACGCTACCAAAATCAAAATCGGTTAAGTTTTTTTTTACCAAAACAAAAAAAGTTGCAAAATTAGTACAAGTTGTTTTTGGCGTTGTCAAATATCAAATTTGGTTAATGTATATAGGCTTTGGCACACTGATGGTGATGATCAAAACAACCAATAACTGCTATACCATACTATCCACCTGTTCAAATTATATTGATTGCTGTATTGAGATGTCTTTACGTGCACAATATTTACACATGATCCTACGCACGCCGCCACAGACAATACATTAATTTTATTGACATAATGTCTTCGCATACAATAGCAGCACTCCATGCCCACATATACATAATGTAAAGATGCAAAATTACAGTTTGTTTGTTTTACAGAACGCTCATTGTATTTCAAGATACGCTTTGAAATTTTTATTTATTTTTCTGTATAATTAAACTTATGTAACTCTGTGACAGTGACTCTTACGGTTAAGGAAAACATCGTGAGGAAACCTGCACACGCCTGCGAAGATACTCGAAGGTTGTGTGTGAAGTTGACCAACCCGCACTGGGCCCGCCTGGTCGACTAAGGCCCGATCGCCCTAATTTCAGGGTAGGCTCGAGCACCTCGGTGGGGACGTATATATAAACTGATGTGGTGATGATAATAAACTGGTGACATCATATCACTTTAAGTTAGCAATTCTTGTACATATATCGGAGCCATCTGGTTAAATCTGCCATTTGATTGAAATGCTAGCCCGTTCATTGAATGTCGACATTCAATTGAATGACTAGGCCGAACTTGATTGAAAAAAAAACGGGTGGGGCTGTGTCGGGGCACACGGCCGTTGGTTTTAACGTGAATACGTCTCGTAACGGGTAATATGTAGTTTCTATATAAAATATTATTATTTATGTATGTCATAATATAATATAATCGATAGATTTTGACGAGAGCTGACGATTGAAACTTGAATGAACGTCGTAGCTTCACCGAGTCGAAAGTTATACTAAATGGAAATCTCGATACGCAGCAAAATTACCTTCAAAATGGCGGGGCTGCCCCCTCCCCCGCGCGCGATGTGTTACAGTCCTTATTTAGCGTAATAAATTCTTTGATTCTTTAGCTATCAAGTGGTGTAAACGAAATTTGGATGGAGATGATAGATATGTAGCTACAACACTAAACTGTTTCCCCCGATTTTGTTATCATTCGTTTTTTTGGATTGCATCCCTATGGAGGTAATTTTAAAGACGTATCACGTCAAAAGTGTCACTCAACTTTCAACTAGTTGGCTGATTGAAAGCTAGCTTTTTTCGTGTAGCTTGTAGCGGCGCTGCTTCGCAAAACGGCGGCGTTTGACACTACGAAACTCCAAATATAAAACCGATGATTTCTGCTTATGGGAAGCATTCTGCTACCCATGGCGGAGCCTCGCTTCGCGGGGCTCTTTGACTGTATAATCAATCAAAGCTGACCGAATGTTATATGGCTCGTTTCGCTCGCTTTTTTTAGGTTTTTACTATAGAGTAAAACAATTGATACACGCTGCAGCGAACGATATTAGGTTCGGTCAGGTTTGATTGATTATACAGTAAAAGACCTCCCCCCTATGGGTAGCAGAATGCTTCGCTGGTTACCGTTTGGTTCTGGAACGTATAGGACTTCGCCGTAATTTTGTTTGGTCCGTCATACGATTTTTAAAATGTCATTTCTCGCCCGTTGTATGAAGTGTACAGGGTGTGGTAATAGCAAAGTATATATATTAGTACTGACATACTGTATGGACATTCCGTGCCGCTCTCTAGATCCGACCTCACCCCCTCGTCACCCAGATTCATGCAGAATGGTTACCGTTTGGTTCTGGAACGTATAGGATTTCGCCGTTATTTTTTTTTATTCCGTCATTCGATTTTTGAATTGTCATTTCTTTCCCGTTGTATGAAGTGTCCGAGGTGTGGTAATAGCAAAATATTTATATTAGTACTAACTGTAGCAAAAATAAAAGAAAATAGGTTAAATGGAATAAAAAAGCAGTTATGCTTTCGCCACATTATACGTAGAATTTTGTATCGCAGCCTAAATATGAATTTCGAAAAGAAAATATTTGTAGGGTAGTTAATATATTACATAATATATATTTATATTATAATATATATTTATTTAATAAACACAAAAAGGGTGAATTGGTTTATTGGTTTGATTTTATAAAATCTATTGTCAGGGTAACCAAACCAGACGGTTCGGTGAGGTTTTGCGTTGACAGCCGGAAGTTAAACAGTGTTACCGTTAGAGATTCTTACCCTCTTCCTAGAATCCAGGAGATTTTAAATTCTTTACAAGGGGCAAAATATTTAACTTCAATAGATTTTAAAAGTGCATTTTGGCAAATTGCACTTGCTGATAAGGAATCATGCGAGAAAACCGCTTTTATTGTTCCGCAGCGAGGCTTATTTGAATTCGTAAGGATGCCGTTTGGTTTAAAAAATGCCGCTTCTGAAATGCAACGTTTGATAAATTTAATCGTAAACTATGAATTTACGGGTGCTAGTGGTGACCTATAGGGTTCTGTAACTTCCTGTTGACATAGAATCATGATATTTGGCAAGAAGTAGGATTTTGCAGCACAATGAAAGGGAAAATTCGGAAAACTGTCAATTTGTTGTTACGTGTGCATCTGTCTGTCTGTCTGTAGCATCGCAGTTCTTAAACGAATGGACCGATTTCGATGTGGTTCTTTTTGTTTGAAAGCTGACGGTTCTTAGCTATAATTTATAAAGATTTGTTAAGCCGTTTAAGGATCATCAGCTCTTATCTAGGTGATGAAGTGATGTGGGCAACTTATATAATAAAGCAAAGAGTGCGCAGTTTTTTAACATTTTTTTTTATTAAATCAGTTTTTGAGTTACAGTCTTAGTTTAAATTTTATATTATACTTTGATTCCTTAAAATTCTTATATTAATATAGACTGAATTTACTTAGGTATAATATTATTAAATCGCTTAAAACTAAAGTTTGTCTCATGCGCACTCTTTGGAAACAACATTGTAAAGAGTGCGCACTTATAAGCATAAGCTAAGAGTGCGCTTATAGACAATTTGTGGCATGACTTTATAGGTAGTATGAGTTCATAGGTACGGTAGTGGACGTGGGGACACGTAATAAATTTTATTGAAGAAAAATAAGACTTAGAAAGAAATATATAAAAATTATAAAAGGATTACACACGTTAAATTTATATCACCAATCGTAGAAAAAACAAATAAAACCTACCCAAAATGGGTCTCTATATGTGAGAATTAGTGTGAGTAAATATTATTTTATTTTAATTATTTTATTTGTGATTGAGGCACAACGATTTTATTCAGGTCTCGAAAATCTATGCACAATCTTGACTTTTTATTCTCATCTCTTTTATAAGCTAAAGTAACTGGAGCTGCAAACGGACTATATGATTCTTCTATGATATTTTTTTCCAATAATTTTCCTATTTGTAGTTCAATCTCCTTTTTGTCTTCAATTGTGCAACGATATGGCCTTTTACTGCAATATTTCTCTATTGACAGATCTATGTGTGCTTCATAATCAGTTACCGTTCCAATGTCATATTTGTCCTTTGCAAATACAGATTTATTGTTTAATATTAAATCATCAATCACTGCCTGCTGTTGACAGTCTAGATGATTTATCCAAATTTTGAAGTTTTCTTCACTGAAGTTCTCATTGAAGTTTATTATATTATCAGATTTTATTTCCTTAGAAATATCTGATTTATTTGTTTCCTTAGAAACTACCTCATTTCTTTGTATGGGAACTTTCTGAGAGATTTCCAAGTTTTCTTTTTGAACTAAGAAAAACTCCTTTATACAATCTAATCCGATCAGAAAATCGTAATCAAAGTTTTCTTTGTCTATGACAAAAACATTCATTTTTTTCTCCACATCAAAAATGGTTATGTTAAGTGTTATTATGCCTTTTGCTTGTTTAACGCCATTAATGGTTTTTAAATTAGTATTGCTGGAGTAACTTGACTCATTATTGTCTATCTTCAATAACCGTGAATTTATCAATGACACATTGGAGCCGGAGTCATAGATTCCAAATACTGTGACATTTTTATTCAATACTAATTTTACTTTAATTAACGGCGGCACTATTAGTTTTTTGGATCTTCACACTGCAGTTGACATTCCAATTCCGAATTGTTAATGTGCTTTATTTGTTTAATATTTCTTTCTTTTCCACTGTTTATTTTTGTTTTAAACCAGCAGGAATCTTCCGGGTGATAGCGTGCACCTTTTTGAAGGCTTTCACAAATACTGCACTTTTCTTTCAAATGCTTTGTGTCATCTCTCTTTTTTATAAATTTCTTCTTGCCAACCAAATGTTCTAACTTGCCAAGTTCATTAAATAAGTCTTCGGTTTGTCCAATTTCCTCTTTGTTGATTCTGTCTGTTATGAAATCTGGTAAGCCGGCAGCAATTATATCAATAAGGGTTCCTTGGTCTATTGTTTTTCTTACTTCCAACATAAGTTTTTCTTTTTTTATAGCATATTCTAATAAAGATCCTGATTGATACTTGAAAAACAAAGCATACTTGCTTGTAGTCCAACCTTTATTAGCATAGGTTTGCAAAAAGTTTGATTTCCACGTAGACCACTCTGATTCTAAACTGTGCTTGACCATCATGGAAGAGTACCAATCAGCGCAGGATTTTTCAAGAAATAATCTAAATATTTCAATTTTTTCTTCATCCTTTACTATGTCAAACCTTGCACACTCTTTTTCAAATGTTTCAATCCAGTTATATGCACTTACATTTTTCCCATCAAATTTTTCAATCACAAATCTGTCTGCTAACTTCTTTACACTATGTTTTTCTTTGTTTTGTTGATTTTCGATTAATTTTTCCAGAATTTTCACCAAAGGCTCTTCTAAACTCTTTTTACCACCATTAGCTGACTGTTCTGGGGTAATTTCCTCAAGGAATTGGTCCTGGAAAATCATGTTTTCTTCCTCATCGCAGTATATTTTTAATAGAGATTCCGTCATTTTTATCCATACGCTTCTGCTTTGATGTCTTTTCTTCAATGTATTTTTCACTGTAGTAAAAGCTTTAGAAGTGTAGACATCTTTGTGATACTGTGATACTGCTTGATATTCTTCCGGAATCAGGAAAACTTTGTCATCTTGTGTGGCAATTGAGGTTATGGCAATATAGTTTGTCTTTCCGTCTATTGTAGATTTTACTTGAAACGTAAATTTCAACTTTTCCATTTTCTGACATTAAATGTCGTTTTATAAGATTGTACTATTCTTATTGATTTGGACGACACCGTTAATTAAACACAACTGGGTTTCTTTTAACTGTAAGAAAGATTTTATTGTATTAAATTACATGTAAGATTCACAATCAACAGTAAGAGTTATTCAGTAACAAAAAGAAACTTTACCTGTAAGAAAGAAACGACATTTAATGCTATTAATAACAATGTCGATTCCTAAATCACAAATAAACACTTTCTATTTAACAAAGTTTCTCTTTAATAAATTGCTTTCTCATGACAGCTGTTTTAGGTTTTCATTTACCATAGATCAACCTATAAAGTAAATGTCACGATGGCACTTGAAGCGCGGCAATATTTAAAACGAAGAAAATTATATTTTTCTTTACATATGATTGTGAGGATATCCTAAACTAATGAATAGAATGGATTTTTTAAAACAAATGTCAGCGCATGCGCGAAAAAGAAATAGATAGATTGAAAAGAAGATAGATTGAATAGAATAACGAATAACTGCGCACCGCGCTACAAATTATAACATTTAAAGGTTCTAATGTATACAAGCGTCGGTGGCTCAACCGGTAACGACTCGGTCCTCCTAACCAGAGGTACCGGGTTCAAATCTGGACGGCCAATGTACCTATGAGTTTTTCAAAAACTTACGTACATACTTACCGATTGCTTTAACGGTGAAGGAAAACATCGTGAGGAAACCTGCACACGCCTGCGAAGAAACTCGAAGGTTGTGTGTGAAGTCGACCAACCCGCACTGGGCCCGCGTGGTCGACTAAGGCCTAATCGCCCTGATTCAGGGTAGGTTCGAGCCCCTCAGTGGGGACGTATATGAGCTGTTATAATAAAGGTTCTAAAGCCAGGGTAGTCAGTGCTCTCATCATGCCACCAAGCCTCGCACCGACTGCACTGGATCCAATCTTCATCTGGCGGCTCAATTATATACTTTCATGTAAAGAGGGCATCGAATTACTTTTCTGCCTGTACCATGGATTACTAAATAGGTACTTCGCCTGTACTAGTTTGTGCGCACTCTTTGTCTGCGTACTCTTACCGTACACGAGTTTTTGATTATAAACCATGCTATCCTCCAAAACAAAAAATCGAAAACAAATAAAATTAAATCTAACGTTACAAAATAAACAATTTTTGATTTCAATTTTTTTTGAAAACGTACAAAAATCTCGTCATACTTTTTTTCCCAAATTGATCTTTCGTACTAACATTTTATTAATAATCCACATGCATAGACTTAATGAACTCACAAACTTTACAATATGGTTTAAGAAATGCTTAAAAATAACATCAAAATGACAATAATATTTTGTATACCTACATACCGGAGCAAATTAAGAACATGTTCACAAACCCAGCATGCGCTGTCAACTGACAGGTAGAGGTGTGTTGCCAGCAGAAACAATAGTTTCTCAAATACTAGACAAGCGTACTCTTTAGCAGTGCACACTTTTGGCTGTCTTTACCCTACAGGCTAGTACTAATTTATATATATACTGTTCTAGAGGTCAGATCGATTCAAACTTTGGTGATCCTGTTACTGTAATAATATTGCGAAACCATGGTAGCCTTGACCTGATGCTGCAGCATCTCCTGGAAACTGCAGGATACCCAACTCCTCATCAACTTACAACAGAGGTATCGTATTTGGGCTCACTGGAATAGTCTCAATGAATAGGTATTAGATAGAACATGCATGGCAACCTTGACCTGATGCTGCAGCATCTCTTGGAATCTGTAGGATAACCAACTCCTCGCCAACTTTCTGCAAAGGTATCGTGTTTGGGCTTATTGGAATAGTCTCATTGAGGTTTGAGATAGAACATGGAAATTTTGACCTGATGCTGCAGCGTCTTCTGGAATTTGCAGGATACCTACCCAACTTCTGACCAACTTAAAGCAAAGGTATCGTGTTCGGAATACGTAAAGTTTAAAAAGCACGAAACAAAACTTAAATTAAAAACTTAAAAACCCCCGACACAAAAACCGCTAAAAAGTAGAAAATAATATGTCTTGGTCCTTTAAGTTTAATATACACATAAGTCTAGTTATATTTTGATCTAAGAGTCGTCGTGTTGGGGGACCTCTAAGAGTCGTCGTGTTGGGGGACCTCTAAGAGTCGTCGTGTTGGGGGACCGCTAAGTCAATAAAATAAAAACAGAATGCGAACTGTTTTACTGTAGTACGACAACTAATTACTGTAGAGATCGTATATATAACTCTGCGTTCACGCACTTGTAACTCCTTTGCAGTCTTGCTATCCGCGAATCGTATTAAAAAGCTAAGTTTAAATTGTTACTAAATTCAAATTAGTAGGTCGTTCGAAAGTTTTTCTGAAACAGTTGAGTGGCATTCTATTCGTGACCGCGAGCCAGGACATAGGTCCCTTTTCTGAGTTTACATTTTTTTTTATTCACAATTGGTAAGCCCTTGGCATCATCTCAACTGATGGTAAGTGACGATGATGCCGAAGATGAAAGCGGCTTACCAAGATTTTATAGCAAGAGTGCAACATTAGATTAATCTGGTAATCTCAGACCAATAATCAGCCAGTCCGCGGTGCCCATTTTTTGATGTGAAATAAAGAGTGCTCCACGTAAGTAAGTAAGTAAGTAAGTATACTTTATTGCACGCCAAAAAAACAATACAGGACTTATAATTTGTAACATACATAGAGTGCAAAGGCGGCCTTATCGCTACGTCTTTCTTCACAACCTAGAATATGTTTTTTTAATCATAGTCTGAGCTTACTCCCCCTGACGACACGTCATTTCACAACTTAGCGGTCCCCCTAGATGCTCGCGTTAATGTCTTTTGTTTCTAATGTATATGTATTAGTTTTATACTCGTGAGAAGAGATTTTACGGAATTGATGGTACGGAACCCTCGGTTCGGGAGTCCGACTCGTTCTTGACCGCTACTAAGTTGTGATAAATAAAGACACTAGCTGGCTATCTGAGACAACTTTTTTAGGGTTCCGTAGCCAAATGGCATGGAAACCCATACGTGTGGGGTATTTATGGATAGGTCTTCAAAAATGATATTGAGATTTCTAATATCGTTTTTTTCTAAATCGAATAGTTTGCGCGAGACACAATTCCAAAGTGGTAAAATGTGTCCCTCCCCCTTGTAACTTCTAAAATAAGAGAATGATAAAACTAAAAAAAATATATGTTATACATACATTACCATGCAAACTTCCACCGAAAATTAGTTTGAACGAGATCTAGTAAGTAGTTTTTTTAATACGTCATTTATTATAGATAATGGTGCGGAACCCTTCGTGCGCGGGTCCGACTCGCACTTGGCCGGTTTTACTAAACTTACGATAATCTACCTGCCTATTAGCAAACAAATATTTTTCTTATAAAATGGTGTTATTAAAACCGTTTAAATAACTAACTTTACATCCAGGTGTTACTTGAAGGGTATGCACAGCTGGCGATCTTATCGCCACTCCTCCTGACCTTCGTTATTGACCCGTAAACTCTCTACTCTTTTTTCCGTTTCGGGTTCAAGTTAAAGTGGATATTCATTGACTAAGGCCGAGGATACTTACCTTTAAAGCAAAGTACCATAGTTATTGTACAAGTGATGCAAAGTAGCATCACTGGTACTGCCCAATGGTACCTTATTAGATATTCTTCATATCAGCTCATATACGTCCCCACCGAGGGGCTCGAGCCTACCCTGAACTAGGGCAATCAGGCCTTAGTCGACCACGCAGGCCCAGTGCGGGTTGCTTAATAGATATTACCTTAACAGATATACAAAGGGCAGTTGAGGCTGTGATTCTATAGAAAGATCAAGAATAAAATTAATAAATAGGAATAGCAGAGAAATTAAGATAGACATTAATTGCTAAATTGATATCATTCTAACCGCCTACGTGGCGTCATCGTTAATATATTCGCTTCACACCAGGAGGTCAACTTTATAAGACTCGGTTTGGTTGGTGGTAGGGCATTTTCATAGCCCGCCTGGCTAGCTTCCATAATCTTATCTAAGTTTTGCCACCAAACATCAGTGTTAACAGCATTGATGTGGTTCGGCTTGAAGATAAGATAGCCAGATCCCCATTGTGTTGGGGAATCTTGGTAAGCCCGCTTCCATCTTCGGCATCATCGTCACTTACAATCAGGTGAGATGATGCCAAGGGCTTATCGATAGTGGATTTAATAAATTCTTTTGATTGAAATGAATAGGGATTATTGTCGTACGTGTGGAGAGGTGTGGTGGTGGTGGTACGGAACCCTCGCTGCAAGAGTCCGACTCGCACTTGGCCGGTTTTTTTATAGTGTGTGTTTTTTTTTTTTTTTAAAAACATGAGTACGTTTGACTGCATCTCGCCTTATGGAGAGTGAGGATATAGTGAGGATGGTACAAGTAAACTCGAATAATGCCTATTCACTCTCGCCCTGAAGATCCCCAAATTGTAAGAGTCGGAAAATACAGTTGCAGAGTTCCACTCCATCGCTGTCCACATATATTCTCCACAGGAAACTGAACAGCTTTCTCCTTAAAAACCCATACAATAACTTGTTCATTTTCCTCTCGATCGAGTGTAGTCTTCTTTTTGCCATTTCATAGCTCGGTGGCATCTTCACTTCGTCGTTGATCCAGGGCAGTCCCACCTCATATCGCCCGTTGATGTTTTTACGGTGTCTTCGAAGCATCGTACGGCCTGTATGTCTGACTTCCTCGGTCGCATAGCCAGCGATATTCCCAAAGAGTCTGTCTCGTAGTGGTATTTTAGTAGACCTTCTATCTACTCGTCTTCATTTGCGAAAACCCTCTCATCTTGTTCTCTTGTAGTTCTCAAGTGCAGAATTGTGCCATCTTCATCAGCTCGCCCTTTGGGAAGAGTGCTATGAAGTGTCCAGCCGAGCAGCGTGAGTGAAGCTACTGGCTCGTTCCTTCTTCCGATGAGTAGCTTTCTTGACACTATTAGGTGCCAATTGTCAGCCCCAATGGAGTATTCTCGGTACCGCCTGCTCGTAGGTCATGTCTTGCACCGGCAACCCTCTGCTCGTAGTTCAAGTTCTCTCTGCTAATGGACTGCGAACCGGCTCTAGAATTCTTCATAGTGTAGGCCTCGATGTCATATTCCACGTAACCGCCTCGCCCGCGCAGACTGAGTTGCACACGTTGGCTCATTTTTTCGCTGTGATGAGGTGACAGCGTGTATGTGCAGCGGGCGTGTTGGGCCTCCGGCGTGTAGCATGCGTGCCAGTACTTCGTCGACGAGTGATATTGTTGCTCCTTCGTCCAGCAGCGCATGTGTTTCTACTTGTAGGCCTCCGGGACCCTTTACCTTCAGGAGCACCGGTCCTCTCGCCTGCATGGTTGTCGCGGACATCACCAGCTCTTCCTTGTGCTTGTCTTCTGCGATGTTGGCTCCTCTGCAGGTGCTCGTTCCGCGTACAGAAGCGCATGGTGCCTCATCTGACATTCTCCGGCGCCACATCGCTTCCGTATCTCTTCAAGCGTCTTGTCCATTATGACTTTCGGTCGACCGAAGCGTTGCTCGAGTGTACGTAGTATCACCTCAGGGTCAGTCGCTGTATACATTAGCGGCAACCGCGTTCCTCGCTTCACCACCTAGGCAGTCGCGCTAGATTTTCTGCCGGCGTAAACTGAAATAATTCAGTGGAGTCTTTAGTAAGGCAAAGTACAACGATTTGATGAGCCTGACTACAGGCGATACAGCCATCATATGGCACCAAAAATACAAAAGATTTTTATGTTAATTTGCCCCATGAAGAGTGAGGTTCGTTGTTTTTTTTATTATTGTTGATCTAAATTTGATTTCAACACAATTAAGGTACCAAATTTAAGGCTAAAATTATCGCAACAATAATTGCAGTCTTTAAAAATGTGAAAATGTTTAGTATTTTTAGGAGTAGTAATTATTATAAGAAAAATAAGCGTTGTTCTTTGGGGCACGACCATTAAGGTTTTTTAACATCTTTTGACAATTGTTTTGAATTGTTTTATTTTATACATTTTTATTGATACCACTGTCAAAAATGGTATAAAATTGTACAAAATTAAACTAATTTAAACTGTCAAATGATATTTAAAAACCTTCATGGTCGTTTCCCAAACCAAAACAACTACAAATATTTTTATAAGTGATTTTCCCCGTGACGTGGGGTTTTTGTTATTTTTTTGTAATTTTTCTAATTTAAGTTAAGTTTTTTTCTAGTTTAACTTTACTTCTAATTAGTACTGGTTTGAAACTTAATGATCTCATGTTAAATCAGAAACCTGATCTGTTTTTCTACCAAAAAATGTCAATGTTAAAGATGTGTTATACTCACTAATATAATATAGTTATGACGCTTATGACAACCTTGACCTTGTCCATAATAAAAAAAATCTTGTTCGAATACGTAAAATGCTCAGAGTATTATTTTGTTAAGATATAAGTCCTGCCCTAATCGTATTCCCAATATCCTATGTAGAAAATATTGATTATGAAATCCTTAAGGAAATTTGTTAAGTTACATATCTAAAAACCATCTTGCAGCGTGAAATTATATTTTGAAGCTTTTTTTATAATGGTGAAACTCGTATAGAAATGTCAGTAGAAAAATAATTGAAAATCGTGAGGTGCGACTAAAAGGCGAATATATTTTAAATTGTTTTTTTTTCCTACTAAACAAAAGAAAAAAAAAGAAAAATATTTTATTTACGTATCCTTTATCGCCCAACCCTGCAGCATAGTTCTTTTTTATTAACAAAATATAGTAATTATTTTATGGCAAAAAGATTCAAGAAATCGGGGAAAGCAAATTGTTTTTTGGCTCTTCTGTAAAATTTTAAAATTTGAGGTTCGCCCTTAAGTCGGTTAGGCGACGAATGGTTCCGACGCACAGAATAGCGAGGCACGCTAGTTCTACAGCAGCCCCTATACTGTACTTAGGCTTGATAGAATGTTAGCACGAAAAATTGGAAACGCTAAACACGTTAAAAAAAACCGACTACTATCGCAATAACCTAGTACAATTTTGTATTATTATTTTTGGATTTTTTTAATTTTCTAAAAAAAAGTACTACACCGATTTTTATAAAATTCATATTGTGGAACCAACTCGGGATCGCACTTTATAGAATAAAAAAAAATCGGTTCACAATCTGCGAAGGTATCGCGTAACAAACACAAAAAACACAGTCGATTTGAGAACCTCCTCCTTTTTGGCAGTCGGTTGAAAAAAAGTAGTTTAGATAGTAGTCGTTTTGATTCCCTCTTGTTTGATCCCCTCACCCCTGCCTCCAGGAGAACAACTCAGAAGGCTGTACTTATAGTTATGGTAACCTGAAAAAAACAGGACCTCAATTTGGCTTATAAAACTCATAATAAAAAATTATTGACCTATGGCCACTTTGTACTGTCCCATGGCCACTTCGTACTGTCCCATGGCCACTTCGTACTGATCCATGGCCACTTAGTACTGACACATGGCCACTTCGTACTGTCCCATGACCACTTCGTACTGACCCATGGCCACTTAGTACTGACCCATGGCCACTTCGTACTGACCCATGGCCACTTAGTACTGACCCATGGCCACTTCCTACTGTCCCATGGCCACTTCGTACTGACCCATGGCCACTTCGTACTGACCCATGGCTACTTCGTACTGACCTATGGCCACTTCGTACTGACCCATGGCCACTGCGTACTAACCTTGTTCAAAAAATATTAAATTTCTCTGTTTACTTAAAAAAATATCGCTGAATGTAAGCAAGGTCCTGTCAACATGCTTTGCATACGGAACCCAAAAAAAAAGTGATATTTACGCTTTCGAAAAAGGAAAAAAGGAACCCTTATGGGATCACTTCGATGTCCGTCTGTCTGTCTGTCAAGAGCTTCTTCCTCAGCAACTCATGCTGGTATATCAAGTTGAAATTAAAATCAAACACTTAGGTCTAACCGACCCTTGGAGCTTCTTGAAGGTTCTAAGTTAATGCAACAAAATCAAGAAGGTTCTAAGTTAATGCACCAAAATCAAGGAGGTTCTAAGTTAACGCAACAAAATCAAGGAGGTTCTTAGTTAACGCAAAAAAATCAAAGAGGTTCTAGTTAACCCAAAAAACTCAAGGAGGTTCTAAGTCAACGCGACAAAATCAAGGAGGTTATAAGTTAACGAAACAAAATCAAGGAGGTTCTAAGTTAACGCAACAAAATCAAGGAGGTTCTAAGTTAACGCAACAAAGTCAACGAGGTTCTAAGTCAACGCAACAAAATCAAGGTGGTTCTAAGTTAACGTAACAAAAATATACATCCATTTATGCCGCATATTATGACACTCCTAATTAAATCAAAATACAGCGCAGCGCGGTGTATTGTGACACACGCGGGGCAAATCTCAATAAAATGTGTATCTTTGGGTAGTAAATAAAATTATATTTTGTATCACTACCTTAAAAAGTGCGCGCCGAGTCGCGTCGCGTCTTGGTGTGAACTGACCCTTTTTAAATAATTACCATTGATGTGTCGGTGGCGTAATGGCTAGGGTCGCAGCCTCCTGTCCGGAAGGTCGTGGTTCGAGCCCTGCCAAGTATCAATGTGTTTTCGAATTTCGATTTCATATGTACGTTTATTCGACGCTCTTACGGTAAAGAAAAACATCGCGAGGAAACCTGTGCACACGTCTGCGAAGAAACTCGAAGGTTGTGTGTGAAGTTGATGGTATGGACTGGACATGTCAAAAGAAGAAGCGAGTACAAATGTGCTACAGGTTGCACCAGATCTGCTTGAACAAAAGAAAGGTAGAGGCCGCTCGCCAATAACCTGGTGGTCTAATATATAGGGGCCGGTGGCACATCGACAAGGGCCGCTACCTCCTATCTGGGAGGTCGTGGTTCGCGTCCTGCCACGTACCAATGTGTTTTCGAATTTCGATCTCGTATGTACGTTTATCCGACGCTCTTACGGTGAAGGAAAACATCGTGAGGAAACCAGTATACGCCTGCGGAGAAACTCGAAGGTTGTGTGTGAAGTTGACCAACATGCACTGGGCCCGCGTGGTCGACTAAGGCCCGATCGCCCTAATTCAAAGTAGGCTCGAGCCCCTTGGTGGGGACGTATATATGAGCTGTTGGGATGATCATGTACCTACTCAAATTCCGACCAGCAATCAAGTCAAATAACTTTATATCCCCACTTATAGGTTACGGTCTTTAAAAAAAATCATAATATCTTACATTGAATTTTATTCTGTGGTCTGATATACTACAGTGAACCAACTACATATTTCCAAAGAACGTATTTTAGGCAAGTCTTTCAGCAATCCCATACAATATAGATAATTAACGTAACTCAAGTGGCTTCATCACCATTACTTAGAAGATGGTTATCTAGATAAGATTGTCTTAACCTCTTCTCGTGTTTATAAATCGTGATTCCGAATAACCGGTCTCTTTATCTTTGATGGGTTAAGCCGTTAGCTCACACCCTTCCGCAATGTCGCAAGTGTTTAGTCGTAGCATTTAATTTACATACCAGTATAAGCTTAGTCGTTAATTCCACATATACACACGTAGCGTTTTGCTTCATCCTTCCTCATGCGAACTTCCAGGTAGTGTAATTGTGTTCCCGGATTCATATTATTTTGGGAACCTTCAAGACGAGAGTGAATAGGCACTATTTGAGCTTGCGTGTTACATTCTCGGCTGCATCGGCACTTACCATCAGGTGAAGTACAGCCAAACGCACTCAAATGTGTAATAAAAAAATAATAATACGTAGTACCTCACAAGTACTTACCTGAAACTCAGTTAACAAGATAAAATAGCCAGTTCTCCATTGCGTTGGGGAATCTTGGTAAGCCTGCTACCATCTTCTGCATCATCGTCACTTACCATCAGGTGAGATGATGCCAAGGGCTTATCAATTGTGAATAAAAAAATAAAATTAAAAAAAATATAAAAATACAAAATTCAAGATTCAAGATATTCATTCAAAATAGATGCAAATTACACTCTTTCTGATAGTCATAAAATAATGATTACTTAATTGAATTTGTAAAAAATCAAGAAATAAACAATCATTAGTTTCGAGTAACAACGTCAAAATCCAAATTATGTCATTAGAACATGAAAACAATATGACACGAGAAGTTATACATTAAAATCATTGAATGTCATTGAACGCCTTTTACAAGTGTAGGCCAGTTCACACGGACAGCACCCGGTCACGAGTATAACGCGAGAATCAGCCATCGCTCCCATCAACCATATAAAATTTACTTTGTTAGGGTTCCGTAGTCCACAAGGAACCCCTATAGTTTCGCCATGTCTGTTTGTCCTTCTATCCGTCTGTCCGTTAGCTCAGAGACTATTAGTACTAAAAAGCTGTAGTTTGGTATGCGTAATCACGCCGACAATGTGGAATAATAAAATCTTGAAAAAAAAAAAAACGAGACCTACAGTACTCGCATATGATGTGTAACATGTGACAAAATACTTATGAAATTAATTAATTATCGGGTCGTACATTCACATGGCTATGACAACCTTACTTTTCGAGACATAAAAAACGTTCGCATTTCCTGTTACACATTTCCGTCCCATTTCACGAAATCACTCCCACAAATTGCTATGCGCGAGTCCGACCCGCACTTGGTCAGATCGAATAGCGCGCGCTTTCGCGACTTCCTGTTACACATTTCCGTCCCATGTTACACATTTCCGTCCCATTTCACGAAATCACTCCCACAAATTGCAGGAAAGCGAGAGCAAAGATGTTACACATCAAAAATAACCTTATAAAATACATGTAAAGAAGGGGTGAGTTTTTTTGTTGCCGGACCCAATCGTATGGGGGAGTGTAACAGATCTTTCGACACTAATGAGGGAGGATTTCTAAAACTATTTTTCAATTTAGGGTTCCTTTATTGAAATATGAAGCTGTGGCGGCAACTGCAGTAACCACCCGCCACTGAACATTAACACAAGCAACGAGAGAACAAAAAGAAATACGACACCTAGAACACGCTATTAGAATTTCTTCAGCGCTGAGTATAAATACAGATACCGATCATCAACGATTGGTCCACGGCCGGACCCCAGGCATACCACCTCGCCTGGCGGAGATATCTCCCTTTGCTCTCGTCGAGTAGGAACGCACCGTTCGTTTCTAAAAAGCTTTAAAATGCAAATTTTTGCTTAGGTCATGTATCCCCCCCCCCCCCTACCACTTAAACCGCTATTCCTGAAATATATCTAAAAAAATGTAGATAGTAGGACAATAATCCATTTTAAAGGAAAACTGTCGCGGCTAAGTAGACTTTCTTAGTTTGGAGTAAAAGTCGACCAACTTAAGACCGCTCAGATCGACTTCGGAATTTTCTTAAATTTGACTTTTTTATCTTGTCATTTCTACTTCTGCGAAGCATTCTGCTACCGACCCGTTTTAAGGGTTACGTAACCAAACCAGAAAACCTTGTAATTTATGTCCATCTGTCAGTACGTCGTGTCGGTAGGTACAGCCTGTCCTAAAATATTAAAAAACGGATTTTGTTGCAACTACAATATTTTTATAGATTTTAAATCTTCATACAAATCGGTCAGCTGATCTATAAATTTAATGTATTATTGCATGGAAGATCCATTTTACTATGGATTTCGTGGGGAAGTCGTTAAGTATGATGAGTAACATCCATAGTATCCATAAATCCATAGTAAATTGTCAAAAAACTGGAATTAGCTCTAGATTTACCTATACAGGGTAAATAACAAAATTGGTGTATGTCCCGTTAAGCGTCTTCTACTCATCATACTGACCTTAACAGCGCATTCACAAAATCGTTTCCCATAGGATAGGCCGATTTTAATGAAAATTTATACACAAAGCAAGACACAAAATCCAAAATTTTAGATAGATTACATTTTTGAAATACTTTATTTCAAAATAGAGTTTAAAAAAACTAAAAAACACGCTTTTAAAGTACATCAGACTAAAAAGTAAAAATGATACCTAATATAAGTTGAAAATAATAATTAACAAAAAATACTAGTATTATTAAACCTGCACACGCCTGCGAAGAAACTCGAAGGTTGTGTGTGAAGTCGACCAACACGCACTGGGCCCGCGTGGTCGACTAAGGCCTAATCGCCCTGATTCAGGGTAGGCTCGAGCCCCTCGGTGGGGACGTATATGAGCTGTAATGATGACTAGTATAATTGTGAATAAGCGTGGGGCGCTCTGTGCCATATTTTTCGTCTATCACCCACACATTTTCACAATAATACTAGCGTGTTTTTTAGTTTTTTTAAACTCTATTTATTTTTTGTTTTTTAGTTCAAACTTATGAAATTATTATATTGTCGCTGATTCTTGATAAGTATACAAAGTTTGAATTAAATGTGTCTGTTTAAAGTGGGTCAAAATCGAGTCCAAATGAGTCGGTTACATACAAACATACAGGTTACAAACATACAGGTGAAGCTAATAAAAGCGTGATAAAAAGATAACTATGAAAACCTTAAATCACTATCATTTAGTGACAACAATATTTTGAAAATGTAATCTATCCACAAACTATGATTTCGTGAGTTGCTTATGTGTATTTGCGTATGTGTTAAGTTCATTAGAATCGGCCCATCCTTTTGCAAGAAGTAGTAATTTCTATTTTGTATGCGATACGATTGTGTGAATACACTCTTATGTGGTCATTTTGATTACATTTAGGAGTCCCTTATCATACATTGAAACCGTTATTTATGTTAATGGATTTACAGTAAGAAAATCGATCCCCATCAAAATCTCAACTTTGATTTTTTTTGCCATCACAAAACCTTCTTGACGCGTTCGTTACTCGAAAGTAAAAAAATCTAAATCTGTTTATTTGTTTGGGAGCCACGTTGCCACAGAGATGCATGCAAATTTTATTATATCAGCTCATATACGTCCCCACCGAGGGGCTCGAGCCTACCCTGAATCAGGGCGATACAAATACTTGCGTCAAATTATATTTGACAGTGTAGATTAAGGCGAGGTATTGATTGGAACAGTTGTCTCTGTCTTTTTCTTTACGTGTAAAGAGTAAAGAAAATAACCACACTTTTTCTCTGGTTTTTCGTTTTAATCAAAAACTACAAAGAAAGTATTATAACTTATAACATTACTCACTTTGTTTTATCATAACAAATATTGTTGTATATGTATATTTATTATTTGTACTTTAAAATATTAGTCATAACTAGAGTTGAAAGTAACGGTGTAGACCTATCTTTGGAATTTTTTTCTATAGAGGCAAAACTGATCGATTGTGTTTCTAATAGCTTTTGACTTTAAGGAAAATCATCAACAATAAGGAATTTTTTTAACCTTGGGTTTCGTATCGTTTAGAAATAATTGGCATCAAAAATAACGAAAATCTGTAATACTCCGGAACCCTTCATAGCTCGTGGCCCCACTCACACACTCGACAGGTTGTCGGTTCTATAACGTCTGACCAAATGCTGTCTTTTTTTCAATTCCAAGCACTGCGTGAACTCTGAGCTCATTAATGAAGAAATACATTTTTTACTCAAAATGAAGGGTAGAGTTGCGACTCACAAAAGTATCTTAATCGTACACTTTTTTTTTAAAGGAGTTCTTGTAAATTAAGAACGATTGACTTTGAGCGATGGATAGTGATAAATGGAAAGTTAAAAAATACACTATAACCGTTTTCCAAGATGTTAGCCACATTATTTTATCCATATAGAGAAAAACAAAAAATAGGTTTTTTTATTAAAAATTTGAGTGCGTTTGGCTGCACATCACCTGATGGTAAGTGCCGATGCAGCCGAGGATGTAACCCGCAAGCTCAAATAGTGCTTATTCACTCTTGTCTTGATAATGTGGGAATTACAGAATTTCACTGCTTGGCCGTTCGCATACTGAACGAAGATGCAAAACGCTTTGTTCGTAAAGGTGGATCATTAACGAAAAAGGGGTGGAATCGCCCTCCGCACCTGGTCGTCCGATGATGAAATGGAGAGGGAAGAATGAGTTCGTGAGCTCCAGGGAAAACCCTTCAAATTGAATCCTGTAGAACACCGATAGACAGGCGACTTTGCGGCGATGCTCGAGGCTTTGGAGCCTGTTTGATTCAAGTTCCTCGTCACCCATGGGTCTCCTTAGGTAGGTAACTCCGAGGCCTAGAGTAGTATCTGCTGTATATAGGTAGTAATGCCAGACGTAACGGGATCCTATGCGAAGCCCACACCGTCCGTCAGTCTGTCTGTCTGTCTTTCTTACTGTTAAAGAGCCTAATATCTTTGGAACTGTAATAGTCAGCCGGTTGAAATTTTCAAAGAAGATATAAAAAAAACAAAATCAGATCAAACTAAAAATCAAATCCCATACAAAAATGTGTTTTAAAATATTTTTTACTAGATTTTGCCAGCGGTTTCGCTTGCGTGAACATAGTTTCTATGACTGTCTTCAAGGATGCGCAGTGCGCAAGCCGCTAGCGGCTCGTGAACGTTGAAAAAAAGCCTTTATTGTCGTTAAAT
The DNA here is from genome assembly GCA_947284805.1 of Coleophora flavipennella. Lineage (NCBI taxonomy): Eukaryota > Metazoa > Arthropoda > Insecta > Lepidoptera > Coleophoridae > Coleophora > Coleophora flavipennella. The sequence goes on along the minus strand of OX369294.1, from coordinate 969,647 downwards.
ATATGTCCTGTCTATCTATCAAATTTCAGCCAAATACGTTCAGTAGTTTTTGCTTGAAAGAGTAACAAACATCCATACATATAAACTTTAACATCTATAATATTATTAGTAGGATTTTTGCTCTTTCGAAAAATTAGGGATGACGAATGCTAGTCATTTTAGTTACATTTTATCATCTGTCAAAAATGACATTTTGTTGTAAAAATGTTTGAAATACCTAGGCGTGACGTCATAGTTTAGCAGCGTCATTTATGTACTCATTTTGTGATTTTGGTGAATTAAAAATCGAAGACCTGATGGAAAACAAAACGAGTAAGGTTTTCCGAAGTTTAAGTAGGAGGGCAATTTAGTGATCAAGAGTTCATAATTTATTTCTGATGCTGTCGTCATCCCTAATTAACGAAACAAGTGGGAGTCGTATTTGCGCTCTGTGTTCCCAAACCGAACAAAAATACATGTTTTTTCTATTATCGGATTCCTTGATGTTTTTTTTCATATTGAAATGTATTTTATGTTGATATGTTAAGGGTTCTGTACTCAAGGCGGGGGAGGGGGGTGTATTATGGAACCCTTTTTAAGCACTCTTTCTCACTTCAGGTTATAGTGATAGATAAGACAATCCAAACAAAACGCTTGTTCAGTACTCGTGAGGGATGATAAAGAGCCAGCAAATGTTTGGAGAGTCCAGTGAGCACACATCGTAACGTGGTTCCTTCGCTCGTAAACCGACCCCCAGGCCCGGGCCCGGGCCCAATGTCTCCTGCCGAACCCTAATTAAGTGTTCGAGAGATTTACGACGACTTGAGTAAGCAACCGCTTGCTGTGTTTGTACAGACAGACTCACACCTTTAAGTCTTATTGTTTCATGGCGATAAAAAGTGACTAAAATCCAGCGCAGAACCGGTCGTCGTGGAGATTCTTGGGGGAAGCCTATGTCTAGCAGTGGACGTCCTTCGGATGATATGATGATGATGATGATGAAAATCCAAGTCGACGCTAAAGCCGTAATGGCAAAAAATAAGAAACAAATTTGTACATTCATCTCATTGACCTTAACCGCCTCCGTGGAGTAATGGTTAGTCCATTCGCTTCACACCAGGAGGTCGCGGGTTCAATTCCCGGTGGGGTCAACTTGTAAGACTTGGTTTTGTTGGTGATAGGGCATTTTCTAAGCCCGCCTGGCTAGCTACCATTATCTTATCTAAGTCTTGCCGCCAAACATCAGTGTTAAAATATTGATGTGTTCCGGCATGAAGATAAGATAGCCAGTTCTCCATTGCGTTGGGGAATCTTGGTAAGCCCGCTTACATCTTCGGCATCATCGTCACTTACCATCAGGTAAGATATAGTCAAACGCACTCAAATTTTTAATTAAAAAAGGCTCGAGCCCCTTGGTGGGGACGTATACAGGGTGTAACAAAATTGGTGTAGGTCCCGTTAACTGGGGGTTCTACTCGTCATACTGAACAACTTTCCCCAAGGGACCCATAGTCAATTCTCTAAAAAAAAATTTAGACCCTGCACAAAATTAGTCAATCAGCTGATCGATTTGTATGAAGAAAAAATATTTTTTTTGGAATTTCAGCAAAGTCGTAAAACAAAAGTTGTTCAGTATGATGCGTAGAAGCCCCAGTTAACGGGACCTACACCAATTTTGTTACATCCTGTATATGATCTGATGTGATGAGATAAAGGGTTTTCGTTTAGAGTAACAAGCAATGACTTATATATTAGTGGTAGCAAGTGAACACTGAGCCCAAAGTTTTACTAACAGAGAACGTTGGTTAAGCAAGGGCCGGTTATATCCAGTTAATTCCTGTTATCCCGATTGAGGATCAAAATGTCCTTATTATACTTTCGCGAGAATTCGTATATTTAAAAAAAGCATGTCTGTTTTCTACGCATGAGTATTTGCACCTATTGTAAGGGTTGTCACCCTTGCGTTAAGTTGCATCCTGTCCTGTGCTTTCTTGGAACCAGTGACCACGACGACGCGTGCCGCCACCAAATAAAGTGGCCCTTATCACAATGGAATAAGCATTAGGCAGTTGTTGTCTGTATTTTAAAAGAAATTGGAGACTTCCGTTCGTGTGGCCGGCACGAGTCTTGGTTTGTGATTAAGAGCATACGTTAAGCTATGCATAATGTACGTATGTGTGCCACCTGGTTGATCCGGCCTTTTTTAAGGGTGGTCTGATCTAATGAAAAAAAAACCGCTTTTTTATTTTATTTTTTTCTGTACAATAATCACTTTAAGGGAAAATCTTAATCTATTTTTACCCGACTACGAAAAAAGGAGGGTTATGTTTTTGACAGTCTATGTATGAATGTTCATCGCATTTCCTAAACCACTTAACCGATCTTGATACTTAATAATATAACATTGAATAAAAATTACCATGGCGGATTTAAAAGGTGAAATAACAAACAAAAAACATTTTTTTTTTCCATATTTATATCATGTTTGGTATCAAATCAAATGAAAGGTTTTGACAAACACATTCTATATATTATATTATATTATATTATATTTCTATTATTGTAGCGAGGTGGGGTGGCGTTATACTCTGAGCACAAAAAATATTTCATAAAATGTTAAAAAACTAAAACACGACTACGGAAAAATACGAAAACAAGAGTTTCCAAGAGGTTTTACTTTTTTAAAGTGGTAGGTTAGAAAAATATATTATAGCTAATAAACTATACATTATTGTTATGATTTGTCAAGATTACACTACATAATCTGTGGATAACACTAACTACACATTATTAAAACATCAAAATTAAGATTAACTGTCTATTTACTGAACTTTACTAAAACATCGAACCAACAGTTGGTGTCTTACAAAATATACGTTAAAGTCCGTCTTGCTCGGGCGCTTGCGTTTGAATTTCGAAGACATAACGTTCAACGTACAATACTGTGTCCAGAGGTTACAAACTCATTATATTTTTAACTCTTTGGCGTGGGTCAAACTTATTTTTAATTATGTAATTTAAATTTAAATTGTTTAAAGTTTTAATGTGTTTTTTTTGAGATTATATTTTGTTGTGTCTTCCTCTACCTAGACAGTAACTGGCAGTTCATTGTGAATAAATTAAATTGCAAACGAATGAATATAATATAATATAATACATAATGATTTGAGTTTTATTTAATATTGATTTTACGAATAAGTATGTAACTGTATCTCTGATTTCAAATGATACTATAAATAGTAGTAAACTACCTACAAAAACCGGTCGAATGCGATTCGGATTCGCACGCAAGGGTTCCAGTCCGCACCATCGTATAAGAAAAAAAGGATGTTTCGGGACCCTATTAATTTTTAGGGTTCTATAGTTATTACGGGACTATTATAGTTTCGCCGTGTCTGTCTGTCTATCCGTCTTTCCGCGGCTTAGCTCATAGACTATTAGCACTAGAAAGCTGTAATTTGGCATGGGTATACATATTAATCACGCCGATAAAGTGGTACAATAAAATTTCAGGGAAATATTAAGCTTTTTACTTTAGTACTAAATTTATGCCCCACCACTAAACCGCTATTTTAGGTCATCTGAAAATAGTTGTAAATTACTATTGGACATATAATCAATATAAAGAGAAAACTATCATGGCTGTTATTTACGACTAACTTAAGATGTGCGGTTAAATTTGTAAAAAGTTACCACCACCATGGAACCCTTGAATCGAAATGCTCTTCGTAGGTAGGTATAATATAATTTAAGAGCGCTTGAACCAATTTCGATAATTTTTATTTTTAAATGTTCGTAATAGTCCGAATAAGTGATTTAGCAAGCAAAAAAACGCCGTAAGTGACTTACAGCTCGCACACCGCGCACACTTGATATCTACACGAACTAAACCGAGGGAAACAGCTAGTTGTTAATATAAACATAGTTTTGCATAACTATGCATAGTTTTGTTAGAGTAATGGTTATAAATTTTATCAAACATTTACTCCATGACTGTGTGAATAGAAATCTTAGTACGATCTATTCTAATCATTCACTCTGGCGGGTATTTGATTTTTTTTTGTAGGTAGGTACCTACTTACTGAAAACCTACTAAAATGTTTCGACCCAAAAGTTGGTAGCCCCTGCGCCACGTGGAGACGTATGACCGTTAAAATAAGTCACCGTGCAATACTTCCTAAAACAGGGATGCATTTAGCTCAGGGTAAAATTTATGCACGTTTAATTTTTTTATTATTGTTTTTTTATGATACACAATAATTTAAAATATTAACTGACTGATTTTTTTTCTAAAGATAATACCTACCTCGTTTTTTATCTGTGACAATCGAGTACGAGTATTAAGTAGCGAGATTCTTCTTCAGAAACCGGACAGTATTTATTTAAAATGTTTGAATCGAATTTGGTCGCGGGAAGCCGCTGGATGCGGGCAGCGCAGAACCGGTCGTAATGAAAATCCTTGGGGGAGGCCTATATCCAGCAGTGGACGTCCGTCGGCTGATATGATGATAATGAACACAATTTTATATTGCTGTAACCCTAGTTTATATTGCTGACTTGTAACTCTAGTTTATATTGTTGACTTGTATTTCTAGTTTATATTGTTGACTTGTAACACTATTTTATATTGCTGACTGTAATACAAATTTATTTAAAGAATGACTCATAATACTTATGCCATATTCAAGTGATTATTATTTATTCCTAGTTGGTAAGCCCTTGGCATCATCTAACCTTATGGCACAGTAAGATAAAATATTAAATTAGTAATTTATTTATTATTTATTATTTATTAGTAAAATATTAGTACTAACATACAGTATGGACACTCCCTGCCGCTCTCTAGATTGCGACCTCACCCCCTCGTCACCCAGACTGATATAGATTGGTTACAGTTTGGTTGTGGAACGTATAGGATTTTGCCGCCATTTTGTTTGTTCCGTCATTCCTTTTTTGAAATGTCATTTCTGGTCCGTTGTATGAAGTATCCAGGGTGTGCTTATGGTAACAACGATGATTCCAAAGATGTAAGAGGGCATACAAAGATTTCCAGACGCAATACAGTGGGTAACTGGCTGGAAAATGGGAATCTTATCTTCAAGACGGAACACACAAATATGCTGTTTATTTTGATTTTTGGCGGCAGGACATAGATAAGAGGGTGGTAACTAGCCAGACTAGCCTAGAAAATGCTCTAACACCAACCAAAACACGTCTTACAAAGTTAAACCCCGCCGGAATTAGAACTTGCGACATCCTGCCTGGAAGCGAGGGAATGTCCACTACGCCACGTAGGTGGTTAAAATAAAAATCAATATTACTTAGTTCGGCCCTGTAGACGGAGCTATTGTCGTTCGTCTTTTATATTTAACAACGAACAGTAGTGATCGCTAAGAAAGCTCACCCTTCGTAATAAACTTTTTTTTAAATTTTCTACCTGGCCCAAAACACACACTTTATAACTTTTGTAATAAAGACTATTTCGAAATACCATAGAGTTGTTGTTTATTTTACGAATATGGCAAACGTTTCCCAAACTTCAGCTACGACGGTAATCTGCTATACCCAAAAAACTTACATAAAAAAACACTATTGTAACTAATTACTTACTAGTACTAAGTACTGATTTGGTTTATTAATTTGCTTTTTAAATAGCAATAAGAATACTGTTTGTTTTCCAAATATCCTACTTTTTACGAATATTATAAACGCAAAAGCTTGTAAGAATGTATGGATGTATGTTTGTCACACTTTCACGCAAAAACTACTGAACGGATCTGAATGAAATTTGGTAGGTAGACAGACTAGGAACTGGATTAACACACAGGATACTTTTTTCCACGCTCGCGAGCCACTTGCGGCTCGCGCACTTTGCACCCTCGAAAAGTCATAGAAACGTTGTCCACGCTGGTGAAGCCGCGGGAAACAGCCAGTAATAAATAAAATAATGGTAAATCTAATAGAAAACATTTAAATAAAAAATAAGCTGAACAACAGGTATATCTATTATGTTCTTGGTAAAAATTCAGTACATGGAAAACATACAAAAATATACAAATAAATCTACATGTATTGAGTTCGATCTGTGTATGTTTTTATGTTCGATATAGACTCCAAAACTGCTGGAGAGATTTTGGTGAAACTTTGGTGAAAACGCACAGTGAACCCTCAAAAGCTAGTATTTAAATAAAATAATTTATGCAATGCAAACATTCCGTGAATTAATTTGTAATTAAAAATTACTCCATACTAAGTTCTCTAATCAGGTGGTCGCAATAAAAAGTCCAAGCTGTTTCGCTTGAAGTATTATTGTTTTAAGGTTGAGAGTCATCAGGGTTTTGATCCAAAGAGGTTTCGGGCTAACCAAACAAAACCAAATGAAGTGCTAATAACCAATTTTGTTTTTTTATGATTATAATATAAGTATTTGATTAGTTTTAGTTTTAAAAATTAAAAAACGTAGCATAGAGCAGCCTACCTCTCAGTGGTTCGACGACCTGGTGAAGATCGCGGGAAGCCTCAGGACGTGGGCAGTGCTGGACCGGTCGTTGTAGAAATCCTTGGGGGAGTTCTTTGTCCAGTTGTGGACGTCTTTCGCTAGATGTTTACCACTGGCTCCCTCACTGACTGACCCTATTCATCACATCAGCTCATATATACGTCCCCACCGAGGGGCTCGAGCCTTCCCTGAATTAGAGCGATCGGGCCTAAGTGGACCACGCGGGCCCAGTGCGTGTTGGTCAACTTCACACACAACCTTCGAGTTTCTTCGACGGTTTGTGCAGGTTTCCTCACGATGTTTTGCTTCACCGTAAGAGCGTGGGATAAACGTTCATATGAAAATTAGAAAACACATTGGTACTTGGCAGGGCTCGAACCATGACCTCCCGGATAGGAGGTAGCGACCCTAGCCATTGCCCTACCGACGCTAATACGACTGACTGACTTTGTTACGCCTGTCAATACGACACTGTCAATTGTTTTTCAACGGGCGAATTAAGCGCCTCACAACTTGAACTAGTTTTCAGAGATCATATTAAACAGCTTAGAAACATTATAATCATTTCAGTCGACGTTTAATTAGATCACAACATCTTATAGTTAAATTAACTTAATGTCTCTAATGTTAATATGCTAGAAATATCAACACAGTTTGAGAACCATTATTTTTATGGCACCATCAGCCGGTCCTTTATCAAGACAAAACAAGCGAAGGGAATCGAAGGGTCGGCGTAACGTCTTTTTGCCCCAAACCCAAGACGCGACGAGTTCCTTGTCGACTGCGGCACGAGCGGGCCGAGTGTTCGCCACCCCTGGCGAATCGCCCGCCAAATTCAAACTTCACTGTTCTAAACTCAAGTTCGAATTTTAAAAAAGATTTTTGTTATTCAAATAGTGATTCTTTTTATTGTTGTGCAATATTGTGTTGGTGAAACGTATGGTCTGAAAATTTAGGTGCTTCTATTTGTTGTGTGTAATAATAGTTCTTAGTTACCTGGATTTAAGGTGCAATCTGTGATTTAGGGTAAGTGTCTTCAATTTATATATAGTAATTAGTAATACCTACCTATCTACTAATAATCAATGCTGGTATAGTGCGTGCCACTACAAAAACAAATTAGGAAGATGGTTTACAAAGTGTCCACCTATATGTCAAAAGAAGCAAAAAAAATATTGGTAACTATATATTATTTTTATATATGACTTTACTGCCCCAACGGTCATCTGTTCTACGAGCTATGTGCCCTGCCCACTGCCACTTTAGTTTAGCGATTAGAAATCATTAGAAAACGTAGCGTAGGCAGGCCTCCCACGCGGTGGACCGACGACCTGGTGAAGATCGCGGGAATCCGATGGATGCGGGCAGCGCAGGACAGGTCGTCGTGGAAATCCTTGGGGGAGGCCTTTGTCCAGCAGTGGACGTTTTTCGGCTGATATGATGATGATGATATATTATGGATAAATAACTAGGTATTTCGTACACTTCCTTCTTTGTTTTTTTGGTGTTTCACGTGGTGTATAAAGTCTCATCTAATCTTTAGTGGCGCGTATTATACACACAAAATTTACATCATCCTTATATCAGTCGAAAAATGTCCACTGCTGGACAAAGGTTACCCCCAAGGATTTCCACAACGACCAGTCCTGCTCTGCCCACAACCAGCGGCTTCCCGCGACCTTCACAAAGTCTTCGGTTCTCCGAGTGATAGGCCTTCCTACGCAACGTCTTCCAGTGCGTGGTCGCCACTCTAGAACTTACTTGATACCAGGCAACCGCCGTCGTCTATCCCTGGATAGCACGGTTAATTGCGCCACACGATAAGAGAGAAAGAGAGAGATTCAAAGGGTTATGTTGGTTAATTTGGATATCCTGTGGGATCTGCTCATTTTTGATTCGATCACTTAGGGAAACTCCGAGCATAGCACGCTCCGTTACCCTTAAGGTGACCTTGAGTCTTCTTGTAAGGGCCATAGTAAGCGACCATGTCTCGACATTTTAATGAATTAACTGCACGCAAGTAGTATGATGAAGCACTAACAAACTTCAGAAAAACAGACCAACTGGTCATTGTTATATTATCTAATAGGTAGTTGATGCGTGTGGCTTCGCCCGCGTGGATATCGTTTTTATGACTGTCTCCGAGGGTGCGCAGTGCGCTAGCCGCAAGCGACTCGCGAGCGTGGATACAGTAGCCTATATGTTAATCCAGACCCTAGTCTGTCTACCTAGATAAGATAAATTGTGAAACTGTGTACAATGACGTCACATTTAATTTATTTTTAGTTCCCAACAGGTTGCCCTTTTCGGACGTACAATATTAACATTACATTTAAAATTTAGCAAAATATTCATTTAAATTATAAAAGCATTTGTGTATGCCACTCTTTAAGTTTGCGTTTAAATTTAGCTTTATGCAATGATTTTATAAATACATGTAAATCATTATAAATTCTAATTCCGTTTACATAACAACTTTTGTTATACATATATGTAACTGGTCGCTGTCACAGAACACAAATTATATTTATATTTAGACCTTAGGTTCTTTTTCTTTTCATGTTTTTTATTAAAACATTCCACCTACCAAATTTTCATCCAGATTCCAGATACGTTCAGTACTTTTTGCGTGAATGCGTAACAAACATTCGTATATAAAAACTTTCACGTTTATAATATTAGTAGGATCATTGATATGCGATCGAGTGTATCAAATATTTTAAAATAAATAAATAAAATATTCTGGGACAAATCACACATGGTCATCTGGCCCCAAAGTAGGATTCCCTGTGTTATGGGCATAGAAGTTTCTGTTATCTGTGGTTATGGGTTACCAGAGACTGATATACATACTTATATACGTTTAAATACATACATATATAGATATATTTAACACCCAGACACAGAGCAAACAAATCTGCTCATCACACAAATGCTTGCCCTGGGTGGGGATCGAACCCACAACCCTCGGATCAGTAGTCAAGGGCACTAACCACTGAGCCACCGAGTCAGTCAACACAAATGATCAATTTTTAATTAAAAAATAATAATAATTTGGAAATAAGTTCTCACTTCTCACAGAGAAGTATCAAAGAGATGACATAGGTACATACTGAATAATCTATTACAAACATAACTCGGCATTTTAAATAATAACAATTTTACACGAGATCATTTAATTTTAGAATTATTACACTAGGCTCGAGTAAATATTTAAATATCTTGCTTGACGTAAATCTGAAACGGAAAAATGACAAGCAATAACTGAATTAAAGCAGTGTATATCAATCATTTACCAGTTCTTTGATCCACCAAGCGGGAGGCCTTCCCAGCTACGTTTTCCGGTGCGCGGTCGTCACTCGAGAACTTTAACTTTAACTTTGGGGAGCCGCTGGATGCGGGTAGCGCAGAAACGGTCATCGTGGGAATCCTTGGAGGAAGCCTATGTTCAGTAGTAGAAGTCCTTCGGCTGATATGATGATGATGATGATACCAATCATTTAGGTATATTAGATAGGCACAGAATAAAATAACTGTGTAGTAAGATGGTAATTAATAGCCTGGTAAATTCGAATCCCAACGAAGTTAAACCTACTGTTCAGTCATCATCATCATTATATCAGCTCATATACGTCCCCACCCAGGGGCTCGAGCCTACCCTGAATTAGGGCGATTGGGCCTTAGTCGACCACGTGGGTCCAGTGTGTGTTGGTCGACTTCACACACAACCTTCGAGTTTCTCCGCAGGCGTGTGCAGGTTTCCTCACGATGTTTTCCTTCACCGTAAGAGCGTCGTCGGATAAACGTACATATGAAATCGAAATTCGGAAACACATTGGTACGTGGCAGGAATCGAACCACGAGCTCCCGGACAGGAGGTAGCAGCCCTTGCCATTACGCCACCGACGCTCTTACTTTACAGTCAATGTGATCAATTTAAAGTGATTTAAATTGCTTAATAAATTTTTATTCAGTTGGTACCGCGAATTTTATCGAGGTTTGTGACGTCATAATTGTCGAAACTACAACCCAATATCTGGGGCAGCTGACTCGCGAAACAGCAAAAAACCGGCCAAGTGCGAGTCGGACTCGCGGTAAGAGGGTTCCGTACCACCACATCTCTCCACACAACTATGACAATGACACCTATTCACATTACAAACAAAAGATATCAACGCGAGCGAGCGAAAAATGTTTTTTTTTATTCAGTCCGGACTCCTAAGCACGAGTACAAATCACGCTTGGCTGGTTTTTATTATTTGTTGTTTACTTGAATATTAGTACAATAATCACAACAACTTGAATTCTAAAATCCTGTTTATGTGGATTTTTAGGTACCACGGGGCCTTAAGCTGTAGCCAAAATTTCATATAAACAAATTTCGGCCTTGACTCCATTTTTCCTGTGTTATTAAGTCATCGTCGTGCGTGCGTTCACCCCAACGGGATTCAATAATTCATTAATTTTTATTTTGTTTAGAACGTTAAATACCCTGCTCTGTAGGGTTCTTATAGGGTTCCGCACACACAAAGGGTGACCAATGGGACCGTTACTAAGAAGATTGCGGGAAGTCGTTGGATGCGGGCAGCCTTTGTCCAGCAGTGGACATCTTTCGGCTGATATGATGATGATGATGAGACATCACTTGTAAAACTAAATTAGTCACGTTCACCCCCGCCGCCGCCTTAATATCTAAAGTGTCCCGAGTTGTGACTATGGCTACTGGGGCTCGCCTTCCCCCGTCTCGCACCTCGGCCCCGCGCAATTGCGCCCTGTCTAGACAAAACGAGTACATAAATGACGCTGCAAAACTATGACGTCACGCTTAGGTATTTTAAACATTTTTAGAAAAATGTAGTTTTTGACAGCTGATAAAAAGTAAATCAGATGACTAGTACTCGTCATCCCTATTTTTGACAGGTTGTCAGTCAGAACTAAAGCTAGGCTTATACGTTTCGTTTTTTAAAATTAGTGTTTATAAATAACCAAAAAAAGGCCGAAATTAGTTTTCTATGAAAACACGTGAACGACAATAAAACTAAACTTATTAACTTCAACGAAAAAACAAAAACATATAAATCTAGCTTTAGTTCTGACCAAGAAGTTAATAGGTAAATCTGGAGGTCACACTCTAAATACCTAATTGAAGCAAAGAAATAATCCTTGAAGTTTCTCGTTACCGCTCCGTCTCTTTCTAATTAGGAGGTGTAAACAAGACGTTTAAAGGTAAAGCTCTTGCTCACACCCGCTAATTGAAAAGAGACGGAGTGGTAACGAGACATTTCAAGGCCATATTTCTTTGCTTCAATTAGGTATTTAGAGTGTGGCCTCTAGTTTTAGCTACAAACTTCTTAGTTCTGACTGACAACCTATCAAAAATTTGTCCAAATCGGTTAACATTTAAGAGGTGAAAATCATTAAGACCGTTTGTATGAAAAGTCTCAGCCTCACAACCCTCTTAAACTACAACTAGCCTTTAATAAATCACTGGACTCGATTTAACCGTACCTACAAAATAGCAATGTCTGGACATTGCATGCTAATTTATGCCGAACTTTCAATTTGGCTAACACGGTCCGCGCCCGTAAATCTCGGTGACAATTAACGGCTCCTTGCGTGCGGCCCTGCGGTTGGACGCCCCTGGCCGGTCACTTGAATGTCGTAGTGTCGTCTGGACGACGGGTTTGGTTCCCAGTGACGTGCAAAGAGTCTTTATTCGTTTGATTCGAATTTAATTAAATTGATATTGTCCTTATATTTAGGATAATTGAAAACGCTAAACACGTTAAAAAACCGACTTCCATCGCAACAACTTAATACATTTTTGCATTATTATTTTTGGTTTTTGTTAATTATCTAATAAAGTACTACACCGATTTTGATAAAATTTATATGGGACCACACGGGAAGCACTAGCTTTCAAATAAAAAAATAATCATAAAAATCGGTTCACCCAGTCAGGAGTTCTGAGGTAACACACATAAAAAAAACATACAGTCAAATTGAGAACCTCCTCATTTTTTTCCACTTTGATTAGTATCGGTCTTGTTTTCACTTGGTAGATAGAGGACGGGTTTCATAGGTACAAAATAGGGGGATTGGACTGCATCAAAAATAAAATCTGAAATATGAGTTCCTAAATTGCTCTCCTCTTGAAGATTCAAAAAACCTTACTTGGTTTGTTTTTGCATGACGTCTTTAATTTTTAATTGATCAAATTTACAAAATCAGTTCGTCAATGTCGCTTAAAATCTATGACGTCACTTGTGGGTATTTCAAACATTTTTAGAATATAATTTCGTTTTTGACAGATCATAAAAAGTAACTCAAATGACTAGCAGTCCGACCCCCTATTGGGAATTAAAAACTGTCCGCTTTGTTTGTATTTGAATTTCGAAAAAACAAATCGATTTTAGGGTTCCGTACCTCATCATACCAAATTTGTTTATTCACATTTGGTAAGCCCTTGGCCACCTCACCTGATGGTAAGTGACGATGATGTAAACACTCGTTTTATTTTTGTTTCTAATTTTTTTTTGTCTTTTTTATATTTTGCTTCATCATCATCATATCAGCCGAAGGAAGTCCACTGCTGGACATAGGCCTCCCCCAAGGAAGGTTCTGCGCTGCCCGCATCCAGCGGCTTCCCGCGACCTTCACCAGGTCATCGGTCCACCGAGTGGGAGGCCTGCCTACACTACGCTTTCCGGTGCGTGGTCGCCACTCGAGAATTTTACTGCCCCAACGGCCATCTGTTCCACGAGCAATGTGCCCCGCCCACTGCCACTTAAGTTTAGCAGTACTGAGAGCTATGTCGGTTACTTTGGTTCTCCTGCGGATCTCCTCGTTTCTGATTCGATCACGCAGAGAAACTCCGAGCATAGCACGCTCCATTGCCCTTTGGGTGACCTTGAGCCTTCTTATGAGGCCCATAGTAAGCGACCATGTCTCAGTTCCGTACGTCATCACTGGCAACACACATTGGTCGAAGACCTTGGTCTTAAGACACTGCGGTATCTGGGACGTGAAGATATTGCGAAGCTTCCCGAACGCTGCCCAGCCGAGTTGGATTCGACGATCGATCTCTTTCTCAAAGTTGGACCTACCTAACTGGACTGTTTGTCCCCTCGAAGTCGTTACCGAATATGTATACCTGCAGGTATACATATTCGGTAACAACTTCGAGTGTAGAGCCTCCAACCTTCAGAGGAGTAGGTATGACACGGACGTTTGACATAATTTTCGTCTAGTCCATGTTCATTCTAAGACCCACTTGTTGAGAGGCTCTACTGAGGCCATCGAGCATTGTGCCTAAGTCGTCCATAGTCTCAGCCATGACCACGATATCGTCAGCGAATCGAAGGTGGGTGAAGTACTCGCCGTTGATATTGATGCCGAGTCCACCCCAGTCCAAAAGCTTAAAAACATCTTCCAGGGCGGCGGTGAACAGTTTCGGAGATATAACGTCTCCCTGTCTCACCCCTCGCTGCAGCTGGATAGGTTCCGAGTTTTGATCCTGGAGGCGAAGCGACATGGTGGCGTTTTCATACAAAAACTTCAGCATTTCGATATATCGATAGTCAATTTGGCAATATTTTTCTTAGAATTGCTAAACTTAAGTGGCCGTGTGCGGGGCACATATCTCGTAGAACGGATGGCCGTTGGGGCAGTAAAGTTCTCAAGTGGCGACCGCGCACCGGAAGACGTTGCGTAGGCGGGCCTCCCACTCGGTAGAAAGATGATCTGGTGAAGGTTGCGGGAAGCCGCTGGATGCGGGTAGCGCGGAACCGGTCGTCGTGGAAATCCTTGTGGGAGGCCTTGTTCAGCAAAGGATAACTTTCGGCTGATAATATATAAGGTCTAAAAAAATTAGCTGAAACTATTTTAACTGGCACTTCTACTCATGAAACTGAACAACTTTCCCCATGAAACCCATAGTCAATCTCAAAAAAATTTTTGAACTTTCCATACTAAGTTGGCTGATCAGCTGATCGAGTTAGTATGGGAGAGCCAAATTTTTTTTTGCGATTTGACTATGGGTTCCATGGGGAAAGTTTTTCAGTTTGATTGGTAGAAGTAACTATTAAAATAGTTTCAGCTAATTTTGTTAGATCTTATATATACATATTATAGTTTCGTTACACCTGTGTAACCTAAATCGCTTAGATAGAGTAATAAGCTCGTTAACTGCTAGTCAATTGACTTACTTTTTATCATTTGTCTAAAACAAAATTTTGTTTTTAAAATGTATGCAATAGGACCGTGTGACGTCATACGTTTTCATTTTCACTGTCATAGGTACTTATACTTAAAAATTTTGTTTTATTATAAATTAAACAAACAATGCAAAACAATATGAGTAGTAATAGCTATTTAGGGAAAAACGTTTCATAATCAAATAACATTTCATAATTCCCTAAAATAGCTATTCAGTCATGTGATATTTCTATTAAAACGCTTATATTAGCTTCACCTGTATGTATGTGTGTATGTTTGGAACCGACTCCTTTGCACTCGATTTTGACCCACTCTAAACGGACAGATTTAATTCCAACTTTGTACATTTATCAAAAATCAGTAACAATACCATAATTTCATAAGTTTATCTCACTATCCTGAACTAAAAAATAAATATAGTTTAAAAAAACACATGGGTTGCTCGATATACGAAAAATATGGCACAAAGCGCACCACGCTTTTTTCACAATAATACTAGTATTTTTCGTTCTTTATTGTTTTCAGCTTATATTAAAAAATATTTTTCACTTTTTAGTTTGATGTGCTTTAAAAGCGTGTTTTTAAGTTTTTTTTAATATTTAGGTTAGCTAAAAAATTCTAAAAAGTCTATGTAAAAACTGTACTTACATTTGGAGTGACGTGAGACTTCTGAGCAAGGAGATCGAGCTTAACGTTACCTACCCAGAAGGTTTTAATTAACCAAACGTACAAAAGGTCGAACTCTAAATTAAATGAAAGTCCATCGTAATCTGTTTTAATTTTGTAATTTCACGACTCGAACCGAGGAAGTTAGAACCGCAATCCTTGGCCGGTTCTTTTGTGTAACTTCTTTTAATTTTAAATCTCCTTGCGTTGCGTTGCGCTGCGTTGCTATGACTTGTTTTGTGCCCCTATTTTTTCGTCATGTTCTTTGTAAGGGCTTGTAAAGTTTTTAATAAGAAAAATGTTAATACCTACAACCTTCGCAAGTAACTTCATAGGGTTCCGTACTTGTATGTATAGTGTTCGTCCGTCCATCTGTCTTTCAGTGGGCTGTATTTCGTGAACCATAACAGGTACTTAGACAGTTGATATTTTTACAGAGTGTGTATTTCTTTACTGCTACTATAATAGCAAATAAACACAAAATAAATAGAAATACAAGAAATTACCACCAGGTGAGATGTTGTCAAGGGTTTACCAATTGTGAATAAAAAAAAATGAGTGTTTTTAGTGTTAAATCTTATACGATGGTACAGAACCCTTCGTGTGCGAATCCCACTCACACTCTGCTGATTGTGGATGTGAATATTGACTTTATTGCTGAATAAGTATTATTTACTAGCTATTGCCCGCAGCTTCGCCCGCGCAGATCTCGTTTTTTTGCAGTTCCCGTGGGAATTTCCCAAAATCCTTTCTTAGCGGATGTCCACCTCCTAATTGCTATCTACATTCGAAATTTCAGTGAAATCCGTTTTGTGGTTTTGGCTGTGCGTGGATATACCAGTCAGTCACCTTTTGCTTTTATATATACAGAGATAACCTGCATGGTAATGTACTTTATAATGGAAATACTTGATATGTTTGTAGGCATATAGACACATACCTACGACAGTGTATCAGCCAAGTTCGTAAAGAAAAAGGGGTCATCCCCCCTCTCCTCCGATCACCTAGGATTCCAATTTACATATATGGTTTTTACTCGTGACCGGGTGCTGTCCGTGTGAACTGGCCTACTCTTGTTAAATGCATTCAATGATTTTTATTTATAACTTTTCGTGTCATATTGATTTCATGTTCTAATGACATAATCTGGTTTATATGAAGGATTTAATTTTGACGTTATTAACTAATTATTGTTTATTTCTTGATTCTTCATAAATGACATTGTTATTATTATTTTATGACTATCAGAAAGAGTGTTATTTCCACCTATTTTGAATTATTATATCAGCTCACATACGTCCCCACCGAGGGGCTGAGCCTACCCTGAATCAGGGCGATTAGGCCTTAGTCGATCACGCGGGCCCAGTGCGGGTTGGTCGACTTCACACACAACCTTCGAGTTTCTTCGCAGGCCTGTAGAGGTTTCCTCACGATGTTTTCCTTCACCATTAAAGCAATCGGTAATGATATGTACGTAAGTTTTTGAAAAACTCATTGGTACATTGGCCGTCCAGATTTGAACCCGGTACCTCTGGTTAGATGGACCGAGTCGTGACCGGTTGAGCCACCGACGCTTTTATTTTTATTTTGAATAAATATATTGAATTGAATTGAATTACCGCTTTTGAGGTATTGACGTCCAAAAATCGCTACTTTTAACCGACTTTAAAAAAAAGTAGGTTCTCAATTAGACTATAATATGTTTTTCACACAATTTCTTCTCCGGTTGTAAACCGATTTCATAATATTTTATTTTACATCACTTCCAAGTGGTTTCCATGATTTTGTTCACTAGAGAGCACATCAGGTTAGACATACAAGACTTTGTACCGTTCTTATGCCTTGCGCGTATGGGTCAGAATCGCACTACGAGTGTCTAGCTTAATCTGTTCTTGACTGTACCTTTACTGAAACATTTCAATCAGCTCATATACGTCCCCACCGAGGGGCTCGAGCTATGTACCGTTCTTATGCCTTGCGCGTATGGGTCAGAATCGCACTACGAGTGTCTAGCTTAATCTGTTTTTGACTGTACCTTTACTAAAACATTTCAAACAGCTGATATCCTATCAGCTCATATTCGTCCCCACCGAGGGGCTCAAGCCGACCCTGAACTAGGGTGTTACCCTAAGTAGACCACGCGGGCCCAGTGCGTGTTGGTCGACTTCACACACAATCTTCGAATTTCTTAAGATCTTTGGAACGTACTTATGAAATCTTAATTAGAAAACACATTTGCAGACAGGATTCGAACTAAGTCCTCACGGACAAGAGGAAGCGGCTCTAGCCGTTACGCCACCGACGCATTCAGACATGTTGGATTTGGTCACACCTGGACACTTCACACAACGGGCCAGAAATAACATTTCAAAAAAGGAATGACGGATCAAACAAAATGGCGGCGAAATCCTATACGTTTGACAACCAAACTGTAACCAACCTGTATCAATCTGGACGACGATGGGGTGAGGTCGCAATCTAGAGAGCTGCAGGGAGTGTCCATACTGTATGTTAGTACTAATATATATACCTAGATTTGGTTCCAAAGAGCAGGTCCTCCTTACCGTAGTCCTCCTTCCTATACACAAATATTTTCGTCAAATTCAAATTGAACAACAAACACAACGCAATAAAGGTTATTTGTTCCATTAACGGAAAACGCATTTACAGCTTCTTGTAAAAACGCGTTTTATTGTGGCTTTATACGGAGAAGGGATAAAAACTTGGATTCGTTTCCATACAAAACAGTGGTCTCATAGAGAACTCATAAACGGACTTTAGGTTTATACCTCGCTCGCATTACGTTACGGGCGCGGGACTACGAGGGGGGAGCGGGTGGGGGCGGGGGGCTGCCTCGTCACAATACGAGTGGCCAGGGTGAGTTGGCAAACAGATAAAGGGTTCTGTTACGTAAAATGTAGGAAAATGACAATATTTCACAAGGTTTTATTTAGTTTCACCTGTCCCGGTGTCTGTAATGAAATCTTTAAGTTATGGCGAGGTATTGATTGGAACAGTTTTCCCTGTCTTTTTCTTTATGTGTAAAGAATAAAGAAAATAACCACACTTTTTCGTTTCAATCAAAAACTAAAATGAAAGTATAAAAAATAATAACATTACTCACTTTGTATTATCATAACAATATTGTTGTTTATTTTTTTAAATTTATACTTCATAATATTAGTCATAACTTGAGTTGAAAGTAACGGTGTAGACTTTTGTGGTTGGATTTTTTTTTATCAAACTGCTCAATTTCTAATAGCTTTTGAATTTAAGTAACATCATATTATTTTTTTTTCAACCTTGGGTTTTCTATCGTTTAGGAATAATTAACGTCAGAAATATCGAAAGTTTGTTAATATTAGCGCCCTTAATTTGACCTTTTTCCCGGTTTCCGATCGAGCTGAACATTTGCATGCATTATGTATATCGCCTGACAATGCAATATTAAAAACTTATACCTAAAATTTAAGCTTTTAGAAAAAAAAGAAAAAAATATTACTCTGTTGTTTTATTATATCTTTTAGTTACCTTTTTCTACGTCATTTGCTTGCAAGGCTATCCTTATTATTATAAATGTGAAAATGTGTTTGTATGTTTATTTACTACCTCTTCACGCTTTAACACCTCAACGAATCTTGACGGAATTCGGCATACACATATCCTGTGTCATAGACAAGAACATTGGCTTCTTTTAACCTCGTACAAATAGCATAGTCTGATTCTGATACAGTTCCTGTGGAAACTGAAAAAAGACTCTTTTTGTGGTTTAATTCTTTACCATTACAACAGAGCAACGGATTGTTGTGATTTTTACACAGAAATGGTTTAGAGGGGGGAATGACACAGACAACTCTGGAGTCTGGAGAAAACTCATTTCCAGGCTCGCGAACGCCGGCGTCGCTACGGAGCAATGGATTGACGTGATTATTTTCATAGAAATAGTTGAGGGGGTGGAAAGTGATATAGACTGCTGATCAGAATAGTCAGGAGCTGCAGTATGCTCCTGCCTACCCTCGTGAGCTGCTTGAGGCTGGCGCACCATTCACCCTCAAAGAAATTCATAAAAAAGATGCCCATGCGAGCGAAGCCATGGGCACATGCTAATGAGAAATTAATGATTTATCGATCTACAAGCGTCCGCCCGCTGCTACGCCCGCAATGTTTTCGATTTTCCCGTGGGAATAAGACATATCCCAGGACCTAACCTATATGAGTGCCAAGTTTCATCCCGATCTGGCCAGTGGTTGAAGTGTGAAAGAGTAACAAACATCCATACATACAAGCTTTCACATTTCTAATATTAGTAGGATCTATACTAAGGAACCAGTTGATCAAAGAATAACTACTTCATACATCTAATGAACTGTACAGCCACGCTGTGCATACTTTAAGTGCATGCGTAGTCGGCAATACACAAACCAACATTAAACATTATGCTTACTTAGAAGCAAAGAAGAAACTTATGTCACACTTGATCAACACAAATAATTTGTGTTTGTATATGTGAAGTGTCTTGTTCAGTAATTCCTAGTTATTCACAAAGTTTCATAAGGGACAAATACTCGGGACAAATAAAACATATGGTCATCTGGCACCAAACTAAGCCTCCCTGTTCTCAAGGAACCAGTAGTTATTTACAAAGTTTCATTAGGGACTAATAGTCAGGGACAAATGAAACATGGTCATCTAGCACATAACTAGGACTCCCTGTACTATAGAAACCAGTAGTTATTTACAAAGTTTCATTAAGGACAATTATTCAGGGACAAATGAAACATGGTCATCTGGCACCAAACTAGGACTCCCTGTACTATAGAAACCTGAGACTGATATACATACTTATATATATGTTTAAACACATTTAGATATTTAACATGCAGATACAAAGTAAATAAACCTGTTTGGCACACAAATGTTTGCCCTGTGTGGGTATCGAACCCACGACCCTCGGCCCAGCAGACAGCAGTGCTGCCATCGGATCAGTCAGATTAACGTCGTTAAAACCATTTTTGCGAAAAACTATTCTAAAATGTTAATTCATTTTAAATCGGTTTTTTTTCGAACGTATTCAAAATACAGATTTTTTTATGAATACAAACGAATTGCATGATACATACAAAAAGAATAGGTTTCTAATTTAAACATTAAGGATCTCCAAAACGTAGAAAAAATATCATTACAAAATGTTAGAATGACATTATGAGACATTGTACCTTCACGTCGTTCCTATGAGGTTCATTTTCTAACGGCTTGTCTGAGAGTTATGACATCCTGGACTGAAAGGTTGAAACTGTACAGAGTGCAAATGAAAAACACAATGTTGATCTCTAGGAATGAAGTTCAATATTGCTTGTAACATGTCGACAATCATAAAAACGTTCGAAATTCAAAGTTGTTTGAATTTGGAAGCGTTAAAGGTGTGCCAATAAAAAAGAAGTTAGCTTCTTATGGTACGCGCCATTACAATATACAAGGTGAATGCGGCTCCAAAGGTGACAGTTTTATTTTTCGGATTTATTTTCTTTTTTAATTGAGATCGTTTCGATGTTACGGACGACACAGTGTCTATCGCCGATCGTTTAACCACACCCTGGACTCTTCATACAACGGGCCAGAAATGACATTTTAAAAAAGAAATGACGGACCAAACAAAATGGCGGCGAAATCCTGTACGTTCGACAACCAAACTGTAACCAATCTGTATCAATCTGGGTGACGAGGGGGTGAGGTCGGTATCTAGAGAGCGGCAGGGAGTGTCCATACTGTATGTTAGAACTAATTAATATACACTTTGGTTTAACTATGGATCTATGTCAGGATTTAAACGGAATTCTGGAACGTAAAGCATGGAGCGACTACCTGGGCCTGGTGAAGATCGCGGGTAGCCACTGGATGCGGGCATCGCAGGACCGGTCGTCGTGGAAATCCTTGAGGGAGGCCTTTGTCCAGCAGTGGACGTTTTTCGGCTGATATGATGATGATGATGATGAAAGCGTGGAGCATGGACATTTGGAGAGCGAACTCCAAGTTCTTTGGTATATTGAGATAAATGTTATTGTAGACGTCACCTGTAGATAACTATTCGAATTTGGTACAATTAGATAGGTGTATAGGTTTGCTGGATGCGGGCAGCGCAGAACCGGTCGTCGTGGAGATCCTTGGGGGAGGCCTATGTCCAGCAGTGGACTTCCTTCGGCTGATATGATGATGATGATAGGTTTATATTTTTTTAGGGTTCCTTATCCAAAGAGTAAAAAAGGGACCATATTACTAAGACTTCGCTGTCCGTGTGTCTGTCTGTCCGTCTGTCACCAGGTTGTATAGCATGAACCGTGATAGCTAGAGAGTTGAAATTTTCACAGATGATGTACTTATTTCTGTTGACGCTATGAAAAAATAAGAGGGCCCATACAACAAACGTGTTTTTGTTTAAACGTGAAGAAACTAGTGATATATCGTGATTGCTAGACAGTGAAATTTTCACATTTATTTGATCGTAATTGCATTTTCTTTGTAGCTTTTCATTATTACCAGGAGGGCATTTTTTTCATTATGGACATCGAGGGTGTGCGGTGGGCGAGCAGCCATCGATGGTGCGCGGCGGGCGGCCCGTAAGCGGCTCGCCATCGATGTTGCGCGGTGTTAGAGAACATGCGCGTTGAATGTTTACACCACAGATTATGTAATTGTAGTTTACATCTAGCTTTTCTCCAACAAAACAAATGAGAAATCTGTGCATCAATACCTTCCATTAAATATAATATGTATATATAGATTACCCGAAGGTTGTGTTTGAAGTCAATTCACCCGCTCTGGACCCGCGTGATCGACTAAGGCCCGATCGACCTAATTCAGAGTAGGCTCGAGCCCCTCGGTGGGGACGTATATGAGCTGATATGTTGATAGATTACTGGAAAGAGTGACTCCCCCGACACAGGGAACCCCACTAGGAGTGTTAGAGTATAAAATATACAAAGCTACACTTAATATGTAATTAAAGTAAGTAATTACCTGTAGGTAATGTTAACTGTGAACATATCTGTATCATAACATTTTTTTTATACACAAATATTATTTTTTCCTTAATATATTCCAATAAATTACTTACTTACTTACTTAATAGAAAGTTTTGAGTTTAATTCTACTTGAATTCGACTCCTTTTTATTAGAATCGGACCAGTATTTAAACTCTGATAATAAAATAAAAGTGAGATTTTTTTAAATACTTAGGAATAGTTTAAAAGCTACTTTCTGAAAATGAAAAAAAGGCTATTGCAGTATCTTATTGTAGAAAAAAATACATGTTGCAGGAGACCACTCTTCCATAACTAAGAAAAAACATACAGAGATACAATAAGAAAAAATTAACCAAAAACAACAACACTTTACAAATATATGCGCTACGTATTAATAAGCGCGCGTGTGTAAGTATTTATGTGTGCATGTGATTGAGTGTGTGTATGTGTGGGTGTTGTGTGTGTGGGTGTTTGTTTGCAAAGTTTGGATTCAATCCGGCATGTAGTTTTAGTATTAAAGCGGAACTACGTCGAGCCTCCTGGTGCTCCTGGGGACCCTTAAGTTATTTCTTTCCGTTTTTTGTATATCTCAATTCTTTACGGGAAAACCAGCAACCTTTAAGGCCCAGTGGTACCTAAAAATCCACTTAAACAGGTTTTTTTTTTTTTTTTTTTATGCGCATTTGGTAAACCCTTGACAACATCTCACCTGGTGGTAAGTGACGATGTTGCCGAAGATGGAAGCGGGCTTACCAAGATTTCCCAAGGTTTTTAGAATTCATTTTTAAAGTACATTTAAAATCTAGGAAAACATACAGTATTATTGAGAATAGTTACGAGGGACTATATCCACTGGAAAAACGATTTAATAAAGTTGGAAAAATGTGGTTATTTTCTTCCCTCTTTACACGTAAAGAAAAAGACAAAGACAGATTTTTAAGTACCATATATTGCGCCTTAAGATTATGTGTCATCTCTCGACACGACACTCAGGAAAGTTAATATCCGGTTAAGGAAGGAATTGACAGCAGCTTTACGAGGTGCTTCGCGCTTAAAATAACGAGAATACACAGAGAGGGGGTTGTTTACGATCGCTGCTCTATTTCTTTTCGATGGAGATGTGACGCGTTCTAGTTGATGACAGGTGAATTCGATGCAGTTTTATCAGCCTTTTATTATTTACATTTGGTAAGCCCTTAGCACCATATCATGTGACATATTTTTTTAACTTATTAATAATCACGCTCTAATTTTTTTTTTATTCAAGCTTTAATTTCAGTTCAAGGCTGATAGCATGACACGAATTAAAAAAAAAGTTGCCGACACGCCTCCTTATTGGCTTGTATTGTATTTGAAAAAAATCCGAGTGTGCTTCAGACCACACGACTGAAGTAAAACTTCTTTAGCTCCATCTAAATGTATGAAAGTAAATACTTAGTCTTCAGAAAATAATCAAATCATTTTTGTCATATGAAGGTATACACAGTTTATGAAAAGAGTTTTATTATCCTCTGAAACTGAGCAAATAGTTTTTATCTTATATATAGTTGTTTTGATAACCGATATTGTTGGTAAACAAAAATAAATAGTATCTCTCTTTCTATCTTCACTAATTCATATATCCCTCTTAACTTCCGTTCGCCTCGCCCGACCACACTTCTGTAACTCTCTCGTCACGCATCCACCAGGCTTACTCCCCAAGTCAAGCGTGTGCGTAAAGAAGTTTTACTTTAAAAAACCTGTGTAACTTGATTTTGGCTCAGTGACTGACTCGGTGGCTCAGTGGTTAGTGTTCTTGACTGCTGATCCGAGAGTTGTGGGTTCGATCCCCACCCAGGGAAAACATTTGTGTAATGAGCAAATTTATTTGCTCTGTGTCTGGGTGTTAAATATCTATATATGTATGTATTTAAACGTATATAAGTATTTATATATCAGTCTCTGGTTCCCATAACACAGGGAATCCTACTTTGGGGCCAGATGACTATGTGTGATTTGTCCCAGAATATTTATTTATGATTATTATTTATTAACTAGAACTAACACCCTTTTGAGCGTCTACTGTGTCGACATTAACGCGACGCTCGCTGTGTTGTCCTGAGAAGAATCTCACGTTAATGCAAACCACATGAGATTTAAAATAAGTAATTGAGACCGCGGTTTACGAGCCCCGCCTTTAGTGTCGCGCATACAACGTCGCACTTTTTAGGGTTCCGTGACCAGGTGACGGGATTTTTCTGTCACTTGCGTTGATGTCTTCTGTTTTCAATGAATAGGGTATCATTAAATATACTTAAGTGGAGAGATGCAATGGAACAGAACCCTCGGTGCACATGTCTGACTCGCACTTAGCCAGTTTTTTTAGAGTTTCGAAGCTAACATGGCTAAAAACGAAACCCTCATAATGATTTCGTCGTTTCAATCTGTTTGTCTATTTGTCTACAAAGATGAAGATCAACTTATCTATGACCCTAAATCAGAAATTGAGTAGTCAATGGTCTTTTTTTTCATACTTTTAAAAGAGGGATTAAAAATGTTTAAATCAAGTAGGAAGGCAGTGTTTTGTCACAATTAACAGATGTACCGTTCGTACCATTAACATAATCTGTGGTACGGTTCCCGGGATATAGCTCGTCATTCGTTTTTAATGTCCCCCCCTTGGTGTTCCTAATCTTTTCTACCAATTACTAAGACACATGAAAGCGCTCATACAAGTAAGCCTTAATTCTAAACGAAAACTGTTTTAGATATCGCGTCATGTGATAAACACTTTTCAAGTAATGACTCCGGAACCCTACACTATGCGTGGTCCGATGCGCACTTGGCCTTTTTTAAGTTGTCGCCAGTAAAAATGTAAACAAAGTGTGATGTTTCTTTGTCCGCATATACGACCTTACATGAAGTTTGTATGGTTATCGCGCTAGACTGCAGACAACCGATAAACAGTGAAAGAACACGAGCTAACCATTATTTTATACAGCATGTAGCAAAATTGGTGTAGAACCCTTTAACTGGGGCTGCTAATCGTCATACTGAACAAATTTCTTTTAACAACATATCTGAACAAAAACATTCTATAAAAACGTGCCAAATCTCGATTAAAATAAGCTTGGCCTTAAAAAGTAGTGAGATCAAATAAGGAGTCAGTCTAAATGAATAAAAGAAAACGAGTGACATGGTCGTAAGACATTTTGTACACCATCCGAAAAAATTTTAGTTATAAATTCTAGGATTCTCATAATTACCTGCACGTAGCTTATGAGATGGTGATATTTACATCGTTTTAATTGTTCCTATAGTTCTAGAAAATATATTGTGGCAGTGCTTGTCTTGCGCAATGACGAAGGCAAAGCAAGCACTCCCGTAATGCCGGATAAAATGTTCTGTGCTACTAATGGTGTTACTTAGTAACTTTTCACTATCCAATTATAGTCTATATTGGAGTATATTTTTTAATAGAAAACTTTGCTTGCTTGGCGGCTTGACTATTTAAATTTGCTAAGTTACATAATTTAGTAGCATAGAACAAAACTAATTTTATATCACGTAATTAAACACCGTTGTACAATATCTATTATTCGTAGAATTCTAAAATAAATATTTCCATTCGTAGCTATGATTTAAGAAACTACTATAGAACTTGGTACCGACCCATTTATATCTCAGTATTTTTTGTATCGAGCTAGGCTTCATTTCACATTTATTTATTTTGTAAAGCAAGATCATTTGTATCCTCTCTTTATACAAGTAATAAATAGGCTTAAATAATATATTTTTACAACACATTATTTATAGCAAAACGGTGGTAGTACGGAATCTATGGTGCATAAGTTTAAGTCGCACTTGGTCGATTTTTGATTTTTCTCTTAATACGCCCAATAACCTATTTCGATTCCAAGTTTAAAGTTTATTAGTCACCTGGAAGTGGTCTATAATTTTGATGAATGATAGTGGTAGCACCCAAAATTGTGCAAGTCCTACTCATACTTGGCCGGTTTTTGATTTTTCTCTTTCTATTAGCATAATAACTTATCTCGATGCCAAATTTTAAGTTAATAAACGGAACCCTTGTTGCGCGAGTACGACTAGCTCTTGGCTGTTCTTAGAATTTTCCCTTCGTATCCGTCCAATAACTTACCTAGATGCCAAATTTCAAGTTTGTAAGTCAACTGGAAGTGGTTTATAATTTAGATGAGTGAGTCAAATAGTCAGTGAGTCATAAATAGTGATTTTTGGACGTCAATATACAGAAATGGTAAAAAATATTTATATGAAAATTAAGATTTTAGGTGATTGAGGGGGTCTTACTACACAGAAAATTAACTACTTACACAGAAAATCTCAAGTGTATAGGTCAAACCGATTTTAAGTTACAGTTACGGGTAGGTCAAAAGTGGCCCGAAATAGTTCGTGTAATATTACCTAACCCACAGCCGGTGTCAACCTATTCTTTTCGAACTTGGCTGACACGCTGGCGTGTGTCTAGATCTAAACACTACTAAAATGACATAGAGACTAGAGTTCCCTTTTTTGCGACGCTGCGATCGATTTCATTTCACCCACCCCGTTTGCACACAGTGATGTCAATTTTTTAAAAAAACAAACAAAATTGATCAGCTGATTGACGTATAAAATTGTAAAATTGTTGTATGGAGATTATACATATGTATAATACCCCAGTAGGCCACTCAACACGTGGGTTTTAAAATGAACATGGAGAAGACGAAAATTCCAAATGTCTGATTATCTATGTCAAATGCCAGTGTCACACCACTCCCCTGATGGTTGGAGACTCTACATTCGAAGTTTTTGACGAATATGTATACAATTCAATTCAATATATTTAGTTTTATTCAAAATAGTTGCAAATTACACTCTTTCTGATAGTCATAAAATAATAATAACAATGTTATTTGTGAAGAATCAAGAAATAAACAATAATTAGTTAATAACGTCAAAATTCAATCCTTGATATAAACCAGATTATGTCATTAGAACATGAAAACAATATGACACGAAAAGTTATATATAAAAATCATTGAATGTCATTAATGCCTTTAACAAGAGTAGGCCAGTTCACACGAACAGCACCCGGTCACGAGTATAACGCGAGAGTCAGCCATCGCTCCCATCAACCATATTAGAGGGAAAGGATACCTGGGCCACTGGGCAAAGAGTAAAGAATGTATCTATATTTGGGACAAACGTTCAAGTTAGGCAGGTCCAACTTGAAGACAGAGATCAGTCGTCGAATCCAACTCGGCTGGGCAGCGTTCGGGAAGCTTCGCAATATCTTCACGTCCCAAATACCGCAGTGTCTCAAGACTAAGGTATTTGACCAGTGTGTGTTGCCAGTGATGACAAACGGAGACTTACTACGGGCCTCATAAGAAAGCTCAAGGTCATCCAAAGGGCAAGGAGGCGAGCAAAGCTCGAAGTTTCCCTACGTGATCCAATCAGAAACGACGAGATCCGTAGAAGAACTGGCCTGGCAGAATCATCAGCGCTGCGAATCTAAGGTTTCGCAGCATTCAAGCTGAGCCTGTACATTTTCCTAGCCCACCTTAAATTTAATAGTTATTGAGATTTTAAAATAAGTAGTTTTTTTTTTCTTACATTGTATTACCTGTTTTTTTTTGCTTGTGTGGGCTGTGAATAGTTGCTTATCTTATCTTATCTTCAGATCTAAGATAACCGACATGGCTCACAGATTCGCTACACTTAAGTGGCAGTGGGTGGAGCCCATAGCTTGTAGAACAGAAGACCATTGATGCAATAAAGTTCTCAAATGGCAACCACGAAATGGAAGACGTAGCTAGGGCTAGGTGGACCGAGGACCTGCTGAACGTCGCGGGAAGCCGCTGGATGCTGGCAGCGCGGAGTTCCTTGGGGGAGACCTATTTGATGATGGGGATTCCAAACTTTTTTTCGATAACTGACTAAGGGTTCCTGGAGGAATGTGGTTCAGCGTGATCAGTAAAAGCCCTATAGTGAACGGGTCCTACACCAATTTTTATACACTGTAAGTAAGTGTAACAATTATGTATACAGGGTGGGAAGGAGTACACCGACAGATTTTAACCATGGATTCCTGGTGGTATTATGAGTAAATAATGTTATATCAACACGGGTCTAAAACTGCCTTATTAACTTACTTAATTTCTGGAACAAAAAAATCACTTAACGAGAGTAATCCCTTCTAAACGAAACCTTAGTCTACATAGTGACGTCAGAGTATGACACTTGATTATTTAGAGCTCAAGACAACAAACGTCAGATAAACATCTGATATTATTAGGGCGTGTTACCCTTGAGATTTTTTGAACTTGTGAATTATTTAAAAATTAATATCTCGAAAATTAGGCTTTACTGGCCCATGTTTATATTACTTTTTTTTGTCTAAATAGGCATTAGAATCTTTGGTTATAATTTGTCGGTATACTCCTTCCCACCCTGTATATATTTTTTGGAAAAAAAGTTAAAAAAAAACCAAAGCCCAGTCTACGTAGATAGGCCTTTATTTATATGAGGCAGCGTTATTTTGGAAGTGGAAATTTAGTACGGAACCCTGTTTGTGTTAGCCTGGCTCTCTCTTGACTGGTTTTGTTTACATCAGCTCATTAAGTACCCGAATTAGGTTTTTCCATTAAAAGTAACGAAAAGGTAGGTTTAAATAAGTTGGTTCTAGATTTTAATAGGCTCTGATACTGTGTTCACAAGTACGAGGGTCGACGATAATTACATGATAACTCATAGCAGAGTGTAACAAATAACAATAAGGTGTGATAATATTTGGAGAATAATTATTTCTACTCATAATTTCTAAATATATATAACTCAAAGGTGACTGACTGACTGACATAGTGATCTATCAACGCACAGCCCAAACCACTGGACGGATCGGGCTGAAATTTGTCATGCAGGTAAATGTTATGACGTAGGCATCCGCTAAGAAAGGATTTTGGGAAATTCCCACGGGAACCGCAAAAATCGGGTACTGCGCGGGCGAAGCTGCGGGCATCTACTAGTTTTAACATAATATTTTATTTTGTTCTATAAAAATCACATACAAATTTGAACTTCTCATTGGTTCCTATCAATCACATACGCGAACTTTGTGTAAGTTAAAAAAATATAAATTTTGAAAAACCTAAAATTTGTAGGTAAGCTTTTATTTTGCATTGTCACGCGATATACATATGCGTGCAAAATTTCAGCTCAATCGGAAACCGGGAAGTAGGTCAAATTTAACTTGCAAGATTCCACCCGAACAAAGATACATACATATTGCAAGTTAAATAAAAGCTTGTAGAAATTTATGCGATTTTACCAAACAAAAAAAACATATTGTTCTGTTCTGAAAGTGGAAGCCCACCCTTAAGTATAACCACAGTGTAAGAAACCGTTCAGTGGTCCAACACCTATTACTAAACCTCCGCTGTGCATCCCTCTGCCCGTTAGTCAGCGGGCTGTATTTCATGAACCGTAATAGGTAGATAGCTGAAATTTTTACAGTGTCTACTTCTATAGTGCCCCTATAACAACATCACCATCATATCAGCCGAAAGGCGTCCACTGCTGGACAAAAGCTTCTAAGGATTTTCACGACGACCGGTCCCGCTCTGCCCGCATCCCGGGGCCTCCCGCGACCATCACCAGGTCGTCGGTCCACCGTGTAGGAGGCCTTCCTACGCTACGTCTTTATAACAACAAATAATAAAAATTAAATTAAATTTAGAATAAAAGGGGGCTCCCATACAAGAAACTTGAAAAGTATTTTTAAAAGTACATATTGTTAAATTTTGTATTATGTTAAAGAACCCTTTGTGTTCGGGACCGACTCGCACTTCGCCGGTTTTATTTCAAAGTTTGAGGTTTGACTACATGTTTCCGTCAAAGTTACAAAGATCATGTCGTCTTCTCCTTCGCCTCCTGGAATAAGTTGTCCCATACGGCTGAACAATGGTCACTATGGCAGTTTGGGCTCGACCTGCCCTGTCTCGCCCCTTACCACCCGCTCAATTGCCCTGTTTAGCGTATCCGTTGGCCGTCTATATTCTTTCCTCATCGTATCAGCCGAAAGTCGTCCAATGCTGGACAAAGGCCTCCCCCAAGGATTTCCACGACGACCAGTACTGTGGCTGCCCTTATCCGGCGGCTTCCCGCGACCCTCGCCAGGTTGATGGTCCACTGAGAAGAGGCCTACCTACGCTACGTCTTCCGGTGCATGGTCGCCACTCGAGAACTTTACTGCCCCAACTGCCTTCTGTTCTACGAGCAATGTGCCCCGCCCACTGCCACTTAAGTTACTGTTTGTGTATTTGTCTACAAAGATGAAGATAAACTTATCAATGATCCGGTGCATGGTCGCCACTTGAGAACCTTACTACCCCAACGGTTATTTGTTCTACTAGCTATGTGCCCCACCCACTGCCACTTATGTTTAGCAATTCTGCTGTTTAGCGACTGGCTTATTTAGACTCTGGTCACACCCTGGAAACTTCATACAACGGGCCAGAAATAAAATTTCAAAAAACGAATGACGGAACAAACAAAATGGCGGCAAAATCCTTAACGTTCGACAACCAAACTGTAACCAATGTGTATCAATCTCGGTGACGAGGGGGTGAGGTCGCAATCTAGAAAGCGGCAGCGAGTGTCCATACTGTATGTTAGTACTAATATACATATAATATACTTCTGGTATTGAGTACCATAACTATTTGTTATATTAGGTCGGAGAGCGACCTGGAAAGAGCTACACCGACAAGAGCATGGCTCTTAAATTGTGATGATGATGAGGTCAGAGAGAAGGTTTCTTCGTATTTTGTATGCAAATTCAAACAGGGCGAGCAAAACGAGTTGCATCTTTAACTTTCATATTTCTATACTGAAAACGCTTGCACCAAGTTTGTGATACTGACTGATACTGCTTAAGGTCCATAAACAGCACACGTTTTATTCGCGGCCAGTGTTGTGTTTTTACCTTTTTTAACAGACTTCAAAAAGGAGGAGGTGCTGTTCGACTGTATATTTTTTTAATGTATGTTCACCGATTTCTACGTCAATTGTGGACCGATTTTCAAAATCCTTTTTTTATTCGAAAGAGTATACTCCCGAGGGGGTCCCGTTGTCACCAAGTTAGGATCTGATGATGGGATCCCAGGGAAATCGAGGGCAACCCTCAAATTTTATAGGCACTTATTACGTGATTCATACGTTTTCTAAAGCTATTAAAATACTTGCGTCTGTTAGTCATCATCTCATGTTAATAAGCTGATGAAGGAAGGTACAACTCCTTAACGGTTAGGAGTTGGAGTTGAAGGAAAATTATTTCAATATTATTATACACTCGGAGGAAGAAAAACGTCTTTGATTGATTATAGATAGATATATACGTAGGTACGCATAGACCGATAGTTGTATTCTTTCAGGTTATTCAGATGAGCTGATGATGGACGATTTAACTCCTTAACTTTCATGCTGCTGAGATGATGATGGAAGCTACAGGACTCTGTATCTGTTAATGAAACACATGTATTATGATTTGATAATTCCTATTAGTGCGTAGGTGATTGGGTTTGAAGTTGTTAGATATATCATTATCAAAAAAAATAAAGAAAATAAAAATAAAAGTTAAAAAAGAACTAAAAGCCGACTTCAAAATGAAATTCACTCAAAAGTATGAAATAATATTATTATACCTTAATACAATACAATATTTTTTATTGCATCATACACAACACAAAAAAAGAAATTGGCAATATAGAAGAAAGCCTATACAATAGACGGCCTTATTGCTAGGTAGCAATTTCTTCCAGGCAACCTTTGGGTAGGGAAACAGCGATAGAATAAGTTAAGGGGCGGTGCAATAGTTAAAAACAGAAAAAAATGCAAATAACCAGTTATTATAAAATTCTTAATAGTTATTATAAATATAAATAAAATACTTAAACAATATAACAATAATATATAAAATAATAAATATATACAATATACATAAACAAACAAAAACATAAATAAAATTAATGTTTTATCTATCTATGGTAAAGAAAGGAAAAGGAAGATGGAAAAAAAGGATTTAAAAGCAGAGAACAGTGATATTATTAAATTAAATAATGAGCTTTCACAAGCCTTGTAAAAGATTGTAGCGTTGGAGCCCGCCTGATAGACTCAGGCAGCGAATTCCACATTATTATACAATACACAACATTAACCAACAATAACGAAATCAAAGGTGGGTTACGAATCAAATTAGGGGCTTGAAATATTTTTTTTGAGTTCGGTGTCAGCAAATCATCGAATCTAAAACATTTGATACGTGAGTTACTTTAGTGTGCGCTGGTAACGACCTCAAAAAAAAAATTTTGGACCCTAATTTAATTTGTACCCGCCTTTGATTTCGTTATTGTTGGTTAATGTTCTGTATTTAAGTATAAGTAATAATTATTAAAAGCGTCGGTGGCTCAACCGGTAACGACTCGGTCCTTCTAACCAGAGGTACCGGGTTCAAATCTGGACGGCCAATGTACCAATGAGTTTTTCATAAACTTACGTACATATACCTACCGATTGCTTTAACGGTGAAGGAAAACATCGTGAGGAAACCTGCACACGCCTGCGAAGAAACTCACAGGTTGTGTGTGAAGTCGACCAACCCGCACTGGGCCCGCGTGGTTGACTAAGGCCCGATCGCCCTAATTCAGGGTAGGCTCGAGCCCCTCGGTGGGGACGTATATGAGCTGATATGATGAATAATTATATTTCATACTTTTGAGTGAATTTCATTTTGAAGTCGGTTTTTAGTTTTTTTTAAACTTTTATTTTTATATCTTGTGTTTAGGGTTTGTTAACAATCTAAAACCTCTCAAACAAATCGACCAACTAATCGGCCAACTTAGTGCATATTATGGTATTTTTTGTAATTTGACCTTTAATAGGTTCCTCGCTGAAAGATGTTCGGATTAGCACAGCTGATCAATAAGTAGGTAGGTAGTAGGTACCTACATGAGAAGTTAACGTTTCTAAGGAAAGGTTTTTTAATCCACAATGGTAAGCCCTTGGTATCATCTCACCTGATGATAAGTGACGACGATGCCGAAGATGGAAGCGGGCTTACCAAGATTCCCCAAAGCATTGAGGATCTGGCTATTCATCTGGTTAATCAACGCAACTTGCCCCCTTCCACTGACTGGTAATCCTCCTTCTTAGAAGTTAGTCGGCTATGTCGCCTCCCATTCGTCTTCTAGCCCCTCCCACTAAACATTTTCTTTGTGAACAATTTGTAACGGATTGTAGATAGAAAACAATAAGAATTTTTCTCTACCTAAAAGGATGTTAAAGCACAAAGTTTTAAATAATATTCACAATTGGTAAGCTCTTGGCATCATCTCACCTGATGGTAGTGACGATGACGCCGAAGATGGAAGCGGGCTTACCAAGAGTCACGAAGATTCCCCAACGCAATGGGGATCTGGCTATCTTATCTTCAAGCCGGAACACATCAATGCTGTTAACACTGATGTTTGGCGGCAAGACATAGATAAGATGGTGGTAGCTAGCCAGGCGGGCTTAGAAAATGCCCTACTACCAGCCAAAGCGAGTCTTTACAAAGTCTGACTGAGTTAAATCGAACCCGCGACCTCCTGGTGTGAAGCTAATGGACTAACCATTACGCCACGGAGGCGGTTGTTTAATATCACGTTTGGACGCGCCAGTTATTTATTTCAGCTAAAATTTTAGAAGAATTATATTTTTAAAACTGTAGGTAAGTCCTTAATCAATGGGGAATAAAAAGGAAATTGTATGTTTGTAATAAACTTTTTAATGACGGAGAATTCAATACAATTCAATTAATTTATTCAAAATATCATGTAGACCTATGTGAATGGAATGTTACTGAGCACATTATGTACTGCATAGTTAATATAGTAGACTATTCTAAACTGTCTAAATTAAAATGAAGTCTTTAATAATCATGCAAAATAACCGCCTACTTTTTTTTAGGTCGGGTAATAAGGACATAACCACGCCACGTCATAAATAAGGACATAACCACGCCATGTCATAAATCGCATGAAATCTGACAAGTTTTGTTCTTACGCTTTTCATCCAACTGCACTAGAAACAGGGCGGGCCTCCCACGCGCTGGCCCGACGACCTGGTGAAGATCGCGGGAAGCCGATGAATGCGGGCAGCGCAGGACCAGTCGTCGTGGAAATCCTTGGGGGAGGCCTTTGTCCAGCAGTGGACGTTTTTCGGCTGATATGATGATGATGATGATGATGATGATGACTAGAAAGCGCGTTATTTTTCGAGTGTATGTATGTATGTATATTTCTTTGGCACGCTCTGTAACCTGAACGGCTGAACGGCTTGATGGATTTTGAAGTGAGAGGTGTCGTTAGATCCCGTGAGTAACATAAGATACGTTTTTACCTGACTGTACAAAAAAGAGGTGTTAAGTTTTTATGCATTTGGGTTTTTAATTTTTAATTAATCCGTTTAGTTATTGGTATTCTAACTTTCCATACAAACGTCATCGACGTAGCTGGTCAATTTGTATGAAAACTCCTTAAAAATTTGGCGTTTACTTAATTAAAAAGTGTTATGAAAAAAATCATTTTACCCGAATGATAACGTGGTTGTGTTCTTGTCCGCCATTAAGGCGGCAATATTACAGATTTTCATTATTTTTGACGTAAGTTACTCCTAAACGATAGAAAACCCAAGGTTGAAAAAACCAGGTGAGATGTTGTCAAGGGTTTACCAATTGTGCATAAAAATAAAATAAAAAATAAATGTTCCTGAAAGTCAAAAGCTAAAAAGTAGAAAGAGGTATTCCACAGACGGCACCCGCTCAAATGGCACCTGCGCTAATGGCACCTTAGGTATTCCACGTTGGGCACCCACCGATTTTTTGTCAAAATCAGTATAGTTTAATAACGTAAAAAAACATAAATTTTTTAGATTTTAATTATTTTAATATCACAATTTCGTAGTCATTTACTATAACTTAGCTGATTGTTTACGAGATTATTACCGAGGTTATAATTTTTTATGACGTTATATATTTAATATCGAGGTAAAAATAAAAAATATAATCAGTTTCTTTAACTTAATCACATAAATTCAGCCTCCTAATACAATAATATAACACTATTTGTTATGTTAATACAAAGTGAGCAATGCTATTATTTTTTATACACTATTGAGTAAAAAACTTCTAATATAACAGAGTTGGACGAACGGACGGACACATGTTTATGTTAAATTCGTTTAATATACATATCTGGCTGGTGTTTCGTTTCGTTTGAGGGGCTCCGTCCGACTCGCTTTTATTCCGAGTTTTTACTCAGTTGTTTAAAAGCAACTAGCCGTTTTGTAAAACAGCTAATTCTACAATAAGGCTGCGCCATGCCACTAAATAGGATCCGAAATTATACATATAGGTTGTACTTTACTTAAAATGTAACGTTCAAAAATTTGATTATTCGTTCTAGTTTGAAACAAGTGGCGCCATCTGTTTTAATGAGCACCTAGACACATCATTATTAGGTAATTGTACTATGTCGTTTGTGTGTTGTGACGTTGTTTCTGAATTATTTAATGTCATCAACACTTACCTCGAAACAAATTAATCTATCATTCGTTCATCAATTGCCAACAAATGTCAAAGTAGGTAAATCCTAAATCATTCATTGCGTAACATAGTCTATTTCTTAATTATTTGCCAAAAAAATATTATCGATGAGTTACGTTAGGTACATAGGTATCTACCTAACAATAAGTTGGTAGACCCATGAAAATAACTAGGTTTATATAAAGCAGTCACCGTGCGATCAAAACGTCTGCTAAAAAGAAAATGGGAATGCATCTGTAAACGAAAATCGTCGAATACCCGACGAAGTGAGCGTTGCACTTTCACGATAAAAATAAAAAGCAAGTAGCGAGATGAACCAATAGCGGCAGTTCCTATCGCCGCCACCTGATGTAGTGGCGCTGTCATCGCTAGGAGGAGAAAAACGAGCTCGAACCACGAGCGAGCGGCGAGACACCTCAGCCTTATTAGGCTTAGTACCGCTACCCGACACTGCGTCATATTAGCAGCACTATCTGCGTAGCTTAGACAAATTTTATTTTTATTTTTTTTAAGTAAAAGTACAAATTACGTTTTCGATCAGTTAGTAATAAGTGCATTTGGCATTTTGACAAATTAACTTATTTATCTTTTTTGTACTATAATTTTGTCACAAAATTGTAACCTTTTCTAGGATCGTGGAGCGATAATTTAAAATACAGTGTAAAAAGTCTGTCAAACGTCACTCGATATAACGATTCAATCTTTGAAACGTCAAAATTTTCTGGCTCCAATTGGTTTACTGTGACGCTAAATTCTGTCTGTATAACGAAAACTCTCAATAACGTCAAAAAATGCCCGGTCCCTTGAGTGTCGCTAAATAGAGTTTACACTGTAGATACAAACGTTAAATTGGATAAGAAGGTATACGTAGGTTTATGTTTTTGCTTGATATGTGTTCCCAAAACCATAGAACTCTGCGCAGGCCTTCAGTAAAAAAAGTATTGAAAACAGACGATCATGTGATCGGTCGACAGATCGAAGCGGGTCAAGCACAACAGGTGAGTTGCCGCGCATCAACTAAAAAATAAAATATCGAAATGCGAAAAAATAATAAAAATCAGGATATAAAGTGAATTGAAAAAAGTATGTTTGCGTCCCTGTTGTGCCCGGTGAGGGCGGGTAGCGGCGTCCCGCTCGGGGCGCACGTGGCGCGGCGGCGGGGCCGGCACATCCCGTCGCGGCCCGCGCCGACCGGCTGCGTTGCCCGTAACCTCCGATGACCTCATTTTTTGTTTCCTCAATGTAAATATTCGGCTCGTGTCGCCGCACGCCGCATAGTCTGTAAGTGGTCACTGAGTTCCTCCATCGCGTACAGTTTTACTTTTCGTCTCAGTTAATTAGTGGACTAAAAAAAACAAAAAAAAAACTGTCTATTGACTATCAAATTTTGACTTGCAATATTTTGAGACTTTGTGTAAAGTGTTGAAAATTAATTTTAGTGAAGCAATCCGGATTTGAAGGCTTTGTATTAATTGTGAACTCTCTCTCTGTCGCTTCAGTGTTAAGTTATGCTTGATTAATTACTTGAACTGAAGAAAATCGGAGCGTTCAGTATATCTAGGACCCAACTCAGCGTCAGTCGTGTCGTACATATTCAGGTAACTTGTGGTAGTAAATTATTTTTTTTTGCAGTTAAATTATTTTTTGGTTTACGAATTAGGATATTTTTTATATAAGCATAAAACTTTTTTAAAAATATTCTCAAAAAACGGCCGAAGCAAATAACTGAGTTTATAAGTAACGGATTTTTTTATTTTTTTTTTGCAAAAAAATGTTAGTCAAGGCAGATAAAAATAATGTAAAATTAATTTTAATTTTAAAAAATATTTTTGATCGCACACAAAATTTACGATCAGATTGTTCTTACTTTTCAATAAGTCACTGAAAATCTGAACTTAGACAAATTTAATAAAACGAAAATTATTTTTAAAGGTAAAAATTGATATGTAAAGAATACTTTTGGGTCCATTCTCTAGCTCATCTGTATTTTTTTCGCAATTTTTGTCTGACGACGAATTTATCTTAGGTACCTATAGCATCTTTTAACTACAAAAAAATTTAAGTATATTTTGATTCCATTAGTTAAGTTATCCGTGATGAGTTTCAGTTAACATAATAATTTAATAAAAATGGCAAGCATTCGAAAGATGGTCATCGAGTTCAGTTAGGTAACCGGTCTGCGAACCGCAGGGACCATTGAAAAATAATAACTCCACCATTTTCGACTTAAACTTTTTTTTTTTTTTTTATTTTTTTTTTATTGAGGATCAAACAAACAGTTACATAATAAAATATTAAAGTACCAATGTATCTTAAATGTTACTTATTATGTAGCCAACGACGTTGACCACAGTTAAAAAAATAAGGAATGGATATTACAAAACGAAATTTAAAGGAAGTTATTACACAATACTATTTGCTAACTATTTGCTAACTATTGCTAAATTTTTAACAAAACAAAAGCAACTATCTTTAGATCTACTTACATAATATAATACTTAAACTTACTTTTATTTATTTTAACTTTTTAACGCATCTAAGATATTATTCTTGTACTTATTTAAATTTAAATTACGATTATACCCTATTATGACAGTATTACGATAATTATCAAATAAAAATAAACATATAGGTAGTCTTGGTTTAAAGCTGCTGGCATAAAATATGTACTAACGTCAGAACTTCCAAGCAAATCTTTTTTTTATAAAACTAATTACGATTTGGCCATATTATCGAATATGAATGATTCAAAAGCTCTTGAAATATAATATCGTTACAAACTACGACTAAAATTTTTTGAGGAAAATTTTAATTAACATTTTTCTAGAAAAATTTCGATTCTAGCCTATTAACAAATACGAGCTGCCCCGGTTTTGCTCGCGTAGACATCGAGACTGCGTTACCTATTTGTTTAGTGTATTTTGATCCTGAAAATCCATTCTAAATATTGGTAACAAAAAAAACGTAATAGGACGTATATTTTCTGAGATTATCTCTTACAGATAAACAAACTTTATTTAATTAATTTATTTATTGATATTTAAGTATTAGTATAGATTAGATTTTAACTTGAATCTCGTCACAGCACAAATTGTGAAAATTACGATATTACCTATCTTAATACGATATTATCAATTTATCAATGTATAAGATAATTAATTAGATTCAAAATCTGTTGAAAAACAGTATTGTTTAATTAACGCGCTCAAAATAAAACAATGATGTAGGTACTTATACTTACATCCATCGGCTATTATGAAATGTAAGATTTTAACTTGAATTAAATTAAAAAATAATGTTGTCACAATTTTCGTACCGTCAAAACAAAGAGTAGCTGTTATACAACAAAAAATGTTTTTTTTTTTCTCGAAAACGGCTCTAACCATTTTCACTTTGCACGTTGTGGTTGCACCTATTGGTTTGGAGAAAAACGTGTTTGTATGGTTCTCCTACAAATGAAATCAAAACTTGCGATAAGTCACAAATGGTTGGTTATATTTGCTCATGCAACATTAATTGATAACATAATTTTTTAAAAAAATATTAAATTTTTGTATGAAAAAAAAATATTTAAAAAATGTCGACAAATTTTAGTGCTGGCTACAGTATAGGAACGCTTGGAATATAATTACAATTACCTACACTCATCCAGTATTACCAAATGTAATATATGGATTTTGAAATTTTTTATTTTTTAAAAACCACATTTGAAACTGTACCAAGGTTAAAATGTACCCACCAGCAGACACGCAATTAAAATCGAAGTGGAGTCTGAAAAACGCGAGGGTCGTCGACCCGCCCGCACCGCCCAAGCCGCCCCAGCTGCTGGACCGCGCTCTGATAAAAGAATCATAATATTAATTCATCCCGCGCGCCGCGCCCGGTCCTCGCGCACCACGGCCAGGGCAGAGTATCGTGACGTAAAGTCGTATCACATTTTATGTCGTCATAGTAATAATTATGTCAATAATTGTCCCTCTTAATGTAAAATGTCCTAACACTCGCCTCGGTGTATCTGATGTCAAAAAGAAGTTTTTGACATATTAAGGTATTACACAGCTCTACAAAAAAAATATTTTTTGTTTGCCCTGGATATCTTACCAAATTTCGATGTTTTCAAGTGCCCCGATTACAAATTTATTCATGAAAGTATTGAGAGTGCTCTTGTTTTTTGAATATTGCATAATATCCTATAGTTTTGATCAATTATTATATTATTAGCTTGTTAGTAATAACATTTATTTTCCCAGTCATGGTTAGAGATCTACGTAAAAAAACGAGAGCAAATCTTACAAAATCATTGATAGTTTCATGAATCATGAGCATAAATATATTCAAAATCGATCTTTTTTTTTTCTTTTTTTTATGCACAATTGGTAAACCCTTGACAACATCTCACCTGGTGGTAAGTGACGATGTTACCGAAGATGGAAGCAGGCTTACCAAGATTCCCCAACGCAATGGGGAACTGGCTATCTTATCTTCATGCCGGAACACACCAATGATATTAACATTGATATTTGGCGGCAAGACTTAGATAAGATGGTGCTAGCTAGCCAGGCGGGCTTATAAAATGCCCAACCACCAACTAAACCGAGTCTTACAATTAAACCCGCCAGGAATCGAACCCGCGACCTCCTGTGTAAAGCCAGTGAACTTTGCCTCTGAGCTACGGAGGCGGTTAAAATCTTATATCTAGGGCAACAAAACCACTGT
Organism: Coleophora flavipennella; assembly: GCA_947284805.1. NCBI lineage: Eukaryota > Metazoa > Arthropoda > Insecta > Lepidoptera > Coleophoridae > Coleophora > Coleophora flavipennella. Next base: position 928,909 of record OX369294.1, on the reverse strand, counting down.
AGACCAGTGTTATTTTTCTCATACAAATACGAAAAAATTTCAACGGCTTGTAAATTTGCTGATTCAAGAGCTTGGCTTTACTAAGGTATGTAGATAAGATAAACATGTTTAGAACTCTATACAACTTGTCTATCGACACCGAACATTTTTTTTTCCACAATTGGTAAACCCTTGACAACATCTCACCTGGTGGTAAGTAAAAGAGAAGACACTTTATAAGAGCAGAGTTCTAAAATCAGCAAATTCGGAGGTCGTAGACATACATTTGTCGTTTTTGTAGGATAGGAAAAAGAAAACTTAAAAAAACTCTTTTTACGTATATTCGCAAAAAATATCCCATTCACATTGAAAACTCACTGTACTTTAATATCAAAATTGTACGAATTGCTCATTGACATTGTCCCGGAGGGCGATTACGTTTTTTTGTGAATGATTGAATTTTATTTACAATTAAATTGGCACCGAGAGCGAGAGTGACGATTAAACGCCATTTAAAAATAAACTGGTGCGATGGATTTAACATGCATTCTGTTCGAGTACCTATGTTATAATGAATTAATATGTATTTTTATTGAAAAATTATTTTATACTTTTATTTTTAATAATATAATGCAAAAACTAAAAAAAACACTATGTTGAAATCAGTTTGTCAAACTTGAGGTAGATGCTCCTAGTAGTGGGCTCAAAGGAATTAAATATTGAAAAGAAAAACTAAACAAAGGAAGGACGCCAAAGCGCTTACATTACATAGTTGACTCTAAAGTGGTAAGGCGTGAACAAAACGTCTTGAGCTACAAAAGCCGCCCAAACGTAAGAATGGGAATCGGACGGGCGGGGGCGGCCCGCCTAATTTGTCTTAGGCGGAAAAATCGCACGACGATCACAAGTGGCTAGTAACGAAGTCGGCGGGGGTGCGAGGTGCGGGGGTTGGTTGGGGGAGGGAGGGGGGCTGGGGGTGGCGACGGCCCGTCGCGACTGGCGACCACGTCTCAGTCGTCCGTCTGAAGTCGCGCCGGCCGGCCGGGCCGCGCGGCAAAATACACGTTCCTCGTGCTCTTGTGATTATAAATTTTTAAAAATAAAAAGATACAAAATTCAAAATTAATACTTAAGAGAAAAAAAAACCTACCGCGTCTATTCAAAAATATTTTTAGGCATAATCCTCTCACTCTTTCAAAATAAACTGTTAGAGGTGGAAAAAAAAACATGCAAAATTTTTAAATATTTACGTCGGTTAAATTTCTAAAGAGATTAAACGTTTTGGCCGTTGATGAGAATAATTTTTATTTAAAGTTTATTTTTCTTACTGAACGAGCAACACCTCGAGTGAGCGATTGATATGTAATAATAATTAAAGTAAATAATGATAGGATAAACTAAATTTAATCGTAAGCGTTAATGTAATGTTACCTTTTCAATAAGTTTTTGACTGCCAGCGCACATTCATAGAGGACTAAAATAATCATTAGGACTATTTGTGATCAAAAGACACTGTATTAAGTGATATATTGTTATTGAAGATTATCTACAGACAAAAGGTTATTTTCAAATACAAATTATTGCTTTTTTTAGTATCTTCAAATTTTTTTATTTGCTATTTTTTTTAGTTTTAGTTGCCTTTTAGTTTAAACTTGTTAGTAGTAAGTAGGCATTTTTTATTGTAGTTTTTATTTTTTATGGCCGTCGGATATAACCTATCCACGGACTGATTTTTTGTATTGTAAGTAACTTAGCAGTTTGTAAATCTGATTGGCAATTATGATCCCTTCGTTGTTTTTCGTTATCTGTTTAATCGTAATCAATAAAAAAATGTATTTTTTCGTAATTGTTATTGCGTTTCTAGTACAGATGCCTTTTTATTTTGCAGTTTTGATTTTATTTATCTTTGTTTTTTTTTTCATTTGTAGCTTTTATTATTCTTGTAATGGCAGTATAATATTGGAACACAAAAAATATGGAAATGAGTGTTTATTTATATTTCAATACCTGGTAAATTTAGAAGTAGACAGTAGTATTTTTACACGCTACCAAATACGCTAGCGTACTAAATGTCATCATTTAGTATAAATGTCATTAAAACATTTTTTTTAGCATTATAATAATAAAATAAATGGCTCATTGCATTAATGCAGGTTATTGTTATATAAAAAAATGCCAATTTCATTACGATTCTTTTGTTTTTACATCAAAGTTTGTTCATTGCCTACTTGTTCATATATAATATTATAAATTATTTTGTTACTGTTAGATATTGCTTTTTCAATAAAAATACCTTTTTATTTTGCAGTTTTAGTTTTATTTATACCTGTTCTTTTTCTGTTTGTAGATTTTATTATTCTTGTAAGTAATGGCAGAATATTAAATAAACCGGGTTGTCTGGAAGAAATCGCTTTGAGCGATAACACCGCCCAAATTGTACCGCTATAGTTCCTTTTTTATATTGTGTTTGTTTTTTTTTATATATTTCTTTAAGTTATCTATTTTTAGTTTTTATAATTTGTTTATATTTTTTTAACTAGTGTGTACATACTGTACAATAAAGAGTATTTATCTTATCTTAAATTATCTTTCACAGTAATGAAGTCGCAATGAGATCGATTTTTAAAAGCTTTTATTTAACTTGCAATGTATGTTTGTTCGGGTGGAATCTTGCAAGTGAAATTTGAACCACTTAGCGGTTTCCGATTGAGCTGAAACTTTGCATGCATATGGATATCACGTTACAATGCATTATTAAAAGCTTGTACCTAACAGTTTTTAGGTTTTACGAACATTATTATATAAGTAGGTAGATGTGTACATGTTATGTAGCAACAAAACGGTCAAACAAGCCATTTTATCAACGGGATAGCCCGCTGGTTAACTAAACGTTTAAAAAACTTCAATATAACTCCGACGGACGGTTGGACGGCTATACGTAAGATTTCTTCAGCATGCTTTGTGCCACCAACGCCAACGAAGCCACCGATTCGGTTTCATCTAAGTTTTTGTACAGTATTTAACTAGCGGGCTAGTCCGTTGATTAAATGTAGGGACGCAAAAATTCAGTGATAACTGTTACAATTAATCGTAGTGACGTAAACTTCAGTAGTCGTTACTCCTACATGAATGATTCAGCTATTACGATTACGATTACGATTAATCGTAATTAAAAGCCACGAGCAGTAGAGCCCACGTCTTTGCCCGCGTGGATATAGGGGTGCGCGGTTTTTTTGCCCATGTCGATCCTTGAAGGTCTATTTTAAATATTGGTGAAATAATTTTTGAAATCGGATGAGTGGTTTCGGAGTTAACCTCTAACATCCAAGCTTAAATACAAAACTTTACCTTTTTATAATATGTATTAAGTATAGATTTTTTTTATACTCCACAATTGATAAGCCCTTGCCATCATCTCACCTGATGGTAAGTGACGATGATGCCGAGGATTTAACACGCAATCTCAAATAGTGCCTATTCACTAACTGAACAACTTTCCACGTGAAACCCAGTCAAATGTCAAAAAAAATTTGAACTTCACTTACTAAGTTGGCTGATCAGGTGATCGAGTTAGTATGGGAGAGCCAATTTTTTTTGCGTTTTGACTATGGGTTCCATGGGGAAAGTTGTTCAGTTTCATGGGTAGAAGCACCAGTTAAAATAGTTACAGCTAATTTTGTTACACCTTATATAATTAGTACTAACATACACTATGGACACTCCCTGCCGCTCTCTAGATTGCGACCCCACCCCCTCGTTACCCAGGTTGATACAGATTGGTTCTCGAACATATGGGACATCGCCGTGATTTTGTTTGCTCCGTCATTTGTTTTTAGAAATGTCATTTCACGACCGTTTGTATGCAGTGTCCGGGGTGCGTCTATGATCTGTCTGTCTGTCATGTTAGATAACACATTTTCTGTTTTACTTTTCTATTTTTTGTCCTCTCTGTATGTATTTATTACTTCAAGTGGGGACAACTGTGCTGGTTGCACAATTATTTTCTTTTAGTTTAATCTTATAGTTATAGGATAAACTTCAATGTATAATATTTGTTGTTCTCTTCATATCATACCAGTCGAAAAACTTCCACTGCTGAACAAAGGCCTCCCTCCTGCAAGGATTTCCACGACGACCGGACCTGCGCTGCCCGCATCGATCGGCTTTCCGCGATCTTCACCAGATCGTCGGTCCACCGCGTGGGAGGCCTGCCTACGCTACGTTTTCCGGTGCGCGGTCGCCACTCTAGAACTTCACTACACCAACGAGCAATGTGCCCTGCCCACTGCCACCTTAGTTTAGCAATTCTATGAGCTATGTTGGTTACTTTGGTTCTCCTGCGAATCTCCTCGTTTCTGATTCGATCACGCAGAGAAACTCCGAGTATAGCACGCTCCATTATCCTTTGGGTGACCCAGAGCCTTCTTATGAGGCCCACAATATGCGACCATGTCTCAGTTCTGTAAGTCATCACTGGCTACACACACTGGTCAAAGACCTTAGTCTTGAGACACTGCGTTTTTGGGACGTGAAGATATTGCGAAGCTTCACGAACGCTGTTGTTTGTTTGTTGTTCTAAATAAAATAAAATGTCTACTAATAGTGTAGGAAGACTTACCTCAGTTGCTAATTGTGATATACGAAAAACGAAATTAAACATTTTTACACAGTGACTGGTTACTGAAACAAAGTATATATATTAGTACTAACATCAAAAAAGAAATGACGGAACAAACAAAATGGCGGCGAAATCCTATACATTCGACAACCAAACTGTAACCAATCTGGGTGACGAGGGGGTGAGGTCGCAATCTAGAGAGCGGCAGGGAGTGTCAATAAAATATTTTGTTCTACAATTCTTGGTGGAATCGCATTAAATATTTTGTTCTACAATTCTTGGTGAAATCGATCAGCTGATCACACAAATTTATTTGAAAAGTATTTTTTTTTCGATTTCAGTAATGTAGTGTTGCAATAGTGATACAAGGGTACCTCGTAAGGACATCGGAACCCTAAAAATTATCTTAACGCGGGCGAAGAAGCGGAAAAAAGCTAGGTGTAAACCACAGAATAGAAGAATTCGGCAATATTGTTTCTTATCTGTGGTCTAAACGATGTGACTGGACTGGGTGCACTGGTGCTTAACTATGCTACTCGTGAAACTGAACAACTTTTGTAACACTACTTTACTGACATCGAAAAAAAAATACTTTTCATATTTGTGTGTAGCCCAGTAGGGCGGATGGTTTTTTTAGTGCAGCTCTTGTGTGGGGACCGATAAATGTTTAAAAAAAAAACGGCCAAGTGCGAGTGGGACTTGCCTACCGAGGGCTCCGTACCACCACATCCCTGGATAAGGAACCTTAAAAATAATAAATCGAAAACTTAAAAATCTGTTTAAGTTTGGGTCAATGAAGCCCTGTCATACGATACCCCTTGATTATGACACGGTTAACTCAATTCAAAATTTGGACCGCACTTCCCAGCATAATTGATTACGTACTTTAAATAAAGACTACTTTTTTAAGTGATTTAATAACAAATGTACAGTTTTCTGATTTTTCCCTATACTTGTAGTATAAGACGATATTACTTGCCAAATTTCATGGTTCTAGGTCAACGCAAAATACCCTATGAATTTTGATTCCCTTGTAAGGGGGAAAATATACGTTTTTGCTGCATAAAGGGCCGTACCCTTTTTTTACGTTAACTTAGAATTTTGATTTTTCTCACAGCTTCAAGAGACTGTAGACCGGAATATTTTAATATCAACTCGATACCTCTACGCGTTCCAGAGACAAAGGTTCTTGACAGACCGACGGACGGACAGACGGACAAAAAAGTGATCCTACAAGGGTTCCGTTTTTTCCTTTTGATGTACGCAACCCTAAAAACAGGTGTTACCGTTTACAACTTAAGGGCCACATAAATACTTTAACAAGGTTCCCCTCGGCGGTATTTATCAAAGATCAAAGATGCAGGAACGAAGAAAGCGAGCATAAAAAAGACTTTTTGTCCGGATTCTTCGGTAATCACGTATTTTTGCTAGAGAAACAGTACTCATGTTGTTCTCTATCCTTTGCTTAAGTTCTACCTGTGTCAGATTTCAGTAAAATCGGTTTAGTAGGTTTTGCATGAAAGTGTAGGTATCAAACAGACAGACAGGTAGATATACTTTCAGATTTATGATATTGGTTGTTTGTTACCATCGGGTACGTGCCGAAAAAGCATTACGTAATAAAGCTGTGGAAATCTGTAAAGGCTTTAAAATTAAGTTATACTATTTGGTGTGTCAAAGAATAGCTCTTTTTTTATTAAAAATTTGAGTGCGTTTGGCTGCACCTCACCTGATGGTTAGTGCCGATACAGCCGAGGATGTAACCCGCAAGCTCAAATAGTTCCTATTCACTCTCGACTTGCAGATGCCTAAATTATACAAATCGGGGAATACAGACGCCGGCATGCAGGGAACTGCACTCCTTGGCCGTTCGCATAATGAACGAAGAAGCAAAACGCTTCGTGCGTAAAGGTGAAACATTAACGCCAAAGGGGTATAGTCGCCCTCCGCAACTGGTCGTCCGATGATGAAATCGAGAGCGGGGAATGAGGTCGTGAAGCTCCAGGGCACACTCTCCGAAATGAATCCTGTAGAACACCGAGAGACGGGCGATTGATTTCTCAAATTGTAAAAATAAAACTAAAAAATCAACTCGATTTAAAGAGGGTACTTTGCGGTGCACTTCTGTCCACTCAAATAAAACACATGATCCCAAAGGCTAGAATAAGTAAAAACAAGTCTGTCGCTATTTATACGACTATATTAACTTATTACAACTTAGGCTTCATATAAGCCGAAAGACGTCCACAGTTGGACAAAGGCCACCCCAAGGATTTCCACGACGATCGGTCCCGCGCTGCCCGTATCCCGGCTTAGAATAGGGCCATCCCATCTCTTCCAATGAGGGTCGTAAGATACGACTAAGGGACTTCAACCGGAGGCTAAGCAGCAGCGTCCTTTTCGCTCATTGCAACACGCCTGCAACTACACCGCGATTGCAGCCAGCCTGCCAAGCGTGGCGATTATGGCAAACCCACCCTCCCCCAAAATGATCTATACTACTTAGCACTTAGTATTTAATTACTTAGGGCTTTATGTTGTAGGTACGTAGGTATGTTTCTAATCCTCTCGTAACAAATAGAGAAAGATTAAAACGAACCTTGTAGTAGTCACATATGATGTGTAACAAGTGATAAAACATTTATGAAATTAACAAATTATCGGGTCGTACATTCACGGGCCAGGCCTTCGGATAGTAGGTCATCTTTGCCTTTGGTCTCAAATTAGTCTGCATGGCCATGTTGCCTTAGTCTTCGTGACTTGAAAAAAGTTGGCATTTTTTGTTATACTCTTCCGAGGTATTTCTCGAAATCGCTCCCACAAATTGCAGGAAAGCGAGAGGAAAAATGTTACACATCAAAAATATATTTTTTTTAATTTTCTAAAACTATCCAGATGGCTCTAATGACAGGTTATCAGAAAACTAACGTCAAATAGGGATGATGACAACATCAAAAATAAATTAAGAACTCTTTGATTACTAAATTAACCTCCTACTGATTTTTTTTTTAATAATTTGTGCTCCATCAAGTCTTTTCTTTATAATTCATCAAAATCACAAAATGAGTACCTACGTTAATGCGTACCTAATATATTCACAAAATCATTTCACATACAAACTTAAAATTACTACATACATATTAAAAATGGATAGGCCGATTCTAACGAAACTTTATACTCGTAAGCAAGTTACGAGATTCTAAATTGTGTATAGATTACATTTTCGAAATACTTTATTTTAAAAAAGATTAGCGAGTTTGAAGATTGCTATGAAAACCTTGAATCACTATTATTAGGTGACAACATTTTTTATTTTTTTATCTAATCTAATCATAAACTAGAATTCCATACTTCTATATTCCACATTCTAGAGTGTATAAAGTTTCATTACAATCGGCTCATTCATTTTCAAGAATTAGTAATTTTAAATTTGTATGGGAAACGTGGAAACGCACTGGGTCCGCGTGGTCGACTAAGGCCCGATCGCCCTAATTCAGGGTAGACTCAAGCCCCTCGGTGGGGACGTATATGAGCTGATAATATGATGATGGGAAACGATTTTGTGAATACGCTCTTAATGACCCTGAAAACTACGACTTCGTGGCGTGCCTAATTACTCATTTTTAGGACAAAACGTCGTTCTTGGCAGATGACAAAAACTTAATATTAACGATATCGAGCAGTTTGTAGGGACACCGGAGCGATCACAAGCAGAGTCCTGATGCTCATTGTCCTCACGTCACAGTCTTTAAGGAGACAAGGAACTCTTGATAAGACGCTAGGTAGCCCACACACGAGTAAGAAACGTAAAAGAAATTGGAAACTTTGGGCACAGGATCTCGATTTTTGTCAGCAAATACAAAACATATGAAAGTGACATTTTGTAACTTGATTCTTCATTTCAATCTCTTCATTTTGTTAGTTGCAATACACGATTCGTTAACTTTTATGACAGAAAAAAATATATCAAGGAAACCTCTTTTTTTAAAACATAGATTTGCATTATATTTGCATTAAACCAGACATACTTATTACTGTAAATGTTCTTAGTCGATTAGTCTAAACACTCACTCACAATATGCCAGTTGGAATTTATACAATTAATTCCAGTAATATAGAAGTCATTGAATTAATTGTACTTTTTAATTGAAACGAAAAAACATTTAAAAAGTGCAAAAGAGTGGTTATTTTCTTTACTCTTTACACGTAAAGAAAAAGACAAAGACGACTGATCCAATCAATGCTTTGCCTTAAATATCCAAAGCCAAGTCCAAAGCCAATCTATCTATTGAAATTCTACAATCTTTCTAAGATTTAAAATCAAACAAGAACTAGGTCCAATTGCTTATATCCCAACCACCTTAGAAGAGTGAAACATAGTTACTGCGCCACCTATGGAACAAAAGGTGAACTTTTCATAGATTCCAAAAGCTTATCAAGCGATCATCAATTCCAAGCCCACAGCCCGTCCTAGGCTTCCGTCAAAAAGTTCTAGGTACTTGTGCACAGATGGCGCTGTGACGCACTGATGTGGTGGGTGCGCGTGCGTCGCCAGCGCTAAAGCTTTTCAGCTTATGCTACTTGGCTATAGATGGCGCTGAGCGAAGAAGCTTTGAAATGGTCAACGAGTTTATTCTAATCCTGCATAGATGGCGCTTCGATCTTGACAAATTAGTTCTTGCAAGTTTACTAGAGGGCGTTGATATCTGTTTGGGAATCATAGTAAAGTCAAAGTATATTAGTACTTATAGTGAAATATTCGTTAGTTTACGTTTGTTAACATGACTTAATTATATGCTTATTAATAATAAACTGATTTTATTATCCACAAAAATTATTAATCCATAAAAACGACAAAAGTAGGTACCAGATTCTACTCATTAAACTGAACAACTTAGTACAACAATCAGAGCATAAAATAATAAAGAATTCCCACTATTATGTATATTAGGTATGTATTATTTGCCACATTGAAGCTAATGAACAGGTCACCTGTATTATTATATAATCAACGGTTTCTACTCATGGTTCTGAACAACTTTCCCCAGGAAACCCATGGAATACTATGAACTGCATTCCAAAATATTCTGAACCCATGGAATATTCTGAAGTACATTCCAAGAATATTCTGAACCCATGGAATATTCTGAAGTACATTCCAAGAATATTCTGAACCCATGGAATATTCTGAAGTACATTCCAAGAATATTCTGAACCCATGGAATATTCCCAAAACATGAACTTTGAACTTTGAAATTGAAAATTGAACAATGACAGTTTAAAAATGGGACCTTTCATTTGGATAGGAAAACTATAGAAACAGAGCTTGTTATTATAAATGCCAAGTTATTTTTGTAATAGATTATTCAGTATGTACCTATGTCATCTCTTTGATACTTCTCTGTGAGAAGGGAGAACTTATTTCCAAATTATATTTTTTTTAAATTAAAAATTTATCATTTGTGTTGACTGACTCGGTGGCTCAGTGGTTAGTTCCCTTAACTACAGGGCTAGCATTTGTGTGATGAGCAGATTTGTTTGCTCTGTGTCTGGGTGTTAAATATCTATATACGTATGTATTTAAACTTATAAAAGTATGTATATCAGTCTCTGGTACCCATAACACAGGGAATCCTACTTTGGGGCCAGATGACCATGTGTGATTTGTCCCAGAATATTTTAAAAAAAATATTTTAATTTAAAAACTATGTTTAAAAACCTTTAACCGCCTCCGTGGCGTACATTGGTTAGTCCATTCGCTTTACACCAGGAGGTCGCAGGTTCGATATCAGGCGGGGTTAACTTTGTAAGACTCGGTTTGGTTGGTGGTAGGGTATTTTCATAGACCACCTGGCTAGCCACCACCATCTTATCTAAGTCTTGTCGCTAATCATCAGTGTAAACAGCATTGATGTATTCCAGCTTCAAGATAAGATAGCCAGATCCCCATTGCGTTGGGGAAACTTCGTAAGCCCGCTTCCATCTTCGGCGTCATCGTCACCATCAGGTGATATAATGCCAAGGGCAAAGTATATTTACATATGAGTACTAACATAAAATATTGACACTCCCTGCCGCTCTCTAGATTCCGACCTCACCCCCTCGTCACGCAGATTGATACAGATTGGGTTCTCGAACGTATATAGGATTTTGCCGTGATTTTTTTTGCTCCGTCATTTGTTTTTAGAAATGAAATTTCACGACATTTTATGCAGTGTCCAATTGTGAATAATACAAAAGAAAACTTTGTATTTTAAAATTCTTTTAAGTAGAAAATAATTACTTATTGTTTTCTATCTACAATCTCTTATAAATTGTTCACAAAGAAAATGTTTAGTGGGAGGGGCGAGAAAACGAATGGGAGGCGACATAGCCGACTAACTTCTAAGAAGGAGGATTACCAGTCAGTGGAGGGGGGCAAGTTACGTAAGAAAGGGGGCGTGGCGAGACGTGTGGGAGGCCTTATCGGCTATTGGTAGGAGGTTGAGTTTTGATGTTTATAGAAATAAATAGGCTTTTACCAGTAAGTGTGCTATTAGTGAGAATAGGTTACCCATTTAGGGCCGACTTTGAAGAGAATGTACTACTTAAATGAACTCTACTGCCACAGTACACCTATAATACATAAGCATAACACAGCAGTCATTTAAATAAAATAAAACTAAAATTAACCTTAAATAAACTTCAAAAAATCTAATTGTTCTAATTTTCTTCAAAAAATACAAAAATTAATTTAACGTTGTAGATTTATGTATAGGTAATTATCAACCTGTGTTTTGCTGTACTCAGCTGAGTACAGTGGGCGGGCATGGGTTAAAACATGCCAAGTGCGTATCAGACCAAGCAAAGTGTAGGGTTCCGCTGCAGTCATTACTTCATAGTTTGAAAACTGTTCATCACAGGATGGGTCATCGTCATCATCATCATCAAATCAGCATCAAAACGTGATTGTGAACGTGAACCAATGTGATTTCGAATTTAGATTTCATATGTATATACGTTTATCCGACGCTCTTACGGTGAAGGAAAACATCGTGAGAAAACCTGCACACGCCTGCGAAGAAACTCGAAGGTTGTGTGTTAAGTCGACCAACCCGCACTGGGCCCGCGTGGTCAACTATGGCCCGATAGCCCTAATTCAGGGTAGGCTCTAGCCCCTCGGTGGGGACGTATATGAGCTGATATGATGATGTAAAAGATATTGAATACAAACCCAACTTTTTTTAACTAGTTAAAATAGTATTATTTTTGTGCTTTCAAAACTATTAGGATCGATTCATACTCGCCGGGTGACGTAAGACAGTGGGCGTGGCGCGCAAGCAGTTGGCGCTCACTTGCGCAAGACAGGAGGCGGGGCTTAAGCTGCCAAGATTCGACTCAAGACAAGGAGCGCGGTATAGAATTCGCAAGATACTTTGGTTCAACTAGGGTTACCGGTTAAATCTGGTCTAGACCGGATTTTAAGAGTATAGACCGGACTCCGCCCAGATTTCATGTGAAGAATTCTACAGTAAAATTTCTACAAAAAAGATTTTTTTAAAGCTGTTGTTAGTGGACAGTGTAGACTGTAGGTTGAGTGCCTTCCGTACTCGCCCCCCCTGCCCGGTGAAGTTGTAAAGGCCCCCACGGCCAAAAACAAGCTTGTCCTTTCGAAAAAAAAAAAAAGGTTATTGGACAGAATTATAAGAACAAATAGTACAGATGATATTATAATAAAGATAAATAAATAGTAGTTACTATCTACTAAGTTTTATTTTCGGCAAAAGACCGGTTTTTTTTACAGAAATCGGAATTTTTTTTAGACTTTCAACCAGTTTTTCAATTTAAAGTCCTGGTAACCCTAGGTTCAACGGATGTATAATATGGTTCTCTCTCACCAGGTAGATTACCTATTAGGGTTTTGTACGAAATCAGTGACAGAAACTGTTAGATTTATATTGGTTGACGTATAAAGATAGATTTTGATAAAAAAAAATTGATTTTTTTAAGAACAAGTTCTGATACAAATACTTTTTAACAAACTAAAAAAAACCTTTTTAAACGACTTCAAAAAAAAGGAGGAGGTTTCTCAATTCGACCGTACATATATATTTTTATTTATGTGTGTTCGCGGATAACTTCGTTGTTTATTAACCGATTTTGATGATTCTTTTTTTGTTGGAAAGGAGATATCCCAAGGGTGGTACCATGATAAGGAAACCAGGATTTGATGATGGCATTCCAGAGAAATCGAGAAGAACCTTCAAAAATCGTAGTGGCGACTAGTGCGTTAGAAGTCGTTTTTTTTTGTTTAAAATTTTAAGTCTAACTAAGCTACACTACACTAAGATAGGTAAATAGATACCTACATAACTTTAAGTCGGTGCCAATCAAACAAAGAGGAAAATTAATTATTACGTAAAGTAAAATATGGTAAGGTAACCTGCACACAACCTGCGAAGAAACACGAAGGGTGTGTGTGAAGTCGACTAACCCTCACTGGGCCCGCGTGGTCGACTAAGGCCCGATCGCCCTAATTCAGGGTAGGCTCGAGCCCCTCGGTGGGGACGTATATGAGCTGATATGATATGAATGATATGAATGCGCGGCAGCGGCGTCGTGACGCGTCCCTTTGCTGAGTTTTCTGGAAATGCCAAAAGTTCCGTATGTTTGTTGGCGCCGCCTAAAAATTGTTAAGGTACCTATTAATTGTTTAGGTACCTATTAATTGTTTAGGTACCTATAATTGCATTAGTGTAGGAGCTTAATTGGACTAAAAGGTTCTTTTTTATTTTTCGCTTTTCATTTTTTTTTTCGTCGATTTAATTTTTTGTTAAAAAGTTTTTTTTTTGTGGCTGAACTATACTGATTAATATCTTCTTATTTTTTGATGACCTACTTTTAACACGTCTCGTCTGCATCATCAGACCCTCAATAATGAATGCGAGGTCGGAGGCCGGTAGGTTTTTACAAGCTTTCATTTAACTTACAATTTAGGTATGTTTGTTCGGGTGGAATCTTGCTACTCAATTTTGAAGCAGATGTCTTGAACCGATTGAGCTGAAATTTTGTATACCCGTTCAGATTGAATTACAATGCATGGTTAACTATGTGACGTCATTCTAAATCCAACATGGCGGTACACCCAAAATGGCGGATTAGTTGTTTTTAATGCACTCCTACAATATGGGTATCAAATGAAAGGGTTTACTGAGAAGAATACGAACGTATGTAGGTTTTTTAAAAAAATATTTAGTTATGTTAGATGTTAAACATCATAATATGCGACTAATATAAGGCTCGCTCGTTTTTTTTTCTACGAAATAACTATGTGTATCATCAGAAAATATGTTCAGTACCATTGTTCTTCAGAACTAGGGCTGGAATGCCATCAGGACCACTAGCCTTATTCACATCTAGGCTGCACAGTAGGATTAAAGTTTACCGCATGGAGGCATCTGAGGTGGTGTATGATTTGCAGTGTCCAGGTGCGAATATTCAGCCAAAATAGAGGCAAATAAATTTGCCTTGTCGGCAGCGCAGTGAGCCAACGATCCGTGAAAACAAACTTCTACCGCTCATCAGTAGAAGTCCCAGTTATCTGCTCATCTTATACCAATGTTGTTACTGTTGGTACAGCCCGCGCCGAACTGCTGCGGATGGTGGCGCATCGGGAGCCGGGTCGTTCCTTTCCCTCTAATATGGTTGAGAGGAGCGATGGCTGACTCTCGCGTCATACTCGTGACCGGGGCTGTCCCTGTGAACTGGCCTACACTTGTCAAAGGCGTTCATGACATTCAATAATTTTAATGTATAACTTCTCGTGTCATATTGTTTTCATGTTCTAATGACAATATTTGTTTTTTTTATCACGGATTGGATTTTGACGTTATTAACGAATGATTTATTATTTCTTGATTTTTTACAAATGAAACTATGTAATCACTATTTTATGACTAGTGTAATTGAAGAGTGTAATTGGCATCTATTTTGAATAAATATCTTGAATCTTTATTACGGCTCTGAAGTTGGTCGCAAGACATGTCGCAGTAGTACACTTTGGGTGTAAGTAGGACGTAAAGGCACCGGCGCCGGCACCGGTGGACCGATGACCTGGTGAAGATCGAGGGAAGCCGATGGATTCGGGCAGCGCAGGACCGGTCGTCGTGGAAATCCTTGGGGGAGGCCTTTGTCCAGCCGTGGACGATTTGTGGCTGATATGATGATGATGATGAAAGGCACCGGCGCAGTAAGCACTCGCATCAAAGTTCAGATCAGTAATAGAGTATGGCGCGAGCTGTAAGTAATAAAGAGGTATATACACGTATCAGTTACTTAACAGTTGCTGCTCCTAGGAAAGAAAAATAATACCATAAGTACGTGGGTACCTTAGTGTTGTGTAGGTATGTTTCTCAAATTAACATCTAAATGAATAATCCTTACTAATTATTATTCTTACTAAGTAATATTTATTACAAATGTGTGAAAGTGTTTGTTTGTTTGTTACCTTTTCACGCTTCACTTAACCAATCTTGATGAAATTTGGCATGCAGGTAGCCTGTGTCACGGGGAAGGACATAGGCTACTTTTTATGGCGTGAAAATAGCATAGTCCAATGCAGTTTCTGAGGCAACTAAAAAAAACTTTTTTTTTGTTTCTTTAACATTGCAACGGAACAATGGATTGTTGTGATTTTTTTGCACACAGATGGTTGAGGGAGTGGGAAATAACACAGACTGCTAATCAGAATAGCCAAATCTGGAGAAAACTATTCACAACAAAACTATTAACAAAGGCTAGGTACTTCTTAATAATTAATAATAATGTCATTTTTCCTTATTTCCAGATAATTGTACTCCATCGGCGTCGTTGAGAAAGCCTCCAGTTTTTCCCCTCAACTGGTAAGTTTAAATGAAATATTTTATCTATTTACTCGACTGACTAAAAAGGAGGGTAAAGTTATTCAGGTGTATGTATGTATGTCCGTTTCTTTGGCTGAGCCTGTAGCCTAAACGGCTTGATGGAATTTGGAGTGCGAGGTGGTCGTTAAATTCCTCTTGATCCTCGGAGTGAAATAGGATACATTTCTACCCGAATGCCTATAATTTTAAACAAAAGAAACGACTTCGTAGTGGCGACTAGTGCGTTTGTTCAAACGCACTAGTCGCCACTACGATTTTTGAAGGTTCCTCTCGATTTCTTTGGGATAACATCATCAGATCCTGGTTTTCTCATCATGGTACCACCCTTGGGATATCTCCTTTCCAACAAAAAAAGAATCATCAAAATCAAAAAAAATAATGTATTGCTGAATCAACCGCAGAAAAACGACTTTTTCCAACCCTCAATTTCGGGGTTTGCATTATTTTTTAAAAGGCTTTCGCCTTAAGTCCATTGGCTTCACATCAGGAGGTCGCGGGTTCGATACTGGCGGAGTCTAACTTTGTAAGACTCGTTAGGGTTGTTGGAAGGGCATTTTCTAAGCCCGCCTGGCTATCTACCACCATCTTATCTAAGTCTTGCCGCCAAACATTATATTAATGTGTTCCGGCTTTAAGATAAAATAGCTAGTTTCCCATTGTGGTGGGGAAATCATGGTAAACCCGCTTACATCTTCGGCATTATCGTCACTTACCATCTGGTAAGATGATGCTAAGGGCTTACCAATTGTGACTGATTTCTGAAAACCTACTAACTACTAAAGGATTTTATAAATATGTAGGATATATGTATGTATGAACTCTACCTATACTGATCTGAATAAGCGCGCAACTATCTTGCGCGCGGCCACATCCGGTCCTACGCGCTCCTATCGCTTCCGCTGATATTCTCGACCTTAGCGTTTCAATAACAAGTGGATAAAAAGAACAATAATGAATAGTTCAAAGGTCTTCCATTTTTTTTAAGTTCATCATCATCATATCAGCTCGTATACGTCCCCACCGAGCGGCTTGAACCTACCCTGAATCAGGGCTATCAGGCCTTAGTCGACCACGCGAGCCCAGTGCGGGTTGGTCGACTTCGCACACAACCTGCGAGTTTCTCCGCAGGCGTGTGCAGGTTTCCTCACTATGTTTTCCTTCACCGTAAGAGCATCGGATAAACGTACATATGAAATCTAAATTCGAAATCACATTGGTACGTGGCAGGATTTGAACCATGACCTACCGTAGAGGAGGCGGCGGCTCTAGCCGTTACGCCACTGACGCTCACGCTTTTTAAGTTAGTGTTTATTTAATTTCAGTAATTTGTTGAATGGTGTAAGATTACCTACATATTTTATTTACCTTGAGGTAAGGTAATTCGAGGGATCATTAGGGGATAAGTTTCACTCGTAGGCAGATAGAAACTAGGTAGCTATAAAAATAGTGTAACGGGTTAAAATAAATTGTACAGTCACGCTGTGCATATACTTTTTCGCGAAGCCTTCACCGTCTATTATGGTTGGGCATACACAAATCAAAAATAATCATTACACTTACTTATTAACAAAGGATAAAGCTAGGTACCTATATCAGACTTGATGAAATATTTACCTACAAATAATTTAAGTTTGAGTCCCACTTAAAACCAAATTATTTGAAGGTAAATATTTCCTTGCTCCCATTTTTCCTAGGATAATGAAGTACCCAGTGCAGTAGGCCTTATTATGTCCTAATTACTCATAAATTTTCATTAAAATCGTTAAAGTCATTTTTGAGAAAAATAAATAAATAAGCTGGATGTGCATGGGTGGTACCATATTCCGATCTTTCTTGGAATAATGGACTACCGTGTACTTGTAGGCTATAAACAGTTGTAGTAACATACCGAGTTTCATCAAAATCGTAAGACCAGTTTTTGAGTAAAAAAATAATTAGTGGCTTTTTAATATGCCAACCCTAAAATATCAAAAAATATCAAAAAAATTCCCCTTATTTAAAAAAACGCCTGGAGATTTTAAAATAATATTGCCCTAACAAGAATTTTACCCGAATCCGTCCAGTAGATTGAGAACTAGAGCACCACACGGACGTACAGACACACACACACACACATTTTTTTGTTTTTTAGACTCTATTAGTGTAAGCTGAAGAACTTCTGAGCCATGTCTACAAGCTGTTTTCGAGAGTCATTACGAATCGTCTCGCACGCAGGTTTGACGACTTCCATCAGCCTCCCGAACAAGCCGGTTTCCGAAAAGGATTTAGTACCATAGACCACATACATACGCTGCGGCAGATTATACAGAAGACCGAAGAGTACAATCAGCCACATGCTTTTGTCTAGCAGTGGACGTCTTTCGGCTGATGATGATGATCAATTATGGATGTATGTCAGTCTCTAGTTCTCACAGTAGAGGGAATCCTAGTTTGGGCCAGATGACCGTGGTGATGCGTGATTTGTCCCTAATTCATTTATATCAATCCAAGCATCTTTAGAAATGAACCAAAATGAAAACTTCTCTGCTGCATAAGGAAAATAAAACTTCCTAAGCTAGGTAAAAATTTTTATATAAATAAATAAATATTCTGGGACAAATCACACATGGTCATCTGGCCCCAAAGTAGGATACCCTGTGTTATGGGAACCAGAGACTGATATACATACTTATATAAGTTTAAATACATACGTATATAGATATTTAACACCCAGACACAGAGCAAACAAATCTGCTTATCACACAAATGCTTGCCCTGGGTGGGGATCGAACCCACAACCCTCGGATCAGTAGTTAAGGGCACCAACCACTGAGCCACTGAGTCAGTCAATATTATATATATGTACTCGTATATGGAGAGCGCAGCTTTATTCCATATATATTTTTCTCTACGTAATGATGCCTAAGACTGCCACCCCATCGCTTGCAATTCTTAATTCGAACGTCCCGTTAATGAGATCCACCTTCAACGTGTCTGCGTACAATGGAACGCGATGCGTGAGATTTCTTTTTTTTTTAAACCGATTCAAGGGCTGTGCCTATTCAACCATCTTTCAGTCAGGACGTTTTAAAGAGATTCCGTGTAAGTTGCACTAAGTAATGATTTTACACCTCGTGACGTTGTATTAAAACGTTTTAATTTTGTTAGTGGTACGCTTGTTTCGTATGAATGCTTACATACTTCCTGTGGTAAGGTTTTTCGTCTAACTTAAAAATATTTTAGACTGAAAGATTGTATGTGAGAATAATATGTTTGCTGTTATGTGATTTTAAATCAGCAGCTTTTGCGCAGGCTACAATACCAAATGTACCATCTTTCCTACTTCGGGTTTAAGTTTCCCAAAGAGCCAAATTAGCCCGAAGTTATGGTACGAAAGTCCTCTCAAACAAATACAGGCAAAGAAGTGTTAAGTAGTCTAGAAGTCCGATATGATCTACATTCTACACTGAATCAAAAGCTTCAGGAAAACAAAAACCTATCTACTAAGCCTCGAAAGTTCCTTCGTAATGCTTGCGTCCACAAGCTTCAACGGGAACTACAACGTTCCTTTGCACCCATTATCACAAAACGTTGCTCAGTAAAAAGACAATTTGAAAGGCGGAAGCAAAGAGGCTAGGCACCAAAGAGGAGCATCTGGCTCTCCATTAACGAAGAGCCGAGATACAACCAAAGCGATAGAGGCGTACAGCACAAGATAAGGGTGTTCGGAGTTCTAAAGCAAAGCGTGCGAAGCCTAGTCAAAGTTTTTTATTAGGTAGTATTACTATACCTACCTAATAAAAAACTTTGACTAGGTAATAGGGTAAAACCAGTACAGTTGCCCCAGGGGTATCTTGCCCCGATTGTAATTTCTCTAGTTTCGCGGATGAAACGCGTACTATTTTATTAATCTATCGAAAGACTCTCGAACTACCACCACTTGACCATGTTTCATGTCTCTGTGCGATTGCATGGAAAGGCAAAATGCGAATCAAGTTTTTGCGGGATAAATGTCCTGTTTCTCGGCGGTACATCTATCCTAAACGTAATTTACTTGGATTAGGCAACTATACTCCATATGGGATAGATGTCTTAAAATACAGAGATTTGCAAAAATTGCTAGTGCTATGGAAACACTAAAGATAATGTTTTTTATAATTTAAAAATTTGTAGGTAAGAAATTAAAGTACCGGCCAGTTTTACAAACAAAGTATTTTGCTTTTGTACTGAGAGATATAGAGTGATTTTAAAAAGCGTGGCAACTATCCGTTTTTTATCCTATTGAAATCAATGAAAGCTTTTCTTCTTCTTCTTTCAGGACTTAATGGACGCCACAAATAGTGCAGTCGAAGTGGCTAAGTTCTGGGCCGGAATGATTTGATTTGTCATCGACACGCAAAGAAGAAGAATGAAAGCTTTTAAAAAGTCTATATTCATATTCATGAAACCTAGAATCGATTGTCTGAATCAGCTTTTGTGTGATCAAAGGTAATAAGTAGGTACTATTACTTAGGGAAAATGCATTTATTTACGTTACACGTCTGTCTTTGCGTCACATATGAGTGCCAAATTTCAACTTAATCGGTCCAGTAGTTCTAAGAAAATTCGCTGTAACAGACGGACGGACAGACAGATACACGGAACCCTACAGAATTCACAAAATTCGACTAATTCATTTGTATGAAGAGTACCTAAATTTTTTTTTGCGATTTTGGCAAAGCCGTAGAAAACACGTTGTTCAGTATAAGGCAGAGATATGCTATATATAAGGGGAGGTAACAAATCTCTGGTATAAGGAGTAGATTTTACGGGACCTACACTAATTTTATTACACCCCGTATAATTGATTTCTCGGAAACGGCTCCAAAGATTTGGTTGAAGATTGTTATATGGGGATTTTTGGGGGTAAAAATCAATCTAGATAGGGTTTCATCTCAAGGAAAACACGTTTTTCCGACTTTTCACGCAGACCATCTTTTCCGCGAAAAAGGTATTATATTTAGACGGGGTCCACGAATAATAACACATTTTGAATACGCAAAACGAGACTCAATCATAAATACACACACGCAAAACAACACACACAGACACACATGCACATAACACACACACGTCATTTTATAAGCGAGCCAGTTTACAGGTTACAAGGCTAACCAACAATTCGATTCTTATATGTATATGTACTTTCTTTTTTATGTCCTGCATACTTTTCAAAGAACTTCTTTTTATGTTTTCTTTTTTTTTCTAAATCCATAGTTCATACTAGGTACTAGAAGAACTTGTATGCTGGTACTTTCATAAAAAGCCAATACTGTCAATTCACAAAATTGGGACATCTTGATTCTTATCAGAAAACTGTATTTCTCACACAAGCCTGTACGTTGATATAATGACGTTCCAATTATGCAGAGGCTATTCAAACTTCCTTATGTACAGGTGTACCAACCTTTACAAAATAATAGCCGTGACTTCAGGAAACGGAAGCGCCGCGGCGACCAATCGCATGCTACGCCGTTACGCTTTGCGCGCCAATAACATAGCATAGACTACAGAGACTATTGTTGCTGGCACCAAGTACCAAGATGTGCTGGATCCGGTCAACTCCGGATGTGAAATGTAGGGGGAATGAACTTGTTACCTGATCATTAGAAATTTGAATTTGGAATCACGAGTAAACAAGTAGCAGGTGTATGCATGGCGACGTTATTATATAAAGCAGGATGTAATAATCGTGTTGAAATACTTAACTGTTGTTGTACTTACAAATGTACATTTATCGATTAAGGAAGTGGGCACAGTGAGCGGTGTGCAGTGGCAGTACGATGCGATGGGGGGGGGGGGGGAAGGGATTTTAAGGGTCAAGACAAATAAAATATTAATTGTACTGTAAATATAACCCTTAAGTATTTGATTGCGACCACGCCTGGCAAGGTGAGTAAAAGACGCAATAACCCATATTCGGCATCATTGTCACTTAGGTACCATCAGAGACGATGCCAAGGGGTTACCAATTGTAAATAAGATAATAATAATTAGAAACGCTAAACACGTTAAAAAAACTAATTACAATGCAGTACATCATCATATCAGCCAAAAAGGCCTCCCTCAAGGATTTCCACGACGACCGGTCCTGTTCAATAGTACAATTTTGGATTATTGTGTTTGTTTTTTGTAAGCTTTCTAAAAACAACTAGTTCAATGATTTTTTTTATAAAATTTATATGGGACCAACCTAGCATTGTATAAAAAAAAGAATCATGACAATCGGTTCACAATATGCGAAGATATCGCGTAACAAACATACAAAAAAAACATAATAGGTAGTCGAATTGAGAACCTCCTCCTTTTTTGAAGTCGGTTGAAACATAGTTTCTAATTATATTTTATTGAAGAGAGAAAATTAACGTGTTAAGTTGATGTGTTCCGGCTTGAAGATAAGATAGCCAGTTTTCCATTGCGTTGGAGAATCTTGGTAAGCCTGCTTCAATCTTCGGCATCATCGTCTCTTACCATCAGGTGAGATGATGCCAAGGGCTTACCAATTGTGAATAAAAAAGTATCATTTTATTAGAGAGAAATCAGTATCATTTTATTCGAGAGAGAAATCAGTATCATTTTATTAGAGAGAGAAATCAGTATCATTTTATTCGAGAGAGAAATCAGTATCATTTTATTGGAGAAAGAAATCAGTATTATTTTATTGGAGAAAGAAATCAGTATCATTTTATTGGAGAAAGAAATCAGTATCATTTTATTAGAGAGAGAAATCAGTATCATTATAATGGAGAAAGAAATCAGTATCATTTTATTAAAGAGAAATCAGTATCATTTAATTATAGAGAAATCAGTATCATTTTATTCGAAAGAGAAATCAGTATCATTTTATTAGAGAGAAATCAGTATCATTTTATTAGAGAAAAATCAGTATCATTTTATTGGAGAGAGAAATGAGTATAATCTTTAAAAACTTATGGTAAATAATCAATTTCGCGAATCAGTTTACACTGACATTTATTAACACGTCTTATACACGGGGATGAGTGATGATAGTGATGTGATGGAGCAAGTTAACACAAAGGAAAACTTACCTGAAAGTACCAGCGCGTTGCATATTTCTCGCGAGAAGCCACAAATTGCTTGTGCCACGTGCGATGTGGCTTTGGAAACATACGGGGCGAGTTTCTTTGGGAAATGCTTCGTTCCACTCCTTACCTATTCACGCATCGGAAAGTGGGTAAAATTAAATTGCCTATCTTGTTTTATCTTACTTGTGACTATCAGGATTAAACTTAGAGCATTTAGAAATGCTCCATTATCTAACAAATCGACGCCACCGTGCCATAATGGTTAGTTTATTCGATTCATAGAAGGAGGTCACGTATTCGATTCCCGGCGGGGTCCAACTCTTTGAGAAACGATTTGGTTGGTGGCATATTCTAAGCCCGCCTGGCTAGCTGCAATCATCTTTAAAAAGTCATCAATGTGGTCCGGCATTAAGATGAGATAGACGGTTCCCCATTGGGCTAGGGAGTCTTGGTAAGTTCGCTTTCATCTTCGGAATCATCGTCACTTACCATCAGTTGAGATGTATTATACCCCCTATTTATCGTGAACAGTAAAAAGATTAATTTAACTATGTTTACTTTTTTTTTTCTAAAAGCAAAACTGTAATCACTTCCGTGGCGTAATGATTATGTTCATTAGCTTCACTTCAAGAGGTCGCGGGTCTGATTTCCGGCAGAGTCTAACTTTGTAAGGCTTGGCTTGGTTACTGGAACGGGCTTTTCTAAGCCCGCCTGGCTAGCTACCACCATCTTGTCTAAGTCTTAGCGCCAAACATCAATATTAACAACATAAATGTATTCCAGCTTGAAGATAAAATAGCCAGTACCCCATTTCATCGGGGAATCTGGGTAAGCCCGCTTCTATCTTCAGCATCATTGTTACTTACCATCAGTTGTGAATAGTAAAATTTTTTTTTTTTGGATTGTTTGAAATAACCATGAAAAAAATTAATTTATTAATACATATATTACCTCAATATTCCTTGAACTTCATACTTAAAACCTTCATATACTTCTGTGGCGACATCTGCAGCACCCGCCACAAACAACTACATACCTCAACTCAAGACTGAACCATCGGTCATACTATATAGAAAAGTTACATCTTCATCTCGATAGATGGCATCTAGAACGCGCTATTAGAATTTCTTCAGCGCTAAGCATATATACAAGCACCAACCGCACACGGTTGGTCCACGGCCGGACCCCAGGCACACCACCTCGCCTGGCGGAGATATCTCCCTTTGTTCTCGTCATGTAGGAACACATCCGTTCCTACATTGGTGACCCGACGCTGAACATTGACGCACCTTCGGCAACAACTCCTCAACAGCCCTCCAGCCGGTAATGCAAGCCAACAGCAGCATAGCAGTCCAATGCGAAGTTTACCAGGACCATCGCAGCCGTCATATCGAGCTTCCTGGCCCTGCACTTCACCCCGAAGCCTCATCAGGTTCGCAGCCGTCGACGCAGCATCAAGGACCTGCAGCTTCACTCTTCAGGCAGCAAGTCGTCGGCAGCTCACGCTGTAGAGCACGCGCTCCACGTGACCTGCTTCCCTTGCACCGTACCCCTGAACCACCTCCTCGTCCCAACTCACCGTGGACTCGAGTAGAGCAACATTGGCCTGGCGTCTCGACTCACCGCAGACGCCGCATCGCGACGCGTATCGTCGCTCCGCCGCACCGCAACATTGGACAGCTAACTCAATATGGATATCGACCTCCGTCTCGGAGGGGGAGTAATGTGGCGACATCTGCAGCACCCGCCACAAACAATTACATACCTCAACTCAAGACTGAACCATCGGTCATACTATATAGAAAAGTTACATCTTCATCTCGATAGATGGCATCTAGAACGCGCTATTAGAATTTCTTCAGCGCTAAGCATATATACAAGCACCAACCATTCACGGATGGTCCACGGCCCGACCCCAGGCACACCACCTCGCCTGGCGGAGATATCTCCCTTTGTTCTCATCATGTAGGAACACATCCGTTCCTACACTTCGAAAGAAAGGTGATAGGCAAAACGCTCGCGATTTCATCCTGTATGCTCCCTCAAGTGTGAACAGATTACACAGCGGCTTGGGCACACTCAGTTCATATAAAAGACATAAAGGCGGCACTTTCAGTTTTAAAGTTTTCGCATTAGCGCCAACACGATGACGTGGTGAAGAAGAATCGAGGTTCACGACGAGTTCGGTAGCTCGGGAGTTAGAACAATAGGAGGAGGTGCATACAAGAAAGCGTTATGTTCTTGTAAAAAGCGTTAAATCATTAATTACGAGTGGGTGGCCGCGACTTCTGACACGCTTTATTCCTCTTGTCCTATGGGAATATCGGAAAATCCGGACGTTCATGGACGTTGATGAGTAAGTCAGTAAGTCAGTGAGTGAGTCAGCGTTTTATATACACAGATTTAATTAAGAAATGAGAGCCTATTTTTCAAGCGACTTCCAAAAAGGAGGAGGTTCTCAATTCGACTGTATGTTTTTTTTAATGTGTGTTACCTCAGAACTTTTGACTGGGTGAACCGATTTTGATGATTATATTTTATTCGAAAGCTAGTGCTTCCCGTGTGGTTCCGTATAAATTTTATCAAAATCGGTGCAGAATTTTATAAAAATTAACAAAAACCAAAAATAACAATGCAAAATTGTTCGAAGTTGTTGCGATGGAAGTCGGTTTTTTAACGTGTTTAGTGTTTTCAATTATTTTAAAATAGAATGAATCGTTGACGTAAAACTAAATGGAATATTGTCCTACGAGTATTTGAATCTTGTACAAAATTTTATAAATACAAATTAAGTAGGTAATAGGTGCCTAAAGGTAACAATATAAAGGGATCATTTATCACGTGAGACTCGAAGGAGGGGGGAAGGGGTTCGGAAAAAGTCACGTAATATCACTAGGGGGAGGGGGGTTATTGCGAGATATCATGTGCATTTATTTTCTCGCTAAACGCGGGATTAAATTTGTATTTGTATTTGTATTACAAAACTGAAATATTTTAAGATATTTTGTACCAGAAAATTACACGTGATTTTGGGTCTGGAGGGAAGGGTTAGTCTTAAACCTCGCCACGTATTACATGGGGGGGAAGGGGGGAGTTTAAAAGTTGCTAAAAAACTTCGCGTGATTAATGGACGAGCCCAAACGAGGGTAATATTTTTTGGATGTACCTACGAGTATGTATGAATGTGTGTCTGTTTCTTCGGCCTGTCCGATGGATTATAAAGTGCGAAGAGTCGTTTGACTCATCTACTCCGTGGGTGGTGTAGGATACATTTTTGTCCGACTGCTAAAAAAAGGATTAACACATAGGTTACTTTTTTCCACTGCTGGACAAAGGCCTCCCCCAAGGATTTCCACGACGACCGGTGCCACGCTGCCCGCATCCAGCGGCTTCCCGCGACCTTCACCAGGTAGTCGGTCCACCATGTGGGAGTCCTTCCTACGCTACATCTTCCTGTGCGCGGTCACAACTCGAGAACTTTACTGCCCCAACAGCTATCTGTTCTACGAGCTATGTGCCCTGCCCACTGCCACTTAAGTTTAGCGATTCGTGAGCTGCATCGGTTAAGTGATGGTTCTTCTACGGATCTCCTTGTTTCTGATTCGAAAGTAAAGTTTTAGACAGTTGAATAGTTTCTCATTGGCGAGTAGGGTAAAACCAGGATAGTTGCCCCAGGGGTATAGTTGCCCCGATTGTGATTACTCTAGTTTCGCGGATGAACCGCATGCTACTTTACTAATCTATCGAAAGATTCTCCAACTACCACTAAGTTGACCGTGTCTCATGTCTCTGTGCGATTGCATGGAAAGGCAAAATGCGAACAAAGTTTTCGCGGGATAGATGTCCTGTTTCTCGGCGGGGCATCTATCCTAAATGTGATTTACATGTATTAGGCAACTATCCCCTATGTGGGATAGATGTCCCAAAATATAGAGGTCCGCAAAAATAGCTAATACTCTAAAAATATTAAAGTTAATGTTTTTTACTTTTCATAAATTTGTAGATAAAAAACCAAAGTACCGGCAAGTTTTACAAAAAAAGTATATTTTTTTTGTACTGAGAGATATGGAGTGATTTCAAAAAGTGTAACAGTCTAACGGCCTCCGCAGCTCAGAGGCAAAGTTCACTGGCTTTACACAGGAGGTCGCGGGTTCGATTCCCGGCGGGGTCAATTGTAAGACTCGGTTTGGTTGGTGGTAGGGCATTTTCTAAGCCCGCCTGGCTAGCTACCACCATCTTATCTAAGTCTTGCTGCCAAATATCAATGTTGATATTATTGGTGTGTTCCGGCATGAAGATAAGATAGCCAGTTCCCCATTGCGTTGAGGAATCTTGGTAATCCCGCTTCCATCTTCGGCAACATCGTCACTTACCACCAGGTGAGATGTCGTCAAGGGTTTACCAATTGTGAATAAAAAAAAAGTGTGGCAACTATCCGGCTGTGATCCTAAACCCAAGGAATGCGAATCTTGGTGCACGCGTGGTAGTTACGGAATCAATTAGGTAACTTCACCAGCCAATATGTCAGGGGTAGCGTTGACACCGCGTGGCGTGGCGTGGCGGCGGTTACCAAGGAATTCTCCAATTTAACTTGACAAAACTTTGGTTTCGGGCGTGTGTGATCTTTATATTACTACTAGCTGTTTCCCGCGGCTTTACCCGCGTGGAAAACGTTTCCATGACTTTTCTCGCGGCTCGCGAGCGTTAAAAAAAAGTAGCCTATGTGTTAATCCAGGTCCTAATCTGTCTACCTACCAAATTTTAGCCAGATCCGTTCAGTAGTTTTTGCGTGAAGAAGTAACAAACATACACACTCACAAACTTTCGCCTTTATAATATTAGTGTGATGGTCGTTTTTGTTTATCTCTATCTCTCTCTCTTTCTTATCGTGTGGCACAATTAACCGTGCTATATACATATATATAATCATAATATACACCCTCGATGTCCACGTGGATGGAGCCGCAGGCATCAACTAGTATATATGTAAAAATCAATTGACATTTTTTTTATTAAAAATTTGAGTGCGTTTGGCTTCACCTCACCTGATGGTAAGTGCCGATGCAGCCGAAGATATATCACTTGCGTTCAGTATCGCAAAAACTCGAAAATGGCTCGATCGATTACGATGAACCTTTGGTGAATTTTTGTGCGCACGCTCGAGAAGGTTTATGACAAAAAAAGCTCCGCGAGCCCCTTGCGGCTCGCGCACCGCGCCCCCTATGATACACGGGGGGAGTCGCGGCAATCAAACAGTTGTCAATAAAAGTCACCATCATCATTGAAATAGGTTCGAAATCATAAATCTGACGCCACACGAGAGCACGATCTTGCAGATGCAGCCGGCACGCGCAAGCGTTTAAAAAGTATATAAATATAAAAGAAAAGAAAGAAAACAAAACAATAAACGCCATTAACGAACAAAAGGAGTAAGCAAGTCCGGGCAGTCGCGACTATGGATGGGGCACTCACTAGTGACGTACCTAATAAAGGTTCCAAAAATCGCATATCCATAGTATTTGCTTTTATCCGTTCCAAACCTTACCAATATGGTTTCGAATAATTTCGTAAACCAAATATCAGTATTTTTTGGGCATACGTAGCGAAGATCCTAAAGCGAAATGTATAGATATAGATGAGATGTCTAAACTCAAACTTTTTTAATTTATTAAGGAACAAACGCTTTTAACTCCTACGTAATTTTAATTTATTATCATTTAAAAGGGTATAACGGCAAAGTCACTTTTTCTACAACTGTACGGATGCTTCTCGTTAAACTGAACCACCTTCACCCCAAAGATTACAAAAAAACACAAAAATAGTTTTGAAGTCATTTTATATAATGACAACTATCTATCTCTATCTAAATTTAAATAAGTTATCCGAAACTTAAATGTTGGTAGATTGTATTATTTTATTTATTTGTTTATTTATATCTACTATTAAAATGATGGCAACATTTTGGATCAAAAACAATTTGGAATATCGCTCTTCTGTTCGTTCACTGTTATCTATGTATCTCCCGTCAGTTTACTGGCAAACGAGAATTATTCCGAGATAAATTTTGATTCGGCAAAGAAAACAAAGAGTGTTTTACAAACGCCGTGGAAAAAATGGGAGAGTTTACATAGGAAAATAGTCTGCCTACGTGAGGAGATTAAAATTGAATTAATTAATATACTGACAGAATTACTCCGAAAATGCACAACTTGTAAGTAACATTTATGTACTTATCCGAACCGAGTTCTGAAACATCTCATCTGTGACAATTAAGAATATTAATATTCTAACAGAATTACTACGAAAATGCACAACTTGTATGTATGTACAGAGACCAGCACATCAAGCTATACACTCATAGTGCGATTCTGATCCATACGCATTCGGCATAAGAACGGTACAAAGTCCAAAGTGTGTAGCTTGATGTGCTGGCCTGTGTACATATCCGAACCGAGATCCGAAACATCTCACCTGTGACAACCCTACGGGGCACGGGCACAATTAAAACAAGAAATATAAAAGGAGTAATAATAAGTATTATTATGTTGTAATGCAGACAGGGGAGCCACATCGCACCGCTCGAGCTAGCTCGGCGCACCTGGTGCCCCGACACGCGCACGCGCCGGCCCACTCGTGGGTCGTGGGTCGTGTGTGCCCTCGTTCTCAACCGACCAATAACCGACTTCAAAAAAGGACGAGGTTCTCAATTCGACTCTATGTACGACTATGTCTTTTTTGTACGTATTTTTAAAATGAAACTTTTATTACATCGTCTCAAGCTTTTTCGTCTGTGTGTTGCGTGTCGGCAAAGAGATTATTACATCGTATCAAACTTTTTCGTCAGAGCAGCCATGATCGTTTCGTTCTCTGTACCGTAGCTCCAAGAGGAGTGAAACTTTTATTACATGATCGTTTCGACCTTCTGTACCGTAGCTCCAAGACGAGAGCAGCCATGATCGTTTCGTGCTCTGTAAATGTCTATATTGTGAAAAAAAATCACTTTTACCATGGTTTCATAAAATCACACACTCTTTTTTTGCCTATTGGGGATAGATTTCGATGTTTATTAGAGTTCCGTACCTGAAAAGGAAAAAACGGAACCCTTACAGGATCACTTTGTTGTCCGTCTGTCTGACCGTCCGTCTGTTTGTCAAGACCCTTTATCTCGGGAACACGTTGAGGTATTAAGTTGAAATTTATAATATATACTCCGGTCTACAGTCCCTTGAAGCAGTGAAAAAATCAAACTTCTAAGTTAACATAAATAAAGATACATTTCGACACTCTCAAGGGAATCAAAATTCATCCGTTGACCTAGAACTATAAAATTTTGCAAGTACATAATACCGATTATACTACAAGTATAGGGAAAAATCTGAAAACTATATATTTTTTTTATTCACAATTGGTAGACCCTTGACAACACTCCACCTGGTGGTAAGTGACGATGTTGCCGAAGATGGAAGCGGGCTTACCAAGATTCCATACATTTGTAATTAAATCATCAAAAATTTAGTCTTTATGTAAAGTACATAATCAATTATGCAAGAAACAGCGGCAGAATGAAAAAAAAAGTTTCTTGTTTTATATGTATAGGTAAGTACCTATTAATTTTGATGTACGTTGTACCTAACAGTTTGCACTCTTATGATTTATAACATGTAACTAAAAATTTGTATGGAACCCTCGGTGGGCGAGTCCGACTTGCACTTGGCGGTTTTTTTTAATTTAGAGGCAGCGGGCGGGGCTCATACATAGCTCATTGACCAGATGGCCGTTGGAGCAGTGAGGTTCTCGAGTAGCGACCGCGTACCGAAAGATTTAGCGTAGGCAGGCCTCCCTCTTGATGGACCCACGACCTAGTGAAGGTCGCGGGAAGGCGCTGGATGCGGGCAGCGCAGGACCAATCGTCGTGGAAAAGCATGAGTGAGGCCTTTGTCCAGCAGTGGACATATTTCGGCTGGTATGATGATGATGATGAGTATTGAACTTACCTTAGGTTCAGTTTTTCTCATCTTCAAAAGAACATCACCTTCTTAGCCATTTTTTTAATCTTTGTTCTCAATATTTTTTTTTTTTGTTCACAATTGGTAAGCCCTTGGCGTTATTTTACCTGATGTTAAGTGACAATGATGCCGAAGATGGAAGCGGGCTTACCAATATTCCCCAACGCAATGGAGAACTGGCCATCTTATCTTCAAACCGGAACACATAAATGTTGTTAACACTGATGTTTGGCGACAAGACTTAGATAAGATGGTGGTAGCTAGCCAGGCGGGCTTAGAAAATGCCCTACCACCAACCAAACCAAGTCTTACAAGTTGGGAATCGAACCCGCGACCTCCTGGTGTGAAGCGAATGGACTAACCGTTACGCCGTGGAGGCGGTTAAAAATAGGTCGAGGTAATTCAAGTTTGAATTGTGGTTTGTTAGCAGATTTTCGAACTTTTCTAAACATTTAATGACTTCTGCGATCACAATTTGTTTTGTTGTGGTCAAAGTTCAATAGATATAGGTACCCATTGCGGTCCTTTCGAACGGTTGTACACTTCTTACAAGAAAATAATAACCAAAATAAATAAAATCAATAGTACATTACTGCAGCGGCCAGCAAAAGAGGCATTGATGGAAGAATGTGTAAATTTGGGCATCAATGCCTAGTTGTGGCCAAGGCTTGTATTGTACTTTTCTCAAATAATGCGCGGAAATTAAAACTTCAATAGGTAATTACTTTTTAAAGTCAATGACGAACAACGAACAACAATAATTTTTCACGCGCTATAGTTTTTATTTGTATTTTTTTTTCAATAAACAGCGTTTTATTTGCAAGGTAGATCTAAATTTAAATAAAACCTTTGATAAGTCACCTCCTTGGTTGCCGTGTGTCGGAGTAAATATAGTTCTACTTTTAAATTACACTACAGATATGAGTTTACATATTGTAGTAATTTATTTGGCCGCTAAACACGTCAGATATAGATTATTATACAACTTTTGTAAGCAATTTAGATTTATATCGAAGAAGGTTGTCAAATAATGCTCAAACTTTCAAGCATGTTACAGAAAATTAGGGAACTTTCTAACCCGTCGGTCTCAGAAGGGCTTTTAAATTCCCATCCTTTATTTTATCAACGAGTATCGACTATTCTAATAATTACATAAAGCTAACAGGCAAACATCCCACTTCTTAGAGCGAACGAAGCCGCGATAAAGACCTAGTTAATAGTAAAGAGATATCGTAATGAAAGCAATGAAACATCATCTGGCACAGATGGCCTGGTGTGGAGTTTCCTTATTGAAGATATGTGTGTCTATTTGCTCAAAACAGTATGCTAACAACAATGTTGGGTCAGAAATGTGTTCTGAAAATTAAAATTTTAAAACTTTTAATTTGATATAATTATGTACAATTCAGCGTCGGTGGCTCAACCGGTAACGACTTGGTCCTCCTAACCAGAGGCGCCGGGTTCAAATCCGGACGGCCAATGTACCAATGAGTTTTTCGAAATTTACGTACATATACTCACCGATTGCTTTAAAGGCGAAGGAAAACATCGTGAGGAAACCTGCACACGCCTGCGAAGAAACTCGAAGGTTGTTTGTGAAGTCGACCAACCCGCACTGGGCCAGCGTGGTCGACTAAAGCACAGATTACTAAATAGTTACTTCTAAGGCCCGATCGCCCTAATTCAGGGTAGGCTCGAGCCCCTCGGTGGGGACGTATAAAAGCTGATATGATGATGTACAATTCACATATACCGGATTTAACAAAAATGTTGTAGGGTCCGTTGTTTGGGGATTCTACTCATCATTCTGAAAAACGTTCCCCATACAAGGAACCCGTAGTTAATTAAAAAAAAATCTCGTCGGTCCATACAGAAATGGACGAAATTTGGTAGATCATGCAAGTAAGCGATCTATGTTAAGTTTTTTTCTTTTAGAATTGTCTTTCTCTTGAGAAAAGTCCCGTTAACGGCTTAAACCAATAATTTTAACCCTGTATTTTGTTATAAAATATTTTAGGCTTCCGAATATGTACTAGGCTATGACTAGGTTCTTTAATTTAATATTAGTTAAAATACCATTTTAATCTTTATTTTGTGTCAATGTAAATGAAAATCGACTTAAGAACGGCTCGACCGATTTGGCTGTTTTTTTTTTGTTGACTTCGTTATTGTCAGAACAAGGTTTTTAAATACCGTGAGCCGGGCGGCTTGTGCACCGCGCACCCTAGATATCCACGGGGTTGAAGCCGCGGACAACAGCTTGTATTCTATTATGTACAGCGCTACACTTATACAGGATGTTAGATAAATTAGAAAATATTTTTTAGGGAGTCATCTACCCATGAATATGAACAGTTTTTGTTCTACAACTTTACAAAAAAAATCGGCCCCATACAAATCGATCAGTTTCTTCACCAACTTTTTATGGAAAATTATTTTTTTTGCGATGCCATCAAAGTTGTGGAAAAAAGCTGTTCAGTTTTAAGACCAACCCCATCAAAAGGCGTTCTATTCTCCAAACGACCGGTAAAATAATGTCTATATCTCCACAACAGATGACATCGGTTTGAAGCATGTCGTCAATGCTGTATTTAATCGTAACGAATTTAACCGTATGCCACAAAACTGTAGTTCAATGAACTGTGGAGTACCTTATGGTAGCCTGTACCACGTACTACATGTGCAGTGGGTTCATGACGTGTGCTGTGTCAATATCTGATCCGTTGCTTTGTCATAGTTAACTTTTTAACAACTTGCCTGCCATATTCTTGTGTTAACCGCCTCCGTGGCGTAATGGTTAGCGCATTCGCTTCACACTAGGAGGTCGCGGGTTCGATTCCCGGTGGGGTCAACTTGTAAGACTCGGTTTGGTTGATGGTAGGGCATTTTCTAAGCCCGCCTGGCTAGCAACCACCATCTTATCTAAGTGTTGCCTAATTTTAAACAATAAGCATAATTTTATATTTTTGTATATGTGGTTAGTCATTTTACATACGTTCAGGCAAATTGTATAATTCGTCCGTATATAAAAGCTCAGCCAAAATGTAAAATTCTGTACGGCGATTCAGGCAAATAGTAATATTGACGAATTATACAATATGCTTGCGACATATACACGACGACGTTTGCAAATTCAATAAAAGGCGAGCACAGTATATCCTACGATTCTATTGAAAATGAAAGACAAACCTAGAAACTTAAATTCCACCTTTAAAATTCATCATCAGATCAACTTCAAAATATCAAAATCATATATTGTCACCGGGAATACGGCATCATACCAAATTTAAGCTCAATCGAATTTCCGGAAGTCTATCTAAAATCGTTTGCAAGATTTGACCTAAACATACATACACACATTGCAAGTTAAAAACACCTCAGTTAAAGTTAAATATATGAAAAAGCCTAGATATTGACGAACCTTAAGTATAAGTTCTTCTTGACTTACTTTAAATGTTATAATCACGCAAGCAGCACACATTTAAAAAAAAGTAATCTTCTTTTGCAAATGTCAGTAAAAGGTGCAATATTCTATGTTTGTGCGCACGCGCCGGTCTTTGTACGAAACATATGTTGATCCCGGTCCCGGGCGAGGCTAATATTGATTCATATTCAAGCATATTGACGGAAAAAAACCAAGCACTTGGTAGTTTCATAAATTTATGGTTCCGTAGCTATATAAATAAACATTTAAGACTGTTCGTTTGTAACATGGAAGTAATAAGTACTAACGTACAACAATACTTATTACTTCCATGGTTTTTGCAATATTTCTCTCGGTCTCTTTTTTCATACGAAGAATTGTCACCCTGGTCATTCCAAGTAGAATGATATGGCACCACGTGTGTGTCGTCTCTGTTGTTTTTTTTTTAATTCGGTTTCAAGATCGTTTATTAGTGACCGAAAAATTCTTTGAACATCTTATTCCAGTTGTACGTTAGTACTTATTACTTCCATGGTTTATAAGCGCATCACTTGAGAACTACTAGAACGTTTTTTTTATTGATTTTTATCTTTAATCTGAATAAGGTCCAAAAAAATTTAAAGCTGCCCAGATAATTGGGAAATTCGAAAAAACTGAAAGACTCATGATTCGAACGAAAACGATATCCACGCGAGCGAAGCCGCGGAAAAAACTAGTTGTATAATAAATGAGACAAATTAAGTTACGTTATGGGTAAATTGACATTAGGTAGGTACCTAAGGAAGTAACTAGTATGTCATCTGTGCCTAAAAAATCGTAAAGAATACGTCAAAGGTCCTACGTATATCAGTCTATGGTCAATCCTACTTCGTACTAATATTATAAACGCGAAAGGTTGTAATAATGTATTTATGTATGTTTGTTACTCTTTCACGCAAAATTATTGAACGGATCTGCCTGAAATTTGGTAGGTAGACAGATTGGGACCTGAATTAACACATATGCTACTTTTTTTCTGCGCACCCTCGAAAAGTCATAGTAACGTTGTCCACGCGGATGAAGCCGCGAGAAACAGCTAGTATTATATATATTAGTACTATGCTATGGTCAAGGGCCTTATAATGGCACCGTTTTTTGGAGCCTATTTGGAGCCAACATCGGCTAATAATGCCAAATGCCTGTATTCAGTGATCACACAAGTATAGACGATAACTGTTTTGTCACGATTTTGATAATTTTGATCAATAATCACTGAATTTCTTTTTTACTATCTTCATCTGTTTATTTGTATACAGGTTGTAAATCTACTGAACGAGTAGGTATAGTGAGATCTTTAGAAATATTTGAATATTTCTCAAAGGTGGCTTCAGCTCATAAAACTGAACCACTTCGCAAGGAACCAATACCCAAGTCGCAAAAAAATGCTTGGACCTTCCATACAAATTTCGTTATCAGCTGGACACTTTAGAAAGTTCCTGATGGGAAAGCTGTTCAGTTTCATGAGCTGAGGAGGACACCTTTATTTTTTCAGATATATCAGAATAATTCTACATATATTTGGAAGTTTAATCGCCTCCGTGGCGTAATGGTTAGTCCATTCGCTTCAGACTATGAGGTCTTGGGTTCGATTCCCAGTGAGATCAATTTGTAAGACTCAGTTTGATTGGTGGTAGGGAATTTTCCAAGCCCGCCTGGCTAGCTACCACCATCTTGTCTAAGTCTTGCCGCCAAACATCAGTGTTAACAACATTGATGTGTTCCGGCTTGAAGATAAGATAGCCAGTTCTCAATTGCGTTGAGGAATCTTGGTAAGCCCGCTTCCATCTTCGGCATCATCGTCACTTACCATCAGGTGAGATGATGCCAAGGGCTTACCAATTGTAATTAAAAAAAGTATAACAAGTATTTTTTTTAGCAAATTGAGTTAAGTTCTAAATGGGGAAAGCTGTTTAGTTTCGTAAGTTAAAAAAGACGCCTCTCATTAGTTTTTTTTTTTTTTCAGAGAATTACAAAATACCCCAACTGAACCCTAAAACTTATTAAATAACCGAACCCAAGGTGCGTTATCTATCTGTATCTTTTTGCAAACCGACTAATCTAAACAGCTTTTAACTACAGTTTTTTAAAACTTTTTGCGCAGCTTTTTTGTGAGATCCTTTTTTGTTTTTTATTCGCCACGTTTGTTTACTTAATAGCTTCCGAACCGCAAAAATCAGCGTCCATTTTTTTCATACACTTTTTATTTATTTCGTACCCCTTCTACTTCCTGTAACACATGTCAATATTTTCAAATGTGAGTTATTTCACGCCGAATCGCTTTTCCTTGTCATGTATATAAAAAAAACTTCTGTCTATGAAAACTGCCTATTGTTTTAGTTTCCATTCAAACATTTTCTACCAAAAGCATATAGCTCGTAGAACAGATGGCATATGGAGCAGTAAAGTTCTCGAGTGGCGACCGCGCACCGGAAAACGTAGCGTAGGCAGCCCTCCAACGCGGTGGACCGACGATCTGGTGAAGATCGCGGGAAGCCGATGGATGCAGGTAGCGCAGGACCGGTCGTCGTGTAAATCCTTGGGAGAGGCCTTTGTCCAGCAGTGAACGATTTTCGGCTGATATGATGATGATGATTTTCTAACAATATAATAAATCACGTTTTAAACTTTTTTTGGTTCAAGCTTTTAATTCAGTTCAAGTCTATGACACGAGTTATAATCAGACTATACATTCATGTTTCGACATTCAAATAGGCGAGCACCGTACATTCCCACTGATAACAATGTACGATCCTTGACCTTGATTTTAGCTCTAAAGTTCATCATCAGATCAACTTCAAAATACTAAAAGGATTTATTTTCGCCGGAAAAACACCTTTATACCAAATTTTAGCTCAATCGATTCCCTGAAAGATTCTCTAGAATCGATTGTAAGATTCGACCTTTACTGCAAGGCAGGTTAATAGAAAGCTTGTAAAAATCTACTGAAAAAGAGAAAGTTTGTTATAGAAAAGTTATAAATATGTTCTAAGTTCATTATCTACATATCTGACAGCTTGACACACAAATATTGTTTTAAAAGTTTTTAAGTATTTATAACAAGAGTAAAATTTAGTAACGAAAAAATGTTTTCAATGAGCACGACTGTTCATAGAACACTAACTATGAATTATTTATTTACTTTTAAATGTGATATAGTTTAAAAACATTATTATTTTAATTACTCATATCACATTGATGTAAAGATTTAACCCTTTCAATGCCAAAAAACTTGACAAGGGCTAATAAAAACAAATCGTAAAGAGTTTACCCTCCCACGGCGCTATCAACAGCTTAAGAAACACATGTCGCGCTACCCCGAGCAGAAAAGACCCCTTAAGTGTTAAGGAGTGGCACCAGTTCCAGCGGGGAAAAAAACAATTTTAAGTTCATTTTTAAGGTTTCGTACCCCAAGGGTTTCCACGGGACCCTATTATTAAGCTTCGTCTGTCCGTCCGTCCGTCTGTCTGTCAGCGAACTGTACTTCGTGAACCGTAATGGGTTAACAGTTAAACTTTTCACAGTATATAGCCGCTATAACAATAAGCTTTATCACAGAAGTGTTGACCGAACTTAATAACTAAGATCTGTTTGTCATGATAGATATCAAATTTTCTGTCTTACTTTTCTTTTTTTTTGTCCTCTCTGCATGTTTTTATTATTTCAAATTGGGGACAACGGTGCTGGTTGTATGTACAATTATTTTCTTTTAGTTTAATTTAATAGTTATAACATAAGCTTTATTGTATAATCGTTTGTTGTTCTAAATAAAATAAAATAACAAAATTTAATTAAATATAAAACGATAGAACGTGATTTTTTTAATATTAATTTTGGACGATAATACGAAACCCTTCGTGTGCGAGTCCGACACGTACTTGGCTCGTTTTTTTACACTAGGCTAGGACTTTAACAAACCATTCAAGCAACATACGATCCAATAAAAAAAACTTGGTATATATTATTTCACACTCAAAATATCTAAATCACTTATTTTGTTACTTTACTAGTACTTTCGCCCTGCTCTGTAAATTAGGTAATGCAAAAGTCATTTAAGCGCCTTTAGTTAGCGTCAATAAGTTGCTTAATAATCAGTAAATCGGCAACCACCCGAAACTTATGCTCTACGGATATCACATTGTATTTTTCTATGTATTTGTGTCATCAATTTTGACACCATATCGATAAATGAAAGAAGATAAAAACAAAAATATTATTTTGACTGACTCGGTGGCTCAGTGATTAGTGCTCTTGACTACTGATCCGAGAGTCGTGGGTTCAATCCCCACCCAGGGCAAACTATTGTGTGAAGAGCAGATTTGTTTGCTCTGTGTCTGGGTGTTAAATATCTATTTAAGTATGTATTTAAACGTATATAAGTATTTATATATCAATTTCTGGTTCCCATAACACAGAGAATCCTACTTTTGGCCAGATAACCATGTGTGATTTGTCCCAGAATATTTATTTATTTAATCAGTAAAGAAACAATATCTTCACATCGCTTCTCTTATAACTCCGCTAGCACTTGCGCCCGACCTTGTGGGCATTACGCGGTGTTTACATCGTCTTGAGACAGGGGTGAAGACGTCGGGTCGTCGTCGGTCGCGGGCGGTAGGGGTAGGGGTGCCACACGCGATGCGGTTCCGGTATTTTGTTCAACACCTCCATAACACCTCGTTTGTTCTGTTCGCACGCAATGCGAAGATTTATGCAGTTTTCAATAGGGAAATGCACGAAGCGTGGCTCTGTGGTCTAAGTTTAGTTTAGTTATGATAAGTATATTTAGTGTACTTAAATGCTACACGTATAGATAATTTTAGTTTCAAGCAAAAGTGAATAGGCATTATTTGAGTTTTCTTAGTGATATTAGTAAATTGAGCTGTAAGCGTCATACTTAAAGTTTGTAATCAATTGATGTTTGAACCTTGTGTCTTAGTGTGTAAAGTAAAGTAATTACAAGTATTTGTATGTAGTGAAATGCCGATTACGGATCAAACGGCTACGCGGGTTTCGGAAGAAATGATTGTTGTTGGCCTTTCTATAGGACTTTTCTCTTCAGTGACCATCCTCGACTGCATCATCACTTACCATCAAGTGAGTTGCAATCAACCGCACTCAAATTTTTAATGTGTTTTTTTGTTTGTTACCTTTTCACGCTTCAACATCTTGACCGATCTTGATGAAATCTGGCATGTAGGTAGCCTGTATTACAGGGAAGGACATAGGCTACTTTTTATCCCGGGAAAATAGCATAGTCCGATGCAGTTTCTGAGGGAACTAAAACATACTCTTTTTTAGTTAATTTCTTTAACATCGGAACGGAACAATGGATTGTTCTGATTTTTTACACATACATTATAGTTGAGGGGGTAAGAAATGACATAATTTACTAATTAGCATATCCTGACATAGTTCCCGAGGGATCTGGGGAAAACTCATTTCCGAGTTTGCGCATGTCGGCGTCGCAACGAAGCAACGGATTGAAGTGTTTTTTTTGTCTATATTCTACAATTAGTTGAGGGGATGGGAAGTGACATAGACTGCTAATTAAAATAGCCCAATATAGTTCCTGAGGGATATGGAGAAAACTCATGTCCACGCTAGCGCACTCACGCAGACGGGCACAAAAACGGTGTCCACGCAGGCGAAGCTGCGGGCAAAAGCTAATTGTGAATAAAAAACATACTTTTGAAGATTATAACGTTATGAATTGTAATAAACTTAAACCAAACAAAAAGCATTCCAAGGCAATATCAATTCAATTCAATTCAAGTTTATTCGAAAAACAATTTAAATTGTGTACGAATTACATAAAAATGTAAATAAACATAGTATAAAAACAATTCAAAAACTAAACGAAACTAAAGTACCTACACAAACCAATCCAAATGAAGTATCACATTGTACGATCATTGTACTTATCATTAGATACAAAAGAAAATTTCATGATATATTTACATTTGAGAAACATTCAAGTATTAAAAAAAAAATAGAAAATCTCTTAATGATATCAGCCGAGCGCTAGTGCCAGCCCTACAATACCACCTCAGACGACATTCATCTCGCCTAAGATTTCCCTCACGAGGGGTTCCCAGGAGGGCCCGAAGTTCCTCAATCCATTCAAGTATTTACGTGTCATTTTATTGCTCTTTTGGTGGTCTTTTGAGGGTTATCATTAAGAAGGTGATACTCAAGGGGAGAGGGGAACAACTCTCTACATTGTATTCTGCAGCTAATTTTTTTTTTTTTTTACTTCCGGTGAAAGTAGTTTCATATCTATCGATACAATCTTTTCCCTCACACTTTCTAATGCCCTCACCTGGCCCTCTTACACTATCGATCAGATGATATTGTATAATTGAAAACGCTAATCACGTTAAAAAACCGACTTCCATCGCAACAACTTAAGTATTATTATTTTTGGTTTTTGTTAATTTTCTAATAAAGTTCTACACCGATTTTGATAAAATTTATGTGGGACCATACGGGAAGCACTAGCTTTCAAATAAAAAAAGAGTCATAAAAATCGGTTTACCCAGTCCAAAGTTATGAGGTAACACACATAAAAAAACCACATACAGACGAATTGAGAACCTCCTCCTTTTTGGAAGTCGCTTGAAAATATCAATTAGATGAGTTACTATTTAAAATCCATTTTGATTGATTTCACCTTAATACGTTCTCCCGCAAAAAGATAAGCAGAAAGCAGTTTTTTTTTCTAGTCATTATTGGTAAGCTATTGGCATCATCTCACCTGATGGTAAGTGACGATTATGCCGAAGATGAAAGCGGGCTTATCAAGATTCCCCAACGCAATGGAGAACTGGCTATCTTTTATTCAAGCCGGAACACATCAATGTTACTAACACTTGATGTTTGGCGGCAAGACTTAGATAAGATGGTGGTAGCTAGCCAGGCGGGCTTAGAAAATGCCCTACCACCAACCAAACCGAGTCTTCCAAGTTGACTCCACCGGGAATCGAACCCTCGACCTCCTGGTGAGAAGCGAATGGACCATTCATTACTCTACGGAGGCGGTTAATGAATCATCATATCATATCCACTCATATACGTCCCCACCGAGGGGCTCGAGCCTACCCTGAATTAGGGCGATCAGGCGTTAGTCGACCACGCGGGCCCAGTGCGGGTTGTTCGACTTCACACACAACCTGCGAGTTTCTTCGCAGGTGTGTGCAGGTTTCCTCACGATGTTTTCCTTCACCGTTAAAGCCAACGGTAAGTATATATATGTACGTAAGTTTTTGAAAAACTCATTGGTACATTTGCCGCCCAGATTTGAACCCGGTACGTCTGGTTAGAAGGACTGAGTCATTACCGGTTGAGCCACCGACGCTTTTAATGAATAAACAAATGAAAAGCAACAAAACGCCGAAGCGCAAAATACAAAAAGTCCCAACAATGAGCAGAAACAAAACCGCGCGCAACTTTCCCCACCATCGCACATTATCCCGACCAGAATGTGTGCACAATTCGAACAATTCCGCACTCGTACGCTCAACTGTTCGCTGGTGAAGACAGGCTTTTAATATCCGAGGAACGTTGGAGACAATCCTCTTAATCAGCCAACGGAACATTGTGCGAAATGGGGCCACGCATGCTGCGGAGTGATTAGCCGCCTTTGTGCGCGACTGTACCTCCCGGGCTGCAGTTCTGCTGGCGACTGTACCAACTTCGACGAGTGGCGATGGACGAGATTGTATGGATAGTGGGACTAACTTTAAATATTGAGGATTTCCGTGTAGACTCACAGGTCACCGGTAGATCACACGGCACGCCGGCCAAGACAGGGAGAATAATTTTCAAAATTCCAATTCCATCCGTTTAGGTACAAGCTTTATGTAAATTATTTCTTAATAGCTTTTTCATAAAAACTGCTCCCCCATCTTTGGGACTCCGCCATATTGGATTTATGATGACGTCACTTAGCTAACCATGCATTGTTCTCCAAACGTAACGTGCATGCAAAATTTTAGCTCAATTGAAACCGGGAAGTGGTTCTAATTCAGCTTCCAAGATTTGACCCAAACTACACGTATACCTACTCGTACTAAAACGACAAGTTAAATAAAAGCTTCATAAAAATATAATATTGTCTAAAAGGTTACTTGACTGCTAGTCATTTGAATTACTTGTTAGAATCTGATAAAAACGAAATTTTGTTTTAAAATTGTTTGAAACAGCAAGTTGTGACGTCATAGTATTTTAGAGTCTAACGTATAAATTTTGTTAATGAAATTAAAAATTCATAATTAATGGAAAACATCCAGTAAGGTTTTTAAAATTTCAAGAGTAGGACAATTTAGTAAGTAATCCCTACTAATATTATAAATGCGAAAGTAACTCTGTCTGTCTGTTACGCTTTCCCGCAAAAACTACTGAACGGATTTGGCTGAAATTTGGTAGGTAGACAGATTAGGACCTGGATTAAGACATAGGCTACTTTTTACCACGCTCGCGAGCCGCTTGCGGCTCGCGCACTGCGCACCCTCAAAAAGTCATAGAAACGTGGTCCACGCGGGTGAAGCCGCGGGAAACAGCTAGTATATTATAATTTATTTTGAATGCAGTCAACATAACCTATTTCGTCAATTCAAATTACGTGTTACGTAGATTCTTTGAATAAAGTAATAATAAATGTACCAAGAATGCTTCCAAAAGAACCAGAAATGTTGACCATTTTTTCACATCCGAGCGACGAAGGAGTAAATACAAAGATTGTATGTGACGCTTTGATGAAAATTTACTTTACATCACAAACAAATAGACACCAAAAAAGTAATCGAGAAAAAAAATTGTGTATGTGTGCGTGTGCGTATTATATGTGATGTTCGCCGGTTAACTTATTTGTTTTAGTAGATAAATTAGATACCTACACGCGACGACAGAATCACACATAAGAGTATCAACGTAACAATGGACAAACAAGAAAACGTGCCAAATATAAATAAAAAAAAGAGACTAGCACACAATACACAGAACGCCTCCACCATGTCCTCATAGCGTTACAGCCTCATACACCTCGCATACAACTAATTAAAAATAAATCGCGTAAAAGACAAAGCTCTCTACGACCGGCCTCCTTTATTGTGGGGGGAAAATCATTTGGGAGAGAAGAAAAAAGAGAGAGAAGGCGGATAAAAACACAATAAAGAAACAATGTAAACAAGTTATGTACTTGAGTGGCTCATTACGGCGCAGATGCGGCCGTATTAGCCGGCTCGCTCGCGTCGGCCCGGCTTGGA
The DNA here is from genome assembly GCA_947284805.1 of Coleophora flavipennella. Lineage (NCBI taxonomy): Eukaryota > Metazoa > Arthropoda > Insecta > Lepidoptera > Coleophoridae > Coleophora > Coleophora flavipennella. The sequence continues at coordinate 885,615 of OX369294.1, read as the reverse complement.
GCGAGTCGTGACTCGTGAGCTTCAGGGGTGGGGACAGCTTACGTAAGTCGCATTTTCAGGGGGTTTCAGTGGTGGAATAATTTTATATACGCACATTATCATCTCATCTTCATCTTATCAGCTCATATACGTCCCCACCGAGGGGCTCGAGCCTTCCCTGAATTAGGGCGATCGGCCCTTAGTCGACCACGCGGGTGCGGGTTGGTCGACTTCACACACAACCTTCGAGTTTCTTCGCAGACGTGTGCAGGTTTCCTCACGATGTTTTCCTTCACGATGTTTCGGTGAAGGAAAACATCACATTATTATAAGACTAACTTAATACCCTAATTTTTTTTATAAAATGAAGGCCTCAAGAATGATAAGATTATTACTTCACCCTAGAGACTAAGAGCATTATATTGAAAATCTATTGTTACGGTCGAGAAAAATGTCACTAACATTTGAAACCATCCAATTCATGACCGTGTTTCAGGTCATTTTATTTGCGTGATTGACCCAATCACCCAAGTCGTACTTAGTAACGACCGCTTAGTATAAAACCACCTTCAATCCATTGAGAAAAAAAAAATTGTAAAAAAAATGATTTCTGCTCTACGTTTACTTCGAAGGTCAAAATATACAGTGTAAAGTCTGTAAAACGTCACTCGATATAACGATTCACTCTTTGAAACGTCAAAATTTTCTGTCTCCAGTTGGTTTACTTTGAGGCTAATTTCTCTCTGTATAACGAAAACTCTCAATAACGTCACAAAATGTCCGTTCCCTTGAGTGTCGCTTTATTAGAGTTTACACTGTATTACCATTTCGTGTACGCACTAGTCAGTAGCTTAAGTGTTAAAGACAAATAACTTAACCAAATTAAAAAACCGACTACATAAAGATATTATCTTTTTTTGGACAGTCAAGTAAAAATGTACACTATGTCACTTACTGGATCAAGACGAATCTGCCGAACCCTTGCACTTCAAAATACATCAAGCCATTTAGGCTACGGCTCGGTCAAAGAAATAGACATACAGACATACACCGGAAAACCTTACCCTCCTATTTGGTCAGTCGGGTAAAAGAGTGGGTGGTTTTATGAAACCACGGTAAAAGTGTAACTTTTTTTCACATTATAGACATTTACAGAGCACGAAACGATCATGACTGCTCTCGTCTTGGAGCTACTGTACAGAGGACGAAACGATCATGGCTGCTCTGACGAAAAAGTTTGAGACGATGTAATAATCTCTTTGCCGTCACGCAACACACAGACGAAAAAGCTTGGGACGATGTAATAAAAGTTTCACTTTAAAAAATAAAATTTGTGCCACCCCTGATCATGGTCGGCTAGAGCATGGATGCTGCGACAAGGCTTTGTGTAACCTATTTCAGTTTAGGTAACGATCTCATCTCCAATCTCTAAGTGACGTAATGCAAGCAGATAGGCTGTTTGTTTTTTACTTGTGGCACACCCTGGACACTTCATACAACGGGCCAGAAATGGCATTTCAAAAAAGGAATGATAGAACAAACAAAATGGCTACAAAATCATATACGTTCGACAACCAAACTGTAACCAATCTGTATCAATCTGGGTGACGAGGGGGTGAGGTCGCAATCTAGAGAGCGGCAGGGAGTGTCCATACTGTATGTTAGTACTAATATATATACTTTGCTTTTGGTTTGGAGAAAATGATCGTTAGTGCCAAATTTATTTTAATATTTGAAATAAAATCTAATGTAACGAGAAAAAACAACCAAAATGATGCTTTTTCAGGGTTCCGTACCCAAAGGGTAAAAACGGGACCCTATTACTGAGACTTCGCTGTCCGTCTGTATGTCCGTCTGTCATCAGGTTGTATTTCATGAACCATGATAGCTAAACAGTTAAAATTTTCACTTATGTTGTATTTCTGTTGCCGCTATAACAACATATACTAAAAATTAGAAAAAGTAAAAAAAATAAGGGGGTCTCCATACAAGAAACGTGTTTTTTTGAAACATGAAGAAACAAACTATCGCCATCTAGTATGATGGTACGTATCCATATGTGTGTGGTTCTGACTCGAACTTGGCCGGTCTAGTAGGTACATTATTACGAGAACCTATATATTTAAACAAATGGCAAAAGGTTACGCACATACTCGTACATACGTACCTATACATATACACCTCAAGCAAATCGGAAAATGGCTGCATCCGCATCTGCCAAGGGATCATCCGATACCAACTTGCACCTCTTGCGCTACAGGCACGGTAGCACGCGCACGCGCGCGCGGTAGCACGAAAACAAAACTTTTTATCGCGTTCGATGCGAGTTATTGTTACTCTCTCCTTCATTTACGTTGGGTTTAAAGGACACGATTTGGTTTTTCGCAGGGTTGGAAAAAACATTTTTTTATTCAAAAAGAACAAAACATTGTTTATAATAAACAAAGAAAATTAAAAAAAAATATTTTTTTTTTGAAATCGATTTACTCTAAGTATTTTAAACATGATTTAAGCATTGTTCAAACACATTTTACAATTAAATTGATGCTCAGTTTATGTTTTTTAATTTGTTTTAAACACTAATTTTAAACAAATGTTTTGAATGGCCCATAACAAATCTGCTAAATGAGTAGTTTCACTGTGTAGAGACTGGGCCTGGTCAGTGTATAATAAACAAATACGTTTTGTATGGTTTGTTTTAAACGTGTTTAAAACAAAATGTTTTATAAACTGTTTTAAATGGGTCTATATTTTTTCCAGTGTTTTAAACAGTATTTCAAACACTTGTTTTAAACATTGCCAACTCTGGTTTTTCGTCTCGTATTGCATTGAACTGTCTTTGCTCTTCATGCTGCTTGCGCAGGAGTCGGTAGTGGGGCAATAATGCGCGGAAGTGGGCATAGCGCACGGAAGCGGGATTGTCCGTCCGTATGTTTGTTGGTGGGTGCCTTTCCGGTGCTCCGTCACGCTCGAGATTCTATGGGGAGAAAGTACTCTTTGTTCATTCATTTTGATGTGATTTACGTATCGTTTAATTAATCTGTGTGTAGCTGGTTTCCTATTGGATAAATAATATGTTTCTCCTAGTTTTTTTCTTTGGTAAAATGTTTAATTATTACTGAGCTTCCCGCGTAACTCGTTAAGCGAATTTTAATAAAATAGCGTGAGAGCGTGGGGAGAACCATGGACATAAACGCTACTACGCGCTACATGCTGGCTGACTACGCGATCATCATCAGACATCTTTTTGCGTAGCAGAAACCACTGTTTTCCAAACATCTGCTTTGAAAATTATTTATAAAATTAAACTTATTTATATAATATAATTTTTAAGACATATAATTTATAATATAATATTTACAATACGTCATATCCTACTAATATTATAAACTTGTAAGAATGTATGGATGTATGTTTGTTACTCTTTCATGCAAAAACTGCTGAACAGATCTGGCTGAAATTTGGTAGGTAGACAGATTAGAACCTGGATTAATACACAGGCTACTTTTTCCACGCTCACGAGCCGCTTGCGGCTCGCGCACTGCGCACCCTCGAAAAGTCATAGAAACGTTGTCCACGCGGTTGAAGCCGCGGCAAACAGCTAGTATATGTATATTAATGCATGGAGTGAACCATAATCGGAGTTTCCCTACGCCCCACGCGATCGAATTAGAAATGAGGAAATCCTAACAGACATAGCTCATAAAATCGCTTGTGGGCGAGACACACAACTCTTACAAAATATGGCCAAGGGGCAGTAAAGTTCCCGAGTGGCAACCATGCACCGTAAGAAGTAGCGTAGGCAGACCTATAACTCGGTGGACCGACGACCTGGTGAAGGTCACCAGAAGCCGCCGCTGGATGCCGGCAGCGCAGGACCGATCGTCGTGGAAATCCTTGGGGGAGGTCTTTGTCCAGTAGTGAACGTCTTTCGGTTGATATGATGATGATGAAGAAAAGGGAAAAATATCTGCTAATCAGCTTCATGATCTCCCAACCTGCAAAGTTCACCTGGTTCAGCAGAGGAAGCTGCAAGTGCGACACTTGCGCGACACGCCCGTTCCGCCATAATGTGATAGCATAATTATATGTTTTCCGCACGCATCTCTTTGTGAGCGCTATTGCGGTGGCATGCGTTTCCGCTCCGAGCGAGGGGCGTGTGGGGTGAGTCATGAGCGGTAGGTGCAATCTTGAATTCGAAACTTGTTGATCGGTTAAGATAATTTAAAAAAGAAACTTGCAATTTAGTCGGTCTCAAAAATAAAACAGTTCTCCCAAAATACGTGCATTTTTGCTAGAATATTTTGAGTCAGCCGCAAGCTTGTTGAACGTGAAAACTACACATCAGATTCTTTGAACCTTTTTCTTTGGTACGACTAAAACAAAAACACGATTTTTTGGTTTTCGCTCGATACTTTTTATTTTGTAAAACTATGTAGTTTTGAGAGGTTATTAGATTTTTCTCCTACATTACAAAAGTTAGTCGCATGAAATAAATACCGACAGTAAGAGAATAAAGGTACTGATAAAACAACTAAGACCAAATTTTCCTAGAATGTTTACTAAGCTCGCAAATAACGAAAATGTGCATTTTTGCCCGAAGTAAAGGACGTAAGTCGCGCTAAGACACTTACGAGAAAATCAACTGTAAAGCTGATTCTATAAGGTTAGATATCAGGTTGTACGCTAGTGCCGCACTGGGAGCCTGTTGGTAAGCATTAATTATACAAAAGCGATATAATATTCTGCTTGAGTTTTGAAGAAAAAAAACACAAGAAAATCTTTGTAATTTACTGTTCTTTTGAGTTTACATCACTTAGGTTTTAAAGACAACACAAAAAGTCTTCATTTTTTGGCAGACTATCGATAGAATGACAGCTGTTGTATCGCAGTACAGACTGTCAAACAAGAGTTGAAATTAAATGAGGGTGCGGTTCATTCATAAATGGCAACATTGGAGGTTATTTAACAAATTAGAGTTTTTGGCGGGATTTTTGGTTTTATTTTATTGTTTTGGCATTGTTTACTGATAGAATTTTGCTTCAAGAAGTGGTGTGTTTTGGAGAAAATCGTCTGGTGCACGTGAGAAATTTTGAGAACAAGAAAATAAAATTATGGAGGATGTGAATAATCCGGCTTGCACTGGGTGAAGTTTTGTAGACGCCATAATGCCACCAGTGGTCCACCTCAGAATGAGGTTGCAGCAAATGTTGTCAAGAACTCCGCCGATGATATGTAATGCACCGGCACTAGGATTGCACACCAAAAAATAAATAATAGGGCCTGTACCCAGAGACGTTAATTACATCATAAAAATAAGTTCATTACATCACATCATCATTAACAAAATAAGGATTCAGAATATTGAGGTTGCCGTTAAAAAATATTTTATTTCCAACAAATTTCGTTTTCTGCCTTTGGATAAATTGTACTCGCTCCAGCTTATCAATTAGGCTTCACTGGCACTGTAACAAACTCATCGAAAGGGTGCCCTTGATTTAATTTGCCCTATTGACAACTAACTGGTCTTTAATTTAACTCTGATAAACCAAGCCGTTAAGTTGGACATTAAACATAATATGACAGATTTATTGTTTTTTCCGTATTTATTTTGTTTTGTATGATGTTTGTACGTAACTTTTGCAAAAAAGACAATATTTTTTATACGTGTTAACTTAATTAAAGCATGTTATTAGTCTGTAACCGCAATTAATATCTCAACCTCTATTTTGAGATGATGCTACAAGTGACCTAATATTATTATTTTTTTAATATTATTATGGCATGTGTATCCCTTCTTACTTTAAACTCATTTTTTATAGTGAACTAAAAAAAAACAACCTCTTAATCACACATGAAAAATCATTTACAAAACATTTAAGAGGAACACCAAATGTTCCTCGGATTCTACCCTCAACTCAAGACTGTGCAAACAGATGGTCTGTTATGGGAAACTGGGGTACCGCTCTCATCTGATAATCCCCCAAAATTGGTTGACCTCCAAACAATTTTATTCACCAACAAATTTAAAATTAACCTCACTAAACTAGAGCTCTACTCAAAATAGTCATGTTATTTTATAAATTGAAGGAAAAGTTACTTCTCTGCAATTGTAATAGGGCTGGTTTCGTATCGTATTGATGTTTTTTTGGTATCGCGTGTGACTCTAAAATGGTATCGATCATGAGATGCATATTGTACACAGTAGCCCAGTGACATAAATAACGACCTTGAAATTGCATATGTAAATCAATTCCACGGTGTCCATATTATGAATTCATAACTATAATCTATCTATTATGGCTTGTAATAGACACTCCAAAAAGATCATTCCTATAGCAATCAGACGAGACTGCTTCAAATAAAATGTCATTTCGAAGACACTGGCTGGCTACGCAGTGTGCACCGGTCTCAGAATAGCAAACTACTATAATTATAATTTTATATTGCTTTTAGTTTATTTTAATGTGAATTGTTTTTTTACAGTGTTTATTGACCTGTAAATTTTTTTGCAACGTAAAAAATTAAAATTATAATTATTTTACTTTCATTTATTTTATTTAGAGGCAGCTTGTGATTGTTTACTTTTTATTATTAGCTGTAAAAACGCACATGAACAGATTGACAAATCATAACACAACTTTACTGTTTAGCGAGCATGGTTCCACTAGTAGACACTTATTTATCTGTTTCAATAATCAATAACGTGGTATTGTATAAACACCCAAATAAAAATTTGCCTTAATTATCCTTCTTGTACCAGTCATGTCAGAGCGTCGGTGGCGGCTAGGGCCGCCGCCTCCTGTCCGGGAGGTCATGGTTCGAATCCTGCAACGTACCAATGTGATTTCGAATTTAGATTCCATATATACGGTGAAGGAAAACATCGTGAGAAAACCTGCACACGCCTGCGAAGAAACTCGCAGGTTGTGTGTAAAGTCGAACAACCCGCACTGGGCCCGCGTGGTCGACTGAGGCCCTATCGCCCTAATTCAGGGTAGGCTCGAGCCCCTCGGTGGGGACGTATATGAGCTGATATGATGACCAGTCATGTAGAAGACATTATTCAACTTACCCACTAGGTACCACGGCTTGCCTGAAGAGAGTCCCAAGTCATTGCAACATGTCGTTCTGTCAATCGCTGCACCAGTGCATAGATTAAGATCACATTTGTAGTATTAAGAAGGAAGTACAGTTAAGTAATGAAAGGTGCAATCGAGCTAACTCTACATTTACCAAACTTGTCTATAACAAGCAGAATGCCATGTGCGGCGTGCGCACGCGACGCGAATGTAAAGGTGCATCCGACCCCTTTCTCCTCACAATCGTACGACCCCAGAAAGTATTTAATGCGGGGGTCTTGACAATCGATCGATTCTAACAATAGACGCATCGCCAGCTCGGAGGTTAAACTTTTGAGATTGAAAGTATCGATGTATTGATTTTCGAATTTGTTGTGTTGAAAGTTATGAATGGATATTCAGGGAAATATTGCAATGTCTATGAAGATTTTGTAATATTATATATGATATGAAGAGTTGAGAAATTGAGGGACAGCCTTCGTGGCGTAATGGTTAGTCCATTAGTCTGACAACAGGAGGTCACAAGTTCGATTCCCGGCGTAGTGCAACACTGTAACACTCAGTTTAGTTTGTGGTAAGGCATTTTTTGAGCACACCTGGCCAGCAACCATCATCTTAATATATAAGTCTTGCCGCCAAACATCAATGTTAACAACATTGATCTGTTCCGGCTTGAAGATAAGATAGCCAGTTCCCCATTCCGTTGGCTCCCCAACGGTTAGTTCATTCGCTTCACACCAGGAGGTCGCCGGTTCGATTTCCGGCGAAGTCTAACTGTGTATGACTCGGTTTGGTCGGTGGAAGGGAATTTTCTAAGCCCGCCTGGCTAGCTACCACCATCTTAACTAAGTCTTGTCACCAAACATCAGTGTTAACAACATTGATGTGTTCCGGCTTGAAGATAACATGGCCAGTTCTCCATTGCGTTGGGGAATCTTTGTAAGCCCGCTTCCATCTTCGGCCATCATCGTCACTTACCATCAGCTATGTCGTGACTTTCTCAAGTTTTTCACAATAGCGCTGGTTGAATGAATTAAATTTAATTATTAAACATACACGTGTTGAAAATGACTTTACATATTGCCAAATATTACAATTTTAGCGAATAGAATATACGAACAAATTACCTGTCAAACCAAACAGATAGACAATTAATAATAATAATAGCTCCATTAATTTTTATAAGGGATGCGACAGATGAAGGTACCAAGCAAAAAAATATAAAGATGACCTACTTCAGATTTGCACCTTTCGAGACGAAAGAGTTCCATTGTCTGAGTCGAGACACCTTGCGAGCACATGGAGCCCGCATGTCTTGTGTTTGCGAAGGTTTTTGCTGAGCCGTTCTTGATTGATGCTATTATGGTTTACATATGGACGATATGGGCCTTGATCTCGTATGTGTGTTAAGATTATTTTAACCGCCTCCGTTGCTCAGAGGCAAAGTTCACTGGCTTTACACAGGAGGTCGCGGGTTCAATTGTAAGACTTAGTTTGGTTGGTGGTAGGGCATTTTCTAAACCCGCCTGGCTAGCTACCACCATCTTACATAAGTCTTGCCGCCAAATATCAATGTTGATATCATTGGTGTGTTCCGGCATGAAGATAAGATAGCCAGTTCCCCATTGCGTTGGGGAATCTTGGTAAGCCCGCTTCCATCTTCGGCAACATCGTCACTTACCACCAGGTGTGATGTTGTCAAGGGTTTACCAATTGTGAATAAAAATAAAAATAAATTATTAGTTTGGTTGGTGGCAGGGTATTTTCTAAGTCCGCTTGGCTGGCTACCAACATCTTATCTAATTTTTGCCGCCAAACATCAATTAACACAATTGATGTGATCCGGCTTTCAAGCAATATTAGTAAGCGCGCTTCCTAATGCCCTTCCACCAGCCAAACTGAGTGTTACAAAGTTTGACTCCGCCGGGAATCGAATCCACGACCTAATAAATATCCTGTTGTAAAACTAAAGGACTAACACTATCCGCATTACATCACGGAGACGGTTAAAAAGTTCTCCGAATGTAAAGTTGCATGTTAGTGTAAATACAGATTCATTGATAGCATGGATTTAAATACATATGTATCCCAAAATTCAAACATTTTCGTCATATATGCAAAAGTTTCAATTCTTTCAAAGTTGACTATATCATAACTAGCTTTTGCTCGCGGCTTCGCCTGCGTGGACATCGTTTTTATGACTGTCTTTGAGGCTGAATGGTATATTATGGAATTTCTTCAGACTCCTCAGGAACAATATCGGGCTATTCTGATTAGCAGTCTTTAGTATACTATAACCAATTGTATACTCTTACGGTGAAGGAAAACATCGTGAGGAAACCTGCACACGCCTGCGGAGAAACTCGAAGGTTTTGGTGAAGTCGACCAACCCGCGCTGGGCCCGCGTGGTCGACTAAGGCCCAATCGCCCTAATTCAGGGTAGGCTCGAGCCCCTTGGTGGGGACGTATATATGAGCTGATGTGAAACCAATTCTATACAAAAACACTTTAATTCGTTTCACCGTTGCGACGCCGACACGTACGAGTGCGTGGAAATGAGTTTCCCCAGATCCTTCGGGAGCTATGTCAGGATATGCTAATTAGTAAATTATGTCATTTCCCATCCCACCAATCATTTGTGGAAAAAAAATCACAACAATCAATTGCTCCGTTACGATGTTAAAGAATTAACCAAAAACAGAGTATATTTTTAAGTTCCCTCAGGAACTGCATCGGACTATGCTATTTTCACGGGATAAAAAGTAACGTATGTCCTTTCTAGTGACACAGGCTACCTGCATGCCAAATTTCATCAAAATCGGTCGAGGTTTTGAAGCGTGAAAAGGTAACAAACAAACCCATTTTCACATTTATAGTATTAGTAAGGATATAATGAGTGACTCACACATAGTAACAGGCTACCTGCATGCCAAATTTCATCAAAATTTGTCGAGGTTTTGAAGCGTGAAAAGGTAACAAATAAACCCATTTTCACATTTATAGTATTTAGTAAGGATATAAGGAGTGACTCACACAAAGTAGCCTATGTCCTTTATAGTGACACAGGCTACCTGCATGCCAAATTTCATCAAAATTGGTCGAGGTTTTGAAGCGTGAAAAGGTAACAAACACACCCATTTTCACATTTATAATATTATAAGTAAGGATGTAATGAGTGACGCACACAGCAGATGTGAAATCAATCTTCAGATAGATTTGCATTTTATTTTCAAATCGATCTAGTTAATGGCACATGATACAGGGGGCGTGCAAAAGTTCAATCGAAAACTGTTAATTTAAATATTTATCATAATAGAAGAGATAGATAAAGTTCGCGGCAAGCATCTGCTCTGGCTGTGTGCTACCGCGTGCCGCGTGCCGCGTGCGCATCTTTCGCTAAAAGATGTTTCGCCATAATGAATGATGATTCCTTTTTCGAAAATATTATATTTCCAATCGTTTGTTTGATAACATTGAGGTGAAAGATTATTTGGTGAAGGAAAATTAATGGATAATTAGTTCAAAGCATATTGGCTTACTTTTGCCTTCGGCTTCGCTCGCGAGGTTATCGTTTTTTATGACTGCATTCTTTGTTTACATCATCCTTACTAATATTATAAATGTGAAAATGTGTTTGTTTGTTTGTTACCTTTTCACGCTTCAACGCCTTGACCAATCTTAATGAAATTTGGCATGTGTCACAAGGAAGGACATAGGATACTTTTTATTCCGTAAAAATAGCAAACCCGATGCAGTTCCCGAGGGAACTGAAAATGTAATCTTTTTTGGCTAATATCGTAACGGAACAATGGATTGTGTGATTTTTTGCACAGAGATGGTTAAGGGGGTGGGAAATGACACGATTTACTAATAAGCATATCCTGACATAGTTCCCGAGGGATCTGGAGAAAATTCATATACACGCTCCCTTTAAGTCAGTCACAAAAACAGTGCAGTAAATTAACATTAGTACCTACACTTATATAACTAAAAAGCTATAGTAACAAATTTAGTAGTTTGCAGTTGCTTAACAGACACACACCAGTCGAAAGTGTTCGGTGAATAACATTACTGTGCCGTAGAAAAGAAAAGGCTCCGACTCAGCACATGCTGTGGCGGAGCACAGCGCTGGTATTCTGTCGGCACCGCTGTGAAATGCCGAACGAGACTACTACGACGTAGACAGAACAAGGCTCAAAAATCAATAAAAATGTTAAAAAAATAAAATATAATAGGTACTATTCCTTCATTATTTCTATATTTTAACATTGTCCTTAAACCTTTTTTTATGACATTTAATCCAAGTGCCATGTTATAGCAGTCATCATTAGAACGGCCGTACATTAGGTACCCGCTTCTAAAATTTTTGTGTTATTCATTTATAACACTTTTGGGATATCAAATTATTAAGTAATACTTTTACACAGTATCAGTCTGTTAAATTTTTCAATGAATTGCCTACTGAGTTTAAACATACGACAGATTTAAAGGTTTTTAAGAAAAGAATAAAAGCGCTACTATTGGAAAAGTGTTGCTATGAAGTAGACGATTTTGAATTCTAATTTTTATACTACAACTATTATTTTTACTTTTGTACAGATATTTTGTGTGTCAATTTTACTATTGATATTTTAATTTTTAATGACATTTCATTTTTGACGATCTAATTTGTTATGTTAGCTTTGTTTTATATTTTGAATTTCTCTTGCTTGTAATAATGTTTTATGTTACGTCTTTTATTTAAACTACCTACTGTTACATTCAAATACAATAATATTATTAATTATGAATAAATAAATAATTTAAAAAAAATATGCCTTGCAACTTAACATGATACTCACAAACTTTTATTGCTCTTCATAATCGTAAACCTCAAATTGAGCGAACTTCAAGCCGAAGCGTAAGCTGTATCGATCGCGATGCACCCTCGGCCATCTTAGTGGCGCGCACGCAGCTGCCGATGCCGGGTCAAAGGTGGCTAGGGGTAAGTGCGAGGCATTGTGCGCCTGGGCATAGTGCCTTGTGTAGTGGGCGCTCTCGCGCCTGTCAGATTACGACGCGACGCCATGTTGGCTCGATATTGGATTCCAAATTTGAAATGAACAGAGCGGGAAATTTGAATTTGGCAAATTAGAGCAATAAGTTAGAATAAAAAGAGATTGTATTTTTTATTTAAAATAGGAATCTTTTCGCTGCAGGAAAACTGATGTTGTAACGGGGATGACGACAGCATCAGAAATAAATTATGAACTCTTGATCAATAAATTGCCCGCCTACTTAAACTTCGGAAAACCTTACTCGTTTTGTTTTCCATCAAGTCTTCTATTTTTAATTCACCAAAATCACAAAATGAGTACTTAAATGACGCTGCTAAACTATGACGTCACGCCTAGGTATTTCAAAGATTTTTAGAACAAAGTGTCGTTTTTGACAGATGATAAAAAGTAACTCAGATGACTAGCATTCGTCATCCCTATTGCTGACTTTATATTATTATAGATATTCTGATGCCCCAGTCCATATATCAACAAACAATTTAATTGCACCGAAAAAGTGACAGATGTCTAATATATGTACCTGTCTAGCGAGGTACTTGATATACTTTTCATTGTAGGTGGGTACATTGTAGCAGTCATTTTGTCTGAAACCGGTCGTTGACAATTTGTAAATGTACAAGTAGTTATAAATGTCTTAATATGTGAAATTAGGAAAAAAAAAACAAAAATGTGCGACATCTAATAATCAAAAACAAAAGTAAAGACGACTAAAAATCAATGTACACGGAAGTGACATCCTCTTTAACAGATGACCTGCTCACCTGGCAGCAGACCATACAGACCCGACCCACCGTGGAGCAATGCTCTACGAAGGCGCCGGCTGAATAAAAAAACACCAAGACATTTGATACGCCCACAAAACACATTAAGTCGCCGGATCAAACATGTGCATAAGATTACTATCTTTACAACACGTGCCTTTAAACTATTAAGCCAGTTTCTACCTTATAAGTTCACGCTTAAAATTTAATTTGGTTTCTTTAGGAAAAAATCAGGAACCGTTGACGCCTTAAATAAGAGCCTTCATTCATGCAACGTTGAGTCTTATGTACTAGCATTAAACGTTAAAGTAACTTGATAGGGCTCTTTCTTCAAGTTTTTGAACGGAAGGTGTAGGTGCAATTGTGCGTGATCTCTGATGATCAGCTGTTTTCTTTTTAAAGCAGCTTTGTGTGTCACCGACCGCGATTTTTTTTTCTGATGCTCACAATATGGTTTACTGTACTTCAATTTGACGTCTGAAAAATAAGTTTTGTATATTTTTGGTCTCTTTCAACAGGGTTTTACATATTAGGTAGGTAACAGACAATTTCTGCGTGATTTTTTTTTGCGTTTTTAAAATTTGATTGCGTTTGCCTATATCTCACCTGATGGTAAGTGACGATTTAGTCGAGGATGGTACACGCAAACTCAAATAATGCCTATTCACTCTCGCCTTGAAGATCCCCGAATTGTAGAAATCGGGAAACACAGACGTAGGCAAGGAGTTCTACTCCATCGCTGTCCGCATAATAAATGAGGAAGCGTAACGCTTAGTACGTATAGGCTGAATATCAACAACAAAGGGGTGGAACCTCCCCCTGCGTCTCGTTGACCGAAGGTGGAATGGAGCTGGGGGTTGAGGTCGTGAAGTTCTTGAGGACACTCTCCGAAATGAATTCGATAGAAAACCGAAAGACAGGCAACGTTGCGGCGATGCTCAAGGCTTTGAAGCTTGTTTTTAACAAGTTCATCGTCACCAATGAGTCTCCGGGCGCTGAATTTTGTATTTGCAAATACATATTATGTAACAACAACTGGTGTCTGGAAAATTGTTGAAATGATAAGATAATATAATCTCGAATGATAATAATAATAAGCAAAGTGAGAGACCACTAACGTAACCTTCAAATAATCCGAGAACAATAAAAAACTAACAATACCAAGTAAGAGCATTACATTACGCGCTCATTTCTATTTAGGGTGGCCCTCAGGACATGTGCGCACGCGTCGCCCGACAATCACAGTAATAATATCTAAAAAATAATAATAAATTCGGGTGAAGAATAAAGAAATTCACCCCCCGGCTCCCCTTGCCTTTATCTTGCAAACAGACTTCGAAAGCTAAAGATAATAGGGGCGTTGGACCCCCTATATGGTATAGCGCACACCTTTCGCGGGGGTTGCGTCGACGAGGGCGCAGCGACGCCGGCGCACGTCGCCAATTCGGCGGTTTAATTCAAATTTTCGAACGCGTCCTTTCTTTGGTTTTGTTTAGAGATTAAAGAGAAAAAATAAATTTAGTATGTACTAAAAAAAGTTATTTACAAAAATCCTGCAATAATCAAATTACAGCACCTAGAACATGAACGTTATTTAAGGCCGTAAGATGGGTCAAATCAAAATATTCAATTAAAATTATTGAAAGACTGTGTAAAGCTATCACCATGTAAAAAATAAAAAATGACTTAATTGAATACAATTTCAAAAATTTTACCACTTTTGATGTAAAAAAAATATACTGTAGACCTTGTTTTTGGTATGAATTGCAAAATTCATCTAAAACAAATAGTTAATATTAAATGAAACCAACACACAAAATCGGTGACTTTATGACCTTTCATTTTAATTGAACACATTTCTTTTAAACTTATTGGAAAGTGATGAAAAGTAATAAAAACATGTAAAGATCGAGAATTTCAACGTAACAAACAGCCGCGTTGAACTTAAAATGAATAGACTTACGTTCGATATTATTGAAACACGTATCAACCTGCTCGGATTGAGTGATCTTAGCGTCTTAATTTTTTAAGTCAAAGTTATAGCTAGCAAAAACTTATTGCTGGCATTAACAAACACTATATTAAAAAAACATCGAAATGAAAAACATTGCACAAAGCGGTAGACAGAGAGACAACGTGAACTAAAGTCAATTACATAGATATGAAACAAGAGCGGCGAAAGCAAAGGACTGAGCTGAAAAAACAGGTACAGGCATTGTCATCCACCTTTGATTACTCCTGGACCGGACAGTGTGCGAGCAAGGCAATGTACATCCAAAACGTATAAAAGGAATAGTTTTGTTGCATTTTTTTGCCTCATGGTTGTTGATTCACGAATAAGATTGTAATGAAATATGGATTTATTAAAAGCATTTAAAAAATCAATAATTTTAACCAAAAAAACCCGACTTCAAGCGCACTAGTCGCCACTACGATTTTTGAAGTTTCCCCACGATTTCTTTGGAATGCCATCATCAGATCCTGGTTTTCTTATCATAATACCATCCTTGGGATATCTCCTTTCTAATGAAAAAAGAATCATCAAAATCGGTTCATAAACGACGAAGTTATCCGCGAAGACACACAAAAAATAAAAAAAATATATACGGTCGAATTGAGAAACCTCCTCCTTTTATTGAAGTCGGTTAAAAAGAAATTGCTTTAGTTTAACATAGAGAAGTCAACAAATACAACAAAACAACAGTGAAGACCGCATTCATCTCATAACCATTAATTAGCATTGCCTCGACGACGATCGTTCAGTAATCAAGCATAAAATTAAAACTTGGCACACGCCAAGCTCTGACAAAGGTAAGGGTGTGTCCACACCGTGCACCGCACGTACCTTATGGCACAGCAATTTGTTCAAGACATCTGGCCTCACACCTGCCCGCACCCCTCTTGCAGCACCCCACCGCATTCACCATACCGATAGTGTGTTACACTCTACAGAAGTAAATTCCACTCAAAAATTGTTCGTGACCACTCTCTCAAAATAATAAGGTTCGATATCCTCTACATCTGACTCTTCAAACTATAAAACTATGTATTTAGTTAGACAGTGTATTATGGTTTTGGCACAAGGTCCAATGCCCCTGTCGTTCAACGTATTCGCTCATTAAAATTCGGAAATGACGAACAGTTTTTCAACTCCGATTGTTCTAAGCTCGGTCAAGTGAGACTTTATGATGGGGAGATAATTCGTACATCTAGTTGCCCATTGCAAGTTGCTAGTTTTTGAAATGGTCGCGGCTAAAACGTTTAATTCGTTCGTCCGGGAGAATAGCAGACGTTCAATTAAGCATGTCGCGTCTATCAGCTATGTTTGTCCAATAACTGTTCCGGCCGTCAATCTCAATAGACGAGACGTATCTCACAACACAATCACAACGTAAACAGCCATGCGGCGTACGTTCATTCACACGCATACTCACAGTCAAGACGCACCTTGTAAAGTCAAAGGTAGTGTGCGTGCCCATTCAAGAAAGGGAACCGGCGACCGACTACGCGACCTCCTTAGTCCTTACGTGTTGCGTCATATCGTACTTACGTCACTTCCGCAGACGTAACTCGTCTTACAAGTGGGCGTGTGAACGCTCCCTAATGATATGATATGTTTTTATATTTTGATAGCTAGCGTTCTGACTTCTGAATCTGATGAAAAGATAACGAAAGCGTTCCTTACACAATAAGATCCAGTGTAGTGTCGTATAACCTATCATTAAGTTTAAACTTTTAACTGGTTATGGAAGTGTTTGTGAGCAATTCAAAAGTAATTTTGGAATATTGTTCACATCCGGTGTGGTTCGAGATCTTGTCCTTGTGTTGCAAAAAAGCTTTAAATGTTAATTTGTGTATGGCCCAGCGGGGAGTAAGGATGCGGGACGTGTATAGTGGTAATTTGGAGCAACTCGGGCCAAGTAGACCAATTTTAGAGGTCTATTGTGGTCGAAGGGGCTCAAGAATCGTTCCTTCAATTTGGTGTGAACGCCCGCCCGGCCCGCATACATCGCGAATACATTTATCAAAGACCATGTTTGTGTAGTATTTTTACATGTGTTCATTTACTTCTCGACGAGATTATTTATTTTTTTGTCTGGATCAGTCTTACAATCGATTTAAGAGCAACTTACGGTCATCCGATTGATTTAAAATTTGGTATAAAGCCGCATTCCCGGTGCCATTAGATTCTTTTATTGTATCTGATGATGAACTTCGGAGTTGGAATCAAGGTCCAGGATCGTCTATTGTTTTCTATTGTTCCTACTGAGCATAGTAGGAATCTATTGAAAACAATAGACGATCCTGGACGAGCCTTTCTGAATTTGGAACTATGCGTTATAGGATACCAATAATGCCCGACCTGATAATATACATGCTTACTTCCTTTACTAATATTATAAATGTGAAAATGTGTTTGTTTGTCTGTTGAACTGAAAAAATACTAATTCTTTGGTAAATTTCTTTAACATCGCAACGGAACAATGGATTCTTGTGATTTTTTGCACAGAGATGGTTGAAGAGGTGGTAAATGACAATATTTACTAATTAGCGTAGCCTTACATACTTCCTTAGGAATCTGGAGAAAACTCATTTCCACGATCGCGCACGTCGGCGTCGCAACGGAGCAACGGATTGAAGTGATTTTTTTTGTATAGAATTGGTTGAGGGGGTGGAATGTGCTAATCAGAATAGCCCGATATAGTTTCTAAGGTATCTGGAGAAAACTCATTTCCAGGCTAGCGGCTCGCGCACCACACACGCTCAAGGACAGACAAAAGAACGATGACCACGCGGGCGAAGCCGCAGGCAAAAGCTAGTAATATATAATTATCAAATGACTGTACAACCCAATAATGACCGGCCGATAACTCTTGTCTTATGCGTGTTATGCGACTTGAACAAAAATAAAAGCTAGTTCCTAATTAAAAAAAATATTTAGCGAGAGTATTTATAAAAAGAATCAAGATAAGCGACTCTGACGTTGGGTAACGAAATAGAATACTCAGACAGAATTATAAAATTAGGTTTAATAGCAAATAAACCTACATTTGTAATTCTGCCTGAATTTTCTATTTCGTTACTTCTTTTGCCTTAAAAATTTAAAGGTAATTAATTTTTTTCATCTCTCCTGTTCGGAAAGTTTAATTTTCATGAGTAGATAGCCGGGCGGAACATTGCTTTTCCATCCCTAGGGAGGAAAGTATTGTCATCCCTAGGGTGGAAAGTATTTTTTTTTAAATTGCCAGCCACGGAGTCGAAGATAATTGAGTTACATCATATTGAAATGAAATGAAAATAAATATTAAATATTATTAAATTACATTAAAATAAGAGGTTTTCATATATCTAAACTCAACTAATCATTAAACGACGTGTTTTTTTTAGATCTATAGGTTGATATTAAATCATTCTGCTGCGCGCCATATTGCAATGATAAAATGACACTTTTTTTTTCAATTTTCGCCATGGCCACCTAGATGCACGTCGTGACCATCTCGATTAGGTACAATCTAGTCGGCCGTGGCTAGCGGCCATTGTGAAAAGGTTGGAGGCTGGGTATAGGTAAGCTTAAATTATTGATATCTAATTAATACTTTATATCATATAAATAATTCATTTCCTCACAGTCGAAATGAAAAGTAGAGTGTTTAACTCGGGTGAAATGACCCATTCCACCCTCGAACTATTGGCGCTCTCACTTCGTTCGAGCGCCAGAAATATCTCGAGTGTAATGGGTCACTTTCTTCCCTTGATTAACAATCTACTATTGTAAGCTTATACGAATCAGAATATAACTGGTCAACTTATCTGAAGCATGACTTATTTGTAATAGGGTTTAGGTTTTTCTTTTAGGTGTGTTAAAGTGTGTATAAACACCGATTTATAACAAATTCAAACTTAGAATTTGGCAACTAAGTGCTGAGTGTGCAGATGCTTGAAAACTTTATACTTACTTTGGTTTTTTTGCCAAAAATTCCTACAAAATAATCCACAATAAACACTTATAGGTAAGTCACGTTCCTTTATTGTCGTGTAAGGATATAATTACACAGTCGGAATAGTCCTTATTCTTTGCAGTCGGTCCGATTTCGTGCACCAAAATTGAGAGTTCTTATTCGAATCTAATAATTATTCATCACATCTGCTCATATACGTCCCCACCGTGGGGCTCGAGCCTACCCTGAATTTTGGCGATCGGACCGTAGTCGACCACGCGGGCCCAGTGCGGGTTGGTCGACTTCACACACAACCTTCGAGTTTCTTCGCAGGCGTGTGCAGGTTTCCTCACGATGTTTTCCTTCAACATATAAGAGCGTCGCATAAACGTACATTTGTGATCATATAAAAACAGTGGAGGATGAGGTACGTAGTAGGAATTCGCTCCCCCTAACTGCGGACCCCATCTCAGTATCAACTGACGAACTACGCTCCATTATTAGAGGTCTTAAACCTAAAAAAGCCCCAGGAGCAGACGGTATCTCAAACCAAGCTCTTAAATACTATCCGGAACAGTTACTTGCACTGCTAGCTATTATCATCAACGCCTGCTTTGAACACTGTTACTTCCCGACAGCATGGAAGGAAGCAATAGTAATAGGCATCCCAAAGCCAGGCAAGCCCCTTAACATCCCCGCAAACCACCGCCCCATAAGTCTACTCAAGACTATGGGGAAGCTCTTCGAAAGAGTCATACTCAATCGAATCAAAAGTCATATCTTCCCGCCGGACAAACCTCCCCTCATAATTAACCACCAGTTTGGGTTCCGCGCCAAACACTCGTGCCCTCAACAAGTCCACCGCATTGTCGAACACATACTGAACGGATTTTACCCCAGACGCGAAAGGACAGTAGCAGTCTTCTTCGACGTCGCAAAGGCCTTCGATAAGGTCTGGCATGCGGGACTTGTATACAAACTCTACCACATGGACCTCCCAGACCGTCTAGTTAGAATAGTGGAGTGCTACCTCCAAGACCGTAATTTCCGTTTTAGACACGAGGGGGTACTTTCCTCTCCGCGTCCCATTAGAGCCGGGGTCCCCCAAGGGTCCATACTCTCCCCAACATTGTACACTCTGTACACTAACGACATCCCCATCCCAAAACAAAGCAAATCAGGGCCAACAGTACAGCTCTCCCTATTTGCGGACGACACCGCCCTCTACATAAGGGGGCAGTCCATATCTCTATCACCACTAATAGACAAGCTACAAATCTCAGTTGACGAGCTAGGTAGATGGTTTAGGAAATGGAGAATCGAAGTAAACCCGAGCAAAAGCTCCGCGGTCCGCTTCGACTACCATAATAGGCTAAACCAACCCGCAGACTCGATCCGCATGCTAGGCACCCGCGTCCCCTGGCAACGTACAGCCAAATATTTAGGAGTCACCCTCGACTCCGGTCTCACTTTCGGACCTCACATTACAAATGTGACCCGAAATGCCCGCTTCTACCTGGGCAGGCTAAACAGCATGTTAGGTAGGCACAGTAAAATGTCCCCCATTAATAAGCGAACACTCTATAAGGTTTGCATCCGACCGGTAATGACATACGCGGCCCCCGTATTTGCACACGCGAACCCAAATAAGATGGAATTGATCCAAAGGGTCCAGAGCATTTTCTGCCGTAGGGCTCTGGACGCACCGTGGTGCGTCAGAAACCCGGACTTGCATAGGGACTTAGGCTTACCCACCACCCAACAATTCCTCAAAGGCCTCTCCGAGAACTTCTTCAAGTCCTCGGAGTCGCATCCCAACCCACTGATTCGCGAGGCAGCGAACTACTCCCTACGTCCCGTCTTAACTAGTAACATGGTCCGCAGACCAAGAAATGTCCTCACCGATCCTCCCAATAAAATATCAGCCGACCTGAACTGCCTCCTGGCAGCTCAGGGAGACTGCTAGTGTTATTATTTGAATAACACCGTCCCCTCACTTGCACACTTAATGTGATAAACCAATCGGCCCTCCCCTCAGGAGCTCGCCGCGCTGTTCTTAGGTTAGCGTGTATTTTTCGCACCCCCCCCCTCCCTAGGGGGGGGCGTCGCTCCGATGTACTTTTAGGGTGGCTCTGCTGCCAAAGTTCTTCGGGGGGTGTTAGTGGGTAGTGCGGCTCGACAGCTGTGAGTCCCACATAACCGGTGCTAGCTTTATCGCTGCACAGGTATACGTAAACGTATTCACCTCTCTCCCCACCAACCATCTTTCGGGGAAAAAAAAAAAAAAAAAAAAAAAAAAAAAAACGTACATTTGTAATCGAAATTCGAAAACACATTGGTACGTGGCAGGATCGAACCACCATCTCCCGCACAGGAGGTAGTGGCCCTTGCCATTACGCCACCGACAATAATAATTATTGTTTGTTGTCAAATAATAACACAGCTCTACAAAAAAAAAAGTTGCCCCGGATATTTTAAGCAAGTTTTGATGTTTTCAAGTGCCCAGATTACGAATTTATTCATGAAAGTATATTGAATGTGCTCTTGTTTTTATGATTATTTCATATCTTATATTTTGATCAATTATCGGCTTGTCAGTAATATAATTTATTTTCGCAGTCATGATTAGAGTTCTCTTCTTCTTACAAAATCATTGATAGTTTCATGAATTGTGAACATAAACATATGTAGGGCATCAAAACCACTGTAGACCAGTGTAATGATTAGAATCCAATCTAAAAATCATTTTTGTTGTCATCGTCATGTCAGCTGAAAGATGTCCACTGCTGAATAAAGGCATACTCCTAAGAATTCCACAACGACCGGCCTTGCGCTGCCCGCATCCAGCAGCTTGCCGCGACTCTCACTAGGTCATCGGTCCATCGTGTGGGAAGCCTGCTTACGCTTAGTCTTCCGGTGTGCGGTCGTCACTCGAGACTTTTACTGCCCCATCGGGTATCCGTTTTAGTTCTCCTGTAACGTTAATATGTGAAAGATGGTGATAACTGGCGTTCATCTTTAGGAGTATATGTACTATACAAAATGCTGCAAAATTTCGTACAAAAATACAATATCAATTAAAACGATCCCACAACTGATGACTATCTATCTCACTAGCTATTATGACTGACTTTTTGCCCGCCACTTCGCCAGCGTCGATATCATTTTCATGACTGTATTCATGACATATGTACACCACGTTGCGCAAGACGCAAGCGGCTCGCGAGCTCGGAACATTTTTTCCAGATCCCTCATTCAAAATTAATACATAGTTCTTATGTTGTTCTCTGTTCATTTAACTCTATGCCAAGTTTAAGTGAAATTGGTTCAGTAGTTTTAGCCTGAAATAAGTAATAAAAAAAGGCAGAGAGACAGACAGACACTTTTGGATTGATAATATTAGTAATTATATCTCATAACAACTTACAAGAGGCCAAATAATAAATCAATTACATACAAAAATCATCAAAAGTTGCTACGTACAAATTGCTTCCGGTTGTAAAGGGCTTTCTTTGCCAGACAATTAGGCCCTTCAATGCACTAACAGGCCATAAAACGAGCCAAAAGGTGCCACATGCACGCCCCCACCACACCGCCACCGCCACCGCCACCTGGCCGAAACATCTTTGATTCAAGGGTTTATTGACATGATTTATTTACAATGTACAATAAAATAAGTTTTCGCTGCTACTGTTGCGATTAAGGACAGATTACAAAAGAAAAACACAAATCGGTTGAAAAAACGTGTATATGTTACGAAACAGCATTATTGATTACCAATATACCTTGTACTTTTTCGCATTTTCGTTTTCGTTGATACTGTTACAATTACATACACACAGATTGCAAACAAATTAAATAGGCACAGATCGATAAAAAAACATCGATATTACGAAAAATACGCCGACGCTCTTACGGTGAAGGAAAACATCGTGAGGAAACCTGCACACGCCTGCGGAGAAACTCGCAGGTTGTGTGTGAAGTCGACTAACCCGCACTGGACTAAGGCCCGATTGCCCTAATTCAGAGAAGGCTCGAGTCCCTCGGTGGGGACTATTATGAGCTGATATGATGACGAAACAGTAGGTACATTTTCAAAATAAAACATAGCGCGTAAAACATGTCTTTTGCTCTGCGTCATCATCATCATCATATCAGCCGAAAGAAGTCCACTGCTGGACAAAGGCCTACCCCTCAAGGATTTCGCACAACGACCGGTTATGCGCTGCCCGCATCCAGCGCCTACCCGCGACCTTAACCAGTTCGTCAGTCCACCAATTGGGAGGCCTGCCTACGCCACGTCTTCCGGTGCGCGGTTGCCACTGGAGAACTTTACTGCCCCAACGGCCGTCTGTTCCACGAACTATTGTTCTGCGTAAATGACTTTAGTTATACAGTGTTAACTCTGTATAACGTCACTCGATATAACAATTCACTCTTTGAAACGTGGCTCCAGTTGATTTACTCTGACGCTAATTTCTCTCTGTATAACGAAAACTCTCAATAACGTCACAAAATACCCGGTCCCTTGAGTGTCGCTATATAGAGTTTACACTGTATTTCGAAACTTAGTAAAAACTTACACCCAACGGGATGAAAAAAACATTATAAGAATGTTTTGGGATATAATGATTCGGCACGCTCTGAAGGTTTCACGGCTTGATTGATTTTGGAGTGCTAGGTGTAGATTCCTCTTGATTCCGTGAGTGACAAATAATACATTTTTATCTAACTAATCAAAAAAAGAGGGGTTAAGTTTTATGCAGTCGAACTTTAAAGTTATTTCTGTAGTTTTTTTTTGTATTCACAATTGGTAAGCCCTGATGGTAAGTGACGATGATGCCGAAGATAGAAGCGGCCTTACCAAGATTCCCCAACGCAATGGAGAACTGGCTATCTTATCTCCAAGCCGGAACACATCAATGTTTGGCGGCAAGACTTAGACATGATGGTGGTAGCTAGCCAGGCGGGCTTAGAAAATGCCCTACTACCAACTAAACCGAGTCTTTCAAATTGAACCCACCAGGAATCGAACCCGCGACCTCCTGGTGTGAAGCGAATGGGCTAACCATTACGCCACGGAGGCGGTTAAAACTGGTAGTTTGTGCTTTTTCAATAAAGAAGATATTTATCTGAAAACAAAACAAAAAACGAAAGATCGATACCGTCGGGCGTAGAGTTCAGCAATACAGTCGCACGCGCACGTCAGCGGGTGGTCGCGCACGTGGCAGCCCGTATATAGATCGATATCGACTTATTATCGATAGGTGAGGGGTTTGGTGCTGTCCCAAAAAACAGTTAAACGATGTCTTAAAATGTTACAGAAAGCTATAGAAATACATTCAAGGACAAAATATTACTATAGCCTTGGCCCGTGGCTAGACCCGCAAGGATTTCGTTTTTTTAATGAATTGATTAGATTATACCAGTTTTTTTTTCTGTTAGTGATATAGACACGTCATGACGACACCACAGTGTAAAAAATCATACAGAGATCCAACGACAGTGATGTTTGCGTCAAGTGTATGGAATCTTTAGACTGTGACGGATGACACTTTGTATAGGTATTGTGGTTTGGTAATTAATAAATTGTAGATTCACGCTGTTCATACTTTCTCGCGAAGCCTTCACAATAAAAGTTACGGTAACTTTGTAGCAAAGACTATAAGGTAGGTGTAACAGACTTACTGAAAAAATTGTATGGGAGGTACCATATTCCGATTTTTTCCAGAATATTATACTATTCTGGGTAGTAAGCTTTATTTAGTCCTAGTTACTCAGAATACTACACTAAAATCATGAGAGACATTTTTGAGAAAAACTAAAAAGTAACCATTTTTGAGTAATCATTTTGGGTGTGTACGGGAGGTAAATACATTATAAGTAGTAATTTTTTTTGGAATAACATACTACCGCGTATAGTAAGCCATATAAAGTTATAGTACTTAACGTATAGTTTTATCAAAATCGTTAGAGACATTTTTCAGCGATGCTCGGAGTCTTCTAAGCATGTGAACTAAATATCTTTTTTTGTGTGAACACGGATTTTTAGCCACACTTTGTCATATTCATTTAACGAAATAAAACCATAATTAATTAGGTAAAGTACTCTATGTGTGCGAGACAGAACAGTTTTCATTAAATTTGTACAGTTTAATATAGCTAAGTGCATTTGTTAAAATTTATATATAGATAGTGTTTCTTGCATTTCATGATATTTGTAAATAGTTTACTTGAATAAACAATTGTTTAAGTGTTTTAATTCAATTAGGAGCGCCTGTATGGTCGTTGTTACGGTATTGCTCCGAAGAGGGGTCTTAGTTTCTCCGTCCCTTTCACACAGTCGTCCCTCTCTTCAGAGCGGTACCGCCTGTATGGTCGTTGTTACGGTATTGCTCCGAAGAGGGGTCTTAGTTTCTCCGTCCCTTTCACACAGTCGTCCCTCTCTTCGGAGCGGTACCGCCTCCCCGCGCCACTTCACCCCCGTTTTGGCGCGGAATAGTATATAAGCAGCGCCGAACTGGCCTGTCCGACGGTCTTTCACCGTCTATCGGGTCTTTCACCGTCTATCGCTTGCGGTGGACGTGTGCTAGACAGTCTGCTCTCGGCGCCCCGCCGCCGCCCGCTATCCGCGCTCTCTCGAGTATCTTCGTGCGTCGTCGTGCCCGTCCGCCGGCCACGCCCCCGCACGCCGCCGACATCTGCTTGCGCCGCGCGCAACGCTGCCAGTCGGCCATCCCAGCCCAGCCACGTGGTGTTTACACGACGCGACTACGGCTAGTTTCTAACGATTACTACACGTCTCCTCGCGCGTTTGCTAAAACCACCGTTTTACGTGGTTGTCCGGTGCACCTCTTTAAGAGGAAGGCTGCCTCACGGCGCTGCGCGTCAAAGTCGGACAGAGTGTGACCCAAGCCCTCACGGTTCCCTACTGGGAAACGGAAATTCTTGGTTGGGTCTGGAACCACCGGCTTTGGGGGCTTCCCTCGCCGACGCCAGATATCTCCCTCCCACCCTACCCATCCCCTTTCCTATTCTTGTTGTGTTGTTTGGGCGTCTGCGCTGGTTCCAGTTCGCACAGGCTACCCTCGACACTTCAGGCAGCTAGGGCCGTTAGGCTACCCGATCCCATTGCACTAGGGCTTGCCCAGGGGTGACGGTTAGGGACACCTAGGGCTGTTAGGTCCCAACATGGCGGGTGCACTAGCACCCGCGCTACCCGCCTCCGGCGTCTCTACGCCGGAGTTACCACGAGAGCTTATAGCTCTCATTAGGTCCGATTCCCGCTTTTTGGAATCAATCCTCCGCGTTATGCCTCGCGAATCGGTTGCAGCTTACATGCAATCCACCGACACGATCCCCGACTCACCCGCGTCTCCCGAGCCGCCGTCGCCCGCGCCTGCCCCTGCGCAAGCGTCCGAGGACGACAACGGCAAGGACGATGACTATATGGACGCTGACAACTCGTCAGTGTCCTCCCCCCGCCCTCACAAACGAGGCCGCCCCGTCGACTCAGACATGTCCGATACATCAGAAGACACCGTTACGGGTGATTCCGAGTTCGTATCCGCAAACGACAAAAAGGCCGCAAAAAAGGCTAGAAAGCTTGCAAAGCGACAGCTAGCCCAACGCGAGAGAGCAAAGCTAGAGTCACTAGCGCTGTCTCGCTCTACCGTGCCCAGCCCTCCCGCTAGTTCCGCGCCGCCGCCGGCCGCAGCTACCACCCCCTCCACCCGCGCCGCCCCGCCGCCCGCGGAATCGAGCCAGTCAGGCAAAAATACCACGGCGATTAAGCCGAATCGGTGCGCCCCGGTCCTACCGAGAGCCAAGCCCCCACCTAACGTGTTCCTTAGAGATAAGAGCAAGTGGCAGACCACTAGCAATCTCTGTAAGGAGCACAACGTCAGGTATACCAAAGCGTCTAACTTAGGTGAGACGATAAAAATCGAGGTCCCTACGACCGACGATTTTAGGAATCTTACCAGGCTCCTACTCACACATAAGATACCTTATCATACATACGCTCTCCCTGAAGAGCGTAAGATTCGTGCGGTCCTTCGCGGTGTCCCACACGAATTATCCAACGAGGAGGTATTCACAGACCTCACTCAGTTAGGATTGCCAGTGGAGGGTGTGCACAAAATGCACAGCCGCTCCGGCAAAAACTTCCCACTCGCCCTCGTAGTCTTGTCAAACAAGCCGGAGGCGAAAGACATTTTTAAAATGGGTAAGCTCACCATCTGTGGGCGGCTATCCAATGTAAAAGTGGAGCCTCCGCACAAACGCGGATACCCCGGCAATGTCACCGTTGCCAGCTATACGGTCACGCGGCGGCAAATTGCACTGCCACCCCGAGGTGCGTAAAGTGCCTAGGGCCCCACGGCACTAAAGAGTGCACGCGTGACCGCGCGTCTGACACATCTCCCCCAGCCTGCGTCCTATGCGGCCAGGAAGGCCATCCGGCCAACTACCGTGGTTGCCCGCGCGCACCAAAACCCAAACCGCCCACACCTCTAAGAGGTAAACCCACCCGCAACCCAAACAGGGTCCGAAGTGGGCACCGGCCCCAACAGCGGCAAATTTCCCCGCGTTAAGGACCCCTAGGGTCCAACCTAACACGGCCCCCAACAATGCCTGGGGTAGGGCTATCCCAACAGCCCCCTCTAAACCGGCTCCTAAAGCCACCCCTCCCCCCCCTCAACCGCGTCCCCAACCGGGCGGCTCTCAGCCGTCCCTTAAGGACGATATGCAAACGGTGGCCGCCACCATTGCAAACATCGATATCAGCGAAATTTCGGTTTTAGCTGGTAAAATACGCGCCGCACGCACTCCCCAAGAGCGCTTACTCGCTCTTGTGGAACACCACCACCTCCTTAGCTTGTTTTAATAATGCCCTTAGGGCAAAACACACCCCAAAGATAGGCGTCAATACCGGTCGGGTCAAACCAAAGGGCTATCGCTCATCACCTATAACTCGCGCGGCATAAAGAGCAATGTCCCCGAGCTAAAACAATTCGTTAAAAGTATGCACATAGACATACTAGCAGTGCAGGAAACGCTCCTCAAACCATTCATCAGAGATCTAAAAATTCCCCTATTCAATCTTATCCGTAACGATAGGCTTAAAGGTAGAGGAGGCGGAACAGCCATCTACTATAGGAGAGCAATCCACTGCTCACAGATCCCCACCCCCCAACTCACCAACATGGAAGCCACTATAGTCAAACTAGCTATGACAGGACATCAGTCAATAGTCATAGCTTCAGTCTACATCCGTCCCAAAAAAATTCCCTTGCAAAGTGATTTCGAGGCCATTCTTGCCCTGGGCGGGTCCACCATTATGATTGGAGACTTCAACTCCAAACATACTGACTGGACTTGCCTTAAAACCAACAACAATGGCGTAAAGCTCCTCAAAATCACTCAAGATCTAGACTTAACAGTATACTCCCCATACGCCCCAACCCACTACCCGGACAATCCGGACCACGACCCGGACGTACTCGACTTTGCCATAGTTAAGGGCGTTTCCCTTAACGTATGCGCAATTGACACACTTGACGAGCTAGGTTCGGACCACCGCCCAGTCTCCCTAAAACTAGGCCCCCAAATTAGCACACCCGCCCCCACGACAACAAAATTCACCAACTGGGACGGTATCACAGACTCACTGACCTCAGCCATTGACGCCCCCGACTCCGCATACGCTTTTCTCGCCCGACTACCTTGACAGCACTGACAAGATAGATAGCGCAGTGAGTAGTATCACCCACTTAGTTCAGGCTGCGATTAAGGAGAACGAAAAGGTCGTTACCACCAAAGACCGCAAACTCCCGCGTGAGACAAAACTCTTAATCGCAGAGAAAAGAGCAGCTCTCCGTAGAGCCGCAGACTATCCCACACCCGACAATAGGAGGGAAGCCAACTCCCTACAGCGTAAGCTTAGGAAGCATCTTTCCGAACTGAGAAACTCCAACTGGAGTAAACTCATGGAGGATATCACCCCCTCCCATACTGCCTACTACAGAGTAGCCAAGGCTCTCCGCGTAGACGCAATCACGCACACCCCTCCCCTTACGCGGCCAGACAATACGATAGCCTTCGAGGACACAGAGAAAGCGGAATGCTTCGCGGACAGCATTGCCTCCCAATGCACCCCTAGCACACAAGAGTGTGATCCTGTTCATATAAAAACAGTGGAGGATGAGGTACGTAGCAGGAATTCGCTCCCCCTAACTGCGGACCCCATCTCAGTATCAACTGACGAACTACGCTCCATTATTAGAGGTCTTAAACCTAAAAAAGCCCCCGGAGCTGACGGCATCTCAAACCAAGCGCTTAGGTACTACCCGGAACAGTTACTTGCACTGCTAGCTATTATCATCAACGCCTGCTTTGAACACTGTTACTTCCCGACAGCATGGAAGGAAGCAATAGTAATAGGCATCCCAAAGCCAGGCAAGCCCTTAACATCCCCGCAAACCACCGCCCCATAAGTCTACTCAAGACTATGGGGAAGCTTTTCGAAAGAGTCATACTCAATCGAATTAAAAGTCATATATTCCCGCCGGACAATCCTCCCCTTATAATTAACCACCAGTTTGGGTTCCGCGCCAAACACTCGTGCCCTCAACAAGTCCACCGCATTGTCGAATACATACTGGACGGATTTTACCCCAGACGCGAAAGGACAGTAGCAGTCTTCTTCGACGTCGCAAAGGCCTTCGACAAGGTCTGGCATGCGGGACTTGTATACAAACTATACCACATGGACCTACCAGACAGACTTGTTAGAATAGTGGAGTGCTACCTCCGAGACCGTAACTTCCGTTTTAGACACGAAGGGGTACTTTCCTCTCCGCGTCCCATTAGAGCCGGGGTCCCCCAAGGGTCCATACTCTCCCCAACATTGTACACTCTGTACACCAACGACATCCCCATCCCAAAACCATGCAAATCAGGGCTAACAGTACAGCTCTCCCTATTTGCTGACGACACTGCCCTCTACGTAAGAGGGCCTTCCGTTGAGCTAACACCACAAATAGCCAAACTGCAAACCGCAGTCAACGAGCTAGGCAACTGGTTTAGGAAATGGAGAATCGAAGTGAACCCGAGCAAAAGCTCCGCGGTCCGCTTCGACTACCATCGTAGGATCAACCAGCCCGCAGACTCAATCCGCATGCTAGGAACCCGCGTTCCCTGGCAACGTAAAGCCAAATATTTAGGAGTCACTCTCGACTCATGTCTCTCTTTCGAACCTCACATTACAAAGGTGACCCGAAATGCCCGCTTCTACCTGGGCAGGCTAAACAGCATGTTAGGTAGGCACAGTAAAATGTCCCCCATGAATAAGCGAACACTCTTTAAGGTTTGCATCCGACCGGTAATGACATACGCGGCCCCCGTTTTTGCACACGCAAACCCAAATATGATGGATAAGATCCAAAGAGTCCAGAGCATTTTCTGCCGTAGGGCTCTGGACGCCCAATGGTGCGTCAGGAACCCAGACTTGCATAGGGACTTAGGCATACCCACAACCCAACAATTCATCAAAGGCCTCTCCGAGAACTTCTTCAAGTCCTCGGAGTCGCATCCCAACCCACTGATTCGCGAGGCAGCGAACTACTCCCCACGTCCCGTTCTAACTAGTAGTATGGTCCGCAGACCAAGAAATGTCCTCACCGATCCTCCCAATAAAATATCAGCCGACCTGAACTGCCTCCTGGCAGCTCAGGGAGACTGCTAGTGTTATTATTTGAATAACACCGTCCCCTCACTTGCACACTTAATGTGATAAACAAATCGGCCCTCCCCTCAGGAGCTCGCCGCGCTGTTCTTAGGTTAGCGTGTATTTTTCGCACCCCCCCCCTCCCTAGGGGGGGGCGTCGCTCCGATGTACTTTTAGGGTGGCTCTGCTGCCAAAGTTCTTCGGGGGGTGTTAGTGGGTAGTGCGGCTCGACAGCTGTGAGTCCCACATAACCGGTGCTAGCTTTATCGCTGCACAGGTATACGTAAACGTATTCACCTCTCTCCCCACCAACCATCTTTCGGGGAAAAAAAAAAAAAAAAAAAAAAAAAAAAAAAAAAAAAAAAAAAAAAAGGCCTGTCCGACACCATTACGAAACCACAGCCAGACCATCACAGAGCTCCTAATCGGATAGACAACTCTAGAACAAGCAACGAGTCTTTCACTGCTCTCCGCCTACAAACCCGTCCAGCAGCGCTAAAGGAAGCGCGTCTCACGTACGGTTGGCCATAAGCTTAGTACTCCTGCGAAGCCCGGCCGCACCGTACACTATGCCCATATGAAAAAAAATCACGCATTCCACCGAGGTTCAAACCTAGGTTTGAATCAAACTATCGTTAACTTTACTGCAGTAAATCGAATTATCGTAGCCTCGTAACCGGTGAAAGGGTTCGCTTTTAAGATTATATGTTAAAATATATATACCTATTGCGCGGAGAAGATAGTGCGCGTGAAAACTCCGAAAAACGGGTATTTTCTCAGAGATATAGTATGAGACGATTTTTAACCCCCAAAAACCCCCACATAGCAATCGTAAGGAAAATCGTTAGAGCCCTTTCCGATTTTTTTAATTATACTGGGTGCAACAGAATTAGTGAAGGTCCCGTTAACTGGGGCTTCTCTCATCATACTGAAGAACTTCTTTTTTTATGATTTTGCTGAAATCGCAAAATAACTTTTCATACAAATGAAGCATTTGAATGACGAATTTTGTGCGCTTTTGGTTGGAGGGTCCAATTTTTTTGAGAATTGATTTACCATAGGTTCCTTGGGGAAAGTGGTTCAATATGATGAGTAGAACCCCCAGTTAACGGGTCCGACACATTTTTTTTTTGTGAAACTATTGGAACATGGATAATTAATATCGCCTTTCTTTATTTTCAGATATACATCAGAGGCCACGGGCATTTTCAACTGGACAAGACTTATACAATCATATTCATGGTAAGACTACATACTGTAGTAATATACTCTGTGCCCACTTTAAGTTATACCTTTTTGGTGTAAATAGCAACATTCCTTCCAATAGGGGATCGGACTGCTAGTCATTTGAGTTACTTCTTATGATCTCTCAAAAACGATTTTTTTCCTAAAAATGTTTGAAATACCCACAAGTGACGTCATAGATTTTAACTTTTAAGCGTCATTGACGAACTTATTTTGTGAATTTAATCAATTAAAAATTGAGGATGTAATGGAAAAACAAAAAAGTAAGGTTTTTTGAAGCTTCAAGAGGAGAGCAATTTAGGAAATCATATTTTAGATTTTATTTTTGATGCAGTCCGATCTTCTATTCTGGCTTTTAATATGCAAAGACTAAAAGAAGAGATATGGTATATAAGTTCCTACTTTCTACTCTCATCTGATTTCGTATTGTTAGGTTATAGATACAACTTAAGTGGCATTGGGCAGGGCACACAGCTCGTAGATCAGATGACCATTGGGGTAGTAAAGTTCACGAGTGGCCATCGCGCATCGGGAGACGTAGCATATGCAGGCCTCCTACACGGTGAAGATCGCGGGAAGCGCAGGACCGTCGTCGTCGAAATCATTGGGGGACGGGAGGCCTTTGTCCAGCAGTGGACTTCTTTCGGCTGTTATGACGATGATGATGATGATAAGTTATATTATTCGAAGGAGATATCTGACATGTCTGGGTGACATCCCATGACATACAGTGGCAGCATTTTGTGTTCTGTACAAAAAATATCAGAACATAACTCACACAACCTATTCAAATTATAATATGGTACGGAACTCTTAAAATTACATTTTGTTATATAGATAGGTTTGAGCTGATATCATGATGAACCCTATACTATGTGTGGTCCGGCACGCACTTGACCATTTTTGTTATCAAATTTGGAATTGCAAGTAGGTATGAATGTATGCAGGACTCGAACCATGACTTCTAGGATAGGAGGTAGCGGCCCTTGCCATTGCGCCACCGACGCTCTCAATGTGTTTTCGAATTTCGATCCCATATGTACGTTTATCCGACGCTCTTACGGTGAAGGAAAACATCGTGAGGAAACCTGCACAAGCCTGCGGAGAAACTCGAAGATTGTGAGTGACTGTGAAGTTGACCATCCCGCCAAAGTATATACATATTAATACTAACATACAGTATGGACACTCCCTGCCGCTCTCTAGAATCCGACCTCACCCCCTCGTCACCCAGATTTTTTTTTATTTTTTTTTATTTACAATTGGTAAACCCTTAACAATTGACAATTGATACAGATTAGTTACCGTTGGTTGTCGAACGTATAGGATTTTGCCGCATTTTGTTTGTTTCGTCATTCGTTTTTTGAAATGTCATTTCACGACCATTTGTATGCAGTGTCCGGGGTGGGATCCCGCACTGGGCCCGCGTGATCGCCCTAATTCAGAGTAGGCTCGAGCCCCTCGGTGGGGACGTACATATGAGCTGATGTGATGTATGACGTATGTATACAGGTAAATCAAACGCGGCCGTTGCACGTGAGCCGATAAGGCACATTAATAAGTGCGAACACATTTTTGAACATCCCGCGATTCCATCGGAATGCGCGGCGGAAACACTAACGACAAAACCGTTCGCAAAACGACCGTTACTCATACAAATGAAAAAAACAGCACTCCTTTTGTTCCGTACCACCACACCTCTCCACACAATTACATAGTATAATGACAATATACCTATTTACATTACAAACAAAAGACGACGACGTATGCTTTTTTGTTATTCAGTTTGGTTGGACTCCTCACCCCTCCTCGGCGAGTACGACTCACACTTGGCTGATTTTTATTATTTACTGTTTTACTGCAATAGTACTATAATCATATTAAGATTCACGCTTGTATGTACTACCGTTTTTACGATACAGCTAAATCAAAATACTTCTAAAGACCTATAAAAACATGTTTTTTGTATGGACACCCTCCTTATTTTTTTTACTTTTTCTGATTTTTAGTATTTTACTAGTTTCTCCCGCGGCTCCGCCCACGTGGACATGGTTTTAATGACTAACTTTAAGGGTGATTAGTAAATTATGTCGTTTCCCACCTACTCAACCATCTCTGTGCAAAAAATCACAACAATCGAGTATTTTTTTAGTTCCCTTAGGAACTGCATCAGATTATGCTATTTTACCGGGATAAAAAGTAGCCTATGTCCTTCCCCATGACACAGTCTACCAGCATGCCAAATTTCATAAAGATAGGTCAAGGCGTTGAAGCGTGAAAAGGTAACAAACAAACAAACAAACAAATACATTTTCACATTTATAATATTAGTGAGGATTTACTATTTAGGCTACAGGGCGTGCCAAAGAAATGAACATTCATACATACGTTTACATAGTACATTAAACCTACACTCAAAGAACATAACCCACTTTCTGGCGCAGTCGGGTAGAAACTTAATGAAATACCTGCCACATATGTTAAGTATTGAAACAGCACCAGTAGCCAGTAGGTACCTTTTCACCCAACTGCCCAAAAAGAAAGGTAAAGTGTTCGTCTGTATGTATAAATGTATGTATCTTTGTCTGTTCCTTTGGCTGAGCCTGTACCCTCAACGGCTTGATGGATTTTGGATTGCCAGGTGTCGTTAGATTCGTCTTGATCCCGTGAGTGACAAAGGATACATTTTTAACCGACTTGCCGAAAAAAAGAGTATTAATATGTTTATGCAATCGGATTCTTGATTTTTATTATTTTGGTTAAGTAATTTAAATAATTTTGTAGCTCGTAGAACGGATGGCCATTGGGGTAGTTAAGTTCTCGAGTGGCGACCGCGCACCGGTATGCGTAGCGTAGGAAGGCATCCCACTCGGTGAACCGATGGCGTGGTGAAGGTCGCGGGAAACCGCTGGATTCGGGCAATGGAAATCCCTGGGGGAGGCTTATGTCCAGCAGTGGACGCCCTTCGGTTGATATGATGATGATGATGATGATTTAAATGAATTTGTAGATCCTTACTAATATTATAAATGTGAAAAAGTGTTTGTTTGTTTGTTACTTTTTCAGGCTTCAACGCCTTGACCAATCCTTATGAAATTTGGCATGCAGGTAGCCTGTGTCACGGGGAAGGACATAGGCTACTTTTATCCCGGGAAAATAGCATAATAAGAAGCAGTTCCTGAGGGAACTGAAAAAATACTCGATTGTTGTGATTTTTTGCACAGAGATGGTTGAGTAGGTGGGAAACGACATAATTTACTAATCACCCTTAAAGACAGTCATTAAAACGATGTCCACGCAGGTGAAGCCGCGGGAAAAAGCTAGTAGTATATAACAACATATAACTCCAAATTAAACTGTGACTGAAAACCATGCTACAACCTTAAAATTGAACAGCATTTTAGTTTCCGATAAGCGAATGGTGGCTCGGAGTGCACCGATACGATGCGATGCTTCGGAACGCCCCCTCCGTATCGATGGCGAGATCAGTCTGGAGGCAATGTGTAAAATAGCGCTAAATGGAACGTAACACGCTGCTGTCATAATAAGAAACAAAAATCTGTACTACCTTAAGTAAGAGTTTCGTTTTTTTAGGGTTCCGTACCCAAAGGGTAAAAACGGGACCCTATTACTAAGACTTCGCTGTCTGTCCGTCTGTCTGTCTGTCTGTCTGTCACCAGGCTGTATTTCATGAGCCGTGATAGCTAAAAAACAAAGGGGTTCTCTATACAAAAAACGTATTTTTTTTAAACATGAAGAAACTAGCGCCATCTAATAAGATGGTACAGAACCCTATGTACTAGCGGCATCTAATATGATGGTATGGAACCCTATGTACTAGCGCCATCTAGTATGATGGTACAGAACCCTTTGTGTGAACCCACAAATGGGGAAATAGACGAGTACCTAAATGGTATAGAATAATTTTTTGTAGACTTTCAATTTATCATCATCATCATCTTCATCATATCGACCGAAAGACGTCCACTGCTGGACGAAGGCCTTCCCCAGGAACTAGGATTTCCACAACGGCCGATCTTGAGCTTTCCGCATCCAAATCCAGCGGTTCCCCGCGACATTCTTAAGGTCGTCGATCCACTGAGTGGGAGTCCTGCCTACGCCACGTCTTCCGGTGCGCGGTCTTCACTCGAGAACTTTATAGCCCCAAAGGCCTATCTGTTCTACGAGCTACGTGCCCCGCCTACTGCCATTAAAGTTTAAAGATTTCCAATTAGGCGTTAAAAATTGAAAAAAAATAGTTTTTTTTTTTGTAAAATTGAAATAATATGTATTTGCAATTAATTTAGTAACTTCATAATAAATCGATTAATAAATAGTATCATACAAAAATCGAGATGATATTTTTTTTAATTTTCCTTACTTAGAAAAGTAATCGTACTTATTTGGAACCCCCTTTTCTTTGAAAATGTACCGAGAAAAATAGGTTAGTCAATTTTTTTTGGAGTTTTTTGTAGTGATTTGTCCATGGCGTTTCTAAACTTAATTATCCTGAGACAAACCATTTTCAATTAATTACTCCCTAACCCTACACGTAACGGCTAGGGCCGCCGCCTCAGGTCCGGGAGTTCGGGGCTCGAATCCTGCCACATACCAATGTGATTTAGAATTTAGATTTCATATGTACGTTTATCCGACG
This sequence comes from Coleophora flavipennella, assembly GCA_947284805.1. Lineage (NCBI taxonomy): Eukaryota > Metazoa > Arthropoda > Insecta > Lepidoptera > Coleophoridae > Coleophora > Coleophora flavipennella. Next base: position 849,167 of record OX369294.1, on the reverse strand, counting down.
CTCTTACGATGAAGGTAAACATCGTGAGAAACCTGCACACGCCTGCGAAGAAATTCGAAGGTTGTGTGTGAAGTCGACCAACCCGCACTGGGCCCGCGTGGTCGACTAAGGCCCGATCACCCTAATTCAAGGTAGGCTCGAGGCCTTCGGTGGGGACGTATATGAGCTGATACGATCATACAAAAATAAAATACATAGTATCAATGAACGACGAGTGTTCAAACGTTATTATAATTCTGTTACTAAAAAATTGTACCATAGGGGGGAGCAGTGGAGTCGGAAGTGCAATGGGCTTCGGAAAATTCACCCGGTGAATGGGAAAACGCGGCGATAGACAAACAGGCTGACCTCCCCCCCACACCCTACCCTTCCCACCCACAGCTCGGCCTGAAATAATGCGTCCAGCCCGCATCGCAGACTTCCAATTTTAAACGCGAATTGAGCTTTGAATAACCATAGTCACACATACTCAAAAAGTAACTATTTAGTAATCTGTGATAAAACCTCATTTGGTTTTTTTTTTTTTATTATTATAAGCTATTGCATAGCTGTTATCGCGGGCTTTGAGCGCGGCGACCGAATAAAGAAATTCCGTAACGAAAAAACCTAACACTTACCGCGTTCTAAAAAACTTACAGTGCCATCTATTAGCGATTTGTGGTACTAAAAGGACTTAGTCAATTTTACTGGTGTAACTTTCTTAGTGTTAAAAGTTGATAAAAAATGCTATGCAATAGCTTTACCGCGGCAGTCCCCGAGTAAGTGCCCCACGTCTTTTAAAAATTTTTTTTTTTGTTTCTTTCACGGCACGGGTAAGCCTGAATATTAATAACGATAAGTCAGCTGCAGGAGTACGAACTTACTGAAGTTAGCGCACGCACAGAGGTTATAAATCTCGCCGACACGAAATGGCTGACCGGCTCCATCCCCCTTCGCAGATCTATGCCGCATGCAGCCCGGCTGCTGGACACTGGAACCTCTGCAAAAGTGTGCACCATAAATTTTATAGGCATAGGGTAAAACCAGGATAGTTGCTCCAGGGGTATAGTTGCCCCGATTGTAATTACTCTAGTTTCGCGGATGAATCGCATGCTATTTTATTAATCTATCGAAAGATTCTCCAATTACCACTAAGTTGACCGTGTCTCATGTCTCTGTGCGATTGCATGGGAAGGCAAAATGCGATCATAGTTTTTGCTAGGTAGATGTCCTGTTTCTCGGCAGGGCATCTATCCTAAAAGTAATTTACATGGATTAGGCAACTATCCCCTATGTGGGAAAATACAGAGGTCCGCAAAAATCGCTATTACTCAAAAAATATTAAAGATCATCTTTTTTACTTTTCATAAATTTGTAGACTAAAAAACCAAAGTACCGGCCAGTTTTACAAATAAAGTATTTTTATTTTTGTACTGAGAGATATAGAGTGATTTCAAAAAGTGTGGCAACTATCCGGCTATTACCCTACCCAGCAGTGTGTGGGAAAACTAGACGCTTGTGTGAGTGGACATTCGTACAAGAGGAGTGGACACCGCCGCTCGCTTTGTGTTCGTGTCGTGTGGGCAAAAGGCCTACACGGCGAATGGATTAATTTAAATAAATTGATAGAAACTACGCGTTTATTGCCGTGAGGTTTGCCGATTGATTTGATTTAATTGTCTTCCGGTGAACCGCAGGTTGGCTGCCCTGCGGCCTGCCCACTCACTGCGTTTAGATTTCGATTGAGCGAACAAAAAAAACGGCCAAGTGCGAGTCGGACTCGCACACGATAGGGTTCCGTATCAACGTACAAGTTTTACACTGTGAAATCCTACTTTCCTACTAATCCTTACTAATATTATAAATGTCAAAATGTGTTTGTTTGTTTGTTACCTTTTCATGCTTCAAAGCCTTGACCAATCTTTATGAAATTTGGTATGCAGGTAGCCTGTGTCACGGGGAAGGACATAGGCTACTTTTTATCCCGTGAAAATAGCGTTGGTTAATTTCTTTAACATCGCAATGGAACAATTGATTGTGTGATTTTTTGCACAGAGATGGTTGAGGGGGTGGGAAATGACATGATTTACTAATAAGCATATCTGACATAGTTCCCGATGGATCTGGAGAAAATGTATGTCCACGCTCGCGATATAATTTACTAATCACCCTTAAAGACAGCCATAAAAACGATGTCCACGCGGGCGAAGCCGCGGGAAAAAGCTAGTAATATTATAAATGTGAGAGTTTGTATGTATGGATGTTTGTTACTCTTTCACGCTTCAACCACTGGACGGATCGGAATGAAACCTGGCACATTTATAAGTTATGTCCTGGATTAGGACCAAAGCTACTTTTTACCCTGGGAAAACGTCTTATTGCCACGGGAAAATCGAAAACAACGCGTGCAACGGCTAGTACTTTAAACGCGAAAGTTTGTTACTCTTTCACGCAAAAACTACTCAACGTATCTGGCTGAAGTTTGGTAAGTAGACAGATAAGTACCTGGATTAACATATAGGCTACTTTTTTCACGCTCGCAAGCCGCTTGCGGCTCGCGCACTGCGCACCCTCGAAGACAGTCATAGAAACTATGTTCACGCGAGCGAACCCGCTGGCTAAATCTAGTTTTAAAATACTATTTACGTTTAAAAATAATATTATGCGTTGTTATAGCGGCAACAAAAATACATACCCTGTGAAAATTTTAACTATCTACCTATTACGGTTCATGGAATTCAGCCCGATGACAGACGAACGGACGGACGGACGGACGGACGGACAGCGGATAGGCTTAGTAATAGTAAACAATACTAGGGTCCCGTTATTGGCACCCTTTGGGTATGAAAACCTAAAAATTATAAGTGCACTAGCTTTTGCCCGCGGCTTCGCCCGCGTGGACATCGTTGTAATGACTGTCTTAGAGGGTACGCGGTGTACATGATTTGTTTTTCCATATCCCTCGGGAACTATGTCAGGATATGCTTATTAGTAAATTATGTAATTTTCCAACCCCTTAACCATCTGTGTGCAAAAATCACAACAAACCATTGTTCCGTTGCAATGTTAAAGAAATTAACCAAAAAAAGAGTATTTTTTCAGTTCCCTCAAGAACTGCATCGGGCTATGCTATTTTCACGGGATAAAAAGTAGCATATGTCCTTCCTCGTGACACAGGCTACCTGCATGCCAAATTTCATTAAGTGGTCAAGGCGCTGAAGCGTGAAAAGGTAACAAACAAATAAACAAACACATTTTCACATTTATAATATTAGTAAAGATTAACTGCCTCCATGGTGTAATGGTTCTGTTCATTAGCTACACATCACGAGGTCGCGGGTTCGATTCCCGGCGGAGTTTAACTTTGTATGACTGTTTTGTTGGTGATTAGGGCATTTTCATAGCCCGCCTGGCTACCTTACACCATCTTAACTAAGTCCTGGCGCTAAACATCAGTGTTAATAGCATTGATGCGTTCCGGCTTCAAGATAAGATAGCCAGTTTCCCATTGCATTAGGGAATATTGGTAAGCCCGTTTCCATCTTCGGCACTATTCATCAGGTAAGATGAGGTCAAGGGTTTACCAATTATGGATAAAAAAAAACAATAATAAAATTGTATACGGCTCGAAGACCAGGTCGAAAATTAGGAGTAAGATAACAAAAGACCTGTAACACTGTCAGATCAGATCGTGCTATCATAGGTGCCATTTAACCAAATTACGACAAGCTAGTCAACTTCACCCCCCCTCCCCCCTCCCCCCAATGGTACTAGGCTGTTCGTCAGATTGCCTCCAGTTTTTTTCCATTTTTCCCTTAGTAACGATGTAAGTTTTCCTTTCATGTACGTGGACCTTCCCGTCCGGGCGGTTCAAGCTAAAAGAACTGTGAACTCGTGTGTGTGAGCATCGCCAGTCAGGTGTGGCTAGCTGCAGGACGACGGACCCCGACTGCCACTTAACCGGCCTACTAATAATATCTACTTGTTTATTTTTAAAAGCCTACCGCCCCGAAGCAACACAGACAACCTGACAGTCATAATTGAAGCCTAAAAGCGACTGACGTCCTAGGGTTAATCTAGCTATCGGATACGCACTTGTGTTTTATGAACGCTAGTAGGTAGTTAGTGCACAAAAACGCATCTTCCCCCCATCCCCCACCCGGTGGCCGGTGGGTGAACGAATACATTCGACTAGCCCATTTGCAATATTTCTCTGTGTTGCTTGCATGCCGACGACGAGTCCCTGCGCATGTGTGCGTGCAGCAGCGCCACACTAGCGAGAGTTTGCTTAGCCCGTGCGTGCGTAGTTTTACCATGTACCCTCTATGTACATTGTACACGATATCGGTTTTCTGTAGCACCGTTGGGCTTTAACAAATTTCAAATTCACAAAATCGTGATTGGTTGGTATTTTGTTTGTATAAGTGTACCTACACACCTCTGGCTTAAAATTTTGCGACGATAATTCGTTTAGGTACGATATAATGGGTTTTGCGCAATTTGTTTTGCGCCTGATTGTGATATATTGTCCGCTCAGCTGTTTGTTCGCTCCGATATGTTTGATCGATAGTTGTTTTAGAAGTATATACATATCTATTTAAAAAAAAAATGAAGTTTGTTGATTAGTACATCACTTGAGAACGGCTGGACCGTTAGGCTGTTTTTTTTATAGTTTTCATTAGTCCGTATATCCGTAAAAAAAGTAAGTGTGTGGTTTTATGAAACCACGGTAAAAGTGAAACTTTACAGAGGACGAAACAATCATGGCTGCTGTCGCTACGGTACAGAGGACGAAACGATCATACCGTCAGACGAAAGCGACCGTCACGCGACATGCAACACACAGACGAAAAAAATTGAGACGATGTTATAAAAGTTTTACTTTAAAATGGTGGCCCGGAAAATTGAGTGTTATGTTTTCTAAAGGATTTTTGTTTTGACTTAAGACTATTAACTCACGATTCGAACGATTCACCCTCGATAACAGTAATGAAAAGGGTATCCACGCAGGCGAAGCCGAGGGCAAATCTAGTTTATAATATTGTTTCAAGCTACGCGTGTCACCGTTACAAATGAAAAAATGGATTCCTCGGTGGAGCAGAACACCTTAAGTCAAATAATGGAAGTGCTTTCCGCAGTCAATATGTCGATCACGCATTTCGGCTACTAATGAAGCAATTAGGTGCGCACGCGCCACTAGTCATCAAAGACCGGAAGACAGACCCTCTAATTGCAACCTAAGACGCCAAATAATATCAATTTCTCGAAAACAATCCAAGCGAAGCGACGTCACATCCTAAAACTTGAATTTAGAACACGACAAACCGGAAGTGCGCAACAAAAACTTAGCTAATCAAGCAAAGACTTCGAAATTCAAACTTGTCTATTCACGGTTCCTTTCGGCCAGCATGACGGGGATCATTTGAAAATGGAACAATGCATGGCTTCCTTCAAGACACTATTGTTTAATTGGAAAAGGCGTTGGGTGGAAATTTAACGTTTAAGCAAAACTACCCTCAACTTTTTGCTGGACTTCAAATTGGTTGTAACGAGAACTATAGTATAGATAAATGTAAAGATGAAAATCGCTAAGTCAGCACACGAGCAGCAAACTGTTGGACATATGGTGTTATAAATGGTTATTTTAATTAGTAAACAGTAAGACTACGCCTAAATGTATAATTGACTTAAAAATCTGCTTGATCATGAGTCATGATTCATGACTAAAACCCTTTTAAACAATTTCCTGCATTTACATTCGGAGTCGGGAACGATCTGGAGATGTTGTTATTAGTCAAGATTATTTTAAAACCCTTCTCAGCTGTTTGACTTTAATAATAATGTACATTTGTGTTCATTGGATAATCAGAAAACTACATTCAAGTCAAAACGCTGTAAGTTTTTCCCAATACGTAAAATAAAATAACAAAAAATAAAAAAAAGAATTTATCACGTTTCCTTCATCTAAAAGTTGTCTGGATGCGATTGCTTGTTAGCTGTAAGACCGCCTATTTGTGTAACTTCCTAAATCATTGTACTATTTGTATTTTTCTTGTATGTTGTGCAATAAAAGTGTTCTCAATCAATAAAATACTAATAAGAAATTTACCTAGATACCTACACAAGGTAAAAAAAAATTGGTGTAGGTCCCGCTAACTGGGGCTTTAACTCATCATCATCATATCAGCTCATATACGTCCCCACCGAGGGGCTCGAGCCAACCCTGAATTAGGGCGATCGGGCCTTAGTCGACCACGCGGACCCAGTGCGGGTTGGTCGACTTCACATACAACCTTCGAGTTTCTTCGCAGGCGTGTGCAGGTTTCCTCATGATGTTTTTCCTTTACCGTAAGAGCGTCGGATAAACGTACATATGAAATCGAAATTCGAAAACACATTGGTACGTGGCAGGTTTCAAACCACGACCTCCCGGACAGTGGCCCTTGCCATTACGCCACCGACGCTCTATCATACAAGGAACCTATAGTTAATTCGCAAAAAAATGTTGGATCCTCCATTCAAAAACCAACAAAATTGGTCAACCGGCCGATCGATTTGTATGAGCAGTTATTTTTTTTGAGATTTCAGCAAAGTCATAGAACAAAAGTTGTTCAGTATAAATAATTATAATTATAATAGAAGCGGCCCAAGTACCGGACCTACACCAATTTTGTCACACCATGTATACCTCAAAACACAAGGCACATAATACTGTCTTCTAAATTTTGTTTCAAATAATGTCAGATACATATTTTGCGAAACAAATTTCTCAATACGGAATCATAATATAAAACAATTATGCTCCTTATAATTATAAGGCGAAGGTCACACCGCGCGGTAACGTTCGGCGACAGATGTGCCCGCCCGCGCCCGCGCGTGTCCGCCCGCGCTCGCCCGCCGCCGCCCGCTGCCCGCCGCCGGCCGGTACGCTACGACGACAGCTTGCTGGGCCGTTGTTTAGACGTAATTACTAATACTGAAGGTGAGAGCGGGCCGGCCACTGACGATGTGTAGACAGTAACTACGTTCTATTAATGAAGACAAATGCTCGTTAGTAAAGTAGCATCGTTGTACGTAACTCTATCGTTATGAGTACGTAAAGTCATTATAAACAAATATTTGATGTTCAAGATTCAAGATATTTATTCATAATTGAAAACGCTAAAAAACGCTAAACACGTTAAAAAACCGACTTCCATCACTACAACTTAGTACATTTTTCCATTATCATTTTTGGTTTTTGTTAATTTTCTAATAAATTACTACACAGATTTTAATAAAATTGGACCACACGGGAAGCGCTAGCTTTCAAATAAAAAAGAATCATAAAAATCTGTTCACCCAGTCCAAAGTGATGAGGTAACATACAAAAAAAAAACATACAGACGAATTGAGAACCTCCTCCTTTTTGGAAGTCGCTTGAAAAACCGACTTCCATCGCAACAACTTAGTACATTTTATCATTATTATTTTTGGTTTTTGTTAATCTTCTAATAAAGTACTGCACCGATTTGAATACAATTTATATGGAACCACACAAGAATCACAAGCTTTCAAATAAAAAAAGAATCATAAAAATCGGTTCACCCAGTCAAAAGTAATGAGGTAACACACATAAAATAAAACATACAGACGAATTGAGAACCTCCTCCTTTTTGGAAGTCGCTTGAAAATAGGTGCAAATTACACTCTTTCTGATAGTCATAAAATAGTGATTACATAATTTCATTTGTAAAAAATCAGGAAATAAACAATCATTAGTTAATAACGTCAAAATCCAATCCTTGATATAAAAAAACAAATAAAGTCATTAGAACATGAAAGAAATATGATACGAGAAGTAACACATTAAAATGATTGAATGTCATGAATGCCTTTGACAAGTGTAGGCCAGTTCACACGGACAGCACCCGGTCACGAGTGTAACGCGAGAGTCAACCATATTAGAGGGAAAGGAACGACCCGGCTCCCGATATAAATAATATCTAAAGGGCTCAATGGCTTCCCGTGGAACTGACCACTGCGGGAGTGCCGACCGACCAAAACTTTTTACAGTTTTATAAGTTTTGACCCTCCTAGTGTTCCTGTCGGTGTCGGTAACGGTCGCAAGTTCAATGGTTTTTTTTTCTCATCTCAAAAACAGTTTTATAAGTTTTGCCCCAACGCGGCTAAAGAAGTTATCACTTCAAAAATTTTGAACTACTTCGATTTCATGTGTGAAAAGTAAATAAAATTAATTAATAACTTAATTAAATTCTTTACAATGTACTTGAGACTTTTTTCCACAGTTTTTCAGCCTGTGACGTAGGTGACTGTCAACCAACGTTCTATGGAAAGCCCTATATTTTTTTGCGAATCGACCTCAAGTTTCTTAAAGAAAGGTATTCAGTATCATGAGCAGAAGCCATTTTGTTGTTTTGGCGGGAATGTGGTCCACAAATAGCCCTTTACCTGTAAGAGTTACAATTGTACTTTAAACTTTAAAATAAACTACTGAAAAATAGCTGAGACAGGATTAGGCAGAGCACCATAGCTCGTAGAACAGATATCAGTTGGGGTAGTAAAGTTCTAGAGTGGCGACCACGCACCGGAAAACGTAGCATTGGCAGGCCTATTCTTGGTAGACCGGCAACCTGGTGGAGGTCACAGGAAGCCGCTGAATGCGGGCAGTACATGACCGGTCGCTGTGGATATCCTTGGGGAGGTCTTTGTCCTTTAGTGGACGTCCTGATATATGATGATGATGACTGAAGAATATCGCATAGATACTTAATTCTGTACAATTATTACCTGCAAGTTTAAACATGAGATACAGCTTGAACTCTATATAGCGACACTCAAGGGACCGGGCATTTTGTGACGTTATTGAGAGTTTTCGTTATACAAAGAGAAATTACAACCAACTTTAAACCAACTAAAGCCAGAAAATTTCGACTTTTCAAAGAGTGAATTGTTATATCGAGTGACGTTATACAGAGTTTATACTGTAATTTGATGCACGTTAAATAAACACTGCCGGGTGTGTGGCATTCCTACATCTTCGGAGCTCAAGTTGTGCCACAAACGGTGGTCGATCGGCCCGCTCAGCCGCAATAATGCACGCGCCCTATTGATGACACGCCGGCACGCAACGATCTTACGAGATGATAACTGTCATTTTTATTGTGGGTTTCGTGTGAAATAATATTATAGTAGGTAACTAATTTATGACCATAAATTTTCATTCATAGAAATCAAAGATTGTGACGCGCTTCAATTTTAGGTATTCAGTTGTACGTACTTACAACTAAGCGCAAGTCTATGGGTGAATTAACACAACTTGATACTTTTATTAAAAGTATTAATTATAATTATATTGTTTAAAATAAATATAGGTATGAATAATTAGTATTACTTTTTAGTATCTTTTGTTTCATAGTATTTTGGCGTGAATTCAATGAATTATGTTTAGTTCGGCGGGAATTTCAGAAAAAATGCGAGATAAAAAACCTACTCTTTCGAAAGTTTCGTACGGCTAAACTATAGTAGATACAAAAAATATTATTTAAACTGCATATAAGATCCATCTGACGACAATACAAAAATATTTTTTAAACTGCATTTAAGATCCATCTGAAGACAGTACAAAAATATATTTTAGACCCACGCTATCTTACTAGAGCGAGGACGTCATATACCTCGAAGTGACCTTTAAAACCATCGAATTCACAAAAAAAAAACTAGCGAAAGATTTCTACGCACCCCAATTCTTTTTTCAATTTTTAAGTGTTGATTATAAATGAACATCAAAGTTTACAGCTGATTGAACTTTGAGAGAAGAGTTTTAAGAAACTCATAATCACAACAAATAATTGAAAACGCTAAAACACGTTAAAAAACCAACTTCCATCGCAACAACTTAGTATATTTTTGCATTATTATTTTTGGTTTTCATTAATTTTCTAATAAAGTACAACACCGATTTTGATAAAATTTATATGGGACCACACGGAAAGCACTAGCTTTCAAATACAAAAAGAACCATAAAAATCGGTTCACCTAGTCAAAAGTTCTGAGGTAATACACATAAACAAAACATACAGTCGAATTGAGAACCTCCTCCTTTTTGGAAGTCGCTTGAAAACTCAGTTCATTCAAATACTTACAATTCACTTATAATTATCATAGAACCGTGGGAACGTTAGCCTCCTCAAACAATGTTAGTTAGAAACAAAGCGTATCCCATGGCCTGTTTGCTCTCAAGACGAGGAGGGCCCGCCGTCGCCGGACAAAGGCCCTTAACCGCAAGCTCAAAGAAAACCCTTCAATGGGAAAGAATTAAAGGACACCACTGTTTAAGTAGATACAGTTGGTGAATATTGTTGCAAAATGAGGTCAAAAAAAGCAATTTTATTATTAATAGGTTACATCCTTAATAGGCTGACCTTTAACAGGGTAACATCTTTGATTCCTTAGAACTATGTAAAAACCGAAAACTTAAAAGGCAACGAATAAGTATTTGTAAACATAGTTTACCTACAGGGTTTAACATTAAGGTTTGAGGTGGGCTTCCACTCGTCAAATTGAACAACTTTCTCTAAGAAACCTGTGATCAATTCGCAAAAAACAATTGTGACTTCTCACACAAAACATTCCAATCAATTGAATAAATTGTATGAAAAATCCACAAAAAAAAATCGCGACTTCGGCAAAGACGTAGAACAAAAGTTGTTCAGTTTGCTGCCTTTGATTACAGCTGGGTTTAGTACGAAAAACAAAAATAAGTATCTGTGGATAAATAAATAAATCAGAAATAAATTATGAACTCTTGATCACTAAACTGCCCTCCTACCTAAACTTCGGAAAACCTTACTCGTTTTGTTTTCCACTAAGTCTTTGATTTCAAATTCACCAAAATCACAAAATGAGTACATAAATGACGCTGCAAAACTATGACGTCACGCCTAGGTTTTTTTTTGACAGATGATAAAATGTAGGTAACTCAAATGACTAGCATTCGTCATCCCTATTAATAGCCAGTCGGACCCACTAAAGTATTTGCTAAGGCTCTACCAAGTACAAGTCCACCTTAAAGTATCATTGCACCTTTATGTTACACTCTGTATAGTCTTCATCATCATCATATCAGCCATGAGACGTCCACTGCTGAACAAAGGCCTCCCCCAAGGATTTCTACAACGACCAGTCCTGCGCTGCCCGGAGTATTCTGTATGAGTATTGCTATGCTCGGAGTTTACCTACGCGATCGAATCAGAAAGAAGAGATCCGTAGGGGAACCAAGGTAACCGACATAGCTCACAGAATCGCTAAACTTAAGAGGCAGTGGGTGGTGCACATAGCTCGTAGCATAGACGGCCGTTGGAGCAGTTTCTAAATAATGTCTTTTAAAAAAAAAACTATCTGTTATTTTTGCGAAACATCTTTTTTTTCCCTAACGAAATGGGGAACTGGCTATTTCATCTTCATGCCGGAGCACATCAATGCTGTTTACATTGATGTTTGACGTCAAAGACTTATTAAGATGGTGGTAGCTGGCCAGGCGGGCTAAAAATATCGTACCACACACCTAACCGAGACTTACAAAATCGACCCCGCCGGAAATCAAACCCGCCATCTACAGATGTGAAGCGAATGGACTAACCATTACGCCACGGAGGCAGCACATGAGTATAGGCACCGCGAGTGACAGGTGAAAAACGGTAGACTGTAACAAAGAAAGTCCCAAAATTAACGCAAGATTTGAATTAACCGCTGAATTAATCGCTAATCGCCTACTTGGCGTACTGGTTAGTATATTCGCCTCACACCAGAAGGTCGCGGGTTCGATTCCCGGCGGGGTCGACTTTGTTGGACTCGATATGGTTGGTGGTAGGGCATTTTCATAGCCCGCCTGGCCAGCTACCAGATACTTAGATATGATTTTATTGCCTAAAAATGGAGATTTTTTTAAGGTTTAAATACTCGCAAAATATCAACAATAAGCATACATTTACCACTATTTGATTTCTAATTTCTTTTTGACATTTCTGTTGATACTAACTTATATTTATAAGATTTCTGTTACCAACACGTTATGGATTGACTATCTGAAATAAATAATTTGAATTTGAATAGTATAATTAGTTTTGAGTTCTTTAAACTTTTTCATCCAATCGGTATTAAGATAATGCATAGTTATATAAGGTGTAACAAAATTAGCTGAAATTATTTTAACTGGTGCTTTTTCCCATGAAACTGAACAACTTTCCCCATGAAACCCACAGTAAAATCGCAAAAAAAAGTTGACTCTCCCATACTAACTCAATCAGCCAAATTAATGGGAAGTTCAAAATTTTTTTTTGAGATTTGACTATGGGTTTCATGGGGAAAGTTGTTCAGTTTAATTGGTAGAAGCACCAGTTAAAATAGTTTCAGCTAATTTTGTTAGACCTTATATAGTTTCGAGTTTTAGTTCACAAATCCAGTAACACTTTAAGCAACGAATAATCTCTTTCCTATTCCTAAACGAACCCTTCTCCCCGCAAAACTTAGAACAATCAACTTATTAGGACTTCCTACTTGTTTCCTCTCTCCGGCTACTTGACCGGGCGCTTCCTATCCTAAGCATAGGCGCAGTTCTCACAATCAAAAAAAGATTTGTCACTTATTGTTAAGGGGTGTGTGCCGGAAGGCGCGGTTGTGCGGTCGCATGGCAAACGATTATGGGCCTTAAAGGTATCGGTTACAATTACTACAATGCAAGTGACTTTGAACCTGGATCGAATATTGTCACGGAGTGTGAGAAAATTACTTTTAAGTTCGTAATTTAATTAAAAATCGACTGCACGAAAATATTACCCCTCTTTTATTATCAGTCGAGTGAAAACTGAATGAATCAACCGCCTCCGTAGCTCAGAGGCAAAGTTCACTGGCTTTACACAGGAGGTCGCGGGTTCGATTCCCGGCGGGGTCAATTGTAAGACTCGGTTTGGTTGGTGGTAGGGCATTTTCTAAGCTCGCCTGGCTAACTACCACCATCTTATCTTGCCGCCAAATATCAATGTTGATATCATTGGTATGTTCCGGCATGAAGATAAGATAACCAGTTCCCCATTGCGTTGGGGAATCTTGGTAAGCCCGCTTCTATCTTCGGCAACATCGTCACTTACCACCAGGTGAGATGTTGTCAAGGGTTTATCTATTGTGAAAAAAAAATCAAGAAGATTCTTACGACCGCACTCCAAAACCATCAAGCCGTTTAGGCTACAGGTTCAGCCAAAGAAACGGACATACATAAAAACACTTGAAAAAAAATACCCTAATTTTTGGCCCTTTTTCGCCCTAATTCTAGGGTAGGCTAGAGCCCCTCGGTGGGGACGTATATGAGCTGATATGATGATGATGACCCTAATTTTTGGCAGTCGGGTAAAAATAGTGTTAACATCAGTTAACCTCATCTTGATACTACTAGTCATTGCATAATAGTAACATACTCGTAATGTTTTCATTACTAACATTTTGTTTGTTAGTCCCGCAAACGGTACAAAGTTCGTATGTTTAAACCTGTGTTACTGGTGTCCAAGATACAGGCTGTACCTAGTTTGGGACACATGTAAAGCTTAGGGTATAACCAGGATAGTTGCCCCAGGGTATAGTTGCCCCGATTGTGATTACTCTAGTTTCGCGGATGAACCGCATGCTACTTTACTAATATATCGAAAGATTCTCCAATTACCACTAAGTTGACCGTGTCTCATGTCTCTGTGCGATTGCATGGGAAGGCAAAATGCGATCAAAGTTTTTGCGGGGTAGATGTCCTGTTTCTCGGCGGGGCATCTAACCTAAACGTAATTTACACGGATTAGGCAACAATTCCCTATGTAGGATAGGTGTCCCAAAATATAGAGGTCCGCAAAAATACTCAAAAAATATTAAAGATAATGTTTTTTACTTTTCATAAATTTGAAGATAAAAACCAAAGTACCGGCCAGGTTTACAGATAAAGTATTTTGCTTTTTGTACTGAGAGATATAGAGTGATTTCATGAACAGTGGCAACTATCCGGCTTTTACCCTATCTCTGTAACTTACTGTTTTCTAATAAATTATTTGTAATCGCGACCACGCGAGCCCATTAAAACCACGAACCGCTCCATTTACTCCAAAAACTATGTTTAAATTAACCAGAAATTTTTGCAGCTATGAAAGTATATTTTTTTAGATATGTACCTCATTAAAAAGTATGATAATGTGGCGCGCCCCTCGCCGCCTGCGCAGACGCACAGACGCGCAGACGGCCGGACGGAAGTGTAAGGCGAGCCGTGAGAAGCGGTCGAGTGCCGTGGGAACTGAGCCTTACCGCCTTACCGCCTTTCCACTTTACGGCAACAGGTGGACGCGACTTGACCCTTGGAATGGAATTGTGCTCTTTTCACTTGTAATGTGTAAAGTTGTATAAATATGTACTACTAGCTGTTTCCCGCGGCTTCACCCGCGTGTACAACGTTTCTATGACTTTTCGAGGGCGCGCATTGCGCGAGCGTGGAAAAAAGTAGGCTGTATGTTAATCCAGGTCCTAATCTGTCTGTCTACCAAATTTCATTCAGATACGTTCAGTAGTTTTTGCGTGAAAGAGTAACAAATATACATCCATACCTACATTTTTACAAACTTACGCGATTATAACTATCTTAATAGAGTAATTGAAAGTTCTTAAAGTTAAGATACTGAAGTCATTACATTAAGGCTCCACTGAAGGCGTGGTCCACAACACGAGATTAGTAATTAATAATTTAAAATTTAAGAATACCCCGGCAATAACATTCTGTAGGTATAACTTTTATATTGAGGAGTTTCGCTGATGCGAAGATTGGCTACATAAACCATCTTCGAGCGCACGCGCGGCGAATCGGCTAGGAGTCGAAGTTGTCGCCATGACCGAAATCGGTCGGATAGATCATCATCATCATATCATTATGAATATATTCTTTTTTAAGTCCACAATTGGTAAGCCCTTGGCATTATCTCACCTGATGGTAAGTGACGGTGATGCCGAAGATGGAAGCGGACTTACCAAGATTCCCCAACGCAATGGAGAACTGGCTATCTTATCTTCAAGCTGGAACATATCAATGTTGTCAACACTGATGTTTGGCGACAAGACTGATGTTTGGTGGTAACTAGTCAGGCGGGCTTAGAAAATGCCCTATCACCAACCAAACCGAGTCTTACAAGTTGACCCCACCGAGAATGGAATCCGCGACCTCCTGGTGTGAAGCGAATATACTTACTAACCATTCCGCCATGGAGGCGGTTGAAAAATGAATGAGTTTTAACCCCCGACGCAATGAATTTACGATACTTACACCAAATTTCGTAAAATCATAAAAGACTGCCCTGACACTTCCAGCACTTCCAGAGTGACTCACGCGCAGGGCGTGATTTACACATGCCCAATAAAAAGATTGGCGACAGTCGTTCCGTGCTAAAGATCAGGGTGCGACGACCTTCAATATGACAGCAATGTGTGGTGTAAGGCACAAGCGATTCATACGAAACGTAAATCACAGGCGAGTTTGAAGAATCAAGCCGAGGCATTTGTAAAACAGTTGTCTCTCTTTTTTCCTTTACGTGCAAAGAGTCAAGAAAAAAAACACACTTTTGCACTTTTTCAATGTTTTACGTTGTTATTTCTCTTAAGACTTCAATTTAAAAACAAAAATTTAGCAGATTCTCTGTGGTACTTAAAAAGAAATATCTCCATATAAAAACTATGTGCAAATTTAGAAATTTTATTAATAAAAATTTCGTTTTAGACTTTTTTTAGACGTTTTAGACCTGTTTTTGGGATTTTTTTATGATCCAGCAAAGTACACACTATCGTGTAACATATTAGCAAATTCCTCAGACAATATCATTAAGTATGTTCAATATTTTGTGCAAGACCGATATTTAGTAGTAATTACCAAAAAAAAAAATCTAGCAAAAGGGTTTCTCCGCTTCTCCTACGGTGCCTCGCCTTAAGGCTCATTCATTTTTAACAACCTCCGTGTCGTAATGATTAGTCCTTAAGCTTCACATCAGGAGGTTACGGGTTCCATTCCTGGCGGAGTCTAACTGTGTAAGACTCGTGGTTAGTGGTAGGTCATTTATCAAGACCACCTGGCTAGCGACCGCAATCTTATCTCAGTCTTGCCGTCAAACATCAATGTTAAGAGAATTTAAGGGTTCCGGTTTTTGATATGATAAGATAGCCAGTTCCTCACTGCGATTAGGAATCTTGGTAAGCCCGCTTTTATCTTCGGCATCATCGCGATCGTCACTTCCCATCAGGTGAGATGATGCTAAGGGTTTAGCAATTGTGGATAAAAAAATCTTAATTCCCTTAAAAAAACTTAACTTTGCAGGAATCGGTCTTACGGCTCATGCAAGGGGCGGCTATCGGCCCAACTGCATTGTTAACAAAACCTCTTAACGATAGTTTTGAATTGTGAAATTGCGGCAACAATTTGGTTCTAACAGCTACATTTTCCAGAAAATCAGTACTTGTACCAATGACCTACGTTAATAATAATCTGATCTGAAGCACTAAACATAAGAAGACCTCATGCTTTTTCGTTCAGAGTCAGAATAACCACATAGACGATTGCTCCGCTACATAGTCTAGATCCAGCCTATGTTCGTAAAATTTCCTCTACTTGCTGGTTCCTTTTTGTGTTCTTCCGCGGCGTTCCATGCCTCAGCCCAGCACTGCCCATTGGTTGCCGGAAGGAATCAGGGGCTCCACAATCTCAGCGTCCGGCGCGGCTTCCGGTGCGCCCGCGCCGCTGCCGTGACGATCACCGCCCCGTGACGTACGCGCATGCTCTGTGGCCTGTGGGAGGAACACTTTTTACTAATTTTATTGGACACTTGCTATAAATACTTAGAGAGATTGAGGTTAGAATGATTATATTTAGTCAAGTAAAAGTACTGTAAGTACTGAGAGACTAGTGTATTTTAGTTATTTCCATAGTATAATTGTGCGAGACAGAACAGTTTTCATTAAATTTGTACAGTTTAATATAGCTAAGTGCATTTGTTAAAATTTATATATAGATAGTGTTTCTTGCATTTCATGATATTTGTAAATAGTTTACTTAAATAAACAATTGTTTAAGTGTTTTAATTCAATTAGGAGCGCCTGTATGGTCGTTGTTACGGTATTGCTCCGAAGAGGGGTCTTAGTTTCTCCGTCCCTTTCACACAGTCGTCCCTCTCTTCAGAGCGGTACCGCCTGTATGGTCGTTGTTACGGTATTGCTCCGAAGAGGGGTCTTAGTTTCTCCGTCCCTTTCACACAGTCGTCCCTCTCTTCGGAGCGGTACCGCCTCCCCGCGCCACTTCACCCCCGTTTTGGCGCGGAATAGTATATAAGCAGCGCCGAACTGGCCTGTCCGACACCATTACGAAACCACAGCCAGACCATCACAGAGCTCCTGATCGGATAGACAACTCTAGAACAAGCAACGAGTCTTTCACTGCTCTCCGCCTACAAACCCGTCCAGCAGCGCTAAAGGAAGCGCGTCTCACGTACGGTTGGCCATAAGCTTAGTACTCCTGCGAAGCCCGGCCGCACCGTACATTTTGGTCCTTCGACGAGCCGGATAAACAGAAACCATGCCGAAGACACGCTCCATGACCGCTGCTGGAGAATCCGCCGTGGAGAGAACCGCCAACGAGTCGCCACAGAACCAGGAAGATGGAGGAACACCTGCAAACAACACAGAACAGAACACAGAACAGAACGCAGGACAGACAGAGAAAAATCCTCCACTTCGCCACGAAAACCCGCCGAATTCTCCCTCAGACCCACTTCGCAGTGAAGGGCGGGGTTCGCAAACAGAAAAAAGAAGCAAGAAATCGTCGCAACGAAACCAAAAACAGTTGCAGATGGCGAAAAAAGATGAAGAAATAGCGAGATTGAAGCTCGAGATCGCCGTGGCACAGAAGGCGGCTCTAGCTCTCGAGACCGAGGAGAGTGAGGACGAAGACAACGAGAGTCTCTCTTCATCACGAAACGAAAACTTGAAACGCACCGCTAACTGGGTACAGTCACAGAAGAGCCAAGCTGAAGAAGAGGCAGGGGACACGCCCGCCCTGCCATCCGAAGACGTTCGTCACTCCACAGCAGCGAAGTTCACTACAGAAGCCCCAGCAGCGATGTCAGCCACACAGAAAGCAACTTACTTCACACAGCTACCACAGAAAGAAGAGGTTGCGCCTCACAGATCCAGTCGCCCACTCCCTCAAGAAGATAGAAAAACAGATTTATCCGAGCTAGCGCGGGCCATCACTATGGCCGCGCGCACAGCTACGCCACACAAATACTTCGGCAAGCTGCCAATTTTCAATGGTTCTCATAACGAGTGGCTTCCGTTCAAGTCCGCCTACTTCGAGTCATCAGATCATTATTCTTCGGTGGAAAACACAGCCAGATTGCGTCAGTCCTTGGTGGGAAGAGCTAAAGAAGCCGTCGGAAGCCTACTGATCGTCAACTCTACCCCTAAAGACATCATGAAGACACTCGAAGCCAGATTTGGACGTCCAGACTCCATCGCACTCGCCGAGCTAGAGAAGATACGCAACCTGTCACGCACCACAGACTCGCCACGTGACATATGCATTTTCGCAAACAAAGTGAAGAATTGCGTGGCCACCCTACAGTACCTCGGCAAGGCACACTACCTAGCCAGTCCCGAGACCATGAAGAATATAATAGAGAAGCTAACCCCTACGCTTCGCTACCGCTGGTATGACTACGCAGCGGACCAAAAGCAGACAGATTCCGACCTGCAACAGTTCAGCTCCTTTTTAGAGCGAGAAGCCGACAGAGTCAGCCGATTCGCACCGCCCGAACAGATGGTCGAGGACACCACACCGCGAGCAAACAAGCGCGGGCAGCGGACGCACCTCACCTCAAAAAAGGAGGAAAAAGAGCAGCCATGCTCCATTTGTGAGCGTCGGGGGCACGAGGAGACGGGATGCGCAGCGTTCACAGAAGCCGACAGTGACGGCAGATGGGCACTGGCGAAGAAGCACAACCTCTGCTATAGATGCCTACGCCCAAGAAAGAGTACGCACAAATGCCCGAGACGCAAGTGCGAAAGAGACGGCTGCGTACGAAGTCATCACTCCATGTTGCACTTCGAACTAAAGTCAGACAGAGACAGAGAAGAAGAGAAAGAGACAGAGAGAGTCGCTTCGACATTCTCCGCTAGAAAAAGGCACGCGTACTTGAAGATAATACCTGTTCGAGTATCCGGACCTGGCGGACAAGTCAACACCTACGCTCTCCTAGACGACGGCTCGACCGTCACTCTGATAAGCGCCAACATAGCTAAACAGATCGGCGCTAAAGGACCTCAGGAGCCGCTTAACTTGGAAACGATCTCCGACGATCTATCATCGGACTCATCACGCCGCGTAACCATCACAGTACGAGGGCAAGACCGACCGTTCGACATACAAGCCCACACCATAGAAAAACTGAGGCTATCATCGCAAACTATAGAAGAACAACACGTGTGGGGCTGCGAACACTTAGAAGATATACAGCAACACCTCCTCTATGAAGATGCGAAGCCCACAATCCTCGTAGGACAAGATAACTGGCACCTCCTAATAGCCACAGAAATGAGAAAGGGCAACCGAAACCAACTCGTCGCATCACGAACACCGCTCGGCTGGGTCCTGCACGGTTCCGACACGCGCACTATTGGTCGCCAAGTCAACTTCGTACATCACCTCACATCTTCGTCAGAACAAGCCGAAACTATAGAAGAGAGAATGGACGAACAACTAAGGCACTACTTCGCCCTGGAATCCATCGATATCCAACCTAAACAGCCGCGAAGCGAGCCAGAACAAAGGGCACTCGCCATCCTCGACGAATGTACGAAAGAGACGGAAGAGGGCCGCTATGAGACAGCACTACTGTGGAAGCGAGATGAAATCAAACTACCTAGCAACTACGACAGCACACTCAAGCGACTCGTGATGACCGAAAGGCGTATAGACAAGAACGCCCATTTGAAACAAAAGTATAACAAGCAAATGGAGGAACTCATCGAGAAAGGCTATGCAGAACGTGCGCCCACAGACAGCACAAAAGATCGCACGTGGTATCTACCGCACTTCCCGGTTTTAAACCCTATGAAACCGGATAAAGTGCGGATAGTACTAGACGCCGCCGCCAAGACGAAGGGTCAGTCTCTCAACGACCATCTCCTCACCGGGCCAGACCTCCTGCAATCCTTACCAGGAGTACTGATGAGGTTCCGCCAGCATCGAGTCGCTGTCTCAGCTGATATTGCCGAGATGTTCTTGCGAGTCGGCATACGACAGGAGGACAGAGACGCGCTGCGCTACCTGTGGAGAGGGGAGAGGCGAGACGGGCCGCCCGAAGAGTATCGCATGACTTCGCTCATCTTCGGTGCGACGAGTTCACCATCCACCGCGATATACGTCAAAAACAAGAATGCTGAAAAATACAGAGACGTATATCCGGCCGCTGTCACCGCTATAGTAAAGAACCACTACATGGACGATTACCTAGACAGTTTCCGGAACTATGAAGAAGCCATCGAAGTCTCTAAACAAGTGCAAGAGATACACAACAAGGGCAACTTCAACCTGCGGGGCTGGGCGTCTAACTCCTCCGAGACGCTCACAGCCTTAGCAGAAAACACACAGAAACAGCTGGTGAAACTGGACAACGGAACAAAAGCTGAGCGAGTGCTAGGCCTCATCTGGAAGCCTCAAACAGACGAGCTGACATTCAATCTCGACCTGGCTCGTATCCCACCTGCTCTGCTCACAGAACAAGCGCCCACAAAGCGAGAAGCGCTCAGAATCATCATGTCCGTCTACGACCCGCTAGGCCTGGCCTCACCCATCACCGTCCAAGCCAAGAAAGTTCTGCAAGAAGCCTGGCGCCGTGGCACGAAATGGGATGACAAAATAGATGAAGACCTGGCTGACCAGTGGACGAGCTGGATGAAACACCTACAAGACTTGCGAAACATCAGCGTGCCCAGGTGCTACCCACAATATAGTGACGCACGCTCGCTCCAGCTACACGTCTTCACAGACGCGAGCACTACTGCCTACGCTGCCGCCCTCTATTGGCGAGCGGAGGCACCCGACGGTAGCGTGCACATATCGCTCATTACAGCCAAAGCTCGCGTGGCACCTCTTAAACTCACTTCAGTGCCACGCTTGGAACTTCAAGCAGCCGTTCTGGGCAGCAGAATGGCAGCCGCCGTACTAGAGGAACACAGCCAGAAGCCGGAATCCAAGACATTCTGGACGGACAGCCTTACAATACTCGCTTGGTTGAAAAACGGAGCACGGTCGTACAAGGCATTCGTTGCACACCGAATCGCCGCCATTCAAGAAATCACATCAACAGCTGAGTGGCGGTGGATACCGACCAAACAGAACGTGACCGACGATGCAACGAGAAAGGTACCAACCGATTTCAGCGGCGAGCACAGATGGTACAGAGGGCCCGAGTTTCTCCTCCAAAACTCGTCTGAATGGCCCACAGAGAAACTCACACACTCAGAACCTACAGGAGAAGAAAAAACAGTCGTGTTTCTCACCACTAACAAAGAAGAAAAGATTGCACGCGCCACTCCAGAAGCCAGCCGGTTCTCCAGATGGGAACGCCTCCTGCGGACTACAGCTAGAATACTGCAGTTCATAGAAAAATGTAAAGAAGGCAGGCAGCTGCATGTTGGGTACAGCCGCACCAAGAGAAACAGAGAGCGCGACCCCGAGTGGAAGCGAGACAGACAATCGAGCCGCAAACAGCCCCTGAAAGAGAAGTCCGAACAGAAAGAGCGAGACAGAAAATACTTACCGATTGAAGCGTACCTCCTCAGAAGAGCCGAAAAACAAATTGTACGTCTAATACAAGAAGAATCCTTTAACGAAGAGATTCAATCGCTGCGGAAAGGTAGAGCAACACACAGAACAGACAGACTACATTCTCTATCCGTAGTACTGATCGATGACGTCATTCATCTGAGAGGCCGGGTCAACGCAGCGGCGGGAGTGACAGACCAACAGAAAAACCCGCCTGTGTTGGACGGAAATCACCGCGCTACCAAACTGTGGGCAGCCTACATCCACAGACGGCTGCTACACGCTGGCGTAGAAACAACAGTCAACGAGTGCCGGCAGCACTACTGGATACTCCGACTGCGCCCGATCGTGAAAGAAGTCATAAGCCACTGCCTACACTGTCGCATCAGAAAAGCGATGCCGACAGAGCCACCTACAGGGGACCTACCGTCGTGCCGTCTCGCTCACCACCGTCGCGCCTTCACATACACAGGAGTGGATTACTTCGGCCCGCTCAGCGTGACGGTGGGCAGACAACATCAAAAACGCTACGTGGCTCTGTTCACCTGCCTGACTATGAGGGCGATACACCTTGAGATGACTTCATCACTATCTACAGACTCAGCTATTCTCGCCGTGCGTCGCTTTATAGCCAGACGAGGGTGCCCGGCGGAGATGTGGTCAGACAACGGCACGAATTTCCGAGGTGCTGATGCAGAGCTACGACGCGCCGCGCTAGAAGCTACACAGAAGGAAGCCACTGCCCGTGCCATCACCTGGCGCTTCATACCGCCGGGAGCACCGTTCATGGGCGGGGCGTGGGAGCGCCTCGTACGCTCCACAAAGACGGCACTGTACGCCGTCCTGCACGAGCGCCACCCGCACGAAGAGGTCCTCCACACCCTGCTGGCGGAAGCTGAATACACGGTCAACAGCCGCCCACTAACGCATGTCTCAGTACAGACGGAGGATGACGAAGCGTTAACTCCAAATCATCTGCTGCTTGGAGGGTCCGCCCTGATGCCAACGTCCGGCACCTTCGATGACAGAGACCTGGACAACAGAAGCCACTGGAGAGCCTCACAGCGCCTAGCCGACCTGTTCTGGGCCAGATGGGTCAAAGAGTACCTGCCGGAGCTCCAAAACAGGCGGGAGCCCAGAGGAACAGGAGATCCGATCACAGAAGGCGACGTGGTACTGATCGTGGATGGCAGCCTACCCCGAAACACCTGGCCGCGAGGCGTCGTGATCGCCACCTACCCTGGACCAGATGGAGCCATAAGAATAGTGGACGTCAAGACCAAGGGTGGCGTCCTGCGAAGACCTGTAAAACGCCTCGTGATCCTGCCAACCAGAGACGTCTCGCAACAATAAGCAAAGATGCAGATGCAAGCACTGCACGGCGGGAGAAATGTGCGAGACAGAACAGTTTTCATTAAATTTGTACAGTTTAATATAGCTAAGTGCATTTGTTAAAATTTATATATAGATAGTGTTTCTTGCATTTCATGATATTTGTAAATAGTTTACTTAAATAAACAATTGTTTAAGTGTTTTAATTCAATTAGGAGCGCCTGTATGGTCGTTGTTACGGTATTGCTCCGAAGAGGGGTCTTAGTTTCTCCGTCCCTTTCACACAGTCGTCCCTCTCTTCAGAGCGGTACCGCCTGTATGGTCGTTGTTACGGTATTGCTCCGAAGAGGGGTCTTAGTTTCTCCGTCCCTTTCACACAGTCGTCCCTCTCTTCGGAGCGGTACCGCCTCCCCGCGCCACTTCACCCCCGTTTTGGCGCGGAATAGTATATAAGCAGCGCCGAACTGGCCTGTCCGACACCATTACGAAACCACAGCCAGACCATCACAGAGCTCCTGATCGGATAGACAACTCTAGAACAAGCAACGAGTCTTTCACTGCTCTCCGCCTACAAACCCGTCCAGCAGCGCTAAAGGAAGCGCGTCTCACGTACGGTTGGCCATAAGCTTAGTACTCCTGCGAAGCCCGGCCGCACCGTACATTTTGGTCCTTCGACGAGCCGGATAAACAGAAACCATGCCGAAGACACGCTCCATGACCGCTGCTGGAGAATCCGCCGTGGAGAGAACCGCCAACGAGTCGCCACAGAACCAGGAAGATGGAGGAACACCTGCAAACAACACAGAACAGAACACAGAACAGAACGCAGGACAGACAGAGAAAAATCCTCCACTTCGCCACGAAAACCCGCCGAATTCTCCCTCAGACCCACTTCGCAGTGAAGGGCGGGGTTCGCAAACAGAAAAAAGAAGCAAGAAATCGTCGCAACGAAACCAAAAACAGTTGCAGATGGCGAAAAAAGATGAAGAAATAGCGAGATTGAAGCTCGAGATCGCCGTGGCACAGAAGGCGGCTCTAGCTCTCGAGACCGAGGAGAGTGAGGACGAAGACAACGAGAGTCTCTCTTCATCACGAAACGAAAACTTGAAACGCACCGCTAACTGGGTACAGTCACAGTCACCTTTGACGATACCGAGAAGGCCGAATGCCTGGCCGACAGCCTAGAGGCCCAATGCTCCCCCAGCACCCTCCCTGCCGACCCCTCCCACCTGCGTGAGGTGGATGAGGAGGTCGACATGCGAGCCACCATCCCTCCGACCGACCCTCTCCCCCCAGTTACACCCCATGAGGTAGAGACGGCCATTAGGAAACTCAAACCCCGAAAAGCCCCCGGCTCTGACGGCATCACCAACAGAGTCCTCAAATGCTTCTCCCCCAACCTCATTTTACTCCTGGTTAGCATATTCAATGCAGCCATGGAAAACTGCTCCTTTCCCGACGCGTGGAAAGGTGCAGATGTAATAGGTTTTAGGAAACCTAACAAACCCCCCTCAGAACCCTCCAGCTATAGACCCATTAGCCTGCTCAAGGCTCTTGGCAAGCTATACGAGCGTATCCTCTTAGCCCGTCTTAACGACGTAGTGCAGTCCAAAAACCTTCTCCCCAACGAGCAGTTTGGCTTCAGAGCCAAACACTCGTGCGTCCAACAGGTGCACCGCCTAACGGAGCACATAATAAGCGGCTTCGCCCGCAAACAGTATACAGGAGCCCTCTTCTTTGATGTTGCGAAAGCCTTCGATAAAGTCTGGCACAACGGCTTGATATACAAGCTATATCAGCTGGGACTGCCAGACCGGCTCGTACTCATCCTACGAGACTTTCTCAGGGATCGGAGCTTCCGCTACCGCCTAGAAGGAGCCTTCTCATCCCCCCGACCCATCAGAGCGGGAGTCCCCCAAGGCTCCGTACTTGCCCCTACGCTCTTCTCGCTTTACATCAGCGACATGCCCCGATTCCCCAGTGTCAATCTCGCGCTTTTCGCAGATGACACCGCGCTTTATCTGTCCAGCCGATCCGCGACTCTTATAGTCAAAAGCCTCCAATCCTCAGCCCAAGTCTTAGGAGACTGGTTTAGGAAATGGAGGATCGAGGTAAACCCACAGAAGAGCGCAGCGATTCTGTTTACCTTCAAACGACTCAGTTCGATCACCAACCCCATCGTCCGCAACATCACTATGTTCGGTAGCCCTATCCCTTGGGAACACTCGGTTAAGTATCTGGGGGTAACCCTAGATAGTCAACTGACGTTCAAGGATCACATAGAACGAGTTCGTAACAAAGCCGCGTTCGTACTAGGCCGTCTCTACCCCATGACCAACAAGCGGAGTAAACTGTCCCTTAGAAATAAGGTGACACTTTACAAAACTTGCATCCGCCCCATCCTCACCTATGCCGGTGTAGCTTTTGCTCACACCCGTCCTCGCCTCATCCGCCGACTTCAGCTTATCCAAAATCGCTTCATGCGTAGAGCCACGGGCTGCCCGTGGTTTCTACGTAATGAAAACCTCCATTGCGATTTAGAGCTCCCCACCATAGCTCAATACCTGAAGCAGGCTTCCATCCGATACTTTAAGTCTGCCGAACACCACCCCAACCCGCTACTCGTAAACGCCGCCGTTTACGAGCTACCCGCGAACCCCATTCGCGTAATCCGACGCCCCAGACATGTACTCACTGACCCTGACGACCCGACCACGCTAACCGTAGCTGCCCTGACCCCGCCCCCTAACCCACAGAGAAACACTGCACCGACATTCTGCCCTCGCCGGCGAGGGCGGCGTCCCCCCGCTTCTGGCGCTTACCAGCGCTACCGGCATATACCAGGCCGCTTCTCTCCGATCCTCCCACGTCCAAGCAACGACCTAAGCCGAGGTCCGTGCCCACCTGGGCGCCCTTAGGCAGTTGCATCTTTTTGCCTTGCACTAGGTTGAGTGCCTTCCGTACTCGCCTCCCCTGCCCGGTGAAGTTGTAAAGGCCCCAATGGCCAACAACAAGCTTGTCCTTTCGAAAAAAAAAAAAAAAAAAAAAAAAAAAAAAAAAAAAAGCCTGTCCGACACCATTACGAAACCACAGCCAGACCATCACAGAGCTCCTGATCGGATAGACAACTCTAGAACAAGCAACGAGTCTTTCACTGCTCTCCGCCTACAAACCCGTCCAGCAGCGCTAAAGGAAGCGCGTCTCACGTACGGTTGGCCATAAGCTTAGTACTCCTGCGAAGCCCGGCCTCACCGTACAATAATGATCTCTTATGGCATCTTACTGTGGGGGGCATGCGGCCGATATAGAAACTATTTTCATCTTGCAGAAAAGAGCTATCCGCGCAATCTATCGGATGCGATCACGTGAGTCGTTAAAGAATAAGTTCAAACAAACCAATATTTTAACTGTTGCTAGTCAATTTGTATATGAAAATATAATGTACGTTCGTAAAAATTTACATTTATTTCCTAAAAACAGCGACAGGCATAATTTGAATTTAAGAAATGTAAATAAAATAAATATAGCCTTTTCGAGACTAAGTTCGAGATTAAGGTTAAAAAGTCATTTGTGGGGCAGTGTATAAGATTCAACAATAAAATTCCAGGAAATGTAACTAGTTTGTCAGGGAATAAATTCAAGACTCATGTCAAAAATGCTTGTGCTCTAGAGGATATTATACAATAATAGATTATGAAAATGACAAATGTATATATGTTGATTCTATAACAAATACCATTACCTGAGACTGTAATCTGAATCATGATATTATTTGTAATGATCAATAAGTTTTTATGACTATTTAAAAGTGTGTGTAAACACCTATTTAAAATAAATTATTTTGATTGATTGAATGAAAGTAAAGTTTTTTTGAAGATGAGAAGGTTTTTTTTCTTAGACGTTTAAGAAAAACATCTTTGGCAAACAGGATAAAACCACTACTCTGAGCTTTTTTTTAACGCGTTATTAGAAAAAATCGTTGGGCGTTTAAATGTTGTTAACTAACCCAGTACCTAGCTTCGTGTTTGCCTAAACTGATCGTATGCACTAGGCAGCTCGTAATTGCTCCCCTTCGCGATTATAATTGCCGCGAGAACTGGCATTAATTATTCATTAACCTAACTCCCCTCATTTGCGGCTGAAGGAACAACGTGACGCGCGAACGAGGCATTCGATGTCCTAATCATTAAGAAAAAAACTGGCCAAGTGCGTGTCGGGCCACCCGCAATGTACGGTTCCGTAGTTGCCATTATCGCGTCCATATCTAATTTTCAAATTTCCAAATACAGCGGTTTAGTTGTTACGGGGTGGGGACACTCGACTCCAACCAAATTTAGCACTTTCAACCCTATTTTTCGAAAACAGAACCCTAAATTATAAAATGGTCTTAGATTTACAATTTTTAAGCTCTAACCAACGATACCCCACACGACTGGGTTTGACGAGAAAAAAAAATCATCCCCACTTTCTTGCCGCCAAACAACAGTGTAAACAACATTGATGTGTTCCGGTTTGAAGATAATATAGCCAGTTCTCCATTGCGTTGGGGAATCTTCGTAAGCCCGCTTCTATCTTCGGCATCATTGTCACTTACCAACCGGGGAGATGATAACAAGGGCTTACCAATTGTGAATAAAAAAAAATAAAGAAAGGGGACATGAAAGTTTTTTAAAAAAAAAAATTTTTGTACAGTTCTCTCCGCGTTATTATTATATACGTATTTGCCAAATTTCAGCTCTTAACTACTAATAGTCTAGGAGCTAGGCCGGGGACAGACAGACATGACGAAACTATAAAGGTTCCTTGTTGTACTACGGAACCCTAAAAAAATGCTCAAATATGTTTTTTTCCTTCATGGTAGTAATAGTACCGTAGTTTTTCTCAACTACTTATTTATTGGATACGCGTAATGACTTGCGGCGCCGAAACGTGGACTCCGACAGGTATATTTAGTCTACAAGCTCAAACTCACACAGCGAGCTATGGAGTGAGCTATGCTCGGAGTTTCTTGTTTTTGCTCTATCATAACAACGGTTATAAATAAAAAAACCGCCTCCGTGGCGTAATGGAGAGTCCATTAGCTTCACGTCAGGAGGTCGCGGTTTTGATTTCCTGCGGAGTCTAATTTTGAAAGACTCGGTTTGGTTGGTGGAAGGGCATTTTTTAAACCCGCCTAGCTAGCTACCACCATCCTATCTAAGTCTTGCCGCCAAACATCAATGTTAACAGCATTGATGTGTTCCAGCTTGAAGATAAGATAAACAGTTTCCCTTTGCGTTGTGTTAGGGGGGATCTTGGTAAGTCCGCTTCCATCTTTGGCATCATCGTCACTTACCATTAGGTTAGTTGAGTAGATACCAAGGGATCACCAATTGTGGATATCATCATATCAGCCGAAAATCGTCCACTGCTGGACAGTGGCCTCCCCCAAGGATTTCCACGACGACCGGTCCTGCGCTGCCCGCATCCATCGGCTTCCCGCGATCTTTACCAGGTCGTCGGTCCACCACCACCATTGTGGATGTAAAAAAAATTAAGTAAAGTAAAACAACAAATAATAAAAGTCGGCCGGGTGTAAGTCGTACCGGCATCGGCACTAAGAAGTCCAAACTAGATGAAAAAAAAACCTAACCACTTCTGGAGTGCCTACAAAATTAAAAACTTTTTACAGTTTTGTAAGTTTTGACCCCAAGAGTGTTCCTGGCGAACGAATAAGTTGACAAAAGTGTTACTGGTAAGGTGTCGGTGTCGATAACGGTGTCGCGAATTCAATGGTTTTTCTCCATCTCAAAAATTGCCTAACGTGCCTAAAGAAGTTTTCACTTCAAAAACCTGGCGCTCGCGTTGATTTCTTTTATTTGAAATAATCATCAATTAGTTTGAAAAACTAAAAAACACGCTTTTAGTAAACACGCTAAGTAGTTATCTTGGATGTCCGCCATGTTGGATTTAAGTCACGTGACTATTTTTTAGTATTCCTGACAGCAAACCCTTTCATTTGATACCTATATTATGGGGGTGGATTTCAAACAGCCAGTCCGCCATCTTGGGGAGGCCGCCATATTGTATTTGTAATGACGTTTCTTAGCTAGTCATGTATTGTCATCAGAACTCAGAGCGTGTGCAAAATTTCACCCTAATCGAAGACCGGGAAGTGGGTCAAATTAAGATTCCAAGATTTTCTTACATAGTTACAAGTGAAGCTAATAATAAAAAAAAAATTCGAGCGAGACCTACAGTACTCGCATTATGATGTGTAACATGTGACAAAATACTTTAGGTTAGTTAGATTTGATGACGATATTGTACCTGGGTGGCGGACGATCTGACAGTAACGAAAAAAATCGACCAAGTGCGAGTCGGACTCTCGTGAAGTAGAATTCCGCGCTTTCGCGACTTCCTGTTACACATTTCCGTCCCATGTTACACATTTCCGTCCCATTTCACGAAATCACTCCCACAAATTGCAGGAAAGCGAGAGCAAAGATGTTACACATCAAAAAAAGCGTGTTAATAAATAGGTATCATTGTTGTACTTGTTGGAGAGGTGTGATGTCCAACTCGCATTTAGCCAGATTCCTGTGTGTAGCGTCCTGGGACTCATTCGTCTTTTACAAGCTCACTATCTATCGTTAAATCCACCTGTATGAGGGTTGAACAAACCAATAGAAGAACCTATATTGAGTTTTCTGCAATTTTTGACAGTTAATCTATCATCAATTAATCAATCAAATATGCTTTATTGTACAATAAATAAATAAAAGTATAGAGAATAGTACAGAAATACACAGTAAAAATTTCAATTGCACAATTTAGGCGGCCTTATTGCTTTAAAGCAATTTCAAAAAGCAACCCAGAGATCATTCATTCCTCATTCGTACATATTCCCTCTTAAGTTTGTTTCACCTTGTCATGTTATTAAATACTTAATACTTCATTACCATATCAGCCCGTATACGTCCCCACCGAGGGGCTCGAACCTGCACTGAACTATAGGGCGATCGGGCCTTAGTCGACCACGCGGGCCCAGACTTCACACACAAACTTCAGGTTACCGCACGTTGTTCTCCTTAAGCCTTCACCATAACAGCGTCGGATAAACGTACCTACACATGAAACCGAAATTCGATAAAAACATTGGTATGTGACAGGATTCGAACCACGGCCTCCCGGACAGGAGCTAGCGACCCTAGCCGTTACGCGAAAATCTGTCTTTATCTTTTTCTTTACGTGTAAAGAGGGAAGAAAATAACCACACTTTTGCACTTTTTCGATGTATTCGTTTTTATTTTCATCATATTTATCTTTCAATGTTTTCCCCTTATGTCGCCTATGAACTATATTTTAGTAAATTAATCATATTATCTAAATACTTATTTTGAGAATAAAACCGAAAATAGACGAGAAAATGGCTCGTAAAGAGGTACCTTAGCGAAATTATTCTATCGAGCCAACTTTATTAAATCGTGTTTCCATTCGATATAGTCCCTCGTAACTATTCTCAATAACACCAGTATGTTTTCCTAGATTTTAATTTTACTGTTAACTGCTTCAAAAATGAATTTTAAAAACCTGTTTAAGTGGATGTTTAGTGCGACTGGGCCTTAATACTTATTCAAAAGAAAACGTTACGGTAGCTTCCAAAAGTTTTAAGTAACAAAATTAAAATCCTCACAATACATCTTTTGTCCAAGTTTTTTTCTCCGAGACACGGCAATGCTCTGATAATTCCCACACTCGAGCCCGTGTCACGTTACACCGTATTGTTCTAAAGGTATTGTCACTGTTTCTGAATCTTACCTCAAACTGAAGAGTCGCTTTCATGTACACTTTGGACGCAAAAAATATGAACAGCGGTAAAACAATGTGATAAATTTGATTTTTATAAAGAATTTGATGAGCTTGCATAGCGTTACGTACCCCAGCATTATCATCATCATATCAGCCGAGACACGTCCACTGCTGGACAAAGGCCTCCCCCAAAGATTTTCACAACGACCGGTCCTGCGGTGCCCGCGTCATTCACCAGGTCGTAGTCCACCGAGTGAGAGGCATGCGTACGCTACATATTCCGGTGCGCGGTCACCACTCGAAAACTTTACTGACCCAAACTCCTTCTCTTCCACGAGGCACTCGCCTTACAGAGTACCGGGACAAGCGTCTTGGCGGCAACACCTACCGTAACTGGTCCTTATCTTCACCTTATGGTGTTGGCAGGAATAGCGGCCCTCACTTTATGACCTAGCTGTCGGTGAGTGGGGACGCTATATCATAAACCTGGTAGTTTAACGTATCTGGTAGATATACGAGAGGGAATGACCCAATCTCCATTTATTCTAAGAGGGAAACTCTGAATAGGTAAGTAGTGCACAACCCATATTTTGGGCTTTCAAATATGGTAGTTTTACAAAGTTTTTCTCCCTGTCATACTAGTTTGCCATACCAGTATGACCACCAGGACATGTATGTCCTCGTGGCCATACTATACTTAGACATAAGCATTTTAAAGAACTAGGAACTAACTAGACCTGAATTAATCAAAATAGTAACAACAACGGGTGACATTAAATTTATAATTTAAACAGTAACAACGTAAAGGGCGCCTATTTTTAAAATAATTGGAATTTTATTGCATGTTTGACATTTTAACAAATCTGTCTGTACCCGAAGGAGGGCGGTCGCCTCCGCAGGTTGTGAACTTGATACATGAACATGACATTGTCTGCGATTTTCACGCACCGCGCTCCCTTCACCTTTTTGTCATCCTCATTTCTACTCAGTGTCTTGGCCCCTTGAGGGTCACACATTATCAAATGACATCTTAAACATCGGTAATCTGTTACAATCTCAAAAATCATCTCATATTTTGTCAAAGCTAATGAAAGATTGTATGTGTAGGTGAGTTTACCAATTGTGGAGATATATTTATTATATATTATTATTATAAAGAGGAAAGATTTGATCGTTTGTTTGTTTGCATTGAATAGGCTCCGGAACTACTGGACCAATTATCCGCGGTTGCTATAGGCTATATATTTTTTTTAAATAGGTATCCTTACTAAAACTCTTACAATGTAACCCAAGGTGTAAAAAAATACCTAAAAAATTCCTACATTATCTACAAAAAGTAGTGGAGTGTAGTGTAGTGTGTAGTGTAGTGTAGTGTTCGCCGGGAATGCTAGTAGAGCTGATACAAACTTAAAGGATTTTACAATAGGCAAGCCACTGTTACGGTAATACAATATTATGTTTTCCATAAATCAGTTACTATAAATAAACATGACTAATTGAAAAAGCAAAGACATGAATTATGTGAAATCAAATCATTATGGTTTTATCTACACGATCACAAAGTGTTTAGCTGCTCGACGTGGTCCTTTGTCTGATGTAATGATAATAATAAATAAAATGCGTGATAACTTTTAAATATTTTTACCTGCAGATTTTCTATCGCCATTTTACAGTTTAAAAATGACATGGACGTTGAATTAACTAGAATAAGTGCGTAAAACATCACTCATTTTGGTATATATTTACACTAAGTCAAAAGAAATTGAATAAAACTACACGTTATAATTTGTCAGCGACCGGTTTCGAACACTATCTTCAGGCAGACTATTTGTACATACGAAATAAATTTTAGGGTTACCAGTTAATTAAAACATCTTTATGCGTAAAACATGTTTGGAAAACAATCGTCCGTGCATATAGCTAAAACTACCCTTGTTATCACTGAAATTAGAACCGAAAAAATTCACATTAAGATTCTTAAAGTCAGACTCAATTGAATGTAGCCGTCTCTCTCTATTATTCTTTTCTTCCACTAGCTAGTCTAGACTTGGGGGTGTCTTACCCCTTTGGGGGGTACTTATCTGTTAAGTTTGTACAGCGTAGTGGATCGTAGGGGCCCCTTCGGTAGTGCATCTTGAGACCTGTGTAGCGGTAACACTAAGAAACGTATAGTTGAAAATAGGACCGTTTGAAAGAAACTAAATGATTTTTCTTTTCTCGAAATGGGTTTTCCAAATTTTTCATTTATTTGTTAACTGAACAATTTAGTATCGTCACTTACAGTCAGGTACAATGAAGTCTTATTAATTATTCAATTTTAAAAACAACGGTTTTACGAATAGGAAATAAAAAGAAATTTCTAATGACTATTTTTCAATTTTACGACGTCTGTTCAAGGATTATAATTTATAAAGTCTATCTTTTTTTTATTAATTATCACTATATTAAATATTATTACTATGTAGGTACTATTGTTTTTATTTAACCCACAGTTATTTTTTTTTTTGCAAAATTTTGTATTAGAAAGGTATATTGCTACTTAAAATAACAATAAGAAAAAAAAACACCAATTTTTTTTCTTTGAAAAACTGTTGTTTTTAAAACGACAGTAGTTAAAAAAATGTAATGAATTTTTTTTGTTTGAAAAAATGTTTTTTTTAAACGACAGTAGTTAAAAGAGGTTTAAGCACATTTGATTGATATTATAATATACTTACTTAACGTGACTAAATGATTTAACATAATACGAGTAACTCTGGTAGGTACCTAATTAATTATAGTTTCAGTTCGCACGTTACTACTTTTTAACTTTTACTGCGGCATGCGCCCACTACTTATATGCGTGAATGCAAGTTGAGAGTATTTTTTTATGTCCTTCTTCCCCCTGGCCTGTCTGGTCTCCGGGTTTCCATACACTTCAAACGACTAACCACAATGCTCTGATTAATATTTCGCCTGATGAGAAATAGCCCCTCTTTCTTCAGAAGGTGTAGCTACAATAGAAATTGCTGTTTTTACATTACTGCAACTTGAATTACTACGTAACGAAATGAAGTTATATTTGGTTAAAGAGTTGGTCAAAAATAGTCTCCTAGTTCCATAGTGCATCTTGTCCATTTGGGCTTATAAGGTGTTATTGATTAAAAACTTTTCCTGTATAATCTTAAGTCGTTAGGGGTGTAAGACTTAGTGGTTTCAATCAAGTTGTGCCTTATGGATCTATTTTTAACCATAATGCAATACATTGGCCATTATTAGACTAAATTTTAAATGAAAGTTTGGACAAGAAGGGCTCTGGAAATATGTCATGGATAACAAGGGATTTGGAAATAATAAGATGGACAACACGCAACGTAATAATGAAAAAAATGCTTCAAATGGTTTATTTAATTCAAATTATTTTATCAACATCATCCATTTGGCAAAAAAACGAGCTAATTTGGACAAGTGACAATGACTGACATCCTTACTAATATTATAAATGTGAAGCGAAGTGAATAACATTAAATGAATGAGCGAGCGAAACGTGCGATGTTAGGTTCGGTCAGGTTTGATTGATTGACCCCCCCCCCCCCCCCCTGGATAACAGAATGCTTCGCAGAGAAGAAATCATTAGTTTTATTCGGATAGGCCGTAAAATTACAAGCCGATTAACAATGTACCGTCATATTATAATCTAACTGAATTTAGAGTAGTGAGATTGTAATATAGCGGTTTGGGACTATATCCCGGCGACATGTACATACTCTGAGTTTGCAAAGGAATCGTATCATATTGCGCGATCTATAGAGTAACTATGTACAGTTAAAGCGAAAGAGAATTCTAAATATTCCGCGAGCTATCCACTAACTTTCGCAATTATTGATACTCATAGACTCGACGACTGCGGAGACCTATTAAAACGCCGCGAAAAATTATTAAAAGTCCGCCAGGTGCGGGTGGGATTGGAGTCGTATGGGTTCTGTCAAGGTTCGTTACAAAAACACTAACAGTTTTTTTTTTATTATTCACAATTGGTAAGCCCTTGGCGTCATCTGACCTGATGGTAAGTGACGATGATGCCGAAGATGGAAGCGGGCTTACCAAGATTCCCCAATGCAATGGAGAACTGGCTATCTTATCTTCAAGCCGGAACACATCGATGTTGTTAACACTGATGTTTGACGGCAAGACTTAGATAAGATGGTGGTAGCTAGCCAGGTGGGCTTAGAAAATGCCCTACCACCAATCAAACCGAGTCTTACAAGTTGACTCCTACGGGAATCGAACCCGCGACCTCCTAACAAAATAAATCCTTATAAAACAAATTTATAAATATTATTAAACAATCAGTTTTAAATGAAAAAAATAGTCGGGTAGGTGAGAGTCGGGCTGGCGGCTGGCGCACCGAGAGTTCTGCACCACCATACATCGACATACGTCACGGTCAATTTCCCAACTGCAAAAGTAAGTTTCTAATCGCAAAAAATGTGATGAAACTACAAATAAACTATTCTAGATTTTTTTACTTTACTTGTGATGTGAGACCTTGCTTTTTGCCAAATTTCATGATTCTAGGTCAACGGAAAGGTTTTGAAAATGTGAAGCATAAATGGCGGGTCCGATTCCCGGCGCGGTCTGACTTTGTAAGACTCGGTTTGGTTGGTGGTAGGGCATTTTATAAGCTGGCCTGGCTAGCTACCACCATCTTATCTAAGTCTTGCCGCCAAACATCAATTTTGACAGCATTGATGTATTCTGGCATGAAGATAAGATAGCCAGTTCCCCATTCCGTTGAGGAATGTTGTTAAGCCCGCTTCCATCTTTGGCATCATCGTCACTTAACATTAGGTGAGATGATGTCAAGGGCTTATCAATTGTGGAATTTAAAGAAACTTAGAAGCTTGATTTTTTTTACAACTCTAAAAAAAAGTAAACCTTCGTATTTTATATTAATTTCAACTTGATATCTCAACGCGTTCGCAACAAAAAAAAAGGTCTTGACAGAAAGACAGACATACGGACAAGGAAGTGATCCTTTAAGATTTCCTTTTTTACTTTTCAAGGTACGAAATGGTCTAGGAAAATGCCACTAACAGCAAACTTATCCAAGTAATGACCGTGCTTCAGGTTATTTAACTTGCATGATCGACCCAACCGCGCAAGTCGCTGAGCTACGACCGCGAACCTCGTTATCCATCCACGACGGAACCCTAAAAAGTGTAGGCTACACTACTGAGTCCCGTAATACGGAGCCGCCTTGCAGTTAAGATTGACAGACGGAAGGGTTGAGGGGGCGATGGGGGAGGGTGGCACTGAATTGAAAGAGACTGGAAAAATTATACGTGGCAACCGACGCATCTTAACTTCCGAGGCGGTCTCGGTGCCGCGTTTGGTGGGGCGAGTTGACTTGAGGAGGAAAAGAAAGTGAATCATGTACCTAAACAATAAAAAAAACTAGTGTGCTTTAGACCACACGACTGAAGTTAAACTTAATCACCGTTCGCGTAACGCGTTCACCGGCTTACTCCCCAAGTCAAGCGTGCCGTTCGCCTCGCACGATCACACTTTTCGTAACGCTAGAATTCACCGTTCGCGTATCGCATTTACCAGCTTACTCCCCAAGTCAAGCGTGCGTAAAGAGGTTTACTTCAAAAAAATGTGTTCGTAACTAATCCGGTTACGAAAGGTATTAAAAAGAATAGATATATTTTTAACGCGAAACGACTAAGACAAAAACGCATGCCTACTTGCCTACTTATGTATACGGACGTCCGCATGGCCTACTCTTGTCCAAGGCAATAACAAATTCAATAATTTTAATGTATTACTTCTCGTGTTTTTATGTCCAAATGACATTTATTGTTTTGTATTAGGTCCTTACATATGAAATTGGCGTTTTATTGGAAACGAAATTTTTATGAAAGTTTATATTAAATCAGTCAAAGTATGTACCATTGTTATCAATATACTTTCGCCATTTTATAGGTATTTCATTGATAACTTCGCTGAAAAAATTGTGGGAGCGAGAATCAATAAAATCTTTGAAGACGGTTTGGACTGCCTCATCGGAATTGACTTTTTTCTTTGCAAGAAATTGTCCAAATTCGGAAAAGAGTGGTAATCTGTTGGAGCAAGGTCCGGAGAATATGGTGGGTGTCGGAGACATTCCAATCGCAGCTCCACTAATTCAGCGACCGTCTCTTGTGCAGTGTGTGGTCTAGCGTTGTCCTGGAGCAGCAGTGGGCTCGAGCAATTTACCAGTCTTGGTTGTTTAACGGCTAGCTTTTCCATCATGGTTTGCAGATGTTGACAATACAGCTCTGCTGAAATCGTCTAATCAGATCTTAGGAAGCTGTAGCGGGTGACACCAGCACTGGTCCACAAGACACTCACAAGTAACTTTTTCTTCGTCAACTTTCGCTTGGGGCAAGATTATGCCGGTTCTCCTGGATTCAACCATTGTGATGAGCGTTTTGGATTATCGTATAGGATCCATTTTTCATCATAAGTAACGATACGATACAAAATGTCCTCGATATTGTAACGATTGAGTAATGTAATGCGGCATTCGACGCGTGTTTGTTGTTTTGCTTCACTCAATTCATGCGGTTCCCATTTTTCGAGATTTTTCACTCTTCCAGTTTGTTTCAAGTGAATTAAAATTGTTTTATCACTCACACCGAAGCCTGCTGCTAACTCTGACGTGGTTTTCAATGGATCCGCTTCCACGATTATTTTTAATTCTTCATTGTCAACTAGGGTCTATGGCCGTCCACGGGGTTTGTTCAGTAGGTCAAAATTTCCAGTACGGAAACGTTGAAACCAAAAACGTACTAAGAATAAAATGACGGATCAACACACAGCTCGGATGAGTATGGTATGGTCCAGCCAGTCAAGCGTCCGCACAGCACTAAACGCGTCGATGAGATGCCCAGCACGTCCACAAGCCAACGAATGGAATGAGGACTCTCTCTACGGACAATCCAATAGTTGATTTCTCTACGATAGCTCCGCACGACAGACGGTCCACGCGGACCTCCGCATAGCACTAATAACAGCCATAGGTAGGTACTCTGAAGCAGCTTTAGTGCAAACTTTTGAAGAATTCTGATTGCTCATTTGTAAGAAAACCTCTAAGCCTTACAAAAAATAAAATAAAAAAAATGAAGAGCCAGCGATGTCAACTCCTTGTATTTTCCTAAGTATGAATTATGCCGCTCGGTGTATTCGTTAAGGGGCGGATCCATTCATTCTTTTTGTCCGCTGGCAACATTAA
Organism: Coleophora flavipennella; assembly: GCA_947284805.1. Taxonomy (NCBI): domain Eukaryota; kingdom Metazoa; phylum Arthropoda; class Insecta; order Lepidoptera; family Coleophoridae; genus Coleophora; species Coleophora flavipennella. Next base: position 810,921 of record OX369294.1, on the reverse strand, counting down.
GGAGGTCCGGGTAGGGTGGGGGGTGGCCCACCCCTGAACTTGCGACTGGAGAATATTTTTTCTAGACCACTCGACGACGGCGGTGGAAATCGACACACTTGCCGGCAGTTTGTTCCGCTCGGCGATGATAGTTCGAGTGACTCCGGCTGGAACTCAGCTGGGCTTTATTAAAAATTTATCTTTATGAACAAATATTTACTTCTGCTTTTTTGATTATGATCGTTTTCAGTCTTAGAAAGGAATGTGAGCCTGTCTGTCACAAACAAATGAATTAGTACCTAATCCGTGACATACTTGGATTTTTGTATAGACTGTAGCGCGGTGCGCGGTGCGCAAGTTATTCAATTTTCTTTCATTCGATCTTTTCATTACATCTATTTCTTTTCTAATTTTAAGCGGGTGACAGCCAGACATCTGACAACATCATTAATAATCAAAATTATTTTTATCATACTTATATTAATTACTAATTATAATAAATTGAATTGTTCTCTCTTATATAATACCCATTTTGGGTAGGTTATATTTGTATTTCTTATGTTCTTTTTTAGGTCTTATATTTTATCCTTAACTCAATAATAAATTAAATTGGTCGCATCGGCATTTTTAAGAACCCACTCCCAATCTACCCACCTACATTACATTATTACTACGTTACATTATATTTCTTATGCCCAATCAACACAATAAAAAATAAACTGTTTATTTTAATATTTTTTTTATTTACAATTGGTAATCCCTTGACAACATCTCACCTGGTGGATAATGAGATTAATTTTTTTGGCTACGAGTCTATGCTCTTAGTATTTTTGTTTTAAAAAGGTAACAAAACTATCGACTCAGGTCAATTCCCAGCCATGACCTATCGACTTAGGCCCCTCACTATAGCCAGCAAGGATGTTGTAAGACGGTAATGAACTGAAATCCTCCGCTCTTTGAGTCCACATCGCGCCTCTCATCTCTCGAGGCTGGCTCCCGCACTTCGCCCCGGTAAGCAGATACCTTCAGAACAGATGGCTTTACGCTATTTAAATTTTAAAGTTTCTGAGGGTTAAGTACAGAGATATTGTAATAAAAGTGAGTTCTAGAAATTTGGCTGCTCGTTATTTTGAATTTTAGATTGAATGGCGCTATAAAGGTAGCATAGTTACATATAGGTCATCATCATCATCATCATATCAGCCGAAGGACGTCCACTGCTAGACATACGAGTAGGCCTCCCCCAAGGATCTCCACGACGACCGGTTCTGCGCTGTCCGCATCCAGTGGCTTCCCGCGACCTTCGCCAGGTCATCGGTCCACCGAGTGGGAGGCCTGCCTACACTACGCTTTCCGGTTCGTGGTCACCACTCGAGAACTTTACTTCCCCAATGGCCATCTGTTCTACGAGCAATGTGCCCCGCCCACTGCCACTTAAGTTTAGCAATTCTGAGAGCTATGTCGGTTACTTTGGTTCTCCTACGGATCTCTTCGTTTCTTTTCGATTCGATCACGCAGAGAAACTCCGAGCATAGCACGCTCCATTGCCCTTTGGGTGACCTTGAGCCATCTTATGAGGCCCATAGTAAGCGACCATGTCTCAGTTCCGTATGTCATCACCGGCAACACACACTGGTCGAAGACCTTGGTCTTAAGACACTGCGGTATCTGGGACGTTAAGATATTGCGAAGCTTCCCGAACTTATAGGTAGTATTGTTAAACTTATGGCTATGTTTTGGATCAATATCATGGGTATAAAAACATCTTTTCTTCTTCTTCCCTGTGTTGACGACAAGTCATATCTCTCCTGCCCAGGAGATGTGGCCACTATCAGCGGTGTCCATTAGCTCTTCCCGTCCCGAGAGCCATCTTTCCTAAAATAACACCTTTCTTAAAAGACAACGACAGCATCTCATAATGGCTCACTAGAAAAAACCCGGCCAAGTGCAACTCGGGGTTACACAAAGAGGGTTCCGCACCAAAACTTTAACTACGTACCAACAGATTAAGACCTCTGAGTAAAAAAAAGTTTTGCAAACTATATCGTGTGACATATCAAATGAAAGGACTTGTTGTGAGAATCTCAAATATATGCTTTTTATGAAAATTTACCTCCCAAAGTGGCACTCTTTTTGAAATCCATTAATTTACGTTACATGTCCGTCTCTGGGTCACCACACTTACATAATATGTGTACTAAATTTCAACTCAATCGTTCCAGTAGTTTCGGAGTAAATTGGTTGTGACAGGTGGACGGACGGATGGACATACAGATATTTTTTTATAAACAAAAGATTCTTGAGATGCTCACAACAAGCCCGTTCATTCATTTCATATGTCACACGATATAGTTTATTAAACTTTTTTTATACTTTCTAATTTACCCCCCAAAAGTTGCCCTCATGTTTGAAATTCATTGATTTACATTACTTGTAAATAAGAAGTTAAGACACTGAATTACACATGTGTACCAAATTTTAACTTCTTACTAATTTTTAATTATACTAAGTTAAAACTAACTTCAAGAAAGAGAGCCATCGACGAATCCAATTCGGCTGAGCAGCATTCAGGAAGCTTCGCGATATCTTCACGTCCCAAATACCGCAGTGTCTCAAGACTAAGGCCTTTGACCAGTGTGTGTTGCCAGTGATGACTTACGGAACTGAGACATGGTAGCTTACTATTGGTCTCATAAGAAGGCTCAAGGTCATCGAAAGGGCAATGGAGCGTGTTATGCTCGGAGTTTCTCTGCGTGATCGAATCAGAAACGAGGAGATCCGCAGGAGAACCAAAGTAACTGACATAGCTAACAGAATTGCTAAACTGAAATGGCAGTGGGCAGGGCACATAGCTCGTAGAACAGATGGCTGATAGGGAAGTAAAATTCTCCAGTGGCGACCGTGCACCGGAAAACGTAGCGTAGCCAGGCCTCCCGCGCGGTGGACCGACGACCTGGTGAAGATCGCGGGAAGCCGATGGATGCGGGTAGCGCAGGACCGGTCGTCGTGGAAATCCTTGGTGGAGGCCTTTGTCCAGTAGTGAACGATTTTCGGCTGATATGATTATGATGATGATGATGATGAAGTAAAAACTAAGGAAATACAATTCAATATGCATCAATTAAGTTCCAAGCCAGTGAAAAGCAAGCGCTAATTCGATAAAAATAGATAAATGGTTCGATTAATATTTAGATTCTTAATACTTCTAAATAGTACTATCGCGAACGTTCAAACAGGTGTATAGGTAGGTTCGAAGTGTCTAAAATCCAAGTATTTTACCCAAAAAAAGGACGTAGACTACAAAAGAATAACTGAAAATATCATGTGTTTGCACGATGTCTTCAAAGAAAATTTGAACAAATCCAGTAGACAACAAAGATTAAATACAGTTGAACCACCTACCCCTTCTTGAATCTTAACTAGCGAACTTAGGGTGTTCAAGATAGCCACTATAGAGGGGTTGAGGAGTGCATAATCTTGAGTATGATCTTAAGGAAGGGACTGCTAAGATAAGCCATTATTGATCTTATGACCGAATAACAGTCTTGAACATATGTTATTTATTATACTATAAAGGTAGTCGTTGAAATCAAAAGCACTTAATTCCAAGTATAACGATTAGTCCGTTTGCTTCACACCTAGAGTTCGCTGGAACGATTCCCAGTGGGGTCTTGCTTAATAAGAATCGGATTTATTGGTGGCAGGGAATTTTCTAAGCCCGCCTGGGTAGCTAACACCAATATCATCATCATCATCTTATCAGCCGAAGGACGTCCACTGCTGGACATAGGCCTCCCCCAAGGATCTCCACGACGACCGGTTCTGCGCTGCCCGCATCCAGCGGCTTCCCGCGACCTTCACCAGGTCATCGGTCATCATATCTAAGTATAAATGTTTAACATCATTGATGTGTTCATGCTTGAAGATAAGATAGCCAGTTCCTCGTTGCGTTCGGCATCATCGTCACTTACTACCAAGTGAGATGATGCCAAGGGCCTAAGCCTTATACCCATCGTGGATAAAAAAACACGAAAAGTTCACCTTTTCTGATTAACACATGTAGCCTAACCCTTAATGGGGCGCGAGCAATGGAGGACCTGCAGAATGTAACGTGCAATGCAAAATATACTAAAATAGGTACATTATTAAAATTGCATATTCAGATAAATTTTTAAAGTGAAACTTTTATTACATCGTCTCAAGCTTTTTCGTCTGTGTGTTGCGTGACACCAAAGAGATTATTACATCGTCTCAAACTTTTTCGTTAGAGCAGCCATGAACGTTTCGTCCTCTGTACCGTAGCCCCAAGAGGAGTAAAACTTTCATTACATGATCGTTTCGTCCTCTGTACCGTAGCTCCAAGACGAGAGGAGCCATGATCGTTTCGTGCTCTGTAAATGTCTATAATGTGAAAAAAGTTTCACTTTTACCATTGCTCTGTAAATGTCTATAATGTGAAAAAAAGTTTCACTTTTACCATTGCTTTGTAAATGTCTATAATGTGAAAAAAAGTTTCACTTTTACCATTGCTCTGTAAATGTCTATAATGTGAAAAAAAGTTTTTCTTTTACCATTGCTCTGTAAATGTCTATAATGTGAAAAAAAGTTTCACTTTTACCATTGCTCTGTAAATGTCTATAATGTGAAAAAAGTTTCACTTTTACCATTGCTCTGTAAATGTCTATAATGTGAAAAAAAGTTTCACTTTTACCATGGTTTCATAAAACCACACACTCTTTTTTTTATAAATTTTTATATGCCATTATACGTTCCACGGCCGTTTCTCGCACGAAAGTTCTTGAAGTTGTCACTTTGACACCTGAGCATAGACCAGGGAATTGACGTTCCATTCCAAGCAATTTTTTGGAGTTTATTGGGGTTTACTCCTTAAGAATCGATTTTCATATAAGGCGCCCGGTATGAAAAAAATATGAGGAGTAAAATCTAGTGATCGCGTTACGTTTTTTTACCACAGATTACTTTAATGAAGATTCGAAACATTGACAGATTGTGGGAAATGGACAACTTGTGCTAATTTAAATCGTCAAAAAATCATCTGGGATGTTTAATCATTAATCCTACAGTCAAATTGGTCAGCATTCTAGTTAGGAGTATTTAAGGAGTCCACTTATGTTGAGGCATTTGTAAAACAGTTGTCTCTGTTTTTTCCTTTAGGTTTAAAGAGTCAAGAAAATAACCACACTTTTGCACTTTTTCAATGTTTTACGTTGTTATTTCTCTTAAGACTTCAATTTAAAAACTAAAATCTGGCAGACTCTCTGTAGTACTTAAAAAGAAATATCTCCATACAAAAACTATGTGCAAATTTAGAAATTTTATCAATAAACAATTCGTTTTAGACTCTTTTTTTGGCGTTTTTACCTGTTTTTGGGATTTTTTATAATCGAGTAAAGTACACACTATCGTGTAACAGATAAGCACATTCCTCAGACAATATCCTTAAGTATGTACAATATTTTTGCAAGACCGATATTTAGTAGTAACTACTCAAAAAAATTGATCTATCAAAAGGGTTTCTCCGCTTCTCCAGCGGTGAGTTTTAAAACTTTATGAATAGAAACTGTTATTAACGTTCAGCAGTTTCAACGTTAATTCTCGCACTTTTGGCCAATTATTTAAATTTACCGTATCCTCATATCACTTAGTAGGTTTTTAACACTTGCTTTGTTACGGAATGATTGTGACATCATCTACAGTTTGGCAATTAAACGAGCGTCCTTAATAAAAAAATTGTGGCTTTCATCTCACCACCCTGTGGTTTGTATTACAAACACGATGTAGGAGCGTTGTCTGGAGCTTCTACTTATCATATTTTAACGACTTTATCTAAGAGAACTGTAGTCAATTCTTGAAAAAAAATTAAGTTTCTTGCAAATAGATATAAGCTTATTGAACAATTGTGCATTTCGGGATGGAGCGTCCATTTTTTTTTAATTGACTTTGGTTTGGGTGGCCTTGGGAAAGTTGTTCAGCTTATGATGATACTGCTATGCTCAGAGTTTCTCTGCGTGATCGAATCAGAATAAACGATGAGATCCGCAGGAGAACCAAAGTAACCGACATAGCTCACAGAATCGCTAAACTGAAGTGGCAGTGGGCAGGGCACATAGCTCGTAGAACAGATGGCTGTTGGGGCAGTAAAGTTCTCGAGTGGTGACTGCCCACCGGAAAACGTAGCGTAGCAGGCCTCCCACGCGGTGGACCGACGACCTGGTGAAGATCGCGGGAAGCCGATGGATGCAGGCAGCGCAGGAGCGGTCGTCGTGGAAATCCTTGGGGGAGGCCTTTGTCCAGCTGTGGACGTTTTTCGGCTGATATGATGATGATGATGATACCAGTAAATGGGACTTACACCAATTTTGTAACACCATACAGGAATCAAGAAATAGTTAAACTTACTTAGCCAGTTTCAATTGCAAGTTTAACGCACTGCCAAAGTTCGCTTTGTTTAATCGCTATCAAGGATCAATGTTCCTGCTTGTGCTTACCCGACCCTTCACACGGTAGCCGTTACGACTTAGGTCACTTGCAGACGATGCTGAGTTTCCAATTCCACAAGTGCCAAGGTGCTTATAAATACAGAACGCTAATAACCTTAAGAGCAACCGACTTCAATCACAATTATTTTTTCATCTCTCCTGTTCGGAAAGTTTAATTTTCATGAGTACATATCCGGGTGGAACGTTGCTTTTCCATCCCTAGGGAGGAAAGTATTTTCATCCCTAGGGTGGAAAGTATTTTTTTTTTAATTGCCAGCCATGGAGTCGAAGATAATTGAGATACATCATATTATTAAATGACATTAAAATAAGAGGTTTTCATATATCTTAACTCAACTATATATACATTAAACGACGTGTTTATTATGATCTATAGGTTGATATTAAATCATTTTATAGTTGGTCTATTTTTTCACAATTACAGAAGATTAAAACTAAAAATAATTTCTCTATCTGCTGCGCGCCATATTGCAATGATAAAATGACACTTTTTTTTCAATGTTCGCCATGGCCACCTAGATGCACGTCGTGACCAACTCGATTAGGTACAATCTAGTCGGCCGGCCGTGGCTAGCGGCCATTGCGAAAAGGTTCGAGGCTGGGTTGGGTATAGGTAAACTTAATTTATTGTTAACTAATTAATATTTTATATCATATAAATAATACGTTTCCTCACAGTCGAAATGAAAAGTAGAGTGTTTAACTCGGGTGAAATGACCCACTTCACCCTCGAACTATTGGCGCTCTCACTTCGTTCGAGCGCCAGAAATATCTCGAGTAAAATGGGTTACTTTCTGCCCTTGATTAACAATCTACTATTTTCCATTGGTAGGTACACACTGGAAAGTCCATATCTTGAAAAGTACTAAACCGATTTTAGTAAAATGTACCTTTTTTCCTAACTTGAAAGATACTTTATCCAATAAAAGAAGAATTATCTAAATTAAATTATCTAAAGCAAATCGGGTTCTGAGCAGATTGCCTTTGGGGCAGTAACGTTCTCAAGTGGCGACCGCGCACCGGAATACGTAGCGTAGGCAGGCCTCCGACACGATGGACCGACAACCTGGTGAAGGTACGGTCGTCGTAAAATTTTTTTGGGGGATTCCTTTGTCCAGCTGTGGACGTCTTTCGGCTGATATGATGATGAAATCGTGTTCTATTTCAACGGTATTAGAAACATTATTGGCTAGTGTATTAAAATCATAGTTTGTACTATAACTGTGTGATTTTAAGTTTAGGAGAAATACGTGGACGAATATACATACATACTAACATACATAATATACCATAAAAAAATAAAAAATTCGAGCGAGACCTACAGTACTCGCATATGATGTGTAACATGTGACAAAATACTTTAGGTTAGTTAGATTTGATGACGATATTGTACCTGGGTGGCGGATCTGACAGTAACTTAAAAAACCGACCAAGTGCGAGTCGGAGTCTCGTAAAGTAGAATTCCGCGCTTTCGCGACTTCCTGTTACACATTTCCGTCCCATGTTACACGTTTCCGTCCCATTTCACGAAATCACTCCCACGAATTGCAGGAAAGCGAGAGCAAAGCTCATTCGTCAGATCGAATAGCGCGCGCTTTCGCGACTTCCTGTTACACATTTCCGTCCCATTTCACGAAATCACTCCCACAAATTGCAGGAAAGCGAGAGCAAAGATGTTACACATCAAAAAATTTACACACATATTTAGAAGCCCACATATACTAACATATTATTATACGAATATTATGCAATTCCAACAATGTTACATAAAAATAATGGTAGGATTAATAACCTCCTTTTTTGAAGTCGGTTAAAAATGCATTCAGAAGACCAGCTAAAAGACACATTTTTTAATAGATTCACCAAAATTTATATTTAACTTATTCCTTTTCTTACAAGTTGCTTATAAACTGCAAAGGTCGACGAGTCTTGGCGTCTTCTGAGGCCGATCTTAATGTTCTTTACAATTAAGTGCATAAGATAGCTATCGACACGCGAAATTCAATGGGTCGTAAGTACCCATTTTATACTCAGTTTTCGTGGTGTTATTCGTAACTTTAGGCTCCATGCACATCTAACGAAATCTATCTGATTAGAACTAGGTGAAGCTACAACTATTTTAAAGGCGAGAGTGTTTCTTTGAATCTAGAGCTGAGCAACGGATTCTACAGTAGAATCTCGAGCGTAGCGATAACCCGTAACACTCACTCCCTATATTAACACTCACTTACTCACAAACTGACACAAAAATAAATACCCACAAGCAAACGCGCACCTGCGCACACTCATGCGCACACACACAAATACATACACACAAACACACACACACACACACACACACACACAAACAAACATACACATGCACGCGCGCATACGCGTATGCACATACACACACACACACACACACACATACACAAACATATACACGCCCGAACGCACACGCATACGAACCACACACACATACACAAAAATATACACACGCACACCACACAGAGACCACATATTATTACGTTGTACTGTACCTTATTTTTTGTTGCATTTATTATTTTAATACCTATTTACGTGTAAAAAGTATTGCAGTGTAACAGTTATTTCAGTTCATTATCATATCAGTCGATAGAGGTCCACTGCTGGACAAGGATTTCCACGACGGCCGGTCCTGCTCCGCCCGCATTCAGCGGCCTTCCGAGCGGACCGATGACTTGGTGAAAGGTGATTTCAGCTAAATAAAGTATTTTAAAATTAAATAGTTCCACAAACAGTACATATATGTCAAAGAAAAGATACGGACTGTGTCTAATTTGGGACGATGTTAACTGTTTTTAAATAAATTATTTTTATTTGAACTCTTTTTTCAGAGTAACAAAAGAAGTTTTTATATTTTTGACAGATACAGATACACTCAAATATACAAGTTATGTGAATGGAAAAATAAAAATAAACTTTAGCATCTAAGTTTTTAATTAAAAAGGCCGGTCTCAGTGTTTCTTAATCTTTCTCCCTCTTGAATTTTATTATACTATGATGCGTCATGCACCCTAATAATAGTAATTAATCCTTGCCCCAGTTAGTCCAGTTGCAGTGGAACGGAACCAAGACGGCGTGGACGGCGTGGACGGCCAGAGGTTAAATCCATAGCGACACATCCTCGCGCGCTTCCTGTTTAAAACTGGTGTTAATTGTCAATGCGCGTACGCATTATGGAGTAGTTTGTGCTCTCTTGTGTTGCACTCAAGTACCTATGTAGGTATACGGGTGACTGGTCTGCAAACCTCTTAACTGGTCATTTAAATTATAAAAAAAAAAAAAAACTTTTTTTCTAGAGCTGAAATATTAAAAAAAAATTGAGTCTAAAATACGGGAATTATATTGCAAACAAATCCATTCACAAAAAAAAATTCGAGCGAGACCTACAGTACTCGCATATGATGTGTAACATGTGACAAAATACTTTATAAAAGGACGGCAAAGATACGGCAGACTAGGCTGTATGGTCATAGATACCTTTGCCTTTTCCGCGCTTTTAAAGCCTGAAAAAAGGATGGCAAAGATACGGCAAACTAGGCTGTATGGTCATAGATACCTTTGCCTTTTCCACGCTTTTAAAGCCTGAAAAACGCGACTCCCTGTTACACATTTCCGTCACATAGGACCATTTCACGAAATCACTCCCACAAATTGCAGGAAAGCGAGAGTAAAGATGTTACACATCAAAAACTAAAAGACATAATAATAGCATGCAAACTGTTTTTTTTAAGTAGTCTACATTATTTTCGATTAAATAATTAATGTTGGTTCTGAATCACCGCTCAAAATGTCATTAACTTACTTTTTACGAACTGTGCCTATGTATATACACGACACTGATATCAAGTCAAGTCATTCCTAAAAATAACCGGCCAAGTGCAAGTCAGAACCGCACGCATAGAGTTCCGTACCATCATACTAGATGGCGCTAGTTTCTTCACGTTTAAAAAAAAACACGATTTTTGTATGGAGTCCCCATTTACTTATTTTTTTTTATTGTTTTTGTTTGTTGTTATAGCGGCAACAGAAATACATCATCTGTGACAATTTCAACAGTCTATCTATCACACAGTTCATGAAATAAGTACATCCTGGTGACAGACGGACAGACAGACAGACGGACGGACAGCGGAGTCTTAGTAATAGGGTCCCGTTTTTACCCTTTGGGTACGAAACCCTAAAAGAACTTTTCATACACATTAATCAGCTCGATCTGTCAACTTTGTAGAAAATGTCAAAAAAAATTAAAAATATATTTAAGTTTTTTGCACTCTGTTAGAGTAAGACAATCGATATGAGTACGATCCTCATATAAATCACGAGTCCGATTTCTCTTGCCATATCAATATCTTCTTACTCCTTTGTCTCTCGTTACCGCTCGCTCCTCAGTCGCTCGAAAGTAAAAACCGTATGTACTTAACTTTTTACTTTCTTTTTTATTAACTTAAAAAAAAACCACTTCAAACAGGAAACTAAGGTTCCCATCGATTTCTCTGGGATGCCATCATCCGATCCTGGTTTTCTTATCATTGTACCACCTTTGAGATACCTCCTTTCCAACAAAAAAATAATCATTAAAATCGGTTCATAAACGACGAAGTTATCCGCGAACACACATAAAAAAAATAAAAATATATATACGGTCGAATTGAGAAACCTCCTCCATTTTTTGAAGTCTTTTTTTTTAAGTTGGTTAAAAATGACAAAATTGAGTGTCCTAGTGTGCACGCGCACCGCTGCCGCGCAAAACTAAACGCGGCGAGAATTGAGAGCGCGAATTAATTGTAAAAAGGATATATCCTTAATGAGTGATTAAGCGCAAGACTAAGCGGACACTTGTTTGGGCTAAAATAGAAACGCATAAAATTGAAGGAATTAAAGTAGAGGCAGAATATGAGTAGATATTGTAGCTCAAACTGTTGAGTTAGACCGGCAGTAATACGGATAGCCAATTCCTAAATATAGAAATATGTGTTGTGTAATGAATGAGGGAAGAATCGAGTTATTTTTGAATAAAAGTATTACAGAATCCTTCTGAAATATCCGAACATAATTTAAGGGAAGGTTCAAGGTCAGTCAGACCGAAAACAACCCTTTTACCAGGGACCAAGATCATCAGCTTTAAATCAGGAGGTCGCAGGTTGAGTTTAACTTTGTAAGTCTCGCTTTGGTTGGTTTAAGGCATTTTCTAAGCCAGCCTGGGTAGCTACCACCGTCTTATCTGAGTCTTACCGTTAAACATCAATGATAACAACATTGATGTTTTCCGGCTTGAAGATAAGATATAGATATAGGTAGATAGCCTGTTCCCCATTGCGTTGGAGAATCATGGTAAGCCCGCTTCCATCTTCGGGATCATCGTCCCTTAGGGCCGTCCATTAATTACGTGAGGTGTTTAAGGGGGGGAGTGGGTCAAGCTAAATCTTTCCAAATCTCACATGGGGGAGAGGGGGGTTTTAGCAAATATCAGGTAATTTGTTTTCTTGTAGAAAACGGTGTAAAATTGCGAAAAAATAAAGTTAAATCAAAGTTAAAACAAATCTAGAATGAAAATATGGCGAAATTTCACACAACAGTGTTTGTCGTATTTGTCCGAACCCCGCAGAGCAGCACAGTAGCTCTTCGATTGCGTTTTTTTTTTGTAATAACTCCGAAATGTTTTATCAGATAAATTTTTTTTTTTTATTCAAAAAATAAAATTTTGTTCATCAGATAATTTTTTTTATTAAGCTTAAAAAACTACATCAATCGCCGCACACCGCGTGAAAATTGGTTGATTCATTTAAAAGTTATAGCAGTTTGAAGATTGAAAAAATTCGTGTTTCATCAAACTTTTATTAGACTTTTTATAATCCAACGCGTTTCCAGCCAAAACACAAATTTTAAAAAATCTCACGTGAGATTTGGGGAGGGGGAGGGAGTTGAGGAAAATCTCACGAAATCTCATCAGAGGGGGAGGGGGGGGTCAAAAAATCCTGAAAAAAGCCTCACGTTATTTATGGACGGCCCCTTACCATCAGGTAAGATGATGCCAAGGGCTTACCGATTGTGAATTTAGAAAAAGAACTCATACGTAATTCACAATTTTTTTTAGGATTTATCATATAAAATTGATCTTCTGTTGATATCGAAGTTTTATGACAGGTCTAAAAATTATTTGGGAATTGAGTTTAGGCACAGATGAGATACTTATAGCACAGTACAATAAAGAGTACTCCTTAAGTGTATAATAGGTTTTATTGGAGAAAATTCATGAACTTTTCTTTAAATTATTTTCAGGTATTTCAAAAGTAGCCTATAAGGGAGACGTAATAGATACTCCTTCTCTCTTCTGTGCCTAATCTTAAAACTTGAACTTCAAACCGAACAACTATAGGTTCCTACCTATGATCTCTTTCCAATTTTCTTTAAACTTCTCATACTAAAGTGATCAGCTGATCAATCCAATTTGCAGGACAAAGTTAAAAAATTGCATAACAATATTTTCCACGTTAGTGAGTAGAAGCTCCAGCTAATGTCTGTACAGAAGTGCAAACTGTGTGCAGGTACTCACCATTCCAAAACAAGGTTGTAACGGAAGTCATCTTAGCGGAGGCGAAAGCGGAGGTGCAACAGGCCTTGACCTCTGCATAAGGGTATAACGGAGGTAGAGGCGGAGGTGGAAGATTAAATAAAAAAAAGATTAAGTAATTAAAAATAAAAAGGCAACTTATAACAAAATTGAATCTATCCATCACGTGACCAAAAATTAAAGCAAACAAACTCACTTAGCACCTCAATTACAAGAAAAAGACTTGTCGAGCGAGTGGGCAAGGTCAAGTTCCCCCTCCCGCGAACGGCCTTCTCACTGCTCTTACTTCGATGTGCTTGCTTTGCTTGTCACAAGATCAGACGCAGCGACGTACGCTCGCAACGACTAAACGTAGAAAAACTTCGGTTATAACTCCGTCAAAAACTTGCAGAGGCGGAGGTTCCATACGACCCTATTCCAAACCATGCATTCACAAACGCGATTCCTCGCCAATGCTATCTCGAACATAACATCAAGATACAGAAACTCGAAACTGCAATATCTGTAAAGCCGTTCCGGCTCACTAACCCGATGCTCGCTCGTGTTGCATAAGTTGGAAATGACACGACATCTTGAGGCCAGAAAGACTGCTGGCCACAGTCCAAAGTATACTGAAGTCTAGTAGTGTAAAGCCCTGTGTTGTACGAGGGACACATTGAAGCTAAGAACGCTGGCTTTTCTTATCTTTTTTTGTTACTTGAGTTCTTAATTCGGTTCATTTTTGTCAGGGTTATTTGATTACTATCATCATCATCACATTCGCCCAAAAGACCACCACTGCTAGACAAAGGCCTCCCTTAAGGATTTCCACGACGACCGGTTCTGCGCAGCACGCATCTATAGCGGCTTCCCGTGGCCTTCACCAGTTCATCGATTCACCGTGTGGGAGGTCTGCCTACGCTACTTCTTCTGGTGCAGTAAAATTTCATTTCTATATCATTTACTTTTAATAATACCTACTATCTACAAGATGGCATATCTGAAGTTATAACTGTTGTTCAAAAAAGCGTATAGATTGAAAACTACCAACCTCATTTTAGCTACCATGCAGCTTGATTATGTTTGAGTTCCGTATGCTTAACTTGTTTTTGGGTCGGTAGTACATAAATAATAGGTATATGTTTGTTTTTATGAGAAATTCGTGCGTAATGAAACGTCAATATTTTATCATCTCCTTTTATCTTCTCATTTTATCTTTTTTATCATCATAACGTCTCAATTACTGCTTCCACTTAAAGTACTGTGAAATTAAGTGAAAGGCGCTTGGAAAATAGCAGAACGGTCAAGATGTTTTTGTGCACCTTATATCTGTGTATTTATGTTTTGTGTTATCTATATTATACGACACACGCTTTTGAGCCGACAACGGAGCCCTAAAAATTTACCATTTAAAAGCTAGTCTCATCACCAGGTCTTTGTAGATAAAAGCTTTGCGTAAAAAAATATTACGACTTATAATTTTCCCGAACAACCATTGTTGACTAATTTAATAAAATATTACCAAGAATATTGAAAACACAAGGCTGAATTTCGTAAGAATCAACCGCTTCAGCGGCGTAATGGTATGGACCATTAGCTCCACATCAGGAGATCGCGGGTTCGATTCCCAGCGGAGTCTAACTTTGTATGACTCGGTTTGGTTGGTGGAAGGTCATTTTTCTAGCATTAATGTTGACAGCATTGATGTGTTCCGGCTTGTAGATAAGATATCCAGTTCCCCATTGCGTTGGGAAATCTTGGTAAGCCCGCTTCCATCTTCGGCATCATCATCACTTACCATTAGGTGAGATGATGTCAAGGGCTTACCAATTGTGGATAAAAAAAAATAAAAAACATTTTTACTCATCATCGTTTCGAACCGTGTGTATTCGCAGACTTGGGGGTTACGAATGGCGGTGCACAAGCTCGCAACTGCATGCATATGTAACCGGATAAGTTCGTGCAGTTTAATGGGGGTTGTTCCTAAGTGTAATATCTGGTAATAACTGTATGGGACTACGAGGTAGTCTGCAATTAGAAACGACCTGCAAGACTTAAATATTTTGCTTGGCGGTTGCAGGTCTGTTGTAGTGCGTGGAAAAGACGCTGCTACCCATCCCCCTGTTTAGGTCCCATGGCTATTTCTTACGACACCCACCAGGGAAGAGAAAGTATGGAAAAAGTATGGAGGGAAAGTATGTTATAGGGTTCCGCAACAAAACTTTACTACCAACAGAATAAGACCTCTCACTACATATTTTGCTCTAGGTAAATGGGGGCCTTCTGGAATTTGGAAATTTTATTTTTCCTGTGGGAATGGAAGGACTTTAGGTTTTCTCACAGATTTTCTTTTAATCTGTTCATTCAACCTCATATACTGTGATTTTTTCAAGATAGTAGGCCCAGTAGTTCCGGAGATGAGAGGGGAGGGGTGGGAAGTCACTTTTGGCCATTTTTTTAATGACGTCATAACTATTTATCATAAAATTAGTAAAAAAAAATTTTTCAGATTCTCACAACAAACCTTTTCAAAAATTTTAAAATGGCCCCCATGTTTAGAATCCTATAATGCACATTAGACGTCCGTCTTAGGGTCTGCACTGCCTTACTCGTACAAATTTCAACTTAGTCAGTCCAGTAGTTTCCGAGAAAATTGCCTGTGATAAACGGACGGACAGACAGACACACGAGTGATCCTATAAGGGTTCCGTCTTGTTTCCTTTTGAGATACGGAACCCTAAAAATATATACGGGTTGACTTGAGAACCTCCTCCTTCACTGAGGTCGGTTGAAACACAACATTGGACAAAACATCCACCTAACCTTTACCTAACCTAACCTTTCATTGTCCTCAGAACTGATGTAACCCCGTAATGATGATTTTAACGTACATAAGTACGATTATCAGTCTCTAGTTCCCTAGTACAGAGAATCCTAGATTAGGGCCAGGTGACCGCGTGTGACTTGTCCCTAAAAAACTTATCAACATCTTATTAGCCAAGTGTCGTCCACTGCTTGACAAAAGCCTCCCCGAAGGATTTCCACGACCACCGGTCCTGCGCTGCCTGCATCTAGCGGCTTCCCGCGACCTTCACCAAGTCGTCGGTCCAACGAAATGGAGGCCTGCCTACACTACGGTTTTTCGGAGCGTGGTCGCCATTTGAGAACTCTACTTCCCAACGGCCATCTGTTCTATGAGTTATGTGCCCCGCACACTGCTACTTAAGTTAAGAGATTCTGAGAGTTATGTCAGTTACTTAGGTTCTCCTACTGATCTCCTCGTTTCTGTTTCTGAAAAAAAAAACAATCTACAAATGACTATAAGGTGACTGGTACTAAATCTGAAAAACTCTTAACTGGTGATTCTACGTATGAGACTGAACAACTCCTGTTCTACAACTTTTTACAGCTGATGAAGTTTGTATACTAATCAGCCTGCATTGGCATGTGATGATGACCATCATTACATCATGATAAAAGACGTACACTACTTGACATAGGTCTCATCCAAGTTGGGGGAAGGGGGTTAATCGCCACGCTTGGCAGGCGGGTTGGCGATCACAGAACGCGGGAAGGTCGCTGCTGCCCATCCTCCAGTTTAGTCCCTTAATCATCACTTACGACACCCACGGGAAGAGATGGCTAAGTCTATTTATCCTATTCTAAGCCGGGAGCCATACGGCCGAGTTTGTATCAACATCATCATCATACTAGCTCATATACATCCCCACCGAGGGGCTCGAGCCTACCCTGAATTAGGGCGATCGGGCCTTAGTCGACCACGCGGGCACAGTGCGGGCTGTTCGACTTCACAGACAACCATCACACACCGAGTTTATATAAAATGACAAAAAAAAACACTCCCCGGGTGTGCTGACAGAAGTGAAAACTTTTTACAGTTTTTGTAAGTTTTGACCCTCCGAGTGTTCCTCCTGGCGGACGAATAGGTTGACAAACTTTTGACCCTTTGAGTGTTCAGGGCTGTAGCTAGAGTCGAATTTGAGGTAGGGCATCACAGATATTTTAATTAAATAGACCCATCTCGCTTCACGTTATGGCAAAGAATTATTATTTCATATAATCATAATTCTTATCTTTCAAGAGAACAAAGAATTATTATTATATGAATTTCAGTCACAAACTCTAGTATGTTTGGAAAAGTTTAGATACCTATCGCTACATTTTTTTTAAATAATATAACAAACAATTTAATTATAATAATTTATCTTAGTTTTTGGTATTTCTAAGGTAGGGCATTGTGATTTCAAGGTAGGGCTTAGCCCCACAACCCCCCCCCCCCCCCCCCCCCTCTCCTAGCTCCTAGCCATGCGAGATTTCCTGGTAAGGTGCCGGTGACGGTGTCGCGGGCTCAATGGTTATTTTCCCATCTCAAAAATGCCCAACGCCCAAGTTTTCACATCAACAATTGACTGGTTGGTTTGCAGTTTTGTAGGCAGTCCCTCTATGTAGGTACAATGAGAACCTTCTCCTTTTTAAAAGTTAGTTGAAAAGACAAGACCATCGGTTAAATTATCCTAAACGAACTCAACTAACGGTAATATACTAATTGAGAATATCTTGCGGTCGCTGAAAACATGTGTTCAGCGCGACTACCGGCGGTAGAAAACTTTTATCGCGTTCTATGTTGTTGTCTCCTTCGTTAGCCAAGCGTTAAAAGGAGATGGTCGCTTGATCATCTCGCATTTAGCGTAATTAAAATTTCGTCGCGCTAACAATGCAGTCGAATGGAACGAATTTGCGTGGCAAGCAGTTATTTATAGCTTCGGAAGTAAACTAGTAAAATAGGAAGACTAAATTAGAGGCACACATTACATCTAGTTAGGCAGGCTAGACTAGGATGCCTACACTGTTAGGGGACGTCCAATAATTACGTAAGGTCAAAAATAATCATAATTGAAAACGCTAAACACGTTAAAAAACCGACTTCCATCGGAACAACTTAGTACCTATTTTATTTTTGCATTATTATTTTTGGTTTTTGTTAATTTTCTAATAAAGCACTACACCAATTTTGATAAAATTTATATGGGACCACACGGGAAGCACTAGCTTTCAAATAAAAAATAATTATAAAAATCGGTTCACACAGTCAAAATTTCTGAGGTAACACACATAAAAAAAAGTATTTAAAAAAACATACAGTCGAATTGAGAACCTCCTCCTTTTTGGAAGTCGTTTGAAAACGGGAACTCCTTGCCTGCGTCAGTGTTTCCCGATTCCTATAACTTGGGGATCTTCAAGGCAAGAGTAAATAGGCATTATTTGAGTCTGCGTGTACCATCCTCGACTGCATCATCACTTACCATCAGGTGAGTTGCAGTCAAAAGCACTCAAATTTTTAATAAAAAAAATAAAATAAAAAGGGGTATCGGTCCGGAAAATTTCACCAAATCCATTAAAGGGCGAGGGAGAGTCAACGAACATCTCACGTCAACATATAATACTATATCAATAACTATTTTAGGTCTAAACTTAAAACGACGAACATAATTAAAAACAGGAACAGTTTTAAAAATAAAAATTGGTATTGAACTTTTAAAACTGATTCGGCAATTTCATTGGTAAATACATTTGTTTAATTTTATTAGGTAGAAATGTCGTGTTAAGGCGAGGGGGTCCCTTCACATCGTATCAAATCTCACCAAAGCGGTCCAGTTTTGCTTCGAAAGACTTCAAGTAATGAATGGACGTCGCCTTAGTTTGTGCTGGTAATTAAATGTCTAGTCAAAATTGTACTATAAATTATATAAATTAATATCAATTTTGTAGATAAGCTAGAACTGGGTGATGAAGAAGAAAGGAAGAAGGTATGTACTTAAACATGCGAACGTCAGAAAATGATGTCATTCTCATTTTTAATCGACTTGACAAAACGGAGAGGTTCTCGATTTGGCTGTATTTTATGTGATACTAGCTGTTTCCCGTGGCTTCACCCGCGTGGACCACGTTTCTATGACTTTTCGAGGGTGCGCAGTGCGCGAGCCGCAAGCGGCTCGCGAGCGTAGTAAAAAGTAGCCTATGTCTTAATCCAGGCACTAATCTGTCTACCTACCAAATTTCAGCCAAATCCGTTCAGTAGTTTTTGCGGGAAAGCGTAACAGACAGAGTTACTTTCGCATTTATAATATTAGTAGGGATTACGGGATTTCTCCGTCGAATTTTACCAGATTTTACTGATTATTTTATTTAGTTGATAGAGTATAACTTCGAGGTACCTAATCCTCTATAAATTCTATCAAAACTGGTTTAGTATTTTTTAGCAAATGCTAAACTAAATTTATTTACTTACACAAAAAAAAAAAAAAATCAATTAAATTAAAATTACTAAATATTTCTAATTTTTTACAAAAACAATTATTAACATTGTAGTTTTTGCTATTAAAGTCGGTTGTTATTAAGTGTTCAGTGTTGTACATTATATTCATTTTAATCTCTTAGGGATTTCCAATACTCCAACACGTATGATGAGATGACCCTGTGTGATTTTCCCCTGAATATTAATATTAATATTTTATTACTAGCTTATACCCATCTCTGTCAGTTACTACGAATCAGGGTCAAAAATCCGTAGTCAGTTACCTCAAAGCTGAGCGATCAATTGAGCTACTAGGGCCGAGTTCCGCACAGGGTTCCATACGCAAGGAACTGGTCTAGAAGCAGATTGTCCGATAAGCAAATGGCCATGTGGACGCTAATCATTTTTTTTTCATGTCCTAAATTTTGGATGATGAGTTGCAGTCAAACGCATTTAAATTTTTAATAAAAAAAAATGGTCCATTTACGTCCTTTCGGCCGAAACTTTTTGGACGTAGTGACGAACGACTCTCCTAATCAGCCTACGTTTCATCTGAGGTCCAATAAGACTACAGTTCCCCATTGCTTTGGGGAATCTTGGTAAGCCCGTCACTTAATACCATAAGGTGAAATGATGCCAAGGCCTTATCAATTGTTATAGATAAAAATAAAATATATAAGAAGCTTAATAGGGGCTTACGGAGGCTGTGAGCGAAAACGCACAGAAATCACAGGTTATTCTAACCCAGCAAACAGCTCTTTTGTAGTTGATAAAGAGATGTGAGCAACTTTCACAGATCTGATCGATATAAATATAGCAGGTATCCTGTTACTTGAATGATATTTCAAAACATGGTAACTTGACCTAATGCTGTAACATCACCTGGAATCTTCAGGATACCCAGCTCCCCACCAACTTACAGCGGAAGTATCGCGTTTGGGTTTCTTGGAATGGTCTCAATGAATAGATGGTGTCTGCCTGATCAGGGCCTGATCATGTAGTAGGAAAGAGAAATGACGCGAAATGTCTTAAAACTTTGATTTATAGTTTAACAAGTTGTACATTAACTGAACCGACATAGCTCACAGAATTGCTAAACTTAATTGGCAGTGGGCAGGGCACATAGCTCGTAGAACCAATGGCCGTGGGGGCGGTGAAGTTCTCGAGTGGCGACTACGCGTTGGATGCGGGCAGCGCAGGACCGGTCGCCGTGGAAATCCTTGAGGGAAGCCTTTGTTCAGCAGTGGACGTCTTTCGGACTGATATGATGATAATGATGGTGGAGCTGTACATTATTCGAATCAGACATTCTGCGTCTAAACCAAGGAGCGGAACCCGCAATTGACCGGCTAACGAGGAAGCGATCTTGTACGCGCACCGCTTGCGACGGAACTCTAGTCAATCTCAGCTGTTAGGGCACGCGCACCTACATCATATTGTTCGCTAATTTTTATGTTATGATGCAAGGATATCTCTGGACCTCTGACTTGCCTCTAGTCATATTGGTGAGCTGAAACGTACAATTGGAAGTCCAGGTTTTTTTGCGAATTGGTCTTCTCTGAAGACTTTATTTCTGAAAATTCAAGTTTTTTTTAGCAAAAACCACAATTATTTTTTTTAGCTATTTTAGATGAAATGACCCTTTAAAACAACTCTATGCCTCCCATTACAGTCGCTCCCTCACGTCTGAGGAAAGTGATCAGATTCGGATTTACAACGACTAGGTAAAAGTGCCAAGATAGATAGATAGATAACACGTTTATTTGTGACTGCAATCACACACATATTATTACAATCATACATAATATAAAACAAAACATAACAAATTAAAAAGAGCAAAAAATAATAATAATACAAAAACATATGTGTGTTGCAGTAGTACAAAAGGGCCGTGACTCAGTGTGTTGATTTGCTCTTGCGAGCAATACACTGGTAATTCTGCCACAGCCCGAATCAGCCAAGAATCATCATTATCATCCTATCAGCCGAAAGACGTCCACTACTGGACAAAGGCATATCCAAGGATTTCCACAACGACAGCTCACGCGCTGCCCGCATCATCGGGTTTCCTGCGACCTAGACACATCAAAGTAAAGGCTTAAAAAAATGTATTGAAACAAAAACTAACATAATTGAAAACGTAAACACGTTAAAAAACCGACTTCCATCGCAACAACTTAGTACATTTTTACTTTATTATTTTTGGTTTTTGTTAATTTTATGATAAAGTACAACACCGATTTTGATAAAGCTTATATGGGACCACACGGGAAGCACTAGCTATCAAATAAAAAAAGAATCATAAAAATGGGTTCTCCCAGTCAAAAGTTCTGAGGTAACACACGCATAAAAAAATACATACAGTCGAATTGAGAACCTCCTCCTTTTTGGAAGTCGCTTGAAAAATAAAATTGTTCTCATTTCCCTGATTTTAAACAGTACTTAAAATAAAATTTGACTGTCATTGTGCGCACACGCTTACCCTCCGTTTGAGAGGAAAAGACAATTGGTTAGGCAGTTAGTTGGGAAGTAGTCGTTCTAAGTGGCCGAGCAACGAGTTGTGGATGTTTTGACGGCCGTCTCGCTACTCTATTAGCCATAGACTAGATAGAATTGTCTATTACCCAACCATAGACTCGATAGAATAATGTTTATCACGACTCGTGACCGGAATAGAACATTCACGTCGAGGAGCTGTGATTAAATGATTCCTTCTTGATTCCTTCCGTCGTCGTTTCAAATAGGTAAATCGTCAAGTTTTTTTTTATAGTTGTATACTTATTTTATAATTAGTTTTGTAATACTGACACATTTTCGTTTTTTTTTTTTGTTAACGTAGGGTAGGTTACCTACTTTAATTTTGTCAGCAACAATGTTAACTAGTGCACGGATAAACCTGTAAAGGTTTTTGATGTTGTAATACTACTTTTCATATTGATTAATTATTGAATGAATTAATAAATGAAAGATTTATTGTACCTATTGGTTACATAATGAACAAATTATATTGGAAAAAAAATTAAACAAAACTAAAATAATATACTACTCAACGAAAAATAAAATAAAAACAAAAATAATATACTACTCAAAGAAAAATAAAACAAAAATAATATACTACTCAACGAAAAATTAAACAAAACTAAAATAATATACTACTCAACGAAAAATTAAACAAAACTAAAATAATATATTACTCAACGAAAAATAAAACAAAAACAAAAAAGGGAAACACAAAAGAACAATACAAAAAGGCAAAACACAGTCATTCTGCTCTCATCCGTACTTTAATAACGAACATCATTTTGCTTATTTTATTTAGTCAAAGTATATAATATATTAGTACCAACATACAGTATGGACACTCCCTGCCGCTCTGTAGATTGCAACCTCACCCCCTCGTCACTCGGATTGATAGATTGGTTACAGTTTGGTTGTCGAACGTATAGGATTTCGCCGCCATTTTGTTTGTTCCGTCATTTGTTTTTTGAAATGTCATTTCTGGCCTGTTGTATGAAGTGTCCAGGGTGTGCCTTAGTAGTCCAGTGGTCAGGTTCTGCCTGATGGGCCGAGGATCATAGGTCCGATCCCCATGCAGAGTTAAGGTTCGTGTAACTTGTTTAAAAGCAAATAAATACTTACTTACTTACATTCTTACTTACTTTACTGACCATCGAACTCATTCATTCAATAATTGTATTAACTACGCACAAGAAATTTATATCCATTTTACATACATACACATCATCATATCAGCTCATATACGTCCCCACCGAGGGGCTCGAGCCTACCCTGAATTAGGGCGATCAGGCCTTAAGTCGACCACGCGGGCCCATTGCGGGTTGATCGACTTCACACACAACCTTCGAGTTTCTCCGCAGGCGTGTGCAGGTTTCCTCACGATGTTTTCCTTCACCGTAAGAGCGTCGGATAAACGTACATATGAAATCGAAATTCGAAATCACATTGGTATGGTAGGAGGCGGCGGCCCTAGCCGTTAAATACAAATACAAATATTTATTGATACATACATAACATACACATTTTATTCAAAACGGAATCGATAATTTCACCTGAAATACATATATATATAAATGGCCGTAAGACTGAAATAGCACGCAAAGATTCGTTCATTATGCAGCAATGAAAATGGAATTTCAGAAACTTACGAGTCACGAATTATGAATGGGGCGTCTGACCTCACTTCAGTTAAAGGTATAATAATATATAATAATAATAATAATAATCCGGCGTCTGTATTCCCCGATTAGTATAATTTAGGAATCTTCAAGACGAGAGTGAATAGGCACTATTTGAGCTTGCGTGTTACGTCCTCGGCTGCATCGGCACTTACCATCAGATGAGGTGCAGCCAAACGCACTTAAATTTTTAATAAAAAAAATGTATATTATTTGATAGCTCTCAGAATTGCTAAGCTTAAGGCGCAGAGGACGGAGCACAGATGGCAGTTTAAGACCGTAAAGTTCTCGAGTGGCGACAGCGCACCGGAAAACGTAGCGCAGGTAGGCCTCCCATCTCGGTGGACTGATGACCTGGTGAAGGTCGCGGGAAGCCGCTGGATGCGGGCAGCGCAGAACCGGTCGTCGTGGAAATCCTTAGTGGAGGCCTATGTCCGGCAGTGGACGTCCTTCGGCTGATATGATGATGATGATGAACCTGCAAGTGATTAACTTATACTTCATTTTTTTAGAATTAGAGAAAAGGTACCTATTTTTTTTATCGTCAATTGATAAGCTCTTGGCATCGTCTCACGTGATGATAAGTTACGATGATGCCGAAGATGGAAGCGGGCTTACCAAGCTGAAGAAGAGAAAGAGTAAAGCCAAGGCGAAACTAAAAGCAGGTGAACCAAAAGGTATCTGTGGTGTCGTATCAAGGGCTGAGGATACGAGGAATTGGAGATCACCTACTTCAATAACAATACCTACACCCCTTTTTTGTGGGCAGTCGCACAGATGACTAAATACAGTGTAAACTCTGTAAAACGTCACTCGATATAACGATTCACTCTTTGAAACGTCAAAATTTTCTGGCTCTAGTTGGTATACATTTACGCTAATTTCTCTCTGTATAACGAAAACTCCCAATAACGTCACAAAATGCCCGGTCCCTTGAGCAAAGTATATATAGGGTGACCTTAAATTAGTTCTTGATAGCAAAGGATATGAATGTACTCGTGATTACAAACAACTTTCCCATAGAAACTATATGTCGAATATGAAAAAAAATATTTGGTCCTTCATACATTTTTGTCGATTTGATAACTTGTTATGTACCGAGGACCTAAAATTTTTTTCTGATTCGACATATAGTTTCTATGGGAAAGTTGTTTGTAATCACGAGTACATTCATATCCTTTGCTATCAAGAACTAATTTAAGGTCACCCTATATATTAGTACCCTTGAGTATCGCTGTGTAGAGTTTACGAGTACACTGTAGTTACTTCGTAAGCAGTCGTGTTAAAGTGTAGGACAAAAAGTATTTAAACACTTCCACTGCACACTCAAAGATAAGCGAGCGTCGTCAAAACATTATGACCGCCCAAAGTATAATTCTAAATATTCAGATTAACTTTACCGGCTCTGTTATCGCAGGAAACGAAAAAAAACATAAGCTTTGTTTTATATTACTCCCCGCGGTTAGTGCTCTTGGGTCAAATTTTATTCCCCGATGAGATGACATTGGAGAGGAAATGTGACAAAGTCAACAAAACAAAGTTTGAAAATAACCAGAGTTGTTTTCCTTTGAGCTGTGTTGGGTGGTTCTGGCGATAAGACATCGGCATCGGCGAACCAGATGTGGTCACAGTTACTGGTAGGTTCATTGTTCGTCTAGGTACGTGTGTCCCAAGAGGAAAGCGAAGCGCTTATTTATCTTTAAAAATAGCTATAAATAAAATAGCTAATAAATAGCACGCAAAATTTGACAAAAAACCAGCCAAGTGCGAGCCAGAGTTACGTACAACCACACAATTTGTTTGGGTTTTAAAATTAAAGTCGGATTGAAAGACAAACCTAACTTAGTTGAAAAAAAATTTCTCTCTTAAATTGATATACGCCATGCACAACTTTCCGACTTCAAATGTAAGTTTGTAATTGCAAAAAAAAAATATTTTTTATATGAAAAAATTACAAATGAATAATTTTTAGATTTTTCTGTTTACTTTCTGCTTTAAGGAACTTGCTTCTTGCCAAATTTAATGATTCTAGGTCAACGGGAACTGATTTACTATGCGGCATAAGTGGTCGTATCTTTTGGTAGCGTTGACTTAGAAACTTAATTTTTTTTATAACAAAAAAATTAAAAAGGAGCCAAGTTCAATACAAAAAAATACCTACCAAGTTTAAAAGTAGTTTCTAGAGTCATACGGAAATTCAAATAGAAATATTCTTCTCAGTTTTCTCTAAATAATATAGAATGTACAACGATTTTCAGTTGCTATAAAAATATATTATGTTCTGTGTTACTAATTAAACTTGCCAAGTTACATCATTTAGTAGCACAAAACAATACACTTTTTAAGCAACTGAAAACCGTTGTACATTTTAATTTATTTGGTGAAGTCTGAAATAAATACTTCAATTGTAATTTCCGAAGCTATTATTTAAGAAGCCACTGAAATATAGAACTTGGTACCCCTTAGATCTCTGTACATTTTTTGTATCAAATTGGTGAGATATCATATGAGTTTTGTAAAGTAATGATATACCTTTTCTCTTTAAGTAATATCATACTTCAAGTAATACTCGGTGGACCGATGACATGGTGAAGGTCGCGGGAAGCCGCTGGATGCGGGGAACCGGTTGTCGTGGAAATCTTTGGGGGAGGCCTATGTTCAGCAGTGGACGTCCTTCGGCTGATATGATGATGATGAATACGATATTATATTTTCTATACAACATTATTTATATTATTTAGAAATTTTATTACACAATGGTGGTGTTCAAACCCTCGGTGAGCTAGCCCCGACTAGTGGCCAGTTATTCGAATTTTTTCTTTGTTTATGCCGTATTTTGGTGCCGAATTTCAATTTTATGTATCGCCTGGAAGTGGTCTACATATTTTGATGAGTAGTAGTGGTACGAAACCCTAATTCCACGAGTCCGTTTGATCTTGGACGGTTTTATCGAATTTTCTCTTTGTAAGTACACACGCAATGGCAAATTCCAAGTTTTTAGGTCACCTGGAAGTGCTTTATAATTCTGATGAGTGAGTTAATGATAAAAATTGCGATTATCGTCACGTCAGTGTTTTAGGAATGGCAAAAAAAAAAAAGAAAATTGGAGTTCTATGTCACTGAGAAAGTCTAAGACACACAAAATCGCAAGTTGTATCTCAAGCAGATTTTAAGTTACAGGTAGGTCGCTAAAGTTGCTCATAATAGTTCGTGTATTACAACTGTTGTCGCGCTTTTCCTTTTCGAACTTGACTGAAACGCTGCCGTGTCTCTAGATCAATTGTTAGTGATCGAGTAACGTAGCACTTAATAGGAGAGACCTATCAACAATCCATTTTAGCAAAGAATCTTTACTATATTATAATATTATAAATGTGAAAATGTGTTTGTTTGTTTGTTACCTTTTCACGCTTCAACGCCTTGACCAATCTTTATGAAATTTGGCATGCAGGTAGCCTGTGTCACGGGAAAGGATATAGGCTACTTTTTATCCCGGGTGAATAGAATAATCGATGCAGTTCCTGAGGGAACTGAAAAATACTCGATTATTGTGATTATTTGTACAGAGATGTTTGAGTAGGTGGGAAACGACATAATTTACTAATCACCTTTAAAGACAGTCACTAAAACAATGTCCACGCGGGTGAAGCCGCCGGAAAAAGCTAGTATTGAATATGTGGAACAAAAATATCCACTCTTATTTTTAAGTTCCTGGCTTGGACGCGAATGCAGCTGAAACTTAATACAGTATACGTTATCACTCTTCTGCGCGCGCGCACAGGGTCAAGCGATAAAACTTAGCCGCTTTACGTTTCGCAATCGTCGCTTTTAATAAATACCAGTATCGTCCATTCCATATTCATGTCACAGGCAAAGCGCGATATGTGAAATCCTGAGAAATACTAGGAGGGGAAACTGTTAATGGTCATTCATTGCGACTTACGTGATTAGGTTATGTGGCCTAAAGCACGGTCATCACCTGAATGTCTTAGGGGTAATTTTACCTGACTGTCTAAAAAAGAGAGTAATATTTTTCGAGTGTTTGTTTTCTGTTTTTTTGGCTGTGCCTGTAGCCTAAACGGCTTGATGAATTTGGAGTGCAAGGCAGGGTGTCGTTAGATTTGTCTTGATCCCGTGATTTTAACCCGACTATCCAAAAAATAGAGATAATGTTTTTATGCAGACAGGGTTCTAATTTTTAATTAAATTGACCACGTTATTCTCGACCGTTATCGTGCTTCGCAAGGCACGTTAAGTTATTGGTGCCGGTTACTGTCACTAGGTGGCTGGCAGTCGTTAAGCCATATCAAATGCCATAAAGTTTGCTTGAAAAACTTTTGACAGTGGGCTTCGTCACTAGCCTTTTTTTTTTAATTCATATCAGCTCATATACGTCCCCACCGAAACGCTCGAGCCTACCCTAAACTAGGGCGATCGGGCCTTAGTCGACCACGCGGGCCCAGTGCGGGTTGGTCGACTTCACACACAACCTGCGAGTTTCTTCGCAGGCGTGTGCAGGTTTCCTCACGATTTTTCCTTCACCGTAAGAGCGTCGGATAAACGTACATTATTATAACAGCTCATATACGTCCCCGACGAGGGGCTCTAGCCTACCCTGAATCAGGGCGATTAGGCCTTAGTCGACCACGCGGGCCCAGTGCGGGTTGGTCGACTTCACACACAACCTTCGAGTTTCTTCGCAGGCGTGTGCAGGTTTCCTCACGATGTTTTTTTCCTTCACCGCTAAAGCAATCGGTAACAACAACTTCAAGCAACTTCATTCCCCCAGCTCCATTCCACCTTCGGTCAACGAGGCGCAGGGGGAGGTTCCACCCCTTTGTTGTTGATATTCAGTCTATACGCACGAGCGTTACGCTTCCTCATTTATTAGTATGTACGTAAGTTTTTGAAAAACTCATTGGTACATTGGCCGTCCAGATTTGAACCCGGTACCTCTGGTTAGATGGACCGAGTCGTTACCGGTTGAGCCACCGACGCTTTTATACATATGAAATCTAAATTTCTAACCACGACCTCCCGGCCAGGAGGCGGCGGCCCTATCCATTACGCCACCGACGGTCTTACACTAGCCTTACAACCTCCATCACCCCGGACTTGCTCCCCGTGTGTGGAGTATGGCCTAACCTTCCCAGGTTTGGGAAGAAACCCATGCTCCATGACTGGGGCCGTTTATCGGTTGTTAACTACGAGCCCTGAAAGGAGCCTACATACATTTTAGATGTGATCTTGACCATTTGACCTTTGTTTGTGTATGTAGGGTACAAATGGTGAACAAAGCATTCAACATCGAAATTAAAACAATTCTTCAGTCTTGTTTAATACAACAAATTGTATATGTGTATCCGATTGTATTTTTACCTTATATTATATCTGTGGAACTTACCTTCTTTCCGCTCTCTTGACCGTAACTTTTGTCACGCGAGTGCACTGCTCATAAAATAAATATATTTTTATTGGAAAAAGAGACTTTCTTTATCTTTCTCCAAATACAAATATTAAACAAGTCTGACAATGTTACCCTAAAGTTTTGTATCGGATATTGACAGTTGACTTACCTACCTTTGTTTTATCCACAATTGATAAACCCTTAGCATTATCTCACCTGATGGTAAGTGACGATGATGCCGAAGATGAAAGCGGGCTTACCAAGATTCCCCAACGCAATGGGGATCTGGCTATCTTATCTTAAGCCGAAACACATCAATGCTGTTAAAAATGATCCTTGGCGGCAAGATTTAGATAAGATGGTAGTAGCTAGCCAGGCGGGCTATAAAAATTCCCTACCACCAACCAAACTGAGTCTTACAAAGTTGACCCAGCCGGGAATCGAATCCGCGACTTCCTGGTGTGTAGCTATATAATACCTATACCACAGTACGCTGTACGAACCGAAAATAAATCTTAGTTTAAAACACAAAGTTTTAATTTAAGCTACCTAAGCCACACCTAGAAGCGCCTAAGCTCTGAGACTTGACTGTAACATGTAAATACCGCGCCCGAGTCTAATTAGTCATTTGAGCTTAGGACAGAAATCTAAATTATCGTTGGTCGATGACAGATATTGTTATAGCGTTTGAGCATGTGTCCACAAGATATGATTAGTCATGGCCATGACGAAAGAGTGGGTGGTCCATTGGGTCCGATGAGTTTCTCAAAAACAATTAGTTGATTCAACGATTGTTTGTTGCGAATGTTGTTTCGGAGAGTGTGCTCAGGAACTTCACGACTTCATTCCCCCAGCTTCATTCCACCTTCGGTCAACGAGGCGCATGGGGAGGTTCCACCCCTTTGTTGTTGATATTCAGCCTATGCGCACGAAGCGTTACGCTTCCTCATTTATTATGCGGACAGCGATGGAGTGGAACTCCTTGCCTGCGTCTGTGTTTCCCGACTCCTATAATTTGGGGATCTTCAAGGCGAGAGTGAATAAGCGTTATTTGAGTTTGATCATCCTTGACTACATCGTCACTTATCATCAGGTGAGGTATAGTCAAACGCACTCAAATTTTTAATAAAAAAAAAAGAATTCGAATGTAGCTAAATTATTGTAGTGGCCTTTGGTGCTGCCCTAGAATAGTAGATTTATTTTTACCTCACTATCTTTTCCCGAGGGCGTCGTATGAGGCGACTAAGGGAACAAACCGGAAAATGGGCAGCGTCCTTTCTGCGTACTGTGCCATCGCACTGCACATCTGCGATCGCCTGCCAAGCGTGGTGATTACGGCATAACTCTTAACTTGGGGGAGCCCTATGTCCAGCAGTGGACGTCTTTTTGATGATATGATGATCATCATCCATCACATCAAAATTATTGATAATCGGAAGCATTTCTTAAAATAAAAACGAGCGAGCCTTACAGTATTCGCGTATGACGTGTAACATGTGACAAAATATTTATGAAATTATTTCGTGGTACATTCAGCTTTGCCTTTGGGCTCACATTAGGCGGCATGGCTATGTTACCTTAGCCTTCGTGACTTGAAAAACGTTCGCATTACCTGTTACACTCGTCCCATTTCACGAAATCACTCCCACAAATTGCAGGAAAGCTAGAGAAAAGAGGTCACACGTTAAAAATATACATACCTACAGACGTAACAAAATTGGTGTATGACATAGTGAGAACCATAATAATACATCAATGTGTAGAAC
Organism: Coleophora flavipennella; assembly: GCA_947284805.1. Classification (NCBI taxonomy): domain Eukaryota; kingdom Metazoa; phylum Arthropoda; class Insecta; order Lepidoptera; family Coleophoridae; genus Coleophora; species Coleophora flavipennella. The sequence continues at coordinate 780,159 of OX369294.1, read as the reverse complement.
CCATTAACTGGCGCTTTAATTTATCATCCCCCAAGACACCCCGGACACTGCATACAACGGTCGTGAAATGACATTTCTAAAAACAAATGACGGAGCAAACAACATCACGGCGAAATCCCATACGTTCGAGAACCAAACTATGAACAAAGGTTCACGAGGGGGTGAGGTCGCAATCTAGAGAGCGGCAGGGAGTGTCCATACTGTATGTTAGTATGTACTAATATGTATATTACATACTTTGCTCATAGTTAATTCCGTTTCGGCCGCTAACTCGCAAGAATATTTTTGAAGTTCACACAAAGCGGTCAGCTGATTTTTAAATTTTTGTAAGACCATTTTTTTGAGAATTAAATGTGTGAACATCTTTCCCCAAGAGACCCATGGTCAATTCGCAAGAATGTTTTTGAACTTCGTCAGCTGATTGATAAATTATTGTATGGAGACCAATATTTTCTTGAGAATTGAATGTAGGTATATGTATGTTTTCCTTAGAAAAAAAAAACGTTTAGTAGGTATGATTAGTAGAAGTTCCAGTTAAAAAATTATTTCACAACTTATTGCACACAGAAATAGAGACAAACAAACATTAAACTAGGTAAGAACATACAAAAGGAACAGCTAATTTCTATTAGAAATTTCTTTCAGCAGACCTAGGAAAGAGAAATTAAAAAGAATGGCAGAAGAGGTGTACTTAAAGACAACATTCTAAAAGAAAGTTACAACCTAGCGATTATTAAATATCAAATTGCCTATACTGAGATATAACTTTTTTTCCAAAACATGATAAAACTATTCTTTCTTTTCTAGTTTACTATTTTAGTAAACTGAACTGAAGTACGGCCATTACCTGGATGAGCTGGTTGTTATTGGCCAATTTCTCGACGGTGTCACGTTAAGCCGTTGGCACCGGCTACTATCGCAGATGGCAGTCGTTAAGCCGTGTCAGATGCCTTATATGCTTGAAAAGATTGTAACAGTGGAGTTCACCACGAGCCCTATAACCTGCACCAACCCGGACCTGGCCCCCGCCCCATGTGGGGATGGTAAGGAAGATGATACGGGCTTACCAAGATTCCCCAACGCAATGGGGATCTGGTTATCTTATCTTATCTCCCCGAGCTTGGGAAGAGACGCGTGCCCTAGCAGCGGGGACGTTTAATGGTTGTTTTTAGGTACCTCTTGCACGTAATGCTAACAGACAATGCGGCATTTTTGTTAAAGCTATTTTCTTCAAACACACAATAGGTGGGTAATTAAAGTTTTTCCATAGCACAAAGGTAGCGTGGCTGGCGGCATGCATGCCTCATCGCAGATAGTGTCCGGCCGATATTGGCCATATGTCACAGGCGATACTGCTATAGATAATGACTACTAATAAGTGCTTGTCTTCCAACACACCATGCTAGGGTTGTGTGTAGAGACTTGGATTTATCGATTTTATGGTTTATCGATAACTCAGTTTAAAAAAATGGAAGGAAAGGCTAGTAGTAGCAGTTTTTAAGAAATTGAAACCTGTCAAGAACAAATCTGAACTTTTGTACGAAATCTCACTAGCTATTAGAGTTATTTAAAGAGACAGTAGAATAGATACGAATTAGAAAAAATATGCTTCTTAAATACAGGGTGTTGTATTGGTCGACAACGCCCTTTTCAGGAGTGTTTCAATATTCACGAAACTGAAAAAACTTTCCCCAAATTTGCAAAAAACTAATTGTACTCTTCATACAAGTCGATCAGTTCATTGACCAATATTGTATGGACTATAGGGAAATGGTTCAGTTTTCCTAAAATGACGACCAAAACAACATTCTGTATAATATCGTTATTCCATGAGGATTTTAGCTTTATTTATTATTTTATCAACACGTTTTAGTTTATAATTTACAATAGGAATGATGACAGCATCAGAAATAAATTATGAAGTCTTGATCACTAAATTGCCCCCTACTTAAACTTCAGAAAACCTTACTCATTTGGTTTTCCATCAAGTCTTCGATTTTTAATTCACCAAAATCACAGAATGAGTACTTAAAAGACGATGCTAAACTATGACGTCACGCTTAGGTATTTCTAACATTTTTAGAATAAAATGTCGTTTTTGACAGATGATAAAAAGTAACTCAGATGACTAGCATTCGTCATCCATAATATAAAACATACAATTTAAAAAATTATGTAAGATTTAGAATAAAGCGGTTAACCTAATACATTTAGTAAATTCAACTTCTCTTACATATTTTTATTTACAATTGGTAAGTCCTTGGCATCATCTCACCTGATGGCAAGTGAAGGTGATCACGAAGATGAAAGCGGGCTTACCAAGGTTCCCCAACGAAATGGGGATCTGGCTATCTTACCTTCAAGCCGGAACACATATGACACTTTCTCATCGACATTGCCGGCCGTTCCGTCGACACCGACCGTGTCCCATCACTAACCGCGCGCCTACAGCGATCTTATCGCTCGTTTTTATTCTGGCGATATCCGCCGATAAGCTGAAATGTCCTTTTTCATAGAAGGCCGGTAATGGCGCGCGGGAGACACGCCACACAGCTTATAAGTTATGCATGATGATTGCTTGACTTCACTCTTTACTCCGCTTTTTATACAGGTACCTAGTACCTAGTGCTTAGTACTTGGGTCTACCAACTAACTTGGACCAAAGTATATATATTAGTACTAACATACAGTATGGACACTCCCTGCCGCTCTCTAGATTGGTTACAGTTTGGTTGTCGAACGTATAGGATTTCATCGCCATTTTGTTTGTACCGTCATTCATTTTTTGAAATGTCATTTCTGGCCCGTTGTATGAAGTTTCCAGGGTGTGCTTGGACACTGGAAGAAAACGTACTATCTAGCTTACAGCGACTCAAGGACCATTATTTTAATCTTTTTTTTTTTATATTTTTTTTATTAAAAATGACAGCTTTGTAGTTACTGGATTTATTTTTGCGTGTGTATATGTTTATAGTATTAGTGTGTATATGTTTTATTGAATATCTTATTAATTGTAATTGTAAAAAATAGTAAGTTCTTTCATAACTTGAACTTGCTACCACCCAGCACTAGTTTGCCTGTCTTTATATTACGTACGTAAGCGATAAGTTCGCTTTTGCACTTTATCGCTTTAACGCTTTAAGCGATAAAGTGCAAAAGCGAACTTATCGCTTAAAGCGTTACTATATTCATCGAAAATCCTGTATTGTTTTTTAGCGTGCAATAAAAAAGTATATTAACTTACTTAACTTACTTGGTAGCTTTAGTTTTACTGCACTTACTCGTTAAGTGATACTGCCGTGCCTGTTTACTGTGTGGAGAATAGATTTTACCGCACACGTGCGTTTTTTTCCTATTTTTTTTTTCAACCATGCGTGCCACGGCTCTGGCTTATAAATTTCACTCGTTTGCCATTTACCTAATTTAACAACCTTATTATTTTAATTAAATAACTATAATGCTATATAATAATTAATAACTATAATATTCTTATTTATAGAACAACTTGGCTTCAAGGTGTGGTTATTTTGTAATCGAATCGTTAAACTTTTAAAAAACCTAATCTAAACACGATTCGTCACTTTTTTAGGGTTCCTTAGTCAACAACTTATAGTCTCGCCATGTCCGTCTGTCTGTACGTCTATCCGCGGCTTAACTCAGAGGCTCTTAGTACTAGAAAGCTGTAATTTAACATGGATACACGTATTAATCACGCCAATAAATTGTTAAAATATATATTTTTTTAATATGTTAATTACCTAAAGTGGTGATAATTTTTTTTTCGTCATCCTATGGTGCGGGGTGGCGTTCGATAGGTCGTTAAAAATATAAGTGTAAATAAATAAATAAATAAAATAACCCAAGTGTGAGAACCATTTTTCAATTTATAGATCCGTTTTGTGAAATTTTAAGCTTTAAAGTGCTAAATTATGTTAGAGTTAATTATATCAGGAAATCTAAAAATAACAAAACTAGTAAAAGTCATATAAATGAATTCAAAATAACGTCTAAGTAGGCTTTCTTAGTTTAGGAGTAACAGTCGACCAACTTCAGTTGTGCAGTTGGATTTGAAAACAGTTCAGAGATTTTCTTTACAAAATTTTCTATTACCAACTGTAAAAATAAATTTGGTAAAATATGCATTTATTTTTTGCCTTCTCGTGTAAATAAATAAGAACGAAGAGTTGTGTACATCATTTTAAGGTTTATAAAAAAAGACGTGTGGCCCTCGGGGACTGCCGCGGTAAAGCTATTGCATAGCATTTTTTTATCAACTTTTAACACTAAGAAAGTTACACCAGTAAATTGATTTAGTCCTTTTAGTACCGCGAATCGCTGATAGATGGCACTGTAAGTTTTTTAGAACACGGTAACGTTACGTCACGCTCGGCCGAGCTACATGGTAGGCGGAGTGTGGGTTGTTAGGTTTTATTTTCGTTACGGAATTTCTTGATTCGGTCGCCGCGCTCAAAGCCCGCGACAAAACCAAGCTTTGCAATAGCTTAAAAATGTAAAATTTGCAAGGAACTGCAAATAGCATTATGTAAATAAATATATGTCACATTTGACATGACAATCCTTGGCGTGTGCACTATCTGGGTATCTGCAACCTTCGCCCTTTAAATCCGTGCAGTTAATCCAACTGGACAGTTTTAAATATAATTAGGTGTTCTTTTTGTACGTACCCACATAATTATACGAGTGTGCACTAAATTATGAACAGTTTTTTTTTATTCACAATTGGTAAGCCTTTGGCATCATCTCACCTGATGGTAAGCGACGATGATGCCGAAGATGGAAGCGGGCTTACCAAGATTCCTCAACGCAATGGAGAACTGGCTATCATATCTTCAAGCCGGAACACATCAATGTTGTTAACACTGATGTTTGGCGGCAAGACTTAGATAAGATGGTGGTAGCTAGCCAGGCGGGCTTAGAAAATGCCCTACCACTAACCAAACCGAGTCTTACAAGTTGATTCCACCGGAATCGAACCCGCGACCTCCTGGTGTGAAGCGAACGGACTAACCATTACTCCACGGAGGCGGTTAGGAGTTAAAGTATGTTCATCCTATTTCAAAAATGATTTCAACATTGTTTAGATTTAGAACATACCTTCAGGATCAACTAAAGCTAGCGCACCGCACACTCTTGACATCCACGCGGGCCATGCTGCGGCTAAGCAAAGCTCGTTATGTATATAAGGTCTAACAAAATTAGCTGAAACTATTTTAACTGGTGCTTCTACCCATTAAACTGAACAACTTTCCCCATGAAACCCATAGTCAAATCACAAAAAAAATATTTGAACTTTCCATACTAAGTTGGCTGATCAGATGATCGAGTTAGTATGGGAGAGCCAAATATTTTTTTTTGCGATTTTACTATGGGTTCCATGGGGAAAGTTGTGCAGTTTCATGGGTAGAAGCAACAGTTAAAATAGTTTCAGCTAATTTTGTTACACCTTATATTTTATTTTGAAAAATACATTAAATTTAACTACGTTTAGGTCTATAAAACCTTTCTGAGCTATCTATAGACTATTAGAGGGTGCGCGGTGCGCGAGCGTGACTCGTGGGGTTTTATGTTATTGCTGGGTGTGGTGCCTATGTTCATGTTCTTATACAAACCTTGTCCTTACAATTAGGAACATAACAAAATAATATTCAGATCGGTCGAGCCGTTTCTGAGTCTTTGCAAGACTAACGAACGGAAATCGAGTATAATTTAAACAGATTTTAAGAAACTCATTTGAATATATTTATTTTTTAACCACTGGTTATATTTTAAGTAATGACGTCACAGGCCTACTAACTATGAAAGAATTGCTCTATTACTAATTTTAAAAGGTGATTATGAAATGTATTCGCTCGCGTGGATATCATTTTAATGACTGTCTGATGGTGAGTGAGTTTTCTCCAGATCCCTCAGGAACTATATTAGGCTATTCTGATTAGCAGCCTGTGTCACTTCCCACCCCCTCAACCAATTCTATTACAAAAAAAAAACACTTCAATTCATGGCGCTGTTGCGACGTCGACGTGCGGGAGCGTGGAAATGAGTTTTCCCCAGATCCCTTGGAAACTATGTCAGGATATGCTAATTAGTAAGTTCTGTCATTTCCCACCTCCTCAACCATCTGTGTGCAAAAAAAATCACAACAATCCATTGTTCCGTTGCGATGTTAAAGATATTAACCAAAAAAATAATATTTTTTCCTATTCTTTAAAAAATAGGAACTGCACCGGACTACGCTGTTTTCACGGGATAAAAATCCTTCTCAGTAGCACAGGCTACCCGCATGCCAAATTTCATCAATATTGGTTTAGGTGTTGAAGCGTGTAAAGGTAACAAACAAACACATTTTCACATTTATAATATTAGTAAGGATAACGTAAATAACTTTTTATAGTATAAAATCGTTGAATCTCTAAATGTTTTTTTTAAATTTATATACGCCTTAGAAAAAACTGAGCTGAGCTAAGCGTCGGTGGCGTAAAGGCTAGGGCCGCCGCCTCCTGTCCTGGAGGTCGTGGTTCGAATCCTGCGCCAATGTAATTTTGAATTTCGATCTCGTATGTACGTTTATGCGACGCTCTTACGGTGAAGGAAAACATCGTGAGGAAACCTGCACACGCCTGCGGAGAAACTCGAAGGTTGTGTGTGAAGTCGACCAATCGGCACTTGGCCCGCGTGGTCGACTAAGGCCCGATCGCCCTCATTCACGGTAGAATCGAGCCCCTCGGTGGGGACGTATATGAGCTGATATGATATGATGAAAACTGAGCATTACCAACTCATCTATGCCACCGATACTTAACTACAAAGAAACACTTATTACTCGTAAGTGTAAGTACACGCACGCATAGCGATAGCGTGACAAACGCCATGTGGTTGAATTTAAACCGACCATGAGGTACATAGCCATAAGTCACCGGAATCGACCTCCAAAGAATGGTTAAATAAACGAACACAAGTATAGGGTAGACCGTTCCCACGCATTCCTATACTTCCCTCTTTCCACCCTTTACGAAATGACCTATGGGGCCATGTGCCATATGGTCATAACGATGGTATCACCCCTACTCCCCTACTCTAATGATATTTTAAATTGAACAGGACAATGACATTTTACCACAAGTTTCTTAATCACTTTGAGAAACTCTTAATGACAAATAAGGTGTTATAATTTATTTCTCAGACTGACAAATCGTGGCCAAATTAAGCCAGATTCCCAAACTAGCATTTAAAATGCAATTTTTTTTTTCTTTTTCTTAATTTTTTTTTCCAAGTCAGGAGAACGATTAAAAATCACACGCAGTTATAAAAAAAAAATATTTCAGGGGTAACTTGGTGGAAACGAGCATCGCTTGTGGGGTCTTAAAACCTTTCCAATTGTATGTTTAAATCCCTTAATTTTATAATTGGCATTGTTCAATAATTAGCCGTTGAGATATTTTTTTATGACAATATTTAGTATCCAAAGAAACTACTTTAAATATTTAATGCTCTTGATTAAGAGCATTAAATATTTAAAGCAGTTTCTTTGGATACTAAATATTGATTAGTGGTTATTTTCTATGATTTTTTAAGATCATAGAAAGTGATAAAGTCGCATAATCAATTGATCATACACTAGGAAAAACATCAGTCAGAGTGTTGATGATTATGAAATTATTTTAGTTATTTATCATTATTTATTTACATTACATATTATTAATAATGATAAATATAGGTGGCCGTTGGGGTAGGAAAGTTCTCGAGTGGCGACCACGCACCGGAAAACGTAGTGTAGGTTTCCCACCGATGACCGATGACCTGGTGAAGTTCGCGGGAGCCGCTGGATGAGGACAGCGTAGAACCGGTCCTCGTGGAAATCCTTGGGCGGCCTATGTCCAGCAGTGGACGTTCTTCGGCTGATATGATGATGATGAATTTATATTTAACGATAAACAATTATTAACCTTTAGTGTTTCTAATACGTATATATTATTTTACATTGCTTGTAATGAATACAGAGGCAATTAGTTAAATTGAAACATTCGTAGCTATTGCTACGACGCGATGCGCTTCGCCGTAGCAGCAAGATCTTAATAAAACATATTTTTTGCTGATTGTTGTTTTTAAATAAATTATTATTTGTTCTTCCATGCATTTTACTTTAATGACCTTATTCTTATTAATTAAGTATTGCTGATATGAAGGTACATGTATTATTTAAAAGGGAGTGTTTCTATAAAAATGCTAACGCCGCCGCGCCCGGCGCCGCGTCGCCTTGTCACGCTGGCTGGCCATTGTGTGTGGGTCGTGGGTGTACGGGTTGGAGTATTCTCTAAAAATATCGTTACTCTATCGATAGTCTTGAAATAGCTAGGCGTGAAGAAGTCATTATTTTTGGTTACTCCTAAATCTGTTTTTAAATTATTTTCTTTTTGTTTTGTTTAAAAAAAATTGACTTCTTGGCTGTCTTTGTTTTCCTGTCTTCTAGCTTCTTAACTCATACCTCATTTTTTTTTGTTTTTTTGGCCTGTCATCTTTTGTTGAAACTAGTTTTAGGTGGTATCGTTTTATTTATTTATACCTACCTTCCAAGTCGTAAATAACTTATACCAGCAACGTCGCAAGTCGGAGGGCGCGAAGAGGCTTTAAAGGTATTTGAAAACTTACCCAATTATTTCTCCAAACTTATGTAGCCGACTTACGCAACCTTTCGACAGAATATTGTATCGATCTTAATGATCAGGTATGTCCTACGTGTCTAATATAACAATGGTTTCAAGATGTTGATGTGTTTGCCCCGATACTGCAGCGTTTCCGCCATGTTTGTGCAAGCGCGTCTCGACAGCTTTTATGCTATCTGGTGCGAACGAACAGCCTCCTTGCTGAGTACGTTGCGCACCAGCCCCAACAGCATCCTGAGGGTTATAGCGGAGAGAGTCATATCTCCCAGCTATTTTCACATTTCATGTATGTGCTGGTTAGGCAGGGACCACAAGCCTAATAAATAAAGTCTAGTTTTCAATTATACTTACTTTTTTTATCTTTTTGTGTTTTCTTTTTATTTTCTTACAAAATAGATTATGACTGAATAAATAAAGATTTATTTAAAGAGCGAAGCGATTTCTCAGAGTCTACTGGATCAATCCAGCGTTTATAAATGTATGTTCGACGATAACTTGAGCATCGTTGATCAAAAAATTGTAAAACTTGGTAGGCGAATTGATGAGATAAAAATAATTTTCAAGTTAGAAAATGAGCTGAATCAGTCAGGGGTTACCGAGATATAGGGGTTCTGAATATAAAAACATAACTAAATGGTGCTTAGCGCAGGCGCTAGTGAGTGTATATACCTATATGTATTTTTAAACGAGTACATCGCGAGTTAACGGTTCGGGGCGAAACACTAGTTTACATAAGTATACTGGGAATCAACGATCTACATTTGTATGTCTACACCAGTATTATTCTGATGCAGATTTTCTATAGTTTCCTATTCTCATCCATTAAAGGCCTTAGTTGCCTTTAGGTTCCCCATGACACGTTCCTGTAATGCCGTATTTCCTCATTTCAAAAGGTACTAACTTACAATAACAGACCGTAACGTAAAAGATGCCTATTAGGCCTCTGACACGGCTAACGGCGGCCATCTAGTGCTCAAGGTGTCCTTCAAAGAACTACCGATATTTATTTAAACTACTGCAATTAAATAGTGTTCTGTTCTATCGACAATCGCAGAGGTTCGCCAGGGGCGTAGCACATCACTAGCGGTGCGATATGGGTAGAAATCAACAGGTCGTGTCGAGTCGGGGCAGATGCCTATACACCCTGCCCAAGCCCATATAACAGGGCCCTTTAGACCGCATGATGTCTTCAGCGACCTTTCAATTCTAAGAAAACTTAATAAAATAGATAGATAGATTTGAATAATTATGTTAATTTTAAGAACTTGAAATTTATTGGCATATGTATTTTCTAAAGTTTGATTACTGTAGATTTAACGCTGTTATTTCAATAAATATGTAAAATAAATAAATAAATAAAAGCTTGAAGTTCCAGTGACTTAATCGTAATTAATCCAGAGGCAAATATGTCATTGACTTAACGGACGAAATTTTTTTTTTTTAATAGGCATAAATTGTACTGCGATTCAATCAATCATTCACGTTTCATTTGAATATTTTTTAAATTTGTTTAAATCAGTCGTAGCGTAGGCAGGCCTCCCAACTACCTGTTGAAGGTCGGGAAGCCGCTGGATGCGGGCAGCGCAGCTCTGGTCGTCGTGGAAATCCTTGCGAGAGGCCTTTGTCCAGCAGTGGACGTCTTTCGGACGATATGTTGATAATAATGAAATCGGTCGTTCTGGCCAAACCGTCTGGCTTGTGTATTTTATGTTTAGGTAAATGTGACTAAAACAATACCTATATTTAATATTGAGGAACTAATAACACACGGTCATCTGGGCCCAAACTAGAACTTCCTGTACCATGGGAACCAGAGTCAGATATACATACATACATATGTACATACACATACATACATATACAGCGTATAAAAAATGGTGTAGGACCCGTTAACGGGGGTTCTACTCATCATACTGAACCACTTTAACCAAGGAACCCGTAGTCAATTCTCGAAAAAAATCTGGACCCTCCATACTAAATCTTACAAAATTGCTCGATCAGCTGATCGATTTGTATGATGACTAAACATTTTTTTTGCGTTTTCAGCAAAGTCCTAAACAAAAATAATTCAGTATGATGAGTGGAACCCCCAGTTAACGGGACCTACACCAATTTTGTTACACCCTGCACAGATATTTAACACCCAACAAATGTTTTCTCGTCACATGAATGTTAACCCTGGGTGGGGATTGAACCCAGGACCATTGGCCCAGCAGACAGCAGCACTGCCAATGGACCAACGGGTTAGTGAAAAACATCCTACGTATGTTCTGAAAAGTCCAGTTATTCATTTGTTATTTTTTCATTTGTTTTTGTTATTTTCGCGAGAAAATTTGCACTGGTAAGCGTAGGTGTATAAATTTATCTTAATTTAACTTATCGTGTCTGTGTGTGTTTGTGTGAGGGTGTGTGTATGTGTGCTTGTGTGTGTGACACTAAATAAACGGTTTATATCTATTTATCACTCGTGTCATATCGTCGGATATAAACTATCCCTCCCTCAATAGGGCACAGATCATATTGGACAGCACATTGCGTATTCATGAGCCGGTAATTACCGGAATTGTCCAACATACGACACAACAGGACCATACACCATACACCATACGCCGTGGCTTCGATAGCAGGGTGGGAACGGCGGCAAGGAAGCGGGCTAACTATCACAGGGCAAACAATCTTGAGTAAATAATTTCCTCTGTAATAACGTTTCAATGACCGACGATCAGATTACTGACGTTACGTGCTTCAAACAAGATAGATAGACACGAAATGATTAAAAATTGAAGTCGTCTTGATACCGTGAGTGACATAGGATACATTTTTACGAGACTGGCCAAAAAAGAGGGCTTAAGTTGTAATGGACTGCAATAAATCAATCAATTAAATAGGTGTTTACACACACTTTTAAATAGTCATAAAACTTATTGAATATTACAAATAATGTCATGATTCAGATTACAGTTTCAGGTAATGGTATTTGTTATAGAATCAACATATATACATTTGTCATTTACATAATCTATTATTTTATAATATCCTCTAGAGCACAAGCATTTTTTGACATGAGTCTTGAATTTATTATCTGACAAACTAGTTACATTTTCTGGAGTTTTATTGTAGAATCTTATACACTGCCCCACAAATGACTTTTTAACTTTAATTAGTCTCGAAAAGGCTATATCTATTTTATTTACATTTCTTAAATTCAAATTATGCCTGTCACTGTTTTTAGGAAATAAATGCAAATTCTTACGAACGTACAATACAACTTAAGCCCTCTTTTATGGCCAGTCAGGTAAAAATGTATCCCATGTCACTCACGGTATCAAGACGACTCTAACAAACCGTTTAAGCCTTGAGACTACAGGGCGTGCCCAAAAAAAGAACAATTGAAATTTTTTTTAAGTTTTTTTTTAAATATTTATTAAAATTTCGATTGTTCATCTTTATAATTTATTAATTACCAGCCAGATACAAATAATACAAGCCAAGAAATTTGATTGCAAATTTATACTTATAAAATGCGAAGACATTTTCCCCGACCTATTTTACAAGATTATGTCTTAAAACTGTAATTATATCTACCTATCATCGAAATAGACAGTTCATCTTGATTCAACATATCGCGCGCGGTTGAGGTCATCATCCATAGTTCCAAAATGACAATGTAATGCTCAAAACGACAACACACGCAATGGACTTGCCAGCATTGTGTTATCCACTTAACCATCTATTCCAACGGTGATACGATTTCTAAATCGCACTGGTCACTTGGTACAGTCACTTACACTCAACATAACTAAACACATGTGCAAAAAAAAACGAAAAACATGTTCACATTAAAAAAAACCGGCCAAGTGCGAGTCGGACTCGCGCACGGAGGGTTCCGTACCACCATACCTTTCCACATAACCCTTCTTTTTTTAGTCGGGTAAAATGTATTAGATTTCTATCAAACATGGTTAAGAAATATGTCGGTAATCTAGCTTTCATATTTTAAAAAAATGCATTAAAATCGGTCCACCCGTTTAGGGGCTGCGATAAAGATACACAGACAGACATTTTGTAATTGTGAGCTCAACCGTTCGCACAATAACCAATAAATCGCAGGTTTATATTATACACGGTGTAACAAAATTGGTGTAGGTCCCGTTAACTGGGGGTTCTACTCGTCATACTGAACAACTTTCTCCAAGGAAACCATAGTCAGTCCTCAAAAAAAAACATTGGACCCTCCATACTGAAATGCACAAAATCGGTCGATCAGCTGATCGATTTGTATGAAGTATAAAAAAAAATACGTTTTCAGCAAAGTTGTAGAACAAAAGTTGTCCAGTATGATAAGTAGAAGCCCCAGTTAACGGGACCTACGCCAATTTTGTTACACCCTGTATAAAGTATGGACGGTCGTATGATTAGGTGATAAAACATAATCTCGCCCAGGTTCTGCTGCTTTAAGCGTTCATCTTACCCGACATTAATTAATCAATCAATCAATCAAATATGCCTTATTGTACAATTACAAAAATATAAACAGATAATAGGTAAGTAGTACAGAATAAATAGTAAAATTTTAAATTGTACAATGTAGGCGGCCTTATTGCTTAAAGCAATTTAATTAATTATTAAGTAGATAACCACAAAACCTCTCTGTCATTGGCTGTACAGTCACGGCAAGAGCGAGGCGAGCCGTGACGGCGGCGGCAAGTGGTCCCGCCATCGGAAGCAGTACCATTGATACCATCTCATTGTGGCGGCAATTTACAGCCGGATGTTGCCAGAGACGCGAGATGTCAGCGTTTCCATTCCACCGCCAGGAGCTGGAAGAGAATAGTGCTAAAAGATTAAGCCGCCTGTTCACCAGGTCGTCTTGAAAAAGTATGAAAGTGCCACCGGACTTGTCTTTTAAAGCAACTATTTTCTGTATGAAAAAAAATGGTGTTAATGGGCTCAGCCACCAGAGTACAAGCACACACTTCATTAATAGATTTTTTTTATATAACTAAGTTTTATTAAAAATTTACTTAAAAATTAAAACATAACAGTAGGTATCCAAAGTATAGTGGATAGAAAAGAAACATTGAGCAACATGGTACTGATTCTGTAAATGTGCTCTTTAATTTTAAGTATGGTCACTTTCGTTTTTAGAGAAAATAATAGATAACTCCTGCTGATTGTAGATCACTTATCTATATTGATTGAAGTATACAAGATTAAATTTAGGAGCTGCAACGTGTTTGAATAAAAAGTACTTATCATTGCCGATTGTGCACACGTTACCTTAGTCTACCCAAGAAATACTTATAAGAATCACACTCATTTATGTTTATTATTAGTCTTCAAATAAGACAAATAATAAATATAAATGAGAAAAGGTTTTTTTGGTAAAAATGTGCTTTATTATTTTAACTAGTGGCTCTGTGAGCTGTAGACCTCGCAAGTTTTTCACAATTGCTGAATTATTATACTTTTTTACGTTTTTCAACCTCTAAGGTCATTTTGAAAAAAAAAAAAAAAACTGAATCGATAAAAAAACCATATAATTATAAAATATTCTCAATAAAATTCCCGTGAATCGGTTGAGATATGCGACCTGTAGAGGAAAACAGCCGGACATACGAAAGCGTTTTTGCCCAAGATGAAACAGAGACACTGCGCGCTTGCTCGCTCAAACCTTCGGCATATCCCGTCAATGGAGCCGCGCACCGCGCACCGCGCACCGCGCACCACCGCGTGTCTCATAGAATTATTTCTGACATTTCAGCGTCATTGTTCCCGTGAATACGGAGTCACGCTCCAAAAGAAATTAATGCCTGTACATACATGCATTACTGGCCTTTTGTCATCTGCCATTACCTTTGTACCTATGTTCTGTACTCGCCTCGGTCAATGCTTGTCTCATTTTAACGCGGACGATAAAAATCTAGGCAGGTCTCTATTCGTCGATAGTTATGTACGACTATTGAATCTTATTAATACGGAAGCAATGTTTTCAATTTCCTAAAATTAGACTCGATAGAGCAACGAAATTAGGGCTGTTGGTGTATCGATGTCGGATACAATGAAGCTTAATAATCGATCGATATCTTGATAAAGATCTCTACGATTGTAAGTCTACGTAGTGTGGAATTGAGGGTTATGAATTTATTATTAGTATTTATATCGATTGAGCGGTGAAGAAATGGGACAAAGACATTTGATTTAAAATAGGCTTATTGGATGATTAAATGAATTAATTCATAAAAGTCTAACTGGAAGGAATGTTGCTATTGTAAAGATCAAGTACGATGTTTACAAAAAGTATTAAGTACTTACCTTAAATAACCTACCTTATTTTTGTCATAGTTAGATACCTACTAGTAATTAATATGAATGTTGATATTCAGTACCTACCTACAGTAGACTCCTAAGTACTTACAGAAGAATTACACGAATGTAACTGACTTAGGAGTCTCTTTTACTTAGTTTTTCGTTGGGCAAAAAGACCAAGAAACATTTCTAGGGTTTTTACTAACCCAAAAATTGGGTACATAAATAATAACCCTGGTTAAAACCAAGTTTCTACCCAGTGGGTGGGAATCTTAGAATGAATCCGTGATTAAACTCGGGTTGTTACTCAATTTTTGGGTAAAAACCCGGCTGTTTGCCCAACTCTACCTCTTTAAGGTTAATTTTATAATACAGCATCACCGATCGATATAATATTACTTTGTAAACATGCATAATATTGTGCAGTGCGCGTGCGATGCGCGTCTTGCCTCGCAGGACGAGGCCACGACGAGCGCGCGCGGCGCGGGCACGGGCAGGTGTAGAGTGTAGTAAGTCTCCCCTCCTTGTTGCAGAGCGGGCGATGCGGCAAGAGTAGCGCGGTGGGGCCCAGCCCGCCGCCCGCCCGGCCAATCGCGGCCCGCCGCGCCCATGATGTCATCGGAGGAGGAGGCCGACTCTCACGCGCCCTACTCGGATAAACTGCTGAAGAAACAGAAACGCGCCAGACAGCGCGTGGACGCCGGCGAGCCGCGCAATTCCTATTCGACTCTCGCGACGAACGGACTCGCGCCCGCGCGCGTCGCACACATGAGTGGCGGACTTTACGGCGCCATCTTCGAGGGCCGCCAACACTTCAGCCTCTTCGGACCCGGCTACGCGCCGGCTGAGATGCTCAACGAAATACTCAGCCGCGTCCCCAAACAAGAGGACGCCGGCGAGGAGCCCACCGGTGGGGACATCGCGCATCACGTGCTCAGAGGGATCCTGCAGAAAAATAAAAAAAAGGATTTGCTCAGAATCTCCCCGGACAATAATAACGTTCTTCAAAATAACAACAACGATGAGCCAAAAGTAAAATGTTCTCCAGAAAGGCCAGCGTCACGTGACTCGCGGGAGGACCTCGACGACGCATTGCTGGCGCTCGACGGCGCTGCCGACTCGCGCACGCCGCCGCCTGCGCAGGCTTCGGCTGAGCCTCTTCTGGCTCCGAAGTCAGAACCCGAGGACCGTGATAGTGATGCTCAACGTTCCTCCCCGAAACCGGTTGATGTGAAACGTGCTCGTGTTGAGAACATTGTGTCGACTATGCGCGCTAGCCCCGTGCCTCAGCAGCCTCAAGTGAACGGATGCAAGAAGCGAAAGCTCTACCATCCACAGCAGCACGAGGGTGCGGCGGAGCGCTACGGTACCAGCCACAGCAGTGGAGCACAGACAGTCTCGGACGACTCCGAGGACGACGGTGAGCGACCTCCAATTCAGCAAAAACTTGTAGAAAAGAATGCACTTAAGTCACAATTAAGAACTATGCAAGAGCAACTAGCTGAGATGCAAGAAAAATATATGCAACTGTGTAATCGTATGGGACAAGAGTCCGAGACTATCGATAACGACGGTGCTTCTAGTGATGTAGAACAGACGGACGAGCCAGTGCCTAAATCGGAACCCGCGTCTCCGTCGAAGGACGTGCCGCCCCCAATTCCGAACATTCCAAACAGTGCTACACCAAATATGCTCTCGCAGGTGATGAGCAAAGTTATGTCTGCTAGGATGCACGCACATGCAGCGGGGCATCCGCACCTTCCGCCCGGATTCAATGGCTCGCTACCACTCCTGTCGCACCTGCCGCCGAGCGACCACTTGCACCCACCACACCCGCACCAGCACCTCAACAATGCCGCCGCGATGTACCTGAATGTTAGTCAAAAATTATTCCTAGAACAGCAAGAAGCTCGTATGAAAGAAGCGGCTGAACAGCAGCAAAACAACCACCAGAGATCTCAATCGAACCAACACTCGCCTCAACAGAGAGCGATGGGACAAACTCCAAAACCACCCCTCTCCTCTGAGTTAGCTGAGAGATTGGATGCGTTAAGAAGTAACGCTGGATCAGTGGGACCGGCTGCCGGTGCCGACCTGGAGGGCCTTGCCGAGGTCCTTAAGAGTGAAATCACCGCGACTTTAGCGAGCTTGATCGATTCGATTGTAACACGCTTTGTGTCTCAGCGTCGAATGTTGGGAAAGCAGTCCGAGGCGGCGGCAGCCGCTGCGGAACAACTCAACAAGGATCTGTTGCGAGCGACGCGGCTGCTCGAGAGGAAGACGCCCACGCCGAAACCTATAGACAGGCCAACTGGGCAATTATCAGGTAACCCACCCGTCCATCACGCGGGCGCACCAAACGGCGTCCCGTTCATAACACATAATCATATGCTGATGAGCCAGATGAACGGACCCCGCGCGCCAGGTGGTGCGGCGTTTCCGCTGCACTCCGAGGCGGGCGGACCTGGCCACGGCGCTCACGTTCGACCTCCGACAGGCATGTTCCAGACGCCGCCCAAGCCGCTGGCACCCCTCTACGGCCCGATGAACGGACACTTCGAACGCGAGCCGAACCCGGAGCAGAACGAAGCCCTGAGTTTAGTGGTGACGCCGAAGAAGAAGCGGCACAAGGTGACGGACACTAGGATCACCCCACGCACCGTCAGTAGGATTCTCGGAGAGGGAGTAGGTCAGTCTCCAGAGAGCAAGTTCCCGGAATCGCCTTCCCCACGGCCTTTCCCGGGCGGCATGGCGCTACCCACATCGGTGGCGATACCGAACCCATCGCTGCACGAGAGCCAGGTGTTCTCGCCGTACTCGCCGTTTTTCGGTGCTGGCGGCGGGCTGGCGCGGTCGCCGCCGGCCCCGGAGCGCGACTCGCCGCCGCTGCCGCACGCGCCGGCGCTGCTGCACCCTGCGCTGCTGGCCGCGGCGCACCACGCCTCGCCCGACTACCTGCGCCATCACCACGGGCACGCGCCGCACCTCCCCGCGCCTCACCATCCCCAGAACATGGACACGCAGGACCCGCACTCCGACTGCAACTCCACAGACCTGCCTTACGATGGACTTCAGCCTACTATATCCTTTTCAAATAGACTCTTCATTAATCAACAATTTCCTTCAGGTCAGTACTATCGATTAAATCCGAACTAATACTATCTAATACTCCAAGGGCCACAAATCCCATAGCCACAGATATCTTATTTCTTTTGTGTTTAACCTTACGACTGCCGCGCCTACTTCCTACTTAGCAGTTTGTGTTACGACTCTGGAAACCTTACAAACGATGCGGTTTCCACGTTTTCCATTCCCACCCTACAAATCCGAGGGGAAAAGTCAAAGACGCGAGGCATTGACTTGTTAAATGAATTAACAATCACAACTTACGACAAAGTTTTTTAACGTCGTAATTATGTATAATTAAAACTTTTTTTAAACTTTATCAGAATTGCATACAGAATAGGTCCCGCATTATACATGTGTAACAAAACTGGTCTAGGTGCCTTCAACCGGGGCTGCTACCTACTCATCATACTGAACCACTTTCCCCAATGAACCCATAGTCAAGTCTTAAAACAATTTGACCTACAAAATTGGTGATAGGTGATCGATTACTTATTTTTACGAATTGATTAGGTGTGGGTCTCACAGCGAAAGTTGTTCAGTATCACGAGTGGAATCCTACACCAATCTTGTTACAACTAAATATATATATAACTCAAAGGTGACTGACTGACATAGTGATCTATCAACGCACAGCCCAAAACACTGGACGGATCGGGCTGAAATTTGCCATGCAGGTAGATGTTATGACGTAGGCATCCGCTAAGAAAGGATTTTGGGAAATTCCCACGGGAACCGCAAAAATCGGGATCTGCGCGGGCGAAGCTGCAGGCATCCACTATTCTGTATAAATTCAATTAAATACATAAAAGTGTGACAGCGAAGTAGGCGAGCGGTAGCTAAGGTACATTATAAGATTAGATGCTAACGTATTAAATCTTTGTAGAGCTTCAGTCGCCTGCCAATAAGTGCCAAGTTGCCATTTAGAAGCACTGAATAATCACATTTGCGCAACGAATCGATAACAAAAAAGTTCTTTACATCTAATGAGGAAAAAACTTTATCAAATTAAAGTTTTTATTGTTATGTTCATTAAGTTTTTGCCGATTAAAATTTTAAATGCTACTTTAAAATGTTATCCTATCGCGCCTAGCTAACAAGATGTTTACTAGTCACGTTCTAAAAATGTTTCCTGTTTAATTAAAATAATAATACGTATTATGTATTAATTAACTGCATATTAGGTAGTAAGCAAGGCTGGTTGTCAAAACTGATTTTGTAGCTACCTAACCAATTGGCCCCCTTAACGACTCTGGAAAAGAAAGTTAAATCTCTTACACACGTGGTGGTGGTGGGTTAATTAATAGCGATAAATATTTTTGATGGCTTTCCTTGTGGCCTGCACCCTGTAACCGTTTATTCATTGTGAACTTTCTCCTATTGTCAATAAAGACTTAACCCCAGTGCACTCGTCCACGTTGACGCCAATGCACCTGCGCAAGGCGAAGCTGATGTTCTTCTGGGTGCGCTACCCCAGCTCCGCCGTGCTGAAGATGTACTTCCCCGACATCAAGTTCAACAAGAACAACACGGCCCAGCTGGTCAAATGGTTCTCCAACTTTAGGTGAGTGCAATATGTTCTGGTACTTATAAAATGACTTTTAATTTTTTTAATAAAAGTTGCCGATTTTTTTGCCATTAAATGTTATATTTTGAAATTGGTACGCCTCACTATTATTATTTATTTATTTTTTACATGCAGATTAAGATGCTCTATGAACTTAGTAACCAAAATCCTACATAAGTTAACATAATAAGTATAATTTATTATTAATTTAATATTATGTAAATTTTTGTGATTGTGTTAGAACTGTTCAATTCTTAGTAACGACAATTTTATAACCACAATACGGTTAAGTTTCGGTATTTGTTTTAGGGAAATCCTCTGAGATGCTTTGAATTATCGGAACATACGTACTGCAGGTACCTACTCGTAGGTACCTATTCTAAAAACTAATCGTGCGATGTCAACGTCCTTCAATATAAATCTTCTATCCGTGGGTTCTATTATAATAATAAAACCAGTATCGTTTGTGGTCGAAATTCGACCATTGTGTAGCATCAGTACGGTACAGTAACTATCGAATTTTGAATAACGTTAGTTTAAATTCCCTTCTTGAAAGTAAGTTTTAAAAAAACGTACGACTATTTTCGATTTTCTCATATTAGATAGATAGTCCGCTACCTCCTGTCCGGGAGGTTGTGATTCGAATCCTGCCACGTGCCAAAGTTTTTTCGAATTTCGATTTTATATGTACGAGTACGTTTATCCGACGCTCTTACGGTGAAGGAAAACATCGTGAGGAAACCTGCACACCTGTTGTGTGTGAGTGAAGTCGACCAACCCGCATTGGGTCCGTGTGGTCGACTAAGGCCCGACCGCCCTAATTTCAGGGTAGGCAGGTAGGAAAGTATATGAACTAGTGGTCTCCCGCGTCTTCGTTCCCGCTTTAAAAAATCTTGACAACAGCACCACCTACCGAGTCCAACTATAGCTAAGAACCATCCAGGTGACCCCATAAGCACCAAAAAAGCATCAGAATCAGTCAAGCTGTTTAGGAAGAGAAGTATTACTAACACATGCGCATCGGATTTTTATATACAAAGATAGGTAGTTATTAATGTTATATTTATAAACGACTTGAACAAAGAATTTAACTTAAATAAAACTTTCCAAAGATATTGCACAGAAAAGTTAAGTACTTACTTACCAAAATATTGCACAGAAAAAATAAGTAACTAAATATTGCCCCAGAAAATTTGAGTACCTACCTAATATTAAGTACCTAAATATTGCACGAAAAAGTTGAATACCTAAATATTGCACAAAACACTTAAGTACCTAAATATTGCACGAAAAAGTTAAATACCTAAATATTGCACAGAAAAGTTAAGTACTTACCTACCTACCTAAATAGTCACCCCCTCTTGTTTATTCCACGCTTCATTAGCAATCCGGACGTCTTCCAGTTAGTTGAGTAATCAAATAATAATATCTGTAAAGGGTTGGGAATTCACTATTTCCTAATTATGGAACCGTTTAGTTAGGGCAACGCAGTTACATGTAAAGCGTGACTGGGGGGCGTTATTTAGGACCAACTTAATAGAAAGTCGCTCCTTCATAGCGTTGTTAAATATTATTATTTGATTTAATCAAAATTTAAATAATTAAATAAAAAATAATTATCAAATACCAAGTACTTGCTGTATTTAGATTTTGTAATATTTTTTTTATTTATCTTATAGAACTTGTTATTACAAATATTCATTTATGTTCAAAACATAACACAGATAAATTAAATTTTTATATTTCAAAAATGTTTCGTACAGCAAAAACCTCAAAAAAAAATTATCTGGCGCTCTGTGGCATAGTACCATTGATGTAATATTATTTTTTATCAGTTAAGTAGTTCATTTTTATCTTGGAGCTAGATAACTTAAGTTTCTGGTTCCGTATGCCTTGGTTGGTAAATCCGAAATATTTTGTTAGTTTAAGTGAGCAATAAAATATCAAATATAATTATTGCTTTATATAACTGGTTTCTCGAAAAAGGGCCCCCCTAATACATAAATAAAATTTTGTACGTAGATGCCTAGATACCAATTTTTTTTAATATTAATGTTTTACTTTTAAAGTCTATCAAGATATGTTTCATTCCTGAGAAAATCCTTTTTCACACAAGAAATATTTTTTTAGTTTACATGCTTAGGAGACTTTGAACAGCCCTAGGCCGCCCGATTCTACTATGTAGATAATAATTTATATAAGACAAGTCTTACCAGTTACCGTATTACTGAATAAATTAAAGACCGACGAAATTAATGATGTAAACTCGAGTGTAACTGAATAATTTCGTCTGTTCGTACTTTGTATGTATGGAGTTGTAATCCAATCTCTTTGGATGTACTGTTTGTACCTGGCCATAACTAGTATCTCATCTTCGACCTGGCTGCTTAGGATACCATTAAAAGGTGACATTTGAAAAAAGAAACAAATATTTTGAGCAGATTATTTAGGCAAGTAATATAGTAAGTAGTATAGCTCGGATTAGCAGTGAAATTACATTATAAACTGTGGCACACAAAGCTGCTTGCCGAACGTGACTTGTGCTGTGACACATATTAAGTATTCCTACTAAATTAAATTATACTAGGCACATAATTTTAATATTGCTTGAGAAAAGTACGAGTGTAGTGAGCATTTGATAAAATATCACAATTAATAAAATATTATTTTCCCGTTGGTAACTTCCAAGTCGTAAGTGCTACCGCAAGAACACCGTTTTAGAAGGAAAACAAGAACAATCAATTTAATGACGTTGAAAACCAAAAACAATACAATACAATATTCTTTATTGCATCACAACACAAAAAAAGAAATTGACAATATAGAAGAACTCCCCGTGAGTGACATAGAGACTCTTTTCAAATAAAACATTGTACCTAGAAGTTTTTGGTCAACGACAAACTTACCTGGCACTCCAAATTAGACAGCCATAGAAACAGACATACGTATATACAAAGTGGCGGTCATAGGGGCTCAACACCGCCTCCCCCCCCCCCCCCCCCCCTCCCAATCGAACACTTCAAGACAATTTACGGACATCTACATAAATGACTTCATATTACTGTTAATAACGACCCCCTCACAAAATCTTTGCCTGTAATACATACATACATACACCGGTAAAACATTACCGTCCTATTCAGGTAATCGGGTAAAAACTCCGTAATATAGCCCATTTAGTTTTCTTAGACCCGCTCATGATTGATGTGTCAGGGCGTTATTTATTTTAAACCAATAAATCTGCTCACTAAACTCTGTCCTAGCAAACACTCCATTACAGCTAGACTAACGGAATGTATAATACAAAAATTACATTAAATAACACATTAAGAAAGCACTTACACAATCATAGAGGGTGACACTAACTACCCTCTAATTCCCCGAGTCTAGCTAGGAAAATAAACAGGAAACGATATCAGGTACGAGTACTATAGGAACACAGCCCTATGAATAGCTCAAAGAATAGGTACCTAGTGTTTTTCACAGAGGTAACACAGGCTTTATTTATTTATTTAATTTCTTTTTAGGGTAGCGTACCAGGTGACGGGACCCTATTACTAAGCCTACGCTCTCTGTCCATCTGGCCGACTTTTGTGTCTTTGGGGCCGTCCATTAATTACGTGAGACGTTTAAAGGGGGGGGGGTCACTTGCAGGAGGTGGGGGGAGGGTTCAAGGCAAATACCAAACGTAGGATGTGTCAAATTTCAGCCAGATAGCTTCAGTGGCAGTGGGTGAAATATTAATTGCAAAATTCCAGGACATACATACAACAAGTTCAGTTTAACTTCAGTTAAATAAAGGATTTTAAATTAAAGACAACATTAAAAAACTATGCTCTTAGTAGTCTTAAATAAAAATAGTTAAGTAAACAATAACGATAAAAATACGCACTTTAAAAATCTCACGTGAAAATAAGGGGAGTGGAAGAGGGTCGAGCCAAATCTCATGACATGACATGTTGACCTCAGAATACAGAACAAACCAGATCACGCGTACAGTGAGAATGGTATGACGCGCGCTGAAGCCGAAAACTCACCGCTTGACTGAAATATTGCTATTTTAGGTCCGATTTTAAAACTATTTGAGTTAATTAAGTTAGAAAAAACCACTGCTTGCATACCTACTTGCAAAAATAAATCACCAGCATGCTGGACTTAGAAGGGCCAAAACGTCAAAACTACACCGATTTAAGAGTAGTTTCATACAAGCACGAGTTGCCTCCTATTAGCGTCGGTGGCTCAACCGGTAACGACTCGGTCCTTCTAATCAGAAGTACCGGGTTCAAATCTGGACGGCCAATGTACCAATCAGTTTTTCAAATACATATACTTACCGATTGCTTTAACGGTGAACGAAAACATCGTGAGGAAACCTGCACACGCCTGCGAAGAAACTCGAAGGTTGTGTGTGAAGTCGACCAATCCGCACTTGGCCTGATCGCCCTAAATCAGGGTAGGCTCGAGCCCCTCGGTGGGGACGTATATTATGAGCTGATATAATAAGCGTGTTCTAGTTTTTTCTGTATATATTCTGAGATGTTGACATCACATTTTATTTTCATTGTTTCGAAATGAAAATGATTACCTACGAAAATGCACCACCTATAGCTATAAGTCATACCTGAAATGTTATATTTCGCCATGACATTATAATGAGTATGTATAATGTCGAAGAGGGCTTTCAGTATCGATTTCTGCTTGAGTAATTATATTATCTGAAAGCCTAACGATAAGAAGCACCTGCCTTTGATACTGTATCAGAAAAACGTGATATGATAACCCCCTTCTGCCCCTGGCCCCTTAGTCTATGCTAATATGAATATCAGTACCTATTCTGAAACTTGTGTAGGTAACTATACTAATAAACAAGGAAAAAATGCGTCGGTGGCTCAACGGTAACGACACGGTTCTCCTAACCAGAGGCTCCGGGTTCAAATCCGGACGGCCAATGTACCAATGAGTTTTTAGAATCTTACGTACATATACTTACATAAAGTTACCGTGACAAAACCTGCACATCTGATTTCAGATGTGTATGAAGGTCGCGTTGCACACGTCCGAAGGTGTAAATCTAAATGCCCTACACGTGATCGCGGGTGATGCCTAGTGCAACACCAGGCAACCGCCGTCTATCCCTTGGATAGCACAGTTAAATGTGCCACACGATAAGAAAGAAAAGAACAAGGGAAAAAATATTGGCGTTGGTTCCTAATAAGTTCTTTCCCTTCTGTGGATTCTAAAATTATAGGTAGACTAGTTGTTCCCCGCGGCTTCACCCGTTTCTATGACTCTTCGAGGGTGCGCAGTGCGCGAGCCGCAAACGGCTAAAAAGTAGCCTTTGTGTTTATCCAGGTCCTAAACTGTCTTAAAGATAAATCTTGGAAATGACGGCCAAGTGTGGAGTGTAGGCGCCGTTGTATCGTCGCAGGCGCTTCAGAATAGGGCTGCCCTGCTTTTATCGATAAAAACAACTTTTATTAAAGCTGTCGCTATCTCAAGCTAGTATTGTTGTTATCAACGATAACACTGAGTATTAGAAAGCATAGATAAGTCTGTTTGCACAATAAATATGGTGAGTGTGCGGCAAACTTGTTTTTTTAACGAAAAATATATGAATACAAATTAAGAATAATTTTAAGCTACTCCTCACAAATTCCTGTATTCGTCATATTATCTAAAGTAGCAACCGCCAATAGGGCTTGCAATTTTCGATTAAAAAACACTGTTATTACCAGTTACGTAGGCAAACTTGAAGTTTATACTAAATGGGGACCAATTGCCAGCTATTGCTTTCTCAAGATAGATTAAAGATTTAAATAAATGATAAATTTAAAATTTATGTGAAAGTTCCCAGCATCGCCACAATGCTACATATTGGCACCTTTGCACAGTGAAACTAGAGTGAAGAAAAAAACTGAGTAGGTATAGTGTATTTCAAAAGGCCGCTTAAATATTTTTTCTTTCTTTTTGACTAAAAGTGGCCACTTTTAGATAGCTTGTTGCTAATATTTCACACTTAAAAAATAACAAATAAACAATGATTGTGGCCTCCCTTCTATATAATTAATCATTCTTATGGACTTTATTGAAATTATTATGTTGCGCATAATAATTTCAATAAAGTCCATAAGAATGATTAATTCGTTTAGTTATGTTTAAATTTACTACGATAAAAACTAATTACAAACATCGATATGTGTCTACTCAATATATTCGCAAAGTTTGGATTCAATCCAGCATGTATTTTTTGTATTAAAGCGGAACTACGTTTGTAGAGCCTACTGGGCACCCTTAAGCTCAAGTATCGAATCAATAAAATAATTAGACAAGAAAAGATTAACATTACAGCCCTCATTGTTAGGACTGAAATGGAACGTGGCCTTGGCATTTGAAATACACACCTTTCGTAAAAGGTGCCGCCGGTCCCACACACGGCGCTTAGCAAAGACGCAAGAGCTGAGCCGAGAGCTCTCGCTGGCAGTGCCATTCAGTGCCATTCAGATGCCAACAAGTGGCCAGTACGGTACAGGCAGGCTTTACGTCTTCGCTCGCATGTGATTTGATTACCGCTCACACACTATGTTAGACTTGTTGCGTTTAAAATGTCGGTAAGATAACATAAGCGCGTATTTTTTAATTAAGAGTTATTAAGACAATAAACCCAGTAACAAGCTTTTTAACATGGACTGAGTCTTATTTTTAAATGAAAAAAAAACTATTTATCGTCACCTCTATGTGTCATAATTTACGACAAATAGAGGTGACAAGTAACTTTTTTTTACTTAAAAAAAGACTTACTCCATATTGGAAACTTTGTTACGCTGGAATAGTTTAGGAGTCTATTTTCTTCGAAAAAATGTCCGTAGTAATAATTGAAAATGCAAAACTCGTTAAAATATCCGTAGTATAATTGAAAACGCACAACTCGTTAAAATGTACGTAGTAATAATTGAAAACGCACAACTCGTTAGAATGTACGTAGTAATAATTGAAAACGCACAACTCGTTAAAATGTACGTAGTAATAATTGAAAACGCACAACTCGTTAAAATGTACGTAGTAATAATTGAAAACGCACAACTCGTTAAAATGTACGTATAATTGAAAACGCACAACTCGTTAAATGTACGTAGTAATAATTGAAAACGCACAACTCGTTAAAATGTACGTAGTAATAATTGAAAATGCACAACTCGTTAAAATGTACGTAGTAGTATTGAAAACGCACAACTCGTTAAAATGTACGTAGTAATAATTGAAAATGCACAACTCGTTAAAATATTCGTAGTAATAATTGAAAATGAAAAACTCGTTAAAATATCCGTAGTAGAATTGAAAACGCACAACTCGTTAAAATGTACGTAGTAATAATTGAAAACGCACAACTCGTTAAAATGTACGTAGTAATAATTGAAAACGCACAACTCGTTAAAATGACGTAGTAATAATTGAAAACGCATAACTCATTGAAATGTCCGTACTTATAATTGAAAACGCATAACTTGTTAAAATGTCCGTAGTAATAACTGATAACGCATAACTCGTTAGAATGTCCGTAGTAATAAATGAAAACGCATAACTCGTTAAAATGTCCGTAGTCATAATTGAAAACGCATAACTCGTTAAAATGTCCGTAGTAATAATTAAAATGGCATAACTCGTTAAAAATGTCCGTAGCAATAATTGAAAACGCAGAACTGGTTAAAAACCGACTTCAATCCCAAGGACTAAGTACAAATTGGCAACTTATTTGTTTTTATTTATTTTCTACAAAATAAAAATATAATTATGGAAACCACCTTTGAGGCATTAACTTACATTCAAAATCGAATATACATACAAAAAAATATGTAATCAAATTGAGAACCTCCTTCTTTTTTTGATGTCGGGTGAAAGTGAAACGTTGGCACTCTCTGTAGATATTTTACATAAAGAAATATAGCAACAATACTAACACTAATAGGTAACAACCCCAAGCAAACTTTAAAACCCGACAGCTGTTTTCCTTGAAATATGCCTTGCGATGTCCATTAGTATACTGCCCCCTTAATGGTCGCATTGTGGACAACGGAAAGCGCTCATTTCCTTCCCGATAACATCTCTGAAAGGCGCCTGAAAGGGTCACTCGCGACGCAATCGCACGGAAGGCAATTACGGGAAGCAACTCTCGCTTGGCCGTGAATAATAAATAGCATTTTAAATTTACGGAAAACATCGACTAGTGAACATTTTCAATTAGGTAGGTATTTCATTGTTTTAGGGTCTTGTAAACCCAAAGAGCGGTCAACGGGACCATAGTACCACACCCTGGACACTTCATACAACGGGCCAGAAATGACATTTCAAAAAAGGAATGACGGAACAAACAATTAGGCGGCGAAATCCTATACGTTCGACAACCAAACTACAACCAATCTGTATCAATCTGGGTGACGAGGGGTGAGGTCGCAATCTAGAGAGCGGCAGGGTGTATCCATACTGTATGTTAGTACTAATATAAATAGGTACTTTGCTATTACTAAGCCTCCTGTCCGTCTGGTAGCGGGCTGTATTTTGATGAACCGTAATCGGAGATAGTTGAAATTTTCACAGTCTATATTTCTATTGCCGCTATAATAGTAAAAACATAAAAAAATTAAATCCTCCCTAATACAAGAAAAGTGTTTTTTTTTTAAACATGAAGAAACTGTTGGTCCCGTTAACTGGGGCTTCTACTCATCATACTGAAAAACAATAGTTATTTGTTATACAAGAGTGCAAAGTTGCTTTGAACCGCGTGCTCAATTTGATGACCGAGCAAGCGAAGGTAAATTTAAAGGAGGCTAAATTTAAAACTAGAATCCTTAGCGTTAGCGAGGGAATCAAAAGAACATGAGGTGAAAAATCTTTACACTCGAGTGCAACACGTAACTTTTCATTCCACCTCAGCGAGGAAATGACTAAATGGAAAGAAAAAAAAACATTGGCGCATTACAAACAGTTTCAGTCAATCCTGTTGGAGTCAAATAAACTTCCTCGTCACTATAATCACTCATTTTAGGTTTTTCACTTGTTTTCAAGTTTCTTGTTTTTAAGTTTTAATCTAAGGTTTTAACAATATGACGTGAAAAGAAAATGGCGCGCGCAAAGCAAATAAAAAAAAAGTACATCAAGACGGTTCCGAGTCTGAGTTTTTAACAAATTAAAATAGGTTGTATGATTAATTCGGCACCATGGAGGTAGAAGTAAATAGGTATAATAATGTTTTGAATTCACGATGTTCTAAATTCAATTTACTTTTCTCCTCTAGCGAAGAAAAACGGCTTTTGCACTCAGATATTTACATTATCCTCTAGCGAATAAAAACGGTTTTTGCACTCAGATATCGAAAAGCAAAAATACAATTTCCGAGATGAGGGGATGAAAAAGTTCTATGACTTCGTAGAAAATGCAAAAAGAAAACTCTTCATACAAATCGTTCAGTTGATCGACCAATTTTGTGCATTTTAGTATGAAGTGTCATTTTTTTTGAGAATTGACTATGCGTTCCTTGGGGATATTTGTTCAGTACGATGAGTAGTGCGTCCTTCACCAACTTTTGTACATCCTGTACTGTTGTTTTATGAGGATGTTTTGATACGGAACCGTTAGTGCGCTAGTGCTACTCGCACTTGATCTGTTTTTTAACAAATTGAGTATTGTAGATAGTTATCAATAAACACCAGGAGTGTGTGACAATAGGGTAGTTGCTTGGATGTGAACTCATCATATCAGCCGACGGACGTCCACTGCTGGACATAGGCCTCCCCCAAGGATTTCCACGACCACCGGTTCTGCGCTGCCCGCATCCAGCGGCCTCCCGCGACGTTCACAAGGTCGTCCGTCCACCGCGTGGGTGGCCTGCCCACGCTACCTTTTTCCGGTGCGCGGTCGCCGCTTGAGAACTTTACTACCCCAACGGCCATCTGTTCTACGAGCTATGTTCCCCGCCCACTGCCACTCAAGTTTAGCAATTATGTCGGTTGCTATGTGAACTATTATGCACTAAATCCTTCCACCAAATGTCAAAAAACTCGCTTTGTTTTCCATAACCTCATAAATAGTAAAATTGAATTACTTAATTATAGATTTATTTAACTTGCAATGCCTGTGTAAGTTGTCCGCTTCAAAATTTGTAAGTTAAATTTGACCCACTTTCGGGTTTCCGATTGAGCTGAAACTTTGCTACACGTTTAGTTTGGATGACAATGCATGGTTATCTAAGTGACGTCATTCTTAATCCAATATGGCGGACTCCCAAAGATGGTGGACCAGTTATTTTTTATGCACCCATCAATATCAATTGAAATGGTTTGCTGTAAAAGCCTGTACTTAAAAATTAAAGTTTTTCAAAAATTGATCTAAAAAAGTTTCGTTTATCACAGATGATAAAAAGTTACTCAACAGATGATAAAAACTAATATCTGGCTAAGTGACCTTAAGGGAAAAAACATCTTTTTTTGGACAAATTTGTCAAAAAAAAGATGTTTTTGCCCATAAGGTCACTTAGCGAGATATTATGTAGAACAGATGATAATAAGTAACTCAACAAATGATAAAAAGTAACTCAACAGATGATAAAAAGTAACTCAAATGCCTGAGTAGTGTCAAGTAGCCGCTAATAGGATAGAAAAAAGATAAGTCGAACAGTCTACTTCACTGTTACTTAAGTTCGTCTATATTGGGTACCTATACCTACCTAGATGATAAACGTCTCCGACAAGAAAGCAGAATAAAGATTCCTTTGCCGCACTCTTTCCTAACCACAGAGCCCCGTCTACAAACAAGTACGTAGGTATTTATAGTAAAAGACTGCAGGCGACACAAGCGGCTTGCTCAAAGTCGCAAAGACAAATTCTTTGGAACGCGCTCAAAGAAAAGCAAACCGCACACAAAGAGTTCGCCTTGAATTAGCCGACGATAGCGCTAATTAGGAACGGTGACTCGTTTAACTTATTTGGCTTAATTAAGCCTTCCAGAAGTGGTCCGCGGTCGCCACTAGCGGTGGCTAGTGCAGCGGTTCCTAAACTATAGTTTCAAAATGCTAATCTCCAAAGTAGCATCGTAATAATTGACCGATGAACACGTTAAAAATCAACTACAATCGCAAAAAAAGTATAACAATTTTGATCATTTTACTGCTTTGGTTCTCAAAAATTCATCATATCAGCTTATATACGTCCCCACCGAAGGGCTCGAGCCTACCCTAAATTAAGGCGATCGGGCCTTAGTCGACCACGCAGGCCCAGTGCGGGTTGGTCAACTTCACACACAACCTTCGAGTTTCTTCGCAGGCGTGTGCAGGTTTCCTCACGATTGTTTCCTTCACCGTAAGAGCGTCGAATAAACGTACATATGAAATTGAAGAAAAGAAAAGAAGAACTTAGAAAGGTGATGCTAAGTGCAACACCAGGCAACCGCT
This sequence comes from Coleophora flavipennella, assembly GCA_947284805.1. Taxonomy (NCBI): domain Eukaryota; kingdom Metazoa; phylum Arthropoda; class Insecta; order Lepidoptera; family Coleophoridae; genus Coleophora; species Coleophora flavipennella. The sequence continues at coordinate 749,036 of OX369294.1, read as the reverse complement.
TTGGATAGATCGGTAAATTGTGCCACAGAGAAGGAGAAAAAGAGAGAAATACGGTTAATGGTTCCATGGTAACACCACACCAAAATACACAATATTTGTAACAGCTAAGGTTAGGTTAATAGGAGAAAGACGAGACAGAGAGAAAGATATATGTAGACGAGCGAAAAATCAAACCATTCCTATTTCGAATTTAGATGAATACAACCGATAGAAGCAAACAGCAACGCAAATGTGTTCTATATCTTTCTATATTATATACTAGCTGTCCTGGCGAACTTCGTACCGCCTCACACTACACTACCAATTGTGACAAAAATAATGGGAACTGGGGATAAAAACCCTTACGGAGTTTGCCACATATGATACGTAAGATTTAGAGGTTCGGGCCTAAACGGAGTTTTAAGGAAAAAAAGGTTATGGGGTAAATTAGAATATATGTATTTTCATGATTATTTTAAAAGTAAGGAACAATAAACAATAGGAGTATAAAAAAAGGTGCGATTTCATTGGTTGACCGTGTAGACAATTAAAAAAACAATGACCTAATATATTTATGGAGAATTTACGGAAATAAATTTAAGGTTACAATTTTATTTGTATATAAAATGGTTATTTTATAGTATGCCGGCAGGCAACGATCGTCACCGTCCCTTTGGTACTTAAATAAGTTACTAAGTTTAAAATTTCAGTTTGATCTGAATTACCCTATCTTTTAACAAAATATGTATCAGATACAAAACACATCTTAAAATTTAAAATAAATAACTAAAGGTTAGAAACTGGAAACAGGAAATCTTCTAGGTCGGCAGAAAGGTCAGAGAGTCAGAGAGTCGCTTGGGATAAAAGATAAAATAAATTCACTTCCCTTATGGCGAGCAGCTGGGCGGGCAGTAGAAAGGACTGGCTGGTGATCAGCACTGCTCCGTCCCAGGATTAATCCTTTATCCGGTAAAACTTCGGGGACGTCAAACCTCGCAGGGGCTGGATGAAACCCTACGGAGATATAAAAATGTAGTCCGCCGCAGTACCAAAAATACACGCAAAGCGGTTTCCTTATACAAATTACTTACCACAGAATAAAATGGTGGGCCTCAACAACAACTTATAACACAATTTGTACAAAAAAATTAAATACACATCAGTTTCGACGGGACCACGATCAACCTTTTGTTTTTCTCTTGTCAAAAAATAACAACTATTTTCAAATTCAAATACCATAGAGCAACGACATCAAAAAAGAATTTAATTATGAAACGCGACAAAAGAGAACGGCTCGAAACGATAGTTAGCGTTTCAAAATACCCACAAACTCACAAAATAAAGGCGAGAAGTCCAAAAAATTTTGAAATTTGGACAACCCTATAGACGTTGGACAGCCCTGAAGAAGAAAAAAATAAAAACTCTCTAAGTAACTAGTTAACTACGAACGTTTACTTGAAGCTGGTAGAAATTGACATTTATACACGAAGCTACACATACAAACTGCAAAAACTCCATCTAAAAGTGAACAAACTTAATAACCCCAACAACACACTAGTGTTAAGGGATCGCTGTGTATTGAGCCTAAAACTAGACACTTAAGAAAACAGAAGAAATCAAACAACTACTAAAACATTAAAGACCAATAGGGTTGACAAAAACTGAAAAAAAAAACTTGCAAAGCATTGTCGGTTACCCCAGCAAAATATGGACAAAAACGGTAAAGGCGGATGCGTGAAAATCCGACTCACGGATAAAATTAACACCGGAAGTCTGAAACGCGATACGCAAGAGTCTAAAGGGACAACTCTACCGAAAAATAGGCCATTTGAGGTAAGACAAGGGCAAGATTAATGAAAGAAATTTGAAAAATGGAAAATTGTTATAAGACCTCAAGAAATCTAAACAATACTGCGGAATACAGAAACGTTGTCACATAAAAGTGAACAGGGTACGCCAAAAATTTAAGAAGTACCTCGCAAAGCAACGCGTAAAAATATTCCAAACAGTAACCCTTAAAGATTCTTCCCTTAAAACAACGTTAAATAATCGTGAACTAAAAGTAAGTCTGTCCCGACTTTCGATTGAAAGAAATCTAGAGTCTGGCCATCGACTACTTAAATTAAAAATTCTCTTGGAATCGTAAGGGAATACACAGGCAAAAACAACTCAACAACACGTAAGCAATTATCCGAAAGAGGTATAATGGCATTAAGCCGGGAAAAAACGACCCGTGTGAAGAGAAGCAAAAAAATACCGTGCATACAAACAAAAAAACCTTATGTTTCAAAGAAAACTGCACGATTAAATTAAGTAAGGGTCTTGAGGTATTAAAACTTGAACCATAATATCCGGAAAACGGATACACCCACGAACGACAAAAAAACGGGTTCGTTAGGGAAAGATTAAAGGCAGAAAAGGGGTAAAAAACATTAGTTCGGGCGCCATAAATATGTGACAAAAATAATTGGAACTGGGGATAAAAACCCTTACGGAGTTTGCCACATATGATACGTAAGATTTAGAGGTTCGGGCCTAAACGGAGTTTTAAGGAAAAAAAGGTTATGGGGTAAATTAGAATATATGTATTTTCATGATTATTTTAAAAGTAAGGAACAATAAACAATAGGAGTATAAAAAAGGTGCGATTTCATTGGTTGACCGTGTAGACAATTAAAAAAACAATGACCTAATATATTTATGGAGAATTTACGGAAATAAATTTAAGGTTACAATTTTATTTGTATATAAAATGGTTATTTTATAGTATGCCGGCAGGCAACGATCGTCACCGTCCCTTTGGTACTTAAATAAGTTACTAAGTTTAAAATTTCAGTTTGATCTGAATTACCCTATCTTTTAACAAAATATGTATCAGATACAAAACACATCTTAAAATTTAAAATAAATAACTAAAGGTTAGAAACTGGAAACAGGAAATCTTCTAGGTCGGCAGAAAGGTCAGAGAGTCAGAGAGTCGCTTGGGATAAAAGATAAAATAAATTCACTTCCCTTATGGCGAGCAGCTGGGCGGGCAGTAGAAAGGACTGGCTGGTGATCAGCACTGCTCCGTCCCAGGATTAATCCTTTATCCGGTAAAACTTCGGGGACGTCAAACCTCGCAGGGGCTGGATGAAACCCTACGGAGATATAAAAATGTAGTCCGCCGCAGTACCAAAAATACACGCAAAGCGGTTTCCTTATACAAATTACTTACCACAGAATAAAATGGTGGGCCTCAACAACAACTTATAACACAATTTGTACAAAAAATTTAAATACACATCAGTTTCGACGGGACCACGATCAACCTTTTGTTTTTCTCTTGTCAAAAAATAACAACTATTTTCAAATTCAAATACCATAGAGCAACGACATCAAAAAAGAATTTAATTATGAAACGCGACAAAAGAGAACGGCTCGAAACGATAGTTAGCGTTTCACAATACACTACCACTACACTACACTGCTTTTTGTAGATATTGTAGGAATTTTTAGGTCATTTTTTACACCTTGGTTTACATAATTTGAGGTACAGTAAGGATCCCTAATTTTTTGAAAATATAATATATCCTATAGCAACCGCGAATAGTGTAGCTTCCCAACGGTGAAAGAATTCTTCAAATCGGTCCTGTAGTTTCGGAGCCTATTCAATTCAAACAAACAATCAAATCTTTCCTCTTTATAATATTAGTGTAGATTACATCGACGATGTCATTAGAAGGGGTCTCTGTTTTAAAATTAATTATTTTCACGTTTAAAAATGGGGTAACGCTCAGGTAACGCTGGCAAAGTTTAGAAAACACTGACCTAGCAAGGTGCAATTGTTAGAACATGCCACTCCAATTAATCTTTTTACACATCCAACTAGTCGCGAGGGCGGGGCGGGGCACTTAGATGGCAGGCTTAAAGCCGCGCCCGCACGCGGGCGACTTTTCAGTTTCCTGGCGGATATATGTTGTTGGCATGTTTGGAGTACTGGCAACTCTTTTCAGATTAATGACTGAGTGAACCCACCTACCTAGATGTGTAAAACTAATTAAACTGTCGTCTTTATTATACAAGTAGCAACAAAATTATTGAACGATGTTAAAGGGGTTTGAAAATTTTTGCATGGAGACTGGCATACTGGGGTCCGTCATATTTTTTTTTCCAAAATGACGTCGCACATTGGGACCTATATATTTGGATAGGGGATATACAGACAAACAAAACATCTCATGTAACATAGTGTCCTAAAACGTTACGTTACAGAGATAATTGAAAATATTCCATAATTGGTAAGCCCGCTTCAATCTTCGGCAACATCGTTACTTACCACCAGGTGAGATGTTGTCAAGGGTTTACCAATACTGATAAAAAAAAAAAAAAAAATTTGACTATTTTTAACTTCTATAGTTATTATCTCAGAAACGAGACACTTTAGGCCAAAATTTTATATGACATTTTTTGTTCTTCTATAGGTCCTCTATCCAATAACACAGGTTAGATTGTGCGACGCCATTTTGAACAAAAATCCAAATTTAGAATTCCTTGACGTGGTGTCGATTTGGTGTAAGGGACTAAACTAAACTATTCTGTCCTTGTCTTTTCCATACAGAAAGAAAAATACAGAATGCGTAATTTTAGTTTAGTCCTGTTAAATCGTGTTACATTTAATCGACACCAATGTTTGTATTTCCATAATATCTTTAATTTAAAGATTTTTATTACCTTTTCAACAATAACAATCATAACGTTAAATAATTACAAAAACATTAAATACAAAATTAAAAATTTTCAATATTCTTACGGGTCTGACTTAACTCGCGGAAAATTAAATTTTCTACTTAAATAAATCTCTCGTCTACTAAAGCTCTTACTAAGTTTAAAAACTAAATGTTGCCAGCCTACTTCGTCGCAATTTTACCATGCCTTTTGAACTCCCCAGATGGCGGCACCCTGGTTGATGTTTAATATTTATTTTACCATAAATATGTACGGTAATTCATATAAAGTTAAAGTCGGAACTACTTAATTAAAACGTCACATATTAAATGTTTAAATAAATACCTACATACCTACTTGCTTAAATTATGACGTCACATCATCATCATCATCATATCAGCTCATATAAGTACCTCCCGAGGCTCAGCCTACCCTGAATTAGGGCGACCGGGCCTTAGTCGACCACGCGGGTTCAGTGCGGTTTGGTCGACTTCACACACGAGTTTCTTCACAAGCATGTGCATGTTTCCTCGCGGTGTTTTCCTTCGCCATAAGAGCGTTGGATACATATGAAATTGAAATTCGAAAACACATTGATACGTGGCAGGTAGAGGCTCCAGCCGTTACGCCACCGACGCTCTTGACGTCATATAATAAACGTTTAACGAAATACCTCCATACTAGCTTAAATTGTGACGTCACATAATAAATGTTTGACTAAATACCTACATACTAGCTTAAATTGTGACGTCACATAACAAATGTTTGACTAAATACCTCCATACTAGCTTAAATTGTAACGTCACATAATTATTGTTTGACTAAATACCTCCATACTAGCTTAAATTGTGACGTCACATAACAAATGTTTGACTAAATACCTCCATACTAGCTTAAATTGTAACGTCACATAATTATTGTTTGACTAAATACCTACATACTAGCTTAAATTGTGACGCCACATAATAAATTTTTGACTAAATACCTACATACAAGCTTAAATTGTGTCGTCACATAATTATTGTTTGACTAAATACCTCCATACTAGCTTAAATTGTGACGTCACATAATTATTGTTTGACTAAATACCCAAATATTAGCTTAAATTTTGCTTTCCACATACTTATGAGTAGGTATGTAAGTACTTTACTATTGTTCTTCCTTATTTGTTTGTTTACTTTTCCTTTATTTACAAATACGTACATAAAGAATGGTATCAATATTATATGTATTTTTCGGGTTTTTCAGGGTTCCGCACCCCAAAAGAAAAAAAGGAACCCTAGGAGGATAATTGTCTGTCTGCCTGTCGAGAACCTCTTTCTTAGGAACCTCTTTCTTAGGAACTTGTTGAGTTAACAAGTTGAGATCAATATCAGATACTAAAGTCCATGGTCCCCTGAAGCTGTGTAAAAATCAAGCTATTAGGTCAAACCAATAAATAAGATGCGGCCATTTTTGTCATATATTGATATTCGCAAGTAAATCAAAACCTATAAAGGCACTACCCGTTGTCCTAGAATCATGAAATTTGGCAAAAAACAAGGCCTCACAATATAAGGAAGGAAAAAAATCCGAAAATTGGTGTAGTCATACGATATAAAAATATTAATACAATATCACAAACTTATATTTGCAGATGGAGAATTGAGCGTGATGTATTTCGATATTTCTAGGGTTTCGTACCCAAATGTGTTATATACAGAACCCTCAGTGTGCAAGTCCGACTCGAACTTGGCCGATTTAAAAAAACACTTCGTGGGGCGCCAAGCAGTCCTCCATATCACTGTAATACTTCACACCTCCAGTAATTAACAGAACCCTTTCGAGGAAGCTTATGAGTAGTTTTTCTTTTAAAAAGCTGCTAATTACTCAAGCACACAGTTTACGCGCGGCCCTTATTAGGTAGTTAATTTGTTCAGCCATAAGCATAAGAATTCTCGTAAAACGGAACGTAATTTTTTTGTAGGTAACTGTCTAAGTAGTAAATTCCGGCCTAACGTGTCTTCACATCCGAATTAAAGCTCACACGCACGCGACCAAGTAATAGGCGGGGGGCGCGGCGGAATATTTACATATCATTGCGATATACGCTCCATTATAAAATATTAGCCTTTCGCCGGACATCGTCGTTAATAATATAATTAAAACACGCGAAGGCGCGGTACTACTTATCGCTGTAATCAAGAAACGGCGTGACTAGGAACGTAACGCAACCTCCTTATGTGCGTGTGGTATATTGTCATGGAGCAGTGTTGCCAACTACGCCATAATTCCGGTAAATGATTTTTTAGGGTTTTGACCATTTATTATGGGGAAACTTTAACATTGTGAACCTACTAACACCGTATTTTGACCGAGCAGTTTGGCAACACTGCCATGGAGTTATGTCAGTCGAGATATTCCATAGTTTGATACGCCCTGTTCTATATAGATATTCCATAGTTTGGTACGTCCTGTTCTATCTAGATATTCCATAGTTTGGTACGTCCTGTTCTATCTAGATATTCCATAGTTTGTACGTCCTGTTCTATCTAGATATTAAATAGTTTGGTACGTCCTGTTCTATCTAGATATTCCATAGTGTGTACGTCCTGTTCTATCTAGATATTCCATAGTTTGGTACGTCCTGTTCTATCTAGATATTCCATAGTTTGGTACGTCCTGTTCTATCTAGATATTAAATAGTTTGGTACGTCCTGTTCTATCTAGATATTCCATAGTGTGTACGTCCTGTTCTATCTAGATATTCCATAGTTTGGTACGTCCTGTTCTATCTAGATATTCCATAGTTTGTACGTCCTGTTCTATCTAGATATTCCATAGTTTGGTACGTCCTGTTCTATCTAGATATTCCATAGTTTGGTACGTCGTGTTCTATCTAGATATTCCATAGTTTGTACGTCCTGTTCTATCTAGATATTCCATAGTTTGGTACGTCCTGTTCTATCTAGATATTCCATAGTTTGGTACGTCGTGTTCTATCTAGATATTCCATAGTTTGGTACGTCCTGTTCTATCTAGATATTCCATAGTTTGGTACGTCCTGTTCTATCTAGATATTCCATAGTGTGTACGTCCTGTTCTATCTAGATATTCCATAGTTTGGTACGTCCTGTTCTATCTAGATATTCCATAGTTTGGTACGTCGTGTTCTATCTAGATATTCCATAGTTTGGTACGTCCTGTTCTATCTAGATATTCCATAGTTTGGTACGTCCTGTTCTATCTAGATATTCCATAGTTTGGTACGTCCTGTTCTATCTAGATATTCCATAGTTTGGTACGTCGTGTTCTATCTAGATATTCCATAGTTTGGTACGTCCTGTTCTATATAGATATTCCATAGTGTGTACGTCCTGTTCTATCTAGATATTCCATAGTTTGGTACGTCCTGTTCTATCTAGATATTCCATAGTTTGTACGTCCTGTTCTATCTAGATATTCCATAGTTTGGTACGTCCTGTTCTATCTAGATATTCCATAGTTTGGTACGTCGTGTTCTATCTAGATATTCCATAGTTTGGTACGTCCTGTTCTATCTAGATATTCCATAGTTTGGTACGTCCTGTTCTATCTAGATATTCCATAGTTTGGTACGTCCTGTTCTATCTAGATATTCCATAGTTTGGTACGTTCTGTTTATGAAAGCGATTTTCAACCGCCTTCAAAAAAGTAGGAGGTTCTCGTCAATTCGACAGCATGTTTTTTTATATATATGTTACGCGATTTCTTCGGCGATTGTAGACCGATTTTGTAATTTTTTTAATGATAGGAAACTAGATACATTTAATCATAATCGGTTAAGTACTTTTTTACGTACGTTTTTAGTCGATTTTTTAACGTGCTTAAAGTGGTCAATTATTCCATATAGACATGTACTTAGTTAATTAACGGTAAGTATAAACCTTAATGATAAAGGAACTATAATTATGTTTGATGATAAGTATGTTGGAACAGAAAAGTAATTTACATGTAAACAATTTATTTCAAATTTGGACTTATTCAAACATATATGTTTTTCGATTCGTAAAATTACATATGTATGACTCGCAAAAACTGGAAAATGGCTCGCCCGATTGATTTTTTTTTGTTGTGTTCGTAATTTTCAGAACAATAAAGTTTGTATTTCACAAAAAAATAAACCAAAGATACACGATTCCGGTAAATAAACAAAAATAAAGCTTGATTATTTCTGGTCATCAAGGACAGTAATTAACGACACTTCGTGGTAAACCGCCAAATGTTATGAGCTGAGCGTATTTTGAGCTAATCAGTATAAAACGCCTAGTGAGTACGCACCTTAACGCCCCACGCGCACCCATCAGCTAATGGAAGCAGTATGTAATTAGAAAAGAGCCTTCTTCCGTCTAAGCCTTATCTTGTCTTCGATGGGGCGGTAAAACTGTTAATTACTCCGTGCGTGTGTCTTTCCGTCATCACCACTGACACCGAAAAACAAAGGTCTACTTTCATTATTATGGCAATAACCCGCCATAGCCAGGAATGGACATTAATGAATTGGTAAACTGAGACATCTATGGGCCTCATAAGAAGGCTCAAGGTCACCCAAAAGGCAATGGAGCGCGCTATGCTCGGAGTCGGAAACAGAAACGAGGAGACCCGTAGGAGAACTAGAGTAACCGACTTTGGTTATAGTGGGCGAGGCACTAGCTCGTACAACAGATGGCAGTTAGGGCAGTAAAGTTCTTGAGTGGCGATTGCGCACTGGAAGACAGCGTAGGAAGGCCTTGCACTCGGTGGACCAACGAGATGGTGAAGGTCGCGGAAAGCCGCTGGATGCAAGCAGCGCAGGACTGGTCGTTGTGGATATCCTAGGGGAAGGTCCTTTCCCAGTGGTGAACGTCTTTCAGCTGATATGATGATGATGATAAACCTTACCATTTTTTTTTAATTACTTGACTGCTTAAAATGTGTCCAAAGTCACGATGATGGTCAAGCATGTCAAGATGAATTTAACGATACCTTGTACTCCAAAACTCATCAGCAGCTAAAGTCTCAGCCAAAGAAACAGGCACACAATTGGAATTCCCTGCCGGCGTCTGTATTCCCTGATTCGAATAATTTAGGAATCTTCAAGTCGAGAGTGAATAGACACTATTTGAGCTTACGTGTTACATCCTCGGCTGCATCGGCACTTACCATCAGGTGAGGTGCAGCCAAACGCACTCAAATTTATAAACAAAACAACATACAAACATATGTGTATACACTCGAAAAAACATTATCCTCTTTTTTGAAGTGCGTGTACCTATCAGGCGAGTTCTGGCACGTGCGTGACGGCAGAGCACCTGAAATTGTCTTTGCCCTACTTAATACCTGAAAAAAAAAAACAGAAATTGCGTGTCGTTCCCGCCCAAAACTAGTGTGTGTCATTAGAAGAGCGTAAGGTTTTTTAACGTAGACACTAATGAAAGAATGACGCGCCCGCTCCTTCGAGACCGGGCGAAGGCGCGCCCGCGACCTCGCATGACAAACAACCCAAGTTGTGACTGTCATAATTATTATTATAACGAGTTCCATTTAAAGGTACGAATAAATTAATGTACTTACTTGTGCATACCTAGTTTAAGTAAAAAGTTTCGATGTTAGGCGATTTCTACGGCGATTACGGCGACCTATTATGACGATTCTTTTTTTGTAACGATAGATGATGATAACTTTTTGTAACCTCTATTCATCATATCAACTCATATATACGTCCCTACCGAGGGGCTCGAGCCTACTCTGAATTAGGGCCTTAGTCGAAAACGCGGGCCCAGTGCGGATTGGTCAACTTCACACACAACCTTCGAGTTTCTTTGCAGGCGTGTGCTGGATTCCCCGCGATGTTTTTCCTTCACCGTATAAGTGCGTCAGATAAACGTACATACTCGTTATTCTTAATTATTAATGGCAGGATTAGAATTGGAGGTAACAACAGCCATTTCCATTACGCCACCGGCAACCTCCAGTATGGCCCCATATTTTATCAAAAGCGCACTTTTTTAGAAAATTTAAAAAAAAATGTAGCAGAATTGTAGGTACTTGGTCGCCAGTTATCATATCAAACCCAATAGTTTTAAAATAGTCTCTCGACGTTAGAATGAATTACCGCAACTGAAAAGGAAAATTGTAATTCAAATATGTATTTTTGTCCCCTTTACCTAAGTTTAGCAGGAATCTAATAAATGACAATAAGTAAGTTTTTCTTAGAATAATAATTACTTAAAATGTCTACACAAGCTTTGTTCTTTGCTCGTTATCGAGTCAAACGGAAGTTGAACCAGCGCTTGCGCACCATATCAGCGTGAACAGACGCGTTGTCGTCCAAACTCATAAGAACCCTGGTCACTTCAGTGTTCTAGTGTCTTTTATTTGTCCAGTTTTATATCGGAGCTCATGTTAGTTCAGTCAAGTCTAGAAGATTCTAATTATTATTATTTTATTTAACATTGTTGTAGCATAAAATGAACACTAAAATGTATAACTTTAAAGATATTGTTTTGCAGCTCTTATTAGTTTAATTGGGTTCTTATTTCATAAACACTTTAAATTGAGCATTAGGAAAAAGTTATGTCTCCTATATTGTTTTATGTAGGTACCGTACCTTGGCAACCGAGCTTTGCTCGATATGTAGTTATTTGGCGCCATCTGTTGTTGAATAGCCGAACTTAAAAATTAACTAATAATGTAAAAATGGATTTTCTTAATGTAGATAGACTTGGAAAGTAGAAAATTTCACCTAAATACGAAATTTAATCCCAATTGATAGAGCCGTTTCAGAGAAACCTTTTATATATAGGTATATTCTAGTGGATACTCGCGACTTCGTTCCTGCTTTAAAAAAAAGTGAATTTAGACAAAAGCGCCTGGGTCCAACTAAAGCTAAGAACCATACAGGTGACCCCGTAATAACAAAAAAACATCAAAATCGGTCAAGCTGTTCAGTGGGAGAAAAGTTACTAACACACGCAAACCGGAATTTTATATGTAGAATTTGCTCACTTAAAGTATAGAATCTTAATAATGGTAGGTATTTCAAAGAATGCCAAAACCAACAAAGGGAGCTTGAACTACACGTCACTAACGGCTCAACGTGTGTGTGTGTGTGTGTGTGTGTGTGTGTGTACGTGTGGTGGGCCTTTTAAGGAATGACATTACCTGTTCGGAGGTGAAAAGGCGCGGTGGTGATACCGCATGGGAAATTACCGGAATGGCTCTTCCCCGCCCTAAGACGCAATTAATAAGAGTGGCTCGCGTGTAATTTGTTTATTACTATTTTTTACATTGTATAAACATGTACTAGGTCGCAAACTAGGCAGCTCCGTGGCGTAGTGGTTAGACCACTCGCTATACACCAGGAAGTCGCGGGTTCCATTCCCCGCGGGGTTCAACTTTACGAGACTCGGTGCGGGCATCTTCATATATACGACTAGCAAGTCACCACCGCCTTATCCAAGTTTTTCCGCCAAAAATCTGTTAACAGCATTTATGTGTTACGGCATGGGGGTAAGATAGCCAGTTCCCCATTGCGTTGGGGAAGCTCGGTTAGCCCGCTTCTATCTTCGGCATCATCATCACTTGTGGATTGAAGACAAGGGCTTAGTTACCAATTGTAGATAAATAAAAATCTATTAAATACGAATGCATAAAAACATTAACCCTCTTTTTAGGAAGTCGGGTAAAATGTATCCTTTGAATTTAACGATACCTCGCACACTAAAATCCTCAAGCCATTTCGAAGATATCGTGTAATAAATAAACAAACAAATATACATAGGGTAAAAACCGGATAGTTGCCACACTTTTTGAAATCACTCCATATCTCTCAGTACAAAAATTAAAATACTTTGCTTGTAAAACTGGCCGGTACTTTGGTTTTTTATCTAAAAATTTATGAAAAGTAAATAACATTATCCTTAATGTTTTTAAAGTATTAGCGTTTTTTGCAGACCTCTATATTTTGGGACATCTATCCCACATAGGGGATAGTTACCTAATCCATGTAAATTACGTTTAGGATAGATGCCCCGCCGAGAAACAGGACATCTACCCCGCAAAAAACTTTGATCACATTTTGCCTTCCCGTGCAATCGCACAGAGACATGAGACACGGTCAACATAGTGGTAGTTGGAGAATCTTTTGACAGATTAATAAAATAGCATGCGTTTCATCCCCTGGGGCAACTATCCTGGTTTTACCCTACATACATAGAACTTGAAACAATACAATTCTTTTTTGTAGAGAGTCGTGTTAAAAACTATAAAGCTTGAGTTACATGCAGGTATAGATGAATTAAGTACCTATACCTACTGGCCACAAAAATTTCCGTAGTTAAAGACACTATGCTATGGGCTATGGGGAAACACAATTAAAAACTATAAAATTACGTACCTACCTATACTTAGAACTGGGTAAATCCATCGAAATAACCTGAACCCAAGCTAGGTCAACATGTATTAAATTCATAACTTCTTACCATAAACACCAAAATAATTGACTGTAAAGAAAAAAAAGAAAAGATTATTTTTTCAGTTCCATCAGGAACAGCATCAGACTATTTAAATTAAACTTGGAGAATATTTTTTTTTAATTTTAGTTGAAGCTGCTTTAAGTGCCTAGATAACTCAGCAAACGTCGCTGCGTTCTTCGAGTGCTTAGAGTTCTTACTGCCGAGTACCTCAGCACTCGACAGTCGCAGAATCGGGCTAAAAACAAGCACAAGTATCACCCACCACTCGTTGAGAAGGGCGAGGAGGGGGAGACCTTTGAAACTTTCTCGCAAACGGCAATTAGCCAACTAATGCTGTAATCAAGAACCGTGAATGGTCAGCTTTAGATGCATACTTACTCTTTGGCGCAAGCATAAAGCTGGGATTTATATACTTACTAGCTTTTGCCCGCGGCTTCGCCTGCGTGGAAATCGTTTTTTTTTTTTTTCACAATTGGTAAACCCTTCACAACACCTCACCTGGTGGTATGTGACGATGTTGCCGAAGATGGAAGCGGGCTTACCAAGATTCCAAGTAGGTGAGGAAACCGGTATTAGGTATACCTACTATAATGCATTGTTTGAAATCCGCTTTCATTAAGAGGAAACGCGGGCGCCATTTTTTCTATACAAACTTAGTTCCCTGTTTCCTCTCTGGATAATGGCAATAGAGCAAAAATGTTTTTACCTCCAAATCTATATTTACCATGGCCATGTCCCTATGTTTTGTTTTTTCCCATATTCTAATTTTAATAGGAAGTAGAAGCCTTCAATAACTGAGAAAATTGCCCAGTTGAAACGTCATTTTCAGACACCCATTAAAAAAAATACGCATATTAACAATAAAATGAAAACATAGAGGCATAGGTAATGCGTTTTTGAAATTATTTTTGAAAAAAATATTATTATTGCTCAAATTTTGGAGGAGAAAATAGGGGATTACAAAATGCTGCAGTTCTCCCTTTCTTGCTGTATAAAGAGAGGTTTGGGGGAGGGAGACAGCAACATTTTATTCAAATACAATACTTTAGACCGCTTTTCCTCTTAATACTTCCGCAATAACCGTATTTCTTTTCTGGACGTGCCCGCAGTAGGTAGATTCTCCATAAAACCATATCGTCCATGCGTCCATAAGCACCCCGACAAGTCTGCGGTCCACCCCTTTTTTCTCGAAATTTAAAAGCAGAGTAGTTAGTTGGTAATAAAATCTCGGCAGCGCTGAAATGAGCTGAACTTTTGAAGGGGTAAGACAGGGGCGGGTCAGTCGGGGGAGGCTCCAGGGGCGGACTTGGTAGTGGGTACTCGACTACTCGGTCACTTACTGCGAAGAACGATCACTAAATACCGACTGTACCGATCGCTTCGCGGACACGACACCATGGGCTTTTGTGAAAACCAGCGCTGCAGTTTTCCTGCAGCTAATGCCGAGAAAAGTCCATTTTGACATCGCACTACACCGATTTCGTTGGTCTTATTTGTTTTTGTGTTTACTTTTTTGTTTTTTTCTTTTCTGTTTCTATATGTTTTACTTCTTTTTTATGTTGTGTAATCGGTGTGTGTTTGTGTCAAATAAAAATCTGTCTATTGTCTAAATACAGACATAAAAGACATAAATTATGTATCCTAGGTACCTAGATATTTTATGCAGGTTTTACAAACAATTTTAAAAATATTTAAATTAAAGAAACTCTAATGGGTTTTAACCTACGAATGTTTGACCTACCCTTTTAAACATATTTATGCTTTTAAATGAGAGGCAAAAATGTTAAGAAAGTAGTATGTGGCAAAAAGTTTAAGAAGGCACTAGATGAACCCGCATATTCTGCTAGCAAAGAAAAGTAGGTACCTACCTCTTAAGGGTGTAACAAAATTGGTGTAGGTCCCGTTAGCTAGGGGTTCTACTCGTCATATTGAACAACTTTCTCTAAGGAACCCATAGTCAATTCTCAAAAATAAATTTAGACTCTCAGTACTAAAATGCACAAAATCGGTCGGTCAGCTGATCGATTTGTATGAAGAGTAAAAAAAAATTTTACGTTTTCAGCAAAGTCGTTGAACGGGATCTACACCAATTTTGTTACACCCTGTATATGTAGTTACATACTTTAAAATGAGTAGGTAATCTGTTTAAAAAAATGTGTGAACCTTTTAAAATATCACTATAATAACAATAATACTTAATCGTTTCCTACAACACAATTGATAACGGAAAAAATAAGTCCTTATTGCTCGTAAAACGAATATGGCAGATTCAGTACTACCCAAATAATTCCATGCAATTTCCCTAATTAAACATGTATTAGCCTTTCTACCCCAAATACGACCCTGTGCTTGGCTCGCCGTTCTGAAAAAAAGTTTTTTTTCACTAACTGAAGCATTAATCCGGGCCGGTATTAGTTTACTCGCTGCTACTTGCCGCTGTATGTGCATGCACCGGCCGCGCCCGTGTGTGCGTGCACCGCCCGTGTGTATGTGTGTGCAGTGCACCGTTCAACTTTTTGCACAGAGTAGGGTGCGGCAGAGACAATTGGTGCAAAACTTCACGATTACGCAAACAACGTTAACGTGGCTGGAAATCACGTTTTTATAGCATTTACAAGATACACAGCGACCAGACTAAATGAGGCAGCAACACAAACATGCTATACCTTTTTATTTAATAAACCTACATAATGAAACTTATTTCGAAAAAAAAAGGATTTTGTGGTTTTATAAAACCACGGTATAAGTGAAACTTTTTTTCACATTATAGACATTTACAGAGCACGAAACGATCACGGCTGCTCTCGTCTTGGAGCTACGGTACAGAGGACGAAACGATCATACCGACTGTCACGCGACACACAGACGAAAAAAATTAAGACGATGTAATAAAAGTTTCACTTTAAAACATAAAAACTTTAAGGAACAAGCTTTTAATTCAAAAGCGTTTAAAAGTTCAGTGTGTGTAAGTAAAGTAAGTGCTAAGTTGGTTTTAAATTTAAAAAAGCCGGGCTGAGAGGTACCTACAGTATTTCCTATAATTGGATTTAAATCAATAGACGATCCTGGGGCCAACTCCAAAATACCAAAAGGATCTATTGTCACTGGGAATACGGCTTTATACCAAATTTTAAGTGGGTCACATTAACTTGCCGATTTTGAAGCGGACTATTACCTACACCACCCGCGAGCATTGCAAGTTAAATAAAAGCTTCTAAAACATGTGGGACTCGCGCGTTACAAGTGAAAATTAATTATTTTTCAAATGTTTTACATCATTTCACATTTTTGTCTTTTTCACATTGTTAACTATACTTTGCCCTACCGTACCCTAAAGAAGTTTGATTTTGTAGAATGTGATTACTACAGAATCTGTGTGTGTAGAATGTTTAGAATCAGAAACGCGGAGATCCGCAGGAGAACCAAAGTAACCGACATAGCTCACAGAATCGCTAAACTGAAGTGGCAGTGGGCAGAGCACATAGCTCGTAGAACAGACGGTCGATCGACGGTAGTAAAGTGGCGACCGTGCACTGGAAGACGTAGCGTAGGCAGGCCTCCCACGCGTAGACCGACGACCTAGTGAGGAGCGCGGGAAGCCACTGGATGAGGGCAGCGCAGGACCGGTCGTCGTGGAAATCCTTGGGGGAGGCCTTTGTCTGATATGATGATTGTAGAATGTGTTTATACTACATAATTCGTTTTTTTTTATTCGAATGCCATCCCCGTCTATTGTATTCCGCATCTAACATAATCAAAAAATCGTTTAGTTTTAGGTTAGTATTACCAACGTCACTTACCACCAGGTGAGATGTTGTCAAGGTACCAATTGTGAATAAAAAAAGGTATCAAAAAAAATTTATCTCAATCAACTCATTGCTCTGCACACTGCAGCGATCCGTACGTAGGTGGAGAAGCTCTTTCGTCATTGGTACCGTCATTGGCAAGCTGCTGGACTCGGTCCACTCACCCACACAGCCTCGCGCGGGGTAGGGGGGGGGGGAGCCACTAGCCAGCACCAGACACAGACAGAAACAAAGTAATGCCTCCCCCTGTATGTAGACACCATTTCAGAAGCTCGGGCAGGTTTTAATAAGCATTGTATTTGGTAGCTATCGAAATGAGTGTTTGTGGAAGTCGGAAGCCGTCTGCTAACTATTTTTCGGAAACTACGTTCATATTATGAGTAGGTAAGGTAACTTCGCGTTTATGAGTTTTTTCGCAAACACATATTTTATGAACTCTATAGATTACGTAGGTACAAACAGATCATCGCTTGTCTATGGTTCATTTTCTTCGTAATAATAATAACAAAATGCATCGGTGGCTCAACCGGTAACGATTCGGTCCTCCTAACCAGAGGTACCGGGTTCAAATCCGGACGGCCAATGTACCAATGAGTTAACGGTGAAGGAAAACATCGTGAGGAAACCTGCACACGCCTGCGAAGAAACTCGAAGTTTGCGTGTGAAGTCGACCAACCCGCACTGGGCCCGCGTGGTCGACTATGGCCTGATCGCCCTAATTCAGGGTAGGCTCGAGCCCCTCGGTGGGGACGTATATGATCTGATGTGAATAATAACAAAATGATTACTTATATAGTTTTTTATCCACAATTTTTAAGCCCTTGGCATCATCTTATCTGACGGTAACTGACGATGATGGCGAAAATGGATGCGTGCTTACCAAGATTCCCCAACGCAATGGCGAACTGGCTATATCTTATCTTCAAGCTGGAACACATCAATGCTGTTGACGTTGATGTTTGGCGGCGAGGCTTAGATAAGATAGTAGTAGCTAGCCAGCACCACCAACCAAACCAAGTTTTACAAAGTGAGACTCCGCCGAAAATTGAACCGGTGACCTCCTGATGTGAAGCTAAATGGACCAAAATTACGTGGCGTTATAAAAGTTGAACACGCCGGACACGTTAAAAAAAACCGAATTCAATCGCAACTACCAAGTTTTGTTAATTTCCAGGAACAGTGCTGAACCGATTTAGATTAAATTTACATAGGACCAATCTAGCACCATACCCTATTGAATAAAAAAATAATTTTCCACATCGAGCCGGGTCGTCTCTTTCCCTCTAATATGGTATGGGAGCGATGGCTGACTCTCACGTTATACTCGTGATCGGGTTCTGTCCGTGTGAACTAGCGTACTCTTGTTAAATGCATTCAATGATTTATATTATAAGTATAACTTTTCGTGTCATATTGTTTTCATGTTGTAATGACATAATCTGATTTATGTCAAGGATTTAATTTTGACGTTATTTACTAATTATTGTTTATTTCTTGATTCTTTACAAATGACATTGTTATTATTATTTTATGACTATCAGAAAGAGTGTAATTTGCACCTATTTTGAATAAATACATAATATATTGAATTGAATTGAACATCGGTTATTAAATGACGGATTTCTGAGGTAACAAACATTAAAAGAAAACAAATCGGAAACCTTCTACTTTTTGGAAGTAGGTTTATAAAATTATTAAACCTGAAATAATATCTGTGAGCCACACTTTTCGATAAGAAATTACGAAACGAAAGCAAAATCTACGCCTCGATAGATAGCCTAGCTACGATAAAAACTCGTAATAAATACCCGTAGACTAGAATACTAAATATTCTCACTTTCCCTTTAACGAAAAGAAGTAGGTTCTTGCTGGCATTATCAAATAAATAGCGGTTTGTGTACCCGCATGTAGGCGGTACGAAGTAAACCGTAGATATAAAAAATAAGAGCATTGTACGAAAAGAATACCTAGAGAAGACAACCTTTCGAAAGTAACTATTTAGTAATCTGTGCTTTCGAGTACAAACTTTACCTCAAGCTAAATGACCTTATTCTTAATCATTATACCAGCTCATATATTCACAAATGACATTATGTTATTACTATTTTATGACTATCAGAAAGAGTGTAATTTGCACCTATTTTGAATAAAGGAATATCTTGAATCTTGAAATTACTTAGTAGCACCTTGGCTAGATTGTAATTTTATGGCGTACCAATGTACTACTGATAAGGGGAAAAATACTTTTAATCGACGTAAAGTTGTTCTCAAAATATACTACTTAGATTCGAAGTCATGTAATACTTCTTCAACGAGGAGAATAAAGAGGGGAAGAAACTGCTGAAAAAAAATAACAATGCTCTGACCCCTCGGATAGGAGCCCAACGTCTTGGCGCCGACTTGGATGTAGAGCTAGCAATGTGTTACACAGGTATGGGCCACTTTTATACTTTACACATCAAATCATGTATTACAGCGTCAGGGGTTTATTTGGGCTTGAGGGCTTCAGCATAAGCTGGTGTGTAGAATAAAATGTGCACTTAACTACACAGGTGTAACAAAACTGTCGTAGGACCCGTTAATTTGGGCCGTTATTCATCATACTGTACAACTTTCCCTCAAAGAACTCATAGTCAATTCTAAAAAAAAGACGCACTAATGTTTCGTATTTTATATATCAGATCATGCATCGTCAGAGGTTTTATTTGGGGTTGAGAGCTTCAGCATAAGCTGGTGTGTTAGTCACTAACGACAAATAAAATGTGCACTAAAGATAAGATAGCCAGTTCCCCATTGCGTTGGGAAATCTTGGTAAGCCCGCTTCCATCTTCGGCAACATCGTCACTTACCACCAGGTGAGATGTTGTCAAGGGTTTACCAATTGTTAATAAAAAAAACTTAACTACACGGGTGTAACAAAATTATCGTCAATTCTAAAAAAAATTACGCTACATATGCACAAAATTGGTCCATCAGCTGATCAATTTGTAAACAGTTAAAAAAAACGGTTGTCTGTAAAGTCGGTTTACTGACGATAGTTGAACGTGACAACGTCATAAGAAAAAAGCCTTAAACGGAACGCCTCACGGAACGCCTCAGAGCGAGGTAACGACGCATTTTTCGGAACGCCTCAGAGCGAGGTAACGACGCATGGTAACGACGCATTTTTTCGTGCGTGCAGCCGGCTCCATCGAATTATAAGACGTTATCACGTCAAAAATGGGAATTGACTATGGGTTTCTGGGAAAAAGTTGTTCAGTACGATGAGTAGAAGTACGAAGTAACTATTTAGTAATCTGTGGTAGAAGCCCCAGTTAACTACACCCATTTCGTTAGGCTCTGTATTTACTATGGCCTCAATACGAGCATGTCTCACCTCAATTAAATAATAAATACTCAGGTGGTAATTAAGAATACTTAAGTACGATCTATATTTCGATCTATAATTGATGGTAAATTAAAATTGATGAGGGTTTGCGAAGAACATTTTTTCGATTAAGAGCAGATACGAGCAAAAAGGTTTTGATAGGTATTATCAAGAAATCAATAACCATGCAACCAATTTAGACTTTTTTTTGTAAATATATATTATAAATTTTGTGCAAATTAAAATATAAACAAACCAGGTCTCGTTTTGTTCTTTTTTTTCTACAAAAAATAATTAACGGTTTTATTTTTCTGATGGAATAATAATAATCAACAATCAATAAATCCTAAACATTGTATGTACATTACAGAAGCACTTTATTTATATTTATATAAAAATACAGTCTAGCAGATTGTATAGTCGTCATATTGTGATCGTTTTACTTCGGTTTCACACGGGAATGCGGCGAATTCTTGAAGGGGACGGCGAGTATATTCAATGTAAGAACAAATACAACAAAAACTTTAAATGTGTGCCAAAATGTTGAAAAAAAAAAAAAAGATCTTATGAGTATAGAAATAAATACTCGCAGATTTTTCTCCTGTAACTTACATCCTCTTTTTTCAATAGGATGCCTGAAGGAAATAGCTGATTAACCGCCTAATAAATCATAAATCATCAAATTTCAAAATGTTTACGCAAAATAGATGACATACGGAACTGAGACATGGTCGCTTACTATGGGCCTCATAAGAAGGCTCAAGGTCACCCAAAGGGCAATGGAGCGTGCTTGCTATGCTCGGAGTTTCTCTGCGTGATCGAATCAGAAACGAGGAAATCCGTAGGAGAACCAAAGTAACCGACATAGCTCTCAGAATTGCTAAACTTAAGTGGCAGTGGGCGGGGCACATTGCTCGTAGAACAGATGGCCGTTCGGGCAGTAAAGTTCTCGAGTGGTGACCACGCACCGGAAAGCGTAGTGTAGGCAGGCCTCCCACTCGGTGGATCGATGACCTGGTGAAGGTCGCGGGAAGCCGCTGGATGCGGGCAGCGCAGAACTGGTCGTCGTGGAGATCCTTGGGGGAGGCCTATGTCCAGCAGTGGACGTCCTTTGGCTGATGTGATGGTGATGATGGTGATGAGGTACATGATGTTTACAAAATAGTAATGACAGTGATCAAAGTTTGTGAAAAACTTAAAAACAAACATTATACTAAGGTATGTTAATGATTAATCATCATTAGTTAATAATGTCGAAATAAAATCATTGATTAAAACAAATAATGGCATTAGGACATGAAAACAATATGACACGAGAAGTTTTACATCATAATTAATGAATGTCATTAGTGCTTTTGACAAGAGTAAGCCAGTTCACACGGACAGCAACCTGTCACGAGTGTTACGCGAGAGTCAGCCATCTGTCATCGTATGTTTATTAAAAAAATTAACATAACCTTGGAAACTTGCTTTCTTCTATACAGCGTGTAACAAAATTGGTGTAGGTCCCGTTAACTGGGACTTCTACTCATCATAGTGAACAACTTTTGTTCTACGACTTTGCTGAAATCGCAAAACAAATATTTCGTTTAGCCAAAAACTTTATCGATGAGAAAGCAACTCGGCTACAACATTGTCAAACCTCGTTTCAAAACTCCATAGCAGAATCTGCAAAAAATATCCAAGACGTTGAAGTTCAGGTAGGCGCAAGATGCTACGTCTTAAGAAAACTATTTACAATCACAATGATGAATGAGAATATTTCAACGTCTGATTTCTACCTTATTAACACACATTTAGAGTCGGCAATTGGAAAACTACCTCTTTGTTCGCAAGTCACCCATTGTGAGTTTATTTGGCATAAAGTTTCAAAAGGACCTGCATTAAAATTAAACCTTAGGATAAATTGTGAAGGTACATGTTTGTTTGGCCTGTAGGTTTGCCAAATCGCGGTGAGGTTGTGAACTGGTGAACAATTGTTTGGTAACAGCTGAGGGTTGGGCGAAGGACCAGTTACTGTAACGGTTTTAAATTTAAAAACTGTCACTAGATCATTTTCAGAATAGAGGTTAGCGATAATAGTTATGTTACAAAAAAATAGATTTTTCATGTAAATACCTACCCTGCTCAATTTCTCGCATCAGTCTTAATCCCATACTGTTAAACAGGTATCTATAAACTAATATAAAACATAAAATCAAGGGGTTCTTAGGGGTCCTTATACAAAGGGTACCAATGGGACCCTTTTCCTAAGCCTCCGATGTGCGTCTGTCTTATGATATGCGGGCTGTATTTCATTAACCGTAGTATTATTTTCACAGAGTGGCTATTTTTATTGCCGCTCTAACAAATATTAATACAAAAAAACAAAAATTGAAGAGACCATAGTCCATACAAGGAACGTGATTTTTTTTACAAATGCGAGTCCGACTCTCACTTAGCGGTTTTTTTCGAAATCACTAACTCTACACTCTATGGCACATTAAAGTCTTCGAAACATTTTTTAATGTTCCTGTGTGTGCTGTGACCCATACTCGAACCTACCTACAATCATCATAATCATTTCAGCTAATAGATGTCCCCACCGAGGGGCTCGAGCCTACCCTGAGTTAGGGCGATCGGGCCTTAGTCGACCACGCGGGCCCAGTGCGGGTTGGTCTTTCTTCACACACAACCTGCGAGTTTCTTCGCAGGCGTGTGCAGGTTTCCTCAGGACTTTTCTTCACCGTAAGAGCGTCGGATAAACGTACATAATTATGAAATCTATATTCGAAATCACATTGGTACGTGGAAGGATTCGAACCCCGACCTCCCGGACAGGAGGCGGCGGCCCTAGCCATTACGCTACCTACCTACAAGACTAGTAGATATCTATTGACCTATTTTCTGCCTATAATGCTATGTAGTTTCTTTTATTATCGTACACTTTTCGTTCGCGTGGCCCGCATGTTCTCAATACTGCGCAGACGCCGACGCGCCTACTGCTTACAAAACACCTCGCGCAGCCCTCACTGTACGTGCGCGATCCTATCAAGTGTAATCTACAAAAAGAATGCTAAGAGAAACTATATACATACTCGTAAAATAAGCGGCATCAGAACTTGACGACTTTCCTGGCTGTATAGGCTTGCCAGACGTCAGGATTTGTCCTGACATGTCAGTATTTTTAGGCACCAGTCACGATTCCTACCGGGCTTTCACAATATCAGGATTTTATGATTATTTATATGTTTATAGGTCTTTTATCAAGCATCCCATGGACTAAAATGAATGGTGATTTTTTTCATTGTGCGGAGAGTTAGAGTAGGCTCAATGGCAGATTGTGAGTAGGAGAGTGACCGGTTGGCACTCAAAAGGAATATTATAAGTGGTGTTTTATTACTATGACTACTTTGCGTCGTCAAACCGCGCCCGTTTCAGTAAAATGCCAGGACTTTTTTGATAAAAATCAGGCATTTTGTCAGGACTTTTCAATTTAACATCCGGTAACCCCCTTTACTCGTAAGATCCATGGCGCGGGCGCTTGAAATGACTTTTGGTTTGATATTAGAGTCAAATTATTATTAATGAGTGTGACACCAGATTGTTCGTCGAGTGTTTGAGTCACTGAAAAATCCAACGAGCACTTACACAGTCACAGGCACTATCTATCGATTACTTTACTGCACATCTGTTTGAAATGACGCGATCGGGAGATATTTCAAATGGGAAACATATGCAGAAATACACGTTTATCTGTAATACGTTACTTATGATGACATTATGCGTACTATTAATTATAATTTGGAAACGTTAAACACGTTAAAAAGACGACTTCTATCATCACAACAAATATGTAGTTACAATTTTGCATTACCTAGTATTTTTGGTTTTTGTTAATTTTCTAAAAAAAACAGTATCTATACTTATTGATTTTGATAAAATGAATATGGGACCAACGTGGCAGCATACCCCATCCTATCGAATAAAAAAATCATTAAAATCGGTTTACAATCTGTGAAGATATCACGTAACAAACATACAAAAACTTACAGTTGAATTGGGAGCCTCCTGCTCTTTGAAAATCAGTTAAAAAGTAGTTCATCATCATATCAGCCGAAGGACGTCCACTGCTGGAGTGGGAGGCCTGCCTACACTACGTTTTCCGGTGTGTGGTCGCCACTAGAGAACTTTACTGCCCCAACGGCCATCTGTTCTTCGAGCAATGTGCCCCGCCCACTGCCACTTAAGTTTAGCAATTCTGAGAGCTATGTCGGTTACTTTGGTTCTCCTACGGATCTCCTCGTTTCTGATTCGATCACGCAGAGAAACTCCGAGCATAGCACGTTCCATTGCCGTTTTGGTGACCTTGAGCCTTCTTATGAGGCCCAAAAGTAGGTACCTACATCTTATCGGTTTTTAAACTTTAGTTTTCTTTAAAATTTTTGATCAGACGCGCGGTGCCGTTGCCGGTGGTTCTCGCTGCCACGCCATCGCCCGCCACACTGACAAAAAGACATCTAATTATTTAGACACTTACTTCATTATTTCCTCAATTAGTAAGGCTGCAATATCTCACAGAGTGCCAATTAAAAAATAATGGAAACCGCCGGGATGAGAGCGAGTGAGAGATTCGCATGCAGCTCTTTCGCACGAGTGGTTTAGGGATCCTGGGCGAGCTTGCTGTTTGTCGGTTGACTGAATTACCGTCATCGTCGGTGACAAAATAAACGATACATACGAATAGGTACTCTCTCTATTCTATACAGACAGTATAGAGAGTTTGTGTCTTGTATAGACAAGACTAGATTATTTTTATTAATCACTCCACTCCAGACAGAAACATTCAAATAAATCATGAATTGAGTTCATATTATCTCTTCAAAAAATCCTTTTTTTATTTATACCCAGCGTAAGTCTATTTAAAGGCAAGAGCGTCGGTGGCGCAATGGCAATGGTCGATACCTCCTATCTGGGAGGTTGTGGTTCGAGTCTTGCCACGTACCAATGTATTTTCGAATTTCGATCTCATATGTACGTTTATCCGACGCTCTTACGGTGAAGGAAAAACATCGTGAGGAATCCTGCACACATCTGCGCAGAAACTCGAAGGTTGTGTGTGAAGTTGACTAACCCGCACTGGGCCCACGTGGTCGACTAAGGCCCGATCGCCCTAATTCGGGGTAGGCTCGAGCCCCTCGGTGGGGACGTATGTGAGCTGATATGATGATGTCTTGTATAGACAAGACTAGGTTATTTTTTTTAATCAGTCTTCAGTCCAAACATCCAAACAAATCACGAATTGATTACTGTCTCTTAAAAAAATCCTTTTTTTATTTATGTATACCCAGCATAAGCCTACCTCGTCACATCACTTGAAAAGTTGCAAACTCGCGACACGCGAATAGCCAAATTAGTGTGAATGCGAACTGGTAAGTAATTAGCCTCGCGAGACTCTCGATGCGCTCTCGTAAGCGAACCGGAGCGAACACGGAGCGAAGATAGCGATGCGAGCGAGCAACGTAGCCGAGTGGGCGAAAATGGCTAATCAAATCGTTTCGCGCTTCCCCGACGAGCTGCGAGGGCGTTTTTTATTTCCATTATGCCGTGAAGTATCACACTGGTGTTTCTGTCTGCTTTCCATACGCGACAGGTAGCGCGAGCGACACACGTAGGCACCCGTATCTACTTGTGTATCTCCTCCAATAGAGTGACTGTATACCTCTTGACTGGCGATTGTACTCATGAAACTGAACAACTTTTGTTCTAAGTGTATTATTTAAAATTTCTTTATTCAACATGAAAAAAACTGACATTGAATAATTGACGGCTGAATAACCTTATCTTTTGTTCTTTACAGAGAGTTTTACTACATCCAGATGGAGAAGTACGCGCGGCAGGCCATCAGCGAAGGTCTGAAGGCAGCTGAGGATCTTCACGTAGCAGGAGATTCAGAGCTTTATAGAGTGCTCAATCTCCACTACAACAGAAATAATCATATAGAGGTAGGTTCACTCACTGTTTATTAGGAAAATCACATTTTTATATATAACCGACTTCTAAAACAAAGACGTTTTTAAGTCGTCTGTATATAAATTGTGTTCTAGGTAATCTAGTATGGATGTCAGTTTTTGGTTTAAGATATTTTAGTGTAGTTAGTTACGCAGAAAATCGTATGGAAACACTTATCGTTTCTACCCTGTAAACAGGCTGTAAAAGAATTGGTCTTACTCGTTAACTGGAGTTTCTTCTCGTGATACGAACAAATTCCCCAAGAAAACGATAGTCAATTCTCCCAAAAAAAATCGACGCTTCATACAAAAATGCACATTACTGGTCAATCAGCTGATCGATTAGTATTAAGAGTGGGTCTCACGGGAAAAGTTTCTCAGTAGGATAAGTAAAAGCCCTAGCTAACGACTCTTACACCAATTTTGTTACACCTGTATATTTTTACACACAGGGTGGAATGACAAGTGTTTATACAGGCGATATCTCCGAAGCTACACAAGATAATCTTTAATCAAAAACTAATGTCTCTAGGTACAAGCGCACAAGTTGGTTAATTAAAAAAAATTTTTTTTCATGATTTCCAAAATGCTTAGTAATAGTAATTAGGTACACAAAAAGTGTGATCTTCAAATAAAATAAAGATAGTTTTTTAGAGTATTAAGTAATAATAAAGTTACAAATTATTTAGGGTTCCGTACCCAAAGGGTAAAAACGGGACCCTATTACTGAAACTTCGCTGTCCGTCCGTCTGTCTGTCTGTCAAAAGGCTGTATTTCATGAACCGTGATATCTAGACAGTTGAAATTTTCACAGATGATGTATTTCTGTTGCCGCTATAACAACAAATACTAAAAATTAGGGAGGTCTCCATACAAAAATAGTCGTGATTTTTTTGCTCGATATTAATAACAGCAACAGGTAGACGCTTGAAATATTCACAGAATTTATATTTGTATTATTCGCTTTAAAAATTAATAATTAAATTAAAATAAAATTAATATTTAAGGGGGCTCCCATGCAACAAACGTGATTTTTATAGATAATGGAACGGAACCCTTCGTGCGCGAGTCCCATTCGCACTTGGCCGGTTTTTAAGTATATATATTTTTTAAGATTATTTATTTAAATAAAAACAGTGTATAGGTATATTTGACTACTGAAAATGTTAACCAGCCATTTGTTTAAATTAATAAATTTAATACTATTGATATTTTGGCTTTAAAGGATCAGAACTTTTGTGTAGCTCACAAATATAGTGTTTTGATGAAATGAAAAAATTTGCAACATAAGTGGCATGTTTTTTAACTTTTCTTTTAGTGCACTAATAAAAAATAATAATAATGAGCTTTAGCCGACTGTGCTTGCTTCCGCTGGAGGTGCTCCTGCCACTTCACCTCGTGCCAAGTGAGCAGAGAGACTCTAATTTTATATTCGTAAATAATAAAATAATAAAAAAAGTAATCTAATAGTCTAGTAGTCTCTTTGGTTTTAGATTATCTTGTGTAGTTACAGAGAAACCTTCTGTTAACACTTACGTATTGTTTATACCCTGTATGTGTCGGTACTCGGCTGCCGACAGTAGTATCGGGCAGATCATGAAGTTCCCCGGCATATTGTAAAGGAGCTCCGAAAAAACTAAGCTTAGGTTCGTTGATTCGCGGGGCTCCGTCGATTTACTTTTATAAGGAGCCCCCCATCAAGGACGCGGAGATATATATACGTCGGCAAGGAATCGGGAATATAATAAAATGCCCGGACATTTTTTTATCTGCCAGATTCCCCGCCGACGTATATATAATGATCGCTGATCATCATCATATAAGCCGAAAGACGTCCACTGTTGGACTAAGGCCTCCCCCAAAGAATTTCCACAACGACCGATCTTGCGCTGCCCGCATCCAGGGTCCACCGAGTGGGAGGCCTGCATACGCTACGTTTTTCGGTGCGCGGTCACCACTCGAGGTTACTGCCCCAACAGCCATCTGTTTTACGAGCTGTGCGCCTTGACCACTGCCATTTAAGTTTTGCAATTCTGATATCGCTGATGTTTGTGTTAAGAAGCCGATTTATATAATTATTTTCCTCAATTAGAACTTAGAGTTTCAACAGCTACATTAAATGAAATTTAAGCCTTACAAGAAGCATTTTTTTAAATTGGAAATTGGCGGTAACTTAATCTAAGCTTACTTTAATTTCCAGGTTCCACCAAACTTCAGGTACGTGGTGGAGCAGACTCTGCGAGAGTTCTTCCGCGCGATCCAGGGCGGCAAGGACGCGGAGCAGAGCTGGAAGAAGTCCATCTACAAGGTGATATCCCGGCTGGACGACCCTGTGCCCGAGTACTTCAAGTCGCCCAACTTCCTCGAGCAGCTGGAGTGAACCCACCCCGACTCGACTACAACAAAGTTTCGGCATAATAAATTGTAAAAAAAACGAGAAAAAAACATTGGACGATTGTTTCGCACACCAAAATTTTACGACACTCGCATTTAGGCCTTCAGATTCAAAATTATTAATAAACAAAGTTAAATTAAATTATAAAAGAAAGATTTGAATTTGTACGTTGGACGGTGAGTGGGGATCGGCCATGGACCGGCCATGTATCGGCTATGGACCGGCCGTGGCCGGACCGTCTCTCTACTAGGAAATTCGTTAGGTTATTCGAGTAAGAAAAAAATTAAGTCACCTAGAATTTTATTTCTGCACATATAATATATTTCTCTATATATAATTATTATTATATTACTATTAAGTATTATCTTAAATGGTTTTTATAGTTGTGTACATCATAAAATCATTTATTGATTTATTCTTTAAGAAAAAAAACGATTAATATATTAACTTCTTAAGTTTTGATTGTTTTTATTTTATTTTTTCCTTATTTCCTGATTAGGTGCTCAATGCATGTATCATTTTGTTTCTTCCTAATACATTAATACATGTTTCTGATCATTCAGCACGCCTCGGCGAAGCTCAGTTAACTAACTTTACCTCGTCACAATTACTTTAGAAATAATTAACGTTAACCATAGCCATAGCCATTAGTACAATAGAGCAGGGTTATTTTTCGATCCACAAACAAATGTAATAATTATTGTAGATTATTTTTATACTGATAACCGGATTTTAGTTCGAGCAGTAAACATTGCAATAGGATATTAATGAAACCGATATGAAATTCGAAAAAGTTAAACATCTTTAGTTACACTTAATATTGTAAACATCCTAGGTTTCGCGTTTTTACATTTCGGCACTGTTCAGATTCTGGGACGGGCCCGACTCGTCCCGGACATAGGGTTAAGTTATTATGTTAAATAAAATCAATACTTTCCCAAATTATGCGTGGGCCACACATAAATCCTTGTGCGAGAGCGGAGCGACACACAATTATTATTACTTTACCGTATTATTCTCTACATATGTATTAAAGTTTCTCCAAACATCATTTACACAAAAAAAAACAGAAATCTTCTTTGAAATATGTTGTTTTTTTAATAACCATAGCCACAAAAGACAGATGAAAAATGTAAAATAAAACAATGTTTATTTTGTCCACGAACATCACACGCATACCCAAAGTGTAGTCGACTCCGCACGCAGACCGTCACGCGGCAGCCTGGCAAAAATATCTAAATCCGTTCTGTAAATGTCAACTAAGTACCACAAAACATTTGGCATAACGATAATTGAAAGCTACTTCAAAATACAAATCCTCTAGTTACTGAAATATCCAACATACTAGGCAAACTAGTCCGACCGAACAAAAGTGCCTTCAGAAATAAATCTTGACATTTAATCAACAAAAATTACGTTACCCAACGGCCATGAAACAACTAACCGTTTGGCTGCCGCTTGATGCTCGCGCACCAACGCACACGCGCAGTTCGCCAAACGAACGAGCAGTATACATACACATTTACTATTATACTATAGAAGAATAATTAGTTCGATTTGTAGACATACGTAGCGCGGATGATTGGACACTCCTTTACGAGCGAAACGATGCAAACCACTTCAGGCATATACTTGGATCGTTATCTAAATTAATTAATCTTCAGCAGAATCCCACAGAAACTGTCACTGTCAATCGTTCGCAAGGCAGAACGAGTCTTATAACCGCCACTTTTATTCGCTCGCATGACAGAACGAGTCGTACCATTGCCATTTTTAATCGACCGCAAGGCAAATCGAGTCGTATCATTGCCAAACTTCATCGTTCGCAAAGCATATCGAGTAGCACCATTGCCACTTTTAATCAATCGTAAGGCAGATCGAGTCGTACCATTGCCACTTTTCATCGCTCGCAAGGCAGATCGAGTCGTACCATTGCCACTTTTCATCGCTCGCAAGGCAGATCGTGTCGTACAATTGCCACTTTTCATCGCTCGCAAGGCAGATCGAGTCGTACCATTGCCACTTTTCATCGCTCGCAAGGCAGATCTAGTCGTACCGTATATCTCGATGTATTAGTTATAACATGTAGTCGCCGGCCGCCGACCCCACTACGCGGTGACTTCTTCAGTTTACATCCTCAGTTTAGACAGACAAACACAACAAATATAATTATTATTTCGCTTTTCATAGTAGACTTACAACATTAAGATAGATAGTTGTACAGAGATGTATTAGCGAACGTGTACATAATAAAATAGGTTTTAATACAAAACAGATTGATAGAACGAATACAAACTATCTTAGAGCAAATAAATATTTTAAGTAAAGCACAATAAACAAAAGGAATATTGAGAATTGATTTGCGGAATTGTGAAAACTTTACGCCATCTTGAGTTCTACGTACAAAACCGCGCGAGGCGGGCGGCCGGCTATAGCTAAGCAAGTGTAAGCATTTTTCATTTAATATTACACGTTTGTTATTGTTTTATTTGTAACCATTTAAACTATTACTATAATTATAAGAGTATCTCAGTTAAGGATGGACCAGCGTCGACTGGTGTACTTAGAGTAGTGTCAGGTTAGGTCAGACAAATAGAGATACGGAACTTTACACAGACATCGACAGACAAAACATACGATACACGCAGCCTCCCCCTTATTTGGACTACTGGTTTTATGTTCAAAATTGTCCGTCTATTTCCGGATCGCATATTTGCGATTATGGAAATGACCAACCAGCAATCACCAACCAAATCTTCACAGCCATAGCCCGGGTTAATTTTCCACGATTCGCGTCGGTTCGCAGATAGTAGGATATTTCATGTACTACGCAGTCGCCGCAGGGCTTATTTGGAGATCGAGCATCGTTCCATGTTACGTTTCGATCATGTTATGTTACAAATGTTGTTTCATTTCTTATACCATATAGGTATTCTGATAATTTAGAGCTAAAGTCACAAAGTGTCCTCTTTAAACAATAACAAACACCTCCTGTAAATTTATTAACAATGGAATTGATTTCAAGATAGAAAACCGTGCTAGTAGTAACGGTCTCGACCGTCGTCGTGACTGGATACTTGTCCATCTAATGAATTAAGCTCTAAAATATCAGTGACTCGAATATTTAATTCCTTGTATAGTAAGTAATGAATCCGTTATTCCAATCTCTCCAATAGAATTCTTATTAATCTACTATAAATGATTATACGCAGGCTACACACAAACACATATTACAATAGAATGTATTCATTTCCCATCTACAGTACTCAACCGACATGCCGAAATTTGCAGATACTTGGAGCCGTTTAATATTTAGATTATCGTATGTAAGTTCAAGGAAATTAATTTACCAAATTAAATGTATATGTTTTTTCGGATTTTTACTTGAGTAACTCACTGTGCAGAGCATCAGGACCACAATGGATAAGCCAATTGGATTCAGTCGATGTTTTATTTTAAGTTTTTTTTTTCAAAATTAAGATATAAAGACTCAAATTTAAAACATCGAAATATTTAGTCCACAGTGACGATGGGGCTATCCCGTAGAAAAAGTACAAAATTCGGTGTTGACTTTAAATATCACGTTTGTATGTATTAAACTATGTATGTAGATGTTTTTGAAATTGCCCTTTCCGAGGAGCCAGTTCTAAATTGTTTAAGAAATTTGTATCTAGGTAAAACATAATTTATTTATGTTTTCAAAAATCTGTATTTACTTAATGTTTTTCCTTTACAGTTTTAGTATTTTCTAATCCGTCTACCCTCGAAATATTTGGATTTATGTAATTAATAGTGACATAGTAGTATGCCTACTTATTTTCAAAATTAAGTACATTATATTGAATGAATGAAAACAATAAATAATATATAGAATGAGTTTGGATTCACGTTTGGGTATTATGGTTCCTAAATTTCGAAATTGTAATAGACTTTATTGTACGTAGTGATTCATTTTTGGAAATTAGAACACTTAGGCGTACCAAATAGCTGTATATCAACTTTTCTAAACGTCAGAAATTTTCATAAAGGGAGAAAGCTTTTAGGTAAGAGTTTAAGGATCATTCGTATTTAAAGTGTATCTAATATAAATTGTCGAAATTGAGCACGGACATACTATTAGATTGTTTCGTAACACAAACTGCCGTTGCTTGTCAGTTGTCAATAATAAAATAAGTTAGATAAGCCGAATGCCCTGTATTTTGACGATTAAGAAAAGAATTTTAAAAAGTCTAGAAAAAACAAATATCTCAAATGGTCAAGAACATTTAAGTAATTTTGTATTCAAAAAGTAATCTGTAGTGTAAAAAGTATTTTCAATGTCCTTGTGGTCTTTATTCGTAACAGCGATAACACGTTCGTTTTGATGAATTTGAATGCTTGTGTATTAAAGTTCTTTTGTTTATTTTGTGTGAGCTACAGTCCATTATTGTGGAATTTCGTATAATATTAAATTTGCAAACAATCGCGAGAGGACGCGGACACCAGTGATAACGATTAAATTAGTGTCAAAAATTTAAAAACGAAATTAATTTTAGTACTTTGTTCGATGCGGTGTCTTTGTCCACTTTGGACAAGGAAAGGTCCCACTGTGCTTTTGAGTGGCACACTTTGGATAAGGAGTGGTCCCACTGTGCCTTTGAGTGGCACACTTTGGACAAGGAGTGGTCCCACTGTGCCTTTGAGTGGCACACTTTGGACAAGGAGTGGTCCCACTGTGCCAATGAGTGGCACACTTTGGACAAGGAGTGGTCCCACTGTGCCTTGTCGGGGCGCAGTGACAGTGAATGTTCGTAGTGGACAGAGAGTGACATCGTTTAATTAAAAATACTTATATAGTGTTTAGGCAACGTTTCGGCATCCTCGCATTTCGGCTAAGTGATAAGGGTCCGCGTCCACTTGTTCTGATATTTTAGTACAAATTTCATGATGTTAAGGTTGCGAGGCTCAAAAGCGTTTCTTTTTGGCGTCCATTGCATCGCCTAGTCGTTCGCCGTTTGTAATGAGTCGTGTATAAAATTTTATTCAAAAAGAGTATTTTTGTATTGAATATTTCTAAAGTTGGTATAAAGATCAAAATTCCATAAATTATAGCGTGGTGGCAAAATGGAAAGTTAGGTAAATTTAGAATGTCATACGTTTTTGTACATTTAATTTTAAGACTAGCGTCGAATACTTATTAAACTTTTAGGAGCATTAACCCATTTGTATATAGAAGTTGTGCGGCAAGGAACCGAGGCGGTGCAGTGCAAGCCCGTTATATAGATACAAATATATAAATAACTCGAAGATGTTTATATGGTTCTGGATGTAAAGATAAATTTAAAAGCAAATAAGATGGAAAAAGAAAACAGTTATTGTAAAAGTGTAATCGGTATTTGTCTTGAATGGCTGCTATGGTCACTATTGTAATCTGTGGGCCTGAGACAAACCATACCTACTAATCAATCACGACAACCTAACCTAACGCATAATTATAACGGTTCTTAATAATACTACAACAATACCTACTTATATATAAATATTAATTATCACATTGTCATAATGCTTATAATTTAAAGAGCGTGTGTCTTTGTCCGTGAATTATTAGGATCTTACCACTGTTTGGTGTACTAGACTTAAAGTGGAGTTAATGTGAAAAAAATGTAATCAAAATTTAAAATCTAACGGTATCACTGCCGTGTCGGCAGATTGTTACAAATTATTGGTATTTATATAAAATTGGCGGTTTTAAAATACGTTGTTCAAAATTATCAAAATTAATCGAAGGAAGAGCGAAAGCGGTGAAACATGTTGTATCTCTGTAGCAGTGTCGCAGCAGACCTGTTGTATCTCTGTAGCAATGTCGCAGCAGACCTGTTGTATCTCTGTAACAATGTCGCAGCAGACCTGTTGATACCGGTGCAGTGGGGGGTGTTTCTTCGTGAATATAACGAGTAATGAAGCTAAGCTTTTATTTGAATACACTGTCTTTTATTTCGTGAACCCATCAGTTTTACCAAAATACAGTAAGTACATATTACCGAAATCCATTGTATTGGGAACTTGCGACTTCTCATTAAAACGTTGAAAGTTTTGTTAAAGAAAAGCTTGGAATTTACAGAAAGATTACTTGCGTTTTGTCCGGTGTTATCACCGATACGGCATCGCTCAAGTACTGAAATTGATATAACGACGACGCTATCAATGTTATAAATATTTGGACCACAGTTTAAAACTTGTGAACCACTGTGCAACAAACAAACTTAGATATTATTAGAATATCGGTCAAATGACATCCAACGCTGGACATAGGCGTCCCCCGAAGTTGGGTTGCCGAATCACTTCGCACGGCAAGCGGGTTGGCGATCGCAATGTTCAGTATGGTGGCACAACAGTATATAGGTACGCTAAAAGGACGTTGGTGCTCAACCTCCGGTTTGTTCAAGCGAACAAACTGAGGAGTCGCCTCTTGCGACACCCTCGGGAAGAGATAAGTGTGGGGTGGTACTATTATAGATGGATCAGATAGTATAGAACTGGAGAAATAGTTGGACTATCAAATTCGGAAGTTGGTGACCATGGATTTCTGGAGAAAATTTGTTCAGTTTCATGAGTATAATTTAAATTCTATCAATCATTTTTTGATGTGAAACATCGATTGGCGCGCCTTGGCAGTAAAGCCGGCTCGTATGCTGTGTCTGCAAACGGTACATTATGACGCCTTTGTGCCCCCTCTACTACACAATTTCCGAATAAGTGACAGTATTATTGAGCGTGCTATGCTCGGAGTTTCTCTACGTGATCGAATCACAAACGAGGAGATCCGTAGGAGAACCATAGGGGTAGCTACACACATAAGCGGGCCGGCACTGTCGGTTCGGCAACAACAAAGCTGACTCATAGCAATTACTACACTTTAGCCGCTGGATGCGGGCAGCGCAGAACCGGTCGTCGTGGAAATCCTTGGGGGAGGCCTATGTCCAGCAGTGGACGTCCTTCGGCTGATATGATGATAATGATGACAGTATTATTGAATCGAAAAATAATATGAATGACAGTGACGATCAAGAGACTAAAAAAATTTTATGATGATCAAAGTGCCCAACCGTGCCCAAAGTGATCAACCGTCTCCGTGGCGTAATGGTTAGGTCCGTTAGCTTCACATCAGGAGGTCACGGGTTCGATTCCCGGCGGAGTCTAAAATGTAAGACTCGGTTTGTTTGGTAGAAGGACAATTTAAAGGCTAGCTAAAACCATCTCGCGGGTTCGAATCCCGGCGGAATCTTTGTAAGACTCGATTTAGTTAGAGGTAGGGCATTTTCTAAGCCCACCTGGCCAGCTACCACCATTTTATGTAGGTCTTGCCGCCAAACATTAATGCTAACAGCATTGACATGCTCCGGCTTGAAGATGAGATAGCGAGTTCCCTATTGGATTTTAGGGCAATCTTGTTTAGCCCGCTTCTATCTTAGCATCATCGTCACTCACCATCAGGTGAGATGATGCCAAGGGCTTAGTTGATAAAAAAACAGACACACGAGGTAAATTATCTTTTAATCGTTCCACGGAAGAAGCTTAAAATTGCTTTCCTTAACCATCGTGACGCAACGAATTGGAATGCTAATTTTATTCAAGTTTTCCAATCTAATGATTTGAACCCTCGCCCCACTGAGATCCTGTACGTACTAATGGTAAACTTGGCTCTTGAAGGAAGTGTATAATAGCTTAGAGCAGCAGCTTTTGAGCTGATTATGGATCATCAAGCACCACCTAATTGGGCTTGTGGTGTTGACACTTTAATAAGATGGAAAGGGTTTGGATGGGTTATTAATTGCTAAATGGAAAAGTGGATCAGAAAGTTTGAAATTGATAATTTTATTTAAGACTAGCAGTTGTCCGCGACTTCGCACGCGTGGATTACTCATATAATATCAGTTCATATACGCCCTCACCGACGGGCTCGAGTCTACCCTGATAATTCATTCAATTCATTCCTAATGGGCGATCGGGCTTTAGTCGACCACGCGGGCCCAGTCGAGTTTCTTCGCAGGCGTGTGCAGGTTTCCTCATGATGTTTTCTTTCACCGTAAGAGCGACGGATTACGTAAATTCATCATTTGAGATCCTAAACCCTAAAAAAAATTGTCATTGCGCAACAGACACTCACGTGAAATTGCGCACGCGCTTGTACAGGAACGGGGAGTTTTTCTGGATGAAAGGGAGGCGTGGTATAAAAAACTGGCCAAGAGCGTGTCAGACTACGCGTAAGAAAGGTTCCATAGGGGTCAAAAAATAAATTGTATTTAAAAAAATAAAGTACCTTTCTCAGTGATACTCGTAACAGAAAATATCGTTTAACAAATTCCATATTTTAGGTTAGTGTACAAAACCAGAGATTTGTTACCATAGATGGGTTATGCACTAACTAACCACATTTGAAAATCGAATCCATTTACACACACATTTTAATAGGTACCTACCGAATGCTACTATGAAAAGAGATGCCAATTGGCATCTTTTTTTTGCTTCACTTTTAGGACGCATGTAACCTATCTACCTCCCCTTCTATATAGCATATCTCTGCCTAAACCAAGTTAACTATAGTATCTCATCTGTGCCTAAACTAAGACAGTTTACTGGACCCGTAATAAATAGATAGACGGAAGGAAACTATTTGGGTCCCTACATTAACTACGGAATCCTTCAAACAAGCCTTTGCACAAACCCACCTATGATTGCAGGTATATTGTGTCCATGATAGTGCCCATATTTTTTTTCCTATAGGTAGATACATATTTTATTTCATTATCATTTTTGTAATACTGATATATTTTCTTATTTATTTTTTATCCTTTGGTTTTTTGTTAAGATAGATTAAGTACCATACTTTAATTTAGTTATAGAAGATTGTGTCAGAAACGACGATATTAACTAGTGCACGGGTAAACCTGTTAAGGTTTTTCTTGTACTAATATTATCATATTTTTTGTAAACTTTTTTTTATCTAATGAAATATATATATATATACAGGGTGTAACATAAAGGTGTGGTGATACTTTAAGGTGGGCTTGTACCCATCAAACTGAACAACTTTCCCAATAGAACCCATAGTCAAAGCTCAAAAAAAAATTTGAACTTCCCATACTAAGTTGGCTGATCAGCCGATCGAGTTAGTATGGGAGAGCCAAATTTCTATAGGGAAAGTTGTTTAGTTTCATGGGTAGAAGCACCACTTAAAATAGTTTCAGCTAATTTTGTTACACCTTTTATATATTAGAATTCTTAGACTGTGGTATTACAGTAATAAATCTCAATAAGCGGTATAGTTGATTATTCCTAGACGAACGGTGCAATTTTAAACAGAGACTGTATCAATTATACCAGTCCGTTAGTATTCTGTAATCACCCCACTTCGACCTTGAGGTGCTCGCCTCGTGAGAGTTGCCACCAAGATGGACCCGAATGCTTGAGGCGCAATTTCAGCCATGTACAGACAGAGGCCGGCACATCGAGCTATACACTCGTAGTGCGATTCTGATCCATACGCATTCGCAATAAGAACGGTACCAAGTCCAGTGTGTAGCTTGATGTGCTGGCCTGTGTACATTGATATCGCTTGAGGCAGGCGTTCGCCTCATAGGCTCTGGTACCCAGCGTCACCACCGGTACCGTCTGGCGCAAATAACCGCTAAAGAGAACAGTGATACCTATCGCACCTTTTTCCCTTCGGATACCCTGGACCTTCTGTTCATAGCTTCTACATTGTTTACTGTACGTCATAGTGCACTCTCCCCAAACTATTAGACAACAGCCCTAGGACCACCCGGAGTTTTTCATTGTTACGTGACACCCCACACACAGGGCAGTTAACTTAAATGGCAGTGGGCAGGGCACATAGCTTGTAGAGCATATAGCCGTTGAGGAAATAAAGTTCTCGAGTGGCGACCACGCACCGGAAGACTTAGCGTAGGAAGGCCTCCCCACACGATGGACCGACGACCTGGTGAAGGTTGCGGGAAGCCGCTGGATGCGGGCAGCACAGGACCGGTCGTATTGGAAAACCTTGGGGGAGGCCTTTGTCCAGCAGTGGACGTCTTTCGGCTGATATGATGATGATGATGGTGACCTTACACACAGGAGCTTTCGTGCTGTATAAATCGATGGCAATCTAGGAGGTGATATGGGAAGTTTCACCACCAGGTAGCCGCGTGAAAGGGGTTCCTGATTTTCCTTTGTCGCCTGATTTCCGCCACAAGTATGCCAGTTAAAAGTGTGTCCAAGCTGCAGCTCCACGCTACACGCTACTTTATCGAAAACCACTCTTTGCTCAACTCTGAGTCTTGGGATGTTATCATTTCAGTTCCCGCAGCGTACATCAGATCACGGGATCGATTCCCCGCGGATCATACTGTGTCATATTTAGTTTGGGTGATGGCAGGGCTTTTTTAAGCCCACCTTGTTACTCAGTGATAAAATAATATATAGCATTCTACCGGTGAAATATATTTTTTCAAATCAGTCCAAAAATACAAATTATTATTAGTTTATTCATTACGAAAACAATATATTATGCCTAAATAAGTACAATAAAATATATAACCTCATATTTGATTTTACGAATTTTTAATATACATAGTTAGAACAGAAGGCCGTTGGGGCAGTAAAGTTCTCGAGTGGTGACCGCGCAACGAAAAGCATAGGTGGACCGACGACCCTGTGAACGTCGCAGCGCAGGACCGGTCGTCGTGGAAATTCTTGAGGGAGGCCTTTGTCCAGCAGTGGACGTTTTTCGGCTGATATGATGATGATTAACATAAAATACCGAAGTATGTCTAAATCATAGAATATATTATCGTTCTACATCATTTGCACGAATCTCAAACCATTAGGGCAGCACACGCCGATAAAGCAGCGCTTTTCATTAAAATTTAGAAATATTTAAATAGCCTGTGATGACTATGATGATGATAGCCTATGTTGGACAGTGCCTATGTGTAGCCTATGTTTCCTTTGGTGAAACAATTTTGAGAATCGCTTAAGATTACCCCCTACAAACAAAAACAAACCTCTTTATATTTCTTCAAGATTTAGGAGTTTTTAAACTTTTAATCGTCATCATCATATCAGCTGAAAGACGTTAACAAGGGATACCCACAACGACCGGTCCTGCGCGCCCGCATCCAGCGGCTTCCCGGGACCTTCCCCAAGTCGTCGGTAATTCTTATTTATTTAAATAATTAAATAGGCAAGAATATAACAGTAAGTATAGGTGAAAATGTAAATAAAACACCAAAGAATAGGTAATGTTACTTGTATGTATATAATGTCCTTTGGTTCTCTAGCACCCAATCTATTGAACAGATTTAGGTACAATTTGGGTTGACAATATTATTTTTTATCACCAGCTATTTATTTTTTCAAATTTTTCCTATTTTGATTTTTAGGGTTGCCACCAAAGTAGAAAAAAAAACTTATTATTTTTTGTTTTTAAAAAAGGCTAACTATATTTAACTGAAACTTTGCAACAAACTTCTATAACTTAATATAGCCGAACTACACCGGGAAGATCATCATTCTAGGAAAAATCTGAATAGGCTACCTACCTACTTCCCATACAAATCTAGCTTGTTTTTCAGTTTTACTCAAAAATAGAGTTAAAGGTTTTAATAAAAATTTTGTCAGTTACTAGAATTGATTAAGGCGTACTTCATTGGGTAGTTCATTATTTTAGAAAAATCATAATAAGGTAGGTACCTCAGGTTATATTACGCACATAATATTTTTTATCAATTCTGACCTCTTTTTTGCAAGCATATTAAGTAAATTACTACGTAAATTATTACTGGTATGTGGGGGGGTCCGCCGGGGCCTGCGGACTCAGGTACAATGTGAAGAAGACCGAACTTTTAGTGTTTCAATCTCGTGGTCATAAAATCACTACAGTTCCACCCGTTTTTCTATACGGCTTCCATCTTCGGCATCGTCGTCACTTACTATCAGGTGAGATGACGCCAAGGGCTTACCAATTGTGAATCAAAATTAAAAAAAGAAACGGCGTCGCTTTGCCGAGTGTTTCTTATTTCAAGTAGGTACCTTGGCCACTGGGTCTCGGAGGATCTCTCTGATAGCGAGGATATTGAGAGGGAGCGCCGAGCATTGGCTGTCAGATGCAACATGTTGGCTCGCAGATTTGCATGTTGCACCAAAGCTGTTAAAGTTGTTTTATTTAAAGCTTTCTACCAGTCTTTTTATATGTGCAGTCTGTGGGTCAACTATATGCCTTGTGTGTTCAGTATAACAATGCATTCAGGATGCTGTTGGGGCTGTGGAGCTACTGCAGCATATCAGGCATGTTTGCTGAAGAAATAGAGTCCCCTAGTTGCTGAACCGTGCCTATGGCAGCACCAACAGCATCCTGAGCATTGTGGCTAGTTAAGCCGACTGGCCTATTTTGTAGCAATTGGTACGGCTGCATGTTAACTAATAATAATTTGTTGTAACCCTACTTAACCCCAATGTGTTTATAATATTTTCTTGTACTGACACTCTATGGACTATGTCGTCTGAAATGAATGTTTTGAACTTGAATTAAGTATGTAATTTTGATTTTTGTATGCCAGACGGTGACGGCCACGGCCTCCGTGATACAGTATGCATAGTGTGGTTGTACAGTTTATTGTGATTTAAAATGTGGTTGAGCATTAAAAAAACACATTTTATCATTGAATTTATATCCATGTATAAAAGGTTTTTTAAATAATTGTTTCTAACTTTTCACTAACCTAGTCCCAACCAGATTACTTTCAAAATTTTTCATTATCCTAAGGCTCAGTCACCCAAAGGGCCATAGAGCATGCTATGCTTGGAGTTTTCCTATGTGATATAATTGCAAATGAGGAAATCCAAAGGACAACTATGATAACGGACTTAGCTCTCGAATCGCTAAACTTAAGTGAAAGTGGGCAGAGCTCATAGCTCATAGAACAGGTGCCTGTTGGGATAGCAAAGCTCATGAGAGGTGACCGTACACCAGAAGATATAGCATAGGCAGGCCTCCCACTCCAGTCCCTGTGGACCAATGACCTAGCGAAGGTAGCGGGAAGCCGGTGGATACGGGCAGTGCAGGACAGCCATTGTGAAAATACTTGGGAAAGCCTTAGCTTAGCAGCAGTGAACATCTTTTGGCTGATATAATCATGACCTTTGTTAAAATTACTTATCGGCACTATTTTAATACACATTGCATATTTAGTGGTAAAACAAAAAAAAATTGTAAGTAGTTTGCTGCCATACTGTAATTGCTTAATTGGTACAAGGTAAAACTATTGTTGCGGCCAACGCCTACAGCTAATATTAATTATTATCAACACGTTTAGTATTTGCTCCTAATGTTTTGTCAGGCGCTTTGCCTATGCAATACACAATTTTATAACTAACTCATTAGCTAATTCACCGTCATTAAAATTAACACCTTCATGTACAACTTTAAAATATAAAATTAAATATATTCAAAACTAACTTTGGGCCTTTATATACTAAGTTTAAAGACCCCATTATGTTCACGAAACATAAATTGGCGACCGTGACAGGACTGTAGTTCCCTATGGACACAGATCCCTAACAGTCTGCCACGCGAGTTCCCGGAAACCAATTGAGTCGACATCGAACATCTAGAAGTTTCTCCCATACCAAGGATCTTATAGCCGTTCAAGAGCTATGTGTGGAAGTCACTGAGGCTACAATTCGCGTGGAAACCGTATATCCTTCCACTGGATCACGAAGTTTTCGCCGCAAATACCTACCGCCAGTTGGATCATCGAGAGCAAGCGTTGCAGACCTGGAAAGAAGTTGGACGCCTCCTGCAGCCTTGAGGAAGTTTCTTCACGCCAGGAACGAAGACGCCCCCGGCCCGAGATCAGCAGCAGTCAGCACCAAGC
This sequence comes from Coleophora flavipennella, assembly GCA_947284805.1. Taxonomy (NCBI): domain Eukaryota; kingdom Metazoa; phylum Arthropoda; class Insecta; order Lepidoptera; family Coleophoridae; genus Coleophora; species Coleophora flavipennella. The sequence goes on along the minus strand of OX369294.1, from coordinate 706,402 downwards.
TACACGCCTGACCTTGCAGCGCCGTCCCGTGTCGTCTCTCGAGATAAGTGTCCTTTCTTCAATCCCTAGAGCTACCTATCCATCTTAATAATACCTAATTAGTAATTACCTATTTCCAATCCTAATCAATCGATTTAAGCAAGTTTGGTACAAATTGCCAATACTTGTGCGAACATCCAGCTAACTACCTACAAATTATTTCTAACGATTTCAAGTGTTAGAACATTATTATACGATTAATTAGTCAATTTCAGTTTTATACACAGTCTCTAATGAAAGCGTTAATTATAAACTAAAACAAATCTTGCAATATTTTTGCTTAATTAATTTAATTTGAAAATTTACATATCGAACCTATACCTACCTACATTAAAGTTAAAAAATAAATCTAATTGCCCTTAATTAATACAAGATTCCCGTTGTTGAAATTAGACTACGCCCTTCTGTTATTCTGGTTTTTCACCCGTTACGTTGGGAATTACAGGATATTAGCGGCTCGCCCGTTAACGCCGCGCCTAGTCCGAGTGCAAAGCCACCGGGCTGCCCTATTGTTCTAGTCAGCTGATCTGGCCGCCGGTCTCCGTGCGGAGTGACGTCGAAGCGAGGAGCGTATCGTGAGATTTATTTTCTATTGTAGTTTTAATTTCTTCGCGGCCTCATCAAATTTTAAGAGAAATATTTTGTTTAATTAAGATTTAAATACATACCTATAACATGTCTGAAGATAAATCAAAAACAAATAGCGACCTATTAAAGGTTGCCATAATAAAACGCAGTTCTATTAAAGGACAAATAACAAAATTCAAAAACTATCTTAACAAAGTAACAAATATTCAGAACCCCTCAAATATTGAACTCACAGAATTAAATCTTAAACTCACTAAGTTGGAAGCTTTATCCTTAAAATTTGATGACTTGCAGACTGAGATAGAGATATTAAATTGTGAAAATTTCGAAAACGAGGTTGATATTAGAGAAAGCATTGAACAAGAATTAATAATAAACATTGCCACGGCTAAGAGCCTTTTGCAGCGTTTTAACGATTTAACAAATGAAACGCGCCGTCAATCAATGGGCATTGATCAATGCTTTCGCAATTCTAACGAAACCAACATTAAATTACCTAAAATACAAATTGCTAAATTCGATGGTTCCTATTTCCGTTGGATGGAATTCCGGGATACGTTTAAGAACCTGGTTCATGACAACTCCCAATTGTTGCCTATACAGAAGTTCTACTATTTGCACTCATATTTAGAGGGTGATGCTGCCCGAGTAGTATCAAATCTTGAAATTTCATCCGATAATTATGAGAATGCCTGGTCCTTATTAAAGGAACGTTATGATAATAAGCGTTTGCTGATCGATCACCACCTTAATTCCTTGTGCAACATTCAGCCTATGTCCCGCGAATCAGAAAAATCATTACGTTTTCTCGTAGATCACGTAACCAAAAATCTGCGCGCGTTAAGCACGCTAGGGTTGCCAACAGACAAATGGGATGTTTTACTTATATTCATATTGGCCAAAAAACTTGATCCTCGAACGCTAGTGAAATGGGAAGAGTTAAGAAATGCTCAAGATTCTATTCCGAGTCTAGATATATTTAATAAATTTTTAACTGATCGAGCAAATGTTTTAGAAGCCTTAAATAGGAACAAATTTAGTAGTGGCTCACATAATTTTACTACACGAGAGCAAACCTCAACTCGCCCCAATTTTCTCCCCACTAACAAAATAAATTCTACCACTACATTCGTTAGTGCAAATCAAGAACCATCGAACCTAACATGCATAATCTGCAATGAAAATCACAAAATTTATGACTGTGCTGTCTTTAAAGCCAAATGCATTAAAGACAGATATTCAGATGTAAAGAAACATAATCTCTGCATAAACTGTTTGAGACGAGGACATACTACCAATAATTGTAGAATGGGCCCTTGTCGCGAATGCAAAAAACGTCACAATACTCTTCTACATGAGTCAAAGGTGACGCCATCTACTGAAAATAATACTTCCCAAGAGGCAATAGTATCATTTTCTAATCTAAACACCACACAAGTACTGCTGTCCACGGCACAAATCAAAGTTTGCAACCCTATCACAAATGAAAGTGAGATTGTACGTGCCCTATTAGATTGTGGCAGCCAATCCTCATTTATAAGCCAAAGTCTAAAAGAAAAATTGTCTTTACAAAGTAATTCAGTCGACACTATAAAAATTGTCGGTATTAGCAACAACTCTGCCAATCAGGTTAAAGAGAGTTGCATTGCCCAATTAGGTTCTACCGACAACTCCTATCAGGTGAAGCTTTCCTGCCTAGTCATGCGGGAACTCACTGGTGAGCTGCCTAGAGCTCCTATCAATATTAAAAACATAAACATACCTAAAGATATCCGACTAGCTGATCCTACGTTTTATCAACCAGCTCCCATTGATGTTCTCATCGGAGCCGATTTATTCTGGGATATTGTTAGAGGCGAGAGACGCTCTCTGGGCCAAAAATGCCCCAATTTACTCAATTCCCAGTTTGGTTGGTTGATCGCTGGCCCTATATACACAAACTCAGAAAAACAATCTACAAACAAAAGTGTTCATTGCAATCATGTCATAATTTCTGACTTGCCTAATGAGTCCATGATCAATGAATACCTACCAAAGTTCTGGGAGATCGAAGAACTCCCCAATAAACGCATATTAAGCGACAATGACAAAGCTTGTGAAAAACATTTCATTGCAAACACTGTACGCCTAAGTACGGGACGATTTTGCGTGAAACTACCATTAATAAGTTCTGCGGAGTGTCTAGGTGACACATACAATATGGCGAAAAAACAACTATTTTCTTTAGAGAAACGATTTAGGAAAAATCCAGATTTAAAAACACAGTAAGTACAATTTTTACGCGAATATTCTGATTTGGGTCACTTATCCGAATCCCCTATTAAAAATCCGCAGACATCATATTTTTTATGCCACCACGCTGTTTTCAAAGAAGACAGCGAATCAACAAAGATTCGCGTTGTGTTTAATGGCTCAAATCCGACGTCGTCTGGCTACTCACTTAACGATATACTTATGGTTGGCCCGAACGTACAGGATTCACTTTTTAATATATTAATTAGAGCGCGACAATACAAATACGTTTTCAGTGGCGATATCGAAAAAATGTACCGCCAAGTATTAGTCACTGATAACGATCGCAATCTTCAGTCAATACTATGGCGAGAAGACGAGTCGCACCCTATAAAAACCATGCGTTTAAATACAGTTACCTACGGAACCGCCTCTGCGAGTTACCTCAGCACTCGCTGCCTCTGACAGATAGGCGAAGAATGCGAAGATGATAGTATTAAAACTATTATACAAAAGGATTTTTTCGTCGATGACTTATACACTGGATGTAATGACGAGTCCCAACTACGTCACATAAAGTCATCAGTCGTGACTGCATTAAACGCAGCGGGTTTTAATTTACGAAAATTTAAAAGTAACCTCCCCACAATATTCGAATCATCTGATCTAGACACCCAAGAAAATCTAATTATAAGTGAGTCATCAAACACGCTCGGCCTCGGATGGAACCCTTCCAGTGACACAATTCACTTCCCCATTAAGTTTCCATCCCAAAGTGAAAAAATTACGAAAAGGGTCATTATGTCGAATTCTTTTAGAATATTTGATCCTTTAGGTCTACTAAGTCCATTTATCATGCAAGCAAAAATGATATTACAAAATTTATGGTCACAAAAAATTGATTGGGACGAGCCTGTACCCCAAAAAACCATAAATGACTGGTGTGAGTTTGTCAAAGGTCTACCATATCTTATGGATCTAAAAATACCTAGACACGTCATATGCGATCTCCCCAGATACATAGAAATGCATTCCTTTAGCGATGCCTCGCAGCGTGCCTACGGCGCCTGTGTTTACATACGTTCTGTGAACAATAACGGTGACGTAACTGTGAAATTACTATGCGCTAAATCAAAAGTCGCGAGCCTTAAACCGGTTACGATCCCTAGGCTTGAGTTATGCGCGGCGCTACTCGCTGCAAGATTGAGTCGTGCAATCACAGATACAATTCGCTATACACCTACACGAATTATACATTGGTGTGATTCGAGTGTGGTACTCGGTTGGTTGAAATCCGACCCCAGTAAACTAAAAACTTTTATAGCGAATCGGGTAGGCGAAATAAACGAGTTGACTGAGTCATCTTCCTGGCGATATGTACCTACCGAGTCTAACCCAGCTGACCTTATTTCGCGCGGAGTCAACGCCAGTCAGCTGCTAAACTTTGACTTATGGTGGTCAGGTCCTAGCTTTTTACGCCATGAAGAGGGTCAGTGGCCCGTGCTAAATTCACACATCGAAAAGGAGAAATTACCTGAAACAAAAAACTTAGAAACTAAATTAAAAACTAAAGAAACTAACATAAAAACTAAAAACTTACCTAAAACGTCATACTCATTAAGCAGTCAGAATCTAACTTCACCTGAAAGAAAAACAAAAACATTAAATACAAATTTCGAAAGTATAGTACAATTTGAAAATTTTTCTACATTAAATAAATTACAGCGAACCTTTGCCTACGTTCAAAGATTTATTTACAACTTAAAAAATCCTAAAAATAAATGTACCGATTGGTTAACTACCGAAGAATTAAAAAAATCATTTAATTACCTGTGTTCTATAGCCCAGCAGCAAGCATTTCCCGACGAGTACAAATTATTATTAAACAAAGCCCCACTGAAACAAAAGTCCAAAATTCTGTCACTCTCACCTTTCTTCGATATCAATGTGATACGAGTGGGTGGTCGAATTGGTACCTCTGATTACCCCTACAACAAAAAACATCCCATTTTGTTAGATGCAACTCACCATTTAACTAAACTTTTATTTCAACGAGAGCACATACGGAACCTACACGCAGGTCCGCAACTTTTGTTGTCATCTGTACGTGAGTTTGTTTGGCCGATTAATGGAAGGCGACTTGCGCGGCGTACTGTACGCAACTGTGTCCGTTGCAGTCGATTACAATACAAAACAATACAACCAAAAATGGGTGACCTTCCGTCTCAACGATTAAAGGCAGATTTTCCCTTTACGTGTGTAGGACTAGACTTTGCCGGTCCCTTCTTAATTTTAAATAGAAAAGGTAGGGGCGCTAGATTGATAAAATGCTATTTATGTTTATTTATATGTTTAAAATACAAATGTATGCACTTGGAAGCGGTGAGTGATCTTTCAAAGGACGCCTTTATCATGACTTTGAGAAGGTTTGTATCACGTCGAGGAAAGCCAACCGAAATATTTTGCGATAACGGTCGCAATTTTGTAGCAGCAGCTAAAGAGTTGTCACAATTTTTAAAACAAGTAAACAAAGATATATCTGAGTTTGCAGCCGAAGAGGGAATTAAATTTAATTTCATACCCACCTACGCTCCTCACTTTGGTGGCATTTGGGAGGCCGGAGTAAAGTCCGCCAAACATCACTTAAAACGAGTAATGGGCAACTCGCACTTAACCCTTCAGGAAATTATGACATTGTTTGCCCATGTGGAAGCGGTTTTAAACAGTCGCCCAATTTGTCCCCTATCCAATTCCCCTGACGACTTCCTTTTCCTATCTCCAGGGCACTTTCTCGTGGGTCGGCCGTTAACTGCGCTGCCTACGCCTTCATTGGAAACCCGTGCTGAGTCATCCCTCACGCGCTATGCTCGCCTTCAAAAAATCAATCAGCACTTTTGGAGCCGATGGCAAAAAGAGTACATAGCTGAATTACAACAAAGAAAGAAATGGAAAGACAATAATGCTAGAAAACTGGAGATTGGTGATTTGGTACTTCTACAAGAAGACAACGTCCCACCACTCAGCTGGCGTCTTGGTCGAGTTCATCGTTTGTTCCCGGGCCCTGACGGCATCACAAGAGTAGCGGATGTCAAGACTATGAGAGGTTGTGTTCGCCGTCCGCTGGTGCGTTTGTGTCCTCTGCATCCAATTTCATCTGAGTCCTGAAAGGTGGACCTTTCAGCGAGGGGGGAATATGTTGCGGCCAACGCCTACAGCTAATATTAATTATTATCAACACGTTTAGTATTTGCTCCTAATGTTTTGTCAGGCGCTTTGCCTATGCAATACACAATTTTATAACTAACTCATTAGCTAATTCACCGTCATATAATTAACACCTTCATGTACAACTTTAAAATATAAAATTAAATATATTCAAAACTAACTTTGGGCCTTTATATACTAAGTTTAAAGACCCCATTATGTTCACGAAACAACTATGTTTAGGGCAGGATTCACATCAGCATCCACTGCTAGACATCGGCCTCACCAGAAAGGGTGCTGCTGCCCATCCTCCAGTTTATGTTCCATTGTCCCCTCTTACGACGCCCTTGGGAAAAAGTAGGGTGGTACTTACTATTCTACGGCCACAGCTGTTATTGAGTTTTAAATCACGCTATGTTTGCTACACTTTGGGTTAAGTAAGGAAGTAAGTAAATATACGCACGCCAAAAAACATTACAGGACTTATATTTTGTAATATACATAGAGAGCAAAGGCGGCCTTATCGCCTTAAGCAATTTCTACCTGGCAACCTTAAGTTAGATATTGAAAGACAGGTAAACTAGTACAGGATGGCAGCAAATTCAACTTTTAAAAGATTTAACTTGTAAATATAACTAATAGAAGTGCTATAACTAAAAGTTATTAAAAAAAAGTTTATGAACTTATTTAAATACTAAAGAAAAATACATATATACAATATAATATACATACATACACATACATACTATAAATATATGACAAAAATATCAGTGAACAATTTCAGTAATGACAAAGCTTAAAGTAATGATCCTTGAGTCGCTTTATAAATGAGTACAAATTTGGATGGAAGCAGGAAGTACATTCCACAGACGCACTGACCTACCAGTACCTAACTTGAAATGAAAAATCAAAATAAAAGAAGACAAAGGTCCTAATATACTTATGGCTTCTCTTTATTCTGTAGCTCTCCAATACCGAATAACATTAGTTTGATGTGTGCTTTCGTTTCTGCACTTTTGTCTCTGAGCTCTTCTGCTTTCTTCTCGAATGCCTTGATCCTCGCGTCCAAATATTTGTTTGCTTCATTTATACTAAACTCCAAGTAATGATTCAGTCCAATATTCATTAGTAATTTGGAAGTGTCAGCAACTGCTGCCTCCATGAAGAAGTCGCAACCTAAATTAACCTGTGTTTTGAAGCCGTTAGGGTGCATTTCCTTGTCAGTGATGACTTTCAAGGTGTGCCGCTGCTGGATAAGGTCGGATATCTCGCCGTTGGTCTGCTGGAGCCGCAGGTCGATCTGCATAAGGTCTTTTTTTAAAACGTCGTTGATAAAGCTCTCGTATTTAGTTATTGTCTCCTCGATACTTGACGTTGCCATGTTTGTTGTACACTGACTTTTCCACTCTGTGTTAATGGGCAAATATCGAAGTTTCTTTACGTTGGTTTTAAAAATTATTAGCTGTTTTCAGCACCTACTTATTACCGCTCGCAACACAAGTAACAATCAAGCAAAACAAAAACATAACCTCAACTCAATAACAAAGACGGTACTGGAATATTTACGGAGACTGAATTGAAGCAAGAACTTACTTTCACACATATCTAATCCTTATTCCTCCGAGACTTATCCAAATAATAATCTTAACAATATTTAAGTACAGGTTTTTACCCCTTTCTCTTGCTTCTTGTGTTCTAGGTTTATCATTCATTATTCAAAATTATTTTCATCAGATGACTAAGGTCAAAACAAATTTAATATTATGTAGCTGTATTCACAAATACATCTATCTGCTCACTCGAGCGAGCACTACTCTCAAGTTTGTCTGCCATCTATGTTCACTATGATGTACTAATTGAAAAGTTCATATACTCAGCAGTAATACCAATAGCTAGTAGAGGTCGCCATACAAATAGTGCTCTAAACTATTAAAGCGCCATCTGTTTAATTTCTTCGTACTACTCCTAGTAGTTCTTGCTTAATTTAGTTTAAAAATAAATTGGAAGATGTCACTACAAGCGGAGAACTTTTAACAAAACTTCTATAGGTATCTACAGATGGCGCTAGCTGGTGCAAAACTATCAATAGCAAATTATGTTGTGCCCGACTACGGCGAAGCAAAGGTACTATTATATATACTGTGGCAAAGGTTACGAATTTAACAGCTATGTGGTAGTTTATGTGTGTAGGTCATTATTCTACTGTAGCGTCGTTGTCGCCGGTATTAACAAGACTAAGTGAGATTCGTCTTCATCCATAATATTATACCGCAAGCAAGTATCAGACTAGTAATGTATGTCAGCCCAGTTCAAAATTAAAAGGGCGACATCGGTCGTGGGTTTACACAAACCATTTCGGGCCATTTTCGACCTACCTTTAATTCCAAATCTATTTGAACCACACTTGCGATTTTGTGTAACTTTAAGGTCCTCCTCAGTCATAAATATATATGTATATCTTTTACCATTTCTGAGATATCGACGTCTGAAAATATATATTTTTATGACTGAGACTGACTAACTGACTGACTCATCAAAATTATAGATCACTTCCAGGTGACTTAGAAACTTGAAATTTGGCATCAGCGTAGATTAATGGACGTATACAAAGAAAAAATTCGAAAAATGCGCAAGTGTTAGTCGTACTCGCGTATCAAGGGTTCCGTAACACCACTACTCGTCAGAATACATAGACCACTTCCAGGCAACTTTTAAACGTAAAACTTGGCATCGAGATAAGTTATTAGGCGTATGAACTTAAGAAAAAAAAAACGAAAAACCGGCCAACTGCGAGTCAGACTTGCGAAATTAGGGTTCCTTACCATTACTATTCATCAAAATATCCAGGTAATAAAATAAAAATAGTTCCAGGTGACTAAGAAACTTGCTTGACATTTAAATAAGTTATTGGGCTTATACAACGAAAAAAGAAAAACTGGCCAAGAGCGAATCGTAATCACAAAATTAGGGTTCCGTATCACCACTATAATTATATAGACCACTTCCAGATGACTTTTTCACTTAATATTTAGGATCGAAATAGGTTATTGGGCGTATTTATAAAATAGAAAAAACTACAAACTAAAGCGAGTGAGGTTTTATACAACTTTAGAACGAGGGCAGTTTAGGCTGTACAAGGTTGTAATATGCCCCATACTACCACTTCATCTAAGAATCGCAGATCCATACAGCTTGGCTAGAGATAGCATCAAAAATAAAAACTATTTTCATTAAATTACCTCTTTCTATAATTTTATAAAACGTCACTCGCTATAGGAAGAAGATACTTGCCTGGTTAATATAAAGTGGTAACATGAGCGAAGAGATTACTTGGCTGGTTAATTCAAAGTGGGAATATGAGCGGGAAGAAGATACTTGGCTGGTTAAAATAAAGAGAAGATACTTGGCTGGTTAAAATAAACAGAAGATACTTGGCTGGTTAGAATAAAGTGAGAATATCGGCGGGAAGATACTTGCCTGGTTAATATAAAGTGGTAATATGGGCGGGCAGAAGATACTTGGCTGGTTAAAATATAGTAAGAATATGAGCGGGAAGAAGATACTTGGCTGGTTAAAATAAAGTGAGAATATGGGCGGGAAGAAGATACTTGGCTGGTTAGAATAAAGTGAGAATATCGGCGGGACGATACTTGCTTGAAACTGAGACATGGTCGCTTACTATGGGCCTCATAACAAGGCTCAACGTCACCCAAAGGGCAATGGAGCGTGCTATACTCGGAGTTTCTCTGCGTGATCGAATCAGAAACGAGGAGAACCAAAGTAACCGACATAGCTCACATAATCGCTAAACTGAAGTAGCAGTGGGCAGAGCACATAGCTCGTAGAACAGATGGCCGTTGGCGTAGTAAAGTTTTCGAGCGGCGACCGCGCATCGGAAAATGTAACGTAGGCAGGCCTCCCACGCGGTGGACCGATGACTTGGTGAAGATCGCGGGAAGCCGATGTATGCGGGTAGCGCAGAACCGGTCGTTCGTGGAAATCCTTGGGGGAGGCCTTTGTCCAGCAGTGGACTTTTTTCGGCTTATGTGATAATGATGATGAGAAAAAAACCGGCCAAGTGCGAGACGGGCTTGCGCACTGAAGGATTCGTACCACGAAAACTATGTATGTATATCACTTGAATAGAGGAAATCCTTACTAATATTATAAATGTGAAAATGTGTTTCTTTGTTTGTTTATCTTTTCATGCTTCAACACCTTCACCAATCTTGATGAAATTTGGAATGCAGGTAGCCTGTTTCACGTGAAAGTACATAGGCTACTTTTTATCCCGTGGAAATAACATAGTCCGATGCAGTTTCCGAGGGAACTGAAAAAAATAGTTTTTTCCAGGGTTCCGTGCCCAAACGGTGAAAACGGGACCCTATTACGAAGACTTCGCTGTCCGTCAGTCCGTCAGAATCAGAATCAGAATAATTTATTTGCAAGAATACTTAAGTCATAAATATACAGATCTTAAAAATTAAAATGTAAATATTAATAATGATTAAATTAGGTAAGTAAGCAAATAAAAAATAACAGTCTCAGGTTTGTTAAAAAAATGTCACTGTATGTAGTTTTTGTAGTCCATAAATTCCTTAATACTATAAAAATAATAATTCATTAGCCATTTCGATAGTTTTGTCTTAAATTCTGTCCCTTGTAATATTTTTAAATCAGTTAGTAGGTAAGTTATTATTATATATCATTATCCACATTCCACATGTTGTAGACATTTTTCTCTGCTTTACAAGGAGGTTGATAAAGCATATTTTCATCACGCTTTTATTAGCTTCACCTGTATGTTTGTATGTAACCGACTCCTTTGGACTCGATTTTGACCCACTTTAAACGGTAAGATTTAATTCAAACTTTGTAGACTTATCAAGAATCAGCGACAATTTAATAATTTCATAAGTTTGAACTAAAAAATAAATAGAGTTTAAAAAAAAACTTAAAAACACGCTTTTAAAGTACATCAGACTAAAAAGTAAAAAAATATTCTTTATATAAGTTGAAAATAATAATTAACAAATTACTAGTATTATTGTGAAAAAGCGTGGGGCGCTCTGTGCCATATTTTATGTCTCGATAGATGATAAAAAATATGCTCGATAGCAACCCACACTTTTTCACAATAACACTAGTAGTTTGTTAATTATTATTTTCAACTTATATTAAGAATATTTTTTTTACTTTTTAGTCTGATGTACTTTAAAGGCGTGTTTTTTAGTTTTTTTAAACTCTATTTATTATACTGCGCTCTTGACTTTCTTACTATGACGTTGACAAGTTTTTCGAAAAATTCTGGATGAGACCTTGAAAATAAACAAAAGTTTCTAATACACATGCAATTTTAGTAAAAATATTTAGTTGTTTGAACAGTGATTTGCAACTACATATCTACAAACCAAGCGTTACAAATGGCACGAATACATTTCTTCTGAAGCCTGATGACTCTGCCCACCTCCACAGATTTACCCCAAAGCATCAGTCCATAGTTAAGTACTGAGGAAACATGGCCATGGTAAGCTGTTATTGCAGCTTCAACAGAAACATTTTGCGGCAGACGTCGCAGGGCAAACACAAAACGATCTAATCTTTTGCATACGAAGTCAATATGTTTTTTCCAATTTAAATTTATGTCAAAAACTAATCCCAAAAAATTAAACTCATCCGTTTTTTGCAATTCAAAATTGTTATTGATATGAATGAAACTGCATATGTTTGGTTTTGTTCATATCTAAGGAATGATAATTGTCTTCCAGCCACCCTATAATGTCAGATGAGGATGAGTTTATGGTCGATTCAAATGTATTTTTATCAACGCCTTTGATGATAATGATAGTAATATCCGCAAAGAGTAGAAATTTCTGTGATGTTGAGTTCGGGAGGTCATTAATATATAATAAGAATAACAAAGGCCCAAAGATGATGCCCTGAGGTGCCCCAGAAATAAAGTTTTGTGCTGCTGTAATTTTAGAGATTTCAGTATATTGTCGTCTGTTTTATAAGTAACTTTTCAGTCAGTCATAAGCGTTACATACCTCTGAAACCTAAGAATCAAGCCTAGAAAGTAGTATTAACCCAAACTGATAGCTGTTTAATATGTTGTCTGTTCAGAAATTCATTAAACCTTATGTACATAGAGTTTTCAAAGATTTTTGATATGATGGGCACCATAGTTATTGGTCTGTAGTTATTAGGGTCACACCGGTCTCCTTTCTTAAATAGGGGCGTAACTACTGATGTTTTTAAACTTTCCGGGAATACTCCCTGACTGAATGTAAGTTTGATAATATGAGATAGTGGGTAGCATATATGAGTCACAATCGTCTTAAGAATTGTTGTTGTTATATCATCTTAACCGGTAGTATTTGTATTGTTAAGGGACATTATAATTTTATGAGTCTCTCTCTCGTCAATTGAATTGAGGAACAGAGAATTGACATTATTGAAAACAATATCAGGGAATGTATTTGAAATCTGAGAATATGTCAAATCTATAAAATAATTGTTAAAAAAGTGTAAAAGTCATCGGGTTTTTGATATGTCATTCCATTATAATTACTCTTAATTAAATCAATGTCATTCATTTGTGACCTACTGTTTATGGTGGATGAGATTATATTGCAAGTTCCTTTGCAATTGTTCTTGGCTGTCATTAGATGCGTACCATTACTTATTCATTGTGATTTTTAAAACACTTACTTAGAATGTGTCCGTTATTTTCATAATGACTCATATTTAAGATTTTGTTTGTACGATTTGATCGGTACTTAATATATATTTTTTTATTCCACAATTGATAAGCCCATGGAATCATCTCACCTGATGGTAAGTGACGATGATGATGATGACAAGCTTTTTTTATTCCCTTTGTAAGTCATTTTACATTTCTTCGTCGATTATAGGAAAGTATAAGTTGTAAAAGAGGCATATCAAGTCATAGAACAACTTAAAAGCTTTAGTCATGGTGTTACTTTCTAACACTTCAGCGAACGAAAGTGCCGCTATACTATCATAAAACTTTTTAACGTTTTCAGCACTGTAACTGTTTTTAACACGCTTTTATTAGCTTCACTTGTAACTAACTATGTAGGATGTAAGAAAATCTTGGAATCTTAATTTGACCCACTTCCCGGTCTTCGATTAGGATGAAATTTTGCACACGCTCTGAGTTTGATGACAATACATGACTAGCTAAGAAACGTCATAACAAATTGAAACGCAAACTATCGTTTCGAGACGATCTCTTTTCGTGCGTTTCATAATTAAATTCTCTTTTGATTTTGTTCCTCTATGGAAATTTAATTTGAAAATATTTGTGACTTTTTGACAAGTGTAAAACAAAAATTGATTCTGGATGACTGATGACCGTCGAAATTGGTGAAAGTAAATTATTTTAAACATCTGTGATTTTGGTTTTGTTTACAAGACCTCCTATATTTAACAGGGGTAAGTGATTTATGCTTGGAGATAGCTGTCCAATTTTATTTAGTGCCGTTGCGAACTAAATTTTATTTCATCGTTGTAGGGTCTTCCACCAGGCCCGAACGAAACACTATTATCCTGGATTACTGCTAGTCTTCCACCGGCGTTTGTTTCGCCGCTCTGCATCTGCCTGCCGCTCACTCAAAGGGAAGTGGAATCTTTGTTTCTATCAAATTTTAAGGCCCATTGAAGTTGGTTGTCACTGGTGACCAAACTCTATCACTGGTGACCAAGCACTGCTACTCCCCGGCAAGGTTCTGCTGTCTTCCTCCAAACGCAGCTGCTAGCCTACGTGTTCTCCTGTTTCCGTTCACTTTGTCAATTTTGCAAATATTTTAAAATCATTAAGAGTATTGTACACCCAAAGTATTTCCTACAACTTTGGGGGGTTATTTAGACACCCGATAAATTAACTTCATTTATGTTTTAGGTATTTATTCGATCATTTTTACACCTGGGGGGACGATCGATCGTTACCTAACCTTTTTTTATATTTTAAATTAGGTAATGTGTTATTCTTATATTTAACTAGTTCCACGGTCATCCATTTGTTATACCAATTATTTGTTACGCCTTTACCTATTTTTTTAAATATTATGGTCATCCTTTCTTTACAACTTTAACTCATCCACTTGTTTACGTCTTTACCTAATTTTTTTCTAATCTTATAAAATAAAATTATTCTATATTACCCCAAAATTTATTTTCTTTCCGAAATTCATATTTAGGCAGCGAGTAAAAATTCTACGTGTCATATGTGGCAAATTCCCTAGTTACCTTTATTTTTTGTCACATATTTATGGCGCCCGAACTAATGTTTTTATTCCCTTTTCTGCCTTTAATCTTTCCCTAACGAACCCGTTTTTTTGTCGTTCGTGGGTGTATCCGTTTTCCGGATATTATGGTTCAAGTTTTAATACCTCAAGACCCTTACTTAATTTAATCGTGCTGTTTTCTTTGAAACGTAAGGTTTTTTTGTTTGTATGCACGGTATTTTTTTGCTTCTCTTGACACGGGTCGTTTTTTTCCCGGCTTATTGGCATTATACCTCTTTCGGATAATTGCTTACGTGTTGATGAGTTGTTTTTGCCTGTGTATTCCCTTACGATTCCAAGAGAATTTTTAATTTAAGTAGTCAATGGCCAGACTCTATATTTCTTTCAATCGAAAGTCGGGACAGACTTACTTTTAGTTCACGATTATTTAACGTTGTTTTAAGGAAAAAATCTTTAAGGGTTACTGTTTGGAATATTTTTACGCGTTGCTTTGCGAGGTACTCCTTAAATTTTTGGCGTACCCTGTTCACTTTTATGTGACAACGTTTCTGTATTCCGCAGTATTATTTAGATTTCTTGAGGTCTTATAACAATTTCCCATTTTTCAAACTTCTTTCATTAATCTTGCCCTTGTCTTACCTCAAATGGCCTATTTTCGGTAGAGTTGTCCCTTTAGACTCTTGCGTGTTGCGTTTCAGACTTCCGGTGTTAATTTTATCCGTGAGTCGGATTTTTCACGCATCCGCCTTTACCGTTTTTGTCCACATTTTCGCTGGGGTAACCGACAATGTTTTGCAAGTTTTTTTTCAGTTTTTGACAACCCTACTGGTCTTTAATGTTTTACTAGTTGTGTGGTTTTTCCCTCGAGAAGTGTTAAGCTTGACAGCCCTACTTGCCTATTGTGCGAAGTGCTCCGTTTTTTCTTCTTCGTTCTCTCTTTATATTATCTAGTTTTAGTTAGTTGTTTAGTTATGCTCTTTTCTAATTAATTGACTAGTTTTAGGCTGTGCATAGCGATCCCTTAACACTAGTGTGTTGTTGGGGTTATTAAGTTTGTTCACTTTTAGATGGAGTTTTTGGCGTTTGTATGTGTACGCGAATCGTGTATAAATGTTAATTTCTACCAGCTTCAAGTAAACGTTTGTAGTTAACTAGTTAATTAGAGAGTTTTAATTTTTTTTCTTCTTCAGGGCTGTCCAACGTCCATAGGGTTGTCCAAATTTCAAAAAAAATTTGGACTTCTCGCCTTTTTTTTGTGAGTTTGTGGGTATTTTGAAACGCAAACTATCGTTTCGAGCCGATCTCTTTTCGTGCGTTTCATAATTAAATTCTCTTTTGATTTTGTTCCTCTATGGAAATTTAATTTGAAATTATTTGTGACTTTTTGACAAGTGTAAAACAAAAATTGATTCTAAATGACTGATGACCGTCGAAATTGGTGAAAGTAAATTATTTTAAACATCTGTGATTTTGGTTTTGTTTACAAGACCTCCTATATTTAACAGGGGTAAGTGATTTATGCTTGGAGATAGCTGTCCAATTTTATTTAGTGCCGTTGCGAACTAAATTTTATTTCATCGTTGTAGGGTCTTCCACCAGGCCCGAACGAAACACTATTATCCTGGATTACTGCTAGTCTTCCACCGGCGTTTGTTTCGCCGCTCTGCATCTGCCTGCCGCTCACTCAAAGGGAAGTGGAATCTTTGTTTCTATCAAATTTTAAGGCCCATTGAAGTTGGTTGTCACTGGTGACCAAACTCTATCACTGGTGACCAAGCACTGCTACTCCCCGGCAAGGTTCTGCTGTCTTCCTCCAAACGCAGCTGCTAGCCTACGTGTTCTCCTGTTTCCGTTTACTTTGTCAATTTTCAATTGTCAATTTATTCGATCATTTTTACACCTGGGGGGACGATCGATCGTTACCTAACCTTTTTTTATATTTTAAATTAGGTAATGTGTTATTTTTATATTTAACTAGTTCCACGGTCATCCATTTGTTATACCAATTATTTGTTACGCCTTTACCTATTTTTTTAAATATTATGGTCATCCTTTCTTTACAACTTTAACTCATCCACTTGTTTACGTCTTTACCTAATTTTTTTCTAATCTTATAAAATAAAACTATTCTATATTACCCCAAAATTTATTTTCTTTCCGAAATTCATATTTAGGCAGCGAGTAAAAATTCTACGTGTCATATGTGGCAAATTCCCTAGTTACCTTTATTTTTTGTCACAAAATCCAATATGGCGGCCTCCCCAAGATGGCGGACTGGCTGTTTGAAATGCACCCCCATGATATGGGTATCAAATGAAAGGGTTTGCTGTCAGGAAGACGAAAAAATAGTCACGTGACTTAAATCCAACATGGCGGACATCCAAGATAACTACTTAACGTATTTACTAAAAGCATGTTTTTTAGTTTTTTAAACTAATGGTTGACGTCTTTCTTCAATCTGTTTGTCTGTCTGTCCGTCTGTCACCAGGCTGTATTTCATGCACCGTGATAGCTAGATAGTTGAAATTTTCACACATGATGTATTTCTGTTGCCGCTATAACAACAAATACTAAAAATTAGAAAAAATGAAAAATAAAATCTCCATACAAAAAACTTGTTTTTTTTTTAACGTGAGAAACTAGCGCCATCTAGTATGTTAGTACGGAACCCTTTGTACTAGCCCACCCACTTAGCACAGTGGACTAAATTGTGACTCTAGTATGATGGTACGGAACCCTATGTGTGCGGTTCTGACTCGCGCTTGGCCTGTTTTTTTTTGGTTCATTTCTATCGCAACGAAACAATGGATTTTTGTGATTTTTGCACAGAGATGGTTGAGGGAGTGGGAAATGACATAGACTGCTAATCAGAATAGCCCGATCTGGGATCAGAAGACAACTAATGTCCAAGCTGGCGTTTTCGCACGCGCACCACTCAACACTCACGCTCAAAGACAGTGATAAAAACGATGTCCACGCGGGCGAAGCCGCGGGTAAAGACAAGTAAATATGATTACTTTACCATAATCAATGATATCCCAACAAAAAAATAATTTGAAAGGGAGCCAAGTACGACTTAAAAAAATACAGAGATCTAAATGGGCGTATACCCATAACTTCGCCTGGTTTTTGACCCCTTTTTCAATCATGCTCCCTAATTGTTAAGTATTTTAGATCACACAAAAAAACTTTTCTACTTTCTAAGGCTACAGATATACACCATCCATACTTAATAATAAATATAATAAATATCTGAAGTACCGAAGCAAATGTAGTAGGCGAATTTTGGGCATTGTTTCCTATCTCCGCCTGCCTTGTGGTCCTCAGTGATAATGATATCCTTGTTGTATGTACATGTGATTGTCATAATACAGAATATTATGATGTGCGAAATTGAACTTAATACCCACTGACATAGAATCGAATTCTGTAAAAAAATAATTAACTAGTACCGGAGCCGTTTCTTCCATAGTATTTGGACCTGTGTCGCTGTCACTTTGTAACATTTAAAAATCAATCAAAATACAAAATACATTTTTTGCGTAACCAAAGGTACAACATAAAATGGTCTTAAAGATAATAAAGAAGTCCTCTATGGCCTACCTTAAAAAGGTGTGCAATGTCATTCTTTAATCTAACACATGAACATTTATTTAATTACTTAGTCTATTTTTATATCATTGTCAAGTAAATATTCGTTAATACTATAATAGCATCTGTTCTTTAAATATAAGTATAATTTTAATTTTAATCGTCTATTGTTTAATTCTTTTATAGAGTCAGGAAGTTTGTTAAATAAATTAGGTCCTAATACAAAAACAGTGTTTCTATAAAATGTCATATTTGAGCGCTGCAACGGGCGCACCTCGATCTTATTCCTCGTGCTCCTTGGATATCTAGTTTCCACAAGTCTAAACTCATTCAGATGTTCTTTAACAAAGATACATGCTTCGTATATAAATAATGATGGTAGGGTTAATATTCCTAATTCTTTAAAATATGGAACACAACTATCTGTTTGTCTAGCTCTAAACATCAAACGTTATCCAGTGATTAAAATAAATATTCAAATTAGTTTCTTGAAGTAGTCTGATAATGTTTTCAGTTTTCATTATAATATTTTGGAACAATACAAATTCCGTAATAATCACACTAATATCAAAGTATTATATATTAGTACTGTTAATATTATGAATATGAAAGTAGATGGATAGATTGATGGATGTTTGTAATTCTAAGACGCCGCAACAGCTGAACGGATGTGGATGAAATTTGGTCGGTAAAATGAGGACCTGGATTAACATAGAAGCTACTTAAAAAAACCGGTAAAGTGCGAATCAGAACCGCGCACAAAGAGTTCCGTACCATCGTACTAGATGGCGCTTGTTTTTTTAAGTTTAAAAAAAAACACGTTTTTTTGTATGGAGCCTTTCACTTTTTCTAATTTTTTGTATTTATTGTTATAGCGGCAACAGAAATACATCATCTGTGAAAATTTCAACTGTCCAGCTATCACGGTTCATAAAATACAGCCTGGTGACAGACGGACAGCGAAGTCTTAGTAATAGGGTCCCGTTTTTACCCTTTGGTCACGGAACCCTAAAACTTTGTTCAGGCGAGCGAACCCGCTGGTAAAGGCTAGTTACTTACATAGGTACGAATACTACTACACAAAAACTGTACCTTAATGATAAAATAAAACCAAACAATATGTTTCTATTTTTATTCAATTTTCGATGGTCGTCACACTCAAATCAACATTTTTTCAAAATGTCTCACTTAATCCTAGCTTAAATTATAAAACCTGTTGTTACAATATTGTAAGTGTGTATCATACATAATAATTAATTCGTTAACTATGTTTAATTACAACTATCAAAGGTACCTTCTACTGTGATGGACTTTTATCTAATGCTAAAATGTGTGCTGTTATTGACTTATTGTTACAATAAGTTACAAATGAAATATCAATAAAAAGTAGCTATCTTGCACCGAAGAAAATACCTATCTACGTAACCTTGCACAAACAATCATTATCATCATCATATCAGCTCATATGCGTCCCCACCATGGGGCTCTAGCCTACCCTGAATGAGGGGGCGACCACGCGGGCCCAGTGCGGGTCGGTATACAATGTACCAACCTATCTAATATTTAATTCGCCTAAATTAATTTTGAGAGCCACGTTTAGGTTGGCGTTATTTCAATGAAAACTATTTAAGGCTTAGCTTGGTACTCACGTAGCGTTGATGTCTTTTCAATGGATCTTGGGCTTGGTGCTCGCGTTGATGTTTTTAGAAAAGTATCGATTTCGATGTAGCTTGGTTAATCTCGTTGAATTATTTTCTATGGTACAAATTTTGACGCGTTTATGTCGTTCCAATGTAGGTATACTAATTCTGGCGCAGATTGGCACTAGCGTTGATCTCTTTTCTGTGGATATTAGGCGTAGCGTTTCTAAGCATACTGTAGGCGTAGCAATTGATGCATCATTTTGCGTTGATTTCCCTTCTTTGTATAATCTTCTTAGTATGTATTAGAATAATAAAATATTTAAAAAATGTACAAAAAGGTATAAAAATAGGGGTGGTATATGACTCTTATAGTTATGTTGACAACGCCGTCACTTCCCTAGCACATTTGTTTAGCACAACAGGGATGGCGACAGCATCAGAAATAAATTATGAACTCTTGATCACTAAATTGCCCTCCTACTTAAACTTCGGAAAACCTTACTCGATTTGTTTTCCATCAAGTCTTCGATTTTTAACTCACCAAAATCACAAAATAAGTACATAGATGACTCTACTAAACTATGACGTCACGCCTGGGTATTTCAAACATTTTTAGAACAAACTTTCGTTTTTGACAGACGACAAAAAGTAAATCAGATGACTAGCATCATGTCATCCCTATTATCGATTTTTAACTCTTTTATGTGACTTGTAATGTTTGTATGTGACGTATGTTTGTTTAGGTCAAATCTTTCAAGCTAGTGCACTTCCCTGTTGCAGATTGTGCTAAAATTTTGCATATACGTTTAGATCGGATGACAAGGAATAGTGAGCTAAGTGATGTCATTCTAAGGCGGACTCCCGAAGATGGCGGAACAATTATTTGGTATCAAATAATTATAATAAATATAATTATGGGTATCAAATGAAAGGGTTTCCTGAGAATAATACAAAATTATTAAAATTATTTCCAAATAAAAGCTTGTAATCAAAAGTTTTAAGGTAGGTATTATTATTATTTAGGTTTTATTATTAGCGCAGGACCGGTCGTCGTGGAAATCCTTGGGGGAGGCCTTTGTCCAGCAGTGGACGATTTGTGGCTGATATGATGATGATTAGCTTGACCTGTATCTATCTATCTACAAATCGGAATCTTTGAACGCAAATTTTATTCACTTCAAGACGTCGGATTAAATCGAAAAGCATATGATTAACACCTACAATAATTTAAGTTCTTAAATAAAAAAAATATTATGAAAAAGTTTGGTTTGCCACTTAAAGCGTGTTTTAGAGTTTTTAAAACTGTAAATATTAGCTACGGTGTTGCGCTTTAGCATTACTGCGGAGACGTATGTGCTACGCGACCTTCTTACACATCTGGAATCAGATGTGCAGGTTTCCTCAGGGATATTTTCCTTCACCGTTAAAGTCAGCATGTAAGCTTCGCAACACTCGTTGGTACCATTGATCGTCTCCGGATTTGAACCCGAGACCCCTAGTAAGGAGGACTGACCGGACCAAGTCCTAATACTGTTGAGCGACACACACGCTTTTTGCCGTTTACACAGTAGGATAGGGCGTGTAATGCACCACATTTCATCGACGAAAAACCGCCCATTAGGGGGTCGCATCCGTATCCCCTCTAAATGGCAGCCATTTTTATTTTCATTTTTTTGTAGCTATTTATGAAAAATATGTTTTTTCTTGACGTAGCAGCAGTACAGACTTCAAAATGGTCTCATTTGAAAGGTAAATTAATTATTTTAATGATCCACATATAAAATTAACCGAAACATTTGAAGGAAAAAAACTCAATTTTATTTTTATTTTTTGAACCTAATGCAAAAACGAGGTCCTTAACGTCTCGTTTCTTTCTTCTTAATCGATTGATTTGAGCTAAACTACAAAACGACACCAAATAATGTACTATAAGATTCTTACTTAGCGTGCCAATCTATGGTTAATACGCGATCCTCGCGGTTTGTTACTTGCAAATGGTCAGACGTCCACACAGCAGGTTGTAGTGTCTGCAGAATGGAGGCAGTCACTTTGAACAATTGTTTTATGTAGTGTTTCAGTTTAAAACCTGTGAAAATGTTAAATAGTTGTGAAATTACAATTAAAGAACTGTCACAACCTCGCTCAAGGGTCTTTTAACCATTGCGTAAGTAGCTAATAGTAGACATTTTAGTGTAGTTTTTTAGATAAGTTTTTGTAATCTATTGAATAAGAAGAAAAAACAATACGTTAATGGCCCTGTTTTTGCAGTAGGTTAAAAAAAGGAAACATAAATTTGTATTTTCTTGCATTTTTCCAAACTTTTTTTTTTGAGGTAAATTTTATGTGTGGATCACCAGAGAAATTAAATAACCTTTAATTAAACAACTATAAAAAAATGAAAATAAAAAAAACGGTAATTTAAAAAACTAAAAAACCCGCCTGCGTTTCTGTGTAATTTGGAAATGAAAAACCCTAAAACAAGAAAGTCGTCATACCCGATTGCACTTAACTCAAGAAAAATTGTAGCAGTCGGGACCCATTCTAGAAAGTCAGCCGTCTAGTCAGTATATTGGAGTAATCTGCAATGTAATATAGGTATGTGCTCTCAATTCACTATGCCTCCATTTCTAGAATGGGTCCCGACTGCTACAATTTTTCTTGAGTTAAGTGCAATCGGGTATGACGACTTTCTTGTTTTAGGGTTTTTCATTTCCAAATTACACAGAAACGCAGGCGGGTTTTTTAGTTTTTTAAATTACCGTTTTTTATTTTATTCATTTTTTTAGTTTTATTATTGAATGAGTTTGTATAGTCATACATGACACAGATTAAGATTACGCAGATTATTAACTTATCAGTTGATAGAATAATATTCTCGTAAACGTTGAACCTCTATAAAAGAATTCTGATCGTGTGGAAGTTTCAAAAGTTTTTTAGGATCAAGTGAACAGATGACCAGTCCAGCTAATGTTTTAACTCGACTTAGAGCTACTGCTTGACTTTGAGCAAATATATGTGAGCCGAGGTCCACAAGTGTCAAATCGAGTGTAGCACCCTGAAGTTTGTGGACAGTTACAGCCCAACTTGACATACAGTGTCACTCACACAGTAAATATCTAACGACATCCCTCAAACTAAAATCTATCAAGCCGTTCAGGCTGCAGTGCGTGCCTAACATTGGAATTTGGCGCCAAAAATCCGCCATTTTGTTTTTTTACCCGACTGCGCCAGAAGGAGGGTTATGTTTTTCGAGAGTATGTATGTATGTATGTATGTTTGTATGTATAATTGTTTGGCACGCTCTGCAGCCTGAACGGCTGGATGGATTTTAGCTTAAGACGTGTCGTTAGATTCGTATTTACTGTGAGAATAACACTGGGTATATCAAAATAAAAAATATAAAAAAATGGCGGATTTTTGGCGCCAAATTCAAATGTTTGACACGCTCTGCAGCCTGAAAGGCTCGATGAATTATAGCTTGAGGGTTGTCGTTAGATACGTTTTGACTGTGAGAATGACACTGGGTATATCAAAATAAAAAAACAAAATGGCGGATTTTTGGCGCCAAATTCCAATGTTAGGCACGCACTGCAGCCTGAACGGCTTGATAGATTTTAGTTTGAGGGATGTCGTTAGATACATATTTACTGTGTGAGTGACACTGTATGTCAAGTTGGGCTGTAACTGTCCACAAACTTCAGGGTGCTACACTCGATTTGACACTTGTGGACCTCGGCTCACATATATTTGCTCAAAGTCAAGCAGTAGCTCTAAGTCGAGTTAAAACATTAGCTGGACTGGTCATCTGTTCACTTGATCCTAAAAAACTTTTGAAACTTCCACACGATCAGAATTCTTTTATAGAGGTTCAACGTTTACGAGAATATTATTCTATCAACTGATAAGTTAATAATCTGCGTAATCTTAATCTGTGTCATGTATGACTATACAAACTCATTCAATAATAAAACTAAAAAAATGAATAAAATAAAAAACGGTAATTTAAAAAACTAAAAAACCCGCCTGCGTTTCTGTGTAATTTGGAAATGAAAAACCCTAAAACAAGAAAGTCGTCATACCCGATTGCACTTAACTCAAGAAAAATTGTAGCAGTCGGGACCCATTCTAGAAATGGAGGCATAGTGAATTGAGAGCACATACCTATATTACATTGCAGATTACTCCAATATACTGACTAGACGGCTGACTTTCTAGAATGGGTCCCGACTGCTACAATTTTTCTTGAGTTAAGTGCAATCGGGTATGACGACTTTCTTGTTTTAGGGTTTTTCATTTCCAAATTACACAGAAACGCAGGCGGGTTTTTTAGTTTTTTAAATTACCGTTTTTTTTTTATTTTGATATACCCAGTGTCATTCTCACAGTCAAAACGTATCTAACGACAACCCTCAAGCTATAATTCATCGAGCCTTTCAGGCTGCAGAGCGTGTCAAACATTTGAATTTGGCGCCAAAAATCCGCCATTTTTTTTATATTTTTTATTTTGATATACCCAGTGTCATTCTCACAGTAAATACGAATCTAACCGTCTTAAGCTAAAATCCATCCAGCCGTTCAGGCTGCAGAGCGTGCCAAACAATTATACACACAAACATACATACATACATACATACATACATACATACTCTCGAAAAACATAACCCTCCTTCTGGCGCAGTCGGGTAAAAATGGCTCTTATTTAGAGGGGAGAAGGATGCGATCCCTAATGAGGAGTTTTTGTCGATGAAATGTGGTTTATTACATGCTCATAAAATATCGATAACCCTATCCGGTACACACTGTACACAAAATTATACTCCAAAGCTGCAAATCACACATTTGAAATTACACAGGGCGTAATAATATTGGTGTAGGAAGCATTAACTGGCCCTTCTACTCGTCATACTGAACAGCTTCTTTTGTTCAGTATGATGAGTAGAAGCTTTAGTAACGGGTCTTATTCCAATTTTGTTACACTCTGTATAAAAATATTTTGCCAATTTATTGGTTAAGGGTCCCCAGGAGGCTCGAGTTTCCATACAAACGTAGTTCCGCTTTAATACAAAAACTACATGCCGGATTGAATCCAAACTTTGCAAAAATATTGAGTGGACAAATAACGATGTTTGTAATTAGTTTTCAATGTTCTAATATAAAACGAAAAAAAATAAGAGCAGTTTCAAACTTTTAGTACAAAACTAATTAAAGTCTTAAACATTAGTTATGTTTCAATTTACTACGATGCAAACTAATTACAAATATCGATATGTGTCTACTCAATAAATTTGCAAAGTTTGGATTCAACCTGGCATGTAGTTTTCGTATTAAAGCGGAACTACGTTTGTATGGAAACTCGAGCCTCCTGGGGACCCTTAATTGAAACTAAATTGAATTGGTTAATTGAAGCAAGCCTTGGCAAGATTTCAACGCTGTCACAGATTGGTAAAAATTGGAATCAAAACTTTATTGTAATGCTATAAAACTGTAGCGCCCCGCGTATGAGTTCCATTAGAAGAAAATAATTCATAGAAACTCCTTGATGATATTAATTATGTATTAACTTCTTAGATTGATTTGAAAATTGTTTTATAACATTATTTTGTTAAAGAAAAAGTGCTATTAATGTTATTCTATTTTTAAATTTCGGTATGGTGTTTAAAAAGTATGTCAATATAATCTCGTTTTGACGTATATATTTCAAATTTTACGATATGATAGCAGAAAAAAATGCTTATGTGGGTGCGCAGTAGGTAGATAAAATAGTTTGATGCAAGTTAGCTTGTTATTTGAATAAGTATTAATAGGAAATTCATGTTAAGAACCTGTACCTAGTTATGCACAAATATTAATACTTAGTATATATAGGGTCCAATAAAACCGAATTTATACAATTATGTATAACATAACAATTATCTCAAAAAAAAGCAGCTACAACTTTGGCTTTTAAATACATTAACAGCTATTGAATAAACTTATTTTCTATACAGGGTGTAACAAAATTGGCGTAGGACCCGTTAACTGGGGATTCTACTCATCATACTGAACAACTTTCCCCAAGGAACCCATAGTCAATTCTAGAAGAAAAAAATTGGACCCTCCATACAAAAGTGCACAAAATTGGTCGTTCAGCTGATCGATTTGTATGAAGAGCTACAATTTTTTTGTGAATTTAGCAAAGTCGTAGAACAAAAGTTGTTTAGTATGACAAGTAGAAGCCCCAGTTAACGAGACCTACACCACTTTTGTTACACCCTGTATACAGGTTGTTTCATAATTTTGACAGAGACCTCACTTCATGTGGGTGTCTCCACCAAATTATAACAGCTATGGCGTACCTAAGACGATGACGAATTCATTTAAATTTCAAATAACTTTACCAACAAAGATGAAACTTTACACACGAGTAGTTCACGAGAAAATCATAAAATAGCATATATCTTAAATTAATGCCATTCTCTCGCTGGATCAGTTTATCGTCGTCTGTGGACAGCGTTCCTTACTAAACGTAATTTGTGACGCTTCGTAGTTAAAAGGGACGTAATAAAATACTTACTACTCGTAATTTACCTCACGTTAGAAAGAGAAGAAAAAAATATGGACACAGTTAATATTTCTGTCTCAGTTTGGTTAGTCTAAAGAATTTCTATAGCCCCCAGAGAAAAATTCTACGTCACGTTGGAGTGTGACGCTGTTGACGGGTATCATCCTCTCATAGGTTGCTGCAGTGAGAGAGAGACAGATATGTGGTGTTATTTTCATACTGTTTGATTTTCTTAGCTACCTCTTTGAATCTGTTATAATTAGCGGTGTTTAAGGGGGGCCCGAAGCTCGAGTTTCCATACAAACGTAGTTCCACTTTAATACAAACACTACAATTGCAAATACCTTGAGTAGACACATGTCGATATTTGTAATTAGTTTTCGATGTACCAATATAAAACGGAAAAAATAAGAGTAGTTTCAAACTTTCAGTAAAATACTAATTTGAGCCTTCGTTTAGTTATGTTTCAATTTACTACGATGAAAACTAATTACAAACATCGACATGTACTCAATGTATTCGCAAAGTTTGGATTCAATCCTGCATGTGGTTTTTGTATTGAAGTGGAACTACGTTTGTATGGAAACTCGCCCTTAGGTAAAATACAAATGGCGGTCGTTCGCGCAGGTAGGGAGCGCGCGGGTGTAGCGCGGGGTACCCGGGGGGCTGGCGTCACGTGGTGCGCGATACCCCCGCGTCTCGCACTTCGTATGAGAACCGAAAATAAGACTGCGCACTGCACAACTTAGACGCCGCGACCTGTACTTGACCATACTTCTTGGTTTTGGCTGAAAAAAAGTACTTTGCGACATTTATGCTGAGCCTGGACCAGTTTCGTTAACTTGGCACCACTGACACTGTTTCATATTTTTTTCAATAAACGAGTAATATTTGTCACTAAGTTTAATTCATTTGTTTGTGTATTGTTAAAATGTATGGTGCCTTTTTAGTGAAATAAAGTTTTATCTATCTATCTACTCCACTTCCCCGGCGAGCCATGAAAAAACAATTGCGTCTCTATGTAGATATTATAGGAACTCTGTGGGATAGTTCTTCTAAAAATGACATCTCTTTAAACGATGGTCTTATCTTTTAAAAGTTTTAGGATATAAGTTAATTTTGATACCTCCTAAAGATTTGGAACTAAGTTACCTTAAAATAAATGGTACCTGCCTTCAGTAATTTATAAAAAATAGTGCGATGTTACTAACCATTTTATTTCAAACTATACAGTGTCTTCGACAACGCCATATAACTGAACAACTTCTGTTTAACAACTAAAACAAAAAAAGGACCTTCCATACAAACTTGGCTAAACAGCTGATCGATTTGTATGACAAGTTGAAAAAAAATATTCGAGATTATAATATGGCTTTCTTATGGAAACTTGTTCAGTTTCATGAGCTGAAGTCACAGTTTGACAAAATATTAAAAAAAAAATATCACCTAGTGCTCTATAGATGACAAGATAATATTCTTAGCGTCATAAAAAAGGATTTTAATTTAGAACACATCTCTGCATTCTTATTAATTGTGGCGATCGTAATGGAAAAATGTAAGTAAGTATATCTGCCGTAGGAAGTCTGCAAGACCCAATGAGTTCCTATGCCTCCAGAGGGAGATTAACGGCCCCGTTTCGGCCGTCTGCGAAATCGGTGCTTCGTAACCCCACGTGAAGTATGCCTTGCGACATAGCTACTCTTCCTCGTAACGTAAGTGAGAATGACACAAAATGTAATGGTGTCGTTGGGGTTTATGAATATGATTTAACTTATTCGACATGACTAAATAAAATTTAAGCATTCTGTCTTTTTATTTTCGATACTGAAAGAATAAAACAGAATGCGTAAATTAAGTTTTGTCCTGTCAATAAGTTAAACCGTGATACATCGAATCGACAACAATTTAACTTTTATACAATTAATTTTTCTCAGCTACCTACGACTTAGGCTATAGAACCTCATTGGCAAGAAACAAACAAACCCTAAAGGTAAGACAAGATGAGGTAAAGTAAGTTAGAGTAAGGTAAGATAAGATAAGGAAAGTTAAGGTAAGGGTAAGGTAAGGTAAGACATGATATCTTCACCTGTCTTATCTTCCTACGATCACATATCTACTACTATGGGTTTCATATCCTATGCCTGTTATATTTTAATATTTCTAATTTTAATATGGACAATTTAGGAGTAAATAGACTGTGGACTTCGTTATAAAAAATATTTGATCCGCCAATCCCACCTTTATTAACACAAGCAAAGAGCTTTAGATCCAAATTTTTAATAATAACAAGAAAATATAGACACATAATCCTGTAATTCGAAATTGTAGTTAACCGATTGAAAGATTCGACGACAACGGACAACGACAACGACCGACCTAGCTACATTTAGAACACGAAGATAGTTCGACGACAACGGACAACGACAACGACCGACCTAGCTACATTTAGAACACGAAGATAGTTCGGATGGATAACTGTTAATACATACGAATAGTATAATAAATTATTTAATATAAACCAAATATGTATCTACCTTCAACATTATTTTATACAAAATATATTTACATTAGTTACAATAAGTAGGTAGTTAGGTACTTCGCTTATACTAACGTACAATCTATAGTTTAATGACATAGTATAGTAAACTACAGAGATTTTATACAAAGAAAGGATGGTATCGAGTTTCCAAAAGACGAATGATATTTAATTTATTTACATCGTGAGGACGAATGCCTGGATCGGATGGTCTCTTAATGGACAAATTGTTTTTAAGAAAAAAAGGCTGTTTCTATTAGCGATGCTTAATTAATAAATAATATCACTGGCCAATTAATAAATTTATATCTAAAGAACATTTTTCATAAAAAAATGTAATGAAATAATTAAAAATTACTTTTTACCAAGTCGTGATCACCTTGACTAGCAATCATAAAACAACTAAACTATAATGTTACAACATACTTTATTGTCACAACTTTACTGATTCAACGACGTAAGTGATGTCTTTAACAAATTTAATTAAGGCTCTCAAGGAGGCTCGAGTTTCCATACAAACGTAGTTCCGCTTCAATACAAAAACTACATGCCGGATTGAGTCCAAACTTTGCAAATATATTGAGTAGACACATATCGATGTTTTTAATTAGTTTTCGATGTACTAATATAAAACAGAAAAAAAAACGGTAATTTAAAAAACTAAAAAACCCGCCTGCGTTTCTGTGTAATTTGGAAATAAAAAACCCTAAAACAAGAAAGTCGTCATACCCGATTGCACTTAACTTAAGAAAAATTGTAGCAGTCGGGACCCATTCTAGAAAGTCGGCCGTCTAGTCAGTATATTGGAGTAATCTGCAATGTAATATAGGTATGTGCTCTCAATTAACTATGCCTCCATTTCTAGAATGGGTCCCGACTGCTACAATTTTTCTTAAGTTAAGTGCAATCGGGTATGACGACTTTCTTGTTTTAGGGTTTTTCATTTCCAAATTACACAGAAACGCAGGCGTGTTTTTTAGTTTTTTAAATTACCGTTTTTTATTTTATTCATTTTTTTAGTTTTATTATTGAATCAGTTCATTTGAATTTGGCGCCAAAAATCCGCCATTTTGTTTTTATTTATTTTGATATACCCAGTGTCATTCTCACAGTAAAAACGTATCTAACGACAACCCTTAAGCTATAATTAATCGAGCCGTTCAGGCTGCAGAGCGTGTCAAACATTTGAATTTTGCGCCAAAAATCCGCCATTTTGATTTTTTTATTTTGATATACCCAGTGTCACTCTCACAGTAAATACGAATCTAACGACACGTCTCAAGCTAAAATCCATCCAGCCGTTCAGGCTGCAGAGCGTGCCAAACAATTATACATACAAACATACATACATACATACATACATACATACATACTCTCGAAAAACATAACCCTCCTTCTGGCGCAGTCGGGTAAAAACATAACCCTCCTTCTGGCGCAGTCGGGTAAAAAATAAGAGCAGTTTCAAACTTTCAGTAAAACCCTTATTTAAACCTTCGTTTAGTTATGTTTAAATTTACTACGATGAAAGCTGATTACAAACATCCGGCATGTAGTTTTTGTTAATAAGCGAAACTATTTGTATGGAAATTCGAGCCTCCTTATACCTTAGGTAATTGTGATGTAATTAATGAAATCAACAATGTCAATTTTTAAAATGTATGAGATCAAATCAATTCGTGTAATTATATAATTATTCATCATATCACATTTCTCTTATGTAGTCGCCGAACAACTGGGCATGTAGTTATATTAACCTGCAGTTAGAATGGATGGAATGAACTTGTTGATGCATTAAGGACTTACATTTATCTTCAATTATCATAAATATAATTATTATATTTATTAATAAAACGACCTCAACTGGTTGATATTAACTGCTATAATGTTAGACACAGCTTTTGTGTACAATTAACAAGTGAATAATATGTAGTAAATGTCACCTATAAAAAATAACTAAATATTACGTTCAGGTAAATCATAAAAACAAATGAATATTTGTGCCAACTTACAACGAATTTAAAAATATAGTTTTAGCAGTTCAACAACTGAAGTTTTGTCTCTCTTTAATTGTCTCGGATGTAACAACGGTAGGTGGGTAAGCTATTTCTTTTACAATCATCATATACTAGGTAAAGTTTAAATTCCATATTGGCCAAATTTTAATAAGCATCTTCTCACAAAACTGACAACTTTACTCCCCCCAAGGAACTTGTCAAGGTCAAAAATATAGATACGTTCAAAGCAGCAAAAATATGTATCCACGACCTTATGTGATATGGTGTAAGGTCGTGTATACATATTTTTGAAGCTTTAAACGTATCTTTATTTTTGACTTCGACTGTACAGTGAAGGTACAATCGGAGCAAAAATACGAACTTTTCACACAAACTTGGCATTTAAAATCAAATAAATCATTTAAGTAAGTATGAGATTGAAAAAATATTTTTGCTCAGACTGTGTAATAATGTTCCTTGTCAAAATTTTGTCATTTTATAGTGCTTAAACAAGCTGAGGCAGATATCTCACTGTAGCGCGGTTGATAGCGCTGTGGTTGTATCAATGCACTACATAGAAGAGCTGTTCATTTATTACCTAAGGCAATTTTAACCACTTCCTGACTCCTCTCCCCCCTACGTAAGAAAAGTGGGTGAATCCCCCCCCCACCTCTTGTAATAATATGTAAGATATGTATCTACCAAAATTGCATAGAAAAATAACTATCAAAAATTATATAATAACTATAATTTTCGCTCAGTTTTGTGACCTTACGTAAGAACAAACTAAGACCATGTAAGTAAAAATAAGACTATTTCGGATCCCCCCTCCCCCCCCCCCCAAATCGTCTTACGTAATAAATGAACAGCCCCATAGCATAGTCACAGTGCAAGAATCCATACAGTTGTCCAACGCTTTGGATGACTGCGTCAAAGCCGACTCCCTACTGGTCACTGGGCAGCTGCTCCTGCACCGCCTGAGCGTATGAAGTGACGCATTTGCTGAGGATATTTGCTAAGGAACTTGGGGCTCGACCTCCCACGTCTTACCCCTCGCCCCGTCTAGACGTCTAAGTTGGATGACTGTATTGATTCTTTAGACTGTGGTGTAGTGTACTGAATATAAGATACATGAAAATGGCGCTAGCCTCACACACGGCAAGAGACGCAGTAAGAAAGAAAACTCCATGGTAATAGTTGTCACGTTACATTTTTACCGCAAAAAGGAGAATAACCAAAAAAAAACCGAGATGACGGAGCCTTTACAAAGATATAATTTGATAAGTAGAATAATTATCATACTAGATTTTTAATTATACAGGGTGTTTAGTGCATCGTGTGCCAAATTAAAATGGCCAATAGGAAAGGTCAAAAGCTATCCCTTCAGCCCTTCTCCTATGCCCTATGGACCTATTTCCTATGACCTCTCCTATCGGCCATTTTAATTTGGCACACGATGCACCAAACACCCTGTATATCTAGCGAGATAGCTATGGACCCCTTTCGTATAACTTTCTACCGGTACCAGGTTTTTCTATGTTACTGCGACAAATGCGTTAAAAACAGCGTTAGTTTTGCACACAACAACGCTGGCGCAAAACAAACGCTGATTTTGGACGATCAAGTTTTGGACTGCGCTCTGCTCTCAACACCTACCTCCTTCTAGTCGTTACAATGATATCAGAAGACTCAGTCGAGCAATTTTAATTAACCTTTTTTTGCTGACTTATCATCATACATAAGACATGATTTTTACCAAGATAATTATTATCGTAAATTATGCGTACGACGGGACAGGACCAAGCCGGCTTGGTAACCTTCACACCGCTAAGCTGGCTCTGAAAAGATTTACTTAAAAACAGTGGCGGCTATTAAGGGGGGAGGGGGGTCCTCGCCCCTGATATGTGGTAGCTGAGGGCCATTTAATAGTGGCACAAAAATCACCGGACACACCTAGTAATTTATCTTTAGCAGATCATGTCTTCAAACAATTACTTGTTGTCTATCTGGTCCAGATTGGAACCCCGAAAGATATTGGATGTTTTATTTTGGGGGTGCTCAATAGCGAACCGCCCCGGATAACTTAATTTCCTTTAAAATCCTCCCAAATTAAAATCTGAAAACGTGACTAGCACATCTGCTCCTACAACATTGATGCTCCTTTGGAAATATAATTTAAGGCTCTTAAAACTTCCACTCTCCCTCTTCCCATACAAACTAGGGCCCCCGAGGGGAAGGTATTAGAAAAGTAAGAGCTCGTTTAACTAAGTTTTTGTCGAATCGTAGCCCAGAATATATTATTATTTATTACACGACCCATATTTGAAACACTTTTTTCAAGCGACTTCCAAAAAGGAGTAGGTTCTCAATTCGTCTCTATGTTTTTTTTTTCATGTGTGTTACCTCATAACTTTTGACTGGGTGAACCGATTTTTCTGATTCTTTTTTTATTTGAAATCTAGTGCTTCCCGTGTGGTCCCATATAAATTTTATCAAATCGGTGTAGTACTTTATTAGAAAATTAACAAAAACTAAAAATAATAATGCAAAATTGTAGTAAGTTGTTGCGATGGAAGTCGGTTTTTAACGTGTTTAGCGTTTTCAATTATCTGATGGCTATACCATAAGATACAGAGATACAAACTTAGTGATTACGTAACGATTAGATATGTGTAGAGCGTAGCATCTCTGGGCGGAGGCTGGGCGCGCTGGGCGTTTCTGAAAACGTTCCTGCCCGTCTCGCCTGCCCCGCCTTCGAAATCTCCACCGTATTATTATGATAAGAATTGGATTATTGTAGATAATGTTTTCTCTTAACCGACTTCAAAAACAGGAGGAGGTTTCTCATTTCGACCGTATATATATTTTTTTTATGTTTGTTCGCGGATAACTTCGTCGTTTATGAACCGCGATTTCGATGATTCTTGTTTTGTTGGAAAGAAGATATCCTAAGGGTGGTACCATGATAAGTAAACCATGATCTGATGATGGCATCCCGAGAAATCGAGAATAACCTACAAAAATCGTAGTGGCGAGGTGACTAGTGCGTTTGAAGTCGGTTTTTTTTGTTTAAAATTATATTGTTGTGTGAATTTTACGGTTTAGTTATTGTGCCAAGGTGAGGTCGCTCTCCTCAGTTGAAATGAAAGCAACTTGCTGTAGACACCTACTTAATTCTATCTGATAATCTTCGCCAGTAATTTTTAAACAAAAAAACCGACTTCAAACAGGAAACTAAGGTTCCCCTCGATTTTTCTGGGATGGCATCATCAGATCCTAGTTTCCTTATCATGGTACCACCCTTAGGATAGGTATCTCCTTTCCAATAAAAAAAGTCAAAATCGGTTCATAAGCGACGAAGTTATCCGCGAACACACATAAAAATACGGTCGAATTGAGAAACCTCCTCCTTTTTTTGAAGTTGGTTAAAAATAGACAAAATGAATAACTAACGACTCAACTAATGATAAAATGTAAAATGTCAAATTCCAAGTAAAATTGCTCGACTGAAGCCTAATCATAAAAAATAACTCATTACAAATAAAATAAAAAACAACAACACTTTTGTAGATCACCAAAGAGACTCCTTCAAAAAGTTCGCACAATAAGTTACCGTACTAACACTAGTGAGTCCGGGTGGCCACGTTGCCCGCGGCGGGAGTCGAACCCCTCACTGCTCGCCCGAGGACGAGGTGGAGGGCGGCTCCATGGGCTCCTGCGCCGACTGGAAGAAAGGAAACATTTCATATTACTAGCTGTGAAGATAGAGTTTCGCAAGGAGTAGGAGTAGCAGAAACCGCCTCCGTAGCGCAAGCGCAAAGTTCACTGGCTTTACACAGGAGGTCGCGGGTTCGATTCCCGGGGGGGTCAAGTGTAAGACTCGGTTTGGTTGGTTGTAGGGCATTTTCTAAGCCCGCCTAAAACTAAAACTAAAACCAAAATTTGTTTTAAACTTTAATATGTATATGTTCTGAAGTACCTTTTAATGATATTGTTACCAGTAATATTATAAATGTGAAAATGTGTTTGTTTGTTTGTTACCTTTTCACGCTTCAACGCCTTGACCAATCTTAATGAAATTTGGCATGCAGGTAGCCTATGTCACGAGAAAGGACAAAAGTTACTTTTTATCCCGTGAAAACAGCACAGCCCGATGCAGTTCCTGAGGGAACTGAAAATATACTCTTTTTTGGTTAATGTTTTTAACATCGCAACGGAACAATGGATTGTGTGATTATTTGCACAGAGATGGTTGAGGGGGTAAAAAAACAGTCATAAAACGATGTCCACGCGGGCGAATCCTCGGGCAAAAGCTAGTACCTACTTAATAATAGTACTGTGGGTACTCCTACGGATCTCATCATTTCTGATTCGATCGCGCAGGAAAACTCCGAGCTTTGGCTCGCTACATCGCCTTTAGAGTGCCCTTGAGCCTTCTCATGGGGCCCATAGCAAGCGACCATGTCAAAGGTCAAAGGATGCACTGGTCAAAGACCTTAGCCTCGAGACACTGAGGTTACCAATATCATCATCAGCATATCAGCCGAAGGACGTCCACTGCTGGACATAGGCCTCCCCCAAGGATTTCCACGACGACCGGTTCTGCGCTGCCCGCATCCAGCGGCTTCCCGCGACCTTCACCAGGTCATCGGTCCACCGAGTGGGAGGCCTGCCTACACTACGTTTTCCGGTGCGTGGTCGCCACTCGAGAACTTACGAGCAATATACGAGCATGGAAGTAATGAGTACTAACGTATAACCGTCAGTACTTATTACTTCCATGCATACGAGTACCTACAGAATCGCTAAATGGCAGTGGGCGCGGCACATAGCTCGTAGAACAGATGGCCATAGCAGTAGTAAAGTTCTGGAGTAGCGACCGCACACCGGAGGACATAACGTAGGCAGGTCTCCCACTCGGTGGACCGACGACCTGGTATAGATCGCGGGAAGCCACTGGATGCGGGCAGCGCAGGAACGGTCGTCTTTCCGTTGATATGATGATGATCGCCCTAATTCAGGGTAGGCTCGAGTCCCTCGGTGGGGACGTATATAAGCTGATATGATGATCATGATGAAATAGTATTCTACATAAGAAAAAGGCAATCAAATATCACAAAAGTTTCAAGACTTTTGTAAAGACAGCTTCTGTTGTGTGCGTGCCGGCAGAAGTTGGATAATAATACTTTTTAAACTCGGTTGACGCGTTGTGGCCGTACCAGTGCGGATAGTGAGGCCACTGACAATTGGGTCGTGGTTCACATCCGTCCAGAGTTTGAGACAAAAAGCAAATTGCTCATGATTAAAACAAGTTGTGCCAAGATAAATTGGGTTAATTACCGTATCCAAATTTCTTTAAAAACATCTTAATTCTACTTTTTTAAGGTTCAAGATGGCAAAAGAAGTAACCCTTGGAATTTAGTCCAGTTTTTAGGGTTCCGTACAAAAAGGTTGCTGTCCGTCCGGTCCATCCATCTATCCGACCTTTAAAGGGCTTTATCTTTTGAACCATAAACAGGTAGCCAATTTTTTTTTTTATAAAATATGTTTTATTATAGTGGGTTTAGAAAATACAATCGGTTTTTTTTAATGATTAAGGTTAGGTTAGGGTTTTTACTATACTAACACAAAGGTTGACACTTGTATGTACCTTTTAACTATAGAGCAAAAAACAAAAAAAGCCTTTAAAAACACACAAAAGACCACTAGATTTTTTATGTTTTAATTTATTTATTAGTTTTAATTAAAATTAAAAAAAATAAAAACAATATGTTTATTTACCATGACCATCATCATCATCTTATCAGCCGAAGGACGTCCACTACTGGACATAGGCCTACCCCAAGGATTTCAACGACGACCGGTTCTGCGCTACGCGCATCCAGCGGCTTCCCGCGCCCTTCACCAGGTCATAGGTCCACCAAAATATTTAAAAACATATTTTTAACAAATAATAAAAAATCAAATGGTCTTGTGTGTTTTTTTTAATGTTTTTTTTTTTGTTTTTTGCTCTATTGCAAAAACGGCACATACCTACAAGTGTCAACCTTTGTGTTAGTATTTTACAAACCCTAACCTAACTTCAACCACAAATTATCTCGCACTGAGGATCAATAATAACAGAAACATTGTTTTTTTCCTTCGTTGATGTATATTTATTAACGTTGTTCTCGTGTGGAGGGGTGTAGTGATACTTCGATGCATGAGTTAGACTCGAACTTGGCCTTTTTGTTGTTAAGCAGTTTTTTTTATACTGCTCGTGCACCGAGGAGCTCCGTTCGCTGAATTAGTTGCATCTTTGATAAACTTCGCTCGCTAAAAATACTTGACTTCACTAAAACAAGCAATCAAGTGAATATTAATTGCGGTCACTAAACAACAGGTTACCAAACAAGTGTTTATATACTAGCTTTTGCCCGCGGCTTCGCCCGCGTTGACATCGTTTTAATGACTATCTTAGAGAGTGCGCGGAGCGCGAGCCGCAAGCGGCTCGCGAACGTGGACATAGCTTTTCTCCAGATCCCTCGGGAACTATGTCAGGATATGCTTCTTAGTAAATCATGTCATTTCCCAGTTCCCACCCCCTCAACCATCTGTGTGCAAAAAATCACACAATACATTATTCCATTGCGATGTTAAAGAAATTAACCAAAAAGAGTATATTTTCAGTTCCCTCAGGAACTGCATCGGGCTATGCTATTTTCACGGGATAAAAAGTAGCCTATGTCCTTCCTCGTGACACAGGCTACCTGCATGCCAAATTTCATTAAGATTGGTCTAGGCGTTGAAGCGTGAAAAGGTAACAAACAAACAAACACACTTTCACATTTATAATATTATTAAGTAAGGCTCTTGTGGGATAGGTCTTTTTAATGAAGTAATGAGCTGTAACAACATATTTTTTATCGAGTGTACAATTTTAAGAGAAATGTCCCGCCAAAGTTACAAATTTAAAATATGTCCCCTACTTGTCTATACTGTTTGACCCACAAACTTGAAATCACCTAGAAAAGTTCTTACTGAAAATTATCTAGGGTATATTGCAAGTTATGAAGTAAGGGGGCGTCTATTTATTACGTGAGTCATTTAAGGGGGGAGGGGGTCGACCAAACCTAACCCAATCTCACGCAGAGGAGAGGAGGGGCTCGGCAAATATCACGTATATTTTTCCTCAAAAAACAGTGTGAAATTGCGAGAAAACTGAGTCAAATTAAGTAAAACATGTTCGTAGTAATCTTAAATACTAGATATAGCCTTAATAGAAATAATTTAGCAAATTACGTTTTTTACAGATTAATATATTAAAAAAAAAATAGTGTGTAGTTTTATGAAACCACGGTAAAAGTGAAACTTTACAGAGGCCGAAACGATCATGGCTGCTCTCGCTACGGTACAGAGGACGAAACGATCATACCGTCAGAAGAAAGCGACCGTCACGCGACATGCAACACACAGACGAAAAATTTGAGACGATGTAAGAAAAGTTTTACTTTAAAAAATCTCACGTGAGATTAGGGGGGGTAGGGGTCGACCCAAATCTTACGACATTCACAAATCACCAAAATTGCCTCACGTAATTAACTGACTCCCCCTATAGTTAAGGAGGCGAATAGGGGAATTTTCGGTAATACTCGAGCGTGGCAGTTTAAGGTATCCGAGATACCTTAGACCTAATAGAACAACCTTGTAAAGTATTTAGCTCTATATGTATATGTAGTGACGCGCGCCTAGGATAGACGATCAGATTAGTAAAAAAAATCGATAGTCTGAAATACTCGAGCGCGTCAGATTAAGATATTGGGGGTTGATTTTAGTGTTTTAAGACTAAATTTAACTAATCTGACGATAAGTCCTTGACGCCGCCGAGTTATAGGGTCGCGAACTTGTAAAAAAAAACGTTAATCCGGCATTCTCGAGCGCGATTTTTTTTTTGAAGAATAAAAAGGACAAAAAAACTAAAACTTACTAAAAATACAAAATCTGCCGGTTTCCGCATGACCGGATGTGTGGAGGAGCCATTTCGTCTTCCGAAAAACGCGTTGCGGCATATAAGTCGCGAACGATACATTTTACAAAAAAAAAACCATCAAAAATCTACATTTACGTTGGTTGTATCTATCGCTTTATTGTCATTCTTAAATTCCCCGTTTTATCAAGGAGAAAGAAAGGAAAAAAAAGAAACCAAAAAACCTTTTTCGGTCAGATTAAGAGAACCCACCAACATTTTTGTCAGATTAAGAAAATATGCTTTCAGGATACCGAGGTAAACCTCCCCTATGAAAATCTGACGCGCTCGAGTATTTCAAAAAACTTTTTTTTTTGCATTTTTAAAAATTCATCGTAACTTATCGTCACGCCGAAATCGTCAGTTTTTTTAAAGGGAGCTTCCTTGGGGCCTACTTAACACCCCTTCCGAAAATCTGACGCGCTCGAGTAAATTTTTTTTTACATTTTAACTACTTTATATGCCTACCCCCACCACGCAAACCGGCAGATTAGTATACCGTTGTTATCAGAGGCACTTGGGGCATACGTAGTATGAATATCTGACGTGCTCGAGAATGCCCAAGTAACTGTTTTTTTTTACATTTTTGAAAAACCGTACACTCCAAACCCACCGCTAAAATGGTTTTTACCATACGAGCTTTTCTTTTCGAAATTATTTTATCTTTCGATTTTGATAGGTCTCGACGGCGCCGTTGAATTACGCCATTTAGCTACCTCGCCTCCCTAACTACTAGTGACTCCGGAACCGTACACTATGCGCGGTCCGACACGCACTTGGCCGGTTTATTGATACCTAGTCAATACAGTTCGGCTGCATTTTTTAAAGTCAAGCTCGTTCGCTTCGAAACGGTGAAATAAAAAAAAAACTGAGCCGCAACATTATTGCAAACCGGTTGCAGCACTGAACAGGACGGGCGCAATATCGGCTAATGTACACACTACACACTTATCGACAGGCTGTGCACTTGTTAATAAAGAATTTGTCAAAAATATTTTAAATCTGATAATTTGATAAATACAGGTCGTACTATTTACATTATTATTCTTCTTCTTTGTCTTATCTGTGCCACCGCTAACCACTCCTAATTATTGTTAAAGGGATCCCCTACCTTGCTAGCGCCGGCGTCAGTTACAAATTAATTACTCGCCGAGAACATTTTTTTTTATTATTCACAATTGGTATGCCCTTGGCATCATTTCACCTGACGATGATGCCGAAGATGGAAGCGGACTTACCAAGATTCCCCAACGCAATGGATAACTGGCTATATTATCTTCAAACCGGAACACATCAATGCTGTTAACACTGATGTTTGGCGGCAAGACTTAGACAAGATGATGGTAGCTAGCCAGGCGGGCCTAGAAAATGCCCTACCACCAACCAAACCGAGTCTTACAAGTTGACCCCACCGGAAAACGAACCCGCGACTTCCTGGTGTGAAGCGAATGGACTAACCATTACGCCACGGAGGCGGTAAACATCATCATACACTAACGAACATTTGAAACAATGAACATGAAAAATACTTAGTACTAGTTTATTTAGAAAGTGCAACTCTATGAAATATAGTTCGCTGTAGTTACCGACAACATAACTAGCAAAAGTGGCGAAGACGAAAGAACTAGAATTATTTTCGAACAAAAGCTTGTACGTGGAAATCCTTGGGGGAGGCCTTTATCCAGCAGTGGACGTCTTTCGGCTGATATGATGATGAAAAGCTTGTACCTAAAAATTTTAGGCTTTTAAAAATGAGCTTAATATTATGGGCACACTTGAAGAAAAATGCCCACCGCCGCCGCCGCCATCTACTTGTACCACAAGGGAAGTTATCAGTGATTTGGCGACCCTTCAGGCTAACATGATTTAAAAATATAAAACGTCTCTTGAAGTGCAGAAAGGTGACACCTAGAAAGCGGGCGAAGACGCCACATGCACATCTAGCGAGCGAAACGTTCTGTCCTAATTTAGTTACTGATACACGTACTATTTAGTTACTGATACGCGGACTATTTAGTTACTTGATACACGGACTATTTAGTTACTGATACACGGACTATTTAGTTACTAATACACGGACTATTTAGTTACTGATACACGGACTATTTAGTTACAGATACACGGACTATTTAGTTACTGATACACGGACTATTTAGTTACTGATACACGGACTATTTAGTTACTGATACATGGACTATTTTTAGATTCCCTGACAAAAAAGTTTTTCTACAAGTTTGCTGAAATCGCAATAACAAATTGACCAATCTTGTATGGGAGCTCAACTTTACTTTCGAACGACGACGGAGTAAAGAAGGTATTGTGATGCCAAAACAAGTAAAAGTGGAGATTTTGATGGGACACTACAAGTCCAAAAAAAGTATTTAAAAAAATGAATGTATGTACCATAGTCTTCTCAAAAGTAGTAATATTATGAAAATAACATCAAATAAATACTTAAAATAAAACACCTAAAATACTTAATGATTCTTCTCCAACTCCTTCACTGTTGAAGCTGTAAACCTCTTGGACAAAGTTACCCGCAAATATTCGCGACTGCCTCTGTGTTAACACTTTCAAAATTAAACTTAACGAGCATCTCCTTACAGAACATGTAAGTTGTAATTATTTTATTAAGAATAATTATAATAATTACTATGTTTATCTCCGGTATTTTAAACTCGGCTTTTTAAAAAGCCGGTCCTCTGGAAGGCGTACGTGGGGATACAGATCCAACACGCAGAGGCCCCTTTGTGGTATTATAATGTGTTGTGATGTGTACACCTAGCGGGTGCCGTTTCTGCCTGTACCATAGAGATTCACCCAAAGACAGCACCCACCGGGTGCAAGGACTATTGCAGAAAAGATGGAAACTATGTCAGGTTATGGGTGGGTGATTGCTGGATTGGTTGCTAGGATATTGATGAGACTACGGGACGCCTGCCATATCAATTGTCTCATCATGATATCCTAACAGGCGGTGACTTGCCGATCACTAAATGGCCCCTTATAATTGCTACCAAACGGCTGCAGGGTGGCAACATTGGTGTGAGCGCTGCGTAGAGGTGAGTCTGCGGGGTCCAGATCCCTGTACGGTCAGCAGGCCCCCGGCGTAATCACATTTTACACTTCCAACCTGGAGCATAGGTTTCGCTCTTGGTTTCTCCACCCTTGGCCAGCCAATTAGGTACTGCGAGACTAGTGTATTT
This sequence comes from Coleophora flavipennella, assembly GCA_947284805.1. Taxonomy (NCBI): domain Eukaryota; kingdom Metazoa; phylum Arthropoda; class Insecta; order Lepidoptera; family Coleophoridae; genus Coleophora; species Coleophora flavipennella. Next base: position 664,553 of record OX369294.1, on the reverse strand, counting down.
TAGTTACTTCCATAGTATAATGTCTTATGGCATATTACTGTGGGGGCATGCGGCTGATATAGAAACTATTTTCATCCTGCAGAAAAGAGCTATCCGCGCAATCTATCAGATGCGATCACGTGAGTCGTTACAGGATAAGTTTAAAGAAATCAATATTTTAACTGTTGCTAGTCAATTTATATATGAAAACATCATGTACGTTCGTAAGAATTTGCATTTATTTCCTAAAAACAGTGACAGGCATAATTTGAATTTAAGAAATGTAAATAAAATAGATATAGCCTTTTCGAGACTGAGTAAGGTTAAGAAGTCATTTGTGGGGCAGTGTATAAGATTCTACATTAAAATTCCAGAAAATGTAACTAGTTTGTCAGAGAATAAATTCAAGACTCATGTCAAAAAAGTTTTGTGCTCTAGAGGATATTATAAAATAATAGATTATGTAAATGACAAAGATATATATGTTGATTCTATATCAAATACCATTACCTGAGACTGTAATCTGAATCATGACATTATTTGTAATATACAGTATTTTTTTTTGTTTTGACTATTTAAAGGTGTGTGTAAACACCTATTTGAAATAAATTGTTTTGATTGATTTGATTGATTGATAGGTCAATCACAAGAGGCGAGGGCCAAATGAACACGGGCCCTCTGGAGTCGGGGTGCGAGGTGTCTCCACTCAACTACAGATCGCCACAAGCTGACCCTGTGCGTATAATTATTATTAAAAATTTGAGTGCGTTCGACTACATGTCACCTGATGGTAGTTATGTTTTACATATGTTTACTATTAATTTATCCTTACTAATATTATAAATGTGAAAATGTGTTTGTTTGTTACCTTTTCACGCGTCAACACCTTGACCAATTATTATGAAATTTGGTATGTAGGTAGTTTGTGTCACTGGGAAGGATTTGGGCTACTTTTTATCCCGTGAAAATAGCATAGTCCGATGCTGTTCCTGAGAGAACCTAAAAATAATCAGTTTTTGGTTAATTTCTTTGATTTCGCAACGAAACAATAGATTGTTTTTGATTTTTTGCACAGAGATGGTTGAAGGGGTCGGATATGACGTAATTTACTATTTAGCATATCCTGACATAGTTCCCGAGGGATCTGGGGAAAATCATTTCCACGCTCGCGCACGTCGGCGGTCGGCGTCGCAACGGAGCAACGGATTGAAGCGATTTTTTTGTGTACAATTGGTTGAAGAGCGTGGGAAGTGAATAGACTGCTAATCTAAATAGCCCGATATAGTTCCTGAGGGATCTGGAGAAATCTCCTGTCCACGCGCACCACTCATCCTGAAGACAGTCAAAACGATGTCCATGCGAGCGAAGCCGCGGGCAAAATTTAGTTTATCATAAGTATGTGTTATATATGAAGGTAGATTGGGTTAGTTTATACTTATTTGTGTTTTATTTTGTTTAATATATCTATTAAGTACACACAGGTTTGCCTCCCATACTTAAAAGTCTTCTAACACCCAGTAAGGTTGGATGGAAGACATCTCTCATACAGATAAATCCACCTTTGTACACGTCCTCTCTATGTTTTTATCATTTAAATGTTTGTGTACATAAAATAGTTAATTAGTTTGGGTTAGGAAAATATTGCTTTAATATCTACAGCCGTTTTATTTTTTAATTTTTCCTAACTCGATCTCTTCGAGTCCGTTAAAAACTTCTTCTGCTAACCATAATCATAGAACCAAGCTATACTTATCCATTTTTAAATTCACAATTGGTAAACCCTTGGCATTATCGGATGGTATAAGTGATTATGATGCCGAAGATGAGAGCGGGGTTACCAACATTCCCCGACGCTACAGGGATCTGGCTATTTTATATTCAAGCCGGAATACCAACCAAACCATGTCTTACAAGTCTACTTTACCGCCGGGAATCGAAACTACGACCTCCTGATTTAACCGCTACGCCACGGAGGCGGTTATAGTACTAAAATGCACTTTGACTTAGCTGTGCACTACGAATATGGAGCCAAGTGCCATCTACGTCGCACGCCAGCAGCGGCTCAGCCACTTTATAAGTACCTTCCACGTCACACGCGAGCAGCGGCTCAGTCACTTTATAAGTACCTTCCACGTCACACGCGAGCAGCGGCTCAGTCACTTTATAAGTACCTTCCACGTCACACGCGAGCAGCGGCTCAGTCACTTTATAAGTACCTTCCACGTCACACGCGAGCAGCGGCTCAGTCACTTTATAAGTACCTTCCACGTCACACGCGAGCAGCGGCTCAGTCACTTTATAAGTACCTTCCACGTCACACGCGAGCAGCGGCTCAGTCACTTTATAAGTACCTTCCACGTCACACGCGAGCAGCGGCTCAGTCACTTTATAAGTACCTTCCACGTCACACGCGAGCAGCGGCTCAGTCACTTTATAAGTACCTTCCACGTCACACGCGAGCAGCGGCTCAGTCACTTTATAAGTACCTTCCACGTCACACGCGAGCAGCGGCTCAGTCACTTTATAAGTACCTTCCACGTCACACGCGAGCAGCGGCTCAGTCACTTTATAAGTACCTTCCACGTCACACGCGAGCAGCGGCTCAGTCACTTTATAAGTACCTTCCACGTCACGCGCGAGCAGCGGCTCAGTCACTTTATAAGTACCTTCCACGTCACACGCGAGCAGCGGCTCAGTCACTTTATAAGTACCTTCCACGTCACACGCGAGCAGCGGCTCAGTCACTTTATAAGTACCTTCCACGTCACACGCGAGCAGCGGCTCAGTCACTTTATAAGTACCTTCCATGTCACACGCGAGCAGCGGCTCAGTCACTTTATAAGTACCTTCCATGTCACACGCCAGCAGCGGCTCAGTCACTTTATAAGTACCTTCCATGTCACACGCCAGCAGCGGCTCAGTCACTTTATAAGTACCTTCCACGTCACACGCGAGCAGCGGCTCAGTCACTTTATAAGTACCTTCCACGTCACACGCAAGCAGCGGCTCAGTCACTTTATAAGTACCTTCCACGTCACACGCGAGCAGCGGCTCAGTCACTTTATAAGTACCTTCCACGTCACACGCGAGCAGCGGCTCAGTCACTTTATAAGTACCTTCCACGTCACACGCGAGCAGCGGCTCAGTCACTTTATAAGTACCTTCCACGTCACACGCCAGCAGCGGCTCAGTCACTTTATAAGTACCTTCCACGTCACACGCCAGCAGCGGCTCAGTCACTTTATAAGTACCTTCCACGTCACACGCCAGCAGCGGCTCAGTCACTTTATAAGTACCTTCCACGTCACACGCCAGCAGCGGCTCAGTCACTTCAGTCATAAGAAGAAGACTAAAGCAAACTATATTGGCGGCAGATTCACCAGAGCATGTTCAGCGCGCCACAAATCACCCACCACATTTCACATGAGAGATGTTCACACCAGAACGCGGCCCCATAAAGATCAAAACTATTCGCATGGCAGTAACGAGAGCATAAAACATTCAACGCTTGAGACGGACACTTTCGCAATAATTACCACAGATATTATAATATAATATATAATAATACAGGATCGAAGAAAGTACCTACATAATTTGAATGTAGATACACGATATTTTATAGCTCGAATGGTTTTTATTATAATAGATTTAACTGTTAGTTACTTAGAGAAAGTTTCTTCTGGCTGATCTATTGTTGTTAAACTCATTAAACCACTGTTGTGGCACATTTTCTTTCTTTCTCTCATTAAATAACTATAAATACAAAAATTAAGAAACCCCCGGCAATTATATGTATTTTTTTAATAAAAAAATATCTATAATCTATAACATATTCATTGAGAACATTTCAATGAAACCAGACACAATAAATCTGCTGTAAGTTAGTGAGGAGTTGGGCCTGCAGACATGCTACAGACAGGTACTCAGATATACATAAAAAAACATAAAATACATAAATCCAATAAAAGAAAAATACATTTAATTTATTATATAAGTACTTTGTGCATTAGAAACTAATAACATACTGTTGTCTCTGCCAAATTCTTAGTTGTTCATCCGCTTGGGCGCTACGATGCTACAGACAGGTACCTACTCAGATACACATGCTAAACGTTTGGGGTTTGAAGAATAAATATAAAATACATAAATCCAAAAAAAAAAGCGTCGGTGGCTCAACCGGTAACGACTCAGTCCATCTAACCAGAGGTACCGGGTTCAAATCTGGACGGCCAATGTACCAATGAGTTTTTCAAAAACTTACGTACATACTTACCGATTGCTTTAACGGTGAAGGAAAACATCGTGAAGAAACCTGTACACGCCTGCGAAGAAACTCTAAGGTTGTGTGTGAAGTCGATCAACCCGCCTTAGCCTAATCGCCCTGATTCAGGGTAGGCTCGAGCCCCTCGGTGGGGACGTATATGAGCTGTAATGATGATGATGACATAAATCCAATAAAAGAAAAATACATTTAATTTTTTATACACTCTGTGCATTAGAAACTAATAACATCCTGTTTTCTCTGCCAAATTCTTAGTAGTTACAAGCTCTTGCGAGAGGTTATAATATAACTGCCATTTTGTTTATTTCATAGTCACACGCAGACTTCAATACAGTTATTGTATACCCAAGTATAAGTGTATTGAAGTTCCTGTAAAATGGTTTAATATCAATACGAAGAATATAATTGTATTTATTCCAGCGGAGACTCTATTTGTGGCGTAAATGGAAACCATATGGCATTTTCTTCGTACATACGGAGTGAGTTAGTAAATATTATGTATGAAGTTAAAATATATCTTAAAATTAATTTTGTGTATTATCAAAATGTGCTTATTTTAATCTAGTTTTAATTTACGTCATCATATTCTTATATACTTTATTTGGTGAAGGTCGCGAGAAGCCGCTGGATGCGAGTAGCGCAGAACCGGGTCGTGGAAATCCTTGGGGCAGGCCTTTGTCCAGGAGTGGACGTCCTTCGGCTAATATGATACTTCATTTAATTTATTTACTTTACCTATTAAAGATTCAATGTAATCTTAAAAACTACTCCTAGGCGTTACAGTTTCGATAATTATTAGCCATTGTTCTATCTATATTAAGGCCCGTACTTGAATATTTTTAAATAGATAACCGTTTAGCGGTTGATTAGCTACGGGAGCTATTATTATTAAAGATGCACTTGAAACTACAACAGATGAGATGACGCCAAGGGCTTATCAATTGGCATTGTTCGGTTTTTTTTAAAAGCATGTAAATAATAAAAAAAAACATTTGGAGATATAACGAATTTATACTGTAATAGTTATTTATAATACAGGGGTGGTAAAAATAAAAGTTTAAAAAACTGAAACCCGACTACGGAAAAGTATGAAAACAAGAGTTTCCCGCCTGAAATCATAGCCTTTATTCTTCCCTTTATCTGAGTTAATATAGCCGTGTCGCAATCCCTACCGTAATCAAAAATTATGACTTGTGACCAATAGTATTGTATATAGTATTTTTTTATTTGCTAGGAATGTCTTGTTCCTCTTAGCTAGAAATTAAAAAAGTGGCAAAGTAAGAAGCACGTGTGCGGTAAAATCAATTATGCGCACAGTAAACTGGCTTATAAAGTACTACTTTTTGAGAAAGTTTATTGAAAAAAGTATTTTTATAACACTTCATAACTAAATACAAATCTAAATCGTCAATTGAAATTCGTACTGGAGCCGTTTTTAGGGTTCCTACCCAAAGGGTAAAAACGGGACCCTATTATTAGGGTAAACTTCACTGTCCATCCGTCCGTCCTTCCGTCCGTTCGTCTGTCTGTCACCAGGCTGTATTTCATGAACCGTAATAGGTAGACAGTTGAAATTTTCACAGATGATATATAATATATATATATATATATATATATATATATATAACAGCAATTACTAAAAAAATAATAAAATAAATATTAAAGGGGGGCTCCCATACAACAAACGTGATTTCGTGAAGACACTAGCGATATCTAGTACGATGGTACGGAACCATTTTGTGGGAATGTTACTCGCATTTTGCCGGTTTTTTCATACTGCTTTGTTTGAAAAATCATTAATATAACCTGTGATTAAATGGAAAAAAAATGTTTAAATAAGTTTATTAAAATAGTTCATATTTTAATTTAAAATAATACTTTTTTTTTAATAATGCCAATTGTGGTAAAAAGAGTTGTGCTGTAGGTATGTACCTGAATAAAGTTTAAAATCTAACCCTGAGTTTGGCCCTGTTTCACTTTTTTAAGTTGGGTCCAAATTTAGTAACCAATTGGTACCAATAAATTATTGAGATGAGTGTGTCCTTTTGTCGGTGAACTATTAAAAGTGTACACAGTGTTGAGTGCACCGGTTAATTATCCATCCAACCAGTTCGGTGAGCACTAGCTGATCGGTGTGACCGCAAGAAACACTCGGTGACTTGGTCGAGGAGAACAAGTAATGCTTTCAAGGAGGTTTAATTTCGCCGGAGCGAATATTTTTTATCTGTGCGGACATGTCGTGGCGATGATGTCATAAAATTGACCAATCATTTAAACATCAACTTTTAATGATATATCAATCCACATAAAATGGTTGACCACATCATAAAACGGCCAAGCATATCATAAAATGGCCAAGCATGGCCATCAATTTAACCTCAAAACGAATTCCGTCCGTTTTGGGGTCACCGATTTACAAATGTGTACCAAATTTCAACTTAATCGATCCAGTAGTTTCCGAGCAAGTTGGCTGTGACAGATGCACGGACGGACACACACGAGTGATCCTATAATGGTTTCGTTTTTACCTTTTGAGGCACGGAACCCTAAAAATATCTTTATACCTGAAATCGTAATCAATGACCGAGTTAGAAACACTAAGTTCGACTCCGGTGTCACCCTGCATAATGTGACAGACAGACGGATAATGGTTATCCATCACACCTTACGAACTTATTATCGCTCGCTCGCTCAGTGTCGTAACATAATTGAGTCCATTCTAAAAGACAAACACATTAAGTTGCTACGGGGTTAGGTATCCCGCAGACTACTTGATGCTGCAGCATCAGCTCAAGGTCACAATGTCTTGAAAATATCACTGAAGTAACAGTATACTAAATATCAAATCAATAGGACCTGTGAAAGTTGGTAAAACATTTAAATAAGCTGATGTCCTTCAAATAGCTAAGAGCCACCTTGATCAAGTCAGATTTTAAACAGAAAAAACTGCATCAAAATCGGTTTACTCGTTTTGAAACTATGTTATTATTAGATTGACTGGAAGAGATCCCGTAAGGGATAGGTCCGCCTTTATACCAAACATATATGTTTTATGTTCTGTATTCTAACATGTCAATAAAGAGTTTACAAACAAACAAACAAACTATGATGTCTAGTAAAGTATGGTAAAGTCTTTGTATTACTCCTGACATTTCTTACTCATCTAATCTATTTGTCTAGGTTGTAACATGAATTGTAGGGTGAACATAATTTAATCTATTCGTCTAGGTTGTAATATGAATTGTAGGGTGAACATAATTTAATCTATTTGTCTGGGTTGTAACATGAATTGTAGGGTGAACATAATTTAATCTATTTGTCTAGGTTGTAACATGAATTGTAGGGTGAACATAATTTAATCTATTTGTCTAGGTTGTAACATGAACTGTAGGGTGAACATAATTTAATCTATTTGTCTAGGTTGTAACATGAATTGTAGGGTGAACATAATTTAATCTATTTGTCTAGGTTGTAACATGAATTGTAGGGTGAACATAATTTAAGTATTAACCGTGATATTTTATTTACTGAATTGTAAATAAATAGCTGTAATTATTAAAACAAAACCGGTGCAACTCAAAAGGGTAGTACCAAAACTTGACTACCAACAGGACAAGACCTCTCAGTACATACTTTGCTCTATGTAAATAGGGGTCTAATTTTTCTGGACTATAGAATATTCTGTTTTTCCTGTACAGGTTTCCTCATAGATTTTCCTAAAATGTATGCATTCAACTGTGTTTTTTAAAGATTTTAGATCCAGTAAACAGTAGTTTTCCTTAATTTTTTCAAAATTATTTATCTTAAAAACAAATATAATTTATATAATTTATTTAAGTTACACGTCCGTTTTGGGGTCACCGACTTACGTTTACCAAATTTCAACTCAATCAATCCAGTAGTTTCCGAGCAAATTGGCTGTGACAGACGCACGGACGGACAGCCACACAAGTATAATCCTATAATGGTTCCGTTTTACCTCTTGAGGTACGGAACCCTAAAATTATCTATATATACCTGAAATCGTAATCACTGAGCGAGTTAGAAACACTAAGTTCGACTCCGGTGTCACCCTGCATAATGTGACAGACAGGGTGAAATATAATTACATTGTCGCAACGAGGTCCTTGAACAAAAGCTGTCACAAAATCTTATAACTAGATTGACCAAACTTTTAATTCAATGATAGAAAATAAATGGCATTTCAAGTAGCCGCAGCAAGTAGGTGCAGTCCTCGTAAATCAGCAGCGCCAGCGCAGCGCCGACAAATATTTACGATTCTCTTTGTGATCAGAAACATTGAGTGCGAAACTTCTGACTGAGCTGAGCGCGTTTTTACGACTTCCACATTTTTAAAGTTCAAATTTTTATTACACATTTTATTGATAATAATAATTTTGTATCAGCGTAAATCATATATTTGCAAGGGCAAGTACGACATTAAAAAGAACAACGAGAACTTAAACCACTTAAACTTTGAAAAACATTAATCATCATGATGCAAAACTTAAGTAAGTAATGGAATTAGTAAATTTAAATTAAACAGGAAACATCACTTTCGCGCGAGAGCTTCATAGTTCAATTTGTATGGAAAATTTGATTTTTCTCAAACATTTCAAAGAGACAATAATATTTAATATAATATTTACAAGGAAGATAATCGTATTCCAACTCCTTCATCACAGCTTAATATATGTTCACGATGATACAAATTTAATCGACATCCTTAGCGTTGTTTTGGGGAAAGCATAATATGAAAGTATTTTAAATATTTTTTTAAATGACTGGTACTAATTTTCAAGTTTAAAAATAAAGTGTTTTTTACTATGGTGGCAAACCCAAAAAATCAAGATGGGAATTTAAAAAAACTGGAGATATAAAATGGTTATTTATGATACAAGGGTGGTAAAAAGGTAAATAACAAACAAGTCACTTTGTAAGCCCGAGATGTACCATCGTCACGAGTTTTTTAATATTACCTTATAAAGATCACTCTTAGGCTTGGGATACCGCTATATTGTTCTCCCTTCACGTCTTACTACACTTGTTGAATTTCATCATCAAATTCAATTTAATTGGGTGGTTGCTATGTGAAATTCCCAACCAAGAGGCAAAGATGACCTCATATTACTAGCATACAAGAAGCATGTATGCGAAATTAAACTTTAAATTAAGCAAGTTAGTGAAGGTAGACCTATAAATCGTAAAGACTGAAAATATTGACAGCCAGAGATTAGAATGTGGTCTAGAAATTAAAAAAATGTAGTAAAGTAAAATCAATTTTATGCACACTTGGCATTTATGGGACCAATTTTCGAGCAACTGTATTAAAAAAAGTAATTCCCTAACCCTCATTACAATGCAGATCCGATCAGTAGCTTAGCTCTCTAGCTCTGCCTGGCTCTCCAGGCAAACTTTTTTGGTGTCTATTACGTGATAAAAAGTGAATACTGCTCAAAAGAGCTCGAGTGTGATTGTGATGGTCTATGACTGTATCTTAGATAGGCAAACCTTTTGCACCAAATATGCTTACAAACGACGATCAACACATTCCTTTTAAAGTATCAAATCCGTCGACAATGATTCAACTATAACAATTATAACAACCGAATATTATGCGCTGGATTCGGAAACCATTGTCTCACAATGTTCACATTTACAACTTCACAATAGCAAGGTAAGTAAGTATATTATAACTGTGTTTTCACAGTTTTCAGTAAATTGTCCTACTGCATGGGTAACATTAGACGTTGTTTCTCAAATAACTGACAAGTGATGTTTAATAATATCTGCATAATGTTAATGATTTACATTAACGTGGAGCTGTTTGAGACGTACCCATATGGTAAACACGTCCTGAGAATGTTACTAAATGTTTATAGCTGAGAGATGCGAGTACTAGCCACTAGCACTGGCACTGCGCTGACGTTTCTGTTGCTTTGGCTTTAAGTTTCACGTAATTGTGTGATAGTTTAATCAATACTGTATGCGGTACCAATGAGTCACTCCGCCACTTGGTTGACGCAGGCCTTACTAAACTAATCTTGAACATAATCCACCATTTGACCCAACGTGCAATAAAACTCATTAATTATGAAACTCATATGGTATTATAGGTATCGTTTTAAGTCTATATGAAGACACAAAAAAAAAATTGGTTGTCTGTAAAGTCGGTTTACGGACGATAGTTTAACGTGACAACGTCATAACGTAACGGGACAATGAGCGTAACTGGACAATGAGTCATCCTTTTTCGTGTGTGCAGTCGGCGTCCATCGATTTATTAGACGTTTTCACGTCAAAAACAAGCAATTAAAAACATTTACACTTACAACTAAATCCAAATTAAAATTCAGAAAATCTGTAAGTAGGGAATTTAATTGTTAGTTTTGTAACCAACTGATTGGCCAAACCAATAGTTAAGCTGGCTATAAAACAAAAGCTTGATAAATACGAGAAACTACTACTCAAGTGCACAATGATCAATGATGACTAATTAAGTAGTTGGCACTTAAAATTCGGTTATCAGTATTCTACTGCCAAATGCGACGGTAGATTAAATAACTAATTAGCCAAATGAAGGGTTATGTTAAATTCATGGGAATTGGAAGCTATAAAAGACATAATTCCTGGAAGTGAAACACATATTATAACGAACCGACCGCCCCAGGAGAAGTTTTGTCATTTTTTGACATAAATTTTACAACTTGTAATGACCTACATTATAATCCTATACCGCCGCGTTTTACGAGCGGATATTTCGGTCCGACGATAACTGAATCACTTTCGGTGGATTAAGTAGTGTTTCTGCGATTCGTAACTACTCTATATCTCTACTCTTGTTGTTGTTATTGTTTTAGGATCTGAACTCTTGTCAGTGGAGTAACGTCTATTGACATCGTTCTTTCGCCAACACCTTCACCTCTAGATACGACCGAACCGTTCATCTCCTATGCTTGAACTCCATTCTTGGCCTACCTCTTCCTCGCCTTCTTTCTATTTTGACGGATAGTCTTAAGGAAGCTCTCGTGTCGTATTGAGTGTCCCAACATTTTTCCTATTCTATCCTCTGTTGTGTCCACCAGTCTCCTCCTTTTTGTACCATGTTCAATACTTGAACATTTGTTTCTAACTTTGACATAATATTTCAAAACTTCAATCGATTGCCATCTTATTACTCAGATCCACATTTTTTTGATCCCCAATTAAGATTTATTGATTTGGCTGGATTGTATGATTGACTGATCTACAATATGATATGAGGACGAAAAACTGTATTAACTTACTGCGCATTGTGTGTAAACTTGGCTTCATCAAAACGGGAAGTGTTGTCTACAGGCTGTAACATAAAGGTGTGGAGATATCTAAAAATGGGCTTCCACTTGTCAAATTGAAGAACTTTCACCAAAAAAACTTTGATCAATTCGCAAACGAATTATTATCCGATACAAAGCCAGCCAATGAGCTGACCGATTTAATTTTTTTTAAAATCGCGGTTTTAGCGACATTGTAGAACAAAATTTATTAATTTAAAGAGTAAAAGCCTACCTTTAATTATCACCACACCTGCACGTTACACTACGTATACATGTATAAAAAAGGTATGTCAAATGCTTAGTATAGGTGTAAGAGATGAAATCTTTACGAATTCTAATTATTTTGCATCACAACCGTTTGTTGTGTTTCTATGCTGAGCTATGCTACCGTCACGAAATTCAATCAAATAATAATTTTAAATTAAAAAACTTCTACCTCCTACTTATCATACTAACAACTTCTACCTTATTCTTATACTAAACAACTTCTACATTCTAATTATCATACTAAACAACTTCCACCTTCTACTTATCATACTAAACAACTTCTACCTTCTACTTATCATACTAAACAACTTCCACCTTCTACTTATCATACTAAACAACTTCTACCTTCTAATTATCATACTAAACAACATCCACTTTCTACTTATCATACTAAACAACTTCCACCTTCTACTTGTCATACAAAACAACTTCTACCTTCTACTTATCATACTAAAGAACTTCTACCTTCTAATTATCATACTAAACAACTTTCATTAAGGGATGCCATTCTTAAAAAAGTTTTGAACGCTCCATACAACAACAATTCTGATCAACTCATCGATTTGTTTTATTTTTTTGCGAATTCACCATGGGTTTTATGAGTGACGTTGTTCAGAATGATAAGTGGAAACCCCACTTAACGGGTCCTGCACCAAACTTGTTACACCCTGTAGAGAGTAATAAAAAACATATTCAGACCCCACCGCAACTAAGGCTGGCACTAAAACGTCTAGATTTTATACCCCGCCTTAGGTTCAGCCGCTCGTTAAAGAAACTTATTCAGGAAAGTGCCAATCCCGATCGCAAAGACCATAAAAGGCGGAACGAACCACTTTGAGTTAACGCTGGGTGTAAATTACGAGTTTGCATAAGGCCTTAAGGGATGATCCCGGGGTTCCCGTTAAATTTAATTTAGCAGAGTTATATTAGTAAGCTAGTTTGATCGTGGAGCGTCTTAAGTTATGCGAAAACACATAAAATATAGTCGTAAATGTAGCTTCCACTTACCTTTATTACAAGCAACACTAACCTACCGGTTCTTCATCGGAAATCATCTGATTCGTTTAATTATGTTTTTGTCACACTCAATCATTATTAGTTGGGTAAAAAGTATTTGCGTATTTTGTAACTATAAATCATACTAATATTTATACATGCGAAAGTTTGTATATATGGACTTTTGTTACTCTTTCACGCAAAAGCTACTTAATGGATCGGGATGAAACTTGACACACATGTATGTAGGTTAGGTCCTGGAATAGCTACTTTCTACCCCGGGAAAACGTCTGATTCCCACGGGAAAATCGACAACAACGCAGGCGTAGCTGCGGGCGGATGGTTTTTGTAATAAAATCTCTGCTTGCATTAAGTTTATACCTGGCTGGTTATAATACAATTAAATAAGTAAATATTCGAAATTTTAATAAAAGTAAAAAAAATCCCGTCATTTTTCAATGGTTATCCTATCCACGAAAATGAGTGAAAGTAACGAAGGAATTCTTTTTTTCTTTTTTTTATTAACAATTGGTAAACCCTTGACAACATCTCATCTGGTGGTAAGTGACGATGTTGCCGAAGATGGAAGCGAGCTTACCAAGATTCCCCAACGCAATGGGGAACTGGCTATCTTATCTTCATGCCGGAACACACCAATGATATCAACATTGATATTTGGCGGCAAGACTTAGATAAGATGGTGGTAGCGCGTAGAAAATGCCCTACCACCAACCAAACCGAGTCTTACAATTGTCCCCGCTAGAATCGAACCCGCGACCTCCTGTGTAAAGCCAGTGAACTTTGCCTCTGAGCTACGGAGGCGGTTAAAATTCGCTTTATCTTGAAATTTTGTAAAATAAATGTACAATGTGCGTGCCGCTAAAACTCAGACACCAGCCCCGTACGATCCAGTGAGTTCATGGTGTGGGAGGGAGCCCTCTATCCCTCCGCCCTCCACCCATGACCAAGGTTTCCGTTTATTTATTTATTTATTTACCCACAATAATTGACAAACCCTTGGCATCATCTCACCTGATGGTAAGTGACGATGTTGCCGAAGATGGAAGAGGGCTTACCAAGATTCCCCAACGCAATGGCAGACCTGTAGGGCATGCTTTTGAAGATATTAAGGGCTGGAAATTTCATATCAACTCCCATAACTAAAAAAAAAAATAACGGATGTTTGTTTATTCCAGTTTCAAGACTAAACGGCTGATTGGATTTGGATTAAACTTTGTAAGTAGATAGATAAATCAAGCACTGGATTAACCCTCGTTTGCATAATACGAAGTCCTCGCGGGAAAAGCCGCGGGTAAAATCTAGTATATTATCTAACATTTGAAACTAAATTTGAGATGTAGTAGTAATGGCAAGGGCCGCTAGCTCCTGACCGGCTCGTCGTGGTTCGAATCCTGCCACGTCCAATGTGTTTTCGAATTTAGATTTCATATGTACGTTTATCCGACGCTCTACGGCGAAGGAAAACGTCGTGAGGAAACCTGCACACGCCTGCGGAGAAACCCGAAGGTTGCATGTGAAGTCGACTAACCCACACTGGGCCCGCGTTGTCGACTAAGTAGGCTCGAGCCCCTCGGTGGGGACGTATATGAGCTGATATGACGAAACTAAATCAGGGTTATGAGGTGACAAAATAATAAATTTTCACATTAGTAAGTTTTAAGTGCCCCTGTGACGTACTGGTCAAGTCCATTAGCTTCACATCAGGAGGTCGCGGGTACGAGTCTCGGCGGAGTCTAACTTTGTAAGACTCGGTTTGGTCGGTGGAAGGGCATTTTCTAAGCCCGCCTGGCTAGCTTCCACCATTTTATCTAAGTCTTGCCTCGAAACGTGTGTTCCGGCAATAGTGATCACGACATCATCAGAAATAAATTATGAACTCTTGATCACTAAATTGTCGAAAAACCTTACTCGTTTTGTTTTCTATCAAGTGTTCGATTTTAAATTCACAAAAATCACAAAATGAGTATATATATATATATATATATATGTATATATATATATATATATATATATATGACGCTGCTAAACTATGACGTCACGCCTAGGTATTTCAAAATTTTTTAGAACAAAATGTCGTTTTTCACAGATGATAAAAAGTATCTCAGATGACTAGCATTCGTCATCCCTATTGGTCAAGTACACGCAGTGCTCTGTGTGTCCAGTGGAACCATGCCCTCGGGGTGCTGTTGCGGCGGCACGAATTGATGGTTTCCACGCCATCATCAGGAAGCCCTGTGCCTCCATGCTAAAGCGTGTGCGTGCCAGTGCCACCAGTATCCTGGGCTAAGACGCTGACAGGCGGGACAGTCCGATACTGAAGCGGTGAATGTACCTTGACGATGTGAAGTAGTAGGATACCGGGGTTACTTTGAACAACGGGATTACTTTGATCGAAACTTCCGTTACACATACAAATGCGAATTGCGTAAAACGGAACGACTTTTGGTAGTTTTTTTTTTTTGGATGACAACACCGATGAACTGTCAATTCCTTTTCTGTAGGTGCGCTGGAGATTCGGCAGTGGATTATTTAAAAAAAGGTAATTCTTCTCTTCATATCATTTTTTGGTTAAAAAAATGTGTTGCAAAACTTCACGTGCAGCTCAGTACGTGTTTGTATCGTGATATTTTGTTATGAATTCCATGTAGTAGTCTACATTCGGGAATCCCAAGTAAATGTTATTGTTGTTCTAACCTCAAAGCTTACGTAATGGCGTCGGATAATTTAATGCGGGGTGTCATTGATCGGGCACATGGTGTGAGATTGATCAACTGATCAAAGTTACCCCAGCTATTAGCCGAAAAAATTGCTTCATGCCTTTGTGTTATTTATATTATTTTATTTCTTTACCAGGACAATGCCTCGAATATATAATTTGTTGTGATTATAACTTACGTTACATAGGTATATGTTCCTTGATTAAAGTGAAGACTGATTCATTATTGGGAGTTTTATTAGATCAAAGCTACCCCAAGGTTCAAAAACAGTTATAACTTTTTTTCCTGTTGACTGATTTTTTTATTTTTTTTATTTAATTAGTGATTGGGGCGACTTTGCAGTTTCGTAATAAAAAATGGGGGTATCAAAGTAACCCCAAATCAAGTTTAACTTTGATCATGCAATTTTTATTTTTTTAATCAAAATCTACAAGAAAAAACATATTTTTTTACTTTTTTCCAAAGATCTAAAAAAACCGATTATAACGTTTTTTTTTGGTATTCTTTTAATCACTGGATCATAACTTACGGATGATTAAAGTTTAAAATTGATCAAAGTAACCCCGGTTTACGGTATATCTATGAACCAAGATTCAAGATATTTATTCAAAATAGGTGCAAATTACACTCTTTCTGATAGCCATAATATAGTGATTACATAATTTCATTTGTAAAAAATCAAGAAATAAACAATAATTAGTTAATAACGTCAAAATCCAATGCGTAAATTAAAAAAAAAACAAATATTGTCATTCGAACATGAAAACAATATGACACGAGAATTGAATGTCACGAACGCCTTTGACAAGTGTAGGCCAGTTCACACGGACAGCACCCGGTCACGAGTATAACGCGAGAGTCAGCCATCGCTCCTCTCAACCATATTAGAGGGAAAGGAACGACCCGGCTCCGGATGCGCCACCATCCGCACGAACATTTAAGCGAGCATCCACCACTCATGTCAATGCTAAGATAAAAATATTAATTAAAAGAAGTACTACTTATACCTGTCAAGTCTTGTCGCTTACACGTCAATTCTTAGTTTGATCTTCATTTTATTACTACAGGATTAGTAGCGTTGATAGAAGAAAGCTTCCCATCGTCGTAACACGACATATTTAATTAGTTATTTTTTGTTTAATTATTTAATTGTACAGTTTTTAAGGTTTATTTGTTACCAACACATTTTTGAGCACATGTATAGTCTGAAAATAAAGTAATTATTTATATTCAGGCAATTATAGCAATAAGGCCGCCTACATTGTACAATTTAAAATTTTACTATTTATTCTGTACTCGTATTTTGTAATTTTTGTAATTGTACAATAAAGCATATTTGATTGATTGATTGATTCATTATCTAAAGATAATAATAATTCAGGTTAGGCTCGAACCCCTCGGTGGGGACGTATATGAGCTGATATGCTGATGATTTAAAGATAAGATAGCCAGTTCCCCTTTGCGCTGGAGAACCTTAGTAAGCCCGCTTCCACCTTATATTTGTACATTTATCCGCATTTTTTGCAGGCAATGATCAAAAGTACTGTCAGTCAGTGAGACTAACAATAAGCCAAACAAAAATAAAACATCTCCTGAGAGCCTCTGTACTAATGCTTTACTATTGACGTGAAGCTGACTGTACAACAAGCGTACGTCCATTGATCATTGTTTTTAAGAGGTAACACAATACTTACTACATACTTTCAAAACAAAGTGTTTAATTGTTTTTTCTTACGTCAGCCCATTACATCATAGTTACTCGTAAAATCTATACAGACACGTACTTACAATGTTACTTGTTGTAGCATGTAATATATTACAATTGACCCAAAGTAAATCTAACAGCACACCAGAATCGCGGTAACGTTCTTATTCGTTCTTCTTTCATCATTACAGCTCATATACGTCCCCACCAAAGGGCTCGAGCCTACCCTGAAACAGGGCGATTAGGCCTTAGTCGACCACGCGGGCCCAGTGCGGGTTGGTCGACTTCACACACAACCTTCGAGTTTCTTCGCAGGCGTGTGCAGGTTTCCTCACGACGATGTTTTCCTTCACCGTTAAAGCAATCGGTAAGTATGTACGTAAGTTTTTGAAAAACTCATTAGTACATTGCCCGTCCAGATTTGAACCCGGTACCTCTGGTTAGATGGACCGAGTCGTTACCGGTTGAGCCACCGACGCTTTTTTTCGATGTTTTTTTTTCTTCTTTCATTCGACCTATTTCATTTCATCTATTTGTTCTATTGCGCACGCGCCGGCACAAAACAATCCATGTGTCACAATTTGAATAAACTGTGACACATGGGATTCAAAATTCTTTCCCCATTCAACATATTTTTCAAAACCAAACTTGGAAACTTTATAAAATAATTATTTTTAACCCGCTGCTTTCTTCAAACACCCATCTCGGGTAAGAGAAAATTATGTTTGTTATTTGTGATTATAATTTAAGAGTGTTACGTTTTTCTATTCCTTGTGTTTTTTTTAGGTCTTATATTTCATCTTATTCATCTATAAATAAATCTTAAAATATCTGTGAACACGTACAGTTTTTAACCGACTTCAAAAAAAGGCGGAGGTTTCTCAATTCGACCGTATATATATTTTTTTATGTGTGTTCGCGGATAACTTCGTCGTTTATGAACCGATTTTGATAATTCGTTTTTTGTTGGAAAGGAGACATCACAAGAGTGGTACCATGATAAGGAAACCAGGATCTGATCATGGCATCCCAGAGAAATCGAGGGTAACCTTAGTTTCCTGTTTAAAGTCGGGTAGCTCTCTTGACAACATTTGGATACCAGAAAACTTATAATTTCGTTGAATCAATCTATCTTTCAACATTGTTCCGTGAACTTGACCTATGTTCTTTCATAATAAAATAAGCATTGTATTGTGTTTGAGAATACTGTTATAAAATGTTAGACTGCCCACTTATTAAGAGTGTACCAACCGGAACCTATATGTATATTGGTACTCTATATTGAATACCGTTTCCCCATGTCTGTCTGTCTGTCTGACTGTCTGTCCGCGACTAAGCTCAGAAAAAGTATATATACAGGGTCTTGACAAAGGTGTGCACTTATTTTTAACTGGAGCTTGTATTCATGAAACTGAACAACTTTCCCCAAGAAACCCATGGATAATTCGCAAAAAAAATTTTTGGACTTCCCATGCAAATCGATCAGCTGGCGGGCAAACTTTGTATGGAAGTCAAAAAAATTTTTGCGAATTATCCATGGGTTTCTTGGGGAAAGTTGTTCAGTTTCATGAGTACAAGCTCAAGTTAAAAATAAGTGCATACCTTTGTTAAGATCCCATATTATATAATATATATATATATATATATTAGTACTAACATACAGAATGGCTCTCTAGATTCCCAGATTGATACAGATTGGTTACAGTTTGGT
Source organism: Coleophora flavipennella (assembly GCA_947284805.1). Taxonomy (NCBI): domain Eukaryota; kingdom Metazoa; phylum Arthropoda; class Insecta; order Lepidoptera; family Coleophoridae; genus Coleophora; species Coleophora flavipennella. Next base: position 645,559 of record OX369294.1, on the reverse strand, counting down.
TGTCGAACGTATAGGATTTTGCCGCTATTTTGTATGTTCCGTCATTAGTTTTTTGAAATGTCATTTCTGGCCCGTTGTATGAAGTGTCTAGGGTGTGGGCCTAGAGGCTCTTAGTATGTACTTACTAGACAGCTGTGATTTGGCATGGGCAAGGTTTCGCGGTAAAATGTTAGGTCTGGGAAAATATTTCTTCGTATTTTGTACGCAATTTCAAAAAGGGCGACCAGAGCGAACTGCATCTTGAACGTTACAGTTTGTGCTACTGACTGGTACTACACGAATGATACAGACGGTACTACACAGTAACAGCACAAATTTTATTCGTGGCCTGTGTTGCATTTTTATCTTTTTAGGGTGCCGTACCCAAAGGGTAAAAACGGGATTATTTTAAACCGGAAGAAACTAGCGCCATCTAGTATGATGGTACGGAACCCTGTGTGTGCGGTTCTGACTCGCACTTGGCCGGTTTTTTAAATAAACAAAATTTAAAAATGTAGCGAACTTAATTGTCACTTTCTTTAATTTTCGTAGACAGAAAAACTATTGAAAAATAGCGGGACTCTTTTTCAAAAATCAAAATCAAAATCAAAAACAATTTATTTCAAATAGGTGTTTACACACACTTTTAAATAGTCAAAACAAAAAAAAATTACAGTATATTACAAATAATGTCATGATTCAGATTACAGTCTCAGATAATGGTATTTGATATAGAATCAACATATATATCTTTGTCATTTACATAATCTATTATTTTATAATATCCTCTAGAGCACAAAACTTTTTTGACATGAGTCTTGAATTTACTCTCTGACAAACTAGTTACATTTTCTGGAATTTTATTGTAGAATCTTATACACTGCCCCACAAATGACTTTTTAACCTTACTCAGTCTCGAAAAGGCTATATCTATTTTATTTACATTTCTTAAATTCAAATTATGCCTGTCACTGGTTTTAGGAAATAAATGCAAATTCTTACGAACGTACATGATGTTTTCATATATAAATTGACTAGCAACAGTTAAAATATTGATTTCTTTAAACTTATTCTGTAACGACTCACGTGATCGCATCTGATAGATTGCGCGGATAGCTCTTTTCTGCAGGATGAAAATCGTTTCTATATCAGCCGCATGCCCCCACAGTAATATGCCATAAGACATTATACTATGGAAGTAACTAAAATACACTAGTCTCGCAGTATCTACATCCGTTAACTGTCTTATTTTCTTAACGGCATAAGCAGCTGAACTAAGCCTTCCCGCTAAAGTTTCAATGTGTGGTCCCCATTGAAGTGAAACATCCAAAGTTATACCAAGGAACACCGTGGTATTTACAAATTCTAATTTATTACTGTCTAATATTACACTATTATTGACCTTTTTTACATTTGGCAAACAAAATTTTATACATTTTGTTTTCTTAGCATTTAATAATAAGTTGTTCACAGTGAACCAGTTCAGTATCTTTGAAAGAGTGTTGTTTACTTCGTCAATTTCGTTTTCTTTCCTATTCACTTTAAAAATAAGAGATGTATCATCCGCAAACAACACAATATTTGACAGATGTTTTAGTTACAATTCTGAATATTCACCTATTTAATTTTATTTTAGCCATAGCAAATCTATTTGATTACAAATTTAAACTTACAAAATACGTAGAAACTTTTTCCCCGACCTATTATTAATAATGCCGACAAAGCGGTAAAATAAAATCTTGGATTTTTTTTACGGTAACACACTACACTACACTTAAAAGTGGGGGTGACTTTTTCTCGTCTATCCCATGGTGTTGGGTGTTTTTCGATAGATTTTTCAAAAATATAACATCATCCGATTTGGACCAATTTTTGATAGGTTGTCAGAACAAAAGCTAGATTTATTTATACGTTTCGTTTTTTGAATTAATGAGTGATTATAAATAAACAAAAAAATAATAGGTTTGTATTTAAACACATGAAAGACAATAAAATTAAACTTAAGTATTAACTTTATCGAAAAAACAAAAACGTATAAGCCTAGCTTTTGTTCTGACTGACAACCTATCAAAAATTGGTCCAAACCGGTTAACATTTAAGAGATGAAAATCGTTAACGCCGTTTGTATGAAAAGTCGCAGCTTCACAATATTCTTAAAGCTATCGTTAAGTGGATATATGTACGTAAATTTAGAAAAAACTCATTGGTACATTGGCGTCTGGATTTGAACCCGGGACCTCTGGTTAGGGGGACCGACTCGTTACGGTTGAGTCACCGACGCTTTGCAAACACTGAAAATACAAAATTCCGCTTCTAAATATTTGTGTAGATTAAGATTAGGACGTATACACACACAGCATACTTTCCACAACAATCGTAATCGACATCCGTCGTCCGGTGACCGACCGGTGACAAAATACTTCTTTGTTACTAAGGCGCGTGCACACCGACGCGACGCCCGCGCCGCAGGGCGTGTTTACGTTAAAATCACGCGCGCGTGACCACACCAAGGCGTTTATTTCCAAAACAATTATATATACGCACACGGACGGACTCGGACGCGATACATCCCGGGCCTGGATCTGGGCCTGGGACACATTGTTAGGTGACAGCGATTTGCGTTTTGTTTTTCAGTCCAAATTAATCAAATCTATTCAGATTCTATTCTATTTAGTTTTTATATGTGCGTTTATCCGACGCTCTTACGGTGAAGGAAAACATCGTGAGGATACCTGCACACCTGCGGAGAAACTCGCAGGTGGTGTGTGAAGTCGAATAACCCGCACTGGGCCCGCGTGGTCGACTAAGGCACAGATGAGATACTAGTTACTTAACTAAGGCCCGATCGCCCAAATTCAGGGTAGGCTCGAGCCTCTCGGTGGAGCATCGTGAGGATACCTGCATTGACGCATATGAGATGATATCATCAATCAAATCTACAGTCAACATAAGATATATACAAGTAGGCAAACTGATCTTATATATTATTTATGAAACTTTATTTGCCGACGCAAAACCAGCTTTATTTAGTTTCAGTTTTAGTGTCTTTAATGTAGGGGATCACATTTAACAAGACATAGGTAATACTGTTACTTACTTTCTAGATTAAAATGATAGGAGATTTTTTGATAATTGCAATAATTTAAATTGAATCCATATGAAAAAAAAGCCAAGTGCGAATCGAGTTCACGCAAATAGGGTTCCGCGCCAAAACTTTAACTACCAACAGAACAAGACTCCTCAGTTCATACTTTGAAAATAAATGTTTCGCAAACTTTATCGTGCGGACATACCAAACGAAAGGGCTTGTTGTGAGAAACTCAAATATATTTTTTTCAAAATGTTAATATATGAAGTGTTGAAGTTATTTAATAAAATAAGCGAAAATTTCCGAAACTACTTGGCCTAAAATTTTGAAAAAATCACATTATATGAGTTTGAATTCATAGATTACAGAAAAATCTTGAGTTTTTCCGTTCCCAAAGAAAAAATTAAATTTAGAAATCCAGAGTGGCCATTCTTTTTTACAAAACTAGTTAAAAAATAAACATTTTCCTAAAGCTACACCCTTTTTATTGTATTCATTTATCCTGTAACTCAAACTAGTGTCAAGTCAAGAGTCGTTAGCCATTGATTTAAGGGCATGTTTGCACCAACATCCTGACTGCGTTCAATCGAAACTCTAGAGAGCAACAACGAACGACACACACACACACACACACAACACACCGCGCGCGCGCTTGTGTGCAACCGCCTTTAGAAAAACAAACTTGTACTTATACGAAATTAAATGAATGGGGCATTTTGTGTAATTGTAAACATTCCGTTATAGAAGAAGAAGAAGAAGAAATAAAGTTTATTCGGCAAAAAATAAATAGAAAAATAATTACAATATTAGGTACTTAATTGAAATAAACTATAGCTAAAGATTAAAACTAAAAACTAAAATTAGATTTCATGCCGAATAGGTCCAAGACTCAGCATGGTGCTGTGGTTTTATTATCTAAAACCACAGCGCTGATATTCTGTCCGGACCCAAAGGAGGGGAGAAAAAGGAAAAGGGGTGGGCCTACGTACAAAGCGGACTCACTAATCACATTGTAGGATTTAATTGGTGTGAAGGTGATCAATCGGTAAATACAATATTGTTATGGTTATAATTACAGTAAAAGGTTATATATAATCATTATAGGTTGTAATAAAAATAATTATAATAAGTTAGGTTGGTTTACGATAAATAAATAAAAAAATGAATAAATATATACTAGAAGGACGACGGACAACAGCTGGAGTAGTTTCATACGTCACACGAGATGGGCGGTACGCCCGGCTTTTTGTTCCTCAAGACAAAACGTACTAATTTTATGCTTAAAGCTGTAAACCGAGACGCACTCTCTTAGAGGTGGAGGCAAGTTGTTCCAGATTTTACTCGCAGCGTATTTAAAACTACCCCGGAAAGTAGTTGTTTTGTGCCGCGGAATGACCAGTAAATACGACGATGCTCGGGTACAGTATTTATTTGTATTGCTGGACCAAGTAAGTTTATCATAGAGATATTTTGGTTTTTTACTTTTAATAACGCCAAACAGTAGCACAGCTAAATGTTTGTAACGTCGGGATTTCATGTTAAGAACATTTGCACTATTGAGATACGGAGTGATATGGCTTCTACGTGGGATATCAAGACAGAATCTAGTACATGCATTTTGTATACGCTGTGTTAAACGGATTGTCCTGTGTAGTAAGCGAGGGCCATACACAACATCACCATAGTTTAGTTTAGAAAGAATTAAACTGTCCACAAGTAGCTGTCTGACTGACACGCTAAGGAATTCTCGTATCTGATAGAGTATTTTCAGACGATAAAAGCAATTTTTAACAACACCAGCTATATGCTTCTCAAATCTCAGACTAGCGTCTAGAGTCAAACCAAGATTACGAGCAGTGTAAACATATTCTATCTTTTCACCGGCTACTATTATGTTAGGTTGTTGAAACAAAACCTTTTTTACGAGGTGTTTGGAACCAAGCACCATGAATTTTGATTTCACAGGATTAAGGACTAAACAGTTGCGATTTGACCAATCTACCAACCTCTTGAGGTCGCTATTAATGCTCACAAGAGCCCGATCCAAATTTTCAGGTGTGAAAGAAAGATAAAGCTGTACGTCATCTGCGTACATGTGGTATCTACAATTGTGAAAACAAGTTGTCATATCACTGCTGTAGAGTATGAACAGCAGAGGGCCAAGAATAGATCCCTGTGGCACACCACGTACAACTGGACAAAAAACTGAAGAGTCAGATGAGCCAGTGTCATCTCTCATTTCTACCTTTTGAAAGCGCTGCGATAGGTAACTTTCAAACCATTTAACAGTGTTCACGTCGAAACCATAATATGACATTTTGGATAGCAGCAGATTTAAATTGATGCAGTCGAAAGCGCGGGAGAAGTCCAGTAGGACCATAATAGTGACTTGATCTGCGTCTTGTGCTTCAAGGATATTGCTAGAGACGTCAAGCAAAGCAGTGGATGTGCTGCGACCTTTACGAAAGCCTGATTGAACATCAGACAGTACAGAAAAAGATTCAAGGAATTCAGTTAATTGAGCGTAGACAACCTTTTCTAGGACTTTAGATAAACAAGGCAGGATACTAATTGGCCTAAGCTCTTTGATACTAGTCGGATTAGTAACCTTAGGTATTGGATGAACCAGTGCCTTCTTCCAGAGCGTCGGAAAAGTACTAGAGGTAATCGAACAATTTACGATAGCAGTAATGGCCTCCAAAGAATGGGAGAGCGTCATCAAAACCATTTGTAGAGTCAAACCATCTACTCCCTTTGCATTAGATTTTAAACCGTTAATGAACTTGAGTACCACAATCTCATTTACTGTTGTAAGGGAAAATTTACCTTCACTGTACCTGTGGAACTCAAAATAAGTCATGTCAGATAGATTAGCAATGGTTTCACCAGGAACATCTAGAAAATGCTTGTTCGCTGCCGTTGGATCCCGCAGATGCAAAGGAAGTACCAGATCACTTTTAGGTGGAAGGGCTGAAGATTTGATATTTTTCCAAAGTGACTTAGAGTCATGGCTATAACGATTAACGTTATGTTGAAAATATGCCTTTTTTTCATGGAACAGAGCTACGTTAACTAGGTGCTTCAGTTCTTTATAATAGGATTTGTGTTGTAATGTCTTGGTTTGTAGATACTTAGTATGTGCCTCATTCCTCTCATGCATCATGTTATGTGCATGCATTGCTCTGCCGCTTCTTGATATTCTCAAAATTACTAAATACATAAAATAAAACCGAAAATAACCTGTTCTTATAATTGTATGATTAAACGAACTTACCTTAAGCACACCCTGGACACTTCATACAACGGGCCTGAAATGACATTTCAAAAAAGGAATGACGTAACAAACAAAATGGCGGCGAAATCCTATACGTTCGACCACCAAACTGTAACCAATCTGTATCAACCTGGGTGACGAGGGGGTGAGGTCGCAATCTAGATAGCGGCAGGGAGTGTCCATACTAAGTACTAATTTGTATACTTTGCCTTAAGTGAAGTTCAATCATAATAATTATACAAAACTCCTTGTCCGAGACGGGTTTTACTATGTAGTTACGCTGATCCTATACAGCGCCATCACAATATTTCAAAGCTTAAAAAAAGTTAGCTCTCTCGCCTAGCAACACTAGTGTCTGGAATGTCATTAGTACATTACGTTTAAAGATGAAAGCTAAAACAAAGTTAGTTCTCTCGCCTGGCAACACTAGTGTCTGGAATGTCATTACTTTTAAAGATGAAAGCTAAAAAAATGTAAGCTCTCTCGCCTGGCAACACTAGTGTCTGGAATGTCATTACGTTTAAAGATGACCATGAGCAACCCTGAAGGGGTTAAAAGTTCAATGGGAAAGGGTGGGAGTTCCGTCTCGGACAAGGAGTTTCGTATAATTATGATTGAACTTCACTTAAGGTAAGTTCGTTTAATCATATAATATACTCTCTCCTTGTCCGAGAGGGGTTTTACTGAGTAGCTGTTAATCATTGCTTCACGAACATAAAAACCAGCCAAGTGCGAGTCGGAGTCGCGCTCCGAGGGTTCCGTACTATCACTCCTCTGCACACTGATGACAATGATACCTATTCACATTACAAAGAAAAGACATCACACAAGCGACAGATTTTTTTTATTCGGTTCGGACTCCTCAAATACTATTTACACTTAGGTTTTTATTATTATTTGTATATTATTATTTAATATTATTTTTTATTTCTTACTTCAGAATTACGCTTGTATGTACCTACACATTACCATTTTTACGTTAGAACTGAATCAAAAATACCTCTGGAATATTAAAAAAAACATTTCTGTGTAGGGATACCCCCTTCCTTTTTTACTTTTACTAATATTTATTATTTGTTATTATAGTAGTAATAGAAAAACACACTGTGTGAAAAATTCAACTGTCTACCTATTACGGTTCATGAAATAGAGCCCACTGACAGACAAACAAACAAACTAGTAATAGGGTCACGTTGGTCAAACTAGTAATAGGGTCACCTTTGGGAGTCACCATATCAGCTCATATACGTCCCCACCGAGGGGCTCTAGCCTACCCTGAATTACGGCGATCGAGCCTTAGTCGACCACGCGGGCCCAGTGCGAGTTGGTCGACTTCACACACAACCTGCGAGTTTCTCCGCAGGCGTGTGCAGGTTTCCTCACGATGTTTTTCTTCACCGTAAGTGCGTCGGATAAACGTACATATGAAATCTAAATTCGAAATCATATTGGTACGTGGCAGGATTCGAACCACGACCTCCCGGACTAGAGGCGGCGGCACAGGTAAGATACTAGTACTAAGCGGTGGCCCTAGCCATTACGCCACCGACGCTCTTATGTCTTTGGGAAAGAACCCTTATAACACAATAACATCCCATATCCAGAGCATAGACCCACAAACTATAAGCATTCCCATTGTGTTACCACTGCGACTAACTGCGACTAACACGTTAAAAATTAAGTTATAAACTGTAACCGGTAACTACTATTTTATAAATTTTATGATTTTATGATTTACGACCCGCGGGAAAAAATGAGTCAAAATCTCAAGCACTGCACATCTGACCCCGCGTCCGCATTTGAACAACCATGACAAAATTGACAAAATAAGCTACACTCGAAGCGATAAAATGAGCATAACAGCTTTTTTGTGCTTGGGTGGTACTAACACGAGTTTTATTTTATTACTACATGAATATAAGTTAACGTTTAGTTTAATGAGTTGAAAGATTAATGTGTAATCCGGAACGTACGTATTCGTGATCGTGATTCGGAGACCCCGAACGAGAGTGCACATCACTTACCTTATACGTACCTACTGATTAATTATTTCAGTTTCACTCTCGCCAAAAAAATCGGAAATGAAAATGGTTTTTGGCACAAAATACATCAATTGAGTACGAAAAATCAGATATTTTCAAAAAAAATCCATACAATAACTAAAAAGATATCGAGTCTCTTTGGAATACCTGAAAATAATTTAAGTGGGATTTCAGCTTGTTAAACAGAACAACTTTTCCCTAGAAACGTGTACTGAATTCCCGGAAAAAAATGGGATTGTCATACAAAGTTCAACTAGTACAATTTTTTTTTGCGAATCGAATATAAGTTCTTTGGGGAAAGTTGTTGTTGTTTCTTGAGCTGAATCTCCCTTTAATTATTTTTACGTATTTAAGAAGGTATATTTTACCTTTTTTTAGTACCAATTCAGTTTAGCGAACTAAACTGAAGTGGCAGTGGGCAGGACATAGCTAGTAAAACAGATGGCCGTTGGGGCAGTAAAGTTCTCGAGTGGCGATCGCGCACCGGAAGACGTAGCTTAGGCAGGCCTCTCACGCGGTGGACCGACGACCTAGTGAGAATCGCGGGAAACCGCTAGATGCGGACGGCGCAAGGCCGGTCGTCGTGGAAATCCTTGGGGGAGGCCTTTGTCCAGCAGTAGATGCCTTTAGGCTGATATGATGATGATGATGATCATAATTTAAGAAGGATCCTGTACATATCTATATAAATAAAAAAATGAAATTCTTTTTGTTAGTTGGTAAGCGTATAACTTGAGAACGGTTTTTTAATTTTTTTTATTGCACAATTGGTTGGACCGATTTCACAAATTTTTGTTTAAAAATGCTCGTAATAGTTCTAATAAAGTTGTAAGGAATCGAATAGATAACCAACGGGGCAAAGACGCGAGCAACAGCACTAGCTAACAACTATGTTAACATTCATCATCAGGATGAAAAGAATGTAGTTGGAAGACAAGTAACTGCTTTAAGTATATTGGAACACCTAAGAAATTGATAATTTTCGAAAAACCTAAAAATTTTTAGATACAAGCTTTTATTATTGCATTGTCACGCGACATACATATGCATGCAAAATTTCAGCTCAATTGGAAACCGGGAAGTGGATCAAATTTAATTTGCACAAACATACATACATTGCAAGTTAAATAAAAGTTTGTAAAAAGACACTCGACTCTTGTCGGAAATAAGAGTACCAAAGATATTTACTAAAAATACAAAGACCTATGAGCTATTTTAAAAAGACCTTCATTGATTCCTACTTAAATTGAGCAACAACTATTCTCCTATTGGACACGATAATAAAATAAAACCATACAATAAAAATAAAAGAGGAGCTAAGCGTTAACGTGTCATTTCCACACAAAGACGAATCTTTATGTTGACGTATAAAACTCACGCTGCATCTAACCGGTTGACGGCTGTACGGCTGTCGTGTCGGTCTAACAGGCCATTGAAAGAAAACATTGTACGTGAATTTTATCGCGCGATTTAATAGAGGAATAACAGCCGTGTCCAGCGGGCTAAGTTTTGAAACAAGGTGCGAGGCACACTTAGAGCGAGCCAAGGTCTTTTTTTATTTTTTATTTATTGAGGATCAAACAAACAGTTACATAATAAAAAAAAGACGTGTGACACTCGCGGACTGCCGCGGTAGAGCTATTGCATAGCATTTTTTATCACTTTTTACAATTATAATTATTTTTTATTTATGCAGTATTTACCAGTATACCATATAGTCCTCGGGGCGCGGGATGTTTATGTAATAAATTAACATAAAGAAAGTTCTAATTCTAAGAAAGGTCATCATCATCGTCATCATCATCATCATGATGGATAGATAGATGGCACTGTAAGTTTTTTAGAACTCAATATATTTTTTTTTGGGGTGTTAGGTTTTATTTTCGTTACGAAATTTCTTGATTCGGTCCCCTCAAAGCCCGCGATAAAAGCTATACAATAGCTTAATATTAAAGTAAGTAAGTAAATATACTTTATTGCAAGCCAAAAAGTACCTACGTATCTATAGTGTTAGTTATTATGTAACCAACGACGTTGACCACAGTTAAAATAAGGAATGGAAATAACAAAGCGAAATCAAAAGGAAGTTATTAAGTTCTTCGAAGATTACTGATGTGTATTTAAAAAAAACTAAATGTGGAAAAAATCCCGTTTATTAAAAAAATATAGAACAATCTTAGAAAGTTACTTGCAAAACTGCTAATTTTCTTTTCTTTTTTTGTCGGTTTTTTTTCATTACCTACCAGTATAGAAGATCCGCGATTCTTTTTAATTTCTCTCTGTTTCAAATAAATTAAAAATGTAGGACTCAAAGTTGATCAATGTATCTAGCGAGCTTTATTTATTTTTATTAGGTTTCTGTCTGACTGAACGTTAAATGACTCATGAACTCCAGGCCGATAGACGCATTACACGAAATGAAAGTAATAACAAAACTAAAAAACTTTACCTAAGAAATCTATCTTTAATACGCAAAAAATGACTTTTCATACAAATATCACCGCATAAGCAAACTTTGTATAATTTTTTTGGGAATTGACCATTGGTTCTTTGTGGCAAGTTGTTCAGTATTATCTTCTCCCACCTCCTGAAATGCTTCCATCCATGCATCAATGCGTCAGTCGCCCTGTAGTCAGAATAAAGGCTAAAATATGATTCCTTTCAGAATCTATGTAAATAACAAAGATATATATTATGTTGATTCTATAACAAATACCATTATCTGAGTCTGTAATCTGAATCATGACATTATGTAATAGACAATACGTATTTTTTTTGACTATTTAAAAGTGTGTGTAAGCACCTATTTAAAATAAATCATTCTGATTTGATTTCTTGACTTGCACCCAGTGTGCCCTCATACGAAAACATCAATTTGAGCACTTTTGAGATTTAACAGCTCAGGAACGAAGCAAGACGCTGTAAAACTTACAGTGTGCCCTTTGAGGCTCGCACGCGCACGCGCACGTGAAGACTGAAGGCATCAATAAAAACGCGATTGACAGCTGTGACTGCGACACCGACAAACGGATGTGTTCGACGGCGACAATGGGGGGGAATCCACCGCATTAATAATTTGTAGAGTGTCACAGTACTCACAGTTACATTTTTTTTTTATTCACAATTGGTAATCCCTTGGCATCATCTCCCCTGATGGTAAGTGATGATGATGCCGAAGATGGAAGCGGGCTTACCAAGATTCCCCAACGCAATGGAGAACTGGCTATCTTATCTTCATGCCGGAACACATCAATGTTTTAACACACTGATGATTGGCGGCAAGACTTAGATAAGATGGTGGTAGCTAGTAGCCAGGCGGGCTTAGAAAATGCCCTACCACCAACCAAACCGTGTCTTACAACTTGACCCCACCGGGAATCGAACCCGTGACCTCCTGGTGTGAAGCGAATGGACTAACCATTACGCCATGGAGGCGGTTAAAACATCTTAGATACTTAACTATAAGTTAGTAAAAAAACGACATTTCTCTTTCCTGCTCTATCATCAGACCCTGATCACCATCTATCGATAACCTATTCATTGGGACCATTCCAAGGAGCCGTTTGGGCTCAGACAGCAGAGGCTGTAAGTGTGTAAGAAGTTGAGATTCCAGGTGTTGCTGCCACACTAGGTCCAGAACACATGTTCTTGAAATCTTATTGAAGTAAAATGATGCCAAATTTCTAATTGATCAGACGTGTGGAAATTGTCCGCATCCCTTCATCAATTACAAAAAAGTTGATGAACAAGGTGGACCGATGACCTGGTGAAGGACGCGGGAAGCCGTTACATGCGGGCAGCGCAGGACCGATCGTCGTGGAAAACCTTAGAGGAGGCCTTAGTCCAGCAGTGGACGTGTTTCGGCTGATTGATGATGAACTTTAAACGGCTGAACAGACTTTTGAATAACACTCTCGATTAATCTTTGAAACAAAAAAAAACGAAATCATAATCGGTTCTTCCGTTTGGGAGATACGATGCCACAGACAGATACACAGCTATACATACTGATAACGCCTGTTTGTCGTCGGGGGTTAAATATAAAGTTTGGTTTAATGAATATAATAGAACATAATAGATGCCCGCAGCTTCGCCCGCGCAGATCCCGATTTTTGCGGTTCCCGTGGGAATTTCCCAAAATCCTTTCATAGCGGATGCTAACGTCATAACATCTACCTGCATGACAAATTTCAGCCCGATCCGTCCAGTGGTTTGGGCTGTGGTTTGATAGATCACTATGTCAGTCAGTTAGTCACCTTTGAGTTATATATATTTAGTTTTTGCGGTTCCCGTGGGAATTTCCCAAAATCCTTTCTTAGCGGATGCCTAAGTCATAACATCTACCTGCATGCCAAATTTCAGCCCGATCCGTCCACTGGTTTGGGCTGTGCTTTGATAGATGTCAGTCAGTCAGTCACCTTTGAGTTATATATATTTAGATTCACTAACAAAATTCGGACTGATTATTCATAACATTGCCCATCCTGTTAGCTACCTAAGTTTTGCTGAACACTTCTGACTGATTATTCATAACATTGCCCATCACTAGCTACCCAAGTTTACCTATGGCTTTGCTTATCACTTCTGCTTGCTGTTATTTTCTTATTCACTGAATGTTCACTTTCACTGCATCATTATGGCATAATGTTCATACATGTTCACACGCACATCGTGGCTCTTCATTACACTAGTCTTGTACAGTTAGTACTAATCAGTCTGAGTTATTTGATTTCATTTTATTTTCACTATAATCTTGTTTGAGAGTCACTTTTTTTTAATTAAAAATTTGAGTGCGTTTGGCTGCACCTCACCTGATGGTAAGTGCCGATGCAGCCGAGGATGTAACACGCAAGCTCAAATAGTGCCAATTCACTCTCGTATTCCTAAATTAATACGAATCGGGGAATACAGACGCTGGAAGGGAATTCCACTCCTTGGCCGTTCTCATGATGAACGAAGAAGCAAAACGCTTCGTGCGAAAGGGGGTGGAACCGCTCTCCGCGCCTGGTCGTCTGATGATGAAATGGAGAGGGGGGAATGAGGTCGTGAAGCTCTAGCGCACACTCTCCGAAATGAATCCTGTAGAACACCGATAGACAGGCGACTTTGCGGCGATGCTCGAGGCTTTGAAGCCTGTTTAAAACAAGTTCCTCGTCACCAATGAGTCTCCTAGCGCGTCGGTCGATAGAATTCAAGGCATCTAGCTATACTTTTTATACACAATCAGTTCTTTGTGACGGCTTCTCAGAAATACATTCTCTAAAAACAAAAAAAAAACACTGCACCCATTCATCTATGAGATCTTAAAGGTATAAACAATTCCGAAAATGGGCCACATGAGCAACACTCGACACTTGGGCGCAAATGAATTTATCGTTCATTTCCTGTGATGCAATGCAATGCTGTGTCAAAGTATTTAATATATTACTAGTAACATACAGTATGGACACTCCCTGTCGCTCTCTAGATTGCGACCTCTCCCCCTCGTCACCCAGTTTGATACAGATTGGTTTCAGTTTGTATAGGATTTCGCCGCCATTTGTTTGTTCCGTCATTCCTTTTTTGAAATGTCATTTCTGACCCGTTGTATGAAGTGTCCAGGGTGTGGCTGTGTCGTGTTGTAGGTACGTCTCTACTTTAAAAGCTCGAAGTTTATAACACTATTTCCACCTCGGAAAGTGAATATACCTACCTACACAGCTTAAGAGTCTCCAGGAGGCTCGAGTTTACGAAGTAACTAGTATCTCATCTGTGCTCGAGTTTCCATACAAACGTAGTTCCACTTTAATACAAAAACTACGTGCCGAATTGAATCCAAACTTTGTAAATATATTGAGTAGACACATATAGATGTTTGTTATTAGTTTTCATCGTTGTTTCGTAACTAAACGAAGGCTTAAATTAGTTTTGTACTGAAAGTTTGAAACTGCTCTTATTTTTTTCCGTTTTATATTAGTACATCGAAAACTAATTGCAAACGTCGATATGTGTCTACTCAATATATTCGCAAAGTTTGGATTGATTCAATCCGGCATGTAGTTTTTGTAATTAAAGCGGAACTACGTTTGTATGGAAACTCGAGTCTCCTGGGGGCCCTTAAGATTACTGACTTGTTGTGTGGAGTCATTTGAATGGTATCAATTTATAGGTTATAGATAGATGGTGAAAAAAGGTGTCGGTTGTTTTATAATTTTTAATTTATCTTAATATATATAAATCTCGTGTCACAATGTTTGTCCTCAATGGACTCCTAAACCACTTAACCGATTATAATAAAATTCGCACACCATGTGCAGTTCGATCCAACTTGAGAGATAGGATAGGGTAGGGTAGGGTAGTGTAGGGTAGGGTAGTGTAGGGTAGGGTAGGGTAGTGTAGGGTAGGGTAGTGTAGAGTAGTGTAGGGTAGGGTAGTGTAGTGTAGTGTATGTAGGGTAGGGTAGGGTAGGGTAGTGTAGTGTAGTGTATGTAGGGTAGGGTAGGGTAGTGTAGGGTAGGGTAGTGTTAGGTATAATATTTTTAATAAAATGGCCTACAAGTAAGTGTTATTAAGTAAGTATCAACGTAAAACAAATAACATGTTGAGAAGTATAGCAACTAACACAACAGGCAGGTTGTTGACGATATACATATATAATTTTATGGGTGGGATACGAAGTAACTAGTATCTCATCTGTGGTGTGGGTGTGTGTGTGGGATACAAGTGGACAATTTGCAGGTACTTATATTATTAGCCGTTTTCCATAGTATGTAATTATCAAATAGAAATAAACTGGTGAAGATAAATAAAATATTGCGATATTTTGCTGATCTTAGATTAGCTTTTGCCCGCGGCTTCACCCATGTGCGCTTTGTTTTTATGACTGTCTGAGGGTGAGTGTTGCGCGAGCCGCAAGCGGCTTTCGAGCGTAAACATGAGTTTTGTCAAGATCCCTCGGGAACTATATCAGACTATTCTAATAAGCAGCCTATATCCCTCATGCAACACTTGAATCTTTGAGCGTAGAAACGAATGTTCCCCAGATCCCTCGGGAACTATGTCGGGCTATGCTAATTAGTAGTCAATGTTATTTCCTACAGGCTACATGCATTACTTTCTCCAAGATTGGTTGAGGTGTTCAAGCGTGAAGAGGTAACAAACAAACAAACACATTTTCGCATTTAAACTACCATTTTTTTTTAAATACTTAACCGCCTCCGTGGCGTAAAGGTGCGTTAAAACTAATATAAGTATATACTTTGGTAAAGGTGAAGTCCACAGGCCCCATATCAGTCGAGGTTCAGATTCCGGCGGAAGTCTATGTTTATATTGTGACTCGGTTTGGTTGGTGGAAAAGCATTTTCTAAGCCCGCCTGGCTAGCTACCACCATCTTATATATCTAAGTCTTGCCGCCAAGCATCAATGTTAACAGCATTGATGTGTTCCGGGTTAAAGATAAGATAGCCAGTTCCCAGTTGCGTTGGGGAATCTTGGTAAGCCCGCTTCCATCTTCGGCATCATCGTCACTTATCATCAGTTGAGATGATGCCATCAAGGGCTTACGAATTTTAGATTTTAAAAAAGAACCTAGTAAGTATAAGGAGTAGGTAACAGTTTTTATGGCATATACCACATTGTGAACAGGAATTGACGTGTATAATAAATAAGGTAAAAAAATTAAATTTCGGGACGGAAAAGGTGTTAAGAAGGGATTTTAAGATCCATTTGGTTTTACGTTCTACTTTTCTTTGTTCAAAACACGACAGCCTCGCCTCGCTACTGTTTACGACTCTCCAACTTAAATATAACAAGAACAGGGACCTATTCAGCACTTCTTTAGGTGGCTCTTCACATTTTTTATCAAGGTGTAACAAAATTGGTGTAGGACCCGTTAACTGGGGCGTCTATCATCACACCGAAAAACTTTCCCCATAAGACCTCATAGCACAGATTATTAAATCTTTTATTAGTCACTCTCTAGATAGAGCGTCACTCTATCACTGCGATATTAACGGGTCAGATTTTTTACGCTTGTGTGCATGACAACCACTGTCTTACACCTGCGCCTGCAATATTATTTTTCTCAGCGTGCGTGGATTACCGGACAACAGTTGTCCGGTATGTTTTTCGCGCTATATATATATACAAAGTAAATAATCAAATAGTTACATAGAAAATTCTTAGAAAAATTGGACTTTCCAATACAAATTCATCACGAAGCCACAGATGAGATACTAGTTACTTTGTAAACTCAGCTTAAGGCGGTAATATTACAGATTTTCGTTATTTGTGACGTCAATTACTCCTAAACGATAGAAAATCCAAGGTTGAAAAAAATACCCTTATTGTTGATGGATGATGTTCCTACGCACTTTTTATTTTTACTAAAAAAAACTTCGCAAAATTTTGTATTTGTAACGTATGTATATGCTACTTAAAATATAATAGCCATAATAAAAAATCTGATGTTTTTTTTTTGTTTTGTTTGGAAAAATGATTTGATAAACATAACCCTCCTTCTGGCGCAGTCGGGTAAAAACCCTGTTATCATCATCTAAAGCCTCAAGTCACCTTGCTTTGCGACTGGTGTGAATTTGTTTGGAGGTCGCGCAATTTTTTGGTGAATAAAAAAATTAGAATAAGTAACATAATATTTTCACTTTCACGACCCCTGACTTAAAAACAACTAAATCCATCTCGTGCATTTAAACAAAGGTACCTCTGATGGAAATCTAGTTTTAAGGCAAAGAAGTGCATAAAGCGACGTTTTCCGAGGCTCTCGTAGCTTTAGTGCCGAAACTTGGATTGAATAGTTCCAGATAAGGAACATTCTGGAAGGTACCGGCACTAGGTATACACTCGCTCCGGACGAAGCTGTACAAGTTTGGATACCCGGGATACCCGTGCCACGTCCGTTCGTTACTATTCCAATTATTGTTTAAGCTCCGTCCTGGTTTGAAGACGACAAAGTAGAAAAGTAAGACGAAAAGTTCAAGTTCATTTACAATTTCAATCGGATCGATATTGGATGAACAAACCGCCTTTACCCGAATTTAACCACCTCCCTAGCTCAGAGGCAAAGTTCACTGGCTATACACAGGGTCGCGGGTTCGATTCCCGGCGGGGTCAATTGTAAGACTCGGTTTGGTTGGTGGAAAAGCATTTTCTAAGCCCGCCTGGCTAGTGGCTAGCTACCACCATCTTATCTAAGTTTTTCCGCCAAATATCAATGTTGATATCATTGGTGTGTTCCGGCATGAAGATAGGATAGCCAGTTCCCCATTGCGTTGGGGAATCTTGGTAAGCCCGCTTCCATCTTCGGCAACATCGTCAGGTGAGACGTTGTCAAGGGTTTACCAATTGTGAATAAAAAAAACCAAGGAAAGCAATCCTGCTCTACAAATGGGTTTGTGTGTTTTATTTGGCAAAGTGCAAAGTTACCCCTGCAAAAAATATTAAATTGAAGAAAAAATACTTAATTTTAATGTTATCAAAAGATTTACTCCACGTTCGTCCCATTTGGTCATCCGACATTTCAAACTTTATTTATTTTTGACATCAATATCCAAATTATTTTTTTCTATCAAAATTATTATAAGTAGGTTCATAATACGGACAGAGAGTGGGAGGATTATAAAATGGGACGAAACTATAATACAGCATTTAAAATTAATCATTAAAATTTATAATCTTAATTCTCATCCATCAAGTCATTCCGTTCCGTAACTCAAAAAGAAAATAGGAACCCTTATAAGATCATTTCATTGTCTGTCTGTCTGTATGTCAAGACCTTTTTAACGCGTAGAGGTATCAAGTTGTATCAAATACTATAAGTTCCCTCGGAGCGGAAAAAAAACTTTTCACAGTTTTATAAGTGTTGACCCTCCGAGTGTTCCTGGTAAGGAGTCAGTGTAGGTGTCGGTATCGCGAGTTCAATGGTTTTTTTTCCCAAATATGCCCAACGCGCCTAAAGAAGTTTTTACTTCAAAAGAATCTAGCTTCTAAGGCAAAGCAATAAAAAGATACGGCCATTTAACGGCAATTTTATTCACATACTAGCTTTTGCCCGCGGCTTCGCCCGCGTGGACATCGTTTTCATGACTGTCTTAGAGGGTGCGCGGTGCGCGACATAAGTTTTCTCCAGATCCCTTGGGGACTCTGTCAGGATATGCTTATTAGTAAGTCATGTCATTTCCCACCCCCTCACCTATCTCTGTGCAAAAAATCACACAATCCATTGTTTCGTTGCAACGTTAAAGATTAAAGAAAGTAACCAAAAAAGAGTATATTTTCAGTTCCCTCAGGAACTGCATCGGGCTATGCTATTTTCACGGGATAAAAAGTAGCCTATGTCCTTCCCCGTGACACAGGCTACCTGCATGCCAAATTTCATTAAGATTGGTCAGTGCGCTGAAGCGTGAAAAGGTAACAAACAAACAAACAAACACATTTTCACATTTATAATATTAGCAAGGATTATTTTGATACTCGCCGGCGACTCCAAACCGTTACCTTCAGTTGACCTAGAATCATGAAATTTGGCAAGACAACAAGCACAGCAAAAATTCCAAAAGTTTTATACTTGTAGTTAAATCACATAAAATATGTATTTTGAGATTACCAGTTGGAGAATTGAACGAGACGTATATTGAGTGTGGAAGAACATTTTTTACAATGATAAAGTTGTTTGTCCTTCAGTGCGATTGTTGAACCCGTTGATGTTTGTATGGTGTCGTGCCCAATTCTGTTTGGGCACGGAACGCGCAGTGCGCGGACTCTTCAAATCCAATAGGCTCTGCATTTTTTTGGGTTTTCATTATTATGGAAAGCTACGAGTATTGCTTTACTGCACAGTAAACGACGCGTGACGACACAAATAATTGTAACTTACCTAATATCTATCTGTATACTTAAAAAAGTAATAAAGGCAAATATTTAATTTTAAATTTAGCACTTTAGCGCAACGCCAAGTTCATAATCACAATGTGTTTGATCTGAAGCTGTTAACGTTTAAAAGGATACTGAATGATGTGAAATGTAAAAAAAAAGAAGTAAAATTCCTTAATCAAATATTCTAATCGACTTTTTTCCTTACTAAGTACTGTGACGTCGTCAACGAGACGCCGGGGGTGTAATTAAAAATGAAATACTTGGGATACGTTTTAAATGATCACCAGCGATGATTATTTATTTTAAAACGTAAAAAATTGGAGAATGCTCTGTCGGCTGACTGATTATTATTAGCTTCAATGATTCCACTTACTTTCTTGCTATGGTTTTAGGGAGCTCAGCCCATACGCGCGGATAATAAAAATATACTTTTACTCAAAGGATCTCTGTCCTGGCTCACGGTCAGCCCTCGAATCTATCTCTTGTTTCAAAAAGCTTTCGAATGACTTACAAAATCAAATTTAAACTAATATACTAAATTCGATTCGCGTCAGCAAGAAACTAAGCAAAGAGGCTGGGAGTAGATGTATGTAGAGACATACGATCTCTACAGTACCCAAGATTAAGGATAATGTTTTGTCGTTGTGTATGACTGTTTATTTAGACGGATTTTAAAGTATGAGGTGTCGTTAGATTCGTATTAGTCTCGACTTTCCGAGAGTGACATAGGATCCATTTTGAGCAGCGAAGTCGGTTTTATAACTTTAAATACAATTGGTAATGTTTTTAGCAAGTTATGATTGGGAGCATAGCGTGGTAGATTAAATATTTGGTACCCAATAGCACACATTGAGGACTAGTTGCTATGCACGACGTACCTGTAAGTAGCCGCCTGCGTGGCGTAAGGTTAGTCCATTCACTTCACACCAGGAGGTTGCGGGTTCGATTCCCAGCGGGGTGTAACTTTGTGAGGCCGGTATAGTTGGCGGTAGGACAGTTTCTAAGCCCGCCTGGCCACCATCATTTTATTCAAGTCTTGCTGTCAAATCATCAAAGTCACCAGCATTGATGTGCTCCGGCATAAGCATAAGACAACCAGTTCCTCATTGTGTTGGGAAATATTGGTACAACTTTGGCATCATCGTCGCTTACCAAAGGCTTGGTAACTTCCGTTGTTTGTTCCTTTTTGGAACTTTTTGAAAGGAGTGAATAAGGTATTGTAGTGTGGGTTTGTGTGTGTGTGTGTGTGTCTTTGCGTCCGTCCTGTGCTCTATTTCCGAAACTACCGGACGAATTTAGGTAAAATTTGGGTAGGTGCTATGTTATTTTTATGCCATTTTTTCAAATTTCCAGTTATTTAAATCTTGATCTGTAGGATCTAGCGATTTTCATGAAACGGCGGCGGCGGCGGCGGCGGCGGCGGCGGCGGCGGCGGCGGCGGCGGCGGCGGCGGCGCGGCGGCGGCGGCGGCGGCGGCGCGGCGGCGGTTCGTCATTCCAAGAAAAATCGGAATAACGTAACTCTGACACAAATCTAAGCTGTTTGTTACTTTTTATCAAAAATGGATCTAACCATTTTAATTAAATTTTATTAATAATTAAGACTTAATAAGGCCTATTGCACTGGTTAATTAATTGTTTCAGGAAATTCTAAGTACAACTCCAAGTTATTTGTAAACTCATCAAGTCTGATACACCTTAATTCTTTGCTACTAAGTAACTGTTATGTTTATGTTAGATTTGTGTGTGCCCGACTACAACACACATTGAAGCGTGACTTTACAATTGTTTTTGCTCAGACTGTATTGGTTTCTTAGGGAACTTTGTTGTTTCGTGAGTATCGGTGTTTCGTGAGTATCGGTGTTTCGTGAGTATCGGTGTTTCGTGAGTATCGGTGTTTCGTGAGTATCGGTGTTTTGTGAGTATCGGTGTTTCGTGAGTATCGGTGTTTCGTGAGTATCGGTGTTTCGTGAGTATCGGTGTTTCGTGAGTATCGGTGTTTCGTGAGTATCGGTGTTTCGTGAGTATCGGTGTTTTGTGAGTATCGGTGTTTCGTGAGTATCGGTGTTTTGTGAGTTTCGTAAGAGCCTGTCTATCGGTGTTCTACAGGATTCATTTCGAATAGTGTGCCCTGGAGCTTCACGACCTCATTCCCCCCCTCGTCGTTTCATCATCGGACGACCAAGCGCGGAGGGCGATTCTACCACTTTGTCGTAAAGCGTTTTGCTTCTTCGTTCATTATGCGAACGGCCAAGGAGTTGAATTCGTCTGTAGTCCACGATTCGTATAATTAGGGATTTTCAATACAAGAGTGAATATGCACTATTTGAGCTTGCATGTTACATTTTCGGCTGCATCGGCACTTACCATCAGGTGAGATGCAGCCAAACGCACTCAAATTTTTAATAAAAAAAAATAGAAGCTACAGAACGTGAACAAAATTAATAAAATGTCACCCTGTATTAAGGCACCTAGTATACCTACCTAAGTACTAATTAAATTACCAACAAATACACTGATTGTCCGAGTGAAACCAAATCTTTACAACAGTGTTGGTACTTTTAGTTCGGGTATCATCGGTATAAATACCGGAGATAATATGCGAATGTGAATGCACTCCAGCGCGGCACCTGTTGCGCCGGAGTCGTAGACATGCGTGTAACTGCAGTCTCGTGGACGTACAATGTTATGCGCTGCGAGTCATAAGAGGTAGCGAGCAAAGTTTTTTTTTTCACAATTAGTAAACCATTGACAACATCTCACCTGGTGGTAAGTGACGATGTTGCCGAAGATGGAAGCGGGCTTACCAAGATTCCCCAACGTAATGGGGAACTGACTATCTTATCTTAAGGGTTATCTTGCTTTTAGGGTTCCGTACTTCAACAAAGAACCCTTGTAACATCGTATAGTCTGTCCCACTCTGCCACAGGGTCATAACTTTTAATTAAAAATTGAATTGGATGAGATTTTTCTGGAAACAATATTATATTATCTTAATTTTTAAGAATTAAATATAACATGTTTTCTAGTACTTCTTACATATACATGAAAATAGTGGGTGATTAATTAATTTTGAATGCACCCCTCGCGTGGGGTATCATTGAAGAGTGCTTTACAAATTAAGCAGTGTTCTGAAATAGGGTAAGCCATCGACCTTGTCGCTCTTTTTATGTAACTTTAAGAAACCAAAACTTAAAATATTTTACAACTTTTTCAAAAAATATTTTAATTCATTTCGTTATTTCTTAAGATTTTGTGAAAAGCAATAATTTCATGGTTGTAGAAGGGGTGAAATAAAATTGAGGAATAGCCAGATTAGGTACTAACCCTACTTTTTCATTAGGTTCATCTTGCTAGATTGAGTCGCCCAAACTTATAATGTGTTGTTCCCCCTAGCAAATGGTTTAATCTGGAAACTTCAAATCTCCAACCAAGGCGGGAATAAGTTAATAACATTATTTATCTATTTTATCCCTAAAATTTGCTTCCACGTAAAATAAACTTCGAGGTTCAATTCAGCATAACAGGGGAACTTAATCAAGCTGTAAGCCCACGCTTACGCTTTTGACTTGGCGCTTGTTTTGCCGGCTACAATGTAGCTGGCGGGCCCGGCGGGTGGCGGGGGGCGGGGGGCACGCCACACCGATTATGGCATTCGGGATGACGTGACATCTGCATTTTTTGCCCACACTCACCATTCAACACACTGTTATTCCAGTCCGGTTGGTCAAGTTTAACTGGATCGTTTAAGTCTTTGATCGACCGTGTTCTATTCTAGTTGTATTAGTAGTTTAAAATACATTATCTTTTAAGTTATTGTATAGCTTTTATCGCGGGCTTTGAGGGGACCGAATCAAGAAATTTCGTAATGAAAATAAAACCTGACACCCCAAAAAAATATATATATTGAGTTCTAAAAACACAGTGCCATCTATCTATCCATCATGATGATCACGATGACGATGGCGATAACCTTGACGTTGGCGATGGCGATGGCGATTGATAATGGCGATTGATGATGGTGATTGGTGATGATGATGATGATGATAATGATGATGAACTTTCTTAGTCTTAATTTATTACATAAACATCCCGCGCCCCAAGGACTATATGGTATTGGTAAACACTGCTTAAATAAAAAATAAATAAATAATTATAATTGCATAAGTTGATAAAAAATGCTATGCAATAGCTTTACCGCGCAGTCCCCGAGTGCCACACATTTTTATTTCTTCTGTAACCGGTAGGGAGGTACTCGTGCTAACTTATATTAATGAAAATGATCGATGAACCGTCATTTGGCTCAACAAAACCGGTGATGCATCTCTCATTCTGAATATAAGTATCCCCAGAAACATGCAACTCGTTGTTGTTATCTTAAAATTCAAAATTCAATAAAATTCAAAATTCAAAACAATTTATTTCAAATAGGTGTTTATACACACTTTTAAATAGTCAAAACAAAAAAAAATACAATAAAAATAAAATTACAAATAATGTCATGATTCAGATTACAGTCTCAGGTAATGGTATTTGTTATAGAATCAACATATATATATCTTTGTCATTTACATAATCTATTATTTTATAAAATCCTCTAGAGCACAAAACTTTTTTGACATGAGTCTTAAATTTATTCTCTGACAAACTAGTTACATTTTCTGAAATTTTATTGTAGAATACTTACATAATAATACTTGAATAATACTTTACACTCTTAATTTTATTTTATTTGTTCTGTTTGTGTGTCTGTTTGTTTCCTTTACACGCTTCAACACTTCGACCAATCTTGATAAAATTTGACATACAGGTAGCTTGTGTCACTGAAAAGGAGATATACTCTTCTTTTTATCCCGCGAAAATAGCATAGTCCGATGCAATAAAATACTCTTTTTTACAAGCTTTATATTAGTTTCACCTGTCTTGGTGTCTAACCCACTTCCCGGTTTCCGATTGAGCTGAAATTTTGCATGCATATATGTATATCGCGTGACAATGAAAAAAAGCTAGTACTTAAAAGTTTTTAGGTTTTTGAAATTATGGTCATGGTTCTCAAATGGACTGCTAATCAGAATAGCCCGACCTGGAATAGGGATCTCGAGAAAATCATGTCCACGCTGCGCGCCACTCACCCTCAAAGACAGTCATAAAAACGATGTCCACGCGGGCGAAGCCGCGGGTAAAAGCTAGTTGAGTATAAATGTGGATAGGTAGAATCGTTTCCACGACCGGATGCACCTCAGTGTAGCACAAAATGTGAATGTATCATTACTTCTCGCGAATACAGCTTGACTGCTTTTTACAATGCAAAGTTTCTCAATTTTATTGAGTCTTTGAGTTTATAGGTTTGTGGAAATATAATCATGAGATTGTACTCCTGTACTGCTGCCTGTGCCCTACGAACAAGAGTAAGGCGTCGCTCACAGCACGCTCACAACGACTAACTAGATATAAATCACGATAGAGTTTTAAGAATACACTGGTGTTGAACTGTTTGTATTAAGTGTTCCACAGTACCACCAAGTTTTAAAAAAGCTATTGGCATAGTTAAAAAAAGGTTGTTTTTTTTAACAAAAAAAAATATACATTGACTCTATTTTTTTAAGTAAAAACTTAATTAGGCGGGTTGGGCATTTTTTGAAATGATTTAACTCGCGACACTGTAACCTGTAACCGACACCGCCAGGAACACTCGGAGGGTCAAAACTTATAAAACTGTATTTGAGATGGGGAAAAACCATTGAACTAGCGACACTGTAACCTAAAACCGACACCGCCAGTAACACTCGGAGGTTCAAAACTTATAAAACTGTAAAAAGTTTTCACTTCTGTCGGCATTCCCGAAGTGGTTAGGTTTTTTTGTAATTATTTCCTTAATATGATTTTTCAAATGTTAAACAGTGATAACGTCGTAGGCCCAAATAATATGAAAAAACGGCCAATTTAATTTGAGTATTATGAAATAAATTTACGTTTATAGTGTTATTAAACCGACGACGACCTGATGAAGGTCGCAGGGAGCCGCTGGATGCGGGCAGCGCAGGACTGGATCATGTTATGATGATGTCTTTGTTTTTTAATTAAAAATTTGAGTCCGTTTGACTGCAACTCACCTGATGGTATGTGATGATGCAGTCGAGGATGGTACACGCAAACTCAATTAATGGCTATTCTTATATAACTTTTTTACAGCATGAAATCGTTATCTCCAAATGTTTTGTTGTTTGCATGCCTTATAAAAAATTAAACAATGCTATTAGCTAAAATCCACACAGAATTCGAAGAAATACTTGTTTTTCCTTGATGGAATATCAAAAGCATAGCTTTTTTTACAGTTGTTTTTTTTTGTGGGAGTTGATAATACATATAGTTTCCTTCGGAACACATATAGTCATTTTATGGCCGTTTTTTCACCAGACTAGAATTTCCTGAAGTATAGAAACCAGAGACTGTAATACATACTTTTTTTAAATATGCAGATCGCAACAAAATCGGTGTAGGACTCGTTAATCAAAAATATAAAAACGAAATTTGAAGTCTTCATACAAATCGATCATCGGTAACATTTTTGTATGGAGCGTCGATATTTGAATTGTCTATGGGTTCCTTGGGGAAAGTTGTTCAGCATGATGAGTAGAAGCCCCAGTGAACGGGTCCCACACTCATTTTGTTACACCCTGTATAGATACTTAACATACATACTTATAATTATACAACTAGCTGACCCCGCAAATGAAATATACTTAACGACCTATTCCCATAACTAACGACCTATTTCCGTATATTTTTTATAATACACATAAAAAAAAATATGGAAATCGGTCGAGCCTTTTCGGAGGAGTACGAACACAAACACACGGAGACGATACTAAACACCCAATGCACACAAACCTGTTCGTCACACGAACGTTTGCCCTGGGTGGGGATCGAATCCACGTTCCTAAACCCAGCAGGCAGGACCTGACCACTGGACCACCGAGTAAGTAATTTCATGAATAGAGTCTGTGTTAATCCCTATTTAAATTTCACCTTAAATTTACAGTCATTAAAAAATATATTATTTTATACAAGTGCTCCTCTAAAAAGCTTATTTTATTCACTGAAAACAGTGAATAAAAAGCTCTTTTATTAACTATTTTGGTGTTTGAAATTATAATATTCTACCTCCATCTCGGCTATACAACCTCCTTGCGCAAAAAATACTCGAAACAAACTCCTAATCCAAAGAGTATTTGACACACAAACTCCTTTTACAAATAACTCCTCGAGATTTGATTGTTCGTTATTTTAGAAAAAGAATTTAGCATTAGAATAAAAACTATTTTGTGTTTTTTGCTGTCATTTCATTAGTAAATTGGTGCTATTTTGATAAGAACACAATAAAAATTAGTCTTTAGTCTTTATTTTAGTAATTGTTCCAATTTTAATGTACATTTTAATTATTTTTACATTCCTTTTTTCTTCATTAAGTTTATTTTTCTCGGAGTCATGGTATAAAGTATAGTATATGCAACTCTTGAATAAAACGGATTTATATTGAGGGCCATAAATCACTCGCGTCGCTCAGGGTTCATCTATGGCCCTCGCTTTAAATCCATCCTTTATTCACTAGTTGCATAATATACTATTTTTTTAACTCCTTAGACATGCCAGTGTGGAGTGTGCAGTGTGCAGTGTGCATACCACCCTTCTCTCTAAGAAACCATCCAGTTAATCTCAGCCACCAGAATGGTCAATGTACTGCGGCATGTGGGCTGTGGCTGTAAGACGGCGGCAGTGCCATAATACTAAGTGCCTCTGGTAAGCCGAATGATTTCCCAGTAAACGTCTATCGGGAGTGGGCAATAAAGCCATTGCACATTACCATGTTGGACAGGGATCCCGGAAGTCGGTAAGAGTGCTCAGGAGAGGAATCTCGGAAACATCAACGGTAAACAGGTGCTTGCCTTAGTGGGCACAAACACGTACATAATGATGACACAACCGGGCAACAAACAAATGACAAAAAAAAACGGGCCAAGTGCAACTCAGGGTCACACAAACAGTGTTCCACAATAAAACATTAAATAAGAAGAGAATATGACCTCTCAGTACATACTTTGCTATGGATAAATAGGGGTCTACATATTCTGTGGTTTCTCTTTTACTGTGAAAACGGAAGGACTTCAGATTTTCTCATAGATTTTCTTGTAATCTATGTATTCAACGTGATATACTTACTGTGACTTTTTCAAGATTTTAGGTACAGTAGTTTTGGATATAAGGGGCAGGAATTGTGCATTTTAGTTTATTTCTTAAGTACCTTTAAAACTTTTTTTTATTAATTCACAATTGGTAAACCCTTGACAACATCTCACCTGGTGGTAAGTGACGATGTTGCCGAAGATGGAAGCGGGCTTATTAAGATTTTATTGTAAAATATAAAAAAAATTGAAATTCTCACAAAAAAAACACACTAATTAAACCGTAGACCTCTGACATAACTACCTCTATAGATACTATAAGACAGATGAGTGGTTTCCAATGGGTGTGACCGTATGCACCGCTGTGGCAAACTGACAAAATATGTAAATATATGCATTTTTTTAATATTTCGCTCATTTTTTAATAAACCTCTCTACAGGGTGTAACAAAATTGGTGTAGACCCTGTTAACAGGGGCTTGTACTCATCATGATCATATCGGTTGAAGGACGTCCACTGCTGGACATAGGCCTTCCCCAAGGATTTCCAAGACTTACAAAGACAATTGGTTTTGCAGTCCTCTGAAGACGCTACTCAGTATCGGCAACTAAACAGGCAGATCTCTAATGGCCGTTCCCAATAACCGATCGGACAGGCAAGATAGACCTTGTCCCAGATAGACAATACGTTTATAAATTTATGATCTATCCTTTAAGCGCGTCCCATAAAAGCAGGTAGTTGCGTATCTATCCTGGATACACGCTATCCCCGAGCCCTCCCATGCGCTCCATAACACGAATAATCAGTACCACAAAACTTCTTTAATGTATTGTATTTTACAAATTTTTGATCATAACTTAGTTGTTCTGTCAATCAAACCATCATAAATGCGATGTTAACAATAATTAAGCAAATAGAAATGAATTGGTTTCCATATAAATAAACGTACATTTTAATATTTGCTTAGAGACAGAACACAACGGAACGTAAAGGCGTAGCATCGGCCATAACATACAACAGAGAGGATATTAGTCTATGTTCCAAAGTTTGTAAACCTAAGTTTTAACCTGTGGTTTTAACAGTTAGGTACTTACGTAAACCTACATTCTTGTAACAATAACTGTTTTATTTTGTATATTTAATATACATAAGTTGAGAGGTCATTTTTAAATCATTTACAACACTTTTGTTTGATCTAAAGCGAAATTAGTTTAATACATAAATTAGTATTCTGCATATTTTTCCGCGTAAATAACTCTATAAATAACATATTAAATATAACATCAGTGTTTTTGATTGTTCTTCATTGTCACTTTTAAAATCTGATAACCGTTCAAAAACGTCATCACTTTCACTTGAATAATATATTATATATTTAGTTACTTTTGATAGTGTGTAAACTGTAATGATTATCCAAATCACAACATTCCGCGTAACAGTAACCTCTTATCCGCCAAAATCGAGGGATTGCGTCAAGTAATACCACTGGTACTATCCGAGAGCTGTCAAAAACTTATTGGGACGCTTTTATAGTCCTTTCCATACAAATAGCTACCGCCGGCAAGCTACCTGCCCTCTCTGAGATAGGTACGGATCGCCGGTAGGGTTGCTTGTCCTGGTATATATTATTGGGACGGAAAAACGGACGTTAGATAGCATCTACTACCTCTAGTAGGGTAAATTCACAGATAGTTAGGATATTGGGAACGGCCGTAAGTCTCTAACTCGCGATTTGCGCCACTATAATACAAATTGTATTAAAGAGGCGGTTGAGAACAACAAAGGCTCAAAAGTGTTCGCGAGAGATCTGTCTGCTGGTCAAAGCCAACTGACCAAGCTGAATACTGAGGACGGCAGGATCATATCGTCTAAGACTGAGTTGCTGGAAGAAGTTGAGAAGTTCTACGGTTAATTGTACACGACCACACGTCTGCCTGTCAGCGATCTGGCTAAAGACCCAAGAGCTAGACTTACCCGACACTATACCGAAGATATCCCGGACGTCAGCCTGTACGAGATTAGAATGGCTCTTAAACAGCTTAAAAACAATAAGGCACCGGGTGATGATGGAATTACGGCTGAACTTCTGAAAGCAGGTGGAACACCGGTACTTAAAGCTCTTCAGAAATTATTTAATTCCGTTATACTTGAGGGACAAACGCCTAAGGCATGGCACAGAAGTGTGGTCGTGCTTTTCTTCAAAAAGGGCGACAATACCCTGCTGAAGAACTACAGACCCATCTCACTTCTGAGCCATGTCTACAAACTGTTTTCGAGGGTCATTACGAATCGTCTCGCACGCAGGTTTGACGACTTCCAGCCTCCCGAACAAGCCTCTCCGAAACTGTTCATCGCCGCCCTGGAAGATGTTTTTAAGCTTTTGGACTGGGGTGGACTCGGCATCAATATCAACGGCGAGTACATGACCCACCTTCGATTCGCTGACGATATCGTGGTCATGGCTGAGACTATGGACGACTTAGGCACAATGCTCGATGGCCTCAGTAGAGCCTCTCAACAAGTGGGTCTTAGAATGAACATGGACAAGACGAAAATTATGTCAAACGTCCGTGTCATACCTACTCCTCTGAAGGTTGGAGGCTCTACACTCGAAGTTGTTACCGAATATGTATACCTGGGACAAACAGTCCAGTTAGGTAGGTCCAACTTCGAGAAAAAGATCAATCCTCGAATCCAACTCGGCTGGGCAGCGTTCGGGAAGCTTCGCAATATCTTTACGTCCCAGATACCGCAGTGTCTTAAGACCAAGGTCTTCGACCAATGTGTGTTGCCAGTGATGACGTACGGAACTGAGACATGGTCGCTTACTATGGGCCTCATAAGAAGGCTCAAGGTCACCCAAAGGGCAATGGAGCGTGTATGCTCGGATTTTCTCTGCGTGATCGAATCAGAAACGAGGAGATCCGTAAGAGAACCAAAGTAACCGACATAGCTCTCAGAATTGCTAAACTTAAGTTGTAGTGGGCGGGGCACATTGCTCGTAGAACAGATGGCCGCTGGGGCAGTAAAGTTCTCGAGTGGTGACCACGCACCGGAAAGCGTAGTGTAGGCAGGCCTCCCACTCGGCGGACCGATGACCTGTTGAAGGTCGCGAGAAGCCGCTGGATGCGGGCAGCGCAGAACCGGTCGTCGTGGAGATCCTTGGGGGAGGCCTATGTCCAGCAGTGGACTTCCTTCGGCTGATATGATGATGATGACAAAGATAAGATATGATAAAATATAATTAGATAAGATAAGATAAAATTTATTGTCCAAACTATAGGGTATACATACAAATTGTTTAGGCATCTCCAGTTTACCCATTTCGGGCATACAATAATAGTTAGTTAAAATGACATAATTCACCAGGTCATCAGTCCACCGAGGGGAAGGCCTGCCTACGCTACTTTTTCCGGTGCGCGGTCGCCACTGGAGAACTTTACTACCCCAAAGGCCATCTGTTCTACGAGCTATGTGCCCCGCCCACCGCCACTTAAGTTTAGCAATTCTTCACATATTAGCAATTCTAAGAGCTATGCCAATTATTTTGATCCTCTTACGGATGCGTGACCTTGAGTCTTCTTATGAGGCCCATAAATGCCCATAGTAAGCGACCATGTCTACTCAGCATACTGAACTACTCTTGTTCTATGACTTTGCTAAAATCGCAAAAAAAAACTCTACAGAAATTGATCAGCTGATCAACCAATTTTGCGCATTTTTGTATGGAGACTATAATTTTTTTTGAATTGATTATAGGTTCCCTGGGAAAAGTTGTTTAGTATGATGAGTAGAACCCCCAGATAACGGGTCCTACACCTATTTTCTACACCTGTATATTTCGATGGAACCGAAAATATACTACCACATTTTTGCCTTAAAGGTTGTCACACACAGGAAAGATATTATAAGATATATTTAAGGCTTAAAGATGAGATTACTCAATCAGAGCAGGTTGAAAAAAAAACTTATTAAATTAATATCGAACGTAAGTCTATTCAATTTAAGTTCAAAGCAATGCGGGCTTTAACGCGGCTGTTACGTTGAAACTGAACGCCCAATTCTCGATTTTTACATGTTTTTATTACTATTCTTCACTTTAAATAAGTTTAAAAAAAATTATTTAATTAAAATGAAAGGTCTTAATGTTACCGATTTTTGTGTGTTGGTTTCATTCAACATTAACTATTTGTTTACGAAAATTTTTACAATTGATGCCAAGAACAGGGTCTACACTACAGTATATTTTTTTACATCAAAATTAGGAATATTTAAAAAAATATTTCAATTACATCGATTTTTATTACTTTAAGCATATTATATATTTTTTCCATAGTAATCCTGTTTGTATGTAGTAGCACTCGAACGGATGGACCGATTCTGATGCGGTTCTTTTACGTGAAAGCAGGCTTCCTTGCGATGTTTCTTGACTATAATTGATGAAGATCTGTTCAGCCGTTTAAGGATCATCAGCTCTTATCTAGGTGATGAAGGGATGTGGGCAACTTATACTGGTCTGATCGATTCAAAATGTGGTGCCCTGTTACTGTAATATTATTGCAAAACCATGGTAACCTTGACCTGATGCTGCAGCATCTCCTGTAAACCGTTATATTCGTACATTCACAGACAAAGTCGCCGCACAGTGCACACCGCGTAATGAAACCAAGTTCGATCACCGTCACCTAAACGCCATTAACCTGCCCAGCGCTACAGATAAATTTAAATACGCAGACAATATTTTATGGCTTATTTTAGGTACGTTTTACGACACCAGACGGGCGCGGCTGGCTGGATGTCTGGGTCTGGCTAGACTTTATGGCTCCTGCTACTTCCAGAAAACGATCCCATACCTTGAATTGTTAGCGGAAGGAGTACATATTACAATCACGACGTTTGATATTGAGATAGGAGAAATTGTATAAACTTTAAGTACCCAGCATATAAATATAAGATTTACGCTCATTCTTCACTGACCCGCTGAATGATTTCTTCTGTCAAATGAATGACTCTGTAAAGCAAACCGGTTGCGTGCGACAAATGTTTTAACGGACGCCTTAGACGCCTCACAAGTACTGGTTTAGGTATGCGACTATGAGCTTCGATTTGTTAGTGCTTGTAACACTAATGTAATGACAATGAGTTTTCTTTTAAACCGTTAAGGAGCAAATCTATAATAATAATAATATAGCCATTTATTCAGACCTTGCAATTACAATTACAGCTGTTAATAAGCTTAAATATTAAGTCTATTCTAACCTACAATTTCTTGCTTTTTAATTTTTTGCAGATCTGTTTGCCAGTCGGCAAAGGCCTCCTCCAACCTTTTTCATTCCATCTTATTTTGAGCCACTCTGTTCCAGGTCACTCCCGCCACTTGCTTGATGTCATCATCCCACCTTGTCTGCGGTTTTCTTTTACCTTCTCTGTGGTACCATTTGGTCACAATTTTGCTCCATTTGTCATGACCTCTTATCGTATGTCCTGCCCATCTCCATTTCATTCTACTTATTTTTAATGTAATGCTTTCGGTTTTAGTTTTTAGTACCTCTGATGACATTGTTTTTAATTTTATCTGCTTTTTTCACATTTAGCATACTCCCTTCCATTGCTCGTTGGCAGACTGCCAGCTTGCTTATCATTTCCTGTGTTAATGCCCATGATTGGCAGCCATAAGTAAGAACGGGTAGTATACAGGTGTTAAATAATTTGCTCTTTGTGCATATGTGAAGTTCTTTGTCTTTCATAACCTCTTTAAAACCCCAGTATCTCTTCCAGCCATTATTTATTTTTCTCCCTACTTCTTTGCGCATAGGTTCTTTTTTGCTGTCCCAGATAGATATAATCTTCAGTGTAGTCTATTTTATTTTTTTCTAATTGAATTTTGTTTTTGATTCCATTTGTCATCACTCTCGTTTTATCGGGGTTGAGTTTTAATCCTACCTTCCGGCTTTCAGTATTTAACTCTTTTATCATTCTACTTAAGTCTTCCGATGTTTTGGCGTGCAGCACAATGTCGTCAGCGAATCTTAGATGCGTCAACGCTGCACCATCTACGTTGATCCCGACATGTTTCCAAATGAGTTTTCTAAATATTGACTCTAGTACCGATGAAAATAATTTTTGGAGCCAGGGGATCTCCCTGTCTAACACCTTTTTCTACTCTAACTGGGGCACATGTCTTATCTAGTTGGATTTTCGCTGTACTATGGCTATAGACGTTTTTTTAGTAATCGGATGTATTTGTGTTCTATTCCTTGTTTCTTCAGTGCTTCCCATATTTTTCCATGTAGCAGAGAATCAAACGCTTTACTATAATCTATAAATGCGATATAGTAAAGACTTATAGGGCAATAGTTTTCAATATCATGTTTAGCTCCTTTTTTGTATAGCAGTATAATGTTTGACTGTGTCCATTGTTGTGGAATGATCTCAGTATTCATACGAGTAACTTTATTGAACATATCTATAAAGACAGGTATCGATACTTCTTTGCTTTTTCTTAATATTTCGTTATTCATTCTGTCTGGGCCTGGTGCTTTATCTTCCCCTTGTATATCTATAGCTTTCCTAACTTCATCAGGAAGGATGCTAGGTATGTTCGAGTCTTCATTCAACTCAACTTCTTATTGTATGGTGTTGTCTCCATAAAGTGTCTTACGATACTGCTGTTTTTATTATGTCTGTTCTGTAATATTTCCACTGTCCACTCCTGAACTAAGAAGCAAATATATTCACGCTAAAATATTTTTGTAAGTTCAAACTTTTATTTCAGTTCAAGTCCATGACACGAGTTATCAGCCTGTAATCATCGCGCTGGACATTCAAGGGTCGTGCATTATCGGGTCGCGCATTATTGAGCCCATCAAGGCAATTCAAAAAAAGGCGGGAACTAGAAATGTATTGAAATTATACCTACGATCCTGGGACCGTGATTCCACCTCCAAAGGTCATCATCGAATCCACTTCAGAATAACACAATAATCTATTGTCACCGGGAATACGGCTTCATATCGAATTTCAGCTCGATTGGACCACTGGAAATCGCTTTAAAATAGTTTGATAGATTTGAGCCGGACAACAACCAAGTAAAGTTATCGTAATCCTACTAATATTAGGAATAAATATAATGTAACTGCATAATAAACATTCAGTCCGCAAAATAACTACTTGAGCGGCAAGATTTCATGATTGAGCGGCAGAAAAACATGTCTATAAGCAGCAACTCAACACTGTAGGAAGAGTGTGGTACGGGGAGTTCTAAATGGAAGCGGGAGCGAGCGAAGCGAGCTCGGACTTGCGGAGCACCCCGACTCGGATCCGTTAGGTTCGGAGACTGTGCGGGGAGGCGAGCTAAGCTCGCCTCCCCGCACAGTCGTAGTGTTAGGTTTAACATGAGAACACAGAAGTAGGAGCCCCGAAGGGGCTCCGTCGACCACTCAACACTGTAGGAAGAGTGTAGTACGGGGATGTTTAAAATAATTACAGCCATCCAGAATGACATAAATTGCTGATTGATTTTGAAATGTTTGCTGACCATGAGTTGCTGACCAATTAGCTATTTCTGCTCACCGATTATATTTTTCTGCTCACAGAAATAACAATACTATGCTAACCATTTAATTGACACCCCTAATATTATAAACGCGAAAGTTTGTAAGAATAGATGAATGTATGGATGAATGTTTGTTACTCCTTTAAGCAAAAACTACTGAACGTATCTGGCTGAAAATTGGTCATAGAAACGTTGTCCACGCGGGTGAATCCGCAGAAAACAGCTAGTGTAGAAGAAATCTTGTGAAAATAATAAGTAATAATTAGTTATGAATCTACATAAAGTATCTACATAAATTTCTGAATACAATACAGGTTTCGGTATTGTATTTTTACCCGAAGGCGCCAAAAGGAGTGTTATGTTTATGTATCCGAGTGTATGTATGTATGTGTGTATTTCTTTGACATGCTCTGTCTAAACGGCCTGATGGATTTTTTGGAGTGCGAGGTGTCGTTAGATTCGTATCAATCCCGTGAGTGATACACGTTAGATTTGTCTCGATCCCGTGAGTGATACACGTTAGATTTGTCTCGATGCTGTGAGTGATATACGATAGATTTGTCTCGATCCCGTAAGTGATACACGATAGATATGTCTCGATCCCGTGAGCGTTATACGATAGATTTGTCTCGATCCAGTGAGTGATATACGATAGATTTGTCTCGATCCAGTGAGTGATATACGATAGATTTGTCTCGATCCCGTGAGTGATATACGATAGATTTGTCTCGATCCCGAGAGTGATAGACGCACGATAGATTTGTCTCGATCCCGTGAGTGATACACGATAGATTTGTCTCGATCCCGTGAGTGATAGACGCACGATAGATTTGTCTCGAACCCGTTAGTGATAGACGCACGATAGATTTGCCTCGATCCCGTGAGTGATAGACGCACGATAGATTTGTCTCGATCCCGTGAGTAATAGACGCACTATAGATTTGTCTCGATCCCGTGAGTGATAGACGCACGATAGATTTGTCTCGATCCCGTGAGTGTTATACGATAGATTTGTCTCGATCCCGTAAGTGATACACGATAGATTTGTCTCGGTCCCGAAAGTGATATACGATAGATTTGTCTCGATCCCGTGAGTGGTATACCATAGATTTGTCTCGATCCCGTGGGTGATATACGATATATTTGTCTCGATCCCGTGAGTGATATACGATAGATTTGTCTCGATCCCGTGAGTGGTATACTATACATTTGTCTCGATCCTGTGAGTGATATACGATATATTTGTCTCGATCCCGTGAGTGATATACGATAGATTTGTCTCGATCCCGTGAGTGATATACTATAGATTTGTCTCGATCCCGTGAATGATATACGATAGATTTTTCGCGTCTGGCCAAAAAAGAGGGGTTAAGTTTTCTGCAGTAGCGTTTTTTTTAAGTAATTATTTTTTACATCAAACGAGTAAATTTTCTTAATATTTGACATAAATCAAAACACATAATGTAATCTAAATAAAATAATCATGTGTTATTTACTATGCATGGAATCCGGAAGTTGTAGAAAAGAGTCAAATTTCGGCGTATTTATGGTCGCTGGATGCGGGCAGCGCAGGACCGGTCGTCGTGGAAATCCTTGGGGGGAGTACTTTGTCCAGCAGTGGAAGTTTTTCGGCTGATATTATCATATCGGCCGAATTACTTCCATGATGAATGATGATGATGATGATGGTCATGCTACCGATGTGCCTTTTCCAGCAATTCAACAATTTACCAGAATCAAAGCAAGGAAATAACTGCGATCCCGCGATCGCGGCTGCGTACCGAAGATGGCAGGCCTTCCACTCGATGGACTGACGACCCGGTGAAGGTCGCGGGAAGCCCCTGAATGCGGGCAGCTCAGGACCGTTCGTCATGTAAATCCTTGTAGGAGGCCAAAGGCCAGCAGTGAATTTCTTTTGGCTGATATTGATGTCGCAGCCATCTGGTTAAATCTACCATTTGATTGAAAGGCTAGCCCGTTGGTTGAATGGCAACATTCGATTGAATGACTAAAGGACAACTGGCCAAGTCGTTGTATGCAACGTTCAACGACTTGGCTGAACGTCGTTTAGCCAAGTCGTTGAATGGGATATTCCGAATAGTTGGCTGTTGAAAGCTAGCCGGATTGCAATTCGGCTGAAATTAGGTACGCCGCATTGTATGAGGCACCGCTTTGTGTAAATTCTACGTAGTGTAGTGTAGCGTGTAGCGTGTAGCGGCGCTGCTTTGCAGAACGGCGGCGTTCGAAACTACGAAACTCCAAAAAAAACCGATGATTTATTCTTCTGCGAAGCATAACCGAACATAATATCGTTTAGCGTGTAGCGTATAGTTATCAATTGTGGATTAGAAAAAACATACTGAGTAAAAAAATGTAAAGGAGCGAGCGATGCGAGTGATATTTGGTTCGGTCAAGTTTGATTGATTATACCAACAGTCAAAGAGAGTGAAGCAGAATGCTTCGAAGAAGTAGAAATCATCGGTTTTTTCGGAGTGTCGTAGTTTCGAACGCTGCCGTTCGGCAAAGCAGCGCCGCTACACGCTCCACACTACACTACGCTACGTAGACTTTACACTACGCTACGTAGACTTTACACTACGCTACGTAGACTTTACACAAAGCGGTGACTCATACAATGCGGCGTACTTTATTTCAGCCGAATTTCAATCCTGCTAGCTTTCAACAGCCAACTAGTTGAATTGAGTGACACTTGTTCAATTAACGTTTGGCCTAGTCATTCAATTGAATGTCGCCATTCAATCAACGGGCCATCTTACTTAACAAGGGTTGGCAAAGCACTGATGATTTGGAGATAACGATTTTATACTGTACAAACTAATTAGTGTTATTGCACTAAATAACCAAAATCATTTCATTGAAATTAGTACTGAGACCATTATGACCAGGTGAGATGTTGTCAAGGGTTTAAAAAAAAAATAAAAAATAATAATATTAATTCATTGAAAACACATAAAAATTAACCAGCGATTACAAAAGAAAATATTCAAATTAGTTTCGTATAAATTAATCCCTACTAATCCCTACTAATATTATAAATGCGAAAGTAACTCTGTCTGTCTGTTACACTTTCCCGCAAAAACTACTGAACGGATTTGGCTGAAATTTGGTAGGTAGACAGATTAGGACCTGGATTAAGACATAGGCTACATTTTACCACGCTCGCGAGCCGCTTGCGGCTCGCGCACTGCGCACCCTCGAAAAGTCAAAGAAACGTGGTCCACGCGGGTGAAGCCGCGGGAAACAGCTAGTAGTCTATATTATCAGGCAGGTGACATTGGAATTGAGTACCTACCTACCTTCCGTACAAACGCAGATCATATTTTGTAAATATTTCATCAATTTTTTCATTGTAAATACAAAACTCTAACACAATGTTTTTTTTTTATTGATGTGTAACATCTTTGCACTCGCTTTCCTGAAATTTGTGGGAGTGATTTCGTGAAATGGGACGGAAATGTGTAACAGGAAATGCGAACGTTTTTTAATTCTCGAAAACTAAGGTTGACATAGCCATGCAGCCTAGTGTGAATAGAATGTACGACCCGATAATTAATTAATTTCATAAGTATTTTGTCACATGTTACACATCATATGCGAGTACTGTAGGTCTCGTTTTTTTTTATTCACAATTGGTAAGCCCTTGGCATCATCTCACCTGATGGTAAGTTACGACGATGCCGAAGATTGAAGCGGGCTTACCAAGATTCCCCAACGCAATGGTGCACTGGCTATCTTATCTTCATGTCATATATAAATGTGATTTTACGGACATACACAACGCGTTATGATTCTTGCGTGTATTGACCCCTGCCTTGTAGTTGTAGCATGCAT
This sequence comes from Coleophora flavipennella, assembly GCA_947284805.1. NCBI lineage: Eukaryota > Metazoa > Arthropoda > Insecta > Lepidoptera > Coleophoridae > Coleophora > Coleophora flavipennella. The sequence continues at coordinate 606,717 of OX369294.1, read as the reverse complement.
ATTCAATTTCATCAGAGCTCTTCCGTCAGCTGTTCAGCGCTGTGTCAACGGAGTGGATTAGACGGTGTTATATTCAGAGGCGCTACAGCAGCTGCTAGGTAACGTCAATCGCGATCGTGACGTTTACGCGCGAAAAGTTTTACGATCCGCAGACGGCGCGTCAGCGTCACGGGAACTAGAGACGCGGTTACTATACATATTATTATATCGATGTCCTTTTCGATAAGTAATTATAGTAATACCAAAGGCTTACACACTGTGAATAAAAAAAATGAAAATTATTATGTTAAGGGACAAATGATACACGGTTATCTGGCCCCCAATTAGGCTGCCCGGGAATCCGACACTGATATTTAATATTACACATAGGTATGTATAAATTCACACATAGGTGCAGGATGTTATCAATATCGTGCAATGTAGTTAAAGGAAACCCATACTGAAATTGCATTTTTTTTGTGGAAAAGTTCAATAAAAGTTACACAAATCGACCAGCCCGAACCACGGATGAGAAACTAGTAACTTCCTGAATGATAAACTTTGTAAAAAAAAAATCTAAATCTGTTTTTGCGAATTCAGTATGGGTTCCTGAGGGAAATTTGTTCAGTTTCATAAGTAGAGCCTACATTAAACGGCTTAAACGCCATTAAAAAACACCGTGAATATTGATTGATATTGAACACCCAGACACAGAGCAAACCAACCTGTCCGTCACACGAATGTTTGCCCTGGGTAGGGTATGGAACCACGAACCTTGGCCCCAGCCTCGGCTCGGCGGCGGCAGGCAGAAGTGCTGCCACTAGACCAACGGGTTAGTCGGCATAGGTCTAATTTATCTCCGATTTGTGCCTAAAAGGGGTATGTAAACACACTGGATGAACCCTTAAATACCTGCTCATCACAGTGAACTACTTTTCCAATGAAACCATTAGGCGAACGCTACACGTGTGATAAATATCGCGACGTTTGGATCTATCCAGGAATTCCAGGATAGCTAACGTACCACTGGGTGTATGACCGGTGGTACTCGCACGGTGAGTCTGACGTGGATTGTAATCACTGAAAACTAAATAGTTTATTTAGATCGTGATATTTAGTGATGGTGTAGTCTGCGATATTTTTGTTCGTATTGTTTTCTAAGTCGCTGTTCTAAAAATAGAATAATAATAATAAAGAAAAATACAATATTGTATCTAAATTCTTCACCCATTGGGCTGTGTGTTTACTAAAAGTGAAAAGATCCAGGAGAAGACCAGTTTACTTCCGTTTTGGGCAGTCGTGTATGATATAGTGAATGAAAAGGTATATTAATAGATCGCGATACAGATCGCAAAATATCTTGAAATCCTAAGATGCATGTGTTGCCAGATGCACTGTGGATTTACAAATATTTGGTAATGTTTTGTATGATATTTAGCGTATATTGATGGATCATGATACGGTTCGCAAAATATCTCGAAATTCTGAGATCCAGCATGTGTTGCCCGAGGCACTGTGGATTTGCTGTATTTTTTTCATGTCATCTTCTACAACGAATTTTGTGCATTTTCAAATTTTCTTACAAATACTGTATTTTTGTCACGAGGACTTTCATACACTGTGTTTTTTTGAAATATATGATACTGTATGGTAAAGGGACATTTTGAAGGTATGCTACTGTATTTTGTGTCTGCATCTGGCAATACTGACGTACTGCAGTATTAAACTCGTATTTAACGTGGAGGGTCGACCGAGATACGCCACAGAGCCCACAGATGCTAATTAAATTGTGATACGGATCGTGATCCGGATCGCGATATTAATCACTAGCGTTCGTCAAACTCAGTGCTAAAAAATATTTGGACTCCATACGAAATTGGTCAATCAGCTGATCGATTTGAATGCAGAGTAAATATTTTTGTGAATTGTCTATTGGTCTCTTGGGGAACGTTGTTGTAAATTTTAAGTTTATAATATTAAATCTCAGTCTATACACAAAAAAATAAATTAATAAAGAAACCAGCCAAGTGCGAGTCGGACTAGCGCACCGAGGGTTTTACCACCATCCCTCTCTACACAATTACAACACCTATTCGTTTTAATCAAAATAGATCAACGAGAGCGACAGAAAAAATTTTTTTTCATTCAGTTCGGGCTCCTTAGCTCGAATACCTGGGACTAACACTTGGCCGCTTTTGTTTATTTTTGTTATATTGGGGATAAGTGGGTACGGACAGCGTAGGGTTAGTAATAGACGTAGTATACTAATTACTTTGCCTGGTACGAAAACTTAAAAAACTAAGTGACCTAAGTATAAATACGTATGTATAATATATATTTATCGATAACGAACAACAAATGGAACTGAACAGCACTGAGAGGTTCATTTTACGACCGTCTCACTCGTCCCGGTGTTCCATTTTTAAATGGGTCTTTGCTTGTGGTAGGTCGTTCTTAGTTTATGGGATTTCTGTAGGTATCTACTTAAAAACACAAAATCGGATTTGTATTTTTCCCACTAATCCAAATTTATGTTTTCCAAAGAGATTCGCAAATATTTAGTTCGAGTCTTTTATAAACGCATCTATAAAACAGAATTATTAAATAAAGGTAAATTATTAAGGTAAATCGTCAAAATAAATAGACAATTATGTGGACTTTGTCTAAAAAATATCATTTTTTTTATTATATTAAAACTTAACTTTAAATCTTGCAATATAGGTAAGTATATCCAAGAAAAATGGGTGCAAACACATACCAATCAAACAAACAAGAAATCAATACGGTAGCCTATAAAGACGTGGAATTGTTTTGAAAATTCCCCGACACTACGCTACGCTAAGACTGCGTATAATTTACGAGTAGTCAGCAATAAAAGTTTTTGTTGCGAAAAGCGACGGCGCGCCATAAAAGCTTGCCATCCCTTACTGGCGTGAGTTTACGACCGTGAAAATACGCGATAGCCATATATTGCGCCTGTGGGTTTATTACCGGGCCAAGCCAAGGGATGTGAGTGCGAGCGGGTTGAGAGCTTGGCGAGTGCCCTGCCGTGCGCCGTGCACCCGGCTGCGGTGAAAATGATAATCTTATGTAAATTTAGTCACAGATTACTAATTAGTTACTAATTTAGTGTTGTATTCCAAATTCCAATAGTGTTTACTTACTTATGTCGTCCAAGTAATTATAAATGTCAAATCATGGTGGAACTACCTACTTGCATCGCGGACTGTATTGAAATTAAATTTCGTTTATCATCTTCTAATTGGCATGAGTCATATCAATTACAGTCATAATAATAAAAACATTTAAAAAAAGCCTTTTATATCATGCTTAATAATTAAATAATGGAGCGTCGGTGGCGTAATGGCAAGGGTCGCTACCTCCTGTCCGGGAGGTCGTTATTCGAATCCTGCCACGTACCAATGTGTTTTCGAATTTAGATCTCATATGTACGTACGTACGTTTATCCGACGCTCGTTACGGTGAAGGAAAACATCGTGAGGAAACCTGCACACGCCTGTGAAGAAACTCGAAGGTGGTTTGTGAAGTCGACCAACCCGCACTGGGTCCGCGTGTTCGACTAAGGCCCGATCGCCCTAATTCAGGGTAGGCTCGAGCCCCTCGGTGGGGAGACGTATTTGATCTGATCCGATGAATTAACTAATACATTTTACATACTCAATTTTTAAGTGGAATTATAGAATGCAATTATTATATTTAATCAATGTAATTTAAAAGTGGAGACGAAAATCATCGTGCATTGTAATTATAAATTTTTGAGATTAATAAGTTATTAATGTTTTATAAACTATTATGATTATAAAATTATCATTACTATATTTAGAATTTATTAGAGTCATCATTATATCAGCTCATATACGTCCCCACCGAGGGGCTCGAGCCTACTCAGAATTAGGGCGATCGGGCCTTAGTCAACCACGCGGGCTCAGTGCGGGTTGGTCAACTTCACACACAACCTGCGAGTTTCTCCGCAGGCGTGTGCAGGTTTCCTCACGATGTTTACCTTCACCGTAAGAGCGTCGGAAAAACGTTCATATGAAATCTAAATTCGAAATCACATTGGTACGTGGCAGGATTCGAACCACGACATCCCGGACAGGAGGCGGCGGCCCTAGCTGTTACGCCACATTTGATAGTGTAATTAAATTAAATTTTGTGACCTAAGTATGTCTGTAAATTTAAAAAAAAAATACAGACATAGGTCAGAAATTTTTAACCGCATTCACTATGGTCGCTTGAATAAGAAAGTACAAACAGAGTGTTAAAAATCTAAACACTAGATGGGCCTTTTACTAGTAGATACGTGTTACTATTACTGTTTTTATTTTCAAAAGGTTCGACTCAAAATTTTATATTTACGTCATTGTCATGATGTATCAATCAACTGTCTCAGGATCGGCCTTATGGATTATCGATAATTTTATCGATTTTCCTGATAAGGCAATAAAACAAATATGCTAGTTATGTTTAAATTACAGTTGCAAGGTGATGATAATTAGGTTGGCTATGTATGGTAACGTCTCGAGGGGAATTGCATGAGACCCATACAAAACAACAAAAACGCTCCTTACAAAGTTGGTTGCGTGCGAACTTCAGCTGGACCGAGTTTGACGGTCGATCGTTTTGACCGGATAATCGATTATAATGGGTCATCTAAATGCTGGTTATACGCCTTACGTTACGCCAGTATGACACTATGACATGTATTATTTTTAACAGACTTCAAAAAAGGAGGAGGTTTCTCAATTCGACCGTATATCTTAATATATATAAATCTCGTGTCACAATGTTTGTCCTCAATGGACTCCTAAACCACATAACCGATTATAATAAAATTCGCACACCATGTGCAGTTCGATCCAACTTCAGAGATAGGATAGGGTAGGGTAGGGTAGTGTAGGGTAGGGTAGTGTAGGGTAGGGTAGTGTAGGGTAGGGTAGGGTAGTGTAGTGTAGGGTAGGGTAGTGTAGTGTATGTAGGGTAGGGTAGGGTAGGGTAGGGTAGGGTAGTGTAGTGTAGTGTAGTGTAGTGTAGTGTAGTGTAGGGTAGTGTAGGGTAGGGCAGGGCAGTGTAATGTAATGTAAGGCGGTACGAAGTTCGCCGGGACAGCTAGTATATATATATATATAAATATTTTTTTTTGTGTGTTCGCGGATAACTTCGTCGTTTGTGAACCGAGTTTGATTAATCTTTTTTTGTTGGAAAGGAGATATCCTAAGGGTGGTACCATGATAAGAAAACCAGGATCTGATGATGGCATCCCAGAGAAATCGAGGGGAAACTTAGTTTCCTGTTTGAAGTCGATTTTTTCATGTTTAAAACTATTCGTTCAACGCAGGCGCTGGCTCAGTGAAACTTGCGGGGTTGGGACGATCACGCCGGTTACCTGACCTGAAGCACGGTCATTTTCTGGATGGGTTTGACTGTTAATGTCATTTTTCTCGACTGTTTTTGTGTTACAAGGCACGTTGAGCCGTTGGAGCCGGTTGCTATCACTAGATGGCAGTCGTTAAGCCGTTTCAGGTGCCTCATGGGCGGCTTAAAATTTTTGATAGTGAGTTCACCATTAACCATACAACCGCCACCGACCCGGACTCGGCCCCCGTGTGTGGAGTATGGCGTAAACTTCCCAAGTTTGAGATGACACTCGTGTCCCAACAGTGGGGATATTATGGGTTGACTATGCTCTCATCATCATCATCATATAAGCTGAAAGACGTCCACCGCTGGACAAAGGTCTCCCCAAGGATTTCCACAAAGACCGGTCCTGCGCTGCCCGCATCCAGCGGCTTCCCGCGGCCTGTTTAAATGCACTAAAGTATCGTGGCTTGATGCCCTCGTTACATCTTGGCTCACCAGGACTGAGCTAAGTTGTAATAAGTGCGCAGTTTATGTTGGAGTTGTAAAATTATAGTAAGCACTCACAAACATGTGAACGCTTATAGTGTGTGCTTCGCTTAATTTTATGTCCTACTTCGCTTAGTGGCGAACTGGGACAACACGAGTGCACGAGTGGGGGGACCGAACATGTCGTACTTTATTCCTTCTCTGTACTATCCTTACTTATCCTTACTATCCCTACTAATATTATAAATGTGAAAGTAACTCTGTCTGTCTGTTACGCTTTCCCGCAAAAACTACTGAACGGATTTGGCTGAAATTTGGTAGGTATACAGATTAGGACCTGGGTTAAGACATAGGCTACTTTTTACCACGCTCGCGAGCCGCTTGCGGCTCGCGCACTGCGCACCCTCGAAAAGTCATAGAAACGTGGTCCACGCGGGTGAAGCCGCGGGAAACAGCTAGTAATATTATAAATGTGAAAATGTGTTTGCTTGTTTCCTTTTCACGCTTCAACACCTTAACCAATCTTGATAAAATTTGGCATGTAGGTAGCCTGTGTCACTGGGAAGGACATAGGCTACTTTTTATCCCGTAAAAATAGCATAGTCCGATGCAGTTCCTGAGGGAACTCAAAATATACTCTTTTTTGTTAGTTTCTTTAACTCTTGTTAGATTGCTGTGATTTTTCGCACAGAGATGGCTGAGGGGGTGGGAAATGACATAATTTACTAATTAGCATATCCTGACATGGGTCCCGAGGGATCTGGGTATCATATCCTGACATGGGTCCCGAGGGATCTGGGTATAACTCATTTCCGCGCTCGCGCACGTCAGCGTCGCAACGGAACTACGGACTGAAGTGGTTTTTTGTATAGAATTGGTTGAGGGGGAAAGGTGGGAAGTGTGATAGACTTCTAATCAGATTAGCCCGATATCGTTCCTGAGGGATCTGAGGAAAACCCATGTCCGCGCTCCATTCACCCTAAAAGACCGTCATAAAAACGATGTCCATGCGGGCAAAGCCGCGGGCAAAAGCTAGTAGTTTATAATATCTGCTTCACCTTAAGAGGGCATATAAATAGATACAAAAAATGTATAGTGTCCTATATAGTGTACTCATATAACAACTCGAACATAAAACTTAAAAAAAAAACTTTGAAGGTGACCGAGGGATAGTATTACCGTTTCGGTTCTAAGTTTTTTGTTTTTAAGGCGATGCATAGATTGGAACAGTTGTCTCTGTTTTTTTCTTTACATATAAAGAGTAAAGAAAATAACCACACTTTTGCACATTTTCAATGTTTTTTCGTTTAGTTCCAATTTTCGGAATGAAAGTATAAAAAATAATAACATTTATCACTTTGTATTATCATAACGAATATTGTTGTATATTTTTTTTTATTTTATATATTTTTTTTATTTATAAGTAACGGTGTAGAACTATCTTTGGGATTTTTTTTCTATCGAGCCAAAACTGTTCAATCGCTTTTCACATCATTAACAACTGAGTATTTTTTTTCAACCTTGGGTTTTCTATTGTTTAGGAGCAATTGACGTCAGTAATAACGAAAATCTGTAAATACAAACGCAATTTTTAGGGCGGGATGGCAAGTTAATAATTGTGCGAGAGTGAGGGAGACAAAATGTTGCTTTATACGTCCGCTTAAATGTCACTTCTTCAACGTATAACCAGTTTGGGACATTTTTCCGTAGTCTCTACGAGCTACGAGGAAAACGAACTTTCTGTCTGACAGTCTGCCCTAGCATCATATAACTTTAATAGAATAAAACCAAATTGAATGATTTAGTACAATCACAGTTTACAAATAGATCTCAATTCTTATTATAATTTTATAAATGTAAAAATGTGTTTGTTTGTTACCTTTTCACGCTTCAACACCTTGACCAAACTTGATGAAATTTAGCATGCAGGATGCAGGTAGCCTGTGTCACGGGGAAGGACATAGGCTACTTACTATAGCATGAAAATAACATAGTCCGATGCAGCTTCTGAGGAAACTGAAAAAATACTCTTTTTTTGTTTCATTTCTTGAACATCGCAGCGGAACAATGGATTGTTCTAATTATTTGCACAGAGATGGTTGAGGGTGTGGGAAATGACATAGACTGCTAATCAGAATAGCCCGATCAGGGATAGGGATCTGGAGAAACTAATATCCACGCTCCCGAGCCGCTAGCGGCTCGCGCAGCACTCACCCTCAAAGACAGTCATTAAAACGATTCCACGCAGGCAAAGCCGAACTGTAAAAGCTAGTCCTACTAATGTTATAAACGTGAAAGTTGGTACGTATGGATGTTTGTCTTTCACGCTTCAACCACAGGACGGATCGGGATGAAACTTGGCACACATATAGGTTAGGCCCTGGAATAGGACATTGGCTACTTTATACCCCGGGAAAACGTGCTATTCCCACGGGGAAAACGAAAACAACATAGGTGTAGTCGCGGGCGGAGGGCTAGGTTATGTATAAAGCTAAGAACATTATTTTTTTGAGGTCATCCCCTTCATATGGAAACTATCGTTGAATATGTATTTTAAATGAAGGAATGTTTTCCAAGAATATTACATTTTTTAACAGATGTTACGTTTAAAAGGTAAAAAGATGACTTTAACCTAGATTTTTTTGAATTTTTTTAAAATTAATTATTTGTAAGCCTTTGGCTTCATCTCACCTGATGGTAAGTGGTAATGGTGCCGAAGACCTTCTCTTAATTAAATTTTTTTCGGGTATCCTGTAACGAACAGAAGTTATAATGTCTGCGGAACCATGCAATATGTAAGTACCTATATTTATACCCGATTTAATTTAGTTTTAACCGCCTCTTTGGCGTAATGGTTAGTCCATTCGCTTCACACCAGGAGGTCGCGGGTTCGATTCCCGGCTGTGTCAACTTTGTAAGGCTCGGTTTGGTTGGTGGAAAGGCATTGTCACAGCCCGCCTTGGTAGCTACCACCATTTTATCTAAGTCTTGCCGCCAAATATCAGTAATAAGATAGCCAGATCCCCATTGCTTTGGGGAATCTTGGTAAGCCGGCTTCCATCTTCAGCATCATCGTCACTTACCATTTTATAGTCTTAAAAATCTTAAGAGGTCCTGAAATGATCAACACGTGGGTATTGTTTTTTGAAACATTACCTTTGAGAAATGTTACTGCATTTTTATTAAATTTATTATTTATTATTATATACGTCCCCACCGAGGGACTCGAGCCTACCCTGAATCAGGGCGATTAGGCCTTAGTCGACCACGCGGGCCCAGTGCGGGTTGGTCGACTTCACACACAACCTTCGAGTTTCTTCGCAGACGTGTGCAGGTTTCCTCACGATGTTTTCCTTCACCGTTAAAGCAATCGGTAATGATATGTACGTAAGTTTTTGAAAAACTCATTGGTACATTGGCCGTCCAGATTTGAACCCGGTACCTCTGGTTAGATGGACCGAGTCGTTACCGGTTGAGCCACCACCGCTTTAAATAATAATTCATATTTCGAAATAGGCGTAGGGGGTACTGTATAATTATTTTTTTATATCACAGATTGGTTTGTAAATAGGAGCGAACAAATGTTACTTTGCTGCCTGTAGGGAGTTTTGTTTCTCTGTGCTGATTGGACCGCGTTCGTAAAGTTAAATGTAAAAAAAATTATTACAAAGTAACATTAAATTATTTATGGTGATAAACTCACTTTTGTGATTTGTTATCAAGGAGTTCGTATTAAAATACTAACTCTTTTGTTGGTTAATACGTGAAGTTAATCAAAGAGGTCGAACGCCTAAATTATAAAGAAGTTAATTTTCGAAAAACGTAAAAAAAATTAAGGTACAAGCTTTTAATATTGCACTGTCACGCGATATACATAAATGCATGCAAAACTCCGCTCAATCGGAAACCGGGAAAAGGGTCAAAATTAACTAGCAAGATTTCACCCCAACAAACATACATATACATTGCAAGTTAAATAAAAGCTTCTAAAAAAATGTTCATGTGCATTCTTCTTCAGGATTCAAACTAACATCCCAAAACAAAGTATTACTTTGTCCTCTTGTTGTGTACGGTAGAAACAGGTCTAATTGTAAACCTTTATCTACGTATAAATATCAAAACTGATGCTTTACAACTTGAATACTCTGCTACTGAACAAAAACGCAACCTCCTTAAGTTTCCCTACCTCCTTCTGAATTGTCGACAGCCATTTCAACTGTTCAACGGTCCGCTTTACGACCACTAATGCCACTCAATAGTGGTGCTAAAGTGGTAGTGGCACCAACGGACACCACTTTACTGTCACAGTTATGGTGGGGCCTACACCCTGTCATACGATGTTTGCGCTCTTGATGGCGTTTTTATAGTCTATAGTCTTTCGCGTAAAGGCTGTCGTGTTCTAACGTGGGAAACCTTAGATGGAAATGTAGCTAGCTATACCATGCCTACGCTTACCTACTTTCATGCCCTGTAAGATATTGATTAGCATAGTAAAGAAAGTTTTGTTATGCTCTTGAGCACATTATTATGGACGCTACAGCATCGCAAGTAGAAGTAGGTACCTAGTCAGCAACCAGAATATGGGAGCCAGATTTTTTCAGATCCTAAATTGTACAATGTTAATAATATTTCACTATCTGTACAATTGTCTTTATTTTTGTTGTACAATAAAGTATATTTGATTTGGTAAGCCCCACCCTGATGATAAGTGACGATCATGCCGAAGATGGAAGCGGCCTTACCAAAATTACCCAACGCAATGAAATAGAAATAGAAAATCATTTATTTGCCTTAAACACGGTATACAGAGATCTTTAAAGTTATATAGCATTCATGTTTAGCTATTAAAACAGCATGCAAATATGCAAAAAATGGGGAACGTCTATCTTATCTTCAAGCCGGAACACATCAATGCGTTAACATTAACATTGATGATTGACGGCAAGACTTACATAAGATGGTGGTAGCTAGCCAGGCGAGCTTAGAAAACGCCCTTCCACCAACAAAACCGTATAATACAAACTCCGCCAAGAATCCAACCCAAGACCTCCTGATGTAAAGCTACCTAATGAACTAAACATTACGCCACGGAAGCGATTAAATAATTAAATGGGTATGATTTTATCGATTGTCAATTAAATAGATTCGATCACTAAATAAAAAAAATGAAATTCCCTAAATAGTATAGTTTGTACTCAAAATAGTAGATCTGTCACCAAAGTAAAGTCATCAAACAACAAAGATTTATCACCAGAAAAGTCTTTTAACGATTGTCTATTAAATAGCTTCGATCACTAAATAAAAAAATTGAAATTTCATAAATAATATAGTTTGTACTCAAAATAGTAGATCTGTCACCAAATAAATGCCTAAAATTACTAACAAAGGTGACCTACAGATACTCCCACATCCTCTTCGGATCCCGAAAGTTTGTTGATGTTCGAAACGGGCGGCGGGGGCTACGCCCCCGTTAGGGGTCATCTTCCGATGATTTCTTCTGCTGCGAAGTAATTTTGTACCCAGGGTGGGGAGCCTCGCTTCGCGAGGCTCTTTGACTGTTAAATCAATCAAACCTGACCGAACCTAACATCGCTCGCTTCGCTCGCTCATTTATTTATTGTTTTTGACCGATTACCCCCTAGTTTTCGATTTGTTACCATGCAATAGCTTTACCGCGGCAGTCCCCGAGTGCCACACGTATTTTTAATGACAGATCTATCAATTTGATGACAGATCTATCAATTTGGTGACAGATCTATCAATTTGAGAACGAAAATATTGAATAGAGATGAATCTATTTAACTGGGGACGAAAAATATAATTTGATGACAGATCTATCAATTTGGTGACAGATCTATCAATTTGAGAACGAAAATATTGAATAGAGATGAATCTATGTAACTGGGGACGAAAAATATAATTCCCTAATTAAATTCATCAGATGTCAGTTCAGAGTCGGGAAGCTCTAACGATGCACAAATGACTGCGAAGTGCGATTATGTGAGAAGGGCAGCAGTAGCGGCACCAACGACAACAGCGTTAACAGGAAACACAGCAACCAGTGCCAGAATTCATCAGAAATCACCACCAGCGGTACTCAGGTGGCGGAGACGTGTGTGGTCTATGTAATAGCTTTACCGCGGCAGTCCCCGAGTGCCACACGTCTTTTTTGTTCTATTGTCTTTATCCAGGGAGGAAACATACCCTGTTAGTATAATAACGTAGTAACGTAGTACCAAGTTTTTATGGAAAAAATGGCGCCCGCGTTTTCTCTTAAACAGAACATAAAACAGCAAAAGAACTCACCGGCCTCGACGCAGGGTCGCACCGCTAGAGGTGCGCGGGCGGCGGGGAGGCGCGCTGCGCGTGCGCGGTCAGCGGCAGCGGCAGCGGCAGCGGCAGCAGGTGCGGCCCGTACTCGGGCGCGAGCACGTAGCGCGGCGAGCAGCACATCGTCGTGTACGCGCTCTTGCGCGACTGCAGCTCCAGCAGCGAGCACAGCGACCGCTCGTACAGCCGCCACTGGTGCACCACCCAGTGGGCTGCGCACCAAATAACTGGTCATGTATAATGCCGTGGGGGTGGGGGGGGCGATCATGATACGCCTGGAAATTTCATCGTGAGGTTCCAAAAACTTAGTCTTTTCGGTGGCACTAGATTTAGACATGCTGAACTTCACCTCAGTTTTTTTCGGAAACTCCCGGTGAAATGTCCGAACATACATTCATATCCTAATTATTGATAACTCTAGGCTAGTCCACGTGTATCGACTGTAATTTTTTTTTTTATTTACAATCGGTAAGCCCTAGGTATCATCTCACCTGATGGTGACGATGGTGACGATGATGGCGAAGATGGAAGCGGGCTTACCAAGAATCCCCAACGCATCGGTGAACTGGCTATCTTATCTTCAAGCCGGAACACATCAATGTTGTTAACATTGATGTTTGGCGGCGAGACTTAAATAAGATAGTGAAAGCTAGCCAGGCGGGCTTAGAAAATGCCCTTCCACCAACCAAACCAAGCCTTACAAAGTTTGACTCCGCCGGGAATCGAACCCGCGACCTCCTGATGTGAAGCTAATGGACTTAACCATTTCGCCACGGAGGTGGTGGTATTGTTAATGATTTTAAGCAAATACACGCATTGGGTTATATTATTTTAAACGGGTTATGCCCAATTTAAAATATTAGATATCTATTTCGTTTCTTAATGCATTTTTCTATATTCTACGTATCTAGTTAATCGATTAAAAAGATTTATGTATGTATTCGCAAATTATCCAATATCCATTTTATTTAAGCACCAATTTGCAACATTTTGCGTCAAAAATTCGCAACACTTTGTAACTAATTGGAATAATCGCCACGAACACGACTGACAAAACAAAAAGGAGAGCACGAGTAAACATGACACGGTGAGAAACAGCTTACATTACTGATGGAGTATCCATATCATTGTGTGCGGTAGCCTGATTGCGAGCTCAGAAGTAGCGCGAATGAACACGGCAATGGTCACCCACCATTTCCCAGATAACTTTGGTACTCGTCATCATCATATCAACCGACGGACGTCCACTGCTGGACACAGCCCTTCCCCCAAGAATTTCCATGACGATCGGTTCTGCGCTGCCCGCATCCAGCGGCTTCCCGCGACCTTCACCAGATCATCGGTCCACCGAGTGGGAGGTCCACCTACGCTACGTTTTTCGGTGCGCGGTCGCCACTCGAGAACTTTACTGCCAAAGAACCAAAGTAACCGACATGGCTCTCAGAATTGCTAAACTTAAGTCGCAGTGGGCGGGCACATAGCTCGTAGAACAGATGGCCGTTGGGGTAGTAAAGTTCTCGAACTTAGGTACTACAAAAAAATATTAAACTCCAAAACTGCAATATACCAATGTTCCCTCTTACTTACTTAACTTACATTTAGACTGGGACTGGGACTTTTGTGGAGACTATTCAAACTGTACTGTTTTGGAAAGGTCGTAATGTAAACAATAATACATTGAAAAAGCTAAACACGTTAAAAAACCGACTTCCATCGCAACAACTTAGTACATTTTCACATCATTATTTTTGGTTTTGTTAATTTTATAATAAAGCACTATACACCGATTTTGATAAAATTTATATGGGACCACACGGGAAGCTCTAGCTTTCAAATAAAAAAATAATCATAAAAATCGGTTCACCCAGTCAAAAGTTATGAGGTAACACACATAAAAAAAACATACAGTCGAATTGAGAACCTCCTACTTTTTGAAAGTCGGTTGAAAAACATTAGTTTGCCCAGGGTTTAAAAAAATCGGCCAAGTGCACAAGTTTTAAAGTATTAAGAACCGATTAAAAAACAAATATTAATTAATAATAATAAATTTAAAAATAAACCGGCCAAGTGCGATCCGGGGTCACACAAACAGGGTCCGCACTAAAACTTTAACTACCAACAGAATAAGACTTCTCAGTGCCTACTTTGCTCTAGGTGAGTAGGGGTCTATTCCGAACTTGTGAAACTTTTTTTTCGTGTGGGGACGGAAGGACTTTAAATTTCCTCAAATGTTTTACTGCAATCTGTGAATTTAAGTTTCTGTAATTTTTTTAAGATTTTAGGCTCAGTAGTTTTGGCGATAAGGGGGAAGGAATGGTGCATTTTCACCTATTTTCAACTTGTAATCTATTTATCTAAAATTTATTTAAAAAATATATATACATTTAAAATTCTCACAACAAGTCCTTTTATTTGATATGTCAATCGATATCGTTTCCAAAACTTTATTAATTTTCTAGTTTACCCCCCAAAGTACATGTTTACAATTGATTTATTTACGTAACATGTCCGTCTTTGGGTCACCGACTTACATGTGTATACCAAATTTCAACTCAATCGGTCTAGGTACGCAGCTTAAAAATTTTAAAAAAAGTAAAAAAGAGCTTAAACAAAAAACGTATTTTTTTTTAGATTTTGCTGTATCGTAAGAATTAGTCTATAAATCATTCCGGGTTTCATGATTGTATGGTAATACATACAATCATGAAACCTGGAATGATAATAGACTAATCCTAAAGAAAAACAACCAATAATAAAAAGTGGCCAAGTATACTGTATAGGTACTTGTGCGTTGTGCGCTAAGGAACCGAACTAAATTTAATTAATTCCTGGTTCCGGTAAATAGCAAACAATTATTATTTAGGCTAATCAACAAAACATTGAAATGTTACCGCTGACGACAAGGAAAGCACACCCCACCACCATCTGGGATTAAATGCACAAACAAAATGAACAAAACAATGAAACGCACACCACATTAGGGAAGCTCCACACTCTCTCGTCTCGAAATCTAATCGTTTCATTGAATTGCGACATTATTACTACCTATCGAAGTGAGGAAGTGTGCGCTTATAAAGTATCGGACGGAGCAATAGCAGTGCAGTAGTTACGGTAGGTATACAATGTTGCGGATGCATATTCTCGTATAGCACTATCAAACGATATCTATTTTTACTATGTCACGCGCACAAGGAAATGTGGGGAAGCCGGTTAATTAAAAATCGACTATGGACTATAGTGATATTACAGTGTAGATGGGAATAGTCAGCGCAGGTCACTTGTGGCGTTGTTCCAGCTATATATTTTATAAGCTCTAGGGCTGGCGCTTAACAAAGGAATGCAACAAAATTATATATTTTTAGGTTTCCGTAGTCAAATTAGAATCCCACACAGTGTCGCCCCACACAGTGTCCAGCCGGTCCAGTCTATCTGTCCGTCGCGTCGGTATGGCACAGCCATTTTACTTACACTATTATAGCTATAACGGTGAAACTTGGTATAGTTAGACGGTTATACCTACACATCTAAATAATAACGCCTAAAAACATATGGAATAAAATCAGCAAAAAAATATATATTTTCAGGGTACCTACCTACCTCTTATACACGTAAAGTGAGGGTGATGTTTTTTTATTCACGTACCCCATCATTGAATAGGTCTTTTAAAACTATACTTAGCTAGGATTATTTGGTAACGAAATATCGAGTTGTTGAGTGGTGATTTTTGTTAAAGTTACATAGCAGCACCCCCTACTAGATAAACCGCTATTTCCGGAAATCTGAAAGATATTGGAAATAGTAGAGCATATAATTAATTTACCCACTATATAAATTACACACTAAGTATATAAATTACCCACTATATAAAGTACCCAATATCACAGCGAAGTAGGTACGCTTTGTTAGTTTAGTAGTGATGCTCGATTAACTTTAGATGTAGTTGGATTTAAAGTTCATAGATTTCCATAGAAAATATAAGTCCGCCTTAGTACATTTTTAATTCTTATTTTTACTGTCTTTTGAATAATGTTACTTATATTATGTACATAAAAAAACAAAGAAAGAATATTCTATGCCAACTGCAAAAATGAATTGGATTTTTAATATATATATTTACGACCAGCACCCGGCCACTTTTTACTTGTGATATTAAAGTATACATAATATTTTAACATGGTATCCGGCCGGACCCTATATAAAAATTGCAGATCTACCGGGTCCCGGTTCCAAACCGGTATGGGAAACTCCTATACCAGTTTGGATCCGCACATCTTACATCAATTTGTGACATCCCTAATTGTGTGCATCTAAACACTGTTGCCTGTCTGCCAACTCCAGTATGGGTACGTACCTACGCACCGCGTGCCTCTAAATTTATGTATATGCGACAACCACACCACCACCCATACTTGAACTCTCTAATTGTGAGCAGTACAAGGCAGTGCGTGTCAACATGGGCGGTGTAATAAATTAAGAAGAGGCTGACATAAAAGACGCCTGCGCAAGATAACGTTTTATTGCCGAGTGATCGACGAGTTTAAGTGTTCATTTGTCAATTATTAATTCATTAATAATTACTTCATTAGCTACAGATTTACTTCCGTTTGTGTGGTTATTTGATTTGTTAGTTTGTTTAACCGTAAATAATAAGAAATTATTTCTACTATATTGTATAAGTTAAAATTTAAAATATCTGTGCATACATTAATTTTGTTCGATTTACATCTGTTTAATTAGATGTTAGATAAAAAGGAGGTGTTCAGTTCGACACGTATGTATGTATGTAATATTGTTGGAATTGCACAATTTTCGTACGTCAACCGCCTCCGTGGCGTAATGGTTAGCCCATTCGCTTCACACCAGGAGGTCGCGGGTTCGATTCCCGGTGGGGTCAATTTGTAAGACTCGGTTTGGTTGGTGGTAGGGCATTTTCTAAGCCCGCCTGGCTAGCTACCACCATCTTATCTAAGTCTTGCCGCCGAACATCAGTGTTAACAACATTGATGTGTTCCGGCTTGAAGATAAGATAGCCAGTTCTCCATTGCGTTGGAGAATCTTGGTAAGTCCGCTTCCATCTTCGGCATCATCGTCACTTACCATCAGGTGAGATGATGCCAAGGGCTTACCAATTGTGAAAAAAAAAAGAATGTAAACAGGTGTGCCAAATTTCTATGTGTATGTTTGTATGTATTCATGTATATTTGTCCACGTATTTCTCAGATAACAAAAAGTTAAATGCAATAATTCTGTTTTAATTAGGTTAAATATTTTTGAACTTAAAAAACAGTCAAGTTTCATCAAAATCGGTTCAGTAGTTTCCAAGATATGTACCGTTAAGTGAGTACCAATCATTTCATCAATTAATTAAACAGCCGGTTCATAACGTTTTTAGCTATCGATTATTTTATAGCCAACCAATGTGTAGAATGGACCTTACAATCAAATAAAATAGCTAGCTAAAAATAATGATACATCGCGCGCAGCAAGAATACAGTCTTCGCGGCTTAAGGCGGTTCGATTAGCACACTAGCGCCGCCAGTAGAAAAAAACCGGATTTTTTGAGATAAAACTTAGTTAAAAAAATAATCTGCTGCTTAGCTTTTTTTTGTTTGGTCGGATTGGGAGTAAACCTATCAAATTAAATCAGTAGTGCTACGGTAAATGAAATTTAACTATGGCACTACCAGTAGTTCCACTGGTAGTGCCACGGGAAATGCGCTGTAAAAACGGGACCCTATTACTAAGACTTCGCTGTCCGTCCGTCCGTCTGTCACCAGGCTGTATTTCATGAACCGTGATAGCTAGACAGTTGAAATTTTCACAGATTATGTATTTCTGTTGCCGCTTTAACAACAAATACCTAAAATTTAAAAATACGGGGGATCTCCATACAAAAAACGTGTGCGGTTCTGACTCGCACTTGGCCGGTGATTTATATATATTAAATACGTTCTTCTTCTTCTTGTCGAGTCGACGGCAAACTCAGATAGTCCCATCCCAAAACCGAGCCACGCAAATTGGCTTGTCAGTGGCCTGCATCAAGTCCTCCCGCGTGCAGGTGACAGGGCAAGAAAGACACGTAGTGAGGTGATCCATCCCTTGAGGGACCGCACCACACCTACACTCCAGGTTCGTATCTCCAATGAATCCCTACCTGAACAAGTTTTCTTTACTTCGGCCGACCTGAGTCCGGAGTCTGTTAAGAGATTTCCAGGTCGACCATGGCAACTTAGATCCAGGTGAGGGATTCTCGTTTTATTAAATACGTTAAAATTGTAAGACTACCTGAGCAATTTATGATTAATAAAGACATTTGTATTAATTTGCTTGTATTGATGACATTTTAAAGTCGGGGTAAAATCAATTGTCGTAATAGGTCCCACCCAGGGGTAACAGTATCGAAAAGGTTACGAACCAACGGTTTAGGTGCACGGAACTATAATTAATTGTACACAACAAAGTCTATTATACCAGTTATAATTTATTGTAATCATGCACGTATGTACACAGGCCAGCACATCAGGCTACACACTTAGGACTTTGTACCGTTCTTATTGCGAATGCGTATGGATCAGAATCGCACTACGAGTGTATAGCTTGATGTGCTGGCCTCTGTACAAGCCCGTATTCCTTGCGTCAAAGAGAGCATCTACTTATTTGAACGAGTACATGACATACTAAGTGTTGCTCGCTACTCATTACTTCGTTACATTTGAACGTTTTGCGACGTTTAAATATTATGTTCGTATGTCTTTCTTGCATTCAGCCAATTAGGTGAAGCTGAACTATAGTCTAGCAGCTAGCAGCTAACAACTGATGGCCCATTATCTATGTATATTTAGACCAGCTTAATTTCTAAACGGCAGGTTTGTTTCAGGGACAGGACGCGATCGCTAATTATTTATAATTATTTGATTGTGTTTGTATGATTGATGATAATTAGTATCCTATACTCATTCGGTATTACGACACACTGTAAAAAAAGTGGCCAAGTGAGTGGACAACGCGTAAAGTAGGGTTCCGTAGTCTTTTATAAAAATAAATGTATAGGTATTTTATAAAACAAAATTATTTTTGCAGTTGGTAATAGAACATTTTGTATAGAAAATCCATGAACTTGTCTATGTTCAACTGAACATCTTTGTTTAGTGGAATATTATTTCTACTCTAAGAAAGCCTGCGTATACGTGGTAGTTGTATATCCTAGGACTATATTTTAGTAATTTTGTTTCAGATGTCCTGAAATAGCGGGTCAGGCGCTATTTCAGGACATCAGCTTAACAAAAAAAAATGCATTTTTACGTTGTATTTCCTTCGAGGTTACTTTTAGTGGTTATCGATTTTTTTATATTCATCTTATCTCAGAGTGCCAAATCAGAAAAAAAACTCTGTATTTATTTTTTAATATTTTTACTACTACAGATTTTTTTTTAAATCCTTGTATGGAGTTTTTTTTTGCTTCAATTGTATTAGTTTCTTGGGAAAGTTATTCAGTTTGGACAGCATTATATATTTCATTTTGTAACTTACAGATTCGCTGACTAAACATGAGGTTAGATTAAAAAACCGGCCAAGTGACAGTCGAGTTCACGCATTAAAGGGTTCCTCCGTGCCACCACACTATATATTTTGTGTTGAGTATCTATCTATCTATCAGCTCATATACGTCCCCACCGAGGGGCTCGAGCCTACCCTGAATTAGGGCGATCGGGCCTTAGTCGACCACGCGGGCCCAGTGCGGGTTGGTCGACTTCACACACAACCTTTGAGTTTCTTCGCAGGTGTGTGCAGGTTTCCTCACGATGTTTTCCTTCACCGTTAAAGCAATCGGTGAGTTATGTACGTAAGTTTCGAAAAACTCATTGGTACATTGGCCGTCCGGATTTGAACCTGGCACCTCTGGTTAGGAGGAACGAGTCGTTACCGGTTGAGCCACCGACGCTTTGTGTTGAGTATGTACCATAACAATTTTTGCCTCATTAAGTTCGGGATCCTTACCGCGAGTATAATCACACTTGGCCGGAGTTTACTTTGAAAAGTAATTTCATGGGCGGTATACATAAATTGAACCCACTTATTACAAAAAAAAAAAATAGCAGAATTTTGTATTTGAAACGTAAATGCAACTTAAAATATAATAACAATAAGAAAAAATCTTAGGATATTTTTTTTGATTGAAAAAATTTTGTTTTTAAACTACAGTAGTAACAAGAGGGTACAGTAACATAGGGGCAGTAATATTGTAGAAAACAGGCAGTTTATGGTTGGAGCGATCTAAGACGGATGAACGGATAAACCGGGCGGACGAACAGACGGATAGATGGTAGGTAGTATTTTAGGTTAGGTAGCATGGAGCGAAGTGAGCGCTCGTTGCCCTGGGTACTACCCACTTGAAATTTGTTACTGCTCAGTTGTAAATTTTACTGACCTGAGAATATTTTGCCGCCTATTTATCCAGTTATTCTATTACTGTCCAAATTTAACCCCCAAACATTTATCGAACTGCCCATTTTGTATTTTTAAACTCATCAAAATGCAATATTTCACTGCCTATTTGAATAATTTTCTAACCATTATCTAATCAATCAAAACAATTTATTTCAAATAGGTGTTTACACACACTTTTAAATAGTCAAAAAAAACAATTATTGCATTTACAAATAATGTCATTATTCAGATTACAGTCTCAGGTAATGGCATTTGTTAAAGAATCAACATATACAGGGTGTAACATAAAGGTGTGGTGATACTTTAAGGTGGGCTTGTACCCATCAAACTGAACAACTTTCTCCATGGAACCCATAGTCAAATCGCAAAAAAAAATTTGAACTTCCCATACTAAGTTGGCTGATCAGCTGATCGAGTTAGTATGGGAGAGCCAAAATTTTTTTTGCGATTTGACTATGGGTTCCATGGAGAAAGTTGTTCAGTTTAATGGGTACAAGCCCACCTTAAAGTATCACCACACCTTTATGTTACACCCTGTATATTATCTTTGTCATTTACATAATATAATATTTTTTATTATCCTCTAGAACACAAACATTTTTTGACATGAGTCTTGAATTTATTCTCTGACAAACTAGTTACATTTTCTGGAATTTTATTGTAGAATCTTATACACTGCCCCACAAATGACTTTTTAATTTAAATGACCTTTTATTTTATTTACATTTCTTAAATTCAAATTATGCCTGCCACTGTTTTTAGGAAATAAATTCAAATTCTTACGAACGTACATATATAAATTGACTAGCAAAAGTTAAAATATTAATTTATTTGAACTTATTCTGTAACGACTCACGTGATCGCATCTGATAGATTACGCGGATAGCTCTTTTCTGCAAGATGAAAATAGTTTCTATATCAGCCGCATGCCCCCACAGTAATATGCCATAAGCCATTTAAATCATAGTCTTATTGATGTGTAACATCTTTGCTCTCGCTTTCCTGCAATTTGTGGGAGTGATTTCGTGAAATGGGACGGAAATGTGTAACATGGGACGGAAATGTGTAACAGAAAGTCGCGAGAGTCCGACTCGCACTTGGTCGGTTTTTTTCGTTACTGTCAGATCCGCCACCCAGGTACAATATCGTCATCAAATCTAACTAACCTAAAGTATTTTGTCACATTTTACACATCATATGCGAGTACTGTAGGTCTCGCTCGAATTTTTTTTATTGATGTGTAACATCTTTGCTCTCGCTTTCCTGCAATTTGTGGGAGTGATTTCGTGAAATGGGACGGAAATGTGTAACATGGGACGGAAATGTGTAACAGGAAGTCCGACTCGCACTTGGTCGGTTTTTTTCGTTTCTGTCAGATCCGCCACCCAGGTACAATATCGTCATCAAATCTAACTAACCTAAAGTATTTTGTCACATGTTACACATCATATGCGAGTACTGTAGGTCTCGCTCGAATTTTTTTATTTGTTGTTTTACTTTGGGGTTAGCACTAATAATCAACCAAGTTTGGATACAGTTTTTCGTAAACAACCCATAACAAACAATCCCACTGCTGGGGCACGCGGCCGGCACGGGTCTCTTTCCGAACACAGGACCGCGACACGCGACACGCGGGGCGCAAGTCCGGGTTGGAGGAGGTTCGTAGGGCTAGACGTTTTAAAGCAGCTCATCAGGCCTTTGACATAAATAAATAAATAAATAAGCAAATAAAAATTGAAAAAAGTGACCGCCATCTTGAACTTTTTAGTTACTGGATCGATTGCTACCAAAGTCGATATCTGAGAGTCCCTGAGAAGTCCCTAATCACGAATCCGTGGACAGAATTGAAAAAAGTGGCCGCCATTTTGAACTTTTTAGTTACTGGACAGATTGATTCCAAAATCGATATCTGAGGTCCCTAATCACGAATTCAATGTCAGAATTGTGAGAAAAAAATGGCCGCCATCCCCCAGCACATTAAAAATCATTAGAAAGGAGTAAACTCCAGTCGTGCGTCGGTGCTGACACACACACTTTTAGGCGGCCCATCACGCCTTTGACATCCAGTGATAGCTACCGGCACCAACTGCGAAGCACGGACCAGTTCTTATGATATAGTAAAAAAAAAACTTTCAAAATTCACTTTTTCTTTCGGGGATCGTAGTGTTATTTTTTACTGCTTTTATTAAAATACACGTTTTTTGTCAGGGGATCCCTTTATTGTGCAACTTTCTCCTGTTTTTATTTATTTAATAAATAATTAAATTTTCTCAGGGGATCCTACGAGTATATTGTGCATCTTTTTACTGTTTTTATTCATAGCCATGTATATATTTAGCACATAATCTTAGGTACTCTGTGAAAATTCTAATCAGCTACATATTAAGGTTCAAAATATGCAGTTCTTTAACGGTTGGACATGTGACGAAGTCATCCTTTTTTGTTTATTTTAGATCTGTCTTTCATTTTAAATGGTTTTTTTTGTGATTGTTTTTTTTACTTTTCGGCTGTCCTAAATATTTTTTGTCAACAACAACTTTTTCTAATTATGATATTGTGTACGGTGTTAAAATCATATACTTATTTTAGTTACTTTGCCTTCCATTTTTTTTATCGTGCTGGCTTAGACGCGAATCGGAGGGCGCGTCGACGCTGCATACAGGCATACAGACAGACGAATAGACGACATAGGCTTGGTAGTAGCAACTAATAATATACTTTGGTAATAGGGTCCCGTGAACTTTGGGCACTGAACCCTAAAAACCGCATAGGTTCACGAGGTCAATGTCTCGGATGACATACAAAAAAAATTAGATCACAAACGTACAATGGTACGACCTTTTCTCCTGATCAGACGGCGCGCGGCGTTCAACTGAATGTGATGTGAAGACAAAGGCCCGCTTGTGCGATTTTATCAGAAAGTCCGCCAGAACTCATATTTGTTTAAATATAAATAATTGAATGATAGCAGGTGGACAAGAGTCCCCTTGTGAGTGAGGAGATAGATGGACCCGCTAAATGTTGCTGATGAATGTTATTTTGTGATACAATGTCGTGATACAATGTTGCGACAACACTCTGGTTATTGTATGTATGTTATCAAGAAGTTTTAATTTGTATTACATTAAGTATATTATTGACATACTTCATTTCGCTTTGCTCTAGACGTATTTTGATATAATTTTTTGGACATTATTTTTGACATTGTTATCAGTTATTATTTTGATTACCTTTTTTTATCTAATCAGCTCATATACGTCCCCACCGAGAGACTCGAGTATACCCTGAATAAGGGCCTTCGTCGAACACGCGGCGAGTTTCTTGCTTGACTATGAAACCCTAAAATGAACGCATGGTTATGGTAATTCCATAAAAAAGATGAGCTAGCGACCTGGCCAATATTTCGGCCAGGGGCCATGAGTGGTCCTTTCTTCAATAACCACGAATTCAGCCGTTAATAATAACTTTATCCAGAGAAAAGTAACTTCATTCATCCAAAATCAAAAGAATTAAGTACCCACTAATAAGAACGAAATGAATATATTTTCTTTTTCAAAAGTACATGTTTCCAAATTGTGCCACATGTAATGTAACTATTATGGTACGGTAACTATTGGTACAATGGTGTTTACCCATTTTATCCATTAATGTATCCAACTTTATTCATTCTTGGTATGGTTGGGTACAACGAGCTTAGAGTGAGAAGAGACCTAGCTCTCATCTTTTATATTTTTAAATTACTGCGGGGAAAAATATATAATGGCGACATATTGGCGCGGATTAAACTGAATGTACCTGACGTGTGGCGGCTGCTGGCCGTGCCGCGCGCGCGCACCAGGCACCTATACCTCCTGGAGAAGGCACCGTTGACGCGAGCACTGCGCACTCTTAACCGAATGGCTGAACAGATAGATTTGTTTTTTTGCACTCTGAGTGAATTCACGAGGGTGGGATTATATACAGTTTGTTACGAATATTAAGAACTGAAATTAAATTTAAATTAGTGTAAGATTTGGAAGTTTATATTATGTACACTATCGCATTAGGCTAAGCCTGTAATGGTAGATGTATGTTGGTTAAAATAAATAAATAAAAAAAATATTTTTTTATTTGACTGCACACAAGGAGGGTAAAGTTTCCTGGTGTACGTATGTCGGTTTCTTCGGCTGAGCCTGAAGCCTAAACGGCTTGATGGATTTTGGAGTCATCATCATCATATCAGCCAAAAAACGTCAACTGCTGGACAAAGGCCTCCCCCCAAGGATTTCCACGACGACTTTTGGAGTGCGAGGCGGTATGTTTAGATTCAGCTTCCTCCCCGAGATAAATGGGACATATTTTACCCTATTTCATTTTAAAAGGAGGGTAACGTAATTAATTTAATTTTTAATCAAATTGATTAGGTTATTTATTACAGTATTTGTTCGGGAACTGAGGGTTTTTCAATAGGGACGCTCGAAATTTGAAAAGTTATAGCGGCCATTTTGTACAGCAACATCTGTCAAATTCTTTGCGAATAAGTTAGTAAGTGCTCAGATCACAGTTGTTTGCTGTGATCTTTTTTTATCCTCACTGATAAAGCCCTTGGCATCATCTCACCTGATGGTAAGTGACAATGATGCCGAAGATGAGGGCGGGCTTACCAAGATTCCCCAACTCAATGGGGAACTGGCTATCTTATCTTCAAGCCGGAACACATCATGCTGTTAACATTGATGCTTGGCGGGAAGATTTAGATGGTGATAGCTAGCTAGGCGGGCTTAGAAAATGCCCTTCCACCAACCGAACCAAGTCCTAATCGCCCTGATTCAGGGTAGGCTCGAGCCCCTCGGTGGGGACGTATATGAGCTGATATAATAAAACACAAGAAGGTACTACACAGGTAGGTACTTTCACTGTTGCTAACTTGATGAAACAGAAGATTTCCTGGTATTAGCACAGTATTACGATATGGCTTACAGTAGCGCAACGCCTTTGATGTCGCACGATGCGTCACCGGGGCGTAGGTACTAGCCTGTAGTCAGCCTGGCAAACTTGCGGAGTTTGCCAGGCTGTGCCCCACCGCCCGCTGCCCCGCAAGTACCCTTCCGTTGATCTGCGTAAACACATTCGTTGCGCTACTGTAAGCCGCTATATTGTAATAAGTACTGTGGTATTAGATGGTATTAGTCAGGGATGCATAAGTTCTTCGTAGGGGATGCACCCGATATCGATACCGATATGGCGATATTTTGGGTTTGCCGATACAACTACCACTCAACTAGCTCTTTAAAAAAGTAATGTAAACGCGCTTTTTGTTTCGTCTATTTCCTTGTAAACGAGACACGAATGAACTGCAGTCTCTGTTGACTTTTTCTATGATATATAAAATACAAAATTACATATCGAAATTAATTAGTTTGCGTACTTATGTGTAGTTTATTACTAGTCGGTTGAATAAAATAAAATAAATAGCAAAATAATTTCAATTTCAAAACATTATGGAGTAATTTTTAAATGTAGGTATGTATTGTAAAGAAAACGTGTCCCGTGGCATGAATTTGATACATTATCACTATCACACATCAAACTTGTGGGTTCACATGAAGAGGTCCAAGTGAATAAGACACCACTTTAGCGTCGAAAATAACTATACAGAAAGTACAAGAGTATTGGTATCGGTATCGCCAAAAAGTAAAGGCGTAATGGTTAGTCCATTCGCTTCACACCAGGAGGTCGCGGGTTCGATTCCCGGTGGGGTCATCTTGTAAGACTCGGATTGGTTGGTGGTAGGGCATTTTCTAAGCCCGCCTGGCTAGTAACCACCATCTTATCTAAGTCTTGCCGCCAAACATCAGTGTTAACAACATTGATGTGTTCCGGCTTGAAGATAAGATAGCCAGTTCTCCATTGCGTTGGGGAAGCTTGGTAAGCCCGCTTCCATCTTCGGCATCATCGTCACTTACCATCAGGTGAGATGATGCCAAGGGCTTTACCACTGAGAATAAAAAAAAGATCACAGCAAACAACTGTGATCTGAGCACTTACTAACTTATTCGCAAAGAATTTGACAGATGTTGCTGTACAAAATGGCCGCTATAACTTTTCAAATTTCGAGCGTCCCTAATGAAAAATCCTTAGTTCCCGAACAAATAGTGTAATAAATAACCTAATCAATTTAATTAAAAATTAAAAACTCGAGTGCATAAAAACGTTACACTCCTTTTAAAATGAAATAGGGTAAAATATGTCCCATGTCTCTCGGGGAGTAAGCTGAATCTAAACATACCGCCTCGCACAGATGTTGCTGAACAAAATGGCCGCTATAACTTTTCAAATTTCGAGCGTCCCTTTCATCTTCACTTACCATCAGGTGATACCAATTGTGAATTTTTAAAAAAAAGTATCGTAGTCGTATCGGCAAAAAGACGTATCGATGCATCCCTAGTAGTATCCCTAGTACATACCACGACGGCGCGACGCGGCGTACCAACTTAGTACCAAATAAGATTAGCGGCGGACAGTGTTGCCAATTTAGCGACTTAGTAGCTAGATCTAACGTATTTTCGGAGCGGTCTAGCGACAAACAATCGACGCTTCATACAATTTAGCGACTTTACAAGCACAGTAACACCATACATCTAGCGACAGAATTGCCATTTTTTATATTGTTCTAGTGACTTTTTAAAAATTATTTAGCTACATTTAACAAAAGTCATCTGGCAACACTGATTAGCGGCGGACGGAACTCTACACCACCTTACAATGTGTCGTGCGGTCGTGCGACTCGTGTGGTGTCGTGCGTGTGCGCCACCCGAGGGCCGAGGCCGGAGCCAGACGGAAGAGTGAATGAAACCCTGTTATTGGATCAACGGACTGCTACAAAGTAACCAGTCCTTGACACAGTCACCCACCACAGTGCAGCACTGACTGTAATGCGATAACATGCGTAGTGCGTACCATTATGATATATAAGGTCTAACAAAACTATTTTAACTGGTGCTTCTACCCATGATACTGAACAACTTTCCCCATGGAACCCATAGTCAAATCGCAAAAAAAATGGCTCTCCTATACTAACTCGATCAGCTGATCAGCCAACTTATTGTTAGTTCAATTTTTTTTTGCGATTTGACTATGGGTTTCATGGGAAAAGTTGTTCAGTTTCATGGGTAGAAGCACCAGTTAAAATAGTTTCAGCTAATTTTTTTACACCTTATATACATATATTTACTTCCAGCCTGTGCTTCCAACATAAAAATCCAGAAAATTTAAATACTAAAAAAACGGTAAAGTGTAAGTCAGAACCGCGCACAAAGGGTTGCGCACCGTCATAATAGATGGCGCTAGTTTCTTTACGTTACAAAAAAACTCGTTACTTGTATGGAGACTTTTACTTTTTAATTTTTTTTGTATTTTTTGTTACAGCGGCATTAGAAATCCATCATCTGTGAAAATTTCAAATGTCTAGCTATCACGGTTCATGAAATACAGCCTGGTGACAGACGGCCGTTGTCCAGCAGTGGACGTTTTTAGGTTGAGTTATACAGGGTGTAACAAAATTGGTGTAGGTCCAGTTAACTGGGGCTCCTACTCATCATACTGAACAACTTTTGTTCTACAAGTTTGCTGAAATCAAAAAAAAATATTTTTACTCTTCATAGAAAACGATCAGTTGATTGACCAATTTTGTGCATTCTTGTATGGAGCGTCAATTTTTTTTTTTGTTATTTGACTATGGGTACCTTGGGGAAAGTTGTTCAGTATGATAAGTAGAACCCCCAGTTAACGGGTCCTACACCAATTTTGTTACATCCTGTATAGTTATGTTGATGGTTATTTAGCGTCAGGTTACTAGTTATCTGAACGGAATTCACCCAAAACGTAAACCACAACAAATTACCGACATCGCCATCGCCAAGTGCAACAAACGGCAACAAAGTGTAGCGACCTTGACAATGAGCAGTGTGTCAGTGTTATTATGAGAAACATTGTAACGTGTCAACGGAACCCGCGCTCGTGACTGTACCTTGTTATGCGATCAATCTAATCTAATATATGGAGACCGCATAACTGGCTAGATGAGATCTCTTATACCTGCGCAATGGCATTTCATTGCGTATGGAAATAGAAGCAGCGTCGAAAAGCAGACGTATCTGTACAAACTGGCGGTAATTTGAAACGGACGCGTGTGAAAACGCAGGGAGAATAGTGTAGTAGGTATTCTCAAATGAATCGTATACTAAATGTTTTGTAATGAAAAACTAAGTAACACGCGCAGTTCCTATATACTCGTACGAGTATGTTATTCAGAGTCCGATATTAAGATTCAAGACGTCTGCTATGCCCGCAGTGCCCGCAGCCCGACCCCCACCAGTCGCTGTACTTCTTTAATTTTTGGTTTCATAAAAATGTTTATTTAGTTTTTAGGGTTCCGTACCCAAAGGGTAAAACGGGACCCTATTACTGAGACTTCGCTGTCCGTCTGTCTGTCTGTCTGTCTGTCTGTCCGTCCGTCGGTGTCTGGCTGTATTTCATGAACAGTGACCGCTAGGCAGTTGAAATTTTCACAGATGATCAATTTTTGTTGTCGCTATAACAGCAAATACTAAAAAACAGAATAAAATAAATATTAAAGGGGGCTCCTATACAACAAACGTCATTTTTTTGCCCGATTTTATCGATATGGATAACGTCAACAGGTCGCTTGAAATATTTACAAAATATTGAGTTGTATTATTCACTTTTAAAATTTATGTTTAAGAGGGGCTTCCATGCAACAAACGTGATATTTTTTTATATACAGGGTGACTGGTAAGTAGTGCAAATCCTTTTAAGGGGATAAACTACATCTAATTTGCAACAGATATAGTCATACTAACTGGGGGTCGGAAATCAATGGTTGTCGAGTTAAAGCCCATTTCATTTTTAAATTTTGTATGAAAAATTATTTTGTTCAAATGTTTTGTGATTTTTTAACAAAAAGTTATAATACAGTAGGCATGCAAAATACGGTAAAACCTACCTCAGTTGTCGGGCCTGTAGTTTAGTACTAAGTTGCCTGAAAATAAGTGCCTCGTGCCAAGTGAGCAGAGTAGCTTGTTTCATATCTTTATTTAATAATAATAATAATCAAGCAAGCCACTTTAAATCATATACTCGTACTTTGATTTGAAAAAAAAACAATTTCTCTGCTCCTTATCCTTACTAATATTATAAATGTGAAAATGTGTTTGTTTGTTTGTTACCTTTTCACGCTTCAACACCTCGATGAAATCTTAATGAAATTTGGCATGCAGGTAGCCTGTGTCACAAGGAAGGACATAGGCTACTTTTTATCCCGTAAAAATAGCATAGCCCGATGCAATTCCCGAGGGAACTGAATATATACTGTTTTTTGGTTAATTTCTTTAATATCGCAACAGAATAATGGATTGTGTGATTTAGTGCACATAGATGGTTGAGGGGGTGGGAAATGACACGATTTACTAATAAGCATATCCTGACATAGTTCCCGAGGGATCTGGAGAAAATTCATGTCCACGCTCGCGAGCCGCTTGCGGCTCGCGCACCACGCACCCTCTAAGTCAGTCACAAAAACGATGTCCACGCGGGCGAAGCCGCGGGCAAAAGCTAGTAGTTTAATATTTTTCATACAGACCCATTTTTATGTCCCGCCCTATTTTATATGGTACGGCGGGTTGAGGTCTTTAAGACTTGGGTTTTCGTGTTCACCCAGGTTCACTCTATAACAATTTTACAAAAGCAAACGGCAACATTTTTGTTTTAATCCAAAAGTCCACGGGCGACAGTACGAGTGCCACAAGATCTATACACTATTAGAAAAGAAATAGAAATGTGAAATAATATTTATGTAAGTAGGTACACGCAATTAACCAACAATAACGAAATCAAAGCTAGGTACGAAACACATCAGGGGCATACTATTTTTTAGAGGTCGGCAAAAATAAGGCAAAAAGTTGCAAATAGAGTGTAAAACTGTAAACTCTATATAGCGATACGCAAGGGACCGGGCATTTTGTGACGTTAATGAGAGTTTTCGTTATACAGAGAGATATCAGCGTCAAAGTAAACCAACTGGAACCAGAAAAATTTGACGTTACAAAGAGTGAATCGTTATATCAAGTAACGTTTTACAGAGTTTACACTGTATGTTTTATCTTATTCTAAGATCTCTCGAAATTCTGCAGTCCTTGGCCTGCAATCCACGTTTACACCTGGACCAACGAATAAAGACCAATTTACTATTTGGACTTCGATCTGCAAAAACACTCTAAAGATATTTTCTATCACTTTGGTGTGCGGTGACACTATGCGGAAGTGTATCTTCTTAACATGAAATTATTTACCTTTTGCTAAGTAATTAAGGTTGAAAATCAGTTGCAACCTGCATTGGGTGATTCGTAGTTACTGCTAGGTAGCGTAGAAAGAACGAATATATTTCCGAGTTCATGAGGTTACACGTGGTTGCAAACATGCAACAGGAACATTAAGTCAATGTTATACATTATACACACTGATTAAATAAATTACAATCTAGATTTAATTACAAACATAATAATATCAAGCAGGAGTTTCACACGCAGCATCGAACAACGCAGCGAAAATTTTCATTACGTCTAATATGGGCATCGAACGTTATCCGGTATCACACACAATCAAAGCTATAAGCGATGCGACAGTATATGAATTGTTTTATATTCCCTTAAACCTAATCTGCTGGCTCTTTTTGAAGCGAAACTTCTATAAGGATTTATTAGGATTTTTTCTGTTACGAAAAAGCGTTACGGCCGCGTGGAGGGGGTAGACAGAGAAAGGCTGGCGGCGGCAGAGAGCGGGGGCAACGGCTTTATTCGTATATAGAGAATGTGTTTGTTAACTGACGTAGGGAAATTATTTGTTTCAATTTTTATTTTTATTTTATTCTAAATCGATGAGGTGAATTTAATTTTACAATTTAATTTTAAAATAAATTTTCAACGCAATGTATGTTGCTTAGAAATAAATGAACTTGAACTTTCGATGTTTTCCCTGTTCTTAACAAAAAAAAAACAAGTAAATGAAAATCTAAGAAGAAAACGGTACCGGTATCTGTATGAGACAGTGAATATATTACGAACTTCCCGGAAATGGAATGTTCGATCCAGCGACATTAGACACTGCGTACTTACTTGATCTATCGAGCTATAAATGAGCGTGAATTAATCAACGTCGTCGCATTTCGACCTTCACAATGCAACCGTTGTTGGCTCCATTATTTATAATAAAACTAGTAAGTAAATATATCAGAAATGAGGAAATCCGCTGGAAAACCAGCTCACAGAATCGCTAAATTTAAGTGGCAGTGGGCAGGGCACATAGCTCGTGGAACATGTGGCCTTTGAGGTAGTGAAGTTCTCGAGTGGCGACCGCGCACCGGAAGATCTAGTATAGGCAGGCCTCCCACATGGTGGACTGACGACCTGGTAAAGGTCGCGGGAAACAGTTGGTAAAATTTTACTCTTCATTGTACACACAAACAATAAATTGTACAGCGCCAAAGTATATTAGTACTCTCATACAGTATGGACACTCCCTGCCGCTCTCTAGATCCTCCCCTCGTCACCCAGATTGATTACAGTTTGGTTGTCGAACGTATATTAGGATTTCGCTGCCATTTTGTTTGTTCCGTCATTCCTTTTTTGAAATGTCTTTTCTTTCCCGCTGTATGAAGTGTCCAGGGTGTGGCCACGCTGTGCATACGTTATCGCGAACCCTTCAACGTCTATCGTAGCCGGGCATACACTAATCAAACATTACACTTAGTGGCAAATAATAAAGTAAGGTATTACAGACTTGATGAAAAATTTGTATGGGAGGTAACTTACTCGAATTTTTACACGAATATTTAACTACCCAGTGCAGTAGGCCTTATAAAGTCCGAGTTATTATTCACAAAGTTTCATTAAAACCTTTAAGCCATTTAACATATAATCTGGATTTGTATGGGCAATATGATGGAACCCCTAAAATATCAATATAGGGGAATTTTAAAAATAAAGGCTGGAGATATGAATTAATAGCTTGTCCAAAAGTTACCACTTTAAATTAATAACTTGTCCAAAAGTTACCACTTTAAATCTTAACGTTTCTCAAATTGATACCTGAGTCAAAAAATGCAAACCCTAATTAATTTTGATAGAGCTTTTTAACGATACCTCACAAGACAGGGTACGTCAACAAAAAAACACGCCAAGTGCGAGTCAGAACCGCACACATAGGGTTCCGTACCATCATACTAGATGGCGCTTGTTTGTTCACGTTAAAAAAAACACGATTTAAGCTATTGCATAGCTTTTATAGCGGGCTTGAGCGCGGCGACCGAATCAAGAAATTCCGTAACGAAAATAAAACTAAAAGTTCTAAAAAACTTACAGTGCCATCTGTTAGCGATTTGCGGTACTAAAAGGACTTAGTCAATTTTACTGGTGTAACTTTCTTAGTGTTAATTTATTACGTAAACATCCCGCGCCCCAAGAACTATATGGTACTGGTAAATACTGCATAAATAAAAAATAAATAAATAAATATAATTGCATACGTTGATAAAAAAATGCTATGCAATAGCTTTACTTTTTTTTCTATGGAGACCCCCCTAATATTTTCACTTTTTCTAACTTTTTCTAATCTTTGATAATTTTGAACAAAAAAAAACCGACTTCAAACAGGAAACTAAGGTTCCCCTTGATTTCTCTGGGATGCGATCGTCAGATCCTGGTTTCCTTATCATAGTACCACCCTTGGGATATCTCCTTTCTAATAAAAAAGAAACATCAAAATCGGTTCATAAACGACGAAGTTATCCGCAAATACAAAACCTCCTCCTTTTTTTGAAGTCGGTTAAAAATTTCAACTGTCTAGCTATAACGGTTCATGAAATACAGCCTGGTGACAGACGGACAGACAGACAGATAGACAGACTGGCGGACGGACAGCGAAGTCTTAGTAATAGAGTCCCGCTTTTACCCTTTGGGTATGGAACCCTAAAAAATCACCCTCTGAGCTAAGCCACACAGACAGACAGACATGGCGAAACTATAAGGGTTCCTTGGTAACTACGGAACCCTAAAAAGTTAGAATAAAAAAGCTAGATATAGCGGTAAAATTCGTTGAAAGCGATTTTTATCAGAAGGACGTCCCAATAATCTATTAAGGTAGGCACTGACAAGATCAGAGGTAATTTAAAAAAAACCTAATAGCATTTAGGTACAAGCTTTTATTTGAAAAGAGTTTTTATGCTCAAAAAACCAAATGCTCAATAAATACACTGTTCCAAATTTAAAAAAGCGAGCACCTACGATCCTATATAGAAAATAAAAGACGATCCTGGGACCACACCCCCATTCCACCTCTAAATTTCATCATCAAAATACAAAAAGGATTTATTGTCTCCGGGAATACGGCTTCATTTCAAATGTCAGCTCAATCGGACCTCTGGAAGTCGCTCTAAAACCGATCACAAGATTTGAACTAAACAAAAATACATGTATACATACATACCTACATAATATGAAACAAGCCAACCTCAGAGGTAATTGAGATTGAGATCAATGTCTGTCAGCAGGGTACGCAGCAGCGCTGCAGCAGACTGCAGCAGAGGGCAACCAGGTAACGTCATCGATAAGGCAACACTTGCAACCTTCAATTTACACGCATCATCATCATCATATTCACAAACACAATATTCGTCCCCACCGAGGGGCTCGAGGCTACCCTGAATTAGGGCGATCGGGTCTTAGTCGAACACGCGGGCCCAGTGCGTGTTGGTCGACTCCACGCACAACCTTCGAGTTTCCTCGCAGGCGTGTGCAGGTTTCCTCACGATGTTTTCCTTCACCGTAAGAGCGTCGGATAAACGTACATATGAAATCTAAATTCGAAATCACATCGGTACGTGGCAGGATTCGAATCACGACGTACCGGATAGGAGACGCCGACCCTAGCCGTTACGCCACCGACGCATGCGATGCACTAATTAGTGGATACACTTGTTTTCACTTAGTATCTCCTAGTAGGGTTTCGTAGCAGACAGACACCAACAATATGTCAATCCCGTGTTTAGTCATTTGATTTACTTATTATCAAGTGTCAAAAAAGACATTTTGTTCCGAAATTGGGTACTTGACGGCATCAAAAATAAATTGAGAAATAAAATTCACTCAATATTTATTCTGCAATTTTAGAAAAAACGTACTCCTTTGTGAATTTTTATATCGTTTTCATTTTTTTTATTTATCAAAAACAAATACTTCGTACGGCGACGGAGATCTAAAATATGACGTCGTAGTTCAATATTTCGAACACTTTAGAACAAAATCTAGTTTTTACATTTCATAAAAAGTAAATCAGATGACTAGAACGAGTAGGCAAGTACCGCCGCGATGGTGTCACGTAATTAATTGTCTTTGACGAGCTAATTAGTGATTTTAATAAATATCAAATGAGAAGTTTTTATGCTTTTGTAGGATGAATGCTATTTAGTGAATAATATTTTTTTATAATATACTAGCGTTTGTCCGCGGCTTCGCCCTCGTGAACAACGTTTTTACGACTGTCTGAAGTAGACCGGTGCGGCAGCTCGCGAGCGTGGACATGAGGTTTCTCCAGATCCCTCAGGACCTATATTGGGCTATTCTGATTAGCATTCTATGTTACTTCCTAACCGCGCAATTAATTCTACACAAGAAATCACTTCAATCCTTCGCTCCGTTGCAATGCCGATGTGTTCGAGATCCTTCGGGAACTACGTTACGATATGCTAATTACTAATTAGTGAATTATTTCATTTTCCACCTCCCCAACCATCTCTGTGCAACAAATCACAACAATCCATTTTTCCGTTGCAATGTTAAAGAAATTAATCCAAAAATATCATTTTTTCAGTTCCCTCAGGAAACGCATCGGACTAAACTATTTTCACGGAGTAAAAAGTAGCCTATGTTAGTCCTAGTGACACAGGTTACCTGCAGGCCAAATTACATTAAGATTGATCCAGGTGTTGAAGTGTGAAAAGGTGACAAACAAACAAACATATTTTAACATTTTTAATATCGGTAAGGATAATTTTCAACAGGCAGATCAAGAGATAAATAATCAGAAACTTGAAAATGTTAATTCAACTTACACATAAAGCGCAGTTCATTAATATGAAGATTGTGAACATCTGACATTGTAGCATAGCAGAGCTCATTGATAACCAAACACATCAATGATGTAGTTAGTACCTTCAATCGCCGATCGCTGACCGGTTACGTAGCGTCTGATTATAGATTTTGGCACTAATAGAAGCTGATCAAAATGTCAGGATTGCAACATTGTAGCAAGCCAAGCGCGTGCGGTGCGCCGTGCGACTGTAGGTAAGTTTCATAAATAGACCAACGATGACTTTCGGACAGCCCATCAAGGTTATTAGGAAGTTACAATATGGAAACCTGGCAGCGAAGTACAATTACACCATAGATAAGACAAGATACATTCGAACTCTTCTGTAAGAAGATTAGATAGGTATCTATGTTCTAGCTGTAATCAAAGATGAGTTTGTTCCTGACATTTAATTTATGTATGACATTAGTGTATATTGTGGTTTATTAACCCTGTTTAATATCTGCATGCTAACTGTATAATGGCTAAATATGAGATTCTTTTTACAATGCATCACCTTATTCGTAACAATATATTTACTGCAAACAAACATTCATTCATTCATTCAAAGATAGAGATTGAGAAAAGAACCTACCAAAGAGCTCAATGGATAGAGATAATTCTTAACGTTTGCATTAATGATTGTAAATCTGAAGTTAAAAAAACCACGATCAAGTGCGAGTTGGATTCGCGTAAAGTAGGGTTCCGTAGTCGTCTCAAAACATTTATGTATATTTTAAAAAACAAAATTAATATTTGCAGTTGGTAATATAACATGGAAAATTTATAAACTTTTTAGAAATCAAACTGCACACCTTATGTTGGTCGACTATTACTCCTAAACTAAGAAAGTCAACTTAGCGCACGATATTTTTCCTTTTAATTGATTATTATGTCCAACTATTAAAAAAAATCAAATGTCCTCAAATAGCGGTTCACAGCAGGTAGGAGTGGGGGGGGGGGGGCACTTGCTCTAACAAAACTTCAAAGCTTAATATTTTACAAACCTATCACTGATTCGAAAAATGGTTTTAGCAAACCCTCAGTAGTTTTGAGAGCTATTTAACGATACCCCACACGATAGGGTACGTCCACGAAAAAAATTGGCTCCCTCTTTAAATGTAGGGGAGGCGCGTAAGTAGATATTTCAAGTAATATCTACTTACTTGCATTATAGTTTCACATATTATATAAAAACAAATATTTAAAAGTTAACCTACGCGAGGTGACTTAACTATTTTTATTTTATTTTTTATTTTATTTTATTTAGAACAACAAACGATTATACAATAAAGCTTATGTTATAAATATTAAATTAAACTAAAAAAAAATAATTGTACAACCAGCACCGTTGTCCCCAATTTGAAATAATAAAAACATGCAGAGAGGACAAAAGAAAAAGAAAAGTAAGACAGAAAATTTGTTATCTAACATGACATACACATCTTAGTTATTAAGTTCGGGCAACACTTCTGTGATAAAGCTTTTGTATTTTGAAGGTGATAATACAAATAGGTCAAGATCTGTGAAATGATCATTATATAATTTCATTAAACGTCGCAAAGGTGCGCGTTCACCAGCATTAGTTCGACATGGTTTAAGAGCGAATAAGTGGTAAGCTTGTTTATTACATACACGTGGTGCACGGTTGGGTATTCTAATAGATATCTCATTAATAAGATGATTAGAGTCGAATTTATTATGTAAAATATTGTAAAGCAGCATCTGATCCAAGAGCAACCTTCTCGATTTTAGAGAAATTAGTGAGTATTTTCGCAGCAAATCAGTGTAGGGTGATTTTGTACGACAACATCTATAATTGACAGCACGAAGAAACTTACGTTGAACTCGCTCAATTTGGTCAGTATATTTATCATAATAGGGGTTCCAGACAGCTGAAGCGTATTCTAACTGCGATCTTACTAGGGATTTAAATAACAAAATATAGCTTTCTGGTCGTTTAAACGAAATACATGTTCTCATGATAAATCCGTAAAATTGAAAGGCTTTATTTATTATCTATATGCATGTCGAGGTGTAGTTTACTGTCTAGAAATATACCCAGATCCCTAACAGCTGTTATTTTTTTAAGAGGTTTGTTACATATATTGTAATTGTAATTAACCACATTTACTTTTTTTGTAAAAGTTAAAAAGTCGCACTTTGAAAGGCTTAGATGTAGTCGATTGATATGACAATATTCAGTAAGACGAGCCAGGTCATCTTGAAGTTTCTCACAATCACTATAAGAGTCAATTCTGCGAAAGACTTTGAGGTCATCCGCGTATAAGAGAAACTTACTATATCGGAAGCATTTATTAATGTCGTTAATAAAGAGCACAAACAGAAGGGGGCCCAAAATCGAGCCTTGTGGCACCCCAGACGTAACAGTAATCAAATTTGAAGCGTGGCCATTAATTACAACCTTTTGGGTGCGGTTATCAACATAGGACAGGAACCAGCGCGGTAAGTCACCACGAATCCCATTGAATGCTATTTTTTTGAGCAATATAGCATGGTCCACCTTGTCGAAGGCCTTACAAAAGTCTGTGTATACTGAATATATATACTTGGCCGTGATATTTTTCCTTTTAAATTTATTATATGTCCTACCATTTCCAGTACTTTTTAATATTTCCCGAAACAGCGGTTTAACTAGCAGGGGTTGGGGACATGTAACGTAACTCTAACAAAAATGATCACTTAAAATCTATTTTTTTTGTAGAAAAATTATGGACAGACAAACGGACACACAGACGGACATGGCGAAACTATAAGGGTAGGTAGTTTGTAGAAGGAACGCCAAAAAATTTCAACAATACGGCTTTTACGATATCGACACGAATGACGAATACATAGTAATTCATACTACGATCACGAAAACGATACGAATGCTACTATGTTTTATTTTAATCAAACTTTTATTTAAATTGAAGTACAAAATAGAGTTTTAAGTACTTAATTTATTTATTTTTAAACAATTTATTTTCATATTCATAACTAATCACTGGACATTTTTTTTAATCTTAAATGTTTTCGCCCTTCAGCCTTCTTATATCCGTGTGGATCAATCCGCTGTTGAGAATAGAATATCTGATGGAACCACATGATGGAGCAAAAGTGGACTTGAACCAACTCAAACAATCAAACATAGTAAAGTAGGTGATAGACGCGCGAGCAAGTACGCCGTACTTAGTTCTCCATTACTTTTTTCGTTTCCGTACTTAGGGTGGCGCCCAGGCGAAAGAAAGCGATGGAGCCCTAAGTACGGCGTACTTGCTCGCGCGTCTATCACCTACTTTAGACATCCATCAAACATAAATGTCAACTTTTATCACTTTTTAATAAATAATAGGCAAAGACAACTGATACCATACAGCCTTGTCTGGCATTCTGCGTTTCGTTTGATGAAAAAAAAGTAAGTGTGTGGTTTTATGAAACCACAGTAAAAGTGAAACTTTACAGAGGACGAAACGATCATGACTTCTCTCGCTACGGTACAGAGGACGAAACAATCATACCGTCAGATGAAATCGACCTTCACGCGACATGCAACACACAGACGAAAAAAATTGAGACGATGTAAATAAGGTATTAACCAAGATTTATTACAAAGTATGTATCGTAATGAATCGCAATAAACACTACGATAACGAATATCAAAGAGTGGAATTCCCTTCCGGCGTCTGTATTCCTCGATTCGTATAATTTAGGAATCTTCAAGACGAGAGTGAGTAGGCACTATTTGAGCTTGCGTGTTACAATCCTCGGCTGCATCGACACTTACCATCAGGTCAGGTGCAGCCAAACGCACTCAAATTTTTAATAAAAAAAATATCGTAGTGTATTATGAATATTATGATATTCACAGAAAAACGATCAGCTGGTCGATCGAATCGGCTATGGGAGTTGACTTGGGGAAAGTTGTTCAGTGAGGCCAGGGGAAGCCCCGGGTAACGGTTAACGTGTGCTATACTAATTTTGTTACACTCTGTGTTAGTATTGTTTGGTACCTATAGATAGCCATATAACCGCCTTCGTGGCGTAATGGTTAGTCCATTCGCTTCACACTAGGAGGTCGCGGGTTCGATTCCGGCGGGGTCAACTTTTAAGACTCGGTTTGGTTGGTGGTAGGGCATTTTCTAAGCCCGCTTGGCTAGCTACCACCATCTTATCTAAGTCTTGCCGCCAAACATAAGTGTTAACAACATTGATGAGTTCCGGCTTGAAGATAAGATAGCCAGTTCTCCATTGCATTGGGGAATCTTGGTAAGCCCGCTTTCATCTTCAGCATCATCGTCACTACCATAAGGTGATATGATGCCAAGGGCTTACCAATTGTAAATAAAAAAAAATAAAAATAGTTAGATGCCTCCTAACACGTCTTAAGAACTTTCTACTAAGGAACCCTGAACTGAGACATTGTTGCCGCAGACCTTGACGTTGAATGTATTGCAATTTGTTGAAAAACAATACAGATACTACGGCGGCACGCGGCACGCGATTACATTGTTTATTTTAATTGCAGAATAACGGCTTGTCAGTAGTAGCACCACCATTATACGCTGAACCGGAGCTGCGCTATGAAATCTGACAAACTAGAGACCATTTCCAGTTCCAAATTCACCCCTGTCGTGCGCCGAGCGCCGACTGTACCTACAGGATAAATAGATTTGATTTTGTTTAGATCTCGTTATATCTATTTACTATAATTTTTTGTGAGGCCAACATATTATACAGGATATCTTATCTTCAAGCCGGAACTCATCAATGTTGTTAACACTTATGTTTGGCGGCAAGACTTAGATAAGATGGTGGTAGCTAGCCAGGCGGGCTTAGAAAATGCCCTACCACCAACCAAACCGAGTCTTACAAGTTGACCCCACCAGAATCGAACCCGCGACCTCCTGGTGTGAAGCGAATGGACTAACCATTACGCCACGGAGGCGGTTGTAACACGTTGCATCATACGCAAGTGTGCTATCATCACATCAGAGAATCGGAGCAACATCCTACAACATTGTACGCCGACCTTGACATTGCATTGTATGAACGCGAGTAACGTGTCACGTGACACGTGTGTCAGCCGGTTAGCCAGTCAGCCGCTAACAATGTTACCTACCTACTGTTACCTACCACTACCTACACTCGTTGTTTTGACAAGCGGTCGTGGTCGTGGTCGTGAACGGTGGAGGCATTGACCTTGAGCACACCTTGGACACTTAATACAACGGCCCAGAAATGACATATCAAAAAACGAATGACGGAACAAACAAAATGGCGGCGAAACCCTATACGTTCGACGACCAAACGGTAACCAATCTGTATCAATCTGGGTGACGAGGGGGTGAGGTCGCAATCTAGAGAGCGGCAGGGATTGTCCATTTTTATACATTTTTTATACATATTTATTTTATTGCTCAATACCATTGTTTTTACATACACACGCACACACACACACGCACACACACACACAGAGACACAAACACACACACACACACAACACTCCTATTACACATACAGTCAAACTTAAACTATTGATTTTTTGTATTTATTAGTTTTACTATGAATATTGTTTTAAATAAAACCGGCCAAGTGCGAGTTGTACTTGCGTGGAGAGGTTCTGTACAATGCCAAAGTCAAATACAAAATATCACATTTGAAATCCTCACAGTAAGATGCGAGTTATTTTTTTAATTATTAAAAATTTGAGTGTGTTTGGCTGCACCTCACCTGATGGTAAGTACCGATGCAGCCGAGGATGTAACACGCAAGCTTAAAAAGTGCCTATTCACTCTCGTCTTGAAGATTCCCAAATTTTACGAATCGGGGAATACAGACGCCGGAATGGAATTTAACCCCTTGGTGATGAACGAAGAAGCAAAACGCTTCGTGTGTAAAGGTGGAACATCATCATTATCATATCAGCCGGAAATCGTCCACTGCTGGACAAAGGCCTCCCCCAAGGATTTCCACGACGACCGGTCCTGCGCTGCCCGCATCCATTGGCTTCCCGCGATCTTCACCAGGTCGTCGGTCCATCGCGTGGGAGGCCTGCCTACGATACGTTTTCCGGTGCGCGGTCGCCACTCGAGAACTTTACTACCCCATCGTTCATCTGTTCTACGAGCTATGGGCCCTGCCCACTGCCACTTCAGTTTAGCGATTCTGTGAGCTATGTCGGTTACTTTAGTTCTCCTGCGGATCTCCTCGTTTCCGATTCGATCACGCAGACAAACTCCGAGCATAGCACGCTCCATTGCCCTTTGGGTGACCTTGAGCCTTCTTATGAGGTCTATAGTAAGCGACCATGTCTCAGTTCCGTAAGTCATCACTGGCAACACACACTGGTCAAAGACCTTAGTCTTAAGACACTGTGGTATTTGGGACGTGAAGATATTTCGAAGCTTCCCGGAACGCTGCCCAGCCGAGTTAGGTTCGTGGATTGATCTTTTTCTGAACAACTTCCAGTGTAGAGTCTCCAGCCTTTAGAGGGGTGGGTGCAACACGGACATTTAACATTATTTTCGTCTTGTCCATGTTCATTTTAAGACCCACTTGTTGAGAAACGTTACTGAGGCCATCGAGCATTGTGCTTAGGAATGATTCTCGAACAAGGAACATTGACGAAAAAGGGGTGGAGCTGCCCTCCACACTCGGTTGTCCGATGATGCAATGGAGAGGGGGAATGAGGTCGTGAAGCTCCATTGAGTTTACCACTTTTTTTAAATTGATAGAATTCTTATAGGTTTTCCTGTAATCTACAAGCCATGAAGTATATTTGGTATTTTTTTCAAAATTTTAGGCTCAGTAGTTTCGGAGAACAGGGGGGGGGGGAATGGTCAATTTTCGTCTTCTTTCATTAATAAAATCAAAACTATTTATTTTACAATTTAAAGTTTTTTTTTAATTTCCTAATTTGTCCCCCGAAAATAACCGTTATTTATAAAAAAAATATGTATTTACTTTGCACACCTGTGTTTGGGTCATAGGATTACACTAGCCCACCAAACTTCACCTGAGCAAATGGGCTTGGACAGACGGACGGACAGACAGACAGAATAAGGTTCCGTTTTGTTTTTTTTCAAAAATTGTTTAAATTTAGTTTTAAATTGTTGGTTCAATTCTTGTGCTACAGTGACTTTTTAATTGGTTCTTTTTGTGTCAATGATTTGGTGGGATGAGCATTATTACCTATCCTATAATACAGGGTTTTTCCCTTTTTTTAGGAGGTGAAATCTTCACCCATTGTTTTATTTTGTCAGTAAAGTACTTGAATAAAAAAAAAATATATTTTAAAATTTAGGTAGGTACAATGAGTTATTCAGCAACTGCAGTTAACCAATATAGTGTAAAGGATGATACTTTCAAATATAGTACTATACAATTACACATTAAGAGCATATTCACAAAATCGTTTCCCATACAAACCTTAAATTACTACTTCTTGAAAATCGATGGGCCGATTCTAATGAAACTTTATACAACGAAACGCAAGTCACGAAATTCTAGTTTGTGAATAGGTTTTTTTTTTTAATTTGTTGTCACTAAATAATAGTGATTAAAGGTTTCCATAGGAATAATCTCCCCTACTTCCTACCCTATTTCACGTGCTTAAGATGTCAATTATTGCGCGCGCGATCTAGAATAACCAGAGTTATAAATAAAGATGTGTTAGCGGTTAGCGCGTGATCAATGCAGTCGCAACGTCTATGTCTATGTCTATGCTTCAAAATAGGAGTACAAGCAGAATTTAAATTTGTAATTGTAGTTTACAATGAGATAATACAAGAGAGTGAACGCTTGTGAATGGATAAGTTGGTCAAAAAGGAGAATAGAAATAAATTCGCTTTTCTTGTTTCAATCAATTTTTTTCTTATTTTTTTTTCCCAGTACTTAATCTAGTACTCTTTATTATACTGTGACTTAACCACTCAGGAAATAGTAAATCTCTTTTACTTTGCATATAATTTATTTTAATGAGGAGGTTCTCAAGTCAACCCGTATTTTATATGAATGACTATATGCATTACCGGGTTGTCTAGAAGACATCGCTTTGAGTGATAAGACCGCCTAAATTGTACCGCCATGCTATACGATTATATTGTGTTGGTTTTTAATTTTATATTGTGTACAATAAAAAGTAATTATATTATCTTATTAGTTTTATTTTACTGAGTAGTGATTTCTTCAACTCTTTCTAGTGCATAGGGTTGGTCCCTTATAAATTTTATCAAAATCGGTAGAGTACTTTTTTTTATAAAATTAACATAAACAAAAAAAAAAAGCAAAATTATAGTTGGTGTGATGAGTCTGTTGTTTTAAACGGGTTTGCCGTTATCAGTTATGTGACGATATACTTATCTACTTTTTATTCAAACAATGCGAACGTAACACATGCACCACTACATTCGAAGCGGAGAAGCCTATAAATAAATTCTACGCACCATCGCATCGTGCGTGCGTGCGTGCGTGCGTGCGTGCGTGCGTGCGTGCGTGCGTGCGTGCGTGCGTGCGTGCGTGCGTGCGCGCGTGCGTGGCGAAGTGCTCCTAGAAAATGTAGACCTCTACACCCTAGACCTGTGTGCGTCGTCGTTACATCAAAATACAAGGTGGTTGCACTCCCACAATGTGAGCCCACATCCACACAGCTCTTCATAGAAGTTCTCAGGACTCTATAGGAGAACTGGCTTTTGACCGTGGCTTCACCCGCGTTGAAATCGTTTTTATGACCGTCTTTGGGTAGGTGGTGCAACTCCCGAGCGTAGCCATCGGTTTTCTCCCGACAAAATAGGTACTCTTTTTTTTGGTGATTTCTTTCATCGTCCCAACGGAGCAAGAAATAGTTCTGATTTTTGCACAGAAGATGGTTGAGTATAGAGAGAGTAAGAGAAAGGAGGAGGAAGATAGAGAGGGAAAGATGATACACATCGAAAATCAATAGTAGAAGATGAGTTTAAATGGATGAAACGAATAGGTTTTTGGCGTCAATTACTCCTAAACGATAAAAAATCCAAGGTTGAAAAAAATACCCTTACTTATTGTCGATAATGTTCCTTAAAGTCAAAAGCCATTGAAACACGACTGAGCAGTTTGGGCTCGATAGAAAAAAATCCCAAAGATAGGTCTACAAC
This sequence comes from Coleophora flavipennella, assembly GCA_947284805.1. Taxonomy (NCBI): domain Eukaryota; kingdom Metazoa; phylum Arthropoda; class Insecta; order Lepidoptera; family Coleophoridae; genus Coleophora; species Coleophora flavipennella. The sequence goes on along the minus strand of OX369294.1, from coordinate 561,778 downwards.
GTTACTTTCAACTGTAGTTTATGACTAATATTTTGAAGTAAAAATTTTAAAAAATATACAACAATATTTGTTATGATAATACAAAGTGAGTAATGTTATTATCTTTAATACTTTCATTGTGTTTTTTGATTAAAACGAAAAACCAATAAAAAGTGCAAAAGTGTGGTTATTTTTTTTACTATTTACACGTAAAGAAAAAGACAGAGACAACTGTTCCAATCAATACCTCGCCTTAAAATATGGTTCCGGCCGGCATACTAAATATATTTATCATCATCATCATCATATCAGCTCTTATACGTCCCCACCGACGGGCTAGAGCATACCCTGAATTAGGGCGATCGGGCCTTAGTCTACCACGCGGGCCCAGCGCGGGTTGGTTGATTTCACACATAACCTGCGATAGAAAAAAATCCCGAAGATAGGTCTACACCGTTACTTTCAACTCTAGACTAATATTTTGAAGTATAGATTAAAAAAAATATAAAACAATATTCGATAGGTGAGAAATGTAAATATTTTTTAAACTTTCATTTAGAAAATAGAAACTAAACGAAAAACCATTAAAAAATTGAAAAAGTGTGGTTATTTTTATTACTCTTTACACCTAAAGAAAAAGACAGAGACAACTCGATGCCTCAACTGAATAAAGACGTAACGCTTTTTACCGAAAAAAAATTTTTATTGCATTTTTCGATGGCAGAGACTGAGGCGCATATGCTAATTTTTTTTGGAATTTTATCTGTAAATTCGGTTAAAATAGGAAGGAACACAACTTTATTCTATCGAAATTTACTACGTTTATTGTGGACGAAAAACGGCGCTATAAAGCCTTACCACTTTTACCAAGTCTCGAAAAAAGCAGAACAAAAGCGCAATCATGTATCACTTACTTATTCGTCTGAATATTTTGTAACCATTAACGCACAGATACTTTACGTCTTTATTCATGTTAAACTGGAACGAAGTGTTTTGGTGCAAAGATTTATTTGCGTTTGTTCTTATGTAAAATGCGATATACTTATAAAGCAAAAATTTTTACAGTAAAATTGTATCTCATTTTGTTACGTATAACCACTTTGACACTTTATTCGTACTACGCATTGAGGCTTTACGCCTTTATTCGGGTTAAATGTGAACACAGTCGTAACGCAAAGATTTACACGCCTTTGTTCGTATGTAAGATAAGATAAATTAAGAAGGCAAAGCTTTTTACAATAAAATTATGTCTTACTTATTCGCATATAACTTCTTTGCCGCTTTATACCTTATTGACAAAAATATCATGTTAGAAAGCAAAACGTCAATACCATACCATTTTTAGATATTGTACGTAGTAAGAGTACCTTACCAATCATCAAGCATCCAAATAATTTTGTATTCACCGATTACGTTCAAAGCAGTTGATAGTTGAAATGGTATTAAAGTATTGCGCGGAGCGGCGCGGTGGCGCGGTGGCGCGGTGGGTAGCACTATAACGTTGCATCAAGGTCACACGCTTAACGTTTCGATTGGCCGCTCGCACAGCCAGACCAGCCAGTTTGCGTCGTGCCGGCGGAGTGCTTAGTTGCGTATAAATGTGAGTGAACCAGCGGAATAACTATAATGTTTTCTCCGGAAATAGTACCAACTCAACGTAAGCGTAGCTCGCAAAGACCTCGAAAATGTCGTCGCAAACTAAATATGGAAAAGCAAAATGATCAGGATCTTGACAAAAAAGGTAAGTAATGTTTATTTCAGATGTTTATTTGGCCCTCAAATAGTTGTACAGTCAGCTGACGAATTACTTGACCACCCCCGCTCAAAACCAGTGAGTTTTGAGCGGTTTTTTGTTTTTGTTTTTGTTTTATCATGAAATTTCGTATAATTAGCAGGTTAACAAGCTGTATAAGTATATAAAATCTTATGTAAAAATAAATAATCAACTGAGAAAATTTCCTCGGCTTCGAGCGGGAGGTGTCAGGTAATTCGTCAGCTGACTGTACAAGTTTAGTGCTATGACAGAAGTTTTTTTGCAGCATAATTTCGTAGGTAGGTACATAGGTACTTTAGAGTTTCGTGGGTACCCAAAACGTGCCGAAGTAGCCAACACCATACGTCTACGTTAGGTAGGTATTGTCTAGGTATTGATTCCCTTATTGTCATCTCCGATGTTATTTATCAATCAGTGATTGTGACGAGTACTTAACGTTAACAATATTACAAATAAATAGGTCAAGTATGTATTCGACTTTATGGAGATGGAGGGAACTCCTTCTTAAAAAAGCCTAAACAGCGGAAGTGGACATGGTTGCATCCCAATGGCGTAACGAAGAACGAGATTGACTTCATCTTGTCGACGAGAAGACGAATATACAATTATGTCTCTGTGATCAACAGGAAGCGATCACCGAATGGTAAGAGGCACATTGAATCTAAAGACCAAGCTGGAAAGATTTCGAATGATAAAGTCTCCGCTCCGACCAGCGCCCATCCAACTCCAAGACCCTGAGAGCTTTCAGCTCAAGCTACACAATCGCTTCGAGTGCCTAAGAGACTGCGAGAATATGGACGATTATAATGACAGGTTCGTGGAAATTGTCCAAAGAGTCGGGTCTAAGATTTTTAAAACTCTCCTTTCAAACAAAACCAAAAAATCTCGGACTTCACCAGCAACCTCATGGAAGAAAGACGCAGATTAGTTCTGCAGTCCTCTGAAGACACTATTACTCAGTTTCGGCAACTAAACAGGCGATCTCTAAATCTCTAACACGCGATTTGCGCCAGTATAACACAAATTGTATTAAAGAGGCTATTGAGCACAACAAAGGCTTAAAAGTGTACCGAAAGATCTGTCTGTTGGACAAAGCCAACTGACCAAGCTGAAGACTGAGGATGGCAGGATCATATCGTCTAAGACTGAGTTGCTGGAAGAAGTTGAGAACTTCTACGGACAATTGAACACGACCACACGTCTGCCTGTCAGCGATCTGGCTAAGGACCCAAGAGCCAGACTAACCCGAAACTATACAGAAGATATCCCAGACGTCAGCCTGTACGAGATTAGAATGGCTCTCAAACAGCTCAAAAACAATAAGGCACCGGGTGATGATGGAATTACGGCTGAACTTCTGAAAGCAGGTGGAACACCGGTACTTAAAGCTCTTCAGAAATTATTTAATTCCGTTACAATTGTGGGAAAAACGCCAAAGGCATAACACAGAAGTGTGGTCGTGCTTTTCTTCAAAAAGGGTGATAATACCCTACTCAAAGCTGTTTTTGAGAGTCATTACGAATCGTCTCGCACGCAGGTTTGACGACTTCCAGCCTCCCGAACAAGCGGGTTTCCGAAAAGGCTTTAGTACCATATAACACCTAGATACTCTGCGGCAGATTATACAGAAGACCGAAGACTACAATCGGCCACTATTCTTGGCGTTCCTGGACTATGAGAAAGCCTTTGATTCGGTCGAAACTTGGGCTGTGTTACATTACAGTCTCTCCAGTGATGCCAAATTGACTATCGATATATCGAGGTACAGTGTTTGTATGAAAACGCCACTATGTCGGTTAGCCTTCAGGATCAAAACTCGGAACCTATCCGGCTGCAGCGAGGGGTGAGACAGAGAGACGTTATATCTCCGAAACTGTCCACTGCCACCCTGGAAGATGTCTTTAAGCTTTTGAACTGGGGTGGACTCGGCATCAATATCAACGGCGAGAACATCACCAATCTTCGATTCGCTTACGATATCGTGGTCATGGCTGAGACTATGGACGACTTAGGCACAATGCTCGATACCTACTCCTCTGAAGGTTGGAGGCTCTACACTCGAAGTTTTTACCGAATATGTGTACCTGGGACAAAAACTCCAGTTGGGTAGGTCCTACTGCGAGAAAGAGATTAATCGTCGAATCCAACTCGGCTGGGCAGCGTTCGGGAAGCTTCGCAATACCTTTACGTCCCAGATACGTCTTAGGACCAAGGTCTTCGACCAGTGTGTGTTACCAGTGATGGAATACGGAACTGAGACATGGTCGCTTACTATGCGCGTCATAAGAAAGCTCAGGGTCACCCAAAGGGCAATGGAGCGGGCTGTGCTCGGAATTTCTCTGCGTGATCGAATCATAAACGAGGAGATCCGTAGGAGAACCAAAGTAACACTTAGATCTCAGAATTGCTAAACTTAAATGGCAGTGTGCGGGGCACTTAGCTCTTAGAACAGACGGCCGTTGGGGCATTCTCTCTCGTATATCTACCAGATACGCTAAACTACCAGGTTTATGATATAGCGTCCCCACTCACCGACAGCTAGGTCATAAAGTGAGGGCTGCTATTCCTGCCAACACCATAAGGTGAAGACAAGGACCAGTTACGGTAGGCCGTTGGGGCATCCCCTCTCGTATATCTACCAGATACGCTAGACTTCCAGGTTTATGATATAGCGGGGTAGAGGGCGAAGTCGAAGCATCTTTCTATTCTGACTCATGTGCCGGACAGAATAGAAACAGGTTTGTGTTTGCCATGTTCTAGCATGCTAGCAGACTTTTTGGGGTAGATATTTGCCACCGATTTTTCGAGAAAGGCCACAGTCAGTCAGAGGGCGATACAATGCATGCTTGTGTCGAAAGGGCAAAACAAAACCACGTCATCTACACCCCGGAACAAACGTATTGCATCATTTCGAATGCTAAAGTAGAAGGCGACAAATTTTCAGTCAAAGAAATGATGCAATCAGACTTTTATGATTTTAAACAATTGGTCAACAAGCCTGATGTGAACTGGTTCCAAGACGATGATAATCAGAAAGTATTTTGGTCTAGAGTAAAAGAAGTTAACATTAAGCACACCAATCCAGACCAAATAACATACAAGTACAGTATTCTGGCTGGAAGCGAATCCAAAACATTGACCACAAACAAAGTGTCTTCTCGCCGCCGTCGCAGGGGTACTAACTCTAACACACAAGAAGTTGTCACATTGATCCCTGCATATACAGATCCAATCCCGGTTCCAAGGCCATTATACAACGATTTGATGGAACTTTACAGCGCTGGAGCAATACCATCGGCATATCATTATTTTTACAATAATCTGAATCCCCAAAATTCAGCGGAAACTGACCAGGTAAATGATGCGGGTGACTCAGAATAAACATCGGTCTAATCTAAACTACTGCTTATTATTAAGTTAATTTACAGTTTAATTTTTAGTCATATTAATAAATACCAAAAAAGTAATTAAGAACTATGCTAATACCAATTATAGAACCATGGCTCCAACCAAAGAGGTTGACTTATTTTCTAATTTTATTTCTGTTCATTAATAATTAACGTTTATTTTTAAAAAGTTTACTATAATAAACAAAATCTAAACTAAACTTATTTTTAAGTAAATTAACAATTTTATTTTTAATCATAGTGAGTATTAATAATACCAATAATTAAAAACTATGTAAATGCCAACTCTTAAGAATCATAGCTCCAAAGAGGTTGGATTTTTAAATTTTATTTGTTTGTTAATCATGATAAGTATGAGAAGTTGATGTTTTTTGTTAAGTTGATGGTAATGTCTAAACTTTGATAGAGAGATTTTATTAAGTTAATAATTTTACTGTGATTTAGTACCAACAATTTTAAAGTACTAAGTTCCTATCAGAAATACCAAAAATAGTGTAAGTTAAGGGAAGATTATATTGTTATTTAGATGAAAATAACAGAAAAGGAGATTTTTTGAGTTAGCTTTATTATTAAATATTAATATTATATCACTTTTACTTAGTTTTATCACTTAATATCAAATTTATTAGTCATTTTCGACTTCTGAATAAAAAGTGTATAAAAATCATAATAATTCATAAATATCAGCGCCGTTGATACAAATTTAAACTTTTTACCACTACAACACATTATTTTTGATTATTATGTAGCCATAGATCAGTAAATAGTTTGATTAACTATTGATTTAATATAATTAATAAATATATTTTCATTTTTCTGCGTCTTTTTTCAGTTACTATTTACCTTCCACAATTAGCGTAAACAGTTATTACGCAATATATATTTTTCAATCAAGTTAACGAACAAAGTTGTTAAGTAACAATCATCATTACAGCTCATATACGTCCCCACCGAGGGGCTCGAGCCTACCCTGAATTAGGGCGATCGGGCCTTAGTCGACCACGCGGGCCCAATGCGGGTTGGTCGACTTCACACACAACCTGCGAGTTTCTCCGCAGGCGTGTGCAGGTTTCCTCACGATGTTTTCCTTCACCGTTAAAGCAATCGGTAAGTATGTACGTAAGTTTTTAACAAGTAACAATACCAATCGAGTTTCATTAAAAAAATAGACGAATAAAGGCGTAAAGTATTCTTGCACGTCAGGTATCTATGAAAAATTTGGCTTATAAAGTTATGCAAACTAATGATGCGTTTCTGTTTCATAAGCTCTTGTAGCCGAATAAAGGCGTAATTTTTTTTACAAAAAAATATTTTTGAAATGGTAGATGAATAGAATAGAATAGAATAGAATAGAATAGAATAGAATAGAATACTTTTTATTTCGAATCATGAGAAATTCATATTTAAATGGGTTAGTAAAAGACACAAAAATTAAAGGTTAGTAACACTAAACAAATAACAGTTTTTAAAGCTTGCGGTTTGGGGCAAGATGGATAGTTACCCAGTGCCTTACCATAGGGCTATCAATCCTGTCCCCAACAGTAGTTAGGAGACTGTTGGCGCTGCCGCGAACACGGTGCATCAAGGAGGCAACCCTTTTCCTCATAATTGCAAAAAAGTCATCAATATGTGCCTCAGCAAACATCGACGATGCACTGCAGAATCGCGGCAGCCCCAACAGCATCCTAAGTCCATTATTATATTGGACCCGCAAGGCGTTGACAGCCTTTTGTGTATAGCTTACCCACAGGCTACAGGTGTAAAATGACTGGCAAAAAGCCTTGAATAATGTTACTTTGACATCCATAGAGCAGCGAGCAAACCTGCGAGCAATCATATTACACCTAACTGCCAACGCCCTGCGTTCCCTTTCCACGTCCATATTATCACCCAGGTCCTCGGCAATGTAGTGGCCCAAGTATTTAAAATGGGTGACTCTATTCAAAGCGAGCCCACTTAGTGTCACTGGCGGAACACAAGAAGGACTCCTACGTCCCGCCCGAAACACCAGCAGCTCGCTCTTTTTTACATTATATTTAAGTCCATGAGACTGTGCATATGCTTCACATATATTTAAAAGTTTTCTGAGTGCACTGACCGATTGACTGTGACTGTATGATATGTTTTTTCTTGAATATCTCTCTTTCTGATTAGAATCGGCATTTATCAAGTACACAGAAAGAAACATTATTTTTTTACCCATCTTTCAATATACATAACTAATGCTAGAAGTAATTAGAAAAGTAGGTAGATCAATTTTACGGTTTTTTGGCTCTCCTGTAAAATTGACTTTATTCGACTACGCCTTTATTCGGTGGGGGCGTCGAACTGTTCCAATCAACACCTAAGGAAAACAAGCAAAAGAAGATAGACGAATAAGTAAGCGGGTACGCCATTGTAAAATAACAGAATAAAATTGTATTAACTAATATTTGTCTCCATCTAAATCGTTTGTTGAGGTTGTAAAAACAAACACATTTGAAGGGTTATCCACGTCTGCTAAGATCTGCTTAGATCACACATTTGATTTACAATAAAAACCATACGCAAACCGGCCAGAACGCAAAATACAAACCCATCTGCAAGATTTTAAATGTATGCGCAATAATTTCGCAACAGCAACGCACGTAATCTAGGCGTAAATGTTAAATGTTAATTAAATCTACAGATCCCATAACAAGCCTAGTTTGTAGCTAAGCACTGATGATTTTCTATGGCGTATATATACATATACTTTGCTATGTCAGTAAGTGCTTGCGTTGACGTTCTGTCTAAGAAAGGATTTTTAAGCTATTGCATAGCTTTTATCGCGGGCTTTGAGCGCGGCGACCGAATCAATAAATTCCGTAACGAAAATAAAACCTAACACCCCCCACTCCGCCTACCATGTAGCTCGGCCGAGCGTAACGTAACGTTACCGCGTTCTAAAAACTTACAGTGCCATCTATTAGCGATTTGCGGTACTAAAAGGACTTAGTCAATTTTACTGGTGTAACTTTCTTAGTGTTAATTTATTACATATTCATCCCGCGCCCCAAGGACTATAAAAAATGCTATGCAATAGCTTTACCGCGGCAGTCCCCGAGTGCCACACGTATTTTTTTTTAAATCCACAATTGGGTGACCCAATTCAAGAAATCAGTTAGTCCAAAAAGTTTATTTTGACATATTCATGTTTTTATGTTTTTTATGTTTTTATTTTTTAAATGTATATAAAAAATAAATAAAAAATAACATGTAATAGTACAAAGTAAGTAGTTTTATTTGTTGACAGAAACATAACCTTGTGTTTACAATGTAAGCCGTAGAAAAATCTCGGAAATTTTGGACTTATTCCTAATCCCATGACTTGTGATAATATCACGGATATCAGCGAATATCAGCGATAAATAATGGACTTAGATATTTCATTGCAGGATTTGGTACAACAATCAAACAAAATAAATTGGTGAGCCCTTGGCATCATCTCACCAGATGGTAAGTGACGATGATACCGAAGAGTTTACCAAGATTCCTTAACGCAATGGGGAACTGGCTAATCTCATCTTCAATCCGGAACACATTGATGTTGTTAACATCATTGATGTTTGGCAGTAAGACTTATAGATAAGCAGGCGGGTTTGGAAAATGCCTTGCCACCAACCAAACAGAGTTTTACGATAGACTCCGCCGGGAATCGATCCCGCGGTCTCCTGAAGTGAAGCTTATGGACTCAACCATTACCCCACGGAGGCGGTCAAATCTAGTTCAAATAGTATCAATCAAGCTGCAGTTTAAATTACTCGCTATACGCTACACGGACAAAAAAGACGTGTAGCACTCGGGGACTGCCGCGGTAAAGCTATTGCATAGCATTTTATATCAACTTATGCAATTATTTTTATTTATTTATTTTTTATTTATGCAGTATTTACCAGTACCATATAGTCCTTGGGGCGCGGGATGTTTATGTAATAAATTAACATTAAGGAAGTTACACCAGTAAAATTGACTAAGTCCTTTTAGTACCGCAAATCGCTAATAGATGGCACTGTAAGTTTTTTAGAACTCGGCAGAGCGTGGGGTGTTAGGTTTTATTTTCGTTACGGAATTTCTTAATTCGGTCGCCGCGCTCAAAGCCCGCGATAAAAGCTATGCAATAGCTTAATAATGTATTCGACACATACAATGATATCTAGTCACGTGACGCATAGTGATCACTATCAATTGTGTTTGTCGTCAAGGCTCAAGGCGTCACTGCTCTCCGGTGTCTCAAAGGCCAAGGATGGGCGCGCGCACATTGTATGCACAAACGACTCCAGGCAATGGAATGTAATGCAGTTCAATATATACCTTTGTATAATTATTGATTGACTAGCTTTTGCCCGTAGCTTCGTTCGCGAGGACATCGTTTTTATGACTGTCTTTGAGGGTGATGGAGCATGGACATCAGTTTTCTCCAGATCCCTACCCCAGATCGGGGTAATCTGATTAGCACTTTATGTCACTCCCCAACCCCCAACCAACTCTACAAAAAACACCATTTCAATCCGTTGCTCCATTGCGATGTTAAAAAATCAACCAAACTTTGTCATTGTTTTAATTCCCTCAGAAACTGCATAGGAATGTGCTATTTTCACGGGATAAAAAGTAGCATATGTCATTCCCCCTGACTTAGGCTACTATATCTCTATGACAAATTTTGTCATGATTGACTGGGGTGTTGAAGCGCGAAAAGGTGACCAACAAACAAACAAATAAACAAAAAACAAACACAATTTACAACATTGCACAAAATAAGAGAAAAAATACAGGTACAATGATTGAGGGAATGATTACGATTATTAGAAAATTACGATTGAACTACACGTTCAGGTGAGTTTGTTTACTCATTAATAAAACGGTACTTATAAAATATGCATACCTAACAGCGACTGTTGTTTAATGATTTTTGTGTGCTTGGTTGCTTTGTTTCAGGGACCATCATCATATCAGCCGAAAGACGTCCACTGCTGACCGAACAACGGTCTTCCCAAGGATTTCCAAAACGATTGGTGCACTGCACACGTCCAGCGGCGTCCAGCGACCTTCACCAGTTTTTGGGATAGATCCACTACATTGCTTAGGTATAGTTTTCAAAATAACAGAATTTAAGACGACAATAGAAGCAGAATTTTATTGGGTTTCCAATCATGCACTTGCCTGGAATCTAAAAAAAACTAACAATACAATCATGGTGGAACTCAGTTAATTACATTTTTTTTGCATCCGTAGGAACCATAAAACCTTGTGCACTATGAAAAACTCACAGGTCTCAAGCCAAGCAGAAATTAAAAAAGAAACTGGCCAAGTGCGAGTCAGAACCGCACACATAGGGTTCCGTACCATTATATTAGATAGCGATAGTTTCTTCAGTTCCGTACTATCATACTATATGGCGCTAGTTTCTTTGTATGGAAACATGTTTTTTTGTATGGAGACTTTCACTTTTTCTAACTTTTAGTATTAGTTGTTATAGCGACAACAGAAATACATCATCTGAGAAAATTTCAACTGTCTAGCTATCACGGTTCATGAAATACAGCCTGGTGACAGACGGACAGCGAAGTCTTAGTAATAGGGTCCCGTTTTTACCCTTTGGGTACGAAACCCTAAAAATACTTTTCTACTCTGTTCCATAGGTTTGTACCACGACTGAGCAACTTAAAAGAGAAAAACAACTTAGCTTGAGTTTGTTTCTTTTTTAAGTTGCGCAGCGTTGTTGCATTGTTGGATGTTGAATTGCCGTCTCTATCAATAGGTAGCAAGTACGTAGCAGCTGATACCTGCGACTATCCCAAAGAGCTAGCAAGGACTATTCCTATACAAGGACGACCAGAAAAAATTGCCACTGGAAATAAATGTCTGAGCAGCTGTAGGGACACATTCAATGTAATGCCCAGTGAGAAGGTACTGACACTGTACGATCAAGGCATGGCGCTGCAAATAATTGAATTAATTGAAAAATGTCTCAACTGAAGCACACTGTAATAAAAACCAATAAGTCCATGTAGTATTATTTCTAAACTAGCTTTTGCCCGCGGCTTCGCCCGCGTGGACATCGTTTTTATGACTGTCTTAGAGGGTGCGCGGTGCGCGAGCCGCTTGCGTGTACATGAATTTTCTCCAGATCTCTCGAAAACTACGTCAGGATACTGTATGATCATCATATCATCCAAAAATCGTCCACTGCTGGACAAAGGCCTCCCCCAAGGATTTCCACGACGACCGGTCCTGCGCTGCCCGCATCCATCGGCTTCCCGCGATCTTCACCAGGTCATCGGTCCACCGCGTGGGAGGCCTTCCTACGCTACGTTTTCCGGTGCGCGGTCGCCACTCGAGAACATTATAACTTAGTAAATAAATAAGCTAAATAAAAAGAAATGAAACAAATGTGTAGGTTGTGACGAAATGAACGGACCGCCGCCGGAGTCAACTCAGTTTATGACCCTTTCAATGAGAGCGGAGTAACTAGAACAAGGGCTCTAGAGCAAATAAAAAAAAAACTTCTAGAAGTAAATTGTTCATTTGACAGCAGCTACAGGTGTACGAGTACACAAGTGCGTTTACAGCTGTACGATTAGTTTCAATAAGTTCGTGAAGTAAAAGAAAACAGAGGGCAAGTCTTCAAGGAACGACCGAAAAACATTTGTGAAGCCTTTGTGAATAATGTTTTTCTAAAACTTTTTTTTCATTAAAAATTTTAGTGCGTTTGACTGCAACTCACCTGGTGGGAAATGATCATGCAGTCGAGGATTGTACAAGCAAACTGAAATGATGCCTATTATTCACTCTTGCCTTGAAGCTCTTTAAACTATAGGAATCGGGAAACACTGACGCAGGCAAGGAGTTCCACTCCTTCGCTGTTCGTATAATAAATGAGGAAGCTTAACGCTTCGTGCGAAAAGGTGGAACATCAACAACAAAGGGGTGCAACCCCTCCCTGCGTCTCGTTGACCGACTGTGGAATGAGATTGAAGTTCTTGCCCACACTCCCCGAAATGAATTCCATAGAATACTATGACGAATGTGCTATCAAAACACAGATCAAATGTATTTTGATGCTATTGCTTGAACTGAGGAGAAGATAAATTTATATTTCATCGTATCAGCTCATATACGCCCCCACCAAGGGGCTCGAGCCTACCCTGAGTTAGGACGATCGGGCCTTAGTCGACGTAAATTTATATTTACTTTGAGGTTAAAAAAATGTTATCTTCAGCAATGCATGGCTTCCCCACTTTAGAGCTCCTGCACGGGTTTTATTCTACGCCGCGGTAAGGTCACACACTACACAAATTCCGGATTGAGTTATAGAACTATCATAACCATTAGGAACAAAGAAGCGAAAACGTCCACAGAGGTAGGTACTACTACTGCTTCGATACCCGCAAATGCATCAAAAGAAATCAATTTGAGATCATAGCAACTGAAAAAGGCCAAAAACATAGGACCGACTGTCCTGGCGCAAAGCTGTAAGGAGACCCGACTCCAAATAATCGGAAAGAGAAAAAAAAATTGAAAAGGGTACGAACTTATGTGGCATAGTATTTTTATTTATTTGTACACAAACACACAGTAACATACATATTTATTTAACTTTGATTTTTCGGTAGGAGATGCAAGTGCAAACCAGAAATATATGAGGACATTTTGACCTAAAGCGTCACGTTGCTGAGATATTTTGAGAGATAGAGAGGGGAGACTATGTAGTGTTTTGACAACTGTTATCTCTAAATATATATAACTCAAAGGTGACTGACTGACTGACATAGTGATCTATCAACGCACAGCCCAAACCACTGTACGGATCGGGCTGAAATTTGGCATGCTGGTAGGTGTTATGACGTAGGCATCCGCTAAGAAAGGATTTTGGGAAATTCCAACGGGAACCGCAAAAATCGGGATCTGCGCGGGCGAAGCTGCGGGCATCCACTAGTCTTCAAATATATCAGCAACGTGACGACTTAGGCCAAAATGTCCATGTATATTTTCGGTTTGTTTTTGCATTCCCTATCGAAATATATAGGTTCAATTGTGTGCCGAAAGATTTTGAAAAAAAAATGTAAGTAGATACGTAGGTATATTGTCACTATGCCACGTACCATACAAAAATGTTCCATCCCCTTTCAAATCACAGCATATATAGTCATAAATGAGTGATATCTTCTACCCATGGTAGAAATCGCCACAAGGTACCCTAAACAATGCTTTAGAAATAAGTGTACAGCCCAACTCACAGCGACAGTACGACAATACGACAGCCAGCCATTCGCCATTTTTCAACAAACAGAGAGGCATTTTCTCGAACTAATCAAAGTAAGCTGTTAGTTAAAAAGTCACGCGCGCGCGCAGCTGAACTAAACCCGGTCTATCGTAAACCGAGCGCTTTACTGCCATCGAATTTCGTTGTGAGTAGTGCGAGGCAGCATTTTTAAAGGTTTTAGAGGAAAACTTGCTTTTATTACCGACTGTGCAGTAAAGGCGTCGGTTTTACGGGCGCGAGTGCTTCAGTGATTAATAAGTTTTAATTAGCCATCCGGCTCGGTCTAATTACCCAATATATATCTACGATAGACAAGGCTAGCTTGTGACGGGAACTACATTGTAACAGATGGTCCACAATTGATAGAGTAGTCGGTAAACAGACATAAAAAAACAGTGGAACATAGAACCTCCTCCTTTTTTGAAGTCAGTTAATAAACATGAAATAAGTTATGAAACGAAAAAACTAAGTAGCTTATATGTTAATCCAGGTCCTAATCTATCTATCTACCAAATTTTATTCAGATACGTTCAGTACTTTTTGCGTAAAAGAGTAGCAAACATCCATACATACAAACTTTCGCATTTATAATATTAATAAGGATTAGTTTCTAAAAAAAATAAACATTCCCTTATTTTTTACCAAAGCCAATTATTGTAGTCTCGCATCGAATTAAAACACCATTGGCTTACTTCCACTAAAAGAGGTGACATGTTCGGTTTGTACCGCAATCACCACAGCCATGGTCGCCTTGCGAGGGGGTGAACACAACATAGGGGCAAAAATCACCTAGGCAACCCACATGGCTGATAAAATTAAAACATCTACAGAGGGAGTAGGGGGGGGGGGGGGGCATCACCATTTCTTAAATCGATGGCGTTTATCAGGTCTCAAAGTTGTTACAAATCCATGCGCATTATTTTAGAGATCAATTTTAGGCACCATAAAAGAATCCCTAGGTACACAGGCCAGCACATCAAGCAACACATTTTGGGCTTTGTACCGTTCTTATGCCGAATGCGTATAGATCAGAATCGCACTACGAGTGTATAGCTTGATGTGCTCACCTCTGCACATACACCAATTAGCGAGTTATCTCGAAACATCCATCTCATCGTCGTCGAGTGAGCCAATAGACTCCCCGAGAGCGCCATAAAGGCTGTTCCACACGATACACGGCGCACAATCTGTGCACCACGTCCGAGTGTCCGTGTTTAAGACGTGCGAACTCACCACTGAGGAGTCGTTTTATTGGACGCTATCTTCGGCACTCGTAAACCACATTTATGATGTTTCGCAGTTGTGCGCGAGCCCTAATTGCGAACGATGCTGAGTATGATATTGATGGAGTAGTTTCAACTTATGGGCTTCTAGTCTACTTTGTAACGTGGGACTTGCAGACGAGTGGCTGGCGGCTGGCAGTATGATGAACAACTCAATTTCGGTACAGCTACGGGTTCAATAAATGAACTAATATGAATGAAGGCGCCTTCACAAATCTATCTAAGTAAGAACATACCTAACTAAATAATTAGAAAGGCCTTAACTTAAATAAAAAAATAGACTTCCATCGAAACAACTTATTATAAAAACAGTGACAGGCATAATTTGAATTTAAGAAATGTAAATAGAATAGATATAACTTTTCGAGACTGAGTAAGGTTAAAAAGTAATTTGTGGGTCAGTGTATAAGATTCTACAATAAAATTCCAGAAAATGTAACTAGTTTGTCAGAGAATAAATTCAAGACGTATGTCAAAACATGCTTGTGCTCTAGAGGATATTATAAAATAATAGATTAAGTAAATGATAAAAATATATATGTTGATTCTATAACACATATCATTACCTGAGACTGTAATCTGTCATTATTTGTAATATTTAATAAGTTTCTTTTTTGACTATTTAAAAGTGAGTATAAACACCTATATAAAATAAATTATTTTGATTTGATTTGATTTTTGTTATTATCTTTGGTTTTTGTCAATTTTCAAAAAAAGTACGACAGCGATTTTGATATTAAAATAAACCTTACAGCATACCTACTTATTGAATAAAAAAAGAATCACATAAATCACAATCTGCGAAGATATCGCGTAACAAAT
Source organism: Coleophora flavipennella (assembly GCA_947284805.1). Classification (NCBI taxonomy): domain Eukaryota; kingdom Metazoa; phylum Arthropoda; class Insecta; order Lepidoptera; family Coleophoridae; genus Coleophora; species Coleophora flavipennella. The sequence continues at coordinate 546,229 of OX369294.1, read as the reverse complement.
ATACAAAAAAAACATACAGTCGAATTGAGAACCTCCTCCTTTGAAACGAAAAACCGTCGAAAAAGTGTGGTTATTTTCTTTACTCTTTACACGTAAAGAAAAAGACAGAGACAACTGTTTCAATCAATACCTCGCCTTAACACAAACGAGCATAAAGTGGCGCATCTTGTTGTTGCTTTGACTTGGATGTTTGATTTTTTAACAGCTTCAAGGGACCGTACACCTAAGTATTTGATGTTAATTTCAACTTGATACTTCACGGCTTCCTGAGAACACAGACAAACAGACAAACGGACTTCGGATGACGAAGTGATCTTATAAGGATTCGTTATTCCCTTTGTTATATAAAACCCGAAACATTGTGAATTTGTACAACACGGTGATACAAAATTTTAACTGTATCCATTTGTTTAAGATTTTTTTTTTTGCGAATTCAGTACGGGTTTCTGGGAAAAAATTGTACAGCTTCATGAGTAGACCCTGCTCCCCGTAGCGGCTGGCAGGCTTTTAAAACACCCTGCATAGTAATAACCTCATAAAGTCCTCCGTCGATCATTGACTACCTTATCTATCTTTCTCAGTTCTCATATTTCCACCTACCACAACCCCAAAGAGTTTCCACCTACCACAACCCCAAAGAGTTTCCACCTACCACAACCCCAAAGAGTTTCCACCTACCACAACCACAAAGAGTTTCCACTTACCACAACCCCAAAAAGTTTTCACCTACCACAATCACAAAGAGTTTCCACCTACCACAACCCCAAATTCAAGTTCAAGTTCATTTATTTCCAAGCAACATACATTGCGTTGAAAAATTTTTATAGTTGTAAAATTAAAATAACTTTATGGAATTAGAATTAAATAAAAATTAAAACAAATAATTTCCCTACGTCAGTTAACAAAAACATATCAAAAATGGATACACATCAAGAATCCATTAGGTACTTATATCATGTCAAAGTTAAATAAAAATTAAGTAGACATAAATACAAAAATAACCTACATAATTTAAAATAATTACAATATCTTTTCCTTATATAAACACACACCAAAATTAAATACATGTCAAGAATTTATGCCAACATTGTATGAAAGTGAAGTCTGAAAGCAATATAATGTTAGTCCTAACAAAATTATTTTATAACTTTTGTCAACTAATTTAGATAATCGCCCACACTATAGTGGTTTTTTTAAAGTAAAAAAGACTTCAGTTTGGGTCGAAAATGGATGTTGTATATTAAGCTTTTTATATCATCTGGTAACCTGTTAAACAGTCTTACTGCCTGATAGTGTGAGCCATGCTTAACAACTTCTAGTGTTGGTTGTATCTGATTTGGTAGGTCTTGCCTTCTCGTTTGTTCCCTTAATTGTCTTTCTTGTACACTTTCAATCTCACGTATGTTTTTGGCAAGGTTACTAAGTACTACCATTATGTAAAGACTAGAAACTGTTAGGATCCCCAATTTCTTAAAATGTTCTTTACAAGAATTCATTTGAGGTATACGTACCATAGTTCTAATGGCACGTTTTTGTAGTACGAAAGCTTTTTCTACATTGTACTTATAGCTGTGGCCCCACAACTGAATGCTATATCTCAGTTTTGACTCTATAAGGGCATAATAAACCGTCTTAAGTTGTTCAATGGTAAGTTCATCACGTAAGCTTCTCAATGCGTAACATCCTGAACTGAGAGCACTCTCTATATTCGCTAGTTCATTTTTCCAGTTTAAATCAGCATCTATATGTACTCCTAGGAACTTTGCATTTTCCACCATTTCTATTTTGTTTCTATTGAAGCAAACTTCTAACATATCCTTGTTTCTAGAAGTTGATCGAAACATAATAACGTTAGTTTTGTTAGCATTTAATTTAAGGCCGTTTGTTTCAAACCATGTGTTGAAAGCAGTGATAGAGCGATATACCTTGTCATTTAAGCTTGTCAAGTTATTGGCAGATAAAACTGCGTTTGTATCGTCAGCAAATACCACCAATCTCGTGTTATCATCCAGACAGTTATGCATATGTGTAATCATGTCATTAATAAATTTTATAAAAAATATTGGACCCAATACGGACCCTTGCGGTACGCCTCTGTTTATGCTCACAAAATTTGATTTATGCACCTTTTCATGTCCATCATCGTCAGTTGATCTAAGTTCTACAACCATCTTACGATTTTGTAGGTAAGTTTTTATCAACTCTAAAGCTTTGCCTCTGATCCCATAATGATCTAGTTTTGTAATGAGTAGTCTATGATTAATCATATCGAAAGCAGAGCTTAGATCTAGGAACAGGCCTGCCACTTTCAATTTATCGTTCAGCTTTAACAATAAATCATTGACAAGAATGTCTATTGCATCTGTAGTTCCAACACTTTTCTGATAGCCAAATTGGCGTTTGTTTAAAATTTGATAACAGTTTAGATGCCGCAGTAGTCGGTCCTTTATAATTCTTATAAAAAAAATCCAAGTGTCGGTAATAAGGAAATTGGTCTATAATTTTCAGGATCAGTCACAGCGCCTTTTTTGTATATGGGGATCACTTTGGCTAGTTTGAACTGCTCAGGAAATAAACCTTCGTCTAAACAATTGTTATAGAAACAAGAAAGTGATTCTGCAAGAATGTCCAGGATTGCTTTTATTACTGTTACTGGTATTTCATCATAACCACAAGAAGTTTTTGCTTTCATGCTTCCCACAATTTTCACTATTTCTTTAGGTGTAGTTGGATCAAGGCACATTTCATTTTCTACTCTTTTTATTCCCAATTCAAGAAAGTTTTTCGCTTCCTGTACGTCACTTAAATCAATTTTCAAGGTACTACTAATCTGATCTTCAAAAATATCACATACTTTATCTGGGTTACTGATAAATTTATTTTCCATTTTTAGGCAATTTTTTTGTGTAACTGATGATCTAACTTTATTTCCTCTATGTTGATTTCATCATCATCATATCAGCCACAAATCGTCCACTGCTGGACAAAGGCCTCCCCCAAGGATTTCCACGACGACCGGTCCTGCGCTGCCCGCATCCATCGGCTTTCCATCGTTGATTTACAGTTTTCCAAATTTCTTTTGAAACATTATTAGCCTTTACTATGCACCGCCATTCTTTTTGCATGTCTTATTATTTTTTTATATATTCTTATGTACATTCTGCGATACTCTATTACAGAAACATCATTTTCAGAACTACTAGTACATAAAAACCGTTTTATTAGGCTTGAAGTTTTTATCCCGCTATTTTCATCCTGCAGAAAAGAGCTATCCGCGCAATCTATCAGATGCGATCACGTGAGTCGTTACAGAATAAGTTTAAAGAAATCAATATTTTAACTGTTGCTAGTCAATTTATATATTAAAACATCATGTACGTTCGTAAGAATTTGCATTTATTTCCTAAAAACAGTGACAGGCATAATTTGAATTTAAGAAATGTAAATAAAATAGATATAGCCTTTTCGAGACTGAGTAAGGTTAAAAAGTCATTTGTGGGGCAGTGTATAATATTCTACAATAAAATTCCAGAAAATGTAACTAGTTTGTCAGAGAATAAGTTCAAGACTCATGTCAAAAAAGTTTTGTGCTCTAGAGGATATTATAAAATAATAGATTATGTAAATGACAAAGATATATATGTTGATTCTATATCAAATACCATTACCTGAGACTGTAATCTGAATCATGACATTATTTGTAATATACTGTTTTTTTTTGTTTTTGTTTTGACTATTTAAAAGTGTGTGTAAACACCTATTTGAAATAAATTGTTTTTGATTTTGATTTTGATTTCCCTTTTGTGATCCATTTAATACCTCGTATATTTTTAACTTAAACCCACTTTTTCTTTTTTCTAAAGCTCCGTTTGTAAATTACAACAAAAGTCTTTATGAAGTTATTTATCCCCATTAAGTTCCAATTTTTTGTTATCAAATAATACCTATAACTTTGCATATTTTTCTCACTAAACGATCGTAATTCCTTGAGTATATGTAAATTTTTATTTTTATTTTTTCTTTCAGTTTGAATATCACATGATATACCAGCATGTCCATCAGCAAGTCCGTTATGGTCAACATTTATATCATTGTTACACAAATTTGTCATAAAATTATCAATACAGGAAGAAGAGTCATTCCGTTTAAAAGTCACTTCATTTATGAGATGTCTGAAATTGTAACACTACAATAAAATTAACATGTCATTTCTCTTTTTTGTGTCAACTGCAAATTCTATATTGAAATCACTACATATTACACATTTTTTATCATAAGTATATTCAAGTATTTTTTCAAAATTTTCCAGGAAGTTGTCATAATTTTCTTTTTTTTGATTACTATAAATACATGCAATGTACAGATTCGTTTCTATATCTTTATTCTTTAGTCAAAAAAATTTCAAAACTCTCCATTTTGTACAGTTTGTTCTGCATAGCAACCTCTTCTGTGTCTCTCCCCGTCTCAACTAATTTCATAGTGCCTCCCCGTTTTTTGTTAACTCTAGCATTCCAAGAGCATAGCTCAAAATTAGAAAATTTAAACATAGGGGCATTTATTTTATTAAGAAAATGTTCGCTAATGCACACATAGTCTAACTCTTTCTTCATATCGTGAATGTACAACTCTAGTTCATCTTTTTTATTGCTCACACCACAGAGATTTTGATGAAAGATGTTCAACTTAGCTACGTTATGATTTGTAAAAGTTGGCTTTGGTAAATCTGTAAAATTAGTGACGAAAAAACGCTTCTTCCTTCTGTTTGGTTTTTCCTTTACCTAGCACTGGAAAATAATAGGGGATGGTCCCTTTTTGCGTTTTGTTGTTACTCATACTGGAGTCTTTTTTGTTTGTGATTTTCAACCTATGTACCCAATTTGACACATTGAGAAACTGAGACTGGTACTCAGCATTATCGACAAGTACGTTAATTTTCCGACAAACACACTTTAAGTAGCGATAAAAGTTATTTGATACATTATATAGTTAGTTAGTTTCCACCTACCACAACCACAAAGAGTTTCCACTTACCACAACCACAAAGAGTTTCCACCTACTACAACCACAAAGAGTTTCCACCTACCACAACCATAACCACAGAGTTTCTACCTATCACAACCACAAAGAGTTTCCACCTACCACAACCATAACCACAGAGTTTCTACCTACCACAACCACAAAGAGTTTCCACCTACTACAACCACAAAGAGTTTCCACCTACCACAACCATAACCACAGAGTTTCTACCTATCACAACCACAAAGAGTTTCCACCTACCACAACCATAACCACAGAGTTTCTACCTATCACAACCACAAAGAGTTTCCACCTACCACAACCATAACCACAGAGTTTCTACCTATCACAACCACAAAGAGTTTCCACCTACTACAAACACAAAGAGTTTCCACCTACCACAACCACAAAGAGTTTCCACCTACTACAACCACAAAGAGTTTCCACCTACCACAACCATAACCACAGAGTTTCTACCTATCACAACCACAAAGAGTTTCCACCTACTACAACCACAAAGAGTTTCCACCTACCACAACCACAAAGAGTTTCCACCTACTACAACCACAAAGAGTTTCCACCTACCACAACCACAAAGAGTTTCCACCTACTACAACCACAAAGAGTTTCCACCTACCACAACCATAACCACAGAGTTTCTACCTATCACAACCACAAAGAGTTTCCACCTACTACAACCACAAAGAGTTTCCACCTACCACAACCACAAAGAGTTTCCACCTACTACAACCACAAAGAGTTTCCACCTACCACAACCACAAAGAGTTTCCACCTACTACAACCACAAAGAATTTCCACCTACTACAACCACAAAGAGTTTCCACCTACCACAACCACAAAGAGTTTCCACCTACTACAACCCCAAAGAGTTTCCACCTACTACAACCACAAAGAGTTTCCACCTACCACAACCACAAAGAGTTTCCACCTACTACAACCACAAAGAGTTTCCACCTACCACAACCATAACCACAGAGTTTCTACCTATCACAACCACAAAGAGTTTCCACCTACCACAACCATAACCACAGAGTTTCTACCTATCACAACCACAAAGAGTTTCCACCTACCACAACCATAACCACAGAGTTTCTACCTATCACAACCACAAAGAGTTTCCACCTACTACAAACACAAAGAGTTTCCACCTACCACAACCACAAAGAGTTTCCACCTACTACAACCACAAAGAGTTTCCACCTACCACAACCATAACCACAGAGTTTCTACCTATCACAACCACAAAGAGTTTCCACCTACTACAACCACAAAGAGTTTCCACCTACCACAACCACAAAGAGTTTCCACCTACTACAACCACAAAGAGTTTCCACCTACCACAACCACAAAGAGTTTCCACCTACTACAACCACAAAGAGTTTCCACCTACCACAACCATAACCACAGAGTTTCTACCTATCACAACCACAAAGAGTTTCCACCTACTACAAACACAAAGAGTTTCCACCTACCACAACCACAAAGAGTTTCCACCTACTACAACCACAAAGAGTTTCCACCTACCACAACCATAACCACAGAGTTTCTACCTATCACAACCACAAAGAGTTTCCACCTACTACAACCACAAAGAGTTTCCACCTACCACAACCACAAAGAGTTTCCACCTACTACAACCACAAAGAGTTTCCACCTACCACAACCACAAAGAGTTTCCACCTACTACAACCACAAAGAGTTTCCACCTACCACAACCATAACCACAGAGTTTCTACCTACCACAACCACAAAGAGTTTCCACCTACTACAACCACAAAGAGTTTCCACCTACCACAACCACAAAGAGTTTCCACCTACTACAACCACAAAGAGTTTCCACCTACTACAACCACAAAGAGTTTCCACCTACCACAACCACAAAGAGTTTCCACCTACTACAACCCCAAAGAGTTTCCACCTACTACAACCACAAAGAGTTTCCACCTACCACAACCACAAAGAGTTTCCACCTACTACAACCACAAAGAGTTTCCACCTACCACAACCATAACCACAGAGTTTCTACCTATCACAACCACAAAGAGTTTCCACCTACTACAACCACAAAGAGTTTCCACCTACCACAACCATAACCACAGAGTTTCTACCTATCACAACCACAAAGAGTTTCCACCTACCACAACCATAACCACAGAGTTTCTACCTATCACAACCACAAAGAGTTTCCACCTACCACAACCATAACCACAGAGTTTCTACCTATCACAACCACAAAGAGTTTCCACCTACTACAAACACAAAGAGTTTCCACCTACCACAACCACAAAGAGTTTCCACCTACTACAACCACAAAGAGTTTCCACCTACCACAACCATAACCACAGAGTTTCTACCTATCACAACCACAAAGAGTTTCCACCTACTACAACCACAAAGAGTTTCCACCTACCACAACCACAAAGAGTTTCCACCTACTACAACCACAAAGAGTTTCCACCTACCACAACCACAAAGAGTTTCCACCTACTACAACCACAAAGAGTTTCCACCTACTACAACCCCAAAGAGTTTCCACCTACTACAACCACAAAGAGTTTCCACCTACCACAACCACAAAGAGTTTCCACCTACTACAACCACAAAGAGTTTCCACCTACCACAACCATAACCACAGAGTTTCTACCTATCACAACCACAAAGAGTTTCCACCTACTACAACCACAAAGAGTTTCCACCTACCACAACCATAACCACAGAGTTTCTACCTATCACAACCACAAAGAGTTTCCACCTACCACAACCATAACCACAGAGTTTCTACCTATCACAACCACAAAGAGTTTCCACCTACCACAACCATAACCACAGAGTTTCTACCTATCACAACCACAAAGAGTTTCCACCTACCACAACCACAAAGAGTTTCCACCTACTACAACCACAAAGAGTTTCCACCTACCACAACCATAACCACAGAGTTTCTACCTACCACAACCACAAAGAGTTTCCACCTACTACAACCACAAAGAGTTTCCACCTACTACAACCACAAAGAGTTTCCACCTACCACAACCACAAAGAGTTTCCACCTACTACAACCACAAAGAGTTTCCACCTACCACAACCATAACCACAGAGTTTCTACCTATCACAACCACAAAGAGTTTCCACCTACTACAACCACAAAGAGTTTCCACCTACCACAACCATAACCACAGAGTTTCTACCTATCACAACCACAAAGAGTTTCCACCTACCACAACCATAACCACAGAGTTTCTACCTATCACAACCACAAAGAGTTTCCACCTACCACAACCATAACCACAGAGTTTCTACCTATCACAACCACAAAGAGTTTCCACCTACTACAAACACAAAGAGTTTCCACCTACCACAACCACAAAGAGTTTCCACCTACTACAACCACAAAGAGTTTCCACCTACCACAACCATAACCACAGAGTTTCTACCTATCACAACCACAAAGAGTTTCCACCTACTACAACCACAAAGAGTTTCCACCTACCACAACCACAAAGAGTTTCCACCTACTACAACCACAAAGAGTTTCCACCTACCACAACCACAAAGAGTTTCCACCTACTACAACCACAAAGAGTTTCCACCTACTACAACCCCAAAGAGTTTCCACCTACTACAACCACAAAGAGTTTCCACCTACCACAACCACAAAGAGTTTCTACCTATCACAACCACAAAGAGTTTCCACCTACCACAACCATAACCACAGAGTTTCTACCTACCACAACCACAAAGAGTTTCCACCTACTACAACCACAAAGAGTTTCCACCTACCACAACCATAACCACAGAGTTTCTACCTATCACAACCACAAAGAGTTTCCACCTACCACAACCATAACCACAGAGTTTCTACCTATCACAACCACAAAGAGTTTCCACCTACCACAACCATAACCACAGAGTTTCTACCTATCACAACCACAAAGAGTTTCCACCTACCACAACCACAAAGAGTTTCCACCTACTACAACCACAAAGAGTTTCCACCTACCACAACCATAACCACAGAGTTTCTACCTACCACAACCACAAAGAGTTTCCACCTACTACAACCACAAAGAGTTTCCACCTACTACAACCACAAAGAGTTTCCACCTACCACAACCATAACCACAGAGTTTCTACCTATCACAACCACAAAGAGTTTCCACCTACCACAACCATAACCACAGAGTTTCTACCTATCACAACCACAAAGAGTTTCCACCTACCACAACCACACCCAAGTTGTGGAAACCGCAACCAAAAAGAGTAAAAATCTTCCACACAACAAACATAGAAATAATTTTTAAAAAAAATGTAATCTTTATACGAAAAACTAAATAATATTTTAATCTTTAGTTACGTTAGGTACTTCTTTTTATACTTAACTGGAGTTTGCTGCCACTCAGTACTAGTTAGATTTCTATCTTTCTTCTATCACTTACTGAAGGTTGCCTGGTAGAAATCGCTAAAAACGATAATGCCGCCTTTGAACTTTTGATAACAACCCATAAACGTCCCCACTGCTGGGGCACGGGTCTTCCCAAGTTCGGGGGGGTTGGGCCCTACTCCACACACGGCGCGGGGGACACAGTCCGGGTTGGTGGAGTTTTAAGAGCTAGTGGCGAACCCCACAGTCATAAGTTTTTAAAGCCACTTATAAGACATCTAACACGGCTTAACGACTGCCACCTAGTGGTAGCAATCAACACCAACGGCTCAAAGTGCCTTGCCAGAAAAATGTCACCAACAGTCCAACCCATCCAGGCGGCAATGACCGTGCTTTGGCTCAACCACGCAAGTTGCACTTAACTAAAGCCGCTTGCGGCTCACGCACTGCACACCCTCGAAAACAGTCATAGAAACTATGTTCACGCGAGCTAAGCCGCCGGCAAACGCTAGTGTCAACAAAAAAATGTTTTGAAGTTTATAATTCGAATTTTACGATATGAGCACAGATAAAGTATATATACTTACTTACCTGTCCGCCACATGCCGCGCCGCGCCGCGCCGGGACAAGCACAAACAATGCACACGATGCACAAGATGCACAGTATTGCACAGTTAACGCTTCCACAGACATTACTGCACATTTTCCATAAAGTAGTGGCTCGTAAAGTGCACATATGTTTACCGGGGCGCGCGCGGGCGCGGCGCAGCACCTTAAAAGCATTGGTAATATAACAAAACGCCTGAACCGAAATTACCCATAAAAGTCGGACGGCATTTTCCGACTAAAGCCATGAAACTGAAACGCTGGTGGAATTTACAATGGCCGCCTCCGTCTACATTTAACGTTCGCGACGTTACCTTGCCCGTATACTTTAATTAAAGTGCCCAACTTGACGTCGCGTCGTGTCGCGTCGTGTCGCGTCGTGTCGCGTCGTGTCGCGTCGTGTGGGACTCTAATAGTTAGTAAAAACTTCGCAGTCGATCACTTTATCTGGAGTTGCGTTGCACTCCTGATGAAGCCTCGACACCCTGAAGACCCTTTTTTAAATACTACCACTAACGTCCCCCCCTCCCCCTTAAACTAAACTTAAGTGGCAGTGGGTGGGGCATATAGCTCACAGAACAGATGGCCGTTGGGGCAGAAAGCTCTCGAGCGGCGACTACGCACCGGTAAACGTAGGATAGGCAAGTCCTTACACTCGGTGGACCGACGTTCTGGTGACGGTAGCGGGAAGCCGCTAGATGCGGGTAGCGCAGGACCGATCGTCGTGGAAATCCTCGGAGGAGGCCTTTGTCCAGAAATGGATGTCTTTCAGCTGATATAATGATGATGAACGTCCTCCTCACTGTTGGGGCACCGAGCTAGTGACGGACCCTACTGTCCTAATTTTTCGAACCGCCTTTAAGGCCTCTTTAATGGCTCAAAGACTGCCATGTAGTGATAGCAACTTGAAGACCCGTGAAAGCAGGAACCTAGAGCCAGTAAAAGAGAAAACTACGTCGTTTCGATCACAGATAAGCGAATTTGCTTAGTTTCGACACACCCTGGACACTTCATACAACGGGCCAGAAATGACATTTCAAAAAACGAATGACGGAACAAACAAAAAGGCGGCGAAATCTTATACGTTCGACAACCAAACTGCAACCAATCTGTATCAATCTGGGTGACGAGGGGGTGAGGTCGCAATCTAGAGAGCGGCAGGGAGTGTCCATACTGTATGTTAGTACTAATATATACACTGGTTGTGGTAAGGGGTTCAGTCGGCATTACACAAGCGTACTCGTAGTTCTACAAGTACCATTATTTCTGATGATGATGATAGTGATGAGTCGTTCAGCGTGACGTCATCAAAAACTTTGAAAGCAAAAGCAAGTACTTTCGAGAAGAAAGCAAAAAAGCGAAGTAGAGATTTTGATGGGGATCGATTGCTTGATTTAAAAAAAATGTGTGTGTGAGCGTCCCTCCGGTGCCAAACTACTGAATTAATTTGGGTTGGGAAAATATTATTTTTATATATCCAGCCGTTTTTGTTTTTAAACTTTTTAGGGTTTCCACCATAATAAAATAACATTCATACATAATTTTTGTACTGAAACATGTATAATGATTTTGATGAAACTCGGTACGTAGCTATAACTGCACGGCATGACCTACAGCACGCGGTACTTCTTTATTTCCAAGAAAAATCAGAATCCTGAAGGCCTTAAGATGGGTCAATTGACAATATTAAATTCAAATTATTTAAAGACTGTGTAAAGCTATCACAATGGAAAAAAAAATTATATAGTTAAAGTAATAAAAAATCGATTTAATTGAATACAATTTTTAAAATATTACCACTTTTGATGCAAAAAAAAATTACTGTAGACCCTGTTTTTAGCATTATTTGCAAAATTTCTCGAAAACAAATAGTTAATGTTGAATGAAAACAACACACAAAAAGTTAAGAACTTTAATTTTAATTGAACACATTTTTTAAACTTATTTGAAAGTGATGAAAAGTAATAAAAACATGTAAAAATTTAGAATTAGACGTAACAGCCGCGTTGAAGTCCGCATTGATTTAAACTTAAAATGAATAAACTTGCGTTCCATGTTATTGAAACACGTATCAACCTGCTCGGATTAAGTGATCTTGGCGCCTTAATCTGGTACCTTTCAGCATTATCATCGCATCAGCTCATATATTATACGTCCCCACCGAGGGGCTCGAGCCTACCCTGAATTAGGGCGATCGGGCCTTAGTCGACCACCGGTACCTTTACTCCCTTACAAATCCAAGTTGATAGTAACTTTTTATAAAAAATGGCTCTGAAGATTTTAATTATGTTAGTAAATAACCAGGACTTAACAGGGACTACTGCACTGGGTAGTTAATTATTCTAGGAAAAATCCGAGTAAGCTCCTCCCATACAAACCCAAATTATTTGTGAATTTTTCATACTCGTATACAAAGTAAAGTTGAGTAACTTTATATGACTTTATTCTTTGCTACTAGGCAAATGTGTAACGTTTAGTGTAGATGTGTGTACGCCCGACCACGACAGACGGTGGAGGCTTCGCGAGAAAGTTTGCACAGCGTGGCTGTACCATTTATTTCATTTGAGATGAGTTAAAAGCAGTTTATTACATGGAAGTAAGTGTGGCTTAAAACTTTACTTTTACAGCAACAGCACGTTTCACATTACTTACAGCCTTTTTTCCAGTTTCTTCAAGTCTTATTTACCAGTTTAATACAAAAAAAGCCGGCCAAGTGCGAGTTCCGTAGTGTTTTCAAAAAATAAATGTATATTTGCAGTAGCTATAATAGAATATTTTGTTTGAAAAATCTATGAACTTTCAGTTGGTCGACTATTACTCCTAAACTAAAAGTTTTCCTTTTAAATTGATTATATTTATGATATTTTTTTCCCTTGTTTAGCTGGTAGGACTCCGGACTCTATTTTCACTGTATAAGCTTTATATTTCGCAAACCGATTCCTGAATCGCAAACTAGTTTAAGCAAACCCTCGGTAGTTTTGGAAGGCCTATTCAACAATACCCCAAAAGATAGGGTACGTTAACTAAAAATAAATCACCCCTCTTTCCATGTAGGGGAGATGCACAAAAAATATTTTTTTTTATTTCATTGTACCTACCACTTTTGACTTTGTCGGCGTGACTAATATGCCGGTGACGAATGACAGCTTTATAGCACTAATAGTCTCTGAGCTAAGCCGCGGATAGACAGACAGACAGATTAGGCGAATCTATAAGGGTTCCTTGTTGACTTCTAAACCCTAAAAAGGAGTTTTATGTAAGTAAAATAAATGATGTTGACTTAAAAAGTGGAAAAATACATAAATGAATTAGCAACGAAATTGATTGAAATCATCAAAAAAAAAATTAAATTACCTCAGATTATTCTTTTAACAGAATCGTTACAATAGCAACATATTTAACTAAGGCGGTAATATTACAGATTTTCGTTATTTTTGACGTCAATTACACCTAAACGATAGAAAATCCAAGGTTGAAAAAATTATAAGTCAAGTCAAAAGCTATTAGAAACACGATTGAGCAGTTTTGGTTCGATAGAAAAAAAATCCCGAAGATAGATCTACACCGTTACTTGACTAATATTTTGAAGTATAAATTTTAAAAAATATACAACAATATTTTTTATGATAATACAAAGAGAGAAATGTTAATATTTTTTAAACTGTCATTCAGAAAATTTAAACCAAACGAAAAAACATTAAAAAAGTGCAAAAGTGTGGTTATTTTCTTTACTTTTTACACGTAAAGAAAAAACAGGGACAACTGTTCCAATCAATGCTTGAACGAAATTCTGATGCTGTCGTCATTCCTATTAATATGCGAATGTACCAATAACACATTTTTTAACTCACGCCTGACCAAATGACACTGTGACCAAAACCACAGTAACCCGAGACCTTCTAACCGAATACGTCGCATTTTTATGACTCCGGTGTGTTTACGATCAGACGCGCGTAGATTCAGCTACTGGAGAATTTCTCATTACGGGCCGGCTGCCCCGATCCCCGCGCTGTTAAGCTACTACGTAAGCAGTTTCACAAATTGTACCAAATCGGTAGTTTCAATTTCATTAATCTACGTAATGACGCTGAGTTTATTATTATCATATCAGCTCATATACGTCCCCACGGAGCGGCTCGAGCCTACCCTGAATTAGAGCGATCGGGCCTAAGTCGACCACGCGGGCCCAGTGCGGGTTGGTCGACCTCAGACACAACCTTCGAGTTTCTTCGCAGGTGTGTGCAGGTTTCCTCACGATGTTTTTCCTTCACCGTTAAAGAAATCGGTGAGTGTATATATATATATATATATATATATATATATATATATATATATATATATATATATATATATATATATATATACGTAAATTTCGAAAAACTCATTGGTTCATTGGCCGTCCGGATTTGAATCCGACACCTCTGGTTAGGAGGACCGAGTCGTTACCGGTTGAGCCACCGACGCTTCCAGACGCGGAGTAGCTCAGCGCAATTTGCGTGGTTAGATCACGCAGGTTAACTGACCCGAAGAACGGTCATTACCTGGATGGGTTTGACTGTAAGTGGTATTTTTTTAGACCGTTTCCGTGCTTCTCAAGGCATGCTACGCCGTTGGTGCCAGTTGCGATCACTAGGTGTCAGATGCCTTATATGTAGGTGGTTTGAAAAACTTCTGACAGTGGGGTCTTCGCCACCAGCCCTACCCCCTCCACAACCACGGACCTGGCCCCCGTGTGTGGAGTATGGCCACACCCTGGATACTAACACGATCAGCTGAGCAGCCAACTTAGTATGGGAAGTTCAAAAATTCTTTTCAGATTAGACTATTGGTTTCATGGGGAAAGTTGTTCAGTTTCATGGGTAGAAGAACCAGTTAAAATAATTTCAACTACTTTTGTTAGACCTTATAATTATATACTTTGGTATGGCCTAACATTTCCGACCTTGGGAAGAGGACGTTCATGTGGTTTTCACCAATGGACGGAGTGATTCTTGATGAATCAGAATCAGAAGGTTTAGGTGTATGATTCCCTGCGTGCCATTTGTGGCTCGCGCGTCGCGGACGCTCTAGTAACTCCTAAATTTTAAGCCGTCGGGTTTCTGATTAATTTTTTTCGTTATAAACTCATAAACTTCCTCACTACTGGAGCACAGGTCTCTTCCCGAACTCGGGAAGGTCAGGCTATCCCATACACGGGAGCCAACTCCTGGTTGGTGGCGGTTGTAGGGCTACCCCATCATTACAGCTCATATTCACCCCACCGAGGGGCTCGAGCCTACCCTGAATCAGGGCGATTAGGCCTTAGTCGACCACGCGGGCCCAGTGCGGGTTGGTCGACTTCACTCACAACCTTCGAGTTTCTTCGCAGGCGTGTGCAGGTTTCCTCACGATGTTTTCCTTCACCGTTAAAGCAATCGGTAAGTATGTACGTAAGTTTTTGAAAAGCTCTGGTTAGATGGACCGAGTCGTTACTGGTTAAGCCACCGACGCTCTTACCGGTTGAGCCACCGACGCTGGCCCCACTGGCAGAATTTTTCCAAGCCTATAAGGCATCTGACACTGCTTAATGACTGCCATCTAGTAATAACAAACGGCACCAACGGCTTGAAGTTTCGAAGCAAGAAAACGATCCATAAACGTGCCATTAACAGTCAAAACCGTCCGGGTAATGACCGTGCTTCAGATCGGTTAACCTGCGTGATCGACAAAACCACGCAAATTGCACTT
This sequence comes from Coleophora flavipennella, assembly GCA_947284805.1. NCBI lineage: Eukaryota > Metazoa > Arthropoda > Insecta > Lepidoptera > Coleophoridae > Coleophora > Coleophora flavipennella. The sequence continues at coordinate 530,478 of OX369294.1, read as the reverse complement.
AGCTAAATTGAGTTTAGTATGGATCTATTTGTAAATATGGATCATCATCATCATCATCATCATCATATCAGCCGAAGGACGTCCACTGCTGGACATAGGCCTCCCCCAAGCATTTCCACGACAACGGTCCAGCAATGCCCGCATCCAGCGGCTTCCCGCAACCTTCACCAGATCATCGGTCCACCGAGTGGGAGGCCTGCCTACACTACGTTTTCCGGTGCGTGGTCGCCACTCGAGAACTTTACTACCCCCACGGCAATCTGTTCTACGAGCAATGTGCCCCGCCAACTGCCACTTTAGTTTAGAAATTCTGAGAGCTATGTCGGTTACTTTGGTTCTCCTAAGGATCTCCTCGTTTCTGATTCGATCGCGCAGAGGAACTCCGAGCATAGCACACTCCATTGCCAGTAAATATGGATACTTAAGAGACTTGATTTGAAGATGAAATAAGTCTCTCTTCACTTTGACTTTTCCAGAAGTTGCAGGAGCACGTAAGTCACGTACATATTATTAAGCGCAATAAAATTGTGGAAATGTCAAATTTGATCGCCACCATCGCATCGTGTCACATAGATTGCTCGAAGCTTTTCAATCCGCGAGACGCAATAAAAGTATGGCAAGGATGGATGCTCCGGCGCACATAAAACTTGCAACGACAATGAATTCCTGAAAAAGATAATACCGCGACAGAGCGATATCCTTATAGCCAGGCGGAAGGGGGACAAAAGATTCGCGGTAATAAAAGTTTTGATAGGACTCCCGGAATCCAGGATATCGGGCGTAGACGGCTTTACTGGCTGCCACAAGGAACCCTGTATCGTCTGCGCCCCAGCTTTATAGCAGCACTAAAAATTTTAAAGATTTTTATTACATTACCCTTTTATGTGGATAGGTCAAATGTTCCGACGGAAACGGAAGCTGATCAGTTTTGTTACAGACCATCAATAGTAATAATAAGTAATTTCTGGCCGAAGAAACAAAATGTATACGAGTACTTAGTTCAAACGTTAAGAGGGGTTACAAAGCAAAATTAAAATTTTTGAATTATTTATCTATATCATCCTTCTTGTTCTCTTCTTATCAGCTCATATACGTCCCCACCGAGAGGCTCGAGCCTACCCTGAATTAGGGCGATCGGGCCTTAGGCGACCACGCGGGCCCATTTATCTATATCATCCTTACAATCTTTAAATTCTATTAAAAATACGATAGTACAGTAACTGACTGAGGGTTGACCCCAGTGCCCCAGTGCCCCAGCTATGAATATGATTGCTCATAACTTCTTCTACACAAATAAATCGCGACGTAACCTCTTTAATTAGGTGTACTAGGTAATGTCTAATGTGTACTCACGTTACAACTCGTACAAACATGGGACCTACAAAGTTAAATATCTACCTTTTTAACGTGAACGAGGGCTACGCCTACCGTTTTTTTCAATAAAAATTTAATAAAAATTTCGTTGGGAAGCGCCCGCTGTGTTTTCTGAGTGGGGTGTCAAAGCAAAACTTGCTTAAACATTTTGATTCATACGCCATGTTAACGCCTCTGTAGCAGCTGGACAGATAGAATCTCAACTGGACAGAAAAAATCTCAACTGGACAGATAGAATCTCAACTGGACAGATATAATCTTAACTAGACAGATAGAATCTCAACTGGACAGATAAAATCTCAACTGGACAGATAGAATCTCAACTGGAGAGATAGAATCTCAACTGGACAGATATAATCTTAACTAGACAGATAGAATCTCAACTGGACAGATAAAATCTCAACTGGACAGATTCTCAACCGCGGTCTTTCTTTCGTAACTGTCAGATCCGCCACCCAGGAGGGGGAGGCTCGAGATCATCGCCAACCCTAACGAATCTGTTATGGCTCGCTTTGCTCGCTCGTACGTAGGTACGGAGTTGAAAATCTGTCCTGCTGATACCATACGCTCTAGACATTTAAAACTTTTTCTCAGTCTGGTTTTAAGGAGCCCCTTGGAATCTAAATAATTTTCGAAAAAACTAAAAACCTTTAGGTACAAGCTTTAAATATTGCTATGTCACGCGATATACATATGCATGCAAAATTTCACCTCAATCGGGAACCGGGAAGTGGGTCAAAATTAACTTGCAAGGTTTCACCCGAACAAACATACATATACATACATATATTCATCATCATCATTACAGCTCATATACGTCCCCACCGAGGGGCTCGAGCCTACCCTGAATCAGGGCGATTAGGCCTTAGTCGACCACGCGGGCCCAGTGCGGGTTGGTCGACTTCACACACAACCTTCGAGTTTCTTCGCAGGCGTGTGTAGGTTTCCTCACGATGTTTTCCTTCACCGTTAAAGCAATCGGTAAGTATGTACGTAAGTTTTTTTTTTGAAAAACTCATTGGTACATTGGCCTTCCAGATTTGAACCCGGTACCTCTGGTTAGATGGACCGAGTCGTTACCGGTTGAGCCACCGACGCTTACGCTTTTCTAATAAAGTACTACATACATATATTGCAAGTTAATAAAAAGCTTTTTAAAATTAAAGGAATGTTTACAATTTACGAGTCAATATCCGAGGAAACCCTTTTACAGCTTCAATTTAAACATTAACACGCAGAAAATGTTCCGTTGATGAGTCGTAATTGAAAACAACGAAACAAAGGACAACTGCACAACAGGGCAGACCGCAGCCGCGGCCGGGTCGGCAGGACTACACGACCGCAGCCGGGACTAAACATTCGGCAAGTGAACTGATTGTTTCCGAATACCCCATAATTACACATCACGCTGGCACTGTCCGGGACAACCATACAGAGTGTCACCATGGCGCGATATTCTAATTAATAATGGAAACCGCTGAACACGTTAAAAAACCGACTTCCATCGCAACAACTTAGTACATTTTTGCATTATTATTTTTGGTTTTTGTTAATTTTCTAATAAAAGTACTACGCCGATTTTTATAAAATTTATATGGGACCACACGGGAAGCACTAGCTTACAAATAAAAAGAGAACCATTAAAATCGGAACACCCAGTCCAAAGTTTGAGGTAACAAACATAAAAAAATAAAAAATTCTGTCGAATTGAGAACCTCCTCCTTTTTGGAAGTCGTTTGAATACTAGCCGAATGCGTGTCGGACCTCGCACAGTGTATGGTTCTTTAGTTAATACTTCATAACTTGGATACCCAATATAGTTTAAATATTATGCCCCTTTATGTATGGGAGGTACCCCTGTAAATTTAAATAAAATTTTGTAACGTTTGTATGAAAATTATTTATTACTAACAAATTAATCAGTCCTAAAAATAATTTAATAATAATTTGAAGTAATATTTTTAATAATATTTTGGCAAATCAATCCCTGAATCGAAAAATGGCTGTAGCAAACCCTCAATGGTTTTAAAAGACGAACAGACAGATAGACATGGCGAAACTATAAGGGTTCCTTGTTGACTTCAGAACCCGAAAAAGTCAGGCCGAGGGTACAGTATTTCGTATGATTTCATTGGAAACAATAAACGATCCTGGGACCTGGATTCCACCTTCGTAGTTCATCATCGGATAAACTTCAAAATACCAAAAGAATCTATTGTTACCAGGTATACGGTTTTACACCGAATTTCAGCTTTATCGGACCCCTGGAAGTCACAGTCACAGTCAAAAATCTATCGTAATATTTGAAGCGGACCCACATAGGAACATTTTAAGTTAACAAGATGCTTGTAAGAACTGGCTCGGACTCGCACTAAATCTGGAACTGAATGAATATTGATATTAATATATAATTCATACATAATGAACATATATCATCATATCAGCTCATATACGTCTGCACCGAGAATTAAGGCAATCGGGCCTTAGTCGACCACGCGGGCCCAGTGCCAGTTGGTCGACTTCACACACAACCTGCGAGTTTCTCGCAGGCGTATGCAGGTTTCCTCCCGATGTTTTCCCTTTACCGTAAGAGTGTCGAAGAAACGTAAATATGAAATCTTAATTCGAAATCACATTGGAACGTGGCGGGATTCGAACCACGACCTCCCGGACAGGAGGCGGCGGCCCTAGCCGTTACGCCACCGACGCTCAAACGTATATATATTTTTGGTAATTACAGAAAATAAATATAAATATTGTGCGGTGGAACTAAACCATCAGTGCAAGAATCCGACTCGCACCTGGCCAGTTTTTCAACAAGCTTTCACTCTTCTTCCAATTGTTACTTTCACTCTCCTTCCAATTGTTACTTTCACTCTTCTTCCAATAGTTACTTTCACTCTTCTTCCAATAGTTTCTTTCACTCTTCTTCCAATAGTTACTTTCACCCTTCTTCCAATAGTTACTTTCACTCTCCTTCCAATAGTTACTTTCACTCTTCTTCCAATAGATACTTTCACTCTTCTTCCAATAGTTACTTTCACTCTTCTTCCAATAGTTACTTTCACCCTTCTTCCAATAGTTACTTTCACTCTCCTTCCAATAGTTACTTTCACTCTTCTTCCAATAGTTACTTTCACTCTTCTTCCAATAGTTACTTTCACTCTTCTTCCAATAGTTACTTTCACCCTTCTTCCAATAGTTACTTTCACTCTTCTTCCAATAGTTACCTTCACCCTTCTTCCAATAGTTACTTTCACTCTCCTTCCAATAGTTACTTTCACTCTTCTTCCAATAGTTACTTTCACTCTTCTTCCAATAGTTACTTTCACTCTTCTTCCAATAGTTACTTTCACCCTTCTTCCAATAGTTACTTTTACTCTTCTCACAATAGTTCCGTGATTGCTGACTCACTTAACGCACTGAAATTCATCAAATTGAAACATAATATTAGGAAGGGGAAAAAGTTTCTTATTATTTTGTATGCATTCAAACAAGGCGACCAGAGCGAGCTGCATCTTGACCGTTAAAATGTGCAGACTGGAAACGCTTAAACCAAGTTTGTGCTACTGTCTATAAACATCAAAAATTTTATTCGAGGTCTGCGTTGCATTTATAACTTTTTCAAAAAAAAATTCAAAATTTGGCGAATTTTTTAGCTAATTTCACTCATTTACGTGAACAGAAAAAAATTATAACTTTTTCAAATAAAATTTCAAATTTTGGCGAATTTTTTAGCTAATTTCACTCATTTACGTGAACAGAAAATTATATGTATTAATATAACCAGCCAGGTACAAACAATACAAGCAAAAAGATTTTACACTAGATTATTATAGACGTGTACTTACAAAATATGAAGAATTTTTTCCCGACCTATTACTTACTTACTTTTTATGTCTCTAGATTGTAAAAAAGCAATGTTTTAAGATAGGATTTTTCGAAATGGGAAGTTGAATGTTAAACACAAAGTCGTTTTAGGAAGTTGAATGTTAAACACAAAGTCGGGTCCAACCCATTTACCCCAACAGTGCGAAAATATGAAGTACCAAGTCTTCGAAGTACCCTCAGAATACAGAAAGTACCTAATGCCTTTAAGGCAATGTAACGTTTGTCTCTGTTTCACAATTGACAAACAACATTAAACTTGAACAAGGTACAACCACATCAAACAACTCAAACTGGCATATGGCACCTCGCATCGCTAACTTTCTGACAACTAAAACAAAAGCGACATATGTTCAAACTGGTTGGTACCCACGCACGAGTATCTCAAGTTGCATCTCTCTAATAAAGTGCGATAAAGCCGCTAACGATGGAACTTCGCGAGAAACAGCGAGCGAGCGCGCGAGCGTATAAGCAAACTGTTGCTTAGGTTAGGCGAGGAGATGATCGGTCGGTTACGGTTCAAAGGACATGCAATGCAAACACGAGGGGCTATTATCAAACTAAAGTGGAGGAGTAAAGAATAAACCTTGAATCTTGTTTGGTATTTACCAAACAAAAAAGTTTTGAATTAGTTTATTCAAGAATCCCGTTTCAGAATCCTATGTCCGTGAATAAAAATAAATTGTTTAGCCACGTTGTGCATACTTTCTCGGTAGGGCAAAAACCGCCTCCGTAGCCTGTTCACTGGCTTTACACAGGAGGTCGCGGGTTCGATTCCCGGCGGGGTCATTTGTAAGACTCGGTTTGGTTGGTGGTGGGGCATTTTCTAAGCCCGCCTGGCTAGCTACCATCATCTTATCTAAGTCTTGCTGCCAAATATCAATGTTAATATCATTGGTGAGTTCCGGCATGAAGATAAGATAGCCAGTTCCCTATTGCGTTGGGGAATCTTGGTAAGCCCGCTTCCATCTTCGGCAACATCTTCACTTACCACCAGGTGAGATGATGTCAAGGGTTTACCAATTGTGAAAAAAAAACCAACAACAATATATATTACGCTTAATCAGTAGCAAAAACTAGAGGTATATCAGATTTGATGAAAGATTCACAAATAATTCGAGATCCATAGAGTATCTTATTTAGATATTCTCTGAAATAATGAACTACACAGTGTAGTAGGCCTTGTTCATTCCTAGTTATTCACATAGTTTTATTGAAGTCGTTAGTGCCATTTTTGAAAATATTAACAAACAACCTGGGTTTGAAGAGATGTTCCTAATTATCTTATTTCGATTTTTCCTCATAGACGTTCTAAACAGAATAGTTATAAAACTCAAAAATCTTCGTAAGACTGTAGGGCCTGATATCAATGGCAGCAAAACAAAACTTGTAATAAAAGACCCGATAGCACCCCAACATGAGGCAATACTCATTGGCGATATTCTTATTAAACCAGTTACTGAAACCATATACCTAGGAACATAAATTACAGCCAAACAGACGAACCTCTATCAAAATAAGATGTGAAAAATCTTTAAAAAAATACGAAGATATTAATGCCTTGTAACGCGGCAACGCGTTGCTGATAGTCGTTCTCCTTTCATTCGACCTATTTCATTCCATCTATTTGTTCTATTACGCATGCGCCGGCACAAAACAATCCATGTGTACACAATTTGAATAAACTGTGACAAATGTGTTTTTCAAAACCCAAATTCTTTCCATTCAATATATTTTCACCAATTTCATTTTTCATAAAATAAAATACTTGAAAATTTAAGGTGGTTATGTTTTCATTATTTTTATACATATTCTTTATTGCACACATTTTTTTTTTTTTTTTTTTTTAAGTCTTTACTTCACAATTAAATTACCTACTCATCTGTAAGTACGTACGTTTTCAAACCTACGCACTACCTATCCTACACCGTACCCGTCGTGATACAGCCTTTTAAAAAAGAAAAAAATACAATGGAAGATTGCACGCCTCATACACAAAATAGTCATCTATCTAACAATTACATATGGTTTAAATGTATGCGCCCTAACCAAAGCTAACAGATCACGCCTACGCCGCTACGAGGGACATATCCTAAAAAAATACTGGCCAACTCCAGGGACAGCCCCACAGGAACTAAAATCAAGGACATGCTAAAAGGAAAAACAATAACAACAATTCTTAAAGAATAATCTCTGACCTGGGCCACATCATTAGACGCGAAAGACCGCACATCCTACAATGCGGCGAGAGATTACAAGCAGAATAAACGAAAAGTAGGTCGCCCCATTCTTACAAGAGAGGGTTCTTTATACCAGGACTTATTTTATGGCCATTTAATCACAAAAAGGCCAATAGAATATTGGGACCTCATTGCAGGCTCCAAAGACGGAATAAAAACCGTCGCTGAAGACTTAATTTACAAAGCTCAAGAGACAGATACCGAATCGGAACCGGAACTAGAATCTCCTGATACCGAAGAACAACTTAGCAACGAACAACGATGACCCCATACATATAACACACTACCTTTTTCCCGCGGCTTCGCCCGCGTGGACATCGTTTTTATGACTGTCTTTAAGGGTGATTAGTAAATTATTTTGTTTCCCACCTACTCAACCAACTCTGTGCAAAAATCACAACAATCGAGTATATTTTTAGTTCCCTCAGGAACTGCAACAGATTATGCTATTTTCCCGGGATAAAAAGAAGCCTATGTCCTTCCCCGTGACACAGGCTACTTGCATGCCAAATTTCATCAAGATTGGTCAAGGCGTTAAAGCGTGAAAAGGTAACAAACACATTTTCACATTTATAATATTAGTAAGGATGGCCACAGAACCGAGAAAGAAAGCGGATCAAGAAACAATCAAACGAGAAGAAAGCCTACCAGAAGGATATAAGTTACAAAAAATACAGTTCTGATCCTCCCCTGTATATATGACACACCAAGTATAATATCTATCCTCCTAATATGCTGCTTCGTTGCTAGTATACTTGTCGGCTCAACTTCCCTTCACTTCCATCCTAACTACGACCACCCTACACTCTTGATCGTATCTATTCGTGGCCACTGGTGTCTCGGGTAGATTTCCGTCGCATGATGGCAGATAGCGATTGCTGATATACCACAGAAGCTGTTAGCGTGGCCACCGTCAGATCACAGTGGCTGGTAGGAGACAGCGGGAATCTGAGGTAGCGGACCGCATTTACTCAGGAGTACCGTCTCATGCCAGGCGCAGCTACGGGGGACACGCTTATAGCGACGGTTGCTTTAGCCTCTTCTGTACTCCTTTATGCACTGATATCAATACCCGTGCAGAGGAATTTCTGGTCAGTGCGCCACCGGAACGGAACGGAACGGAGTAACGAACTACTACGACGTGTATTAGGACAAGATAAAAAAAAACAATTTTCATTTTGTAATTAATAGAACCTGTCAAAACAAGCTACATAATGTTATTAGATTTTTTTTATTTGGTAAACGGCTTCAGAAAAATTACACAGCTCTACAAAAAAAAAATATTTTGCCCTGGATATCTTAGCAAATTTTGATGTTTTCAAGTGCCCATATTACGAATTTATTCGTGAAAGTATTGAATGTGCTCTTGTTTTTATGATCAATTATCGGCTTGTTAGTAACAAAGTTTATTTTCCCAGTCATGATTAGAGTTCTACGCAAATAACTTCCGTGAACCAAACAGGTGGACCACGGGCGACACCCGAAAAAAACGAGAGCAGATCTTACAAAGTCATTGATAGTTTCATGAATATTCAGAAAGAAGACTGAGGTCAATTTTAAACTATTTCAAGGTAATATTGTTATACTAACTAAACTTTGGTAACCCCTGATATGATATTCACGTAGTATCAATATGAGCCACATCCATAGTGCTATGAATCAAACATGGTCAAACCCAACTATATCAATAACAGAACTAGTCAAATCCGTATCTTGGTATCCAAATGGGTCAAATCCAAAATTTTATCGCAATTATCTTATTTTCTTTAGTCTGTGGTCATAGTTGTTTTTTTTTTTAAAAAAAAACAGTAAAACCAACCTCGGCGAAGGCGTCTTACTACAAACCATAGATACTGCTTGTGCAAGGAGTTTGGAACAGAAAGTCATCGATTTTTACTATGCTCTGAAATGGAGTTGACCAATTTTGTTTCTAATCGACACAACTGTGAGCCTAAATATATCCAAAATCGATCTTATATCTAGGGCAACAAAACCACTGTAGACCAGTGTTATTGATTCTTATTTTTTTAATTCTTTAGAAGCTCTCATAACTTGACAACTATACTAATACAAATTAATTGTATACAGCCACGCTTTGCATACTTCCTCGCGAAACCTTCGCCGTCTGGCGTAATCGGGCATCCTTACTAATATTATAAATGTGAAAATGTGTTTATTTGTTACCTTTTCACGCTTCTACACCTAAACCAATGAAATGAAATTTTGTATGCAGGTAGCCTGTGTCACGGGGAAGGACACAGGCTACTTTTTATCCCGGGAAAATAGCATAATCTGATGCAGTTCCTGAGGGAATTAAAAATACCCTTTTTTTGATTAATTACTTTTAAATCGCAACGGAACAATGGATTGTTGTGATTTTTTGCACAGAGATGTTTGAATAGGTGGGAAACGAGATAATTTACTTATCACCCTTATAGACAGTCATAAAAACGATGTCCACCTGGGCGAAGCCGCGGGAAAAAGCTAGTACACTATAAACACGATGCTTACCTAGTAGCAATAAAAAGAGGTGTATGAGATTTAATGAATATTTAAAAATAATTTGGGTTTGTATGGGACAACCCTAACTCGGATTTATCCTGGAATAATTAACCACCCAGTGCAGTAGGCCTTATTAAGTTTTTGTTATTCACAAAATTTTATTAAAAACGGTAATGCAATTTTTGAGAAAAACAACCTGGATTTGTATGGGAGGTAGGTACCATATTCCGATTTTTCCCGAACGAACTCCAGCGTAAAGTAGGCTAGATGAAGTTATAGTAACAAATACAGAGTTTAACCTATTTCGTTAGAGACTATAACTGTATATTTTTTTTCATTAAAAATTGATTTTTTACTATTGTGGCAAACACTTGGAAAGAAATATAGGAGAAATTTGAAAAAAAAACCTTTGGAGATAAAAAAAATTGCCATAATCCAAATTTTAACTACAAATATCCATCCAGTAGTTTGGGAAATAGAGCGCCGTAATATACGAGTAAGTACTTCGGCACGGGCGCACACACACACTCACATTTTGTTATAATTTGTTTTTTACACTCTGTTAGTGTGAGACAATCGATCCCCATCAAAATCTCATTTTTTTTGTCATCACAATACCTTCTCCACTCCTTCGTCGCTTGAAACTAAAAATAATAATAAGTATATATTGATACCCAGTCACAAATAACCCGAATATGAACTAATTTCCGAATCTCACATATTTTTCGCAGTCCGCTTCAAGTGAAATGCTCTATTAGACAGTAGCGTTTTCGTAGCAAGTAACACGGTTTTCTATGGATTGCCGCAGATATAAAACACGGTTGACATCACTGTCCGAACTTTCCAACATCTCTAGACTAGAATATATTATTGATTTTTTTTAATAGCGCGAATTAGCGCTAATTTCAAAAACCGCGTTTTAACGAAATCGCGCAAAGTGAGGTCGCGTAAACCGAGGTACTTAGATTCGAAAATTTGACGTAAACTTAACGTAAAGAAACCCCATGGGATTTCTACACCGACCTACATTATCAACTTGAGAATGAATTAAAATAAACTTAATCCGCTTAGCTTTTATTTATTTTGGCCATGATCCTCACCCAATGTCTCTTCCAATTAATTCAAATCATTGTTGTAAAGTCTTGTCCTGCACCTGGATGCACTTGACAAGGGCTGACTGCTCAAATTGATCACCTGACAGATAGGGAACCATTTCATTCATGTTGGAGTGGACAGGACACTTTACTTAATTTAAATTGTTTGGTTACACTGTAATTTAATTTTTTCGGCACAGAGTTCTTGTAGGGTTCTGTAACCAAAAGGTGCTATTGGGACCCTGTTATTACATATTTCCTACTCTAGACACCGCTGATAATGATCAATCAATCAATCAATCAAAATAATTTATTTTATTTTTAATACACACACTTTTAACTAAAAAACTTATTGAACATTACAAATAATGTCATGATTCAGATTACAGTTTCAGGTAATGGTATTTGTTATAGAATCAACATAATATATACATTTGTCATTTTCATAATCTATCATTGTATAATATCCTCTAGAGCACAAGCATTTTTTGACATGAGTTTTGAATTTATTCTCTGACAAACTAGTTACATTTTCTGGAATTTTATTGTAGAAGCTTATACACTGCCCCACAAATGACTTTTTAACCTTACTCAGTCTCGAAAAGGCTATATCTATTTTATTTACATTTCTTATCGTTAAAAAAAATAAGGAATAAAAATCTGTGGTTTATTATGATTTTTTTTATTATTATTATTTCTCACTACACAATATTTGTCAGCATATCTATGTTCATTTCAACTTAATAGTCGTGATAATTTAAAAGTTATAGCCTTTCATTCACATAAACTCCAGGAATAATAGTAAAAAAATATTTAAAAATCCGATTTTTTTCTAATTTTTTTAACGGTAAATTTGAGTCCAGTGTCAACCCTTTCGTTCGTGCACTGTATGGCTGGGCACCTGTATGTGGACACCTTTACATATTTGTATGTGTCTGTATCTACATTCTACACCACGTAAATGAAACACTAAGAGCTACAAACAAATAAATTACCTAACGTAAGCTCCTTAGCACTGAAGCAGTAAGATATTTATGAAACTTATTCATTGAATCACTGAAGGAGCCATAAAACTTATTAAACTGCGTAGTAATATAAAACTTCTTGGAAAGCGCCACTCTTGGTGCTCTTGGCCCGTGGGCGTAAAATTAGTCACACTGCAAAATAAGCAATGAAATTTCTTAAGCCCTTCCAGCAATCGCGCGGGCAATAATCGTAAAACTTTAACATTCGTCCTTCTCTATCTCGCATAGAATTTAATGTAGAGCGACAGGGAGGGAGAATGAGCAACATTGTAGCACATGCAGATGTTGATACAGAAATAAGGTACCGATGTGGTACAATTTTACTTTGAGCGAATTGAAATAAGTAATTTTCACACGTATGACGAAAAGTTTTTTGATTGATGAAACTTTACTATCGAAACATATACATTTATTATCATTACTAGCTTTTTCCCGCGGCTTCGCCCGCGTAGACATCGTTTTTACGACAGTCTTTAAGGGTGATTAGTAAATTATGTCGTTTCCCACCTACTCAACCATCTCTGTGCAAAAAATCACAACAATAGAGTATTTTAGTTCCCTCAGAAAGCTCTTTTCCCGGGATAAAAAGTAGCCTATGTCCTTCCCCGTGACACGGGCTACCTGCATGCCAAATTTCATAAAGATTGGTCAAGGCGTTGAAGCGTGAAAAGGTAACAAACAAACAAACACATTTTCACATTTATAATATTATTATAAAGGATAACGATATAGCAAGGATAGTAAGGATTACGCACATCAGTCGAAAATCGTCCAATGCTGAACAAAGGCCTCCTCCACTCCAAGGCTTTCCACTACGACCGACTGGCAGGCCTTCCTACGCTCTAAGCTTTCCGGTGCGTGGTGCGCGGTCGCCTCTCGTCTATTCTTCGAGCTATATGTATTCCCCCACCCTCCCCCCCTCCCCAAATACCACGCTGTAGTATTTAGAATAGTAAAGAACGGTAAGTCGATTAACTTTCTTTTCGATTAATTTTTTTTTCACAATTAGTAAGCCCTTGGCATTATCTCACCTGATGGTAAGTAACGATGATGCTGAAGATGGAAGCGAGATTACCAAGATTCCCCAACGCAATGGGGATCTGGATAAATTTCGTATTGCTTAGTCCATAATATAAGAATGGAAACACTAAACACATTAAAAAAAAACGACTTCCATCGCAACAATTTAGCACAATGTTGCTTTATTTTATTGGTTTTTGTTAATTTTCTAAATCAGTACTACACCGATTTGGATAAAAATTATATGGGACCAATCTGGCAGCATATCCTTTCGATTAAATAAAGAATCATGAAAATCGGTTCACAATCTGCGAAGATATCGCGTAACATACAAGAAAAAACCATAAAGTCGAATTGAGAACCTCCTTCTTTTTGAAAATCGGTTGAAAAGGGTTCCTGGAGGGTTCCAACATATTCTGATACGTAACACCAAAGAGATAAGGCAGCTAAAGCACAGATTACTAAATAGTTACGCTAAAGGCAGGAAAATAATGATGTTAATAAATGGAAATTAATTAATTTATTTAACTATTAATGATCTTAATAGGTACGGACACGACAGAAGAGACAGAAAAGATCTAAAAGTGGACAGTGACACGCAGCATATTACTATACTGTCATCATATCAGCTCATATACGTCCCCACCGAGGGGCTCGAACCTACCCTGAATTAGGGCGATCAGGCCTTAGTCGACCTCGCGGGCCCAGTGCGGGTTGGTCGACTTCACACGCAACCTGCGAGTTTCTTCGCAGGTGTGTGCAGGTCTCCTCACGATGTTTTCCTTCACCGTTAAAGACATCGGTAAGTTTAAGTACTTAAGTTTTTTTTAAAAACTCATTGGTACATTGGCCGCCCAGATTTGAACCCGGTACCTCTGGTTAGAAGGACCGAGTCGTTACCGGTTGAGCCATCGACGAACTTACTGTACTGTATTAATTAATAATGCGTAAATGCTATTCGAAAGTAGTCCATTTTACTTGTGTGCGAGTGTACAGGCTTCTGATCGGACTACTGACTTCAACTAAAATAACCACAACAGTAGAGTTGCGGAAAACCATACTTCTGATCGGACTACTGACTTCAACTAAAATAACCACACACAAAATAACCACACACAAAATAACCACAACAGTAGAGTTGCGGAAAACCATACTTGGGATACCCGGGGGCAGGGGGGGGGGGGGAGTACTACTTGACAGTTTGGGCAACGACTCGGAGACCGGAGGATACTCTCGGACGATTTTAGCAATCTACGTAGGCTCATAATCGGACTACGGACTTCAATCACGCAAAATAACCAAATCGAGTTGCGGAAAACAACCTGATATTCAATTTTATTGAATCAGCTTTACAGTTGAATTTTGAGAGCGTACTTAAATGCGCACTTATAAACATACTAGAATTATTTCGTCAACTATTGACCAACCTTTGTTTTGTTTGCTGTCGTTATTAATTTCATGCGCCTAACTCATGTCATGTAGGTGAAAAATCTAAAAATCTCTCAAAACTACAGTTTTGCAGTACAAAAAGCACGGATCAGATAAATAAGGTTGGATTGCAAATGTGCGCTGGGCAGGCGCGCCTCAAGTATGATTAGACAATCATACTTAACCGAAGCACGCGTTCATACTTTTTATTTGCGTGTGGTTGTGTGTAACGTACAGACTCTCGAAATGGTGTGAGACACAATTGCAGCCCTGTGTTCTGAGTGTGTTTTGTTAATTAGTGTGCGCAATTCGTGAATATGTATTATTATTGCTTGTGTAGTGGAGTTGATGGGTGGGAGACAGGCGGCGACGCTGGTTTTCAAACAAAAGTGTGACTATTGCCAGTCCAACCTTATTTATCTTATCTGTGATAAAAAGTATCGAGCGAAAACTCATATATCGTTTTTTTATCTTAGGCATACATTGACCTAAGAATTTTAAGACAATGTAGGCATACGAAAGAAGGTTCAAAGTATCAGCTGTGTAGTTTTAGCTGTGTAGTGGCTGACTAAATGAAAAACCGACTGCACTCTAAAGTTACCCCTCTTTTTTGGGATTTCGGGTAAAATGTATCCCATGTTACTCACGTCACGGGATCAAGGCGAATGTCCTGAAACTCCTAAATGTATCCCATGTCACTCACGTCACGGGATCAAGACGAATGTAACGACACCTGACACTCCAAAATGTATCCCATGTCACTCACGTCACGGGATCAAGACGAATGTAACGACACCTGACACTCCAAAATGTATCCCATGTCACTCACGTCACGGGATCAAGACGAATGTAACGACACCTGACACTCCAAAATATATCCCATGTCACTCACGTCACGGGATCAAGACGAATGTAACGACACCTGACACTCCAAAATGTATCCCATGTCACTCACGTCACGGGATCAAGACGAATGTAACGACACCTGAAACTCCAAAATATATCCCATGTCACTCACGTCACGGGATCAAGACGAATGTAACGACACCTGACACTCCAAAATGTATCCCATGTCACTCACGTCACGGGATCAAGACGAATGTAACGACACCTGACACTCCAAAATGTATCCCATGTCACTCACGTCACGGGATCAAGACGAATGTAACGACACCTGACACTCCAAAATATATCCCATGTCACTCACGTCACGGGATCAAGACGAATGTAACGACACCTGACACTCCAAAATGTATCCCATGTCACTCACGTCACGGGATCAAGACGAATGTAACGACACCTGAAACTCCAAAATATATCCCATGTCACTCACGTCACGGGATCAAGACGAATGTAACGACACCTCGCACTCCAAAATCTATCAAACCGTTTAGGCTACAGAGAATGCCAAAGCAAAAGACATACATACACATACATATACCCAAAAAAACATTACCCACCTTAATGGGTAATCAGGTAAAAAAAGACTAAAATAGACTGGCGGGTCTTAACGTATACAAATCTCAAAAGAACACTTGCAGCTAGCTTGTAGCACGTAATGTTATCGCTAAAGGTGAAGCAAGTCCTTGCCCACCCTGCACTCACGCCCTTCCCGACCCCCAGTGCAG
Organism: Coleophora flavipennella; assembly: GCA_947284805.1. NCBI lineage: Eukaryota > Metazoa > Arthropoda > Insecta > Lepidoptera > Coleophoridae > Coleophora > Coleophora flavipennella. Next base: position 514,279 of record OX369294.1, on the reverse strand, counting down.
AGATATCGCCGTCGCCGCCGACCCTCATTAATGATACAGGGTGTTAAGTAAGTTAGTCGTTATCATTATATCAGCCGAAGGACGTCCACTGCTGGATAGAGGCCTCCCCCAAGGATCTCCACGACGACCGGTTCTGCGCTGCCCGCATCCAGCGGCTTCCCGCGAACTTCATCAGGTCATCGGTCCACCGAGTGGGAGGCCTCCCTACACTACGCTTTCCGGTGCGCGGTCGCCACTCGAGAAATTTACTGCCCCAACGGCCATCTGTTCTACGAGCAATGTGCCCCGCCCACTACCACTTAAGTTTAGCAATTCTGAGAGCTATGTCGGTTACTTTGGCTCTCCTACGGATCTCCTCGTAGTAGTTATCAATAGAACAGTTTTCCTATGTACTATACGGTAAGTGTTTTGGTTTGGGGAACTTATCACAAAAACGGGATTAGGGCACACCCTACATGGACCTAGAGATTACAAAACCTCATCTAGAACGTAAACAAATACATATACAAGTAATAACAAACAGCCCCGTGTACCGATTTAGTGTGTGCTCTACGAATGAATTATTTACTTTTATTTATTTATTTATTTTGTTGTTGGAAAATTCACAGACAAATAATTTCCTTAAGTAACATAAAGTAGGTAAAACAATGCTAATTACGAATTTCCACCGATTTTTTACCTGTTAATATTTATAATTACACCTTTTACCGAAGACAGTACCTAGTGATTTTTTAATAATAACCGGTAAAAATGATGAATTTCAGACTTATCATCACATTAACCCAATCATAAGGTAACTATGAATAATGACCGGCTATTATTTAAACACGCACTTTTAAACTTAACTTAAACTTAAGTTAATAACTGTATAATGATGTGGTGTGAAAATAAACTGATATTTATTTATTTATAACTAAACAATAATAATTAGGTGTTTATAAGTATGAAACAAGTTTAAAGAAGAAAAAAGAAATTAAAACCAAATTTATTTTCGAAATAGCATTAGACTTAAAAATTGGAAATTAAAGAAAGTTAAGCGCGTGCCTATGATAAATTGAGTTGAGGCGTTGAAGCTTGACGAGGTAACAAACATCACATTTTCACATTTATAAACTAATATTATATGTAATTATTAATAGAAATAAAAAAATATATATACTAGAACAATGAACCTAAAACTAAACACCTTAAAAAATATAATATGCCTAAAATATATTATTAAAAGTAGTCCCTTTAGGCAAGGTTCCGAAGATACTGGCAGCGTTCCCCCTTTGAATAGCTAGAATTTTACATTATAATATTTTATGTAAGAAAGTATGTTCGATTTATTGACATACAATTTATTACATATTATGACGTGACACAAAGTGATGAGTCAATAGTAATTACTGTTAAAAATAAATATATTGTAAATTTTTGTGAAATTCATTTTGTTTGATTTCTGGATTTCATGTTTTAAAATATATGAAAATTGGATTTAAAAAAGTTGTAATTGAATGGATAGGTGATCGTGATGATGTTTATCAGTTTCTTTAATATTTTTTTTACAAGCTTTTTTTTTGTTGTCATTTTCATGATTTTTTTCCTTGGACTATTCCATGAAAGTATCATGAAGATGTTTATTTGAGTGTTCCTTCAAGTACCTACTATCGCAAGCATACAATACATAAATTAGTATCTACGCCACTTTATATGTATTAATTTCATTTGTTGTACGCCAGTGTATATGTATTAATTTTATTTGTTGTACGCTAGTGTATATGTATTAATTTCATTTGTTGTACGCCACTTTTTTTGTTTTAATTTCATTTGTTGTACGCCAGTGTATATGTATTAAGTTCATTTGCTGTACGCCACTTTATATGTATCAATTTCATTTTTTGTACGCCAGTGTATATGTATTACTTTCATGTGTTGTTCGCCAGTTTTTTTGCTGTCGGCCTCGTCCGTCACTTAATGTCAAATTTGTGTTCAGTTCTAGAAGGTACTCGTATTGTCTGAAAGTGGTGTCGAGTATAGTACCTACGTACACTGGTGCAGATAGGTGCACTTTGCAACTTATTACTTATTAGTCTCAAGATATCATTATCTAGCAAATAGAGTATCAGTTAGTTATTGACATAAATAATGATTGTGTTCACTGTATAACATAATAGCTTTAAGGTTATCGCTTGATCTAATAATGTTGTCGGAGATCTGAGATCACTCTACATTTCCACATTCTGCAATAAATATGTGTTACATTTTGTTTGGAGTCGATTACCAACACGCAATTTCGGTGGCTCAACCGGTAACGACTCTGTCCCCCTAACCAGAGGTGCCGGGTTCAAATCCGGACGGCCAATGTACCAATGAGTTTTTCGAAACTTACGTACATATACTCGCCGGTTGCTTTAACGGTGAAGGAAAACATCGTGAGGAAACCTGCACACGCCTGCGAAGAAACTCGAAGGTTGTGTGTGAAGTCGACCAACCCGCACTGGGCCCGCGTGGTCAACTAAGGCCCAATCGCCCTAATTCAGAGTAGGCTCGAGCCCCTAGGCGAGGACGTATATGAGCTGATATGATGAATTTCAGTTGAAGATCACGTGGCGTGGTAGTGGTACAGTCACGGAATTTATTTGTTTAGCAGATTCACGAAACATCAACTTTGGCGGGTTGTAAGTACCTACCTCATCTCATCATATCAGCCGAAGGACGTCCACTGCTGGACATAGGCCTCCCCCAAGGATTTCCACGACGACCGGTCTGCGCTACCCGCATCCAGCGGCTTGATGCGACTTTCACCAGGTCATCTGTCCATCGAGCGGGAGGTCTCGGCCATCTGTTCTACGAGCTATGCCACCGACCCGCCGACTGCCACTATAGTTTAGCAATTCTGAGAGCTATGCCGGTTACTTTGGTTCTCCTACGGAGCTCCTCGTTTCTGATTCGATCACGCAGAGAAACTCCGAGCATAGCACGCTCCATTGCCCGTTGGGTGACCTTGAGCCTTCTTATGAGGCCCATAGTAAGCGACCATATCTCAGTTCCGTATGTCATCACTGGCAACACACTGGTCGAAGACCTTGGTCTTAACTCATGACACTGCGGGACGTGAAGATATTGCGAAGCTTCCCGAACGCTGCCCAGTCGAGTTGGATTCGACGATTAATCTGTTTTTTAAAGTTGGACCTAGGTAGACTTTTTGTTCCAGGTACACATTTTCGGCAACAACTTCGATTGTAGAGCCTCTAGACTTCAGAGGAGTGGGTGCGACACGGACGTTTGTTATAATTTTCGTCTTGTCCATATTCATTCTAAGAACCACTTGTTGAGAGGCTCTACTGAGACCATCGAGCATTGTGCACAAGTCGTCCATAGTCTCAGCCATGACCACGATATCGTCAGCGAATCGAAGGTGGGTTATGTACTCGCCGTTGATATTGATGCCGAGTCCACTCCAGTCCAAAAGCTTTAAAACATCTTTCAGGGCGGCAGTGAGCAGTTTCGGGGATGTTACGTCTCCCTGTCTGAAACAGGGAGAAGTACCTACCTACATTTTTTAAATTAAGAGTAGACACACAAAACTTATTTTGACAATCTATCAGATTTTTTAATTATATTTTATACTTACCAAGAATAAAGTACATCGATATTATAACTTGTTCTTTAACTTTCGATCTTCTTTGACGTTATTTATATCTATCAGATAGAATGTGGATGAAACAGGGAAAACTAATTTCCTAACTCGGCACAATTAAAGGCACTTGAACGTGCGCGCTAAGCATACTTATAAATTTAACCGTAGCAGTGCTGCTATAGTTAAGAAAAACCTAAAAACTTTTAGGCACAAGGTTTTATTTGAAAATAATTTAACGATACCTCGAACTCCGAAATCCATCAAGCCGTTGAGTTTACCGTTCTTTATGGGCAGTCGGGTAAAAAAATCGGCCAAGTGCGAGTCGGGCTCGCACACCGAGGGTTCCTTACCACCACATAATATATTTGTGTTGTGTATTTACAAAAAATAAGTCAGATTGAAAGACGAACTTAACGTTGTGTAAATGTAAATTTATAACAACAAAACGATTTTCAGATTTTTTCTTTCGTTTACTTGTGCTGTGAGACAATGCTTCTTGGCAAATTTCATAATTTCAGGTCAAGGGGAAGTAAAGGTTTTGACTTACTTCATCATCATCATATCAGCCAAAAGACGTCCACTGCTGGAAAAGGCTCCTCCAAGGATTTCCACAACGACCGGTCCTGCGCTGCCCGCATCCAGCGGCTTCCTACAACCTTCAACAAGTCGTCGATCCACTGTGTGGGAGGCTTACCTACGCTACGTCTTCCGGTGCGCTGTCGCCACTCGAGAAAATTACTACCCCAACGCAGAGATATGCTATATATAAGGGAGGTAGATAGGTTACATGCGTCTAAAAAGTGAAGCAAAAAAAAGATGCCAATTGGCATCTCTTTTCTTAGTAGCATTCGGTGCAATAGAAGGAACTACCTATAACATTGTGTGTGTAAAGGTCTTGAGCTACAGACAGACGGCCGGACGGACAATAAAGTGATTCCAAACAATGACTTATATATATATTACTGGCGTAAGGACCCGGCCAACGCGCGCGACTAATGGGCCCAGCGAATTGGTGCGAAAATCGAAAGTTTCGCACACTCGCGACTCAGTCGTCTGCGGGACATTGTTTGCAGTGCGGTGGAAAAATATTCCATATAAAAATGCCTTATTGTGTTGTAAGAGGCCGTAAATATCATAAAAGAAAGGCTAAAAAGAAACATGGATGGGTATTATCGATAAGTAACCTTACATTGTATTTTTTCTTGTAAACAAATTAAAAAAACTAATTTTTAAAGCGACAATTCTATCAAGGTTCTTTTAACTCGGCACGTCAGTTACGAAGTAACTATTTAGTAATCTGTGACGTCAGTCAACTCTCGCCCACGCTAGTTCGTACGAGTTATGTCAGATGGCGCTACTTTTTGCATGTATGAAGAAAATCTGACTAAAATATGCAGACGGGCGGATCCTTCTGTTCAAATCTGTGATTCCAAAGGAGTCTCTTATTTGTATTTGAGGTACGGAACTCTAGAAATATTGTAAATGCTGTAGTGTAGGCTGTACGAGAAATAAATATCCAATTACACGAGCCATGTCGTCTTCTAAACATAGCGCACCAATATTATCGCTGTATCCTTACTATAATATTATAAATGTGAAAATGTGTTTGTTTGTTTGTTACCTTTTCACGCTTCAATGCCTTGACCAATCTTTATTAAATTTGGCATGCAGGTAGCCTGTGTCACGGGGAAGGACATAGGCTACTTTTTATCCCGATAAAATAGTATAATCTGAACAAAAAAAACTTTATTCTTGTGTTTTTTTGCACAGAGATGGTTGAGTAGGTGGGAAACGACATAATTTACTAATCACCCTTAAATACAGTCATAAAAACGATGTCCACGCGGGCGGAGCCGCGGGAAAAAGCTAGTTACTTATAATTTCCGTCCCTCGGCTTCTGCAACCGCAAAAGGGGATTACCCGTATCCATAACACAGTCCCGTATGCTAGGAAAGTTAAACTATTCTCTAAACATTGTTGACATTGTTGTTTTATTTCTATTTTGTATGCGGTAGGTCTTGTCTTGGGTTTTATTTAGCACCTACACATGTAACAGTAAGAAATTTAAATTGAAAATGATACAAACTTTAAGAGCAACCGACTTCAATCAAAACTTTAAGAGCAAATGACTTCAATCAACACGTTAAGAGCAACCGACTTTAATCAAAACATAAAAAGGAACCGACTTCAATCAAAACATAAAGAGCAACCGACTTTAGTCAAAATTTTAAGAGCAACTGACTTCAATCAAAACCTTAAGAGCAACAGACTTCAATCAAAACATTATGAGCAACCGACTTCAATCAAAACGTAAAGAGAAACAGACTTCAATCAAACATAAAAAGCAACCGACTTCAACCAAAATGTTGAGAGCAACTGACTTAAATCAAAACGTTAAGAGCAACCGACTTCAATCAAAACGTTAAGAGCAACCGACTTCAATCAAAACGTTAAGAGCAACCGACTTCAATTAAAACGTTAAGAGAAACCAACTTCAATCACACGAAATTACGGTGTTAATTAAACCGATGACGTGTTTCACCAGTGATTGGTTATTATTGTTTTTTATTCACAATCCGTGAGCCCTTGCCATCATCCCACCAGGTGGTAAGTGACGATGGTGCCGAGGATGGAAGCGGGCTTACCAAGATTTATCAATGGACAGCTGGCTATATATCTTATCTTCAAGCCGTAACACATCTATGCCACAGTATATATATGAGTACTAATCTATGCTGTGGACATTGATGTTTGAGGTATTGGTAATGTTTTACATTCTAAGTCTACAATCCGTTTTCACACAAAAAACATTATATTTTTAATTTACATGACTAAGAAACTTCGAATAACCCTCGGCCGACCAGGTTCCAGGATCTTCATTTAAAAAGAAACATTTTTCAAATCTTAAATAGGGATGACGAATGCTAGTCATCTGATTTACTTTTAATCGTCTGTGAAAAACGACATTTTGTTCTAACAATGTTTGAAATAGTTTTGAACGTGACGTCATAGTTTTGAAGCGTCATTTATGTGCTCAATTTGTGATTTTGATGTATTAAAAATCGAAGACTCGATGGAAAACAAAACATGTAAGGTTTTCCGAAGTTTAAGTAGGAGAGCAATTTAGTAATCAAGAGTTCATAATTTATTACCGATGCTGTCGTCATCCCTATTCGTGTTACGTGGCGACGCGCGGCGGCGGGAGAGGTGGGGGGGATTCTTACTAGATTTCTAACGTCATGCGTGACACGTCTCATTTTGACGCGTACGGGTGTAGATTGACATGTAATATTGACTGACTCGTTGGCTCAGTGGTTACTGCTCTTGACTGCTGATCCGAGGGTTGTGGGTTCGATCCCCACCCAGGGCAAACATTTGTGTGATGAGCAGATTTGTTTGCTCTGTGTCTGGGTGTTAAATATCTATATATGTATGTATTTAAACGTATATAAGTATGTATATCAGTCTCTGGTTCCCATAACACAAGGGAATCCTACTTTGGGGCCAGATGACGATGTGTGATTTGTCCCAGAATATTTATTTATTATTATTTATTTATTTAATATTGATACATTAAAGTGAGAAGGTACAGTTTCGTCTGAGAGTATATATTTTAAAAATAAAATAAATATTCTGGGACAAAATCACACATGGTCATCTGGCCCCAGAGTAGGATTCCCTGTGTTATGGGAACCAGAGACTGATATACATACTTATATATATACGTTTAAATACAAACATAATTATATAGATATTTAACACCCAGACATAGAGCAAACAAATCTGTTCATCACACAAATGCTTGCCCTGGGTGGGGATCGAACCCACAACTATTTTACTTTATAACATCAAAGCTACAAATAACAAAAATATTGATAAGGAAAGTCGTTGTTGCTAACTTATTATCAAAGATAAGATTGCGAAATACTTTACCACCTTTCTGTGAATCGTCGAACAATACATACAATTTCCTTACTCGGCACTCGGCGCCCATAAAAGACAGACTTCATTTACAACTCCCCATCAAAGTTGCCATTTAACGATTTTACAATCTCTAATTGCATATTATAAAATTTATAAAAGATGAAAACGACCTAACTTAGTGCTACGCCGGCGCAAAATAAAACATAGTAAAGCAAGAGTTGTAAAAAATACACAGAGCGAATAGTCGGTCTTTCTATCCTTGCTAATATTATAAATGTGAAAATGTTTTTGTTTGTTTGTTACCTTTTCACTCTTCAAAACCTTAACCAATCCTGATGAAATTTGCCATACAGGTAGGCTGTGTCACTGGGAAGGACATAGGCAACTTTTTATCCCGTGAAAATAGCATAGTCCCATGCAGCTCCTGAGGGAACTGAAAATATACTCTTTTTTTGGTTAGTTTCTTTAACATTGCAACGGATAAATGGATTGCTGTAATTTTTCGCACAGAGATGGCTGAGGGGGTGGGAAATGACATAATTTACTAATAAGCATACCTGAAATGGTTTCCGAGGGATCTAGGGAAAACTCATTTCCGCGCTCGCGCACGTCAGCGTCGCAACGGAGCTACGGACTGAAGTGGTTTTTTGTATAGAATCGGTTGAGGGGGTGGGAGGGAAGTGACATAGACTTGTAGGTAATCAGAATAGCCCGATGTCGTTCCTGAGGGATCTGAGGAAAACTCATGTCCGCGCCACTCACTCTAAAAGACAATCATAAAAACGATGTCCGCGCGGGCGAAGCCGCGGTCAATAGCTAGTAGAATATAAAATATTATCCAATTAATAACATCCATTCTCCAACAAAACCGCAAAAATTTGCTAATTTGGTATTTTAATCCAACAATGGAATATACAAATATAATTATTATCAAGCGACTTCCAAAAAGGAGGATGTTCTCAATTCGTCTGTATGTTTTTTTTTTATGTTTGTTACCTCAGAACTTTTGACTGGGTGAACCGATTTATATGATTCTTTTTTATTTGAAAGCTAGTGCTTCCCGTGTGGTCCCATATAAATTTTATCAAAATCGGTGTAGTACTTTAGTAGAAAATTAACAAAAACCAAAAATAATAATGCAAAAATGTACTAATTTGTTGCGATGGAAGTCGGTTTTTTAACGTGTTTAGCGTTTTCAATTATCAATTCATTATATAGACTACTTTCATGAATTTTTTGCAATTTCCAAATACAGCGGTTTAGTTGTTAGGGGTGGGGACACTCGACTCGAACAAAATTTAGAACTTTCAAGCCTATTTTTTTTGAAAACGGAACCCTAAATTATAAAATGGACTTAGAAGACTTACAACATTTTTTACGCTCTAACCAACGATACCTTACACGACTGGGTAAAAGTTTTTTTTTCTAAATTTTTTTTTACAGTTCTCTCCGCGTTATTATTATATACGTAAGTATATATCTTTGCCAAATTTCTAGTCTAGGAGCTAGGCCGCGGACAGACAGATAGACATGACGAAAGTATAAGGGTTCCTTTTTGTACTACGGAACCCTAAAAAACAGTTAAATGTTACGGAGACACGGGTTAGAAATCATCTCAGTTCAGTTCCGTTTGGAGATAAGGGCTCAGTCTGTGCCCTCCTGACAAAAACGAGAAAAAAAAGCAGCGAGTTGTGTCCGATATACAACCGTTAATTATTTAAGGTGCTAACTAACGTAAAATTAGTAACTAGTAACTTAATGCGCGTCGATAAAAATTTCGCTCAAAGTAACAACATAAAGCATAAATGGGAGCGCGCTGCATTGTGGCTGTTACGAACGTCGCTCACGCGAGCATGAGCAGCGCGACGACAACCAAAAATAATACTTTCCACGCAAAAGCGTCGTCGATTTGAAAAATACAAAACCTAAACCCTTATAACTATCTATAACATATTTTTTAATGAAAAATCAACCGATTTGAGCTTTAGTCACCGCGACTCAGATAAAATAGTCAAATTGATAGTGAGTCGATTAACAGGTATTTATTGTAGTTTACTGCGTATGTCAATTAACACAATTTTTATTTACTTATAACGTCAAGTAGATTTTTGAGTACAACATATATTTTTGTAGCGCGAAAACTTGTTTAATTTAATAAGATAAATAACAATTTTTTAGCGTTTTCCAAACTTATAATTAGGAGGCTACCCTCAGCTAATTAAATAATACAATAGAAATAATAACTATAGCTGAGTACATAGTACATGCTTTAACAATAAACTTTTGACGACGAAAATGAAGAACAGGTAGGTATTGAAGTTTGTTTAGAAACTATCAACTCTGTTACAATAAATATCTATAGTTCGCTGTAGTTACAGATAGCATAAGCGATATATTGCCTATCACTAATATTAATTTTTTTTTACTGTTGGCAGCCCTAGGTAGGGTAATCCCCTTAAATGTATACTTTTCATCCCATCTGTTTACGCTTACGAATTTATGTCGAAATGATGTCTTAGGAGGTCACACCACAAACTTCATCATTCCGATCAAATAAACACTAACATAACAACAACGGTAAATCGTGACTGATTTAAAAACGTTACAATCCGAAATCAACCTGTGCGTTAATTACCTAACATTATACTTAAATGTGATAATTGAAAACGCTAAACACGTTAAAAAACTGACTTCCATCGCAACAACGTCGAACAATTTTGCATTATTATTTTTGGTTTTTGTTAATTTTCTAATATAGTTCTACACCGATTTTGATAAAATTTATATGGGACCACACGGGAAGCACTAGCTTTCGAATAAAAAAAGAATCATCTAAATCGGTTCACCCAGTCAAAAGTTCTGAGGTAACACACTTAAAAAAAACATACAGTCGAATTGAGAACCTCCTCCTTTTTGGAAGTCGCTTGAAAAGAGTTGTTTCGGAGACGTGGCGTACAAAATTCTGAACTTGGTGTCCTACCAGAGCCCGAGCAAAGAAGAATCCACTTAAATAAACACCACTATCCCAGCCGTAAGCGATGTTAGAAAAATTTAATAATATCTACTGATTGATTTTCTTCCAGTCCACCCATTAATTTTTATCAAACAAATACAAAATAATTATGTTTATTTTGGGTCAATGTTCAATAATTTAAATATAGTTGTCGATTATCAGAATGCGGTTCCAGAGAAGCTGACTGTATAAATGATGGGAAGTTGACATCCAGGAATCATTTTCACATGATTAATTTCTTTTGTATATTTCATATGTACGTTTATCCGACGCTCTTACGGTGAAGGAAATCATCGTGAGGAAACCTGCACACGCCCGCGGAGAAACTTGCAGGTTGTGCGTGAAGTCGACCAACCCGCACTGGGTCTCTCTCGTGTCTATAAATATGTTTTCTTGGTTTTAGGTTGTCAGCAAACCGTCGGCCAGTTTGCACCCTAAGAATTATATCTTTCTTGGAGTTTACTCCTAAAGAACTTACTTGTACCTTCTTTAATAAATTACTAACTAACTAACTAACCCAGTACGTACGAGTACGTGTTGGGACCACAAGCAAAGTAGGGTGCCTAGCTTTTCAATATAAAATGTATACTTTAAAAAACAAAGTATTTTTGCAGTAGGTTTAGAACGTTTTGTATGGAAAATCTATTAACTTTTTACAAATCCAATTGCACATCGTAAGTTAGTCAACTATTTACTCCTCAATAAAACTAAGAAAGCCAACTTGGCCGTGATATCTTTTGTCGTAAATTGATTACCTACATTTCTACTATTTTCTGGTTTGTTCAAAAAACGGTTTTCATACACCCACAATATTTTTGAACGACCTATCTAACGACACACGATATTTATCCACGCTAAGGGACAGATGAGAAAAATTATCCTCACTTTACGTGCAGAGAAGATTTTTTTCAAAAATTTACTTTACTACTTTGACGGCGTGATTACTTGATCAGTACGGGTTTTCTAGTACCTACTAAAAGTCTCTGAGCTAAACCGAAGACAGATAGAGAGACGGACGGACATGGAGAAACTATAAGGGTTCCTTGTTGGCTAAGGTAACCCTGAAAATAGACGTTAATATAGGTTATTTACAATTAACATAATTTATAAGTAAGTGTAAGATAGTTAAGGAAGATGTTCGCTAATCTGATGCTGTGCATGTACAGCCTCACATTAGTGAACATCTTCCTTCAGTGTGTTCTTTTAGTATTTCTATTAATTCCTATAATATTCTCTAAATACTGAAAGAAAATAAATAAAATAAAGCATTCCATTCCACGCGCACCTCATGGAAAAGTTTCTGATAAGTAGTGATCATCGTTCATTACATCCAAACTTTATAGGGACAATTTAACCTTGAAGGTTACAAGAAATATAAAGTTCATGTTGCATTAATGGTTGAGAGCCTTGTGATTTTCTTACTTTAAATGCCTACAATAAAATTTTAATTGAACCGTAAAATGGAAAGGGCTAGGCTAGGGCTAGGCCGTGAACGAGTCCAATTTTATCAACATTCAAATTATGTTGGTATACATTAAAAATAGTTTAGGCTGCTGTTAGCAACTCGTCTTCCATACAAAGTAATTATTCTAATTTCTCCAAAATAAATTGGCCGGTTTTAATAAAAACTTAGTACAATCTAAGTAAAACACGAAATAGTAGTATATGTACGATTTAGATTTTCGGAACACTTAGGGTGATTTGCATGCACCATGTAACTATAGCGATAACCAAACCGTAACCAGCCGTCAAATCGCCGGTATTTGACCATAACAATAACCGGTCAAAATCGAACGGTTAACGTTAGCGCTATGTATGACGTCATTTTAACCGTTGTTAAAAGACGCAACCCATATGTAACCGGCGATTTGACGGTTGGTTAAGGTTTGGTTATCGTTATAGTTACATAGTGCAATTCACCCTTAAAAGAAGTAAAGGGCATTTTAAAATTACGATCAAAAATTTAAAATCTCAATATTTTTGTAAATATATTTTTTTTTATAAAAAATAACCATTCTCTTATTAGAGTCCCGTTTTTGCTGAATTGTAAGTTACATTAAAAAAGGTTTAAAAATTCTTGAGAAATTTTAATTATTAGTTAGACGATTTTTGATAGGGACTGTTACGATACCTAATTTGATTTCTTTGCATACTTTACTTGCTTTGCACGAATTCATTATTTGTAAGTACTTACGTATTAATTATCTACTAATTTTCTAAAATGGATATAAAAACAACAACATTAAAAGTTAACGCAATTTTGCCATTACAGGTAATTCATAAAAATATATTTACATCAACTTAGAAGTCACATTGACAACTTCCAAATCAAATCCATTAAAGCACTGATCAAACCTTTTTATTTATAAGAATAACCAAGTACCCTTCTCCAAAACTATAAATTATAAAATAATTATATGACTCTTTTGAAAACCCTAAAGAAGAACGAAACAAGATATATGTATTTAAAAAATGGTATAATTTTCTTATGTCTTACGGTTTTAGAGGGAGATGACATAAAAAAATAGGTGTTACCCTACGTGTTTATTCATGTTACTTCTGAGTTCTTACGCAAAAGGCTTATGTCTAGACTCACCCAATCATCCGGCGTAGCCTCCAAAGTAAAGTCGGTGGTAGTTCGCACACAGCGCACAGCGCACAGCGTACAGCGCACAGCACATGTCCACACAAACACACCACAACAAAAACAAAGTATCATTCGCAAAACAACTTGATCGACGACGATAGTACACCACTTATATTATTAATTTCGCTCAGCATTTTCCTACAAAAAAGAAAATAAAATAAATATCGTGTAATCACTAGCACAGCACAGCACTGACGCGATTTTCGGATACTGAAATTCGGTCACTTTTCCAAATTTGAATTTTGAATTTACATTTCGAATTTCCCCCTGGTCCGGCCACTGCAAAGCGAAAATCACTTCTGGTTAGTCGCACGCAGGCCGCTGCCGCTGCATGGCCTCCTTATCGACTTGTCGACTTGTGCTATCAATGTAACTATTTTGTTTGCGTGTCTCGATGTGTGTTTCAATGTATGTTTGGTGTGGCGTTGTGGAGAGGCTTGCAGTGAACAGTTGGAAATTTAATTTGTTGAACGTAAGAAACTGAATTCGCGCACATACTCGCCAGTTTTAAGTTTATACATTAAAAGACTGATGTAACTTAGTACGTATTTGTCTAAACTACTCACATTTTAGATTGTGTGTTGCTAAAGTTCCATTAGGACTAACTTTTGACGCGTTTTTAACTAACTTAAGTTTTAACTACATGTAGTGGCAAATCAGGAAGAAACTCAAAAAAGTTTTAAAATATCGCTGATTTTGTCGCAAGTTCCTACATATGTAGAGTCGTCTATTTAATTACCAAGTGCAAGTTATTTAATTACCAATTGTTAATTATACGCAATTTCTCTTAATCAGGAACCTTAGTGGTTTCATAATTATATCGAAGTTGACACATAATTTGCTACATCCGTTGTTCGATCGTCAAAACTCAAAATCGCAATTAATTGATCTTAGGCTCGATGCACAACTAACTACTCTCTGTTGCTATGTTTTTTCAACTTTTTCAAGCGACTTCCAAAAAGGAGGTTCTCAATTCGTCTGTATGTTTTTTTTATGTGTGTGTTACCTCAAAACTTTTGACTGGGGGAACCGATTTTTATGATTCTTTTTTTATTTGAAAGGTAGTGCTTCCCGTGTGGTCCCATATAAATTTTATCAAAATCGGTGTAGTACTTTATTAGAAAATTAACAAAAACCAAAAATAATAATGCAAAAATGTACTAAGTTGTTGCGATAAAAGTCGGTTTTTTAACGTGTTTAGCGTTTTTTTTTGTCAAATTTGGTTTAAATATACTTTGAGTTGCATCTACTTTCTTAAATATTGTTTATTTATTAAAACAGCCCGGCCAAGTGTGAGTCGAACTCGCGTGCCGAGGGTTCGTACCACCACACCTTCCGAGGTTCCGATCTTATAAACATTGTAGCGGACTTTACGAACAAGCAACAGAATGTAAAAATGGCGTGTACCCCATACAATAAATCGGCCAAGTGCGAGTCAAGGACGCACTAAGGGTTCCATACCAAAAACCAATTTTCATCTACAGCGCCATCTATAGATATAGGTAAAAGGGAACTAAATGCTGTTGTCGTATAATACATAAATTAACTACCTATGTAGAAGATACTACATACTAGATCCCATTAGGTGTCGCTAGTTTCTTAACAATCGGACTTTGGAAATTTATTTTTTCCAGTAAGAACGGAAGGACGTAAGATTTTCTCATAGATTTTCCTGTAATACATTTTTTTATTTTATTTATTTACCAATTTTAAAACTAAATACAAATTTTTTATCATCAAGCACCATTAAACCTGAATGGTTTGTCTATATATATATATATATATATATATATATATATATATATGGTGATTATTTTTAATTTTAGGCACAGTAGTTTCGGAGACAAGGGCGGGTGGGGGGGAATTGTAATTTTTTGCCTATTTTTTTTAATAACTTTAAAACTATTTATCTTCAGATTATAAAAAATATTTGAGATTCAAAACAATAAGACCTTTAATTTTATATGCCACACTATTATGTTTACAAAAAATCTTTTTTCAAAATTTTTAATTTACCCCTAAAAGTGGACCCCATGTTGAAAATTCATTTATTTACGTTACTCATCCGTCTTTGGGTCACCGACTTACATATGTTTCCCAAACTTCAACTCAAGTGTGGTGAGAACCCCCGGTTCGCAAGTCGTTTTTTAGTTGACCTACGCCGTGTTTTCGTTTTTTTTTTAATTATTAAAAATTTGAGTTCGTTTGGCTGCACTGCACCTCACCTGATGGTAAGTTCGTTTGCTTCATGTGAATGAAACCTAACATTAGAACCAACCGCTAAGTTAAAACAATAGCTTTTTTTATTATATGGTATTTTATCATTAATAAGTAATTAATTGTGTGTACTTTCTACTTTAGGCTCGCTAATTCTACCTTGATGGTCGAATGGTAACGGGGAAAGAACCGCGTTTCGTAAATTATACACTAATGGTTCATTGTAAATTAGAACGTTCCTTTAACAAATAAAGAACTTTAGAACTCAATTACGCATGCGTTTAATGTATCTACAATAGGGTAGTAAATTGGTAAAAAATTGAAATGTTATTATATTAATTAAATTTCCCTGCTCCTGAAATTTTAAAAAACTTTACTGTTTTGTTATCCATAAATTCTTCAATTTTCAATTAATAAAATTCACGAAATGAGTACCAATAACGCTAAAAAGCTATGATGTCCCGCGTTCCTATTTAATATTCTTTTGAACATAATTTCGTTTTTCACAGATGATAATAAACGAAAAACGCTGGACACGTTATAAAACCGACTTTCATCATCGCAACAACTTAGTACAATTTGGCATTATTATTTCGGTTTTTGCAAATTTTCCAAAAAAAAGCACTACACCGATTTTGGGACCGACTGGGAATGGAGTAAAGAAAAAAATATGAAAATATCGCGTAACAAGCACACAAAAAATACATACAGTCTAATTGAGAAAGTAACTCAAATGACTAGCACTGCAGTCAACTAGCCTGTTATTGTATGTATATCTTTTAACCTACGACACAGTTCTAATAGAGTGTAACGGCTACATGTTTGATAAATGTCGTTACGTTGGCCGACTTCCAAATTCCGACCAGCTTCGTATTTGTGTTTCATTGTGGCTACCTCTCGAGATACAAGAGATGAAACAATGAGTGCGCTAGCGTTATAAAATGGCATTTGTTTCATTCACTAAACAGAATTTCTCCTACGAAAGCACAGAAACTTACTCCTTTGATACCTTGTTCAATCTCCAATTTTAAATCAATAAAATAAAATTCACTAAATTAGTTTTTCAAAGACTACGACGCGACGTCCGTGACATGCTTCTAACACGAACAATATCAGGACAAAACATCGTTTTTAATAGTTTATAAAAAGTAACTCAAACCAAAATGGAATACCGTATATCTAATTAGTTATAGATGACATTATCTAGTAATTAATGCACTTATTTTGTTTACTCATTTACGACACGTACATCTAGCCTTGTTATAGCGTATACGGATACGCTCATATTAAAGCCTTGAAACAAATCTGAGATGGAACAGAAATGATAAATGTGTTGCGAATTCAGTTTCCTAACGAAAAATAATAATTAACACAATGATAATTGATAATACTATGTTGGTCTGATGATTAGACACGACTTGAGTTCGGTAGATTGATGGTTTTCTATACGTATTATGTTTTTGTATATCGCATTTGGAAAATGTGTGGAGAGAAGTGGCTGTGCTAATACAATGTGTCCCAGGGTCATGGGCCATGGAGGAAGAGTACAGACAGGGTGTCCGGTAAATAGACGATCAGCTGTTGAAAGATTATCCGCTATTTATCGGACACCCTGTATATCGTGAAAATAACAAATTTTGCTGTGAGACTATTTAATTTTGAAAATTGGAACTGCATTTAAAGATTTTTGAAAAATTGCCTGCTTTAGCTGAAAATCTAACCGACAAACGTGAAAAACAATAATCAGAGAGTTACTCAAAGAAAACTGCATTTAACTTAAACTGCGTCCAAAGATTTTTGGAAACTCATCTGCCTTGGACGGAAATCGCACCGATAAAATGTAATTAAAAAAATATGTTGTATTTTTATGAATCCAATCGAAAAGGGAGCCCCCCCGGGTTGTGCCGGTCTGATGGGAAACGGCCGGATGGGCTCACCTGGCAGAAAGGCCGTTGCCTGCTATGTAACGTTACTTGCGTGAGTACGTTTTCGCCCTCCCATCTTAGGGGCACACAGCGGACGCCAGGGTCGGCGGCCGAGACAGTGGCTGCAAACAAGCATACGAAATATGCCTGCCTGGTGCCCAATTACGAATTTATCCTGATCGCTCTCGAGACTGCAGGTCCTTGGGGCTCCAAGGCGAGGTCTTTTGTGCGCGACCTAGGGCGCCGTATGAGGGACAAGGGCATGGACCCTGGGTCAGGCTCCTGTTTGGTCCAGCGCATCTCGCTGGCCATCCAGCGGGGGAACGCCGCTAGTTTTATGGGCACTTTTGGGCGGGAGGCACTGCGAGTTTTTGACTGAGTCAGCAATGACCAAACTTAATTGAAAATTTATGTGTTCTGTGTTATTTTTATTCATAGATTATTATTTAGAACCTAAGATCATTATTGCCGTGTTTCCTCGAATAAATGAACCATTTGATCGAAAAGGTCAATAATAATATTTTTCCTAATAAATTAAGTGTTACAAATTAAAGCACGACCATGAGTTTGAACATTAAATTATTTTTCATATTTAGCCACCCGTTTTCCATTTTGCCAGTTTGATACCCGCCTAGCAAGCGATTTAACAAAAATCAGCTTTAATGCAGCTTTAATTATTTTTCAAGTCTTTGAATAAAATTTCCATTCTCCAGTTTTTTTTTCACATTTTTACGGTTCCATTCCCGGCTATAGCTAGCATTTTTTAAAATGTATTTAATTGCATTTCTACCTATTTTAAAAAACCTAATTGAGTCTACTCAGAGTAACATTTTCTTTAATCAATTTTCTTCCATGGCCAATAGCGCTGGTATAAATGAGCTGTATAGTTTTTTAATGCAGTGCAATAGCTGTAAAAGTTGAGTCTAGTCTAGAGTCTAGTCTTTAATAGTCCAATTGTGTTCAAAATAACACAAATAGTAGCAAGTAGATGACTGAGAGCAGCCTCAGAAATTATACAGGTTTAATGGTGCTACATAATTGTTCTAATTTGTGTTATTTTTGAACACAGATGGACTTACTGGATTAATAATAGGGTCCCGTTGGTCAACCTTTTGGGTGTGCGGACCCTTAAAAATGGAGTCCTTTTGTTAAACCAAAATGTACATACTGTATTGTCGTTTTGTAGTCTACGTGTGTTAATTTTTAAGGGAATTCTTAATGATTGTGTATTTCTAAGTGGTACATCATGTGTGTCGTTTTTGAAGAAAAGTGGACTATAAGATCAAAATAGCGTAGTGTGTACGTGCGTGTATTAGAATCAGTGCTGAAAATAAAACTTTTGTGTGTAGTTTTTTTCTGGATCACAAATTTTACAACATTGAATTTCATGCTGGCTATTCAAGATTCAAGATATTTATTCAAAATAGGTGCAAATTACACTCTTTCTGATAGTCATAAAATAGTGATTACCTAGTTTCATATGTAAAAAAATCAAGAAATAAACAATCATTAGTTAATTACGTCAAAATACAATCCGTAATATAAAAAAAATGTCATGTCAAAAAAAAACATGAAAACAATATGACACGAGAAGTTATAGATACATCAAAATTATTGAATGTCATGAACGCCTTTGACAAGTGTAGGCCAGTTCACACGGACAGCACCCGGTCACGAGTATAACGCGAGAGTCAGCCATCGCTCCTCTCAACCATATTAGAGGGAAAGGAACGACCCGGCTCCAAGTTGCGAAGCTCAAGTCCGTCAAGGCTGCTAACGCGTGTTTATTCTCGTTTTGAGCCTTGGTATGTTAATTTGTTTTTGTGTGTTTCGATGTTGTGCAAATTAAGTTTTTTTAACAAAGTTGGATTAAAAGGCTATGTATTGTGGTGTAGGTATGAGATTGAATTGTGTTGTATTATTTTGGGGAAAAGCATACTGGTGAGTTATTTTAGTCTTCGAAGCTTGTGTCTGTGCGTTTCTAAGTCGTGCTCTTCCAATTATTCGTAGGTCATGCTGTGCAGTATGTTTGTGTGTGTATTTTGGAGTTGTGCAAGTTGAGAGTTTTTATTTGTTTAGAGGTCTATTAGTAGGTGCCTAATGTTTGTAGGAAGAAAATATTTGAAATGAGCAATTTTGGTAGGTTTTTTTAAATAACTTATCTTAATTAATTTCTATACCGGCTATTCGAGTTGCTCAGCTCGTGGCCATGGAAACTGAAGCGTGTGTATTTTCTATATACATAGTAGGTCTGTGAGTGTGTGTGTGTGTGTTTTAGAGTTATGAAAGTTGAGAGTTGAAATTTTCTAACAGGTCCAGCTATATTTCCAGAAAGAGTATGTTTGAAATGTGTAATTAGTGTGTTTTAAAAAAAACTGACATAACTGTAAGTTTCTCAACTCGTGGCCATCGATCGAAGCTGGAGCGTGTGCATTTCTAAGTGGTGCCATGTAGTAAGTACGTTTGTGTGTGTATTGAAGTAGTACAAGTTAAGTATTATTGTGAGTCTAGTTTGCTAGTAAGTACTTAGTATGGCAGGAAGAGTTAGTTTGAATCGTGTAATTTTTGTGTGTTGTTTTTTGGAAAAACTAATATTACTGTATTAAAGTCCGTACTGGCGAGTCGAGTTGCGCAGCTCGTGGCCGTCGAAGATGTTCAGGTTGTGCTTGCGCGCGTACTCGTTGATGATCACCTTGCCTGCGGACAACAAGTGGTCTGGCCGTCGGTACATAACACACATTCGCTGGGCGGGCGCGGGCGGGGCGAAGGAATTGCATTTCTATCACGCTTTTATTAGCTTCACCTGTATGTTTGTATGTAACCGACTCCTTTGGACTCGTTTTTGACCCACTTTTTACCGGACAAATTTAATTCAAACTTTGTAGACTTATCAAGAATCAGCGACAACATAATAATTTCATAAGTTTGAACTAAAAAATAAAAGTGTGGTTTAGTAATTTGTTAATTATTATTTTCATCTTATATTAAGAATTATTATTTACTTTTTAGTCTGATGTACTTTAAAAGCGTGTTTTTTTAGTTTTTTTAAACTCTATTTATTTAATATCCGAGAATAAGAACAGGGTCAACTGGTGCAGAAGTACTTACTACTGATTCTATCATTTGTTGTAATTATTTATAATTTAACATTTTAATGTTAGTGATGTTAGATCCTTATCGAGGAGATTGTAAGTAACTAATAGGTTTGTGAATCTCTATAAATAAAAATCAATAAGTAGGAAGTTATAATTAATATTTATCTAATCATAAAGTAACTGAAACAACTACTTTTGTGAACATCATAATTATTGACGTATGTGCATAATTAACGTATGTGCATAATTAACGTATGTGCATAATTAACGTGTGTGCATAATTAACGTATGTGCATAATCAACGAGTGTTCATAATTAACGTGTGTGCATTATTAACGTATGTGCATAATTAACGTATGTGCATAATTAATGTATGTGCATTATCAACGTGTGTGCATAATTAACGTATGTGCATAATTAACGTGTGTGCATAATTAACGTATGTGCATAATTAACGTATGTGCATAATTTTAATTTGTTTATCCTTACAAATGTTTAGTATTACTACTTTTACAGTTGAGTGAAGGCAATGTATCTTTCTTACTAATATTGTCAATCAGGTAATTACAACAATCTATTTTTTTATGTAACAATTTTTTATACAGAGTGACTGGTGTGTAACTGCATACCGCTTGTGACTCGCGCACCGCGCTCCCTCGATATCTGCGCGGGCGAAGTCGCGGGCATCAACTAGTAATCTCGTTATAATTTATTTAAATTTAGAAAGGAGTAGTCCTCTGGTCCCTTTTAAAAACAATTGAACTTTTGATTTGTTTGGATGTGTGGCCCATAGCCCCATAGCCCCATACCCTACCTACAGTAATATTATGCAATATTTTTGACCTTCTAAGAATGGAGTTTAGTTTTTATTGCGCAATATTAACTTACTGTGCTATGTGTACTTGTGTAGGCATATAACAGCACATTCATTTTTCATACGACCGTTAGAAGCGGAAAAGTAACCGACCAATTTTTGCACCAATGAAACAAAAGGAACGTGATTTCTTTATTAACTGTTTACTGTATACAGTCTTTCTCTTTTATTGTGGCACAATGAACCGTGCTATCCGAGTGATAGCCGGCGGTTGCCTGGTGTTGCACTTAGCATCACCCGCGGTCACGTGTAGGGCATTTAGATTTACACCTACGGACGTGTGCAACGCGACCTTCATACATATCTGGTATCAGATGTGCACGTTACGCAGTTATTTGCATGCCTTATGGAAAGTGAAAAGCAAAGTGTACCATGAACGAGCTACATCTGTCAGACTGTTGCTCTCACGAAACAATTGACGTAAATGGTTCGTAAAATTGATTGAATTAATTATTATTATACTGTATCATCGGGACTCAAATGGTTCAATTCAAAATCGTGTAATAGTAATAATTATGATTCCCAATATTATTGTAGGTGTATGGGCCGCCTTACACACCGGGTTATCTATCAGCAGAGGGATTTATATAAAAAGTAAAAAAATACGATAACAGCAAAGTTGTAAACAAAAGTTCTGTAGCTTCATGAGTACAATCTTCAGTTAAAAGGTTTGCAGTTTATGCACCAGTCACCAGTCACCGGCCACCGGTCACCAGTCACCAGTCACCGGTCACCAGTCACCGGTCACCGGTCACCGGTCACCGGTCACCGGTCACCAGTCACCAGTCACCAGTCACCAGTCACCAGTCACCGGTCACCCTGTACAAGTGTGTGACCTACTTAATAAATTACATAATATGTTAATCATCGATGCACATAATCATCATCAGCCCAAAGGCGTCCCCTGCTGGACAAAGGCATCCCCCAAAGATTTCCACGACGACCGGTCCTGCGCCGCCTGGCGTCAAGCGGTTTCCCGCGACTTTCACCTAGTCTTCAGTCCACCGAGTGGGGCCACGGTCGCCGCTCGAGAACTTTACCGCCCCTACGGCTATCCGTTCTACGAGCTATGTGCCATGCCCCCTGCCAATTAAGTTTAACGATACTGTGAGCTATGTCGGTTACCTTGGTTCTCCTACGGATCTCCTTATTTCTGATGTAATCGCGTAGGGAAACTCCGAGCATAGGTCGCTCCATCGCCTTTGTGACCTTGAGCCTTCTTATGGGGCATTTCCGTAAGTCAACACTGGCAACACACACTGGTCAAAGACCTTAGTCTTGAGACACTACGGTGTTTGCGACGTGAAGGTTTTGTTCGTAATAGTTTTTATTTAAATTACTTTATGATTAAAAAATATAGGTATATAATATTTATTGTATGTACTTTCAATTTAATGGTAAATTAGGTTAATTGTTGTTACGATACAATAATGCTAAATTAAGTAAACAACATTAACAGCTGAAGGTAATAATTGCAATTAATAAACTTTATGAGCCAGTTTAATAAATGACTAATTACTGGTTGATTAATTGCTTAATGTAATACGCAGATAACAATGTAAGAAAATAAATTAGATTTATGAGCTCCCTACTCTACTTTTTATATTTTATCGAAACTACTAAACAGTTAACGAGAATGCTGCGAAATGTCATGTTGAAAGTCACTTTTTAAAAGAATATGTGTGCGGTATCGGTGTGTTATGTCTATACTGTAGTAATGTTATGTGTGTGTGTGCGTGTCTTCGATAACGTCTTAGCATATACTATCAAGTATTTTGGAGTAGTTTTGATTGCCTTCACATTGAATTTACGTGAGATTTTTTTTTGATCTGAGAGTCTACCAGCTTTTTGTTGACTTTGAGTTTTGAATCTTTTATTTCGTTTTCCAGCAGAATGTCTAAAATGCAATTCCTTCTAGTATTATTAAAAGAAATCCTAACAAAAATATTCGCATATTTAATTAATACCAAAAATAAAAATACAGTTCCTTAAGAATAAAGAAACTTTCGCAATGCAATATTGAGAGCGAAACTTCTTTTAGGACCAGATATTTTTCAATAAATAAATAAATGTTGGAATATTAAAATTAAAGGCCAGGTTAAAGACAAGTATACCTGTAAGGGTGTACAAAATTGGTGAAATTAGGACCCGTTAACAGGGATTTCAACTCACCATACAGCGATTGGGGACCTTTACTCTTTTACTGAACATGAACCATTTCCCCCAAGGAACCCATCGTTAACGAACCATAACATCCCCACTGCTGGGCACGAGTCTCGTCCCAATTTCGGGAAGGCACGCCGCACTCCCCACACGGGGCGGGGAGCGAACTCCGGGTTAGTGGAGGTTGCATGGCTAGTGGCAAACCCCACTGTCAGAAGTTTTTCAAGCCGCCTTTAAGGCATCTGACACGGCTCTACGACTGCCGTCTTGTGATAGCAACCGTCACCAACGGCTTAACGTGCCTTGCGAACCACGGAAACGGTCGAGAGAAAAGCCACATGCAAAAAATCAAACCCATCTTGGTAATGACCGTGCTTCAGGTCAGTTAACCTGCGTGGTCGATCCAACCACGCAAATCACACTGAGCGACGAACCCGTAGTCAATTCAAAAGGAAACCGTATACGAAGAGATCTGCTAATTGAAAGATTGTTAACATTTCTGTATGAAAACTAAAAGTATTTGTTTGGAATTGACTATTACTTGAGGGAAGTGGTTCAGTGTGAGGGGTTGGAAGGGCCCCAGTGAATGGCTCCTACATACGTCTGGCAACACATTTTATATAGAAATAATAAAATCAAGTATCAGTAGCAATAATTTGTCACCTCACACGCTCGGAAAGATATTGTTTGTAATTCTAGCCGGTGCGCAAAATTGCGTTATATCAGCTCGCGTGGAAAGAGTTTTTAAAATAAGTACGTATTAAGTTGATTTTCTTGCATCTAAAAATTTTCCTCGCTGTAGTGAGGTGAAAAATTGAGTGTTTCGCTTGGCAGCCAAGTTGTTTTGCGTCACATACCTCTGAAACCCTCGCTTCGCTCCAGATTCTACCTCTGAACCACGAGCGAAGGATCCTTCTCTTGTTCAGTTTCCAACAGAGGTAACTCGCGCCATAAAACAAATTTGCAGCCTAGCATAGCAAGTCTATTAGACATCACGTAAAGAAAGCTCGACTGGGGCACAAAGCAATAGCTTTGTGACTCGGGTTTTCGACTTGGCCTTCACCAATTCTCAAAAAAAGAGGTTTCACTCAATAATATTTGTTGGCATACCTTCATCAATTTTCCGTGATGCTTCGTCGAGATCGCTACCCGCATAGTTTAGGATGACCAGCACCAGCGGCATCATTTCCCAGGAGTAGTGGAACTTCTCCAGAAGCTTGTGGCAGTTCTCCACCAGTGTCTCCAGAGATACTGCTGTGGACAATGGAGAACATCATGAATATGATCACAAACACATTTTTTTAAGGGTTCCGTACCCAAGGGGTAAAAACGGAACCCTATTACTAAGACTTCACTGTCCGTCAGTCAGTATGTCTGTCTGTCTGTATATCCGTCTTTCACTAGGCTGTATTTCATGAACCGTGATAGTTAGTTAGTTATACAGTTGAAATTTTCACAGATGATGTATTTCTGTTGCCGCTATAACAACGGATACAAAAAATTTGAAAAAGTGAAAAAATAAAGGGGGGTCTGGTTAAAAAAACGGTTTTTTTAAACGTGAAGAAACTAGTGCCATCTAATATGATGGTACGGAACCCTATGTGTGCGGTTCTAACTCGCACTTGGCCGGTTTTTTTTTATCTACAATTGATTTGGTAAGTTACGACGATGCCGGAGGTAGAAGCGGGCTCACCAAGAGTTTCTAACAAAATGGGAAACTGGCTACCTTCATTGGACGTATTCAACTTGAAGAAACCTTTTTATACAAACTCATAACCATCCAAATTGACAAGTCTGTAAAGCTAGCAATAGCATTGACAGAAAAGAAGAAACAAACATCATATTTATACAAAAGGAATAAAAACAAAGAGTTCTTATGTCATTGGAGCAACAATTTTTTTCTTATCTGTGATTGACACCGTCCAATATTTGTATTTGATGTCCGGTTGTTGTTAATTTCCTAATAAAGTACTACACCGATTTTGATAAAATTTATATGGGACCACACAAGAAGCACTAGCTTTCAAATAAAAAAAGAATCATAAAAATCGGTTCACCTATTCAAAAGTTATAAGGTAACACACATAAAAAAACATACAGTCGAATTGAGAACCTCCTCCTTTTTGGTGGTCGCTTGAAAATGTATTTGTATTTGATGCTTATTAGTTGCCCTTATGAGAATTTCGTTGCTCGAGTAATTTCTGAGCAACAAATCACAATGCTAGACGGTGTCAGTGCTAGCTTTACAGACCTCGAATTGAGTGTCCAGAGCTCGTCGGCAGTACCGAGTGTCGTGTACCTTGTAAAGCACTTCGTTTATTTTTTAAAGCCCATGTTTTCAGTACCCGTGTTTAAGAAGTAACTAGTATCCCATCTGTGCCCGTGTGCCGAACCAACAGTCAGCGATAAACCTTCACCTTTACCCCGCACTGTTGCCCGCTGCTTCGACTCTGTGGATATCGAGAATGAGCAGGGTTTTTTTAGCCTTAGTCCTTCCTGAAATTCCGTTACTATTGGTAAAAGTATTTCTTTTAAATGGGATGAGTAGTTTCGAAGATTAATTACCTCCTACACATACTTTACCTCTTTATAACAGTAATATTACAGATGTGTAAAAGATACAATGAGCTGTTTACAGCATTAGAACCGTTCTGCGATAGCTGACACACTTAAATATAAACATAAAATTATTAATGTGTTGCTAAGTCTGATATGAGTTACTTGAAGTTTATTCCTATTCGAAAGATTTTTACTGTGCCTGTCACTGTTCAGTGAAAAGACATGCAGATTTTTACGTACATACATTATATTATCATAAATTTACTGACAGGGGAAGGTAATTATATTCATATCTTTGATCTTATCTTGGAGCGACTCACGAGAACGCATTCCATAAATCGATAGAACCGCTCTTTTCTGCAGAATCCTATGGAAGTAGCTGATTTCTATTTATACCAGTCTTGCGATGTCTATATCTGTAAGGAGTCTGATTTTTTGACTGCGTATGCGGCTGAGCTAAGCCTGCCCTCTAGCGTTTCTGTATGCGGGCCCCATTAAAGCCTTGAATCTACAGTTAATCCTAGAAACACGCTTTGATTTACAAATTCTAATACATTATCACCAGCTAAGGATACATTGTTGTCTACTTCAATAACATTTAATACATTTGGTCTTTTTTTGCGTTAAAGACTAAGTTATTTGTATTGAACCAATTGTATACTTTAGAAAGAGTGTCGTTTACTTCGTCAGACATATCAATTTTCTGTCAACCTTAAAAACTAGTGATATGTCATTCACAAATTACACAATTTTCGACAATGATTCAAGCATGAATTGTAGATCATTAATATAAACTAAAAAAGGAAAGGTCCAAAGATAGAGCCTTGAGGCACACCCATCTTTACCCATGAACCCATTGATTTCGTACCATTTATTTGTACTTTTTGTATCCTATTTACTAAATACGACTCTAAAAGATCTAGAGCCTTATTTTCCGTTGTGGGGCGCCCTTTTGTAAAGCTAAACTGCAGGTTATGGAGCAACTTATTGATGTTAAAGTGAGTCAACGTTTGATTTAGTATATTTTTTTTAAAAAAAACCTTACTTAAAAGTGGTAGCACAGAAACAGGGCTATAATTACTAGGGTTTTTCTTTTCTCCGGACTTGAAGAGTGGAACAACTTTACTAAATTTCATGAGATCCGGAAACACTCCAGTATCAATACAAATGTTGAATAGATCGGCCAAGTAAGGGGATAAAGTTTCAATTACGGACTTTATTAATTAACAGACATGCCCCAAAGATCCTCAGTATTTTTTAGTTTCAACAGCTTTTACAATTGTGTGTGGATTAACTTTTCGAAATGTAAAATATTTTTCGCAGTTTGGTACATTTTCCGTCTACCTGTTTTACGGGGAGTCTGTTGGACCGATTTTGATGGAATTTTGCACATCTAGTTTTTAAGTAACTTACCAGGGCTAACTTTACAGATTTTGAAAATGAAAACATAACCGTACCTCCCATACAAAAAAGACTAAATTAGTTTTTCTCCTGAAAGTTGCCCTAAGGATGTTTTTAACATTTTGTCTTATGTGTTTCTTAGCTATAAACATCTTCCAACATTACGTGCTATAAACATCTTCCAACATTACGAGCTATGTTCGGGAAAACTCTAAAAATGATACCTCGTGGAACATTTTTTTTTACAAAATGGTTTGTACGTGTATCAAATTCTCGCCATTGTGTTGTGTAAACTATTAGTATAATGTGCTTTAAGTAGAATATCTAGGAAAGTCGAAAAAAGGTAGGTATCATAAGTACCTCCCATACAAATTATTGTAATTTTTAAGAAGATCTCGCGAGAAAGTAATGTTCTCCGTTTGGGAGTTCAATTTATATTGTTATTTTCTTTAGTCACTTAGAGCAACTAGGTATATTCTGTATTTGTATTCTTTCATAAAGTCTGTGTTCTTATGAGCTTTGGCGTATTTTTTAATTACTTTAAATAGTGACAAGGTCCACTTTAGTATTCAATCGTAGATTTTAATAATGGCAGCTGCTGTTTGAACGGCATAAGTGTTGCCATATTAAGGCTGAGTCTGTTGCAAAAAATGTAATATTGATGTTTAAAATATGACGTACCTATTCTCCCCCAAGGATTTCCACGACGACCGGTCCTGCGCTGCCCGCATCCAGCGGCTTACCGATTCACCACAAGAAATTCAATTACCTATCCCCCTTTCAAAATAGGCTCGTTGTCTGCATCAAAAATAAAAAAAATATTGATTTTCCCCAAATTGCCCTCTAATTAAAATTTCTAAAAAAGTCTTACTTGTTTTGTTTTGTATTGCTACTTTAGTTTATTTGTAAAAATCACAAAATTATGACGTCACGCGTTTCTATTGCATACATTTGAAGAACAAAATTGTGTTTTGAACTTAATGATAAAAGCGTGGGCGGCGTAATGGCAAGGGCCGCTACCTCCTATCCGGGAGGACGTTGTTCTAATCCTGTCACGTACCAATGTGTTTTCGAATGTACGTTTATCCGACGCTCTTATGGCGAATAAAACATCGTGAGGATACCTGCACACGCCTGCGAAGAAACTCGAAGGTTGTGTGTGAAGTCGACTAAACCGCACTGGGTCCGCGTCGAGCCCCTCGGTGGGGAAGTACATGAGCTGATATGATGATGATGATATGATATAAAGTAACTCATATGACTATCAGTCAACTAGACTAGCCTTTTCTGATGACGGAAGTGACATACTTACTCTAGAGTTGAGCATGCCGATGCCGTTGTCATAATTATAATAGGTGCCAAGGTATCCTACATATACATGTATGTAAAGATATAACCTAAAGAAAGAAACAAATGGCGTGGCGAAAAGGTTAAGTCCACCAGCTTCACAAAAGGAGGTCGCGGGTTTGATTCCCGGCGGGGTCTAACTTTATAAGACTCGGTCTGATTGGTGGAAGGACATTTTTCTAAGCCCGCCTGGCCAGCTACCACCATCTTGTCTAAGTCAAACATCAATGCTTACAACAATGATGTATTCCGGCTTGAAGATAAGATACCGTAGGGCGTAGGGGAACCTTGGTAAACCTGATTCTATCTTCGGTATCATCGTCACTTGCTATCAGGTGAGATGATGCCAAGGCAGGGCTTACCAATTGTGAAAAAAAACCAAAGAAAACAAGGAAGTTTCACATACCCATACAGGGTGTAACAAAATTGGTGTAGGTCCCCTTAACTGGGGCTTCTACTCGTCATACTGAACAACTTTTGTTCAAAAAAAAAAAACTTTAGTTATTTATACAAATCGATCAGCTGATGATGATTTTGTGCATTTTAGTATGGAGGGTCCAAACTTTTTTTTGGGAATTGACTATGGTTTTCTTGGGGAAAGTTGTTCAGTATAAGGAGTAGAACCAACAGTTAACGAGTCCTACACTATTTACTTTACACCCTGTATACTCTGGCTAGACCAGTAATAAGTTTTTAAAAACGAGGTAGCTGAGCTATATGTATACCTGTACTCCCAAATTATTAACTTTCAAGGTTCCTCCTTAATTAATTAAGCTGCTACATTGTTGACTTATTACAGAAATTGACTGAGTGATGGTAGTGTTATTAACTCTTGATGGGTAGCTTGATGTAAGATATAACGTGAAAGGGGGGGACCGATAAGGGGGATTAAATTTTGCTTTACGTGGAGCAGTTTGCACAGATACAACACGTGGGGGCAAAGCATTATCGTTCATTATTTTTCTTACGAACGACCAAGGAGTAAATAGAAAGTATACGAGTATGTGATCGTCCGAAATTTCCACTTCGAGATTTTGATGAAAATGGAGATGGAAGGTTTTTGTGTGTACGTATGTATGGCTGTTTCTTTTGATAAGCCTATAGTTTAAATAGCTTCAAGGATTTTATGTGAGGATGTGACGTGTCGTTAAATTCGCCTTAACCCCCTTCCTGAGTGACGTGACATACTTGAGCAGTCGGTTTTTTTTTAAATTAAATTGGTGAGGTTATCATGACCTGATAATGTAATAAAATTAAAAATTAGTTTAGCTCACGATTTTTGTACAAAAATCTGATTTAATTTTTGCTCTTTAAATTAGTTCGAAAATCCCACTTAACTTTTAAAATAAAATTTTAGTACCAAATACCACTAAGGACCAAAAGCCATGACGCTTGGGTGGCACCGCCATCATAGGCTCGTAAAATAGTGCGCCCTGTGACGGTTGAAGCGATGTGGTGGAATGACTGCCGCCTGCCGCCTGCCGCCTGCCGCACTGCGACAGCTTGATTCAAATCAAATAAACATAAAAGCTA
The DNA here is from genome assembly GCA_947284805.1 of Coleophora flavipennella. Lineage (NCBI taxonomy): Eukaryota > Metazoa > Arthropoda > Insecta > Lepidoptera > Coleophoridae > Coleophora > Coleophora flavipennella. Next base: position 483,959 of record OX369294.1, on the reverse strand, counting down.
CCTCGTGGCAAAGTATACATGTTAGTACTAACATACAGTATGGACACTCCCTGCCGCTCTCTAGATTGCGACCTCACCCCCTCGTCACCCAGATTGATACAGATTGGTTATAGTTTGGTTGTCGAACGTACAGGATTTCACCGCCATTTTGTTTGTACCGTTAGTCTTTTTTTGAAATGTCATTTCTGGCCCGTTGCATGAAGTGTCCAGGGTGTGCTTGTGGTAAACTCCTGAGTTGGCAAGGGACTTAAGTAGGTTTTGAGGGTGTTTATCCAAAGAGTTTATAACACCAAGTATATACTCGTATTTGTCAGCAATTAAAAAGTGACCATTATAACGGCGGCGCTCGCCGCTATTTTGTATGAACTCGTTCTAAAAAATTCAAAAATACTTTGCAAACTGCAGCCGCAGACCAGTTGACTTGGAGCAGAACTCCTTTGTTAGGATCTCTTTTAAACAATTTTTTCCGGAAACCATTATTATTGCTTTTATTAACATGCCTTTTTAGCGGTAAGATAGTGGACCGCGTTTCTCAAGACTGTCTTTAAACAGTGTGTGGCCAGTGCAGTGATGATGAGACATGATCACTTACTGTGGGAAGTAACTAGTACCTCATCTGTGCTATTAGCCTCATTAAGAAGGCTCAAGGTCACTCAAAGGGCAACGGAGCGAGCAATGCTCGGAGTTTCACTACGCGATCGAATCAGAAACGCTAAACTTAAGTCGCAGTGGGCAGGGCAAATATATCGTAGAACAGATGGCCGTTGGGGTAGTAATGTACTCGAGTGGCGACCGTGCACCGGGAGACGAAGCTTAAGCGGGCCTCCCACGCGGTGGATCCACTACCTGGTGAAGGTCGTGGGTAGCCGCTGGATGCGGGCAGCGCAGGACCGGTCGTCGTGGAAATCCTTGGAGAGGCCTTCGTCCAGTAGCGGACCTCTAAATGTGGCGCTCGTGGACTAGCCACTCCGTCAAAGATGGTGAAAGTTACTTATTGTAAGATTCCGGTCGTGCAAAAGAAAAAGAGTTAATAAAACAAACAAATTATTTAGTTTTCATTCAGTCTTTGCTTTGCTGTAAGTTGTTGCAGTCTAGTTAAACTATAATACGGGTAGATGTACCTACACCAGGGATGGTATGGATATGAAATTTCGGATACGGATTGGATACGGATATAGAAATGATTATTATACCGGATACGGATATGAAATTATTTTGGATTACTTATCCATTAGTTTCGGATAAGAATATTCGTTTTTTAAGGAATTTCAGAAGTAAAAAATAAATATAAGACGTATGATAAGACGACAACAGAAGAAAACAAACAATGCGCGCGTGTGCCGACCGCTGCCGCCGCGCCGCGCGGCCAATCAACAAAACAACCTGTCATAACGTGTCGCAATTAGGCTCCGCCCCTATCCGATACTATCCGAAACTTTTGTTTCGGATTCGGTTACGGTTATGGATATTATTTTATATCGGATATTCGATAGTTTCGGTTACGGATACGGAGCTACCTAACATCCCTGATGTATGAACACATCCTTCTAATACGGGTAGACACACTGCACTATTTCCGTGCCCACCCGTACTTGTACTTTAACCCTCTTTCTTAAGGCCCAGTGGTATTTGAAAATTTGTCTTTGTCTTTTTCTTTACGTGTAAAGAGGGAAGAAAATAACCACACTTTTGGACTTTTTCGATGTTTTCGTTTTTATTTTCATCATATTTATCTTAAATAAAAATCCAATCGATGTTTTCCATTCAGTCACCTATGAACTTTATTTTAGTAAATTAATCATATTATCAAATTACTTATTTTGACAATGAAAACAAAAATAGACGGTAAAATGGCTCGAAAAGAGGTACCTTTTCAAAATTATTCTATCGAGCCAACTTTATTAAATCGTGTTTTCATTCGATACAGTCCCACACACATTGTTATTAATTTGATGAAACAATTGATATCCGACCACCAGTTAGTATGAGTATTTCTGTTGCAAATTAGATGTATAGTTAATCGCCTTAAAAGGATTTGCACTACTTACCAGTCAACCCTGTATACTAGCGGCCCGTCCCGGCTTCGCACGGGTGGACATTTATTTTTCAAACATTTTGGGATAAACGTAGAATACGAGTAAATGTATCTTTATGCGGGACATGTAGTTTTTTTTTTCATTTTTCTTATAAAATTTTGTATTTTTTTATAATTATGAATTATGAAAGACTTAGACCATATAAAAAAGTCTGAAGTTTAAGTAGGGATCCCTAACTTTTTCTAGTAATAAATATAATCTATGTTACTCACGGATAATGTATCATTCTAATGGTAAAAGGATTTTTTTAATAGGTCCAGTACTTTTTGAGTTTATTCGTTACAAACATACAAAAATACATACAAATCTTTCCTCTTTGTAATATATAAGTGTAGATGTATTCTTCTCCTCCTATACGGCTAGACCAATTCTGACATTTTTTTATGTAATTATGGGGTCGTGTGGATGGTTCTTAGCTATAGTTGGATAATGTGTTATTGTTTCTTTTTTTAAACGGGCACAAAGTCGCGGGAGTCGACTAGTATTATATAGAAAGTCTACATTTTAATAATATGTCGCCATAGCCTAAGAGAGCGTAAAACAAATGAGTGCTAGCGCTAGCCCACATTTCGCAGCACCACCCACTAAGTCACCATAACTGTTGTTCTATGTGCTTCTAGCACATACACCTATCGCCATACCATTGTCTACCCGTAGCCGCGCCGCCGTGCCGCCGCGCCGCCGCGCCGCCGCGACACGCTAGGGCTGCCACTCACCTGTCTTACCTACCATTAGAAATGACTTCGACTTAAGAAAAATGAAAAAAATATATATTTTAGGAACACAATCGAAGATAACCTATAAACGTGGCATTTCTTTCCAAATCGGGAACGTCAGGCAATACTGCGCACACGTGGGCTAGCTCCGGATTGGTGGCGGTTGTAGGTGTCGGTGGAGGTGTAGGGCTAGTGACGAACCCCACCACCACACCACCGCCACAAAGAAGAATAACGAAATTACATACATGTTGGGTACCCTACTTATGCTTACCCACCGGATATGAAAATGCTTGCATTTAGTAGGTTTTAGATAGACTAATAAAACAAGTCATCACAGTCTATTTCTATAACTTGGGGTCGTTGGAGTTAAAGAGATATGAAGTAATGTTTCATTGGTAAAAATAGGTTTCTTATCTGGGCTACTTTTAAACACATGGGATTAGAAGACAAATATAATGACATTGACTCAGAGCAATAACTAAAGTATAAAGAGAGCGTCAAAATTCATTCCAGTTACACTATTCACATTTATTACCCAGTTAGTGTGATAAAGCAGGATAGATATATATTAACTATACCTATTTGTTTTTCGCAAGGCTGTCCACTTTTTTAGCAATGCTAGTGAAGTGCCATAATTAACAGAGATATTAATGTTTTTTTGCTGTGTATTATTTTACATGGATGAGATCATTCGATTGGATCATTGGATTTGAAAAGGATTAATAAAATTAAAACCAAATTCAATTCACATTGTGCTAATAAACAGTCTGCCTGAAGATGGTGTTCGAAACCGGTCGCTGACAAATTATAACGTGTAGTTTTATTTAATTTCTGTGGAATTAGTTTAAATATATACCAAAATGAGTAAAACCATATTTTAAAGTAGTATTTTAAATAATTGTAAGTAACAATTAGATTTGTTTGTTTATCTTCTTTTTTTTAGTTCCTTAGTAAAATAAGGAAACCTTATGGTTTCGCCAAGTCAGTCTGTCCGTTCGCGGTTTTATTCAGATACGTTAATTATTTGCAAATAAAAAATCTCAGACAGACACTATCTAGCTACATTATATACTTGTACTATACAAGCTGAAACAAAATTGGTGCAGGTTCCGTTAACTGGGGCTTCTACTCACCATACTGAACAACTTTCTTCGGGGAAAGTTGTTAAGTATGATGAGAAGCCTCGGTTAACGGTCCTACAACAATTTTGTAAACCTAAAAGTAATGTTAAGTAGTAGTAATGTAAAGTTGAAAATAATAAAATGATAAGATTTATCATAAAATTAGGTAGGTAGCTGGAATATTTTATAATAATAAAATAAAAATAATTCAAATCCAAAACATTTCCATACAAAGCACGGGTGCAAACAGCAACGTTTGAGGCATGCTTAAACAGAACACGATACCTTCTTGAAATTAAGAGTCGAAATATCGATATGAAATACTATATCTACATCACTCACGATGGAATATACGACTACATTAAAATATCACCTAAACCAAATGGTTGACAGAATTACTAAATAACTGGATAGATTTTCAAATTGGTTGTATAAAAAAAGACCAAGTGTGACCATTTGACAGTTTTGCAGTGTCCATGTAGCTTTAAGCATAAACTGATATTTTTTTTTTACCGTACAATGTTCGATAATAAGAAAGAAAAGTAAAGATATATTGTAATTTTGACGTTCCCTGTGCTTTAGGTATTGCTCTGAGATTTAAACAGCTAGTTATATTTTTTTTTGCCTTTTAGTTCCTTTATATTCTTTGGCAACTTGTTGTATATTCTGATATACATTATAGTAGGTAACTACTATTCAGATAGAGTTGTGTCCTCGGATGATAGAGTCAATCAATATGTTAAGTTTTCTTAATTAGGGCCTACACGTATCGTTAGGGGCAACTCTGCATATAGCTCTGATGCATTTTTTCTGAGCTACAAATGTATTTCTTACGCGGGAACCATCCCCCCCCACAATGTGCATAGCTATGCTAGTCACACGTCTCCACCTAGGTAAATGTAACTAAACAGACATCTACCTACTTATAGCAGGTATTCCAATCACGCGGGTCACACTAAGCTATGACCGCTTCGCAATAACACTTATCGTAGTCCTACCTAACCTTACAGCAGAAGCTGACAGGATTTGGAGAAGACAGTGAAGAAAAAAGGAAAACAATAAAAAGACCGCCAAGTGCGAGACGGATTCGCGCTCCGAAGGTTCCGCACCACTAAACCTTTCTACACAACTATGACTATGATATCTATCAACATAACAAACAAAGACATCAACGCCAGCGACTGAATAGATTTTGTTTTATTATTCAGTTCAGACTTCAGACTCCTTAGAGCGAGTACTACTCACATTTGGCCGGCTTTTATAATTTGGTGTTTTACTTCAGAATTAGTACTACAATCACACCAAATTTTACGCTTGCATCTATTACCGTTTGTACGATATAGGTAAATCAAAAGTACTATATAATTCCCATAAAAAACACTTTTTTGTATCATGACCCGTCTCAATTATTTACTTTTTATTTTTTTATTATTTGTTGATATAGCGGCAATAGAAATACACATTTTGTGAAAATTTCAACATGCTAACCTATTGCGGTTCATTAAATAAGTACAGTCCGTTGACAGACAGACAGACGGACAGACACACAGCGGAGGCTTAGTAATAGCGTCCCGTTGTCGTCTTTATCACAAGTAGATAAAGATTCTATCTTAGTTGCCCATAGATCTTCATTCCAAGTTAATAAATACGGAGTACCTCAAGGAAGCATACTGGGGCCCCTATTATTCATCCTATATATTAATGACCTTCCTAATGCTACTCCAAATGACTGTACTATTTTTGCTGACGATATTTCGGTAGTAGTAACCTCAGAAAAAAGTACTGACTTAACTGATTACGAGTTAAATATTAATGGAACTATTGATTCTATAGCAAAATGGTTAGATAACAATAATTTGCAATTCAACGTGAACAAAACAAAATATGTCCAGTTCTCAAAGTATGGCGAATCAATCGATTCTCTCAATCTTGTATATAGTGGCCAACATCTTGAACAGCTTAATGAGACAAAATTCCTGGGTCTTATAGTAGATAGATACTGTAACTGGAAGGCTCACATTGAAAAGGTCTGCAATAGGATTAACAGCTATGTTTACTTACTAGGTAATAATAATAATAAAAATAATAAAATAGCTTTATTTTCATTCCACAAAATACAAAAATTAACAATTTACAAATTAAAGCGGTATATTGATTGATAAAATAATAATAATATGAAATTGTAATTTAAAATTGAATTAATAAAAATATGCATGCTTAATTTGTGGACCCCCTTAGGGTAAAAGCCTCCTCCAAAGAATTCCATTTTATTCTGTCTTTGGCGCTGGTCATCCAGTCTCTTCCTGCATTTGCCACAATCTCGTCTTGCCACCAACTTACTAGGTAGACTCCGTAAAATAACGTCGAGAGAAACCATATTGACTGCGTATCATGGGTATGTAAGTTCCACTCTGACATACGGTCTACTGCTTTGGGGCAACAGTACGGACTCTAAGAAAGCTTTTGTTGCTCAGAAAAAATGTGTACGGGCCATTTGTGGAGTGGCACCAGATGAACCCTGCAGACCCCTGTTTGAGCAATTGAATGTGTTGGCGTTACCATCCATGTACATCTATGAATTAGCTAACTTCGTTAAGACAAATAACCACTTGTTTAAAAAAACAAGAGATGTACATGCACGTTCCGTTAGAGATCTTCATAGATTGGTATACGACTCAAATCCCAGAACTGATGTTTATGCCAGAAATTGTTATGTTATGTGTGTTAAAATATATAATGCGTTGCCCCATGACATTAAAGATTTACCTTTGACATCGTTTCGAGTACAACTAAAGCGCTGGTTAAAACTGAAAAAATATTATTCTGTTACAGAGTTATTTATTCGAAATCACAATAATATATGACAATTTCTTGAAAATGATTTACTTATTACTTTCTTTTTATTTTATTTGTTAATTCATTGTTATGTTCTATTGATTTTTATGTAAAGTTGACATGTGTAATATAATGTAATTTAAGTGTGTAATATTTTAAATAACGTAGATTTCTGATTTTCTGACTTTTAAATACTTACTTATTGTTATTGTATATCACTTGTGACTAAATGTGCTGTTCTCTTTGGTTTTTAAAATATCTTTTTTGTACCACATTTATTGCAATAAAGGAATTGAATTGAATTGAATTGGTCATCCTTTAGGTGAACGTGACCCAAAAAAAACAATAATGAACTTATACCTGAACTTATACCTGTAAATGTTAATACCGATGTAAATGTTGATACCGTTTATTTTAACTAATGAAACCTCTGAGTCTTCTGAGGTTATATCTAGACAATGTTAAGTAAAATAGGTGCTTATTATGGCCTAGACAATATTGGCAACCCTGGCATAGATAAACGTTAAGCAGTAAAACCTAGTGAGTACATAACATTAGAAACTTAAGTATTTACTCACAATGTTTAACGATACACCTGGGACAATGGACATGTTTTGAAGTAAGTAAGGAAGTAAAAGGTGTTGCTGAGCACTAAGTGACCAATAGACTAAAGAATGTTACATATCTAACGTTATCATGAGTTTGAAAGTTTTAAACCTACATAATTAGATTAAGCTATGAATTAAGAGTACTTTTAAGACGGTTATTAAAAACGTATTAAAAACTTGAAGTAACTAAGAAAAAAATATACAAGATTTTGCTTGTGTGGACATCAGCTATACCTATAACTGTCTTAGAGGGTAGGAGGTGCGCGAGCCGCAAGTGAATCGCTAACGTGAAAATAATTTTTTTCCATATCTATTTTAATTTTAACTATTTCAGGCAAAGTTTCTTTCCTTATTTTTAACACTTGATTTTAACTATATTTGTGTAAAAAATCACGTCATTCCATTGATCCGTTGCGACGTGAAAGAATTAAAAATTGTTATTTTCCAGAATAATCGCGAACTATGTCGGGCTTTGCTATTTTTACGTTCTGTTCTACGAGCTATGTCCACAGCCCTGCCCACTGCCACTTAAGTTTAGCGATTCTGTGAGCTATGTCAATTACCCCGGTCCTCCTACGGATCCCCTTAATTTCTGATTCGATCGCGTGGGGAAATTCCGAGCATAGCTCGTTCTATCGCCCTTTGATAACGTTGAGCCTTGTTAATAAGAAGGCGAAGCGAAGTTCTTGTGGGGCCCGTATAAGCGACCGTGTCTTAGTTCTGTACTTCATCACTGGCGACACACTGGTCAAAGACATCGACATTAATAATTTTAATTAAAAGGGAGATAAGAGGGTGAAATATTAAACTTAACCCCACGACACAGATTGACTTTAAATGTTTGGACACAATGACAATGTACCTAGAGCTTAGGAAATGCTAGAGTTTAAACTACAACATATGTTTTCATAAAACATCAGCGTCAACCGCCGCGTTAATAATATGCGTTTTAACGACTCCGCTCCGCCATCACTACAGAGATATGGGCTATTAAAGTTTATATATGTCAAAAGGTCAAAGTTATACGCGCCGCGCACTAACTCACGAGTTAAAGCAACTATGACAGTGTGTTATGTCATTTTGACGTTTCACAAAAGTTAAAGCGTCCCAAGACGATCAATGCTTTGTCAACTACGAAACTGACAAAGCCGCAAGGTAGTTAGTTGCCTAATGTAATGTAATGTGACTAACCCACATTCTTACACGACTGCCCACATTAGGGAGTGTATTGTTTCTAGGTCTTATGTATGTATGTATGTATGTATGTATGTTTCTTTATTCCACGATGTCTTACAAACGGCTTAATTGATTTTAGAGTGTCAGGTATCTTTAGATTCGATCGCGTAAGTGACATGGACACATTTTATCCGACTTCACTGTACAATTTGAATGTTATTTATTTAATTATTTGTAATGTAGCTAGTTTGTCTTTACTTTTTTTTGCTTTTGCGTGCTATCATTTTTATGACTTAGTTTTTGGCGATTCGGTTAAAATTATTGTAACACCTAATATTATGTATATTAGGGCATGCTCCCGGGAAATCTCGGTCTCGAAAATACCGGGAAATCTCGGAATTTTTTAAACAATCCGGTACCGGGTCTTCAGCAAACGAATCCCGGTTCTTTCGATACTTTCGGTACTTTATACGTGCATATCATTTTCTTACTATCTGTTTTTCAATATACGATAAAATCAAATAAAAAAACCTACTTTTTATACAATGTTATAAAGTAACACAATTTTACTTGCATCATCTACAATCACACCAACATTTATTTAAAATTTAAGTATTATTTTTAAATAATAATGTATAATTTGTAATAAGCTCAGAACATCGTTGAGTGACGATAGTGCTATAAGTTTCCTTAGAACTTATTACCGAGATAGAAAAGCTATTCTTAAATGTAAATGATGAGTTTATTTATCAGTTATTCCAAAAGTTGAGTTTTAAATTGTATTTACTGCAACTACTTTTCAACCGACTCCAAAAAGGAGGAGGTTCTCAATTCGACTGTATGTTTTTTTTGTATGTTTGTTACGCGATATCTCCGCAGGATGTGAACCGATTTTCAATTCTTTTTTATTCGAAAGAGTATAGATATAAGAGTAAGTATATTCCGAGGGGGTCCCATTGTCACCAAGTTGGGATCTGATGATGGGATTCCAGGGAAATCAAGGGGAAACCCTCAAATTTTATAGGCACGTATTACGTGATTCATATGTTTTCTAAAGCTATTAAAGTATTAGCGTCTTTTAGTCATCATCTTATGTTATTGAGGTGATTACGGATAGTACAACTCCCTAATGCTTTGGAGTTGGAAGACAATTCTTGAAATATTATACGTAGCTACGCATAGACCGATAGTTGTATTGTTTCAGGTTATTGAGATGAGCTGATGATGGAAGATTTAACTCCTCAACTTTCATGCTGCTGAGATGATGATAGAAGTCTGTGTATATTTTAATGAAACATGCATTATGACTATTATTACTATTGACAAGTAGGTGATTGGGTTTAACGTTGTTAGATAGATAGAGCATTATTACTTAAAATAAAGAAAATAAAAATTAAAAAACTAAAAATCGACTTCAAAACGAAATACACTCAAAAGTATGAAATAATATTATAAAACTTAAATACACGATATTAACCAACAATAACGAAATAAACGTGGGTAAGAATTAAATTAGGGGCCTAAAATTTTTTTTGAGGTCAGTGTCAGCAAACCATTAAATCATTTAATTCGTACTTACCTTTGATTTCGTTATTGTTGGTTAATATCGTGTATTTAAGTTTAATAATATTATTTCAGACTTTTGGGTGAATTTCGTTATGAGGTCGATTTTTAGTTTTTTAAACTTTTTATTTTTATAAGAATAACGTTTGTAATTATAATTTTATTTGTAACTTGGAAATATACACACGGCGCCACATTAAGCTATATAAAACCATTATAAACTTTTGCTTTGCTCAATATGTTTAGTGATATTATAGTTTATAGTGGAAGGAACAAAGACGAATAGTCTAATTCAAAATGTAACTTGAATTTAGTTCTATTTGATTATTTGTTACTATTTTGATCTCAAAACTTGTATGTTTAATGATACTGATTGTGTTTTAATGATTAATGTCAATGAAAGACACAGAATAGAAAAAAAATAAAATACCAACCCATTTCTAATGAGCCCATTTTCTACAGTTTACTTAATTATATGCTCACTACATGCACTCGTGCCCTTTACACAATAAATTAATAGCAACATTTAAGCAAGTACCGAAAGTACCGAATTTCCCGGTAAATCCCGGTTCCAAGTACAGTACCGAAAATCCAGTCCCGGTTCTTGAGACGGAACCGGTACTGCATCCCCTAATGTATATCCAACTCAAGGACAAATAAATGAATTCTGATTCCCAAAAAAGGAGAGTAATGCTTTTATGTATGCAGTCGAGTTTTTATTAAATTTTTTATTTTAAGTTATATATAATATTTGTTCTAAAAATCAGTCTGTTTGTCAGACATTTAAAGGTCTGTTTGTTACACTGTTGAGGTGTTTAGGTCAGAATGGTTAAGTCCATTAGCTTCACATCAGGAGATCAAGGGTTTGATTCCCGGCGGAGTGTAACCTTGTCAGACTCGGTTTGGTTGGTGGAAGGGCATTTTCTTCGAATGTCTGGCTAGCTACCACCATCTTATTTAAGTCTTGCCACCATTTATCAACGTTAACAGCATTGATGTGTTCCAGATTAAAAATAGCTGCCAACTCCCTATTGCGTCGGGGATTCTTGGTAAGCCCGCTTTCATATTCGGCATCATCATCCTCCAATTGTGAATAAAAAAAAATATTTTTTTTTATAAATATTCTGGGACAAATCACACATCGTCATCTGGCCCCAAGGTAGGATTCCCTGTGTTACGGGAACCAGAGACCGATATACATACATAGATACGTTTAAATACATAGGTACATATATAGATATTTAACACCCAGACACAGAGCAAACAAATCCGCCCTGTTCGGATCCCTTCTTAATTTTCTAAAAGCAACAATCAAAATGTCTTGGCCGACGACGACGGGTCCTCGGCCAAGCGTGTTCCGTGTACGCCAACGTCACAATTACGTTCCGTTCTCTTGTTCTAACGTTATAATCACCCGATCCATCTACTTACGCGCTGCCCGGGCGAGCAGCCAATCGGATCGCGCTGCCACGCCTACTACGTCGCTGATTGGCTGATCGTCCAACTTTGAATGTGGAACCACTTTTTTCACTCACGCCTACGCAAGCTCCACGGTTTTCCGTTTGCTATGTCCAAGGAATACTTTATCGCAGTTTTACAGCTGCAATAGCTCATTTAAAACAAGGTATTTGACTCATTTGGATAATATGTCACTTTGTTTTTGCAGTTTAAAACAACAATGGTTTATTTTGGAGTATTCAGGACTATGGTTACGTGCTTCGAATGCTTTGTCTACAATTTTACGACATTGAGCTTAGCCGCAGTATAATATAAACTTCATAGGAAGATTATTAATCATTATTCATTAATTTTTTTGTTATTGTTGCTCGCGTACTACCTGTCTCCGTGTTTTTTCTCCGAGCACTGGGTTGTCTGGAAGATATCGCTCTCAGCGTTATCGTTATCGGTCTTATGACCGCCTAAATTGTACGTCTCTTAGTTTTAATTTAAATTTTGCATTTTATGTATTTATATTTGATGTACAATAAAGAGTTATTTGAATTTGAAGATATAGCTTTTTGGAGTTCCGTATCTGAAAATAAAAAACCGGCCAATTGCGAGTCAGAAACGCACACATAGGGTTCCGTACCATCACACCAGATGGCGCTAATGTCTTCACGTTAAAAAAAAACACGTTTTTTGTACGAAGACTTTTACTTTTTCCAGTTTTTAGTTATTTGTTGTTATAGCGGCAACAGAAATACATCATCTGTGAAAATTTCAACTGTCTAGCTATCTCGGTTCATGATACAGCCTGGTGACAGACGGACAGACGGACAGACGGACGGTCTGTCTGTCAAGACCCTTTTTCTTTTACTTTTTTAGTCGGTTTGTAATCCTAAAACTCTAAAGTTATCGCAGCATTTTGTTCGTTAAGTGCCGCAAGTATGTACAGTGCACACATTTCCTTATTTTCAATAAAATAACAAGTTAATAAATAATCACACAAATTTTTTTAGGTACTAAGAAGTCCATAACACGAGTTATCGGCCGGCCATTATCGGAATATCATTCATAGGTCGTAAATTGTCGGGTCGGCCATCATTGGTACCCTATAAAACATGTTCCCAAATTTAAAAAGGCGAGCTCATTACTTTCTACGATTTGTCTATATTGTTTTATTGAAAACAATAGACAAATATTTTAAGTTTTATTGAAAACAGTAGACAAATCGTACAAAAATATTGTGAAAATAATATTTATTGAAGTAACCTAATCAAACCGCGAGTCTTACAAAGTTAGACTTCATCGGGAATCGAACCGGCGAACTCCTGGTGTGAAGTGAATTGACTAAATATTACGCCACGGAGGCGGTCAAAATGCTAAATTTATAATTAAACCACTAATGGCTTCAAAGCTACGAGTAGCACCGCCATTATAGTACTTACGATGAACATGGCTGCAATAAAAGTCGCAAATAATGAGTTTTAGCGCTAATAGCACTATAGGCACAGAGATGATTTGCATCACAAGTCGTGACCCCACTAAAGTAATGAATGAAGCTTTATAGACGTTGATGCCGAACTGTTAAATAGTTCCAATGTAATAACGCTTTCGTTTTTTTTATTTTCACAAAGAAAATAACTTGATACAAGCCTGGAATGCGAGTTCGTCTGCACTACTCATTGAATTTTGTTGTAAAGTTTATGATATTAATGATCGGAATAGATAGATACTATAGGGTTGCCACTATAGTAAAAAAAATGCTTGTTATTTTTACTCCAAAAAGGCTCTAACGATTTTGAGGAAACTTAGTATGTTACTATAACTGTATTGTATATGGGCTACAGTACGCGGGTAGTCCGTTGTTCCAAGACAAATCGGATAAAGGTACCTCCCATACAAATCCAAGTTGTTTGTTACTTTTTCTCAAAAATGGCTCGAACTATTTTAGTAAAATTTTGTAAATAATTAGGAATTGATAAGGCCTACTGCAATAGGTACTTCATTGTTCCAGGAAAAATCAGAAAAATGTACATCCCATACAAACCAAAAAAAATTTAAACTTTTTTATCAAGTCTCATATATACCTAGCTTTATTCTTTGTTACTAAGTATGTGTAATATTTATTGTAGATTTGTGTTGCCCGTGTGCCCGACTACGACAGACGGTGAAAGCAAAAAGTATGCACTGCGTGACTGTACAGTTTATTTTATACTATTTGGGCTTGTGACGTCATTACTTTTTAACATTGAAAAAATAATAAAAAATAACCAGTGATTATAAGAGCAAAACATTCAAATTAGTTTTATACCTAAATACGAATCGTTACGCTTCTTCATTTATTATGCGTACAGCGCAGGAGTGGAACTCCTTGCCTGCGTCAGTGTTTCCCGATTCCTTTAATTTAGGGATCTTCAAGGCAAGAGTGAATAGGCATTATTTTAGTTTGCGTGTACCATCCTTGACTGCATCATCACTTACCATCAGGTGAGTTGCAGTCAAACGCACTCAAATTTTTAATAAAAAAAAAACATTTTTTTTTAACATTTTTTTTTTACAATTGATAAGCCCTTGGCATCATCTCACCTGATGGTAAGTGACGATGATGCCGAAGATGGAAGCGGGCTTATCGAGATTCCACAACGCAATTTTTTTTAACAATGCTAATAGTCATTTTTTCCGCAGGTTCTACGATGCTTACTAGATGTCGTTATTGTCGAATTAAATTTTATGACACCTGTAACAACAAAAAATTTTTCTTGACCTAGGTAAAAAAAATTGGAGAAAACAATTATTTAACAATAGTATTCTTTACAGAAAGAAAACATTAAAAAGGAAACTGAGAAATCTTACTTTTTCATGACTGAAAATTATTAAAATTATCGGCAACAGAGATGAAGTTTGTTTTATGGTAGTTTTCGGTTGTATACCTGGCAACACTTTGGTTTGGATGTCATCCCTTGGCGTGGTAGAGAACCAAAAGAAGAAAAATGCTCCTTGTGGATAGAAGCCTAAGATGGCCCCCCAGTATGAAAATGTTCATTGATCACACTAATATTATAAAGGCGAAAGTTTGTAAGTGTGTGAGTGTGAATGTTTGTTACTTTTTCACGCAAAAACTACTGAACGGATCTGCCTGAAATTTGGTAGGTAGACAGATTAGGACCTGGATTAACACATCGGCTACTTGTTTTCACGCTCTCGAGCCGCTTGCGGCTCGCGCACTGAGCACCATCGAAAAGTCATAGAAACGTTGTCCACGCGAGTGAAGCCGCTGAAAAAAGATAGTGGGTAGATATTGCACAAGTTTTATGCATGTTTTATAGTTGGTGGATATTGCGAATTGCTGATATGATGAAGATGATGATGATAACAGTAAACTACCTACCTCTATGCACAGCCAGGTCGTAACAGACGTCTTGTAGAAGACCCATTTACAATGGAACAAATAAGCAATAAAAAGTCGTTTTCACGTTTCAAAGCATGTAAATAGAATAAATAGAATGTGATGTGTTCGTGCGAATAGTTGTGTTCACGTGAAGCTATTACAATACTTTGTAAGCTTCATTAGCGGGATGAGTTATGGTCACCATGAAAAAGCACTAAAATAGCAATAAGATCGATACAAGGACAGGCTAATGGCCGCTACGAACCGACTGCACCGAGAAAATTCTCAAATCGTAGGAACGCACGGCTAGTCGCAGAGCTACACAGCGCCATGACGAGAATTTTGTAGTCTTTTTGTTCACCCCCGATGCAAACATAAGGGTTTTAGAGTTTTACGTATGTATTTGTGTATCTGTCTGTCTGTCTGTGACATCGCAGCTCCCAAATGGATGAACCGATTTTAATTTAATTTTTTGTTTGAAAGTTGACTTTATCGAGAATGCCATAATCATAAGCAATGATTCAAGAAAATCTGTTCAGCCATTTGAAGATCATCAGCTGTTTTCTAGTTCATGAAGCGAGTTGAGAAACTGTCTCAGGTCTGATTGAATCAAATTTGTTATCCTGTTACTTTAATGATATTGCAAGAAAATGGTCTCCATGACCTGATGCTGCAGCATTACCTGGAATCTGCAGGATACCCAACTCCACACCAACTAACAGCAGAGTTATCGTGTTTGGGCTCTCTGGAATGGTCTCGATGAATAGGTTATAGATAGGGACATCAGAGTCTGATAAATAAGCAGGAAAGATTTATGCCGAAGGTTTTGTATTTTTTTAATTATTTTCTTTCTTTGCTTCAAAAGTGTTCACCACACAACATGCATCGAATGATAATTTTAGATCACATATAAAACAACGGGATCCACGATCACGCGGATAAAATGTCTGAAAGCAAATTCATCATTTTTGTTCGAGGAGGTGTACATTCGCGGTTCTTCCTCTGTGTCTAACATAGCTATTTGAATATTTCTATTCTTGTCTCCACTCTCCTGTCAAACAACTGTGCGGACGTTTTTTGAAGTTAATTTTTTTATGAAACCGGGAATCTAGTTCATTTATGTTAGATCTAAGGGAATAATGTTGCCATTACGAATAACGTCATGTATGGCGTATAAGCGTGCTTTATACGGAAGAGAATAAGCAAGAATAAAAAAATAAAAAAAACTAACAGTGGGGTTCGCCATTAGCTCTACAAACTCCACCAACTCGGACAATGCCCCTAACCTCCCCTAGTTTGGAAAGAGACCCGTGCAGTGCCCCAGCCGTGGGAACTTTTGTGGGTTGGTAACAGAGATCCTCCCCTTATGTATAGCATATCTCTGGTTCGTAACCATTTATTTATTCATTTTTTGTGTCACTTTGGAACTACATAGGTCCGGAAAATTAATTGTACAGCCACGCTGTGCATACTTTCTTGCGAAGCCTTCACCATCTAACGTAGTCGGGCACACACAAATCAACACTAATCATTACACTTGCTTAGTAGTAAAGAATAAAGCCAGGTCTGTCCGACTTGATGGAAAATTTAGAAATAATTTGGTTTACGTGCCCTACTATGGTTTTTCCTAGAATAATGAAGTATCCAGTTCAATAGACCTTATTAAGTCCTAGATATTTACAAAATTTCATTAAAATAGTTGAAGTAATTTTGGTTTAAAATTGCGAAAATTTGAAATAAAAGCAGCTGGGGATGTAAAAATAATTTTGCCATAACCAAAATTTCACCCGAATCTGTCCAGTAGTTTGATAAAAAATCTAAACTCAAAATTAAATTACTGTAAGTAATTACTTAAGTGGCAATGGGCGGGGCACATTGCTCGTAGAACAGATGGCCGTTTGGGCAGTAAAGTTCTCGAGTGGCGACCACGCACCGGAAAAAGTAATGTAGGCAGGCTTCCCACTCCGTGGACCGATGACCTTGTGAAGGTCGCGGGAAGCCGCTGGATGCGGGCAGCGCAGAACCGGTCGTCGTGGAAGTCCTTGGGGGAGGCCTATGACCAGCAGTGGACGTCCTTCGGCTGATATGATAAGGTAATTAATAGTGAGATTTCTATTAATTGTTTTTAAATATATTGTTTTTGTTAAAATGCTTCTTAACTTTTTTTAAAGACTGTAACAGCTACTACTTTTTTTTCATTAAGAGACCGTTTTGTTGTATTTTTAACCAACATAAAGTGAATAAAAAGTATTTAAATGTCCGGGGTCAAGGCTCCGAAATTCGGGGTTTTTACACTTCCGGTCCTGCGGGCGGCAGGTTTTAGAGATGGCAACCCTATGCGAAACGAACCTAACCTAAGCTGCCTTCCTCCACCCAGGGAAGGGGCTCTTCGACACTATCTATCTTCATAAACGCTCAACTCAGATTTCATGATTATTATTGCTTTTTATTTATTTTATCTAAGTAATGACAAATAACATAACATTTTGATTGTTATTTATTTATTATTAATTTGATTTTAATCAAAAGTTAGGCCTTCAAAGCATTAAGCTACCTTGTCGGATTTTATTTAAGGCTCGCGCGTGTATTTTGGTAGTATAACCGTTACGTGCTCCATTCAGGTTTAAGGTATTTTACAAATAACTGTGGTCTGTGCATGTATGTGTATGTATATCCGTCATTCAGTTAGTGCGTCCGTCCGTCCGTGTGGAGTGTGCGGGAACAATACGCCACTACTTTGTGCGTAACGATAGCTACGTGCCTCCTCTCAGTTAGCCGGAGGAAGTGGCTGCGATAAGATTATCACATTTATCGCACTCGGGACTATGTGCTCACTCTGTGGTAGTGAATGGGAGCTTGTCGTGTGTGTGTGTGTGTGTGTTTGTGTGCGAAACACATAGTTACATGATGCCACGTTACGTCTCGTACGTCTAACTAAAGATTTTGTATGTTACGTTATATTAGGGTCTGTTAAGGGTTAAGGGTTAACGTTTTGTGTGCCGCATTCCTTTTACACATTTGAATAGTGAAAAATAAGGGTACCTCCCATACGTATGTATCTACATGTACATGGGGATGAAAATGTTTTACGAGTTTCATTAAAATGAATTTAATGGAAAAGTTTCACGAGTTTATGTTCGATATAGTCATTAATTTACGTAACCTTTAGGTATAACTTTAAATTATACTAGCTTTTGCCAGCAGCTTCGCCCGCCATCTTTGAGGGTGAATACGTAACATTCAGAAATGAGGAGATCCGCAGGAGAACCAAAGTAACTGACATAGCTTACAGAATCGCTAATCTGAAGTGACAGAGGCAGGGCATATAGCTCGTAGAAGAGATGGCCGTTGGGGTAGTAAAGTTCTCGAGTGGCGACCGCGCACCGGAACCCGTAGCGTAGGAAGGCCTCCCACGCGATGGACTGACCTAGTGATGATCGTGGGAAGCCGCTGGATGTGGGCAGCGCAGGACCGGTCGTCGTGGAAATCCTTGGGGGAGGCCTTTGTCCAGCAGTGAACGTCTTTCGGTTGATATGATGATGATAATGATGTAAAATTCAAAATTCCGTTTTTCGGAGTTTTATCCCCCCCTACGTCCTTCCTACAAACCCAAATATGTTACTGCGCATGCGACGCGTCTTGCGACCAACTTCAGAGCCGTGATAGAGTTTGCCGCGACCTGTACATACCTACTCTTGCTTTGTTTCTTTACTGAATAGATGTTGTTTTGGTGTCAAGTGTCAAGGATCAGCCGTCGGGAGTGGGGAGTGCGGAGTGGGGGGTGGGGACCACCCAGAGATCGATCATCTGACACGCCAACAAGCTATCGTTGTTTGTGTATCTTTTTTGCCAGTTTTGTAATTAAGTTTAATCAAATAATCAACGACAATTGGGAGTGTAGATTGTATGCCTGTATGCCCAGTAAGGTGCTCCATACAAAAGAAGATTGGTTGTTATTTGAATCTTAGGTCAAAAATAAAGTGAGATTTAGTGTTAGCGCTTTGAAAACCGGACGTACAATACTTTACTCCTACCACGACGTAGCAAAGCTTTGCTTTCAATGACGCGTTGGCCGACTTACCGTCAACATTCCGCATGTAGGTACCTGTCTCAGTTACACTGAAGGATAGGACCTACGAGAATCACGCACGTGTCTGAGTACCTGTGGAGGCACGTCGAGGTCACCACCTAAGGTAAAGATGTAGTACCTGTCGAGGCACGTCGAGGTCACCACCTAAGGTAAAGATGTAGTACCTATCGAGGCACGTCGAGGTCACCACCTAAGGTAAAGATGCATACGTACGAGTAACTATATAGAACAAGCTTTACCTTGCTTTTTACTGTCGAGCGACGAAGTAGTGAAGAAGGTATGGTGATGGCAAAAAAAATAATGTAGCCTATTGAAAAGGTCAATAATAAGCATCAATTTTTCTATAAATTTAGTGTCACAAATTAACGGACGACCGTGAGGTTTAACGTCAAGAAAAATTGTTTTTACATTTTACTATATAGTTTGATACTCGACCTTTTTATTATTTTTCAAAATAAAACGTACTTTCCTTTGAGCAAAACTTTCATTCTCCATTTTGTTATTTTTCTCACATTTTACCGGTTCAATTCCCGGCTATGGCAAGCATTGTTACTTTCGAATGACTGAGGAGCGACGAAGGAGTGAACAAGGTATTGTGATGGCAAAAAAACCTAACCACTCGCGGGAGTGCTGACAGAAGTGAAAACTTAAACAGTTAGGCCTTGTACCCAGAGACATTTAAGGTTAGTTAACATGTCAATACCGCTGCTGTTAGGTAACAGTGTCTCGAGCGAATTCGCGCCTACAGAAGTTTCCACTTCAAAAAATCTGGGGATCGATTGTCTTCCACTGATAGAGTCTAAAAAAACAAAAAAAAGAGTGTTTGTGTCTTTACGCTCGTCCGGTGCTCTCTTCTTTTCTTTTGTCCACTGCTACGTCATCAGAGAAAATATTCTTTTAAGGCTCCTCCGTCTTTAAAATTAGCAACTCGATTCACTATGTTTTAAACATCGAACGAAATAGCCTTGGAAATAAAGTTCTTGTCAGCTCGTAAAGCAACGTTGCTATCCTTTATATTATAAAACATATTTTTTTGATAAAGAAATCCTTTATTGAAGTAAGTAAAAAGTGGTTACAAAGTTGGTCGTTGGCAGCGGTATAAACCTGCAGGGATACGAGGTGCGCGACGCCACCGCCAGTGCCAGGGCCCCGCAGCACCGGCGCGTGCGGTGATTATATTTTTTTTTTGGGTTTTGTTTCATCGAAAATCCGGACTTTCATTGCAGTTCGGGTTTTACCTGGAGTTCTCGAGTGGCGAACGCGCACCGGAAAACGTAGCGTAGGCAGGCCGCAGGCTGGATGCAGGCAGCGCAGGACCGGTCATCGTGGAAATCCTTGGGGGAGATCTTTGTCTAGCAGTGGACATTTTTCGGCTGATATGATGATGATGATGATGAATGAATTGGTAATTAATGAATAATTGAGCAAGCAATCACAAAGAGTCCGAAACTATGAGTTGGGATGATGACAGAATCAAAAATAAATTATGAACTGTTTATCACTAAGTTACCCTTCCCGAAAATTTGAAAACCTCACTCGTATTGTTTTCCATCAATCTACAATTTTTAATTTATTACAAATTTTTTTAATTTTTTTTTTATTCACAATTGGTAAACTTAGTATTTAAATGACGCTGAAAACAATGACGCCACACCTGAGTATTTTAAACATTTTAAGAACAAATGTAGTTATGACAGAGATGATAAAAAAAGACGTGTGGCACTCGGGGACTGCCGCGGTAAAGCTATTGCATAGCATTTTTTATAACTTTTAACACTAAGAAAGTTACACCAGTAAAATTGACTAAGTCCTTTTAGTACCGCAAATCGCTAATAGATGGGACTGTATTTTTTTTAGAACGCGGTAGTGTTAGGTTTTTTCGTTACGGAATTTCTTGATTCGGTCGCCGCGCTCAAAGCCCGCGATAAAAGCTATGCAATAGCTTATTACTCAAATGACTAGTACTGCAGTCGTCATTATGGGGATTACTCGGATTCCATATTCTCCTACCTACTATGTAGGTATTCCAGTATACGTACATACAAGTACATATGTCCATGTTTCTAAGTGCATGTCATGTTTGTCATACTGGTGTGACTACGAGTCGGCAACGGTTATTCGTCGGTCACAGGGTGCTGCGCGGCGCGGCGGTTTGAAACGTGACCGAATTTAACGTTTAAACGTTTTAACCGCCTGCGTAGCTCAGAGGCCAAGTTCACTGGCTTTACACAGGAGGTCGCGGGTTCGTTTCCCGGCGGGGTCAATTGTAAGACTCGGTTTGGTTGGTGGTAGGGCATTTTCTAAGCCCGCCTGGCTAGCTACCACCATCTTATCTAAGTCTTGCCGCCAAATATCAATGTTGATATCATTGGTGTGTTCCGGCATGAAGATAAGATAGCCAGTTCCACATTGCGTTGGGGAATCTTGGTAAGCCTGCTTCCATCTTCGGCAACATCGTCACTTACCACCAGGTCAGATGTTGTCAAGGGTTTACCAATTGTGAATAAAAAAATAAAAAAAGAATAGTTTGATTTTATACAGGGTGTAACGAAATTGGAGTAGGTTCTGTTAACCGGAGCTTCTACTCATCATACTGAACAACTTTTGGTTTATGACTTTGCTAAAACCGCAAAAAAGTCTTCATACAAATTGATCAGCTGATCGACCAATTTTGTGCATTTTTGTATGGAGGGTTCTTTGAGAATTGACTGTGGGTTCTTTGGGGAAAGTTTTTCAGTATGTTGAGTAGAACCCCCCTTTAACGAGTTCTACACCATTTTTTACACCCTGCATAATTACTTATAATAATTAATTATAGATACAATGCAATATTTTTTACTGCACCACTATTCACACCATAAAAAATAAGAAAATAAACATATATATATATATATTATTGCAAGGTACCTAAGCAATTTCTTCTAGGCAATCTTTGGGTAATAATATTCAGGGACAAATCAATCACACAGCACGGCCACCTGGCCCCAAACTAGGATTCTCTGAGACCGATATCTACTCGTTCCCCTGGGTGAAGTTTAGCCGGCTAATCTTAAGTTTATGTTCACACCCACCTTTAGCCGTAACATATACATCTATATATATAAAAATTAATCCCTATTTCCCTTGGTCACGGCATCACGCGTGAAAAGCTGAACCGATTTCGCTAATTCTTTTTTTGTCAAGTTCGTTATTGTCAGAAGGTTCTTATGTAGGGTAGGGTAGGGTAGGGTAGGGTAGTGTAGTTTAGTGTATTGTAGTGTAGGGTAGGGTAGGGTAGGGATAGGGTAGGGTAGGGTAAGGAAGGGTAGTGTAGTGTAGTGTAGGGTAGTGTAGTGTAGGGTAGTGTAGAGTAGGGTAGGGTAGGGTAGGGAAGGGTGGTGTAGTGTAGTGTAGTGTAGGGTAGGGTAGTGTAGGGTAGGATAGGGTAGTGTAGGGTAGTGTAGTGTAGGGAAGGGTAGTGTAGTGTAGTGTAGGGTAGTGTAGGGTAGGAGAGGGTAGTGTAGTGTAGTGTAGGGTAGGGTAGTGTAGTGTTGGGTAGGGTAGAGTAGGGTAGTGTAGGGTAGTGTAGTGTAGTGTGGGGTAGTGTAGGGAAGGGTAGGGTAGTGTAGTGTAGTGTAGTGTAAGGTGGTACGAATTTCTCCGGGAATACTAGTTATAGATAAATAACAACAAGACACACCATAGAAACCTGTTCATCACACAAATGTTTGGCTTGGATGGGATCGAGCCCACCCACCATCGGCCCAGCGGCAGCACACCAGCATCACTGCCACTGCCGCTGCCGCTGCTACTGGACAAATGGTCAGGTTTTTGTGTTTTTTGACAGTTATAATACTAGGTGTATTCTCATGTCAAATTGTCAACTACATTTTTTTTTATAATTCTCTTCAATTTTCTGTTTTTGAAAATAAATTTAAAGCATTGAAATATTCCCTATCAAGCTATAGGACACTCGATACCCGATTCCCCTCAATAATATCAATCTCTTTCTAGGCCAGTCACGCGCACTTCATTTGTGTATTTCTGGGTACTGCGGGCTCAAATCGCAGCCTAAATTGTTTGGAAATCTGAACACGCTTTTAATCTTTTTTCCAGGTAAATGTAAGGTCCTACCGTCAACCACATGTTTTTTCATTAAAAACAAAAACTTGGTAAGCCCTTGGTATCATCTCACCTGATGGTAAGTAATTATGTTGACGAAGATGAAAGCGGGCTTACCAAGATTCCCCAACGCAATGGAGAACTGGCTATCTTATCTTCAAGCCTTCAATAACTTTGATTGATTAACCAAACTAAATTTGTAAGCAGCGCGACGGCCCGCAGGAACAGGGGTTGTGTGTGAAGGTTTATAGATTTCGTTCTATAAATTATTGATTAAAAATAAACAAATAATGGCCAAAATTAGTATTGTGACAACACGTGAACGACAATAAAATAGAACATTAATTTTATTGAAAAAACAAAAACCTATACACCTAGCTTTTGTTCTGATCGACAACCTACCAAAAAATGGTCAAAATCGGTGAACATTCAAGAAGTGAAAACAAAAAAAAAACTACTTTAAACGCACTAGTCGTCATTACGATTTTTGAAGGTTCCTCTCGATTTCTTTGGGATGACATCATCAGATCCTGGTTTCCTTATCATGGTACCACCCTTGGGATATCTCCATTCCAACAAAAAAAGAATCATCAAAATCGGTTCATAAACGAAGCAGTTATCCGCTAACAAACATTTAAAAAAAACGGGTGGGGCTGTGTCGGGGCACACGGCCGTTGGTTTTAACGTGAATACGTCTCGTAACGGGTAATATGTAATTTCTATATAAAATATTATTATTATTAATATTATTATCTGCGTAATTTCAACCGTCCCAGCTGCAGATGTACTGGCACCGTCGTTGATCCGCTCGGCCGCATTCATTACTTTACGTTGCCGGCACTGCTTGACTCGATCATATGGTGTTTTATTGGTACCATTCGATTGCTGTTGAGATGCCCTTTCCAACCGTATACGATCTCTGTATTTCGATTTGGCTTTTCGACGCGTATAGGCCGACATTATATATTTTTTGATATTATTTTTTTTATTTAAACACCTTATTATAATCACAGTTACAATTTTACACTAATATTTTATATATAATCGATAGATTTTGACGAAAGCTGACGATTGAAACTTGAATGAACGTCGTAGCTTCACCGAGTCGAAAGTTATACTAAATGGAAATCTACGCAGCAAAATGACCTTCAAAATGGCGGGGCTGCCCCCTCCCCCGCGCGCGATGTGTTACAGTCCTTACTTAGCGTAATAAATTCTTTGATTCTTTAGCTATCAAGTGGTGTAAACGAAATTTGGATGGAGATGATAGTTAAGTAGCTACAACACTAAACTGTATCCCCCGATTTTGTTATCATTCTTTTTTTTGGATTGCATCCCTATGGAGGTAATTTTAAAGACGTATTCACGTCAAAATATATATACGGTCGAATTGAGAAAGGAACCTCCTCCTTTTTTTGAAGTCGTTTAAATGAAAAGTCGCAGGTTCACAATCCTCTTAAATAAAGCAAGACGATACCCGTCACTGGCTGAGCGCCGCGCCACAGTATAATAAAGAGTACTACGGGCCGCGGCGTCGTCGCCTTCACTTTCTGAATTACTTTATGAGCAAATCCGATCCTGTTTCTTTATAATAATCTGTGAGTGCATTGCTGTGCTTCGTCTCGTAGTCGCGTTGTCGAGGCAGGCTGGCAGGCTGGCAGGCTGTTGGAGGTACGCCTTTGTGCATTGAACGGCGCCGCTATGCGTTATCACCGGACGTTGTCTCGGTCGGGCGCGCGAAACGACCGCTCTTGTTTCCACACGTACTGACTGCCACTGTACTCGTACGCGCTGCACGCCCTGCACGCGGGGCTCCGCAGTGTTGCCAATTTAGCGACTTAGTAGCTAGATCTGACGTATTTTTGGAGCAGTCTAGCGACCAAAAAAATTTACGCTTCATACATTTTAGCGACTTTTCAAGCACAGTAACACCATACATCTAGCGACAGAATTGCCATTTTTATATTGTTCTAGCGACTTTTCAAGCGTACGACTTTTAGACATATAGAGTTGGCATCACTGGGGGCTCGCCGCGTTTCACTAGGTAGGTATCTTTTGAAGTGGAGAGCTAGGTACTTCTTTGACAGGGATCTGGTAGGGCACTCAGTTCATATTTTTGTACGTCACATACAGAACGAAGCGTAGGAAGGCCTCCCACGCGGTGGACCGACGACCTGGTGAAGATCGCGGGAAGCCGCTGGATGCGGGCAGCGCAGGACCGGTCGGCGTGGAAATCCTTGGCCTTTGTCCAACAGTAAACGTTTTTCGGCTGATATGATGATGATGAATCAGAACAAGTTCTTTTAAACACAGGAGAATTTCATTTCTGATTATAAATTAAGTATCACGTTCATCATCAAATTAACCATCATGATTGGTCATCATTTGTTATTGTTCATGTTATTTTAGTGTTTATTTGATCGAAATAATAAAGCTTTTGAAATGACCACAATAGGGATGACGTCAGCATCAGAAATAAATTATGAACTCTTGATCACTAAATTGCCCTCCTACTTAAACTTCGGAAAACCTTACTCGTTTTGTTTTCCATCAAGTCTTCATTTTTTAATTCATCAAAATCACTAAATGAGTACATAAATGACGCTGCAAAACTATGACGTCACGCCTAGGTATTTCAAACATTTTTAGAACAAAATGTCGTTTTTGACAGATGATAAAAAGTAAATCAGATGGCTAGCATTCGTCATCCCCATTGCGGGAGCGTTAAGAGGGATAAGAAATATCCACTTAAATTATTTGCAGTTGTATCTCGGACATAACCCACTGCTTTTTATAAGTTTCAGGTAAATGTATTTTAATAAAAGCAAAGTTTGGACTTATAAAGTTGCCAAACTAAATTGGAATATAAAACTATATATATCATCTATACTCGCAGTAGCTACACGGGACAGAGTGATTTGATTTTTAATGTTGAATAAATAAATTATACATTCAATTTGAACAACTTTGTCGAAGAACCCATAACTAGAACAAATTCTTATTCCTGTTTTATGTAATTGGTTTCTCGGAAACGGCTCTGACGATTTGGATACAATTTTGTATGGAGGCATTGTTTTACTTTCTAAGTCCATCTAGATAGGTTTCATCCATGAGAAAATCCGTTTTCAAATAAAAAAAACGTGTGGCACTCGGGGACTGCCGCGGTAAAGCTATTGCATAGCATTTTTTATCAACTTATGCAATTATAATTATTTATTTATTTTTTTATTTATACAGTATTTACCAGTACCATATAGGCCTTGGGGCGCGGGATGTTTATGTAATAAATTAACACTAAGAAAGTTACACCAGTAAAAATGACTTACTCCTTTTAATACCGCAAATCGCTTATAGATGGCACTGTAAGTTTTTAGAACGCGGTAATGTTACGTTACGCTCGGTCGAGCTACATGGTAGGCGGAGTGGGGGTGTTAGATTATATTTTCTTTACGTTCGGTCGCCGCACTCAAAGCCCGCGATAAAAGCTATGCAATAGCTTTAGTTAACATGTCTATCTATTAGGAGATTCCGAGTGTCTCCGAGCAACGCTGTCGCACCGCCTAGCTGGTTCCTAGCATAAATCCTAAGACGATTAGGTACCTACCTACTCAAAGATCAGCTGATTATGCCAAGTTTGAATGGTAAGCCGACAACTTTTTTTATACGATTGGACTATTCATTCACAAGTTAAATCCTTCCTTTGTTCAGTTTCATCATATCAGCCGAAAAACGTCCACTGCTGGACAAAGGCCTCCCCCAAGGATGTCCACGACGACCGGTCCTGCACTTCTCGCATCGAGCGGCTTTCGATTCGTACAATTTAGGAATCTTCAAGACGAGAGTGAATAGGCACTATTTGAGTTTGCGTGTCACATCCTCGGCTGCATCGGCACTTACCATCAGGTGAGGTGCAGCCAAACGTACTCAAATTCTTAATAAAAAAAATAAAAAAAAAGACCGACCTTCATCAGGTCGTCGGTCCACCAGATTAAATCAGTTTTTGTAGCACTATGCTATAAGGTTTTGTTTTAATATTGGGTTTACTTTTAATTTAGTAACGTGTGCAATACAGGTGTTTATCTTATCGTAAAAAAATACAAGTATATAGGTAGGTTTACGAGGCGTGACTACACTTTATGTTTCAAACATGGCGGGGCCAGTTAGACACCAATAAACATACACTTAATATCACGTTTTGCACACAAGTTAGGTAGATAGTATAGTATAAAACTAAGTGACTCACTATGAGTTACGTTAAAGTTAAAATACAGTTAGGAGGTCGAGTTCGATAACATCTGAGCATGTTAATTAGTTGATGAAAAACAATAAATGATAAATTACATAAAACTGTAAACAGCTTTTCCATTACAGTTGTATAAAAGTATTACGATCATTTTGACGCTCACATATATATATATATATATATATATATATATATATATATATATATATATATATATATATATATATATATATAGGTACAAAGTAAAGCGTCGGTGGCTCAACCGGTAACGACTCGGTCCATCTAACCAGAGGTACCGGGTTCAAATCTGGACGGCCAATGTACCAATGAGTTTTTCAAAAACTTACGTACATACTTACCGATTGCTTTAACGGTGAAGGAAAACATCGTGAGGAAACCTGCACACGCCTGCGAAGAAACTCGAAGGTTGTGTGTGAAGTCGACCAACCCGCACTGGGCCCGCGTGGTCGACTAAGGCCTAATCGCCCTGATTCAGGGTAGGCTCGAGCCCCTCGGTGGGGACGTATATGAGCTGTAATGATGATGATGACAAAGGTATTATGTATACCAAAATCTACAAAAGTAAGGTGTTCATATTCTCGTTTCTTCTTATTAATGTGTAATTTTTTAGAAAAATTTCAACTTAGAAAAAAATCAGTTTTTTTTAGAAAAGTAGGGTTCCGTTGTCTTTTCTAAAAATAAATGTATTTTTAATAAACAAAATTACATTTACAGTTGGTAATAGAAACTAAACTAAAACTAAGAAAGCCTACTTAGCAGTGATAGTTTTGTGTTTACTTTTATTTTTTTTTTCAATGTCCTGAAATAGCGGTTTGGGTGGGGGGGTGGGGGGGGAGGACACTTGGCTCTAACAAAAATTTGCAGTTTAAAGCTTAATATTTCGCAAACTCGGAAAATGGTTTTGAAACCCTCAGTAGTTTTAAAAAACCTATTTTGTACCACTTTGTCGGCGTGATTAATATGTATTATGTAACTATTTAGTAATCTGTGGTATTATACCTATGCCAAATTACACATTTCTAGTAATAATAGTCAATATACAATAGTTATTTGTTATACAAGAGTGCAAAGTTGCTTTTAACCGCGTGCTCAATTTTGATGACCGAGCAAGGAGTCTAAATCCTGAATAGAAATAGATAAATAGAATAGAATCCTGAGCGTTAGCGAGGGAATCAAAAGAGCACGAGATGAAAAATCTTTGCACTCGAGTGCAACACGTAACTTTTCATTCCACCTCAGCGAGGAAATTACTAAATAAAAATAAATTTGCGCATTACAAACAGTTTCAGTCAATCCTGTTGGCGTCAAATAAACTTCCTCGTCGCTAGAATCACTCATTTTAGGTTTTTCACTAGTTTTTAAGTTTCTTGTTTGTAACCTAAAGTTTTAACAATATGACGTGAAAAGAAAATGGCGCGCGCAAAGCAAATTTTTAAAAAAGTACACCAAGAAGGTTCCGAGTCTAAGTTTTTAACAAATTAAAAAAGGTTGTATGATAAATTCGGCACCATGGAGATAGAAGTAAATAGGTTTAATAATGTTTTGAATTAACGATGTTCTAAATTCAATTTACTTTACTTATTTTTAGTTACCTTAGTTTTTCACTTTTTCTAATTTTTAATATTTTTTGTTATAGCGGCAACAGAAATAAATATTCTGTCACAAAAATCAACTGTCTACCTATTACGGTTCATGAGATACAGCCCGCTGGTAGACGTACAGACAGACAGATAGCGGAGGCTTAGTAACAGGGTTCCGTTGGTCACTCGTTGGGTGTACAGAACCTTAAAAACGACTTCCTACTCGTAAAAACAAACATTTTGATAAGGGTTCAATATGAGGTAACCATTGTCATTCCTTGCACGAACGCTTCCAACTTGAAAACATACTAGACGAGTATTTTTATAGTACTAATGAATTTTTAGTATACAAGCAATTTAAACTTTAATCAATTTCCTGCTTATTAATTAATTCTACTGTTTATTTAATCATTATTTAATGACATCCTTAGATAAGATTGTACCAATATTGTCTTATTTTTTTTCATATTTTTTCTTATTTTAATTTGAATGCTGTACTCAGCTATACATGAGAGCTCTGTTATTAACATCTAAAATCACCATGTTTATGTCGCAGGATAATTTGATAATCCGTCGTTTCGCGAAAATCCTAGGAAAATTGGATACTATGGAGTAGAAAACTCCTAATAAAACCAAGTCGGACGGAGCCCCGCTTCGTTAAATAGGTTAGGTTATGTTAGCATGTCTTTTTCTACCGTAAAAAGGAGCCCCGCATAGCGGGGCTCCGTCCGACTTGGTTTTATTAGGAGTTTTCTACTCCATAGTATCCAATTTTCCTAGGATTTTCGCGAAACGACGGATTATCAAATTATCCTGCGACATTTACAACAAATAAAAATTTTTGGATTTTTGAATTTAAATTAGATTTTTTTTAAATTTGAACCGTGCTCACGTGCGTGGTTATTCTTCCTGTGCAGACTCGTTGGACAGAGTCAGCTTCGCCTTTACCTAGCTGGGGTGGAGTCTTGATGCCTCATCTCTCCTGAAGGCATATCTTCAATTCTCCTGGCGTACCTACTTGCAAGGATCTGCAGCTCGCAATACGTTGATCGCTGCTGCATTAGTATGTAGATGTCGACGCTAGTTTCATTGCGAGCGAGGTACTTGGTTGACTATTATTAAGCATTTTGCACTAAACTGATTTGTAACCAACCAAATGACTAGTATAAATTATTTTTCGTGTGGGAGTTGTGGACGTGGGGCCTTCCAAAATTCCAAGCGGTATAACTCACCAAGTCGGTCACTTTAACCGCCTCCGTGGCGTAATGGTTAGCCCATTCGCTTCACATCAGGAGGTCGCGGGTTCGATTCCCGGTGGGGTCAACCTGTAAGACTCGGTTTGGTTGGTGGTAGGGCATTTTCTAAGCCCGCCTGGCTAGCTACCACCATCTTATCTAAGTCTTGGCGCCAAACATCAGTGTTAACAACATTGATGTGTTCCGGCTTGAAGATAAGATATATTTAACAACTAAAACTGAAGCTATTGAGCGTCTCGAAAGCGGGAAGGGCGAGGAAGTGTGTGTATCTTGCATGAATGTAGTAAAGCGCGTGGTGCCCGTGACACCCCACTACCCCACTACCCCACTACCCCACTACCCCACTACCCCACTACCCCACTACCCCACTACCCCCCGGGCCACGTCCACAGTTAAAGTAAGTACCAATCTAAAAGTTTTTTTTCAAATACAAAATAAATACCAAATCGTTTCATAAATGACGGAGTTCTGTGATTACATACATTTTAAAAAATACATCCTCCTTTTTACCGGTTCCGTACCCAAAGGGTAAAAACGGGACCCTATTAGTAAGACTTCGCTGTCCGTCCGTCTGTCTGTCCGTCTGTCATCGCACCAGGCTGTATTTCATGTACCGTGATAGCTAGACAAGTAAAATTTTCACAGATGATGTACTTCTGTTTGCGCTATAACAGCAAATACTAAATACATATTAAAAAGTGTTTTTTTTTTAATGAAAAAACTAGCGCCATCTAGTATGATGGTACGGAACCCTATGTGTGCGGTTCTGACTCGCACTTAACCGTTTTTTTTTTCTTAAAACCCTATTCGGTCTATTACGAACATTTTTTTAAAACCAAATCGGTCCAGCCGTTCTCACGTGATGCGCCAACGAACGCGAATTGTTACCAACCAACAGTATTTAATTTTTAGTCTGTACCCAAAGGTGCCTACGGGATTCTCTGACTTTAGTAACCTTACCTTAATCCGTTCGTCCGTGTGTCTATCAGAGGGCCGTATTTCATCAACCGTAATAGGTATATGTAATTTTCACAGAATGTGTATTTCTATTGCCACTATAACCTAAATAAATAACAAAAATAAAATTAAAATTAAAGAAAGCAACCCAACCCATACAAGAAAGGTGATTTTAGTTCTTGTACGAGGGTACGGATCCCTTCGTGAGCGAGTCCGACTCGCACTTGGCTGGTTTTCATTTGTATAGATTTTTTTTATCTCCTATGCTGTCGACTTTGATGTGATAGCAGTAAAAGACTTAGACGAGATGGTCCCACCAACTAAACCTCGTCGAAAATTCTATCCGTGACCTCCCTATGAGAAGCCGAAGAACTACCGGGTCGTTCCTTTCCCTCTAATATGGTTGATGGGAGCGATGGCTGACTCTCGCGTTATATACTCGTGACCAGGTGCTGTCCATGTGAACTGGCCTACTCTTGTTAAGTGCATTCAATGATTTTTATGTATAACTTTTCGTGTCATATTGTTTTCATGTTCTAATGACTTAATCTGTTTTACATCAAGGATTTAATTTTGACGTTATTAACTAAGTATTGTTTTTTTCTTGATTCTTCACAAATGACATTGTTCTTATTATTTTATGACTATCAGAAAGAGTGTAATTTTCACCTATTTTGAATAAATATTATATTGAATTGAATTGTAGGTACTACCGCCGCGCGCCGCTGCGCAATGAAGGCGACACGGTTCAACCACAAATCATCTCCGTCCAACTTAGTAAAAGGCAGGCTGAACGGCTGAACAATAAACACACAGCCTTACAAAACAACACGTCTCACATGAACCATTACTAAACATTACTAGAAGTCATTAATATTTCCGCCGGCGTGGCTCCTCCCACTGTGCAGTTTCATTACGACACTACGCCACTCCGCGGCAAAACGCGACGTAAAAGCGACTTTAGCGTGTGGAGCTACAAGATACTTTGCAATTATAGCGAAGTATGACAGCAGGAACGCCTCCCAAGTGAAAGAAGTGATTTATGATAGAGAAACGATGTAACCAGCGAGCCAGTGATCGTCTGAACACAACAACACACGGACAGGCATACTCCTAACTATATATATATATAATCTTTATTGCATACAAATATTTACACGAAAAACACTTAGAAAGGACATATACAAAGGTAGACTTATCTCTATAAGAGATCTCTTCCAGCCAACCTTACCGGGTGTTATGAGAATTCAAAGGACGGGGGGCAAACCTATGTGTACTTAAATTATACTAAATAAAATACTAATATAATATAATGTAAACTAACCTAATCTACTCACATAAATAATACCTACATACCGATAGTAAATAAATTAATTTTATACAAAATACATACCTAAAAATAGAATACTTACTTTTCTTACTAAAATAAATATATACAAATAAACTTCCACGTTTTCTAGGGAAAGAAGATGCTCTTTAAGTTTGATTTTGAAAGAGTTAACAGAGGGGCAGTCGCGAATGTTGGCGGGTAATTTATTCCAGAGGTTCGCAGCTTCAACAGTGAACGAGTTGGAGAAGAATTTGGTATTGCAGCGGGGAACTACTATTATCCCAAAGTGTAGGTATCGCTAAGTTTATTGGTCGACGATCTTTCATTTTTCAAAAAACCAAATACATAGTTATTGACTGGTGTTGCTCAGCAAAAATAACTAATACGCGAACCGTACATACTTCTAGAATTTAAGTAAAAAAAGACTTGGAAAATTTGGTCTACCTACTTACATGACTGGCAACACTGTCTCACGCTGTGCGAAGAATCGCCTAACGTATATGTGAAAAAAGCTTGCTAGTCAGCCTGCTCCGGGACGCTTGCGCTCCATCAGCGCTACGCCAGCGCGTGTTTCTTATATCGATGATTAGAACCACTGTGAAAGCGTCATATTTTATCTTTCCCTACATAATTCCTATCGTTGTGGAAATCCTTAGCGAGGCTTTAAAAAGTGGACGTCTGTCGGCTGATATGATGATAATATGGCTAAATCTTCATTTAGAACGTAGTAGGCCAAATGTTCGGAACGTGAGATTGTCAACGAGGTAGGTACCTACAACCTTTTTAAAAGTTTTCGTTATATTGGATTTCTGTGATTTATGAGTTTTAACTTAAAGATAACTTTATTAATTTTTAAGATTACATTACTATTTCTTCAAAAAATTAACACTATAAAATTATCAAAAATCCCGCCCCGAATCGCACCAGATCCAAAAGTACCCATCACACCCGCAGCGTTACCGCGTTGGATTGCGATGGATACACGTCGTATCAGGTACGAACCGGAACGGGGATCATGGCCCCTCTGACGTGAACTAGAGGCTAAGTCGTTAATGAAAGCCCTGGCTTCCGATCCCCACGCACCAGAGGACTCAACAGCGAACGGGACAAAAAGGTATTTGCTTTCTAAAGCGGCATACTTAGAATGCTTTTGAGACGCCGCCAATTCCGCCTCGTAACCCGACGTACGAGCAGTACCACTGAGGTAAGACGCTGCAAAAGTACTCACACAGGTGGCGTCCCACAAAAGGCAGCGCCCTCTCTGCCAAGGGACCAGAGTCAAACCATCTGGCCTCTTACCATCTGCTCGAAACAAACCAGGCGGCTCCAAGATGCAAGGAATGTTAGCCGACACCAAGGCTCGACGAATAATGTCGTTTAGGGCATGATGGCGAGAAAAACGGCCAGCACATCTTACACAACTAAGACCATGGTGACCGAAAGACTCAACCATCGTGTCACAGACGCAACGATGAGGCTCACAAACCATACAACCTATTCTTAGAGCCGCCGCAATTCTTAAGGAATCATTGTCCAAGAGAGTTCCCAAGTAGGGAGATGGTAGAGCATGAAGCCAGGCGCCTGACTCCGGCCTTGAAGCAGCTCTAAGTCGAGCATTAGAACCCTCTAAAAGAGTATCAAAAACCAGACGCGAATGGATGTCATCCCACTCTCTCTGAATATCCGGCCTATCAGGAGAGTTCTGACCTTGGCAAAGGGTGGACCAAGCTGCAAAAGCCTCCGGCTCAAACGGGATTAAAATGGTGACATTCAGGATATCTTGCAACAAATCCTTAATAATGTCATCTATGTAATGAACGTTTTCTTTTTTGTGAACGTAATGAACGTTGTCTGGAAAAAGCCAAGTAGTAGTTGTCCTAATCGTATACGTTAGTTTCGGAAGAGAGAAACAACCCCGCCGCAACACTAATGACACATGCGTAGAAAGATTCCTCAAATGCTCACGCATTGCGACAATTAAATCACCCTTAGCACGGAGGAGACTCGATACGGCATCCTTAATAATAGGTGCAACAAGCAAATTAAAGGAGCCTCTCAAAAGGAGACTTTCAAACCAGGGATTAGACTCTCAAAAAGAGGAATTGAATCCCCAGCTTGTTGACCACAGGGAAAAAGCTCACATTTATCGGTATTAAAACCAGCCCAAACTCTTTTAACTTTAAAAATAGTAAGTCAATATCTTTAGCCACAATAGATGGGGCACCGCCAATCGTTCCATAATCTAAATACCAAATATTTAAAGGTGATTCCAAAGAAGCAATGCTCTTATGAACTTAGTAACTTAAATAGTAATGATGCGACTAGTAGAAAGGCAATAATACATTCAAAAGAAACCGCGAGCGCCGCGTGTACCTCTACCAAGGCGAAGCGCCAGATAGAGAAGCCTTTGCGTCGTAAAACAAAGATAAACTTTAGTTAAACCTGCACAGTAGAGAGACGGCAGCCAATGAAAACTTTTTATTGCCGGAATGAAAGTGGCTTTGCAGGCCGCCAGTGCCGCCGCCCGTTCGACCGAGGAGGTTACGGCAACTCCAAGAAGTTTCGCCATCGCCAGACGTTAAAAGTATGAGGTTGCATTAAAAAGGATTTATGTAAAATCTTCGGACTTGAATTGAATACTATTATGTTTCCAAATAACGTAATAATTGTATAGGTGCAAGTTAATAATCCAGGCGTAGGCAGGCCTCCCACTCAGGAACTGCATCAAAAAATTGTCTCTGTGCAAAAAATTGTTGTGATTTTTTGCACAGAGATGGTTGAGTAGGTGGGAAACGACATAATTTACTAATCACCCTTAAAGACAGTCATAAAAACGATGTCCACGCGGGCAGAGCCGCGGGAAAAAGCTAGTGGTTTCATAAATCTTATCTCATCATGTAACATAATTTTATTTTTGAGTTAAACTAAAGATGCGTTCCTGATGAAGAAATTCAACCAAATGTAGAGTTGGTTAGTTAAAATATTATTTTTTAATACAGTTGATCGAAAAGTGGTTTAGTTACATTATTGTCAGTTTACTGCGCAAAATGATTTAACTCAAAAACCGGAAAACAAGATCGCAAATTAATTTTGCGATCCTAGGACCGCAAAATCCCGTGCTAAAAGATTTTATTCAGAGTTGGCCTTATCATCATACTATTCGGAAAATACTTAGGCTGTATCTATCCCACCAGAAAGGAGGTCACATAGGCATCATCATTACAGCTCATATACGTCCCCACCGAGGGGCTCGAGCCTACCCTGAATCAGGGCGATTAGGCCTTAGTCGACCACGCGGGCCCAGTGCGGGTTGGTCGACTTCACACACAACCTTCGAGTTTCTTCGCAGGCGTGTGTAGGTTTCCTCACGATGTTTTCCTTCACCGTTAAAGCAATCGGTAAGTATGTACGTAAGTTTTTGAAAAACTCATTGGTACATTGGCCGTCCAGATTTGAACCCGGTACCTCTGGTTAGATGGACCGAGTCGTTACCGGTTGAGCCACCGACGCTTTTGACACATATGCATAACAAGCATCATTTATAGCTAATTTAAAAAACGTGCGGTCAAGAAGAAGTGATCCAGCGACCGAACTTCGCGCTAGGATTATCATAAACTATGAGTACTATAAGCCCTGGAAAAACGGTATTTTAGTAACTGCTCTTTTAATTCTTGCTCTTTAAATAATTCTTTACTAATCATATCTAAACTGTACTGGTTTTTTACAGACTTCAAAAAAGGAGGAGGTTTCTCAATTCGACCGTATATATTTTTATGTGTGTTCGCGGATAACTTCGTCGTTTATGAACCGATTTTGATAATTCTTTATTTGTTGAAAAGGCGATATCCTAAGGGTGGTACCATGATAAGAAAACCAGGATCTGATGACGATATCCAAGAGAAAACGAAGGGAACCTTCGAAAATCGTAGTGGCGACTAGTGCGTTTGAAGTCGGTTTTTTTTTGTTTAAAATTATGTTTAAATTACTCGCATGTTGAGTAAAGCACTGTACAAGCCTGGACCCGTAATGACTGCACTGCTAGCCACAGTATGATGACCTCGAGCGTAGCTGTCTTCAAAAAAGAAGGAGGTTTCTCAATTCGACCGTATATATTTTTTATGTGTGTTCGCGGATAACTTCGTCGTTTATGAACCGATTTTGATAATTCTTTATTTGTTGAAAAGGCGATATCCCAAGGGTGGTACCATGATAAGGAAACCAGGATCTGATGACGATGTCCGCTTGGACATCAAGGGCTGCAGTGCTGACCGCGCACTTTCCGCTATCATTAACGTAGCTCGCAACGTAGTGATTCATTACAGACCACGGCAGTAAAATACTATTATATCCACGTATATCATATACAGAGAAAGACTCACAACGACAGAACCCAGTTACAAATCTACTAACCTACGCTATTCATTGAAATAAGACCATTTAAAGTGTACATTGTCACTCATGATAACGTCTGCATTGTACTTAAGGCGACACAAAAAGGTTTGCTGATGTCCACGACACAGGTCTTCCTAGTGTAGGCATTCTTCTTCTTCTTAGCGTGTCGATGGCAGACACTACCTTGTAGCAGCCCAGAATTTTGCCACGTTAACAACATTATCAGTCACTGTCATGAGGTCTTCCTGCGTGCAGATGTAGGGGCACGCAGGGCACGATGTTAAATGTGTCATCGTTTGAACTGCACCGCACAAACAGTTTAATTCACTTTCACCCAAAAATCCCCACCTGACCATGTTTTCTTTGCTCCGATCGGTCTGAGTCCGGAGTCTGTTTAAAGACTTCCAAACCGGCCATGGCAAGTCATGTCCAGGGGGAATGCTTTCTGATATCGGGACGAAGGGTGTTGGTAAGCTTACTTTGTCCTGCCAAAGTTTACACCTCGCTTTTTTGGGTTCTACTGATAAAGGATAGACACACTTTATAAAACTATTTCGGCTTTTCAGCCGTTGTTGCACTGGGTTGTGGCTATGCATAAGGTGCCGTGTGTCAGTATCCATCTTCGATCTTTCAGAGGAGCTAGCCACCGCCCTGCGCACAGCCGGGGGCGCAATACCAGCTAGTGGGTACAGCTGACTGACCGGGGTCGGTTTGATGCAACCAGTTATGATCCGACAAGTCTTATTTAGAGCTGTATCCACCAACTTCGCATGGGCAGAGCGACACCATACAGGGCTTGCATACTCGCCTGCAGAAAAGGAAAGCGCTAGCCCGGAGGTCCGCAAAACGTGTGGCGTTGCTCCCCATTTAGTGGTAGTGTATCTCTAAACCTATAGTTTAAGATGATATTAAGGAAATTCATTTTACCGCACAGTACATTTCTCTTTGCCACTTTTTATTTTTATTTTGAGACCACATTCTCTATTCTCTGGCTGTCCATTTTGTAATGCTCCAACCTGTACAATGGTCTAATTTGCGCATGCATAGCTCTTGGTCGTCAATGTCACATCACACATATCAACCAACCAATTTAAGTGAATTTGATGATGAAATTAAACAAGGGTAGTAAGCAAATGTCCGAGCGAGAGAGACAATGCTTACATATTATGCTTGTTTGTATGACTGTTTTCAAGGTTGTGCGTTGCAAGCCGAACGTTGAAATCAGTTTTATTTTCTAGATCCCACACGAACACGAGTATTTACTTCACCCACGTAGATTTTGTTTCTAAGAGGCTTGCGAGCGTTGAATCAGTTTTTATGATTTCTCGGGAACCATGGTTTTGAGATAAATATATCTTTTGTTGTTGTCTTAAGTTTTTCTAGTCCCTCGGATACCATGTTTTTTTTAATAAATATCCTTTGTTGTTATATTCCTTTATCAAATCTAAGCGAAATCGGTTCAATGGTTTAGCGTAAAGCAGTAACAAACAAGTAAGATGCAGTCAGAAAAATACAAGACACACTTTCAGATTTAAAATATCAAGTTAGGATTTATCCATTAACTTAACAATAAAATCACATCGAGTTTAGCGCACAATGGCACAACAAACACTCTGGAAATAGTTTACAAATAGTGTCTCGCTATGTCGCAATACTCATTGTAAAATGTTTTCTCTTTATTTAGCTAAACAATAAATGATGCAATTCTTGCATAAACTCCACATTCTTTCTTATACGCTAACCCGATTCATTGCAAGATCCGCACAAAATGTTTTGACACATAATTTCAATAACCTTTGTCTCCGAGGCCAGGCCAGAGGGTGCCACAGGTAAAGAATATACATTTCAATAGACTATTTATGAAATATAAAATAGCTAAATAATAACAAGCTCATGGTTAGCATATTATTTTTAACCGACCTGCAAAAAGGAGGAGGTTCTCTAATCGACTGTGTTTTGTGTGTGTGTTACGCGTAGGGAGTCCAATGCCGCAAAATAATTTCAATCCAGGTATTTGCGGGACCGAACCGTCTTAGTCCCGCTGGATCCAGGTAATTACGCGATATCTTTGCAAATTGTGAAAAGATTTTCATGTTTCTTTTTTATTCATTGCTCCCGAAGTGGTCCAATATAATTTTTAACAAAATCGGTGTAGTAGATACTTTTTAGAGAATGAACAAAAAAAAATTATAACACCAAAATGTACTAAGTGGTTGAGATGGAAGTCGGTTTTAGGGTTCCGTAGTATAACAAGGAACCCTTATAGTGTCGGTCTGTCCGTCTGTCTGTTCGCGGCCTAGCTCTTAGAAGATTAGTTGTTAAGTGCTGAAATTTAAATATAATAATAAAGCGGAGAGAACTGTAAAAAAAATTTTTGAAAAAAAAAACCTTCTCTACAAGTAAAGTGGGGATTTTTTTTTCTCGTCAAACCCAGTCGTGTTTGGTGTATAGTATCGTTGGTTAGAGCTTAAAAAATAGTTGAGAGTCTTCTATGACCTTTTTATAATTAATGATTCCGTTTTCGAAAAAATAGGCTTGAAACTGCTAAATTTTGTTGGGAATCGAGTGTCCCCACCCCCTAACAACTAAACCGCTGTATTTAGAAAATTTGAAAATTAGATATGGACGCGATAATGGCAACTACGGAACCCTACATTGCGCGTGACCCGACACGCACTTGACCGGTTTTATTCAACGTGTTTAGCGTTTGCAATTATATTATCTTACGTTATACCTTGCTCACCTACGAGTATACTAATAAATGTGTTGTTACGAGACTCGGAATAAAACATGGAATTTGGAGGAGAGTCGGCAAATAATAATTAACGATGTACTAAATGACCTTCGAACGAAGAATTCAAATCAACCGCCTCCATGGCGTAATGGTTAAGCCAGTAGCTTCACATCAGGAGGTCACAAGTTCAATTCCTGCTGGAGTCTAAGTTTATAAGACTCGGTTTGGTTGGTGGTAGAGCATTTTCTAAGCCTAGCGAGATACCATCGTGTTATGTAAGTCTTACCGCTCAATAGCATTGACGTGTTCCGACTTGAAGATAAGATATCCAGTTTCCAATTTCGTTGGGAAATCTTGGTAAACCTAAAATGATGCCAGGGGCTTACCAATTGTGGATAAAAAAAGTCAAGACTGAAACACATATCTTCGCAGATTGTGAATAGATTTTCAAAATTTTTTTTTTTTTCGAAAGATTATACTCCCGAGGTGGTCCCATTGTCACCAAGTAGGGATCTGATTACAGCATCCCAGGCAAAAATCGAGGGCAAACCTCAAATTGTACAGGCACCTATTACGTGTTTCATGCATTTTCTAAAGCTATGCAAGTATTTGTAGTCATCATCTCATGTTTAGAGCTGATGATGGAAGGTACAACTCCTTAACGGTTAGGAAGATAATAATCTTTAAATATTATACGTAGGTATCAATAGACCGATACTTGTATTCTTTTAGGTTATTCAGGTGAGCTGATGATGGAAGGTTTGACTTCTTAACTTTTATGCTGCTGAAATGATGAAGGAAGCCACAGGGTTCTGAATCTGTTAATGAAACATATTATGCATTATGATTTAATGATTCCTATGGGCGAGTAGGTGATTGGCTTTAACCACGGTTTAACGTTGTGAGACAGGTAGCATTATCACTAAAAATAAAAATAAACATTAAAAAATGTTAAAAACCGACTACAAAAAGAAATTCACTTAAAAGTAACAAAAAATATTTTTATACCAATAAGTACACGAAATTATCCAACAATAGCGAAATAAAAGGTAGGGACGAATCGAATTAGGGGCCTACAATTTTTTTTTCTCGGTACCAGCAAAGCCATCGAATCTAAAACAAGTACCAACCTCAAAAAAAATTGTAGGCCCCTAGTTGGGTTCGTACCTACCTTGGATTTTGGTACCTACTGTTGGTTAATTTCGTGTATTTACACGTATGTAAAAATATTAAGATACTCACCTACCTATTTCTAACTTTTGAGTGAACTACTTTTTGAAGTCGTTTTTATTTTATATTTAGTGAACAGTCTTTTTTAAACCCCCGACGCAAATAAAGGAGTGTTATGAGTTTAACGTGTGTATCTGTTTGTCTATCTATGTCATCGTATCGCCCAAACGGACTAACCTAACTTTATTTGCGTCGGGGGTTTAAAAAAGACTGTTCACTAAATATAAAATAAAATATAAGATGGAGGGATGTGAGCAACTTCCACAGGTGTGAGATTTTGATGAAACTGGGTATGTTACTATAACTGTATTGTATACCTATGGCCTCCAGTACGAACTACGAGGTTCTCCATTATAACAAGAAAAATCGGAATAAGGTACCTCCCACACAAATCCAGGTTGATTGTTACATTTTCT
Source organism: Coleophora flavipennella (assembly GCA_947284805.1). Lineage (NCBI taxonomy): Eukaryota > Metazoa > Arthropoda > Insecta > Lepidoptera > Coleophoridae > Coleophora > Coleophora flavipennella. The sequence continues at coordinate 442,660 of OX369294.1, read as the reverse complement.
CAAAAATTGATCTAACGATTTTAATAAAACTTTGTGAATGATTAGGACTCAATAAATAAGGCCTAATATATTGGGTACTTTACTATTTCAGGAAAATTATGAATAACGTACCTCCCATACAAACCCAAATTATTATTATTATTATTTTTGACAATTCACACACGGTCATCTGGCCCCAAAGTAGGATTACCTGTTTATGGGAACCAGAGACTGATATATACATTACTTATATACGTTTAAATACATACATATATAGAAATTTAACACCCAGACACAGAGCAAACAAATCTGCTCATCACACATATGCTTGCCCTGGGTGGGGATCGAACCCACAACCCTCGGATCAGTAGTTAAGGGCACTATCCACTGAGCCACCGAGTCAGTCAAAATAACAATATTTTAAGCTTAATTTTTTTCAACTAAGTAAATGTAATGTTTATTGTTAATTTGTGTATGTGCGTGTGCGTGTGCGACTAGGACAGACGGTGAAGGCGGGAAGAAGGTGAAGTGTGCTCAGCGTAGCTGTACAATTCATTTCAATTCCCTCAGGAACTGAATCGGACTATGCTATTTCCACGGGATAAATAATATCCTTAGTCCTCCCAGTAACACAGTAACACAGTAACACAGGCGAGCTGCCAGCTGCATGCCAGAAATAATCAACATTGGTCGAGGTGTAAAAGCGTGAAAAGGTAACAAGTAAACAAACATATTTTCATATTTATAACTAGTGGTGTTCCCGTGGGAATTTCCCGAAATCCTTTCTTAGCGGATGCCTACATCATAACATCTACCTGCATGCCAAATTTCAGCCCGATCCGTCCAGTGGTTTGGGCTGTGCGTTGATAGATCACTATGTTAGTCAGTCACCTTTGAGTTTTATATATTTAGAAGATATTAGTAGAGATTTTGTCAAGGGCATTTTAAATTTTCAGTTATTATACCTATAGTGCCGCCGTTTTACATAAGTTTTACTCAGTGTGTTTGAAAGGGAACTGCAGTGCAATTTTCTGAATATTGATTTATTTAAAAAAGTACTGCCAGACTTGGCTCCACCTTAGGTATCATATATAAGGTCTAACAAAATTAGCTGAAACTATTTTAAGGGCAAGTTCAGCAAACGAAACTGAACTACTTTTTCTTCAGCGACCATACCGAATTCTAAAAAAAAAAACGCCACATTCCATTACTGCCTACTTAAATAAATAATATTCTCGTAGTACGGTCCTGGTTTTTGTTTACATCGCTGGACTCGTGACGTGTCGCAACAAAACTGTGCACTGTGCCCGGCCGTTGACCTTTGCTAGTTCTCTCAATCAATTCTTATTTAAAATACTTAAAACCTTACAGTTCCTTTTAGCTGTAGGTAGTAAAATACAATCTAACAGGTATTTACACTTTAGGAAAAAGAAGAAATTGAAATTGAAGGCAGTTGCTCCTTCCTTGAGGCGCTTGAGGTCGTTGAACGAACCACGCGAAATGTACCTACGAGCAAGCGTCTACAAGCAACTGTGAAGTAAATAAATATCCCAGTTACTCTCGCGCACTCATTGAGTTACGTTGCTCAAAGCCTAACCTATGACATTTTGTGACCTAAGTGCCTAAGTCACAATACAATTTTTGTATTGTGACTAAGTTAAGTGTTTCGTAGTGAAAATGCCGTACAAAAGTATTTGGACATGGCGGTGTGCTATGAAGTTTGTAACCACAGGTTTGGGATGTAAGAAGGAAGGCTGCGGGTAAAGGGTCGGAATGATCGGAGCGGAGGCACAGATTACTAAATAGGCGGAGGCTTGTGCTACTATTATCATCTGTGGCGGAGGCACGTGGGCTGCGGCTGCTACGAGTTACGGTACGATGGCCAGTGCCGCATTTATTAAGATTTCTTTTTTTTTATTGAAGATTTTTTTTCTTAGATTTCAGTATGGTCGCTGAAGAAAAAGTTGTTCAGTTTCGTTTACTGAACTTGCCCTTAAAATAGTTTCAGCTAATTTTGTTAGAACTATATTTTTAGGGGAGACTCATGCGACTTGTCAAATTTTGTACATAAAAATGTTTTTAATGGGATATACGAGTACTATTACATTTTGCCCCAAAGCGTCACGTTACCAAAGTAAGTATATATATTAGTACTAACACAGAATGGACACTCCCTGCCGCTCTCTGGATTGCGACCTCACCCCCTCGTCACCCAGATTGATACAGATTGGTTACAGTTTGGTTGTCGAACGTATAATATGATTTCGCCGTCATTTTGTTTGTTTCGTCATTCGTTTTTTGAAATGTCATTTCTGGCCCGTTATAAGAAGTGTCCAGGGTGTGACGTTACTGAGATACTTTGAGAGATAGAGAAGGAAATTATTGTTTTGACAACATCTCAGGAACGTGACGCGTTAGGCCATAATGTCCAAGTATATTTTTGGCTTGTATTCCCTATAGAACAGTAAAAGTTCAATCACGCGCCGAAAGATTTTGAAAACCACACATTAACTTATATGGGTACTTTTTCACGCTCCATACAAAAATGTTCTAACCTCTTTGGTGCGTTATTTATTTTATAATCAATATCTATGATGTAACTAGGTATGTTGATATATTCATATTAAAACCTGGAAATATGTGGAAACATTATTGAAACGATCTTCTTTTGTTTTATAACGACAAATGTTATAATTGAGACGTAGTAAAAATGTAATGAGGTGATTCAAAACAAAACCTGACGTTTATCCATAATCTCACACAAATGAAAGGTTAAACATGTTCCGTTTAGATCACACGGTAACGTGCGGTAAAGTGTAGTAACGTGCGTGCGAGCGAACGCCGCGGGCGGTTAAGGCGAGGCACCGGTGGAGAAGCGGAGAAACCCTTTAGCTAGATATTTTTTGGGTAATTACTAATAAATATCGGTCTTACAAAAAATATTGCACATACTTAAGGATATTGTCTGAGGAATGTGTTAATATGTTACACGATAGTGTGTACTTTACTCGATCATAAAAAATCCCAAAAATAGGTATAAAACGTCTAAAAAAGTCTAAAACGAATTGTTTATTAATAAAATTTCTAAATTTGCACATAGTTTTTATATGAAGATATTTCTTTTTAAATACTACAGAGAACCTGCTAAATTTTAGTATTTAAATTGAAGTCTTAAGAGAAATGACAACGTAAAACATTGAAAAAGTGCAAAAGTGTGGTTATTTTCTTGACTCTTTAACCATAAAGGAAAAAACAGAGACAACTGTTTTACAAATGCCTCGCCTTAAAACAAAATCGCCGCAACTTCTTATGCAGGACTAGCTGGGGCCTACGACTTCGTCCGCGTGGATGTTGCGTTCCCAGATCGTTTTCAGTATCTCATGTACAGAACGGCCTCGTTTCAGTTTCGTTGTAGGTATGAGATTGTTATTTGGTCAATTACTAGTAGTAAGCACAGGTACCCAAATATGCATAATATCCTGAAACCTAAACTTTTCAAAACACCTGAAAACTTATAAGTACCTCGTTACAAGTACCTAGTTATAAGCTTTTATTTGAAAAGTGTTAAGTACATTATGGCAAATGAAAATGTATTACAGTAAATACTTATTTCCAAACTCAAAGATTATAGTATGTCCCCAGAGTAAAAAGATTTCGCTAGAGAAATATGTCCTATGATATGATTGAAAACAATAGGCGATCGTGAGACCTTGATTCCACCTTAGCAGTTCTAATAATCAACCTTAAAATACCAAAACGATCTGTTGTCACCGGGAGTACAGCTTCATCCAATTTCAGCTCAATTGGACCCCTGAAAGTCACTCAAAAGTCGATCTCAAGATTTGAAGCAGACTTAAACAAGAACATTACAAGTAACTCTTAAATGAAAGCTTGTAATAATTATCGAAAAACCTCAAAGCTTTTAGGTACTTAAAGCTTTTATTTGAAGAGAGTTTTATGCTCAAAAGCCAGTCAAAAGCCGAATAAACACACGGTTTACAATTTAAAAAATTCTGTATTTCCTAAAATTCTATTGCAAATAAAAGGTGATTACAGAGTTATTCATGCCATTTGTACATTTAGTTTGTAAGCAACTGTTTAACTCAACTGTGTGTGTACAATAAATATATAAATATATAAATAAATAAATTCTGAGACCATGATTCTACCCCTAAATGAAATCATCAGATTAACTTCAAAATACCAAAAGCATCAATTGTCACCGGTAATACGACTTTACTCCAAATTTCAGATCAATTAAACAATCAGATTTGAATTAAACAAACATACCTACATACATACAAACATTGAAAGTTAATTAAAAGCTTTAATTAAAATTATAGTAATAATTATGAAAAATGAAAAAAATATTTAAGCCTAAAAACGTGAATGTATTGTATTTTTCGATACAATAATTTTGCCCTAAATAGAATGGTACCATCTCATCTCTTCTTGAGAGTGTCGTAAGAGTCACTAAGGGATCAAAAACCGAAGGATGGGTAGATGTGTTCTATCCACGCACTGCACAGTGCGATCACCAACCTGCCTGCAAGGGGTGGCGATCACGACAAATCCAAACCCCTCCCAACTCCCAACCAGAGGAGGCCTCCTGTCTTGCAGGAGACGTCTTCTGAATAAAGTGATGATGGTCGTCATCATCACATGCCGAAGCAGGCTGATTAGCAATACTGAAATAGAGTTACTCTTACCAAGATTCTCTAATGCAATAGGGAACTGTTTATCTTATCTTCAAACCAAAACACATCTATGCTTTTATGTTTGGCGGTAAGATGGTGGTAGCTAGCCTGGCGGGCTTAGAAAATGCCCTAACCCAACTAAACCGAGCCTTACAGACTCCGACTTACTCGTGTGAAGCGAATACACCACTGAGTCAGTTGATTAAATCTTGAGACGTCTGGTTAGCAGCGTCCGGCACTGAGTGTTGATGTCAAGACACTGATGTGATGACGCTATATTAGCTTGCGTAGGTAGCTCAATAATTCTCAAAAATTCCAACGAACGGTTTCTTCTTAAGACCTCATTAGTACCCGGATATCCTTCCAATTGTCCACACAAGGATCTACAAGACTTCTAGACTTCACGACCCACCGCGGCGTCACAGCCTATATCGATTCCAGTCACATACAGTTTCATATTCCGAGGCAGCGGGCAGCGGGCATCAAGGAGTATGTATATGCGGCGGGGGACGCCAATTACCATGCTAAACGGTTCAGAGAAACTTTTGGTGTTGACAACACTTGGCGACGCGGAGTCGCGGAGTCGCGTAGTCGCGTGATTGACCAAATAAGGTCACAAGATGCACGTATTGCATTCGTGGTACTTACTACAAGTTGCACAAAGGTAAGAAGATCTTGAGTCTTGAGGTCCTAACGTGACTCGATCTGGCGACACGCGTTTTGCAATACGAAAATGCTATAATACCTGTTATTGGTAATTTCATTACTAATACTTTATACAGGGTGGAAGAATATTGTGTGGGACCCGTTAACGGGGTTTCTGCTTATCATACAGTCCAGCTTGCTAATTCTCAATAAAGAAAATTCGAAGCTCCATACAAAATGCACAAAATTCGTGAAACTGCTAATTGACTTGTATGAAGATGTACGTATACTCGTACATATCTAAAATTCAAATTATAAACTTCAAAACGAGTATATTATATTGACTGACATACCTACTTTATGAACACCATACTAAAATTTAAAAATAGTTATATTAGAACACTTTTTCTCTTACAAAATAATGTTATTGAACATTTTTCAAGTAAGTAGGCAAATTCAAGAAATTAATATCGACATTACGATATTACAGGACAAATCCAAGAAATAAATATCGACATTACGATATTACAGGACAAATCCAAGAAATTAATATCGACATAACGATAATAAAGGGCAAATTCAAGAAATTTATATCGTCAAGGAGATCTATTAATTAATTTCTTCTAATGGAACGCTTATGCGGGGCGCGCCATTATTATAGAATTACAAAAAGTTTTGATTCCAATTTTTACCTGTCTGTGACAGCGCCCGCTTTAGCGCATGCGCGGTAATGTGCTATAGCTTTTAACGCCATTAATACGTTTTGTTGGACTGAATTTCGTGGGCTTTTTTTTCTTACTCTTTTAACGTTGATCTTTTATTTAGTAGGTTCAATCCCATCAGTTTCATAAACTACTAATTTTAACCCTGGACGCAAAAAGAGGGTTGTTATAAGTTTAACGTGTGTATTTATGTATCTGTGTGTCTGTATGTGGCATCGTACTTCTTAAACGAATTGACCGATTTGATGCGGTTTTTTGCTTGAAAGCTGACGTGATCGAGATGGTCTTAAGCTATAATTTATGAAGATCTGTTCAGCCATTTGAGGATCATCAGCTCTTAGCTAGATGATGAAAGGATGTGGGAAACTTATACAGGTCTGATCGATTCAAAATGTGGTGCCCTGTTACTGTAATAATATTGAAAAACCATGGTAACCTTGACCTGATGCTGCATCATCACCTGGATACCCTGCTCCTCGCCAACTTACAGCAGAGGCATCGTATTTGTGCTCATTGGAATAGTGTTAGATAGAATGGTTACCATTCCAGATGCTTCTACTATACTATTTGGAACATGGATACTTTAAATTATTATCTAGGTGTACTTTTTTTCGATTTTTAGTTTCGAAATATTGAGGGTACCCACATAAAAAGTAGATAATATTTTTTTCTCAAAAATGACGCTAACGTCATCGACAATATTTATATTAACACCTAAACTGTACCATACGTAAAATATCCGTCATTTAAAAAAACTGACAAATTTACACAATCGAAAAATCTTACAGGCGGAAAGCCCTAAAAAGTTACCACCTATAGAAATTGGATAAACGCTCCTGCGAGCTGCGTGGAGGCATGTTTCCGTGCGAAGTACAGTTTACAATACAAGTATTACTTATCTATTTATATTGGGAGCAAAATATCCTAGCATTATCTATAAGAAATATTGAAAAACTTTCTCTCAGCCGCGGATTAAAGTTTGCAAGCATTGTTATTTAGTATATGAGCGACCGAGCTTTGCTTTAAAAAGGCAAAAAAATTTGACCGGACCGGGAATCGAAGCAACCCACCGACGAAGAGGAAGTCCAACGCTTTGACCACTCGCCTGTTGCTTATGTATGTGCAGTGAAATCACTTTGCTTTACTCACAACTAGCTGTTTCCCGCGGCTTTACCAGCGTGGACAACGTTTCTATGACTTTTCGAGGGTGCGCAGTGCGCGAGCCACAAGCGGCTCGAGAGCGTATAAAAATATTTTAGCCTTTTTGTGTTAATCCAGGTCCTAATCTGTCTTCCTACCAAATTTCAGCTAGTTCCGTTCAGTAGTTTTTGCGTGACGAAGTAACAAACATACACACTCACAAACTTTCGCCTTTATAATGTTAGTGTGATTGGTAAGCTGCGCGTTAAACACGATTAAAATATAAAACCTAGCTAGATTGATTTTTCGCTAAGAAAAAACGTTAAACGTTATCATTGTCACCGACTTCTCTCAACTTAATATAATATGAAGTATCTAATTCTAATGATATTAAAATGCAGTCATACAATGACTAATCCGAATTCAAGGCATGTGTTACAATGAAGTCGCGAACGGACGTGGATAGTAGTAAGTAGTATAGAAGTGAATAATTTAAAAGCTAAGTGAGTGTCGTATGCTTACGTATTTGGTTCCGTAAGTAGATTATCTGCAGTATTTACATCGTATTCATCATTCTTATAAAATATAATTTGTCCTAACTGACTATCAACGTAGAGTTCAAACTACTGGACGGATAGGGCTGAAATTCGGCATACATATAGAAAACACCTCCCCCTATGCCACGGTACCGTCAAGCCGTCACGCCTTTTGCCGTCGGCTCAGCTGAGGCCCGGCGGTTCGTAAAGGCTCAACGGATAACGTGATTGAGGGCGTGGAGGCGTGGTCTCCTACCTGAGCACCTGAGACAACTCAGCGCGTGGTGGCCATTATCTTCTACTGTTGAGTCGCAGATGTATAGATGAGGTACCACACATCGCAGCCAGATCGGTATGCCACAGCCAAAAGGTATTAGCTCATATACGTCCCCACCGAGGGGCTCGAGCCTACCGTGAATTAGGGCGATCGGGCCTTAGTCTACAAGTTAAAACCTTCGAGTCTCTTCGCAGGCGTGTGCAGATTTCCTTACGAGTATACAGATTTAAGAAAGTCTTCGAATGCATATTCTAATATCAATTCTCAACAGTCAACATAAAATAATTAGGAAACTATTCATAAATAACCGCGTGATTTCTTTCGGTGATAGAGGATTGATGGATGACGTTTATACCGTATTTACTTAAAACCAAAAAAAAATTACTTTTATATTTTTTTTTATTTACAATTGATTAGCGCTTAATATAAAGATATTCTCACCTGCTGATAGGTGACGATGATGCCGAAGGTGGAAATGGACTACTTAGGATTCCCCAACGAAATAGAGAACAGGGGAACATCGATATTTGGTGGCAAGACTTAGGTGAGATGGTGGTAGCTAGCTAAAATGCCCTGCCATTGCCATTAACCAAAGAAAGTCTTACAAAGTTAGACCCTGCCGGAAATCGAACCAGCAACTTCCTGGTGTAAAGCGAATATACTACCCTTACGCCAACGGAGGCAGTTTAAACTACAAGTTAAAAACTTCGACAGTTATAACAGGGTAGTTGTTTAGGTACCTACCACTCACTTAATCAAATCATATCAAATGTATTGCATCGTACAGTACATTATAACATTGTACAATTTATTTAGGTTTCACTTAAGTTACTTTTTAATTTTTATTATTTGTCAAAACTACCAAAATCTTTTTCTAAAAATATTTGAAATTGGAAGGCGTAATGTCATAGTTTTTTATCTTTATTCAGGCACAAAATGCTTTTAATTAATTAAACATTTGTGTTGCATTGCAAAAAAAACCCTAATTCATTTTTAAAATTTCAATAGAAAGCCATTTCAGTGAACTGGTTCTTATATAATTACTGTCGAGAGATGATTCCTCCGATTCGCGACTAAGTCAGCACTATAAAAATAACAAAATGGAGAGCAGGTGGTCAAGGTCTAATTAAGTAAAATAAAAACACGTTTTCACCACCAGCACAGTTTCCAGTTTTTATAAAATGTAATAGACAAAAAGAAAAAAAGGTATGTTAGTCGAAGACAATCAAAAAAATAACACGTAACAAAAAAAAACAAAAAACAATAATACAAAAGCAGATTTAAAACTAATCAAAAAGTATGAGTTCGTCACAGTGACGCAATTGGGATCACATTGGAGTGCTTTCTCAAGCTTCCTGTCAAGTGCCACAGAACCCTGAAACGTATAGCGCTCGTTATAGGGAAGTACCTAGTAGACCATTGTTTTGACACTAATTGCGCCTACATACACAAACAAATTGTCCATCTGTCCGTCTGTGCGCCCGCCAGCGTCCGGTGTCAAATACAATGACTTCACCGAAGTGTTGCGACAAATATGTATCGTATAAATATTTATTTTGTCGATTTTCGGTGGTGGTGACGACTTGACGGGTGATGTTACATTTGGTAGGTTGCCTTGAGCTTGGTTTTTACGTATTGTACGTTAAATAAATATTTTATTTATTTATTTTATTTTATAAGAGAAGATTCCTGCTTAAATACACTCTTTAGGATAACGTCAGAAAATTTCTGTGCAATTGGTTATTCCGAATCATAACTTACAATATATTACTGCGAAACTATGAACAGTTTTAATGAAATCTATAATACTGGTAAAACATACACACATACGATACCTACACTCGCATACAAACACGCATCATGCTCACATATTTCTGCAGAGATACTCAATTAATTATTTTGTTATTAAAACAAAATTCGGTGCATGATATTTTGCCCATCCATTTTATTAATATTATTGCGTTTAATTTAAGCTTTTTTACTTAACTTTAACTTGTTTCCTTTTGTTACGTGTCGAACAATGTACTTAACGATGTTGAACCGCATAAATTAGCCGCATTCTTTGTAATCTGCAAATAGTAGGTACTAAATCAGCTACCACGATACAGGCAAGTTGCCTAGTGTGGGGTCATTGTTAAAAAATTTAGTATTGTGTTCTTTCTGCACATAAACATTTTTTACTTTCATTTTTTTACTTGACTGGTAACCCTAGCTTTATTATTGTACCTTCATACATACATATCTAGTGAGCGAGTGGAGAGTGGAACCTTGCCTAAATGGTAGGTTAGTTAGTAGTGAGTAGCGAGTAGTCTCAACACCAGGTACAATACCAATCTTAATCTTAACTTTCGTAAATGCAATACAACATAACAATTGTACAGCCACGCTGTGCATACTTCAGTCAAAGTATATACATTAGTACTAACATACAGTATGGACACTCCCTGCCGCTCTCTAGATTCCGACCTCACCCCCTCGTCTCCCAGGTTGATACAGATTGGTTACAGTTTGGTTGTCGAACGTATAGGATTTCGCCGCCATTTTGTTTGTTCCGTCATTTCTTTTTTGAAATATCATTTCTGGCCCGTTGTATGAAGTGTCCAGGGTGTGTTTAGGTGTTCAGATTTCTACCTATTTCCGCGGTTACAGGAACATCTCAGGGGCCAGAAAGAAGATGATGACGCATAAGTCAACGCCGTATACGATTGTTCAATAGATCAGGAAGAAGACTTTTTTAGAAACGGAATTTTAGATTAAGAAAAAAGGTACATTAAGTGCAAAAAGGTGACTACGTCGAAAAATAAATTAACATTTAATAAAAGATAATTGAGTATGACACTCATTATCCAGGACGAAAAATGTATTTTTTTGAATACTATTAATTTACTGCGCACTATGTTTATTTTGGTTAATCAAAATGGTAAGTGTATTCTATATCTATAACACAGGTGTGTCAAATGCTTAGTATCTATAGGAATAATTAATCTCCTACTATAGGAGCAATTATGCAATTATTTTGCATTTTGTAAATTAGAATCAGTTATCTGTTGCGCTTACCGTGTGCCTAGTCTGTAACATTTTGAAACGAAATAATTTATTATTTTATTTATTTATTGAACACCCTAGTAGTTACAACAACTGGCACGGTCGGGCATCAACAAGTCAACAAGTCACCTCACATGAGTAGAGGCAAAGTCAACAAGTCACCTCACATGAGTAGAGGCAAAGTCAACAAGTCACCTCACATGAGTAGAGGCAAAGTCAACAAGTCACCTCACATGAGTAGAGGCAAAGTCAACAAGTCACCTCACATGAGTAGAGGCAAAGTCAACAAGTCACCTCACATGAGTAGAGGCAAAGTCAACAAGTCACCTCACATGAGTAGAGGCAAAGAGTAAAAAATATTACAGGTAAGGTACGATCTTTTCGATGAAAAATTTACGAGTAATTTGTGTTTGTATGGGAGCTCCCTTATTCCGATATTTCCTATAATAAAAAATACTCAATGTAATAGGTCCTTAGTACTTACTTCCAGTTATTTACAAAGTTTTATAAAAACCTCTAAAGCCATTTTTGAGAAAAAATACAAAACAACAAATCTGTAGGGGGTACCTCAGCCAGATTTTTTTATGGAACAACGGACTACTCTGAATAGTTAAACCTATACAGGTATAATCTTCTTATCTTATCAGCTCATGTACGTCCCCACCGAGGGGCTCGAGCCTACCCTGAATTAGGGCGGTCGGGCCTTAGTCGACCACGCGGGCCCAGTGCGGGTTGGTATATACAGGTATAGTAACTTACAGTTTTGATCAAAATCGTTAGATCCATTTTTGAGAGACAATAACGAATTACCTGGCTATTAGGAGGTATACCTTACAATTCTTTTCCTGGAATAACCAACTACCTTGTGCGGTTAAAGTAACTTATGAAGTTTCACTGAAAAAAAAAAGTTTTTTATCGACTTCAAAAAAAGGAGGTTTCAATTCGACTCTTATCTATGTTATGTACCGAGGGCTATCGAAACTTTTTGGTACGTGATTTTTCATCGGGGCCCCCTAGCGGACTAAACTATATGATATGAGTTATGGACATAAATGACACTAGGAGCCTTATATATAGCATATCTCTGACTACGAGTATATAATCATCTGTCATACATATGCCTGCTCAATCATTACAACAAGTGAGTATGATTGAGTAGAATGATTTTTTCATCATCAAGCTGGTTTAACCAGAGATACACTTTAATATTTTACGATATAGATACGATATTTTATTAACACATACCAAATAATAATAATATAAGGTGCAGAACCTTTTAATCTAACAAATTGGCCCCACATTGCGATTGCTACCAATCCTCTCAACTTGTCACCGCATACAAGCTAAACAAGCGGAAACTTGGAGAAGTTGTATTTTGTGATCACCATTCACCCGGTACATCTTGCGGAGCAGTTTCATTAAGTGGATAATCCCTGGCCGGGGAATGTTGGAGCTTCTTTACTGGCCGAGCTCGCGATATTTATACGGGCGGGCGCCGCCGCGCCGCCGCGCCGCCGACAGCCGCGCAACAGATTACACACGGAAGGAAAGCACAAGTAAGCTAACCAATTAAATCACACTAATATTATAAAGGCGAAAGTTTGTGAGTGTGTATGTTTGTTACTTTTTCACGCAAAAACTACTGAACGGATCTGGCTGAAATTTGGTAGGTAGACAGTTTAGGACCTGGATTAACACATAGGCTACTTTCTTTCACGCTCCCGAGCTGCTTGCGGCTCGCGCACTGTCACCATCGAAAAGTCATAGAAACGTCCACGCGGGTGATGAAAAAATAAAACTCGACTGCTTAATAATGTTACCTCTTTAATTCAGGCAGTCGGGTTAAAATGTATCCTATGTCACTCTCGAGATCAAGACGAATCTAACGACACCTCGCACCAAAGAATACATATTAGTACTAACATATAGTATGGACACTGACTAACCTCATATTTTTCTACAAATAGGCGAAATAGTTGGGTTAACGTCGATGACAACTCCAATAAATTGTACAGACATCCTGTGCATACTTCCAGCGTAGCCTTCAAATCAACACAAAGCACGTTGCCTGTACCTGTAGCACAGAGAGGAGATGTAACACACTTGATAAAAAAATTACAAATAATGTGGGTTTGTATGGGAAGCACCTGATTACGGTTTGTATGGGAAGCACCTGATTACGGTTTGTATGGGAAGCTGGGAAGCACCTGATTACGGTTTGTATGGGAAGCACCTGATTACGGTTTGTATGGGAAGCACCTGATTACGGTTTGTATGGGAAGCATCTGATTACGGTTTTAGGGAACAATAAACTACCCAGTGCATTCCTGCAGTGACTCACAAAGGTTTGTTAAAATCGTTTGAAACATATTATTTTTAATAAAAGAACCTTACTTTATATGGGAAGTAATTCCGATTTTTCCTGTAATTAATAAAAACAAAGTTGTACCAATATACAAAAGTTTTAACAAAATAGTTAGCGCTGTTTTTTTTTTAAAAAAAGGTTGATTTTCACTAAATAATCAAACAGTCCTAAAAAAGTTATGGTAGGACTTTTTTTAAACTACTAGAGGTATAAAATAATATTTCTCTAACCCTATTGCTGGTCATATTCATATCGGATATGTAGCTTAGGAACTAGAGCCTGGACACACACACACACACACACACAAACATCTCTTTTTAATTTTTAGACTATCAGTGTAAGACAGTCGATCCCCATCAAAATCCCAATTTAGTTTTTTCACCATCACAACACCTTGTTCACTCCTTCGTCGCTCGCTCCTTAATCGCTCGAAAGTAAAAAGAAAATCCTTTTAGTTTTAGCTGAATTGATTTGGAGGATTTCCGCTAGTAAGTTAAGTGCGTTTTGGCCTAGTTAGATTATGATAAGAATTGTGGCGACTTTGTCTCACATACGCCTGTCATAAAATAGCTAATCTTGTAATGTTTTTTCTCTAGTATGCACCTAACTGTAAATTGTAAATGAATGTTTTCTTTTGTTGCGAACCTAACTTTTGTGTCAATAGAAATATTTTTAACAGTATAGTTTTACGATATTTGTCATTTCTAAATAACCATTAGGTATTCTGTCGACAACCGTTATTTAGATCCTTTAGTAATAATTGGTATTGTGCAATATATATGTTTCTCAAAGAACAACAGGCATTGTCTAATATAACTTCTTTGGCCGTAACGAATGTAACCCTTGTTTTTGTATTTCGTCGGCTTTCTAATTTCGCGTAAATTTTAATTGTTATGTTGTCACTATTTTTCTGTTTGTATAATATCCTTTTGTGTGTATGTCCCGTTTAGAAAGCGTCCGATGAAAACCGTTAGCTAGCTGCGATTATTGTGTAGCTACGTTCCTTAGGGAGTCAGCATCAAACCACGGTATAGCTCGGACGTTTTCTCACATGTACTGAGATCTTTATTATACAGTTATCGTACTATATTTGACGAACTTTTAATTATCTCCGACGCACTCCACACCCTTGTACGTAGCGCGCGACAGTGGTGACCCCGACGTGATCCATTCGGTTATCGTGCGCCTAAGGTGTATGTGAAGTTTTAGTTTTATACGCGTCGTGTGTTAACGAACCTTTGTGACATTTTGTGACTTTTTAAGTGAACTTATTAGTGAGTGAAAATGGTTCGGGAAAATATACCGACAGGCCTGCAGGCAGCTTCAGTGGCGAGAGGCAACACATCGCTTGAAACGCTCGCCGAGATCGCCGACCTCGTTGCCGAAAATGCGAGGCTGCGATGCGCGAGTTCAGTCCCTACGGTAGCAGACGTTACTGCTACAGACTCTGCCGACGATCATATACGGCGGTTGGAAGAGGAGATATCTGCCATAAAAGGGTTAATACGAAATGTGTCAAGTCAGCTGCAAGCTTCTAACGCGGTAAGGGACGCGAGGCCACGGACACATTCACACTCGCGCGGTCACTCGAGGCAACGCTCGTCGTCAAGGTTCCGACCGAAAAATTGGTTATGTTGGTACCACTACAAATTTGGATCAAGGGCCAACACCTGTGTACAGCCGTGCGCGTACAAACCGCCGCCGGGAAATGCCAGCGGGAGCCATTAACGGCGGATGAGATCAACTCCCACACAGCATCACGCCGCATTTTTCTCACAGACGTGGACAGCAAGGTGAGGTTTCTGATAGATACGGGCGCAGATCTTTGCGTGTACCCGAAAGCGCTAGTTCATACGGCTCGCAACATGTCTGCCTATGAGCTAGTCGCGGCCAACGGAACCCCAATTCCTACATATGGTACAGTCGCTCTAACACTTAACCTAGGTTTAAGGCGAGACTTCCCATGGATTTTTGTTGTGGCTGATGTTGAGAAACCGATCATCGGTATGGATTTTTTAGCACATTATAACCTGATGGTCGATGCAAGAAATAAAAGCCTGGTAGACGCGACCACTGGTCTCAAGTCCAACGGACAGACAACACGGTGTGAGCAGTTTACGGTAAAAACCGTGACCGGTACTTCACCATATCACGACCTTCTGGCGAAGTATATAGATATCACGCGCCCAGATGGAGTCGTGAAAGAGGTGAAACACAATACGAGGCACCACATACTGACCACACCGGGACCGCCAGTGGCACAAAAACCACGCCGCTTAGCTCCAGATCGACTCATAGCGGCTAAAAAAGAATTCGAAACTATGGTAAAGCTAGGAATTGCCCAGCCATCAAAAAGCCCTTGGGCCGCACCACTAGTTATGGTACAGAAACCCACAAATGGAGAAAAGCCGGAAAACCTTTCACCTTTCACCGAGCCGGAAACCGGGGAACAACAAACTGTGAAGCATCGTGCCTGTGGAGATTATCGCGGGTTAAATAATAGAACGGTTCCTGATAAATATCCAGTGCGTCATATACACGACTTTTCACAGTGTCTAAACGGTAAAAAAGTGTTTTCAAAAATTGATTTAATCCGCGCCTTCAATCAAATACCTACAGCCGAAGAAGACATTCCGAAGACGGCGATAATAACACCGTTCGGGCTATTCGAATTTAAATTTATGACGTTTGGTTTGCGCAACGCAGCGCAAACCTTCCAACGGTTTATGGATGAAGTGCTCAGTGAGTTAGAGTTTTGTTACTGTTTTATTGACGATATATTAATCGCATCAAATGATGAAACCGAACATTTAAAACACCTAAAGATAGTATTCAATAGATTAAGACAATACGGTGTAGTAATTAACCCGTCAAAATGTGTATTCGGCCGAACCGAAATCGACTTTCTCGGCTATTCAGTATCGGCCGACGGTACCCGCCCGCTACCTGAGAGGGTCGAAGCTCTGCGTATGTACCCATTACCCGAAACCGCTAAGGGCCTCAGACGGTTTTTAGGTATGCTAAACTTTTATAGGAGGTTCATACCTAATGCCGCCGCCAGCCAAGCTAGCCTTAATAAGCTTCTGGGCGATAAAAAAAGCAAAACGCCAGTCACGTGGACTGAAGAAACAAAAAATGATTTTTGTTTATGCAAGAATAGTTTAGCACAAGCGACATTATTAGCCCACCCAGGTGTTAATTCTGAAGTAGCCCTATTTTGCGACGCCTCGGATAACACAATGGGCGCCGCCTTGCAACAAAGGACAGATAACGGCTGGGAGCCGATTGGGTTCTTTTCAAAGAAATTAACGCCCACCGAACAAAAGTATTCTACATACTGTCGCGCGCTACGTACAAGGGTGTGGAGTGCGTCGGAGATAATTAAAAGTTCGTCAAATATAGTACGATAACTGTATAATAAAGATCTCAGTACATGTGAGAAAACGTCCGAGCTATACCGTGGTTTGATGCTGACTCCCTAAGGAACGTAGCTACACAATAATCGCAGCTAGCTAACGGTTTTCATCGGACGCTTTCTAAACGGGACATACACACAAAAGGATATTATACAAACAGAAAAATAGTGACAACATAACAATTAAAATTTACGCGAAATTAGAAAGCCGACGAAATACAAAAGCAAGGGTTACATTCGTTACGGCCAAAGAAGTTATATTAGACAATGCCTGTTGTTCTTTGAGAAACATATATATTGCACAATACCAATTATTACTAAAGGATCTAAATAACGGTTGTCGACAGAATACCTAATGGTTATTTAGAAATGACAAATATCGTAAAACTATACTGTTAAAAATATTTCTATTGACACAAAAGTTAGGTTCGCAACAAAAGAAAACATTCATTTACAATTTACAGTTAGGTGCATACTAGAGAAAAAACATTACAAGATTAGCTATTTTATGACAGGCGTATGTGAGACAAAGTCGCCACAGAATTAATTACGCTATAGCTGTTATGTATAATTGAAAACGCTAAACACGTTAAAAAACCGACTTTCATCCCAACAACTTAGTACATTTTTGCATTATAATTTTTGGTTTTTGTTAATTTTCTAATAAAGTACAAGACTGATTTTGATTAAATTTAAATGGGACCACACGGGAAGCACTAGCTTTCAAATAAAAAAAATTCGAGCGAGACCTACAGTACTCGCATATGATGTGTAACATGTGACAAAATACTTTAGGTTAGTTAGATTTGATGACGATATTGTACCTGGGTGGCGGATCTGACAGTAACGAAAAAAACCGACCAAGTGCGAGTCGGACTCTCGTGAAGTAGAATTCCGCGCTTTCGCGACTTCCTGTTACACATTTCCGTCCCATGTTAAACATTTCCGTCCCATTTCACGAAATCACTCCCACAAATTGCAGGAAAGCGAGAGCAAAGATGTTACATATCAAAAAGAATCATCAAAATCGGTTCACCCAGTCAAAAGTTCTGAGGTAACACACATAAAAAAAACATACAGTCGAATTGAGAACCTCCTCCTTTTTGGAAGTCGTTTTAAAATCGGTTCTTATCATCCGTGTGTCCCACCAGTTTCCTTCTCAGATTAAGTCACTCACACTAATTACAAAGTTTACGATTCCCCGGTCGGTCGGGGTATACATTGAGCTGTCTCCACATTGTGAGTGATGCACCCCGCCCCGCCCGCCGGCCGGCCCCGGACGGCCCCGGACGAGACGCGCGCGTGTTTGTCGCGCTTCACATTTTTGTCGGTTGGACTTATGATGGCGAGCGACTTTGCCTCATGCCGAAAGGAAATTGTCTGCAAGCGATCTGGACGAGATGAAAATTAGTCTAGTCTTCGCATTAATATAATTTTTAGTTATTCGTATACAAGAAGATCACACACAGGTCTCAAACGAAATCGGTGACAGTAACTGTTCGCTTTGTGTTCTTTGTTGTTCAAGTTGATGTGTATATCTTTCCACTCGCTCTCCTGAAACTTGTGGCAGTAGTTCCGTGAAATGGGACAAAAGAGTTGTAACACGAAATGCGAACGTTTTTTTATGTCACGAAGACTAAGGTAATATGGCCATGCCGCCTAATGTGAGACCGAAGGCAAAGATGACCTACTATCTGAAGACCCTGCCCGTGAGTGTACGACCCGATAATGCATTAATTTTATAAATATTTTGTTATATGTTACACATCACATGCGATTACTGTAAGGCTCACTCGTTTTTAGTGTACCGTACCCACAGGGTAAAAACGGGATCCTATTACTAAGACTTCGCTGTCCGTCCGTCTGTCTGTCCGTCTGTCCGTCTGTCATCAGGCTGTATTTCATGAACCGTGATTAGCTAGACAGTTGAAATTTTCACAGATGATGTATTTCTGTAGCCGCTATAACAACAGCTGCCTACGTACCATGTTATTTGCCTGGAAACTTTAAAAAGTGACACTGTTTCTAGGTATTTGGTGTATATTCGTATGTGTTGTGCTGTGTGTGCCGATGTCATAGAATTAACCATTTCATGTAATGGACAATACCCGCTGCCCTCGTCATGATATGGTCTGGCCAGATCAAGGAATGAATCAGCGTTAGACGATATGAATAGCTAAACTGGCCAGATCATGAAATGGACAATACCCGCTGCCCTCGTCATGATATGGTCTGGCCAGATCAAGGAATGAATCAGCGTTAGACGATATGAATAGCTAAACTGGCCAGATCATGAAACGGACAATACCCGCTGCCCTCGTCATGATATGGTCTGGCCAGATCAAGGAATGAATCAGCGTTAGACGATATGAATAGCTAAACTGGCCAGATCATGAAACGGACAATACCCGCTGCCCTCGTCATGATATGGTCTGGCCAGATCAAGGAATGAATCAGCGTTAGACGATATGAATAGCTAAACTGGCCAGATCATGAAACGGACAAAACCCGCTGCCCTCGTCATGATATGGTCTGGCCAGATCAAGGAATGAATCAGCGTTAGACGATATGAATAGCTAAACTGGCCAGATCATGAAACGGACAATACCCGCTGCCCTCGTCATGATATGGTCTGGCCAGATCAAGGAATGAATCAGCGTTAGACGATATGAATAGCTAAACTGGCCAGATCATGAAACGGACAAAACCCGCTGCCCTCGTCATGATATGGTCTGGCCAGATCAAGGAATGAATCAGCGTTAGACGATATGAATAGCTAAACTGGCCAGATCATGAAACGGACAATACCCGCTGCCCTCGTCATGATATGGTCTGGCCAGATCAAGGAATGAATCAGCGTTAGACGATATGAATAGCTAAACTGGCCAGATCATGAAACGGACAATACCCGCTGCCCTCGTCATGATATGGTCTGGCCAGATCAAGGAATGAATCAGCGTTAGACGATATGAATAGCTAAACTGGCCAGATCATGAAACGGACAATACCCGCTGCCCTCGTCATGATATGGTCTGGCCAGATCAAGGAATGAATCAGCGTTAGACGATATGAACAGCTAAACTGGCCAGATCATGAAATGGACAATACCCGCAACCCTCGTCATGATATGGTCTGGCCAGATCAAGGAATGAATCAGCGTTAGACGATATGAACAGCTAAACTGGCCAGATCATGAAACGGACAATACCCGCTGCCCTCGTCATGATATGGTCTGGCCAGATCAAGGAATGAATCAGCGTTAGACGATATGAACAGCTGAAATGGCCTGATCATGAAATGCCCGGGCGATCTGGGTTGACTGAGCGATAGTAGGTTCGTTAGGTTTGATGATGATATTGTCGAAGAGCCTTGCGAAGCGAGCTCCCCTCCTGGGTGGGGCGGAAGTTAGGTTTGTTTAGCGTAATATGCTTGTTATTGTCAGTTTTAGTTCACGATTTCATGAAAAATACAATATATAAATAGTTATCCGACAAATACTTATTGAGCATGTTTGTGGAATTGTAATTAGATTAGTAAACTTATTGAGCATGTTTGTGGAATTGTAATTAGATTAGTATTTTTAATTTATTGAGCATGTTTGTGGAATTGTAATTAGATTAGTAAACTTATTGAGCATGTTTGTGGAATTGTAATTAGATTAGTAAACTTATTGAGCATTTTTTTGGAATTGTAATTAGATTAGTATTTTTAACCGACTCTCAAACAGGAGGTTATCAATTCTTTCGAATGTAACATTGTTGGAATTGTAAATATTCGTATATGTTCTATACGGGTTCCTAAACGGGTGTACCAAAATTCATAAGTATGTATGTTTGTTTGTATGTTTATCCACGTATTTATCAGAAACTAGAAATTGTATTGGAGTAATTCGTTTATTTATTAGATGAAGTATCTTTCAACTAAGGGAACAGTGTAAGTCTCAACAAAATCGGGGCAGTAGTTTTCAGGATATGAACTGTTACGTGCACCAACACCACAGGAAACAGGTCGTCGATGTAACGCCGAAACTTTTGAATAAGTCGTTGTTCTTAACGTTTATAATGTTGTCAATACGGATGATGACCGCTAGTCATTTAGGTTACTTTCATCATCTGTTAAAAATGTCATTTTGTTCTAAAAGTGTTTGAAATACATTTGTTGAATATGTATTTTTTTAAAACCTACTGTAGAATTAAGCAACTGCAAACTATGTAGATTAATCTGCAGGTAGCTTATAGGTTTTTTTATGATTTATTATTTCTGTATTAGTATACTGTCGCGGTACACAGACGGGTGAGGGCCTGGCAGAATATCAGCGTTATGGGCATTAACATATGCTGAGCCAGGGCCTTTTCACTGGCCTGGCACTAACTGCAATTTCATTGTATTTATTAGTAAGTAGCTATAGTTAATCTTAGTGGTGTAATCTTTATTTTTTTACTTTATTGTTACCAACCTTTTACTTATTGTTTTTGTTTGTGCCTGGTCGGTGAATAAACGGTTTATCTATCTAGGTATCTATAATTGTGACTTCATAGTTTTTAGCGTCAATTAAATCTCATTTTTTAAATTCTGAGCAACTGTAATAAAATACTATAAGCAAAACAAAGCGGGTAAGTTTTATTGAAATTTCAGTATCATCCCAATTATTGTTGAATATCTTTTGTCAATTTATTACTAATTTAGTTGAAAACTATTTTATACTTTGATACTGTAAAAATTTTTTGTTACAAATTAAACCGTTTTCAACCTTCATTAAAACTAGTGTTGCCATGACTACTTATCTAAAGTCAAATCGTATTTCACTGTGCCGCGGCGGCCGATTTTATGTGGCATTAGCATATTTTTATGGTTTTCTGGCGGTGAAATTAAAGCATTATAAAACTGATGCGCCTCGTACGATACACTCGTAAAATATTGTTGGCGGTCGTAAAGTTTGCGTGAAATAAAAACTGTTCGTGCAAAAACGTTGCCGAGCCATTTAACTTGATGTAATATCGATAGAGTCGTCTGGTGCAGTGCAACCCTTGCACCACCTACTCGTCGTCCTACTGCGAATGTGTTCGTGCCTCGCGCGCACTGCGCACGCACCCCAACACTTAGATTAATCTAACTGAACTGAAGTTAGGCAATTTTTGGTGCTCTTGACCATTGATCCGAGAGTCGTGGGTTCGATCCCCACCCAGGGCAAACATTTGTGTGATGAGCAGATTTGTTTGCTCTGTGTCTGGGTGTTTAATATCTATTTAAGTATGTATTTAAATGTATATAAGTATGTATATCAGTATCTGGTTCCCATAACAGGGAATCCTACTTTGGGGCCATGTGTGATTTTGTCCCAGAATATTTATTTATTTTAACTAAAAATACGTAGGTGAGTACTTTTAATACACTTTTAACCAACATCAAATTAGCAGCTTAATCCGCGTCACTACAATTTCGATCGAAACTACACTGAAATAACGTTCATAATACTGCGCACCGTGACGTGGTGGTTAAGACTACGTTTGTGAGCAATATTCTGTAAAATTCATCCTAGTAATATTGTAAACGCGAAAGTTTGTGGAATTGTATGGATGTATGTTTGTTACTCTTTCACGCAAAAACTACTGAACGGATCTGGCTGAAATTTGGTAGGTAGACAGATTAGGAACTGGATTAACACATAGGCTACTTTTCTCCACGCTCGCGAGCCGCTCGCGACTCGCGCACTGCGCACCCTCGAAAAGTCATAGAAACGTCCACGCGGGTGAAGCCGCGGGAAAAAGCTAGTAAAAACTGAATCACAAAGCTCTTGCCTGAAGATATCAAGAAAACTATAAGGAATCATCATCATCATCATCATATCAGCCACAAATCGTCCACTGCTGGGCAAAGGCCTCCCCCAAGGATTTCCACGACGACCGGTCCTGCGCTGCCCGCATCCATCGGCTTCCCGCGACCTTCACCAGGTCATCGGTCCACCGCGTGGGAGGCCTGCCTACGCTACGTTTTCCGGTGCGCGGTCGCCACTCGAGAACTTTACTGCCCCATCGGCCATCGGTAAGGTAATAAGGAATATTTCGTTGTAAACAATTTCTTTCAATTGGGGCTACAATCGAAGTGGTTGAAAAAAATTAAGCGATGTAAGTATTCGCCGGACCTAGTCTTTCCTACAACAACGAAATAAAATGGTTAAAATTAAACCTTACGACATCCAGCACAAGGTAGACTTTATTTTGAACTAACATTGTCAGCCTCCAGCTGTGCCTGAGTTTCACCAGAGACGCTTGGTTATCATTCATCATTACAGCTCATATACGTGCCTACCCTGAATCAGGGCGATTAGGCCTTAGTCGACCACGCGGGCCCAGTGCGGGTTGGTCGACTTCACACACAACCTTCGAGTTTCTTCGCAGGCGTGCGCAGGTTTCCTCACGATGTTTTCCTTCACCGTTAAAGCAATCGATAAGTATGTACGTAAGTTTTTGAAAAACTCATTGGTACATTGGCCGTCCAGATTTGAACCCGGTACCTCTGGTTAGATGGACCGAGTCGTTAGTCTTTTTGGTTATCATTACAGTGAGGAAACCTGCACATCTGATTCTAGATGTATATGGAGGTCGCGTTGCGCACGTCCGTGGGTGTAAATCTAAATGCCCTTCATTACAAGGCAACCGCTGTCTATCCCTCGGATACATTAATTGTGGCACACGATTAAAGAGAAAGAGATTACAGTCGAGGGGTTGAAAATCAAATGATTCAGAAACCCATTAAACCCAGGGTCATAAAAAGAATATAAAAAAGTGAACCACTCTATTAGTTTTATGGATGAAAATCGCAAAAATAAAAGGGATTTGGTACTAAAACACCAGTTAGAAAATAAATCAAACACGTTCTACTCTCTTTCTCTTATCGTGTGACAAGGTACAGACGGCGGGCGGTTGCCTGGTGCGCAGATGAGATACTAGTTACTTCGTCTGGTGTTGCACTTAGCATCACCCGCGGTCACATGTATGGCATTCCGGATTTGAACCCGAACCTCTGGTTAGCCGAGTCGTTGCCGGTGAGCCACCGACGATCTACTTACAGTTTTCTTTTTACAAGCTTTTCTTTAACTTGTAATATTCGTATGTATGTGTGTACTCGTATGTAGGTATGTAATTTGCGCTTTAAAATTTGCAACCTAAATTTGAACCCTTCCTGGTTTCAGATTGAGCTGAAATTTTGCATGCAAATTTAGCTTAGATGATAATGCACGGTTAGCTAAGTGACATCATTCTATTTTTTTTTATTCACAATTGGTAAACCCTTGACAATATCTCACCTGGTGGTAAGTGACGATGTTGCCGAAGATGGAAGCGGGCTTACCAAGATTCCCCAACGCAATGGGGAACTGGCTATCATATCAACTGATATCAACATTGATATTTGCCGGCAATACTTAGATAACATGGTGGTAGCTAGTCAGGCGGGCTTAGAAAATGCCCTACCACCAACCAAACAGAGTCTTACAATTGACCCTGCCGGGAATCGAACCCGCGACCTCCCGTGTAAAGCCAGTGAACTTTGCCTCTGAATTACGGAGGCGGTAATATTCTAAATCCAATATGGCGAACTTCCAAAGATATCTGACCAGTTATTTTTATGCTTGCCTTTAGTACTAATATATATACTGTGCCTATGATATGGGTATCAATATCAAATGAAAGGGTTCAAGAGTACGAAATAATTTTTTTTTAAATTAGCTTTTTTGAGCATATAAACTCTTTAAATAAAGGTCGTGCTTACTTAAAAGCTTTTAGGGTTTTCGAAAATTAATGCAACCTTCTATTCCACTTCACGGCGAGTATGCTTATACCTTATACGTTCAAAGCTTTTTAGGTTTTTTCGAAATGAGCTCATAATAAAATTAATTACTTGCATTTAATTAAGTTTACGCATATCAAAATTATGTTCTTCGAGGCACAGGTTCGGGAGTTCGTAAAGTTTTTATAGATCGTTAAATGTGGTGACATTCGGTCTGTTTGATACACTTCCCCGTTGTGCACTACCACACTAACACACTACCACACTACCACACTACCTACCGCAGACGAGTCTCGGCCCTCACCTAAGACAAAGTATTAATATTAGTACTAACATACAGTATGGACACTCCCTGCCGCTCTCTACATTGCAACCTCACCCCCTCGTCACCCAGATTGATGCGCAGATTGGTTACAGTTTGGTTGTCGAACGTCGTTGTCATTTTGTTTGTCATTTCTGGCCCGTTGTATGAGTTGTTCAGGGTATGCCTAAGATTACCTATAGACAGGACAATTTTCAACCGAGTTCCAAAATTCTCAATTTCAAGGTTGTATTACAAATACGATTGTATTATTTTTATTTATTCATAATTGGTAAGCTCTTGGCATCATCTCACCTGATGGTAAGTGACGATGATGCCGAAGATGGAAGCGGGTTTACCAAGATTCCCCAACGCAATGGAGAACTGGCTGTCCTATCTTCAAGTCGGAACACATAAATGTTGTTAACACTGATGTTTGGCGGCAAGACTTTGGATAAAGTGGTAGCTAGCCAGGCGGGCTTAGAAAAAGCCCTACCACCAACTAAACCGAGTCTTACAAGTTGACCCCACCGGGAATCGAACCCGCGACCTCCTGGTGTGAAGCGAATGGACTAACCATTACGCCACGGAGGCGGTTGTATGGTTTTTTTTTGTGTGTGTAGTAGTTCATCTTCGCAGATTGTAAACCAATTTTGATATTTTTTTTATTTGATAGGGAATGCTCCAGAATTGGTACCATATAAATTTTATCAAAATCGGTATAGTACTTTTTTCGAAAATTATCATGAATTAAAAGTAATTATGCAAAATTGTACAAAGTGGTTGCGATGGAAGTTGTTTTTTACATATTATCTATCTATAGGTACCTACTTGTTCTGGTTATATTTACAACTTTTTGAGTGTAGTTCTTATTGACGTCTTGTCTATGGCGATGGCGCTGTTGTTAAATTTCAATTTCAGATGTAATATTTAAAAATAGGGTTTTTTTTTTTACTGTGTCGAGTGATTAGATTAATAAAACCGCCTTCGTGGTGCACCAGTAGTTAATTCACTCTCTTCACATCAGGAGGTCGAGGGGTTCGATTCTCGGCGGGGTCTAAAAATGCATCCTATCGGATCAAATCCTACGGGATCAAGACTAATCTAACGACACCTCGCACTCCAAAACCCATCAAGCCGTTTAGGCTACAGAGCGTGCTAATGAAATATAC
Organism: Coleophora flavipennella; assembly: GCA_947284805.1. Taxonomy (NCBI): domain Eukaryota; kingdom Metazoa; phylum Arthropoda; class Insecta; order Lepidoptera; family Coleophoridae; genus Coleophora; species Coleophora flavipennella. The sequence continues at coordinate 416,578 of OX369294.1, read as the reverse complement.
ATACATACACACACACACAACACAAAAACATAACACTCCCATTTAGCGCAGTCGGGTAAAAATACCGATAAATAATAACTTTTAGATGTAAATTGGAACAAAAGTAACTTAACATCTCGCTTTTGTGAATAAGAAACGTTTCACATAATTTTGGAACAGTAATAAACTTGTTAGCTTTAAGTTAGAACCTCGAATGTATGATTCTAAGTCGAGTTGTTCTGATTATTGCTCACCGCCACCGCCACCGCCACCGCCCAAGTTTCCTACCTCCCTAGTTACTAGGGTTGTCGCTTTTATTGCGACTTGTCACTGACCAGTTCTGTATATTTATGCGACTGCACACAAAAAGGACTGTATTGTCAAAGTATCCTTATCCTTACTAATATTATAAATGTGAAAACGTGTTTGTTTGTTTGTTACCTTTTCACGCTTCAACGCCTTGACCAAAGTTAGTTAAAAGTGTGGTTTTTTTTCTTTACTCTTTACACGTAAAGAAAACAAAGAGACAATTGTTCGTATCAATACCTCGCCATAAGTCTGATGTAAAGCTGCCGGACATTTTTCTGATCTAGGGCTCCCTCACCTGCATTAAGGGGCTTCGTATTTTTTAAAGTGAAACTTTTATTACATCGTCTCAAAAAAAATTTCGTTTGTGTGTCGCGCGACGGTCGGTATGATCGTTTCGTCCTCTGTACCGTAGCTCCAAGACGAGAGCAACCATGATCGTTTCGTGCTCTGTAAATGTCTATAATGTGAAAAAAAGTTTCACTTTTACCGTGGTTTCATAAAACCACAAACTATTTTTTTATAAAATCTATCTATGACGCAAATAAACAACCCTACACTTCCGCATGCTCGGGGACTTGCGTGTCTGTCCATACGTCCCATCACAATCACAGCTTGACCCACTGGCGGGCCCGCCGCCCGCCGCCCGCCGCCCGCTCGACTCGCGCCCGTAACCTATTCCCCGCCAAATTGAGTTTCGCCAATTCCATCAAATTCCGATGACCATTCTTGCATTGTCAACTAAGGGGCGTACCACTGTACCACTGTACCACGAGAGCTCGAAGCGTTCTCGATTCAAAATGAATTTCAAATCCAATTAATCTACGGAAATGAGTATGGAGCAGGTTGCATTAAATGCACTTTGGGAGTAAATAGCTGAAAAATTAAAATTGGCAATCCCCGATAAATAATTTTCGAAAAACCTAAAAACAATTATGGTACAAGCTTTAATTTGAAAAGTATATTATTTCGTATGCTTCTCAGCAAACCCTTTCATTAGATACCCATACTGTGAGGTGTATAGAAAATAATTGGTTTGCCATCTTTGTGAGTCCGCTATAATTGGATTTATTAAGAATGACGAACTTAGCTAAATATGAGCGTTCTCCAAACTTAACGTGTATGCAAAATTTCAGCTTAATTAGAAGCCGAGAGTGGTTCTAATGTAGCTTCCAAGATTTGTCCCAAACTAACTAGCGAACAAACTTACTAACAAGGCAAGCTAATATAAAGCTTGTGATAAATGATAATTATTAACTAAGTAATTAATTAAATGAAACAATATAATTCAAGTGAAGTGTAATCAAAATATGGACATTTGGTAATTTTCTACATGACGGCATCTTTTAAGACGTTTTAATTGTATAATAAATAATCCCCGGTCAAGATCGATATAATAAGTGTATATAAAAAAAAATAAGTTTCACTATTTTGAGCATCGTTTAAAATTAAAAAGCTACTTTAAGTATTTATCAGGATCAAAAAATCCAATTACTAATAAATTGTCGTGAATGCGTATACGTAAGTAACAAAATATGTATCATTTCCAAACCATTTTACTGCGGTGTCTCTGGTGCTAACTCGAATCTTTCATTTACTGGGCTCATTTGTCAAATCGTGTAAAAGAAAAAACAATTATAATTATATTGCCCGAAAATTCAATTCAATATATTTACTCAAAAAAGGTGCAAATTACACTCATTCTGATAGTCATAAAATAATAATAACAATGTCATTTGTGATTTGTGAAGAATCAAGAAATAAACAATAATTAGTTAATAACGTCAAAATTAAATCCTTGATATAAACCAGATTATGTCATAAGAACGTGAAAACAATATGAAACGAAAAGTTATACTTATAAATCATTGAATGCATTTAACAAGAGTAGGCCAGTTCACACGGACAGCACCCGGTCACGAGTATAACGCGAGAGTCAGCCATAGCTCCCATCAAACATATTAGAGGGAAAGGAACGACCCGGCTCCCGATGCGTCACCATCCGCACGAACATTAACATTAAAGCGAGCATGCACCACTCATGTCAATGCTAAGATAAAAATATTTCTTAAAACAACTAATTACAACTAAATAATGGCATTATATCTCTTATTTTGTAGTCTCCTAATCTGACATCCATCAAAACAGAGAAAAAGTATTTTTTTAATCCACAATTGGCAAGCCCTTGGCATCAACTTACTTGATGGTAAGCGACAGTGATGCCGAAGATGGAAGCGGACTTGCCAAGATTCCCGATTCCCAACGCAATGGGAAACATTCATTCATTATTCACTTCATTCATCAAATGAACCTGGATGATCTCAAGAATCGACTTCTGTGAGACGAACTTGACACACCTAATTGTATTAAAGAGAAACTACAGATTATGTACAACGACGCCTTTGATGAATAATTGACCTGAAGCTATGCACGCCACATTGACAACTGACTGACATACGCTGCAGAAAAAATGCACAATGATTAAATTCGCGGAGTGACATTTAAAAAAGAACAATACTTGGAAAATATTTGACAGACATGCCCTTAGGGCACAATGTTTTGTTACGTACTTTTCATTCTTCGACATCGCTTCCCGTGTCGTGTTGTGTCGTGACCAATGCTTTCCCTGTGGCTACAATTAAGTATAAATTTGATACAATAAGTTCTTGATGTCAGTTTGTCACGTTTGCAGCCTTCAGATACCGGCTCAACTCAGTACAGCCACCTTTTAATTTTTGAGCAAATTTTTCGTTTTCTTTTATATGTATTGTTATTGGCACTTCATGGTCTCGTAAAAACCTTATGACTTTTCAGGATAAAAATTATATTGCATGCACCACTTAAGCTATCACGCAGACCCAAGCATTCATCAAGCCTACACCCGCAATTAAGTAAACAACAAACATTCACAATCTTTCACATTTATAATGTGAGTGGGATTTGTTTATGCAGTATTCTCTAGAAAGACAATGGTAAGGGCTTCGTTGTCTGTTATCAAGCCAGTTCAGTCCAGCAAGTTTAGATCAAGATACCAAGGAAACTATTTAACTCTTTGAAGTTTGATAAACCAATTTTTTCAGCAAAATATTGAAAGACGCTTGATAATGGTAAGCTGGATGGTAGCTGGATTATGATAAACGTAAATTATTTTAAACTTCATCTAAATAGATCTTGCGTTGTTCTTTTTAGGGTTCTATACCTCCAAAGGATACACACTTACAAGAATCACTTCGTTGCCCGTCCGTCTGTCTGCCAAGACCATTAATCTCAGTAAGTGTGGAGTTATACATATAAAATTAATATGAAATACTTAGATCTACGTTCCCTTGGGGCTGTAAAAAAATCAAGCTTGCTTGCAAGTCAATGCAATAAAAAAAATACACTCATTAATGCCACATATTTTGACACTCGCAAGTAAATCAAAACCTACAAGGTAAAGTACTTCCCGTTAATCCAGAATCATGAAATTTGGCAAGAAGCAAGGTCTCACAGCCTGCAGCACATGTAAACAAAGTATCCAATAATTGTTAATGTGCAGTAACATCGCCTTTTCTTTTCTTTGCGATCATGATCTTTCTTACATATTTTCAACCGACTTCAAAAAGGAGGAGGTTCTCAATTCGACTGTATGTTTTTTTTTTGTATTTTTGTTACGCGTTTATCTCCGTCGATTGTAAACCGATTTTCAAAATTCTTTTTTTATTTGTAAGATTATACTCCCGAGGGGGTCCCATTGTCACCAAGTCAGGATCTGATGATGGGATCCAGGGAAATCGAGAACAACCCTCAAATTTTATAGGCACATATTACGTGTTTCATGTATTTCCTAAAACTATCCAAGTTTTGGCGTCTGGTAGTCATCATCTCATTATCATCATCATCAGATGAGCTTATGAAGGAAGGTACAACTCCTTAACGGTTAGGAGTTGGAGGATAACTCTTTAAAAATTTCACGTAGACCGATAGTTGTATTCTTTCAGGTTATTCAGATGAGCTGATGATGGAAGATTTAACTCCTTAACTTTCATGCTGTTGATATGATGATGATGATGGAAGCCACAGGAATCTGTTAATGAAACACATGCATTATGAATTATGATTTGATGGTTCCTATTGGCGAGTGGGTGATTGAGTATAACGTTGTTAGATAGATGGCATTATCACTAAAAATAAATAAAATAAAAATAAAAGTTTAAAAAACTTAAAAACCGACTTCAAAATGAAATTCGCTCAAAAGTATGAAATAATATTATTATACATAGATACACGACATTAACCAACAATAACGAAATCAAAGATGGCTAGGAATTAAATAAGGGGCCCAAAAATTTTTTTTGACGTCGGTGTCAGCAATGCCATCGAATCTAAAACATTTGATACGTAAGAAGCTGTATGCTGATACCGACCTCAAAAAAAATTTTAGGCCCCTAATTTAATTCCTAGCCACCTTTGATTTCGTTATTGTTGGTTATGTCGTGTATCTAAGTATAATAATATTATTTCATACTTTTGAGTGAGTTTCATTTTGAAGTCGGTTTTTAAGTTTTTTAAACTTTTATTTTTTCAACTACAAAGTTAACCTTGTCCTTCAATCAGGGGGCACGGAAGTTTCCCCGCCAAGTCTAGCAGACAAGTACGGCCGTACACTCTTTTCTCGAAGCAACTCATTTTACTCATTTTTAACACATTTTAGGGATTGAAGAAACTGCCTGAATTTTATAATGCATTGTTTACGTAATGTAGGCAGTGTACATTCCAAATTAGGCAGAAACTTGTTTGGTTTTTTATCGTAGTTTCGATATTTTGTCACTCATTCACTCACTTACTCACTCACTCACTGATCATCAAAAAGATTTCCAAAGATGGTGGACCAGATCTTATCTTCATGCCAGAACATAGCTGTTAAACATTCATGACGGCAAGTGAAAGCGGCAAGACTTAGATAATATGGTGGTAGCTAGCCAGGCGGGCGTAGAAAATGCCCTACGAACCAACCAAATCGACTCTTACAAAGTAAGACTCCGCCGGGAATCGAACTCACGACATCTGGATGAAAAGCTAATAGACTTAACCATTACGCCACGGAGACGGTTAACATAACCTACTGAAACAAGACACTATAATTAAAAACGCTAAACACGTTAAAAAACTGACTTCCATCGCAACAACTTAGTACAATTTTGCATTATTATTTTTGGTTTTTCTTAGTTTTCTAATAAAGTACTGTAACACGACTTGTAGGTACGGTGGGTAGATAGGGAGTGTTTACACTTGATTGATGAATTAATTTTTATTGTGAAGTAAAGACCTAAAAAGGACACAAGAATTAGAAAAACAATATTTTAAACACAACTCACAAAATACAAATTAAAACTTACCCAAAATGGGTTTTTAGTAGAGAAACAAGATATTTAATAAATATTTTAAAAACAATTGTGGTAACAATATTGATGGATATGATTTTTATTTTAGAATGAAATGTCAGCGCATGCGTGACAAAGAAATAGATGGAATGAAAATAAGGTCGGATGAAACAAGAACGAATAACAGCGCACCGCGCTACAGTATCTACTACATTGATTTTGATAAAACTTATATGGGACCACACGGAAAGCACTAGCTTTCAAATAAAAAAAGAATGATCAAAATCGGTTCACCCAGTCAAAAGTTCCGAGATAAAAAAACATAAAAAAACAGTCGAATTGAGAACCTCCTCCTTTTTGGAAATCGGTTGAAAATTGTTTTTTTTATATATATAAACGCCTCGAACGCCTTTGTCCAGCTTCATTAAGTGCGTGCCAATTTCCCGACACATGTCATGTCGGTGTTACCTACTCGCATCGAGGGACTCGGGACAATACATAATTATACATTGTCCACAACGAATCGGTCACCACTGCCAGCAGACATGATATTCGTAGCGGTGCCCCAGGTAAGGCTTGATATAAAAGATAGTGCGGCCAACAAAGATCTTCAAACCATTTGGTGGACCCTTTTTTGAAAGGACACCGCCACTGGCGCGCCGGCATCCATTGTTTGTGGTTCCTCGGTACATTCACGAAACATATGCTTTAATATCATTAGGTCATAAAAGTAAGTGTGTGGTTTTATGAAACCACGGTAAAAGTGAAACTTTACAGAGGACGAAACGGTCATGGCTGCGCTCGCTACGGTACAGAGGACGAAACGATCATACCGTCAGACGAAAGCGACCGTCACGCGACATGCAACACACAGACAAAAAAAATTGAGACGATGTAATAAAAGTTTCACTTTAATAATAACAGCGGGTTTTTCGACTTCACACACAACCTTCGAGTCCGCCCGTGTAGTCGACTACGACCCGATCGCCCTAATTAGGGTAGACTCGAGCCCCTCGGTAGGGACGTATGTGAGCTGATATGGTCAAGTAATAAAAGCAATAATAACACCTTCGTCTTGGAGCTATGAAAGCACTCGAAACTAGTGTGCATTGCGTGTATAAATAGGACTTACGGCTAAATCGATGTACATAATCAACTGATTATTTAATTTTACAAGGAGAAAATGCTCATTCGTTGGTGGTGGTAATTTTAAGGGTTCCGTACCTCAAAACGAAAAAAGGAACCCTGTCTGTCTGTCTGTCTGTCGAGACCAGGAAATGAATTTTCTGAGGAACGCGTGGAGGGATCAAATTGATTTTAATATCAAAACGGTCTATTACGGTCCCTTGAAGCTGTAAAAAAATTCGAAAAAAGGTAGGTAGTGCCCTTGCGTTTCGCTTGGCTCGTCTTGGCGGGGGCACTACCGTGCCCCCAGATCAAGCTTGTAAGTCAAAGAAATAAAAAGATACGAATATATTACGGCTATTTTTGTGACAAATTTTGATATTTGCGCGTGAATCAAAACCCATAGGGCATTTCGCGTTGACTTAGAATCATGAAATTTAGTAAGAAGCAAGGTCTCACAGCAAAAGTAAAAGAGGAAACCCAAAAATTGAAAATTTGTAGTTATAATATAAAAATATTTTTTGCTATTGAAAGATTACATTTGTCAGTTCTGACCGTGGCGTGGCGTAGGTATATTGATCTACTGGTGTGGGAGAACATTTTGTCAGTTACACAGTGAATTTAGTCCTTCAATCGGATTGAAGAGTAGTTGTAGTTGAAGTTTGTAGGTTTTCGTATCAAAATGCTTTTAGGTACAATACCCTCCGAGCGCGAGCCCAACTCGCACTTCGCCGGTTTTTTCATTCTGATATCATAAACATCGAAGTGGCGCAGGGTCGTGACGGATGGCGTCAAGAAGTGGCGCAGGGTCGTGACGGGTGGAAGAAGTGGCACAGGATTGTGATGGATGGCGTCAAGAAGTGGCGCAGGATTGTGACGGGTGGCGTCAAGAAGTGGCGCAGGATAGAAGGCTCGGCAATATGTATGTATGTTTGTATGTACTCGTAAGGAAAGGCCTCAGCAAGGTCACAGTCAACAGAATTAGATACTCTTTATCGTATTACAATATTACAAGTGGCAATATTTGTTTGTTGACCTTTTTCTTTTGGTTCCGTAACATGTAACGGGGCTCTATTACTAAGCATACGTTGTCCGTCTGTCTGTTTGTATGATTTAATTTTAAAAGGCTGTATCTTTTGAAACGTGAGAGGTGGCCGGCTAAAACTTTCACAGAGTATGTTTTTTTATTATTTTGTTTTAAGCCTTCTATCCTGCGCCACTTCTTCAACGCCATTTGTCACGATCCTGCGCCACTTCAATTAATAAATATTAAAAAAGAAAAAATCAAGGTCCCCATACAAGGAATGTTACAGGATTAATGTTATTACAGGATTTTTTTGTTTTTGCTCTATCGTGAAAACGGTAATACATAAAAGCGTGTGGTTATAGTATACTAATCCTGAAGTAAAACAACAATAAACAAAAGGAATCTGAACTGAATAAAAAAACTTCATTTTTCTGTCGCTTGCGTTGATGTTTTTTGTTTGAAATGATTATGTATCATTGTTATACTTGTGTGGAGGGGTGCGGTTGTACGGGACCCTCGGTGCGTGAGTCCGACTCGCACTTGGCCGGTTTCTTTCACTTTTTCACATGGACTGGCTGGACTCACCCTGTTGCTAAGCGATTAATATCACTTGATCTACCTTGGCATTCCTTATCTATCACTCGTTATCTAGCTACGACTTGCATATTGCAACTGCAATAACATTATATCACACTAGGTAGATAGGGATATCTTTACTAATATTATAAATGTGAAAAAGTGTTTGTTTGTTTATAAATGTGAAAATGTGTTTGTTTGTTTATAAATGTGAAAAAGTGTTTGTTTGTTTATAAATGTGAAAATGTGTTTGTTTGTTACCTTTTCACGCTTGAACGCCTTGACCAATCTTTATGAAATTTGGCATGCATGTAGCCTGTGTCACGGGGAAGGACATATGCTACTTTTTATCCCGTGAACTAAAAAAATACTCGATTGCTGTGATTTTTTGCACAGAGATGGTTAAGTAGGTGGGAAACGACATTATTTACTAATCACCCTTAAAGACAGTCATAAAAACGATGTCCACGCGGGCGAAGCCGTGGGAAAATACTAGTTATATCATGAATTAAACTGTACAGCCGAGTTGTGCATACTTTGTCGCAAAGGCTTCCCTGTCTAGCCCAGACACACAGGTCGACGAGAAACATTATGCTTCCGAGCAAGGAATAAAAGTGGGGGTGTCGGGCTTGGTAAAAAAATAACCTGGCTTTGTATGGGAAGTCTATGTTTCCCGACTCCTACAATTTGGGGATCTTCAAGGCGAGAATGAATAGGCATTATTTGAGTTTGCATGTACCATCCTCGACTACATCATCACTTACCATTAGGTGAGATATAGTCAAAAGCACTCAATTTTTTAATAATAATGAAAAAAAACATTATTACAATTTTTATGCATTAATGAACTACCCAGTTTAATCAGCCTTATCAAGGGTTCCCAGGAAGCTCAAGTTTCCATACAAACGTAGTTCTGCTTTAATACAAAAACTACATGCCGGATTGAATCCAAACTTAGTAATAATTTATTGAGTAGACACATATAGATGTTTGTAATTAATTTTCAATGTAAGTACTTAATATATGTATAACAGAAAAAAAAGACAAGTTTCTAACTTTTAGTACAAAACTTATTTAAGTCTTCGTTTAGTTAAGTTAAAATTTACAACGAAGAAAACTTATTACAAACATCGATATCAACTACTCAATATATTCGCAAAGTTTGGATTCAATCCGGCATATAGTTTTTGTATTAAAGCAGAACTACGTTTGTATGGAAACTCGAGCCTCCTGGGGACCCTTAAATTGTTGTAACTTTCAAACTACGAGTATATTTATATTTTTGAACTCAGAATGAAAATAACATTATTGGATGTAACATTTATCAGAGTCATTTTGTTCATATAAAATGTTACCCGGACCACAACAACGAATCGATTGACACGTCATTCATCAACGTCTATTCAGGAGTTTAGGCGTTACTGCGAAAGTGGAACATACTTAAATACCAGTGGCTTTGTGAAATGTGGAGACCTCGCGAGATTTCCCAAACGGCTGAAATATGATATTTTTTAACTTTTTCAAACCCCATGGCTCCGCAAATTTTTAAAAAATTCCAATAAACTGAATCGACATAAAATCCATATAATTGTCGAATCTGCTCACAAATTTTCACGAGAATCGGTTGAGAAATGCGACCTGTAGAAGAAAACAGACGGACAGACATGCGAAAGCCTAATATATAAAAAAAACATTATTTGCCCAAGCTGAAATGGAGATGCTTTGCGATCGGTGAGTCAACTCATAAAACTCATAAAACTCTTCCTTTTGGCTCTGCCGTAGTCGGACAACAGATAAATGGTAAGCTGTAGTAGGTCTAATCTAAACATCTCATCTATTTGAGAGAGTAATACGTTTGGCGACCATGCAGACATTAATTATTGACACTCGATGGCAACCGTGGCCGAGTGGCGGCAACTTTACCTGAATGAGTTTGTTTACAAATACAATGTAAGCACGAGTAGGGTGACCTTGCTGATATTATTGTGATACGATATGACAGTGATAGCGCGTATCTCCGTGCACACTTTGCATACGAATGCTGTCTATAAAATATTTCTCACACAGTATACCAGTCAGTCTAGTTATGTTGTATTCAATGTCGACGAGACGTTCAATTCAATTATTTAACTTTTTTTTTTGTTTGATTGTTTGTGATCTGTTTATTGTACAACAGATTAAACAAGTACAGAATAGGAATAACATGTACAAAGGCAGACTTATCCTAAACAGGGATCTCTTCAAGCCCACGTTTAGTTACTGAATTAATTTATTATGCATGGTATTTATTTTTCTTCGTAGATTTGTAAAAAAAAAATATACTTTAGTTAGTGGGATTTTTCAGAATTTATACGGATGTCACAAACAAAATTTGTGTGAGTCCCTTTGTCTAGGGCTTCTACTCACTATACTGAACAACTTATGTTCTGTGACTGTGATGAAATCGCAATTTTTTTTTAACTTTTCATACAAATCGATCAGCTGAGCGACCACTTTAGTGCATTTTTGTATGGAGGGTCCTTATTTGAGACTTGTTTATGGGTTCCGTGGGGGAAATTTGTTCAGAATATGATGAATGGAACCCCCCGTTACCAGGTCCTACACCAATTTAGTTACACCCTGTATACTAGCTATTACACAATCGTACGCGCAACGCTATGCGAGTTGGTACCTACGAGTAAGGAGATAAAGGTTTTGAACATTTGCAAATCTCAGTGATATAGTGATATCACGATTTGTTGCCTGGGTGGCAAAAGAGACGACAGTCTAGCTCTGAATCTGCCATCGGAATGATAGCTCATCACAACCGGAAATAGGTATGATTTGCACATTTAGGCACACCGCAGTGTGTCAGCCAAGTTCGAAAAGAGAAGAGCGACATCTGCCATGGGTTATCTTACACCAACATTTCAGGCTCCTTTCGACCTGCCCTTTACGTAAAATCTATTTGACATACACACTTGCGATTCTGTGTGTCTAGTAAGACCCCCTTGATGACTTAGAATCCCAATTTTGATTTATATGTCTTTTACCATTTCTAAGACATTGACGTCCGAAAATCACTGTTTTTACGTCTCACTCACTGACTCACTCATCAATACTTATAAAACACTGACAGGTGACGTAGAAACTTGAAATTTGGCATCGAGGTAGTTTATTGAGCGTATACAAATAAAAAAATAAAAAACGGTCAAGTGTCAGACGTATTCGCGCGCCAAGGGTTCCGTGTCACCACTACTCATCAAAATGTATATAATACTACCAGATAACCAATAATCTTGACCTTTTTTATCAAGATAAATTATTAAACGTGTAAAAAGAAAAAAAAGTGCGAGTTGGACTTACAAAAGTACCACTACCATTCATGAAAATAATAGACAACTTCCAGACAAGTTTAAGTTTACAAGCCGCAAAGCAAACAAAGCTTACTTTTTAAAAACATACGCCAATATAGAATACTAGCTTTTGCCAGCGGCTTCGCTCGCGTGAACATACCGCAAGCGGCTCGCTAGCGTGGAAAAAAGTAGCCTATATGTTAATCCATATGTTAATCTCAGGCACCAAATTTCAGCTAGATACGTTTAGTAGTTTTTTCGTGAAAGAGTAACAAACATCCATACATAAAAACTTTCACATTTGTAATATTAGTAGTCCAATTGATATTGAAAATTTACCAAGTTATACCATTAGTAGCACAGAATACGAAAGTTTTCTTGTAAGCAACTGTAAACCGTTGTACGTTCTTAGTACCATTTAGATCTCTGTACATTTTTTTGTATCGTATTTGGCTCCCTTTCACATTTTATGTTTTGTTGGGATTCACATTCACATCATCCAAAAGACGTCCACTGCTGGACATTGACCTTCCCCAAATTGGGAAGTTTTGCCGGAATAGCCACGCTTGGCAGGCGGTTTGGCCATCGCAGTGTGCAGTGCGTTGACCCGCGGCATAAAACGCGGAAAGGAAGCTGCAGCCCTTCCTCCGGTTTGTTCTCTTGCTCTTTCGAAACCCTCGGGTTTAGGGTTTCGACACCTTTGTCATTGTTTTTGGTCCGCGGCGTGACTACAACAAAATTCACAAACCCGGTGTCTTCATTCGCCTTTAAATTTGACGCGGAGGAAATACCATTTCATCGGAACCATTCCTAGTTGAGAATAATTTTGATTTAGCTCTATCGTTAAACCGGTAATACATACAAGCGTTAACTTGGTGTGATTACATCAGTACTAACACTGAAGTTAAACAAAAATAATAAAGATCGGCGCTACGGAGTCCGAACTGAATTATTATCATATTTTTGTCGCTCGCGTTGATATCTTTTGTTTGTAATATGAATAGTAGTCATAGTTTCGTAGAGAGGTGTGTGGTGGTACGGTACGGAACTGTCCTAGCGCTAGTCCGACTCGCACTTGGCCGGTTTTATCAAATGTTTGCCAGAAACCTAAATATTTTGATTTTTTATGATAGATTTGTGGAAATTGTCCAAACGGTCGGGTCTAAGATTTTTAAAACTCGCCGTTCAAACAGAACCAAAAAAATCTCTGACTTCACCAGCAACCTCATGGAAGAAAAACACAGATTGGTTTTGCAGTCCTCTGAAGACGCTAAAGACCCAAGAGTCAGATTAACCCGACACTATACCATAGTTATCCCTGACGTCAGCCTGTACGACATTAGAATGTCTCTCAAACAGGTGGTTAACTGTTACTAAAAGCTGTTTAGAAATTCAATTCCGTTATACTCGAAGGACAAACGCCTAAGGCAAGGCACAGAAGTGTGGTTGTGCTTTTCTCCAAAAAGGGTGACAACATCCTGCTAAAGAACTACAGACCCATCTCACTTCTGAGCCATGTCTACAAGCTGTTTTCGAGAGTCATTACGAACCGTCTCGCACGCAGGTTTGACGACTTTCAGCCCCCCGGACAAGCCGGTTCCCGAAAAGGCTTTAGTACCATAGACAACATTAATGCGCTGCGGCAGAAGACTGAAGAGTAAAATCAGCCACTATGCTTGGCGTTCGTGGACTATGAGAAAGCTTTTCATTCAGTTGAAACCTGGGCCGTGCTAGTCTCTTAAGCGGTGCCAAATTGACCATCGACACATCGAGGTGTTAAAGCGTCTGTATGAAAACGCCACCATGTCGGTTCGCCTCCAAGACCAGAACTCGAAACCTATCCAGATGCAGCGAGGGGTGAGACAGGGAGACGTTATATCTCCGAAACTGTACACCGCCGCCCTGGAAGATGTTTGCAAGCTTTTGGACTGTCGTGGACTCGATAACCCACCTCCGATTCACTGACGATATCGTGGTCATGTCTGAGACTATGGAAGACCTAAGCACAATGCTCGATGGCCTCAGTAAAGTCTCGCAACAAGTGGAAAATGAACATGGAGAAGACGAAAACAACAATGGAGCGAGCTATCCTCGGAATTTCCCTACGCGATCGAATCAGAAATGAGGAGATCTGCAGGAGAGCCAAAGTAACCGACATAGCTCACAGAATTTCTAAACTGAAGTGGCAGTGGGCAGGTCACATAGCTAGTAGAACAGATGGCCGTTGGGCTTGGGGCATTAAAGTTCTCGAATGGCAACCGCGCACCGGAAAACGTAGCGTAGGCAGGACTACCACGCGGTGGACCGACGACCTGGTGAAGTTCGCGGGTACCGCTGGATGCGGTCTGCGCAGGACTGGTCGTCATGGATATCCTTGGGGGAGGCCTTTATCCAGCAGTGGTCGTTTTTGTCAAGTGCCAATATCTCGAAAACTACGCCACTTGTACGAAAGGGATTTTGTTATGACCTAGCTTATCAGCATTCGCCATATTAAGATTAATATACAGACAATTTTTTTCCTATTACGAGTCGGAGCCTTCTCATTTCAACATTTGATAACTTATTTGACAAGTACAATTTTACGATACAATACTCTAACTTGCTGGGTATGTGCTACCCGGCTGCCGACACAGAATAGCTTGGGCACATTATAGTTATCGATATTGTGACTTGGGATACCATAGCAAGCTCTGTTACACGAGAAATAAACGGACGTATGTATAAATGCAGCATCTTCATGCAACAAAGAGCACGCAGGTCATTCCCACCTCTATAAATACAAAGCCGTTATATAACCAAATTAGCGATACGCCCGCCGCGGTCACGTCGTGAAGATAAGATAGCCGTGCCGTCTGTCTGCCTCGACCGGCTTGAAAGAAACTCTTGTAGGTGCAGGTCAGGTCAGGCATAGTGGAATACAATGTTGCCAGTGTTTACAAAACTTGCATTTACTTTTAAATGTCGCATACAGACGCACGAAACCTAGAAAACATAAATCAAATATCTAATATACAGTGAAGCCTCTATAACTGGAATTTTGTTTGGAAATACCGAGGCTTAGTTGAGTGAGCACGGACGTTTTGACTCCTGGACTCCTGGACTCCTGGGGAAAGCATACTAAACTCCTTGACGTTTTAGATTTATAAAAGTTCTATTTGGGTATACATACATATAGATATTTGCACTTATTACACTGGAGCTATCAAACAAGGTGTGTAACTGACGTTCTCGCTTTAATTTCATTGTCAATGCAAAAAAATACTGTCGGTGGAAAATTTTAATATGCCCTTGTCGAAATCAGGACAAGTCTCACATTAGATACCAATAATATACCTAATAATAATCAAAGAAGCCTTGATGACCCATTTTAAGTGGTACTTATATAATATTTTTAGTAATTGGTTATAAAAAAAAAAATACAGGCTGTAACAATTATGTCGGGGTTGTACTTATCATACTGAACAACTTTCCCAAAGGAACCCAAACTCGATTCTCAAAGAAAATAGGATCTCCAGACTAGAATGCACAAAGTTGGTCCAATCAGCTGATCGATTTTATGAAGAGTTTTTTTTGCGATTTCAGTAAAGCCATAAAACATGTAGAAGCCCCAGTCGACGGGACCGACACTCATTTTGTTACACCCTGTATACTACTAGGAAGCGACCAAGTATCGGTTCCGTGTTATACATCATCATCATCATCATAACAGCCGAAGGACGTCCACTGCTGGACATAGGCCTCCCCCAAGGATCTCCACGACGACCCTTTCTGCGCTGCCCGCATCAGGCGGCTTCCCGCGACCTTCACCAGGTCATCGGTCCACCGAGTGAGAGGCCTGCCTACACTACGCTTTCCTGTGCGTGGTCGCCACTCGAGAACTTTACTGCTCCATCGGCCATCTGTATTATAAATACACCCGAAAAACATGTCCGTCCTTCTTCGGCACTCAAGTCGGGTAAAAAGTGTGTCAGTCTTGGATATACGAATTTTATTGCTTATGTGTGGAAGTGAATCGAATTATAGTGTTTTAATTTATTTGATGACATGCAAACGGCACATTCCAGATGTGTACATACAATACTCATAAATAATTAATTAGTATTTGTAAACGTACGACTTAGACACTAGGTTGGTAAGTCATAAAAATAAATTAGTATTGCCTGCCTCTCGATTGACACTCCATTCGCCTAGCCCACATAATTATTATGGCCACTATGATTCATCATAAACTGCGAGAAACTCATGAAAAAGAATAATTACTAAATATTAATAAAAAAACCGGCCAAGAGCGAGTCAAACTCGATCACTACGCGTTCCGTATGAAAAACTTATTTTCATCTACAGCGCCATCTATAGATATAGGTAAAAGGAAACTAATTGGTGTTGTCGTATTGCTACGTAAACTAACTATGTAGAAGATACTACTAGATCCCACTAGGTGTCGCTAGTTTCTAAACTATCGGGCTTTGGAAATTTAATATTTCCTGTAAGGACGGAAGGACTTAAGATTTTCTCATTGATTTTTCTGTAATCACTGCATTTAACAGGTATATGAATAATGTGATTTTTTTAAGACTGTGGTTTCGGAGAGAAGAGGGGGTGGGGGAATGGTAAATTTTTGCCTATTTTCTTAAATAACTTGAAAACTATTTATCTTAAAATAATTAAAAAATATTTGAAATTCTCACAACAAGCCCTTTCATTTGATGTGTCACGCGACATAGCTTACAAAACTTTTTTATTATATTTTCTAATTTACCTCCCAAAAGAGGGCTCCATATTTAAAATTAATTTATTCGCGTTACATGTCTGTCTTTGGGTCACCGACTTACATATTTGTACAAAATTTCAACTCAATTGGTCCAGTAGTTTCTGAGCAAATCAGCTATGACAGACAAACGGACAGATACATTTGGGTGATCATATAAGGGTTTAGTTTTTTCCTTTTGAGTTACAGAACCCTAAAAACTAAAATAACTGTTGATAAATAATTTAATGTGCTGTTTCATACACTACTTTGTGTAATTTCATATACCTATTTTCAATACCTACTAAATAAAATATCAAAGTTAAAATATTACCTAAGAACGAACATCTTCCCACAAAATTCAAAAAACGTATGAAAGGCGCCAAAACACATCTTGGAATTGGAATCAAAAATTTTTGTAATGCTATAAAAATTGCGCCCCCCTCATATTCGTTCCATTAGAAGAAATTAATTGATGGAATCTCCTTGGTGATATTAACTTCTTGGATTTGTCCTGTGTCCTAATGGTAAAAGAATATTTCATAAAATTACTTGGTTAGAGAAAAAGTGTTGCTTTATATATTTTTTTTCATTTTCGGTTTGGTGTTTAATAAGCTATGTCAATATAAACTCGTTTTGAAGTTTATAATTCGAATTTTACTTTAGATTACATATAAGGTTTTTGATGTGTAACATCTTTGCTCTCGCTTTCCTGCAATTTGTGGGAGTGATTTCGTGAAATGGGACAAGTGTCCCATGGGACGGAAACGTGTCCCAGGGAGTCGCGTTTTTTCACGCTTTAAAAGCGCGGAAAAGGCAAAGGTATCTATGACCCAAGAAGTTTATAGGTAAATCTGGAGGCCACACTCTAAATACCTACTTGAAGCAAAGAAATATGGCCTTGAAGTTTCTCGTTACCGCTCCGTCTCTTTCTAATTAGGAGGTATGAACAAGACGTGTATAGGTGAATCTCTTGCTCACACCCGCTAATTGAAAAGAGACGGAGCGGTAAAGAGACATTTCAAGGGCATATTTCTTTGCTTCAATTAGGTATTTGGAGTGTGGCCTCCAGTTTTACATACAAACTTCTTGCTATGACCATACAGCCTGTCTGCCGTATCTTTGCCGTCCTTTTTTCGGGCTTTAAAAGCGCGGAAAAGGCAAAGGTCTCTATGACCATACAGCCTAGTCTGCCGTATCTTTGCCGTCCTTTTATAAAGTATTTTGTCACATGTTACACATCATATGCGAGTACTGTAGGTCTCGCTCGAATTTTTTTTTTATTTACTATTATTTCGTTAGAGAAAAGTGTTACAATATATTTCTTTTTTTAAATTTCGGTTAGGTTTTTGAAGTTTATAATTCTAATTATACAATATGAGTGTAGATAAAGTTTCTTGAGCGATGTAAAGCTAGCACTGACAACGTCTAGCATTGTAATTTGTTGCTCAGAAATTACTCGAGCAACGAAATTCTCATTAGGACAACTAATTATCAATAAATTTATCACCACAAATAAATTGAGTTGTTTGAATAACAACCGCGCAACAAATAACAACGCTAGACGGTGTCAATGCTAGCTTTACTGACGTCAAAGCAAGCATTCGCATCGTCTAGCTAGGGTCTATACTACAGCTGAAGAACTTGATTAGCTTTCCGTTTGGCCTTCTTTCCATAGTACCTATGTATCTACTAATTATCATAATAACAAGAGATAAAGTTTGTTATCTGTATACTCAGGTCTCAGTGTGTGTATCACTTCACACGATGCAATGCGGTGGACAGACCAGCAAGTCTGCAGTGGGACTGCCGCTAACGAATGCACCAGAAGACCTGTGGTAAGAGAAGAACGGCGACGTCAACGCGACGCGCGCGTCACTGATGCTGTATTGCTACATCATGATAGCCAGGATCACTCTGCCTGATCACCCAACCAACTAACAAGAAGCAGTTGGTCTCAAGTGGTATGGACAGCTTTTTTTATCCACAATTGGTAATCCCTTGACATCATCTCACCTGATGGTAAGTGACGATGATGCCGAAGATGGAAGCGGGCTTACGAAAATTATTATTATTGTTATCTTGTCTTAAAGCTGAAATACATCAATCTTGTTAACATTAGTTGCTTGGTGGCAAGACTAAGATGAGGTGGTATTCAATTCAAATCAATTTAATATATTTATTCAAAATAGGTGATAATTATACTCATTCTGATAGTCATAAAATAACAATGTCATTTGTGAAGAATCAAGAACTAAACAATAATTAGTTAATAACGTCAAAATTAAATCCTTGATATAAACCAGATTATGTCATTAGAACATGAAAACAATATGACATGAAATGGACACGAAAAGTTATATACTTATAAATTATTGAATGCATTTTACAAGAGTAGGCCAGTTCACACGGACAGCACCCAGTCACGAGTATAACGCGAGAGTCAGCCATCGCTTCTCTCAACCATATTAGAGGGAAAGGAACGACCCGGCTCTCGATGCGCCACCATCCGCACGAAAATTTAAGGTAGCTAGCCAGACGGGCTTAAAAAATGCCCAACCGCCACAACCAAACCGAGTCGTACAAAGTTACACTCCGCCGCCGCCGGGTATTGAACCCGCGACCTCCTGATGTGAAGCTAATGGATGTAACTATTATGCAACGGAGGCGGTTGAGTTGTTTTCGGTGATCGGTAAGCCGACTAATCCCAATGGTTTGGACTTCGGCCAACGTGCAATGGGCTAGCTAGCTAGAGAGTCGCGATATCTCACTGTACGAGTATCAATCGAGGACCAATAAACGAATAAGCCCGAACCGGATTTTAATCAATCTGGCCTATTTGTCCGGTCACACACAATTTGCGGCAATACCCGCGAACCAACTCCCGCGCAACTACTAATTGCGAACACGGCCGTAAAAACATAATTACCGCTGGACTTATCGTAACTATGAGTTAATGTTGCAAATGAGAATGAAGTTGATTAATTAAATGTTTCTGCTTGATACGAGCCACGAGGTACACCCTATGATACGAGTACCTACGATTACAAATTCACAATATGAGATAGATATGCATGCCAAAGAGGTGTTCTAGCGTCGTTTCACGGAATGAGTCCGGAACTCCGGACTCCGGAGTCGAAGAAATGAAATAATATGTACTTAAAGTTTGTTCGGGGAATTAGATGCAGTACGCCCGAACGGAGTTATTCTATTGTATTCTTAGTTAGCTCGGTTCGAAAAATATCCACTCAAAAACCACTTACAATTACAAAAACAAATAAGTAATGTCTTGGAAGCCTATGTAACTCAATATAGGCTTTCAAAAGGCATTGTGAGAGCGGCGGCGGCGGCGGCCGGCGCGCGCGCAGCGAGAGCGCCGCTCGCCCTGATTCCGCGAACACCAAGTTATGACCCTACAAAACGTCAGGCGAATCATCAATGTTTAAATCGTAATATATTGAAGAATTTCGCAATTATCATATTTCATACTTATTTACGACGTCTAGGCTTCCAACTGACATCTATCCAATGCGGTCCTGGAAGGTCATAAACGGAGCGAACCGCGCCGCTCATAAACGTGCGTTTTATTTCTTGTATAATTATAAAAGCTGTTTGTTTTCGATTTTTTGGCGCTGTGCTCGTTGCCCGAGGGGAGGCTTTTATGACCGTCTGGGGCGAGCACGCGAGCGCCCAGCGGCACCGCAGCAGGCTCAGGTGTGCTTTCCTCGAGTCGACTCAAAAAAGTTTGACAAATATTACTTACATATTATGTGGCCATTACATACACAGTAAACATATTTACAGGAACAACATTAAATAGGCCTACTCACATCACGAAGATACCAACGTTACCTGTAATCATTTCACAGGTAAGTGTAAGTCAAGAAGTATAATTTTAACAAAATGGTTTTGTCAAAACTTTTTCACTTACGACTTGGATACCAAACAAACTACAACAGAACACAGACGGAGTTTAATAGTGGCAGACACAGACACAGATCACAAGCAAGTTTATTACAAAGGAAGCAACCATGACTCCGACAAATGAAAACATAGAAACAACACACACAAGTGAGAAGTTCAAAGTTTTCACAGTGGATAAGTCTCGTTCATACGCACTAGACACCAGACGTCTCTGGTAAGTGGTCATAACGCCGGGCCACGTAATTACGTCGGCACGGCCTATTGTTGTGGCTGAAAAGATAAATACAACGCCGCAAACGATTGTATGGCTTCGTTAAGTCGATGTGACCGAGTGAAGGGCTGCAGAGTTAGCTACGCTGGTACACTGGTTACGCGGCTAGATATATCAATATAAATTATGTGTGTGTATGAAACACGGATATGGTATAGTTGACAATCTCAAATTAGGGGGAACTTACGAAGATCATGTAAGCAAGTTATTTCTTTACCTGGACATTATGGCTCAGTCGCAAGCTCTATCGTAATCAAAAATAATGGCTTGCGACCACGGCACGGCTATTACCCCAGATGAAGGGAAAAATAAAGGCTATGATTTCAGGCGGAAAACTCTTGTTTTCATAAGTTTTTTTAAACTTTTATTTTATTAAACTTAGGTACCCGACTACACGTACAGAGTGGTCGCAGCTCTGTGCGACTCGCGTGGTTGTCTCGATCACGCAGGTTAACTGACCTCAACCACAGTCATTATTAGGATGAGCTTGATTGTTAGAGACATTTTTACCCGACTCCACCAGAAGGAGCGTTATGTTTTTCGAGTGTATGTACGTGTATTTCTTTTGCACGCTCTGTCGCCTAAACGGCTTAATAGATTTTGGGGTGCGAGGTGTCGTTAGATTCGTCTTGATCTCGTGAGTGACCTTGGATATATTTGTACCCGACTGACCAAAAAAAAAAAAAAAAAATCAAAACAATTTATTTCAAATAGGTGTAATAGATTTTGGGGTGCAAGGTGTCGTTAGATTCGTCTTGATCTCGTGAGTGACCTTGGATATATTTGTACCCGACTGACCAAAAAAAAAAAAAAAAAATCAAAACAATTTATTTCAAATAGGTGTTTACACACACTTTTAAATAGTCACAACAAAAAAAAATACAATAAAAATAAAATTACAAATAATGTCATTATTCAGATTACGTCTCAGGTAATGGTATTTGTTAAAGAATCAACATAAT
Organism: Coleophora flavipennella; assembly: GCA_947284805.1. Lineage (NCBI taxonomy): Eukaryota > Metazoa > Arthropoda > Insecta > Lepidoptera > Coleophoridae > Coleophora > Coleophora flavipennella. The sequence continues at coordinate 394,963 of OX369294.1, read as the reverse complement.
ATATATCTTTGTCATTTACATAATCTATTATTTTATAATATCCTCTAGAGCACAAAACTTTTTTGACATGAGTCTTGAATTTATTCTCTGACAAACTAGTTACATTTTCTGGAATTTTATTGTAGAATCTTATACACTGCCCTACAAATGACTTTTTAAACTTACTCAGTCTCGAAAAGGCTATATCTATTTTATTTACATTTCTTAAATTCAAATTATGCCTGTCACTGTTTTTAGGAAATAAATGCAAATTCTTACGAACGTACATGATGTTTTCATATATAAATTGACTAGCAACAGTTAAAATATTTATTTCTTTGAACTTATTGTGTAACGACTCACGTGATCGCATCTGTTAGATTGTGCGGATAGCTCTTTTCTGCAGGATGAAAATAGTTTCTATATCAGCCGCATGCCCCAATGACCGCATGACCAAATAGAGGAGTTAAGTTTTATGCAGTCAAATTTCTAATTGTTAATTTTTTTCTAAAATTTAATTGTGTAGGGAGTGTGGCTTCACCTTACCGAGTTTGGGAAGAGACCCGTGCACCACCGGTGGCGACGATTATGAGATGAAAGCAACTTCACTACAACATAAGTCCAAATACTGTAAAAAAATGAAATTATTCTTGATTTAGTATTACGTTTTTAGAAATCTGTATATTAAAACTGACTGACTGATTTATCAACGCACACGATTTACAAACCACTGCACGAATCGGGTTGAAATTTGGCATACAGATAGCAATTTTGATGACGTAGGAATCGGCTAAGAAAGTATTTTGCAAAAATTCCCACGAGAACGGCAAATATGCAGTCAAATTTCTAATTGTTAATTTTTTTCTAAAATTTCTAATACTAAATCAAGAATAGTTTCATTTTTTTACAGTATTTGGACTTATGTTGTAGTGAAGTTGCTTTCATCTCATAATCGTCCCCACCGGTGGTGCACGGGTCTCTTCCCAAACTCGGTAAGGTGAAGCCACACTCCCTACACAATTAAATTTTAGAAAAAAATTAACAATTAGAAATTTGACTGCATAAAACTTAACTCCTCTATTTGGTTATGCGGTTATTGGGGCATGCGGCTGATATAGAAACTATTTTCATCCTGCAGAAAAGAGCTATCCGCACAATCTAACAGATGCGATCACGTGAGTCGTTACATAATAAGTTCAAAGAAATAAATATTTTAACTGTTGCTAGTCAATTTATATATGAAAACATCATGTACGGTCGTAAGAATTTGCATTTATTTCCTAAAAACAGTGACAGGCATAATTTGAATTTAAGAAATCAATTTGCAACCAGCCATTTATAATTTATATAATATATTTTATTTTACAATATTGTTTGAAAAGTATAATATTTTAATAGAATTTGTGCACGAACATATCGAGTTTGTTGAAAGTACATGTAAGCAAAGGTGATAAAATATTTACCTTTAGCAACAAATAAACTTAAAGCACAAAATAACACTACGTAACTTGTGCAGAGGTTCTTAATTAGTAGCCAGGCCACATCTAGCCGGCTGGCGGCTGGCGGCTAGCGGCTGGCGGCTGGAGTGAAGGCCGAAACCCTTTTAGCCGCCCTGGACGGCATTACCCTGAGAGTCGTAAAAACCGTTTATGACCCATAAAGCCAAGTGGAGATACAAGCACTACGAGCATGCACTACGGACTACGGCCAGACCCGTGTGCATTTCGCATACTTGTTGCACTTTTATAACCAATATATTCCGATTTGATTTGTAACTTCTGGACGATGCGAAATGAGAATTACTTTTTACTCCGTTTGCTTTTAATGGCTACGTCTTGTTGTTGTGCGTAGGATTCGGTTCTGTGTGCAAGTTTTATAGATGTCAAGTGTGGCCAGGAGTGTAAATTATACTGTTTATAGTTACAAACGTGACTATGAGTACCTACTACACATGCGTGACATTTAGACAAACTTGGAATACAGTAACTGATACATTATTTTATTACTATTTGCAATGTTTTTCCATGGGATTTGTATGTATGTCTATTTCTTTGGCTGAGCCTACTCAGCTTGATGGTTTGTATGTATGTCTGTTTCTTTGGCTGAGCCTACACAGCTTGATGGATTTGTATGTATGTCTGTTTCTTTGGCTGAGCCTACTCAGCTTGATGGATTTGTATGTATGTCTGTTTCTTTGGCTGAGCCTACACAGCTTGATGGATTTGTATGTATGTCTGTTTCTTTGGCTGAGCCTACACAGCTTGATGGATTTGTATGTATGTCTGTTTCTTTGGCTGAGCCTACACAGCTTGATGGACATGTATGTATGTCTGTTTCTTTGGCTGAGCCTACACAGCTTGATGGATTTGTATGTATGTCTGTTTCTTTGGCTGAGCCTACACAGCTTGATGGACATGTATGTATGTCTGTTTCTTTGGCTGAGCCTACTCAGCTTGATGGATTTGTATGTATGTCTGTTTCTTTGGCTGAGCCTACTCAGCTTGATGGATTTGTATGTATGTCTGTTTCTTTGGCTGAGCCTACACAGCTTGATGGACATGTATGTATGTCTGTTTCTTTGGCTGAGCCTACACAGCTTGATGGATTTGTATGTATGTCTGTTTCTTTGGCTGAGCCTACTCAGCTTGATGGATTTGTATGTATGTCTGTTTCTTTGGCTGAGCCTACACAGCTTGATGGACATGTATGTATGTCTGTTTCTTTGGCTGAGCCTACACAGCTTGATGGATTTGTATGTATGTCTGTTTCTTTGGCTGAGCCTACTCAGCTTGATGGATTTGTATGTATGTCTGTTTCTTTGGCTGAGCCTACTCAGCTTGATGGACATTTATGTATGTATGTCTGTTTCTTTGGCTGAGCCTACTCAGCTTGATGGATTTGTATGTATGTCTGTTTCTTTGGCTGAGCCTACACAGCTTGATGGATTTGTATGTATGTCTGTTTCTTTGGCTGAGCCTACTCAGCTTGATGGATTTGTATGTATGTCTGTTTCTTTGGCTGAGCCTACACAGCTTGATGGACATGTATGTATGTCTGTTTCTTTGGCTGAGCCTACACAGCTTGATGGACATGTATGTATGTCTGTTTCTTTGGCTGAGCCTACACAGCTTGATGGACATGTATGTATGTCTGTTTCTTTGGCTGAGCCTACACAGCTTGATGGATTTGTATGTATGTCTGTTTCTTTGGCTGAGCCTACTCAGCTTGATGGATTTGTATGTATGTCTGTTTCTTTGGCTGAGCCTACACAGCTTGATGGATTTGTATGTATGTCTGTTTCTTTGGCTGAGCCTACTCAGCTTGATGGATTTGTATGTATGTCTGTTTCTTTGGCTGAGCCTACACAGCTTGATGGATTTGTATGTATGTCTGTTTCTTTGGCTGAGCCTACACAGCTTGATGGACATGTATGTATGTCTGTTTCTTTGGCTGAGCCTACACAGCTTGATGGACATGTATGTATGTCTGTTTCTTTGGCTGAGCCTACACAGCTTGATGGATTTGTATGTATGTCTGTTTCTTTGGCTGAGCCTACTCAGCTTGATGGATTTGTATGTATGTCTGTTTCTTTGGCTGAGCCTACACAGCTTGATGGATTTGTATGTATGTCTGTTTCTTTGGCTGAGCCTACACAGCTTGATGGATTTGTATGTATGTCTGTTTCTTTGGCTGAGCCTACTCAGCTTGATGGATTTGTATGTATGTCTGTTTCTTTGGCTGAGTCTACACAGCTTGATGGATTTGTATGTATGTCTGTTTCTTTGGCTGAGCCTACTCAGCTTGATGGATTTGTATGTATGTCTGTTTCTTTGGCTGAGCCTACTCAGCTTGATGGATTTGTATGTATGTCTGTTTCTTTGGCTGAGCCTACACAGCTTGATGGATTTGTATGTATGTCTGTTTCTTTGGCTGAGCCTACACAGCTTGATGGATTTGTATGTATGTCTGTTTCTTTGGCTGAGCCTACTCAGCTTGATGGATTTGTATGTATGTCTGTTTCTTTGGCTGAGCCTACTCAGCTTGATGGATTTGTATGTATGTCTGTTTCTTTGGCTGAGCCTACACAGCTTGATGGATTTGTATGTATGTCTGTTTCTTTGGCTGAGCCTACTCAGCTTGATGGATTTGTATGTATGTCTGTTTCTTTGGCTGAGCCTACACAGCTTGATGGATTTGTATGTATGTCTGTTTCTTTGGCTGAGCCTACACAGCTTGATGGACATGTATGTATGTCTGTTTCTTTGGCTGAGCCTACACAGCTTGATGGACATGTATGTATGTCTGTTTCTTTGGCTGAGCCTACACAGCTTGATGGATTTGTATGTATGTCTGTTTCTTTGGCTGAGCCTACTCAGCTTGATGGATTTGTATGTATGTCTGTTTCTTTGGCTGAGCCTACACAGCTTGATGGATTTGTATGTATGTCTGTTTCTTTGGCTGAGCCTACACAGCTTGATGGATTTGTATGTATGTCTGTTTCTTTGGCTGAGCCTACACAGCTTGATGGATTTGTATGTATGTCTGTTTCTTTGGCTGAGCCTACTCAGCTTGATGGATTTGTATGTATGTCTGTTTCTTTGGCTGAGCCTACACAGCTTGATGGATTTGTATGTATGTCTGTTTCTTTGGCTGAGCCTACTCAGCTTGATGGATTTGTATGTATGTCTGTTTCTTTGGCTGAGCCTACTCAGCTTGATGGATTTGTATGTATGTCTGTTTCTTTGGCTGAGCCTACACAGCTTGATGGATTTGTATGTATGTCTGTTTCTTTGGCTGAGCCTACTCAGCTTGATGGATTTGTATGTATGTCTGTTTCTTTGGCTGAGCCTACTCAGCTTGATGGACATTTATGTATGTATGTCTGTTTCTTTGGCTGAGCCTACTCAGCTTGATGGATTTGTATGTATGTCTGTTTCTTTGGCTGAGCCTACTCAGCTTGATGGATTTGTATGTATGTCTGTTTCTTTGGCTGAGCCTACTCAGCTTGATGGACATTTATGTATGTATGTCTGTTTCTTTGGCTGAGCCTACTCAGCTTGATGGATTTGTATGTATGTCTGTTTCTTTGGCTGAGCCTACACAGCTTGATGGACATGTATGTATGTCTGTTTCTTTGGCTGAGCCTACACAGCTTGATGGACATGTATGTATGTCTGTTTCTTTGGCTGAGCCTACACAGCTTGATGGATTTGTATGTATGTCTGTTTCTTTGGCTGAGCCTACTCAGCTTGATGGATTTGTATGTATGTCTGTTTCTTTGGCTGAGCCTACACAGCTTGATGGATTTGTATGTATGTCTGTTTCTTTGGCTGAGCCTACTCAGCTTGATGGATTTGTATGTATGTCTGTTTCTTTGGCTGAGCCTACACAGCTTGATGGATTTGTATGTATGTCTGTTTCTTTGGCTGAGCCTACACAGCTTGATGGATTTGTATGTATGTCTGTTTCTTTGGCTGAGCCTACACAGCTTGATGGATTTGTATGTATGTCTGTTTCTTTGGCTGAGCCTACTCAGCTTGATGGATTTGTATGTATGTCTGTTTCTTTGGCTGAGCCTACTCAGCTTGATGGATTTGTATGTATGTCTGTTTCTTTGGCTGAGCCTACACAGCTTGATGGACATGTATGTATGTCTGTTTCTTTGGCTGAGCCTACACAGCTTGATGGACATGTATGTATGTCTGTTTCTTTGGCTGAGCCTACACAGCTTGATGGATTTGTATGTATGTCTGTTTCTTTGGCTGAGCCTACACAGCTTGATGGATTTGTATGTATGTCTGTTTCTTTGGCTGAGCCTACACAGCTTGATGGATTTGTATGTATGTCTGTTTCTTTGGCTGAGTCTACACAGCTTGGTTGATTTTGGAGTGCGAGGTTCGTTATATTTGATCCTGTGAATGACATAGGGTACATTTTTACCTGACTGCCCAAAAAAGTGGGGTAATGTTTTTATGCGGTCAAGGTTTTAATTTTTATTGAAGTAGATTACAGGTCTTCCACGATATGAGGTCTTCGCGGACATGTCGGTTGGCAGTGGTACGAGCACCTACCTCGTGCACGTGAACTGTGACGTGAACGAGATGAAAGTTAAACTTAAACCCACCACAAGGAAATTGCTCTCCCCTGCAGATTTAACTTTAACGATAATTATTATATGATGTATTCTAAAGAAAACATTTTTTCTTTTTTATCCACAATTGGTAAGCCCTTAGCATCGATCTCACCTGATGGTAAGTGACGATCATACCAAAGAAGCGGGCTTTCCAAGATTCCCCGACGCTATCTTTCTTCAATCCGGAACACATCAATGCTGTTAATATTGATGTTCGGCGGCAAGACTTAGATAAGATGGTGGAAGCTAGCCAGGCGGGCTTAGAAAATGCCCTTCCACCGACCAAACCGAGTCTTACAAAGTTAGACTCCGCCGGGAATCGAACCCGCAACCTTCTGATTGATGTGAAGCTAAAGGACTTAACCATTACGCCACGGAGGCGGTTATTTTAACGTTCAACTCTTATTTTGAGTTTTGCGGTACTGGGGTTTTAATATTGTACTTTTTTTATATTTTTGAACTCCTTTTTTTTCTTCTTTCTTTTAACGTGTATCGAGTCGGAATACAAAAGGAAAAGAAAAATTTCAGAGACAGAGTGTTCGAACACGATTTGACGTTTCGTGACGTATCGGAACTCGGAACGCGTCAAACTCACAAAAAGTCACAAATACGAAAATGTTGATGGATAAATACGAGTAATTTTAAATTTAAAGAAGCTCACGATGAGTAAGAAATAATATTGAGTTTTGTGATATTATCATCTTCCCATGATCATCATATCAGCCAAAAGGGCCACTCCTGGACCTCCCCCAAGGATTTCCACGGCGACCGGTCCTGCGCTGCCTGCCTATGCTAAGTCTCCCGGTGATTTTATACTACTGGTTAAAAAAAATGAGAATTTATTATTTTTATTAAAAAAAACTGTTTCATCAATTGAAATTATTAAACTAAACAATTTAAAATAATAAAACAATTGAATTTTTTTACCAAAAATATTAAATATAAGAACATTAAATTACCTTATTATATATAGATATTTTTTTACTTCATATTTTTGTATTTATATTTTTACAAAAAAAAATAGGCGAAAAATAAGAATGAACGCCGATATTTATCGGATAATTATCAATTTATCATGATAATTATCAAAGAAAATAATTATAATATTTTCGAACCCCGAATCGAGATTTTATGCTCAAAAAGCCAAATGCTCCGTGTTTCGAATGTGAAAATGTGAATACACACTTTCAAATTCAAAAAAGGCGAGCACAGTATTTCGTACAATTCTACTGAAAATAAAAAAACGATCCTGAGACCTTGAAAGTTCATCATCAGATCAACTTCAAAATACCAAAAGGATCTATTGTCACCGGGTAAACGTGTTCATACCTTTCCGAAAGTCGCTCTAAAATAGTTTGCCAGATTTGATCTCAACAAACTAATATTAATAATGTTATACATTCATCCATACAAACATTGCAACATAAAAAGGGTTTTAACTTTTAAAAAGCCAGTCCCACGTAAAAACGTGTTGTTGTGTTCAAAACGAGAGGAAGTGCAATTATTTACATATATTTAGTATCTACAACTAAATGAGCCCTGCAGTGGCGGAGTGGCGGAGTGGCGGGGTGGCGGGGTGGCGGGGTGGCGGGGTGGCGGAGTCGTAAACCTGGGCTCGGAAACCTTAATTTCTGATTGTTAAGTCGGCAAGGTGAGCTCTGTATTTTAATGTACTTTATACGACCACTCGGCAGATGATTGCAAATTAACAGTTTTAATTAAAAATCTTTTTTGCCACTCACTAACCTGTCTCCTTGCTTTCCTCCGAGCACTGGGTTGTCTGGTAGAAATTGCTCTCAGCGATAAGACCGCCTAAATTGAACGTCTCCTAGTTTTTAATTAAAATTTGCATTTGTATTTATTTTGATGTACAGTAAAGAGTTATTTGAGTTTGAGTTTGAGTTAATATTATTTATATAACTCGACATTTTTTGTTACAAAATCAATCCAAAAATTTGCACAAAACCGGTCAAGTGCGAGTCGGGCCACGCGCAATGTAGGGTTCCGTAGTTGCCAATATGTTTGTTATAGTGATTTACTTACACTTTGATATATTATAAAACACGCTAGCAACATTTTCGAGCAGGTTAGTGTAGTGTATATTTTAAGCTCTAACCAACGATACCCCACGCGACTGGGTTTGAAATTGGTAATCCACCATTAAACATCGCCTAACTATCGCTAACTATCGCCCTTCTCAACACATTAAACATCGCCTAACTATCGCTAACTATCGCCCTTCTCAACACATTAAACATCGCCTAACTATCGCTAACTATCGCCCTTCTCAACACATTAAACATCGCCTAACTATCGCTAACTATCGCCCTTCTCAACATATTAAACAAAATTTTGAATTCTAATACGAGTCCGTCCGGTAGCTCATCCCATCGAGTAGTAATCATTATTTTTTAAATTAAAATTAAAAAATTAAAAATCACCTAACTTTCGGCCTTCTCAAATAAAAAAAAATAAAAAAAATATAAAATCTCTTTTCAGTTCGTCCGGCAGTTCTATCAAACCAATCAGATTTTTTTTAAATAAAAGGTATTGATGCACAGATGTGTCAGTGTCATCAAGCATTGAAAATCACCTAACTTTCGCCCTTTTCAAGTTATATCCAAGACTCAAACGCTATTCCCACAGCTTTCTTTTTCAATATCTCCGGTTCTAATTGAAGTACCGACGCGGTTCATTTTAGTCTAAGAACACTCGCTGGAGTGAGCTCTTTGATTTGAGCTATTGCCCATCTAAATCGGTTGAGTTGGAGGGAAGCTAGGTGCATTCTCGCACACCGCGCTTCAACGAAGGCGAGTCGCTTGCGGGGGTTACGAGCGGGTCGCCCGCCGCACACTTTCGACGCCCATTATAAAAAAAAAACATAATGTTGCCCGCCTCGTACCTACCTGATTATATAATGTAGGTAGATATGGAATAGGGATGAAGAATGCTAGTCATCTGAGTTACTTTTTATCATCTGTCAAAAATTACATTTTGTTCTAAAAATGTTTGAAATACCTAGGCGTGACGTCTTAGTTTAGCAGCGTCATTTTAGTACTCATTTTGTGTATTTGGTGAATTAAAAATGGAAGACTTGATGGAAAACAAAACGAGTAAGGTTTTCCGAAGTTTAAGTAGGAGGGCAATTTAGTGATCAAGAGTTCATAATTTATTTCTGATGCTTTTTTATGTATTTTTATGTAAGTATATCTATTTTTGGCAAATAAACTTTTTTTTATTCTTTATTCTGTCGTCATCCCTATTAAATTATAGATGAAAGGAAAAAGTAATTTCACAAAAAGAATAGAAAACAACAACAACGTCTGAATCTCCGACTATATTTTCAGGACCTTTAATTCTTGGTTTGCATAAACAACGTTTTCTTCGTGCAGGGGAGAGAAATATCCCCGGGATAGGTACCTACAGCTGGAACTAGTACGGGGCGGCGGTGGCTGCATCTACACTGCACCGCGGAGATTCGTACCAAGGCCAGGCTGTTACTTAATTGAGGCAACCGAATTTCAGAGGGATTGCGTGGAACAGAGCTTTCAGACTCTGTTTCTAAATACTTACAATAGTACGTAGTGTAGCGAAAAATGAAATTAAAACTTTGTTTAATGGATTTAAAATAGTATCTATGGTTTTGCCACGTTAATGGCGCCCGAACAGGGACCTGTGCTATTTTAAATCCATCTTGGTTAAAGTTTTAATTTCCTTTTCGCTACCTACATAATTATTATTTTTTTGGTTTATAAATGAAAATTTACAATAACACCAACAATTTCAATAAATTCGATTGCAAACCACTCCAAATAATTCCACTTAAATAATTTATAAAAACAGTAGAAAAACCACGACCATCTTTTCATATTCCTATCAAAATATGACAGTCCTTGCGTTCCTAATTTTCGTCACATTAATCGGCTTGCCAAAAAAATGAACCAAATAGTTTTTATTTTGTGACGAAAAACTTTTCGTTACAGTAGGTACCTACATAAAGTACAACTTAGTAACCAACAATGCAAAATTTAGGACATGTCCTATGTTTAATTTAAGTACATAAATTAAACTAGGTAGCACTAACATTTTATTTGCAGATATCTTTTGCCCGCGCGCGGCTACGCTCGCGACTCGCGTGGACATCGCAACTCGCAAGCGACTCGCGATCTTAGGTATAGCCTGTATCACTCAGGAATAATGTAGTTTTCTACCAGTGAAAAAATTTTCAAAATCGGTTCTGTAGATTCAGAGATAATTCTACATACAAACTTACAAACTTTATCTCTTTATAAAATTATTATTATATATTATATTACAATAACTAATGTATTTTTAGGGTTCCGTACACAAAGGGTACAACGAGAACACTGAAAAAATCTGGAAAATTTCAGAAAAAAAACTGAAGTGTTTTTTTTGTGGGATTTTTTTATGAACTCAGACCATAACTCACGATTCAAATAATGTACTCTTAATTACAGTCATAAACACGATATCTAACGAACAAAGCCGCGTGCAAAAGCTGGTAATGAAACAAAATATCAAGCATGTTCTGGAAGAACACGACCAAAGTTCGAATCTAAAGATAGCTACTTGTAGTTAGATATGTAACGTGGATGGGCGACCTTGCCCGTCAGCTCTCGGTGGCTCTCGGTGGCTCTCGGTGGCTCTCGGCTCCACGCCACCATAGTACGCTACGCTCGCTCTACTGCCCGAAATTCTGAACGCATAAAAGTAACCCTCTGCTCGCTCTAGGGTTGCCACGTTAATGCAACGCAGCAACGCGACGTAAAAGTTTCTAATGTTTTGGTACCTAAAGAACATAAAATTTAAATTCTTAGAAAGAACTAAATGTTTCCCGCGGCTTCAACCGCGTCGACAACGTTTCTATGACTTTCCGAGGGTGCGCAGTGCGCGAGCCGCAAGTGAAAAAAAGTATCCTATGTGTTAATTCAGGTCATAATCTGTCTACCTACCAAATTTCAGGCAGATCCGTTCAGTAGTTTTTGCGTGAAGAAGTAACAAACATACACACTCACAAACTTTCGCCTTTATAATATTACTAGCTGTTTCCCGCGGCTTCATCCGCGTGGACCACGTTTCTATGACTTTTCGAGGGTGCGCAGTGCGCGAGCCGCAAGCGGCTCGCGAGCGTGGTAAAAAGTAGCCTATGTCTTAATCCAGGTCCTAATCTGTCTACCTACCAAATTTCAGCCAAATCCGTTCAGTAGTTTTTGCGGGAAAGCGTAACAGACAGACAGAGTTACTTTCGCATTTATAATATTAAGTAGGGAGTAGGGATATAGTAGGGAAGTAGGGATTAGTGAGATTAATGTAGTGACTTAACCTTTTTTTGCATTTTCTTCATCCTATCAGCTCATATATAATGTCCCCACCGAGGAGCTTCGAGCCTACCCTGAATTAGGGCGATCGGGCCTAGTCGACCACGCGGGCCCAATGTGGGTTGGTCGACTTCACACACAACCTGCGAGTTTCTCCGCAGGCGTGTGCAGGTTTCTTCACGATGTTTTTCCTTCACCGTAAGAGCGTCGGATAAACGTACATATGAAATCGAAAACAAAATGGTACATGGCAGGATTCGAACCACGACCTCCCGGACAGGAGGGAGCTGCCGTAGGCGTTACGCCACCGACGCTTTTTTGTATGAATTCGTACAAAGAGTAGGAACTGTATGTAAATTATTTTAATATGCAGTATTAACAAGATCTCTTGTAAACCTTAACTCTTGTAAATTTAACTCTTGTAAATTCGTCCGGTTAGAAGCATCGGGGCGTAACTTTTATTTTTACTTTTCAGGAGAGCGAAAAAACTAATTTGTTGTACCATATTTAATATCTAATGTCTTTAACAACGATAATTATACACGTTATCATTATACCTACATGTTTATTGTTTGTATTGCCCCTTCAGTAACAAATTTTATTTTTTCCCTACAAATACTATGTTAAGTATTTTTATGGTTTTAATTATTTTTTGATGTGTAACATCTTTGCTCTCGCTTTCCTGCAATTTGTGGGAGTGATTTCGTGAAATGGGACGGAAATGTGTAACAGGAAATGCGAACGTTTTTTAATTCTCGAAAACTAAGGTTGTTAAGCCATGCCGCCTAGTGTGGTGGCAAAGGCAAAGATGACATACTACTATTCGAAGGGTCGGCCCGTGAATGTACGACCCGATAATTAATTAATTTCATAAGTATTTTGTCACATGTTACACATCATATGCGAGTACTGTAGGTCTCGTTTTTTTTTTTAAACTATCTTACGCCTATCATCTTGTTAAAGAAAAGCTAATGTATAGTTAAAAGCGGGTGTAAAGATTCCAAAAAATTAAGAGCAATAATGACTGATCGAGATCGTAGTCTTCCGCTATGCTAGTATACTCTTTATTATAGGGGAGAAGTGGCATGAAAGAGCTATTTGCATTATTTCGGTAGTTTTAGTACAGATATGGTTGGCAATATTATTTTTAGGTGGCAACACTGATTTCCCGTCACCCACAAACATTTGACAGTTCGCCGAAACCAACTGTTGGTTTCGGCGAACTATCAAATGTTTGTGGGTGACGGGAAATCAGTGTTGCCACCTTAAGCACTCAAGATTTAAGCACTCAAATTTGTATTTTTTTGTTAACAATTATAGGCAAATGGATTATAGAATCTGTTTGTGCATATATTTGGCCTTATAGCTTCATAAAAACTAAGCTGCAAAAGGTTTGATATTGTTGTTATTTTCAGGGTTATATTTTTTTCTGGAACCCGTAGTGAAAGGGCCGGATGAATGGGCCTTGAAAAAGCCGGCTCAAAGTTAGCAATATCACTTTTGAAGTTCCTGAAGATTTATTGATGTTGGTTTTGATAGAAGGTTTATATTTTATTTATTTTAAAGACTGTTATTAATAAAAAGCTTCCTATAAATTACGTTATATAGTAGTTATATGTACCTATGACTGATTAATTATGTTAAGATTAAAGCGTTACAAACGATTATATAAAATGATTGATCGAATTAAAATTTTCTTAAAAATGTTAGTAACTCCTTAAATAAATTTGTTATAAGAGTTTTTTTTATGTCGCATTTATTATTGTTTTTGATAATTTTCTTAATTAAGCGTTGTAGTACGAACCGGCTCTTTCAAAACTTGTAGCAGCTCTTTCAATACTGAATTGTTTCGAAAGAGCCAAATGACACATTTTTTTTAAATGCATATTTGTTTTTTATATATTGTTTAAGATTTGTTTGTACGAAATTACATGCTCAAACAAATGAAGAATAATTAATCAAACAAAATAATATCATTTTTTTAATTGTAAGTAGTCTTTTTCCTCCTTAAAGAAAACTGACTCTTTCATGCCACTTCTCTACTGTGCTTCCGCTCTGAGGCTTCATAACTATATTCAGTAGAGCTGCATGGCCTAATCATTGTTTACCGCCTGTATGCATCTTACCTACCTATTACCGATACTTTGCTCAATTGCTAGGCGTATATAAATTCAATAATGTAACTTTTTTTTATTCCTTCTGGTAAAGCTAGTTTGCCATACAGTTCTCCTACACGGACAACTATTTGATGATTCAAATGTATACCAATTTCATTTCCAAAATCAAGAGTAATAAGTAAGTTAATAGATTAGATATTGTGTAGTTAAAATTTTAAAATCGAAGATAAGAAGTGACAAATGTTGCGACAACCCTGACATATCTCTGAAATAGGGAAGGTTTAATGACGAGTGGCGGCGTCGTAAACATCAAACGTCTGCGCGCCAGGGTTGCCTGCCAACGTCTGGGCGTTTATCTTTGCAGTTTCATAATTTCGAAGTCAATTTTGTTTCGTTTCTCAAATATATGTTTATGTTAAATATGACAGTTAAAAATGCGGGTAATTAAATATTAAAATTATAATTTAAAGATAATTTCCTATATTCAGGAACAAATTACACACGGTCCTGCCTGTATACTATGGAAACCAGAGGCTACATAAATAAGTTTAAATACTTACCTAGGTACAATAGGTACCTACCTATATACCTATATACACACCCAGACACCGAGCAAACAAACCTGTTCGTCATGGATGGAATATCTACGTGGAGTCCTAGTTTGGGAAAGATGACCGTGTGTGTGGGTGGGTTTAGTCTTCGAATATTATTATTTTTTTATTTATTTTTTTATTTACAACTAGCTATCCCGGCGAACTACTTTCCACCTTACACTACTCTACACTGGCCTACCCTACCCTAAACTACACTACACTACACTACCCTACCCCTACACTACACTACCCTACCCTACACTACACTACGCTACCCCTACACTAACCTGCCCTACACTACACTACCCTACTCTACACTACCCTACCCTACACTAACATACCCTACCCTACATACACTACAATACCCTACACTACCATACCCTACCCTACATACACTACACTACCCTACCCTATACTACACTACCCTAACCTACCCTAACTACACTACACTGCCCTACCCTACACTACCCTACATTGCACTACACTACCGTACCCTACACTACCCAACCCTACCCTACCCTACACTACACTACCCTACACTACACTACTCTACCCTACACTACACTAACATGATGATGCCGAAGATGAAAGCGGGCAATTCTTTAATATTCATAGTTAGTATGTACCATGAAGCTTTAGTCCGTATCTTATAGAGATGTGTCATTTTTAGGGTTCCGTATTCAAACTAGGAAACCTTAAAGTTTTGCTATTTCCGTCTATATGCAGCAATTTTAGTCAAAGAGTATTACAGCTATAAAACCTGAAATTTGGTATGAACATACAAATGTATGACGCCTATAAATATTATATAATATATACTATATATAGGGTGACTTTTAATAAGTTCTTGATAGCAAAGGGTATGAATGTACTCGTGATTACAAACAACTTTCCCAAAGAAACTATATGACAGCAGT
Source organism: Coleophora flavipennella (assembly GCA_947284805.1). Lineage (NCBI taxonomy): Eukaryota > Metazoa > Arthropoda > Insecta > Lepidoptera > Coleophoridae > Coleophora > Coleophora flavipennella. Next base: position 379,885 of record OX369294.1, on the reverse strand, counting down.
CAAATATGAAAATAAAAATATTTGGTCCTTGATACATTTTTGCCGATTTGATAACTTATTATGTATCGAGGGCGAAAATTTTTTTTTCATATTTCACATATAGTTTCTTTGGGAAAGTTGTTTGTAATCACAAGTAAATTCATATCCTTTGCTAACAAGAACTAATTAAAAGTCACCCTATATAATAAAATCAGTAAAACAAAATTTTACGGCACGTACATGTAAAGTGGGAGTTATTTTTTTTGTTCAAGTCCCTATGTGTGGGGTATCGTTGAACAGGTAATTGTTGAGGGTTTGCGAAGAATATTTTTTCAAAAAATTATTTGTTTAAATCCAAAGTAGGTAAAATTGTGGAAACAGTAGCTTAATTTTTGATATGGTTTCCTTAAGGAAAAGCCGATCAGGCTCATGTCAAGTAATTTCTTTTGTTAAGAAATTATTGTACTCATATGTTTTGGTCTCTGAAATAACAAAATAAATAAAATACTGGTTCAAAGTTAGGTGGTACGATCTTGCCAACCTTCCCCTATAAGGTCTGCACACATCTACTGTGTTTTCCTACTTATTTACCGTCATTTTTAGGGTTCCGAACCTCGAAAGGTAAAAATAGAACCGTTATAGGATCAATCGTGTGTCTGTCTGTCTGTCCGTCCGTCACAGCCAATTTGCTTTGAAACTACTAAACCGATTAAATTGAAATTTGGTACACATATGCAAGTCGGTGGCCCAAAGACGAACGAGTAACAAAAATATATACCGATTAAAAACAATAAATTTTAAACATTGGGGCCACTTTTAGGGGAAATAAGACAATAAAAAAGAGGTTTTGCATATTAAATGAAAGGTCTTGAGTCTTGTTGTGGGAATCTCAGATATTATATTTTTTAGTAAATAGTTTAAAAGTTATAAGGAAAATAGGCGACATTAGACATTCCCCCCTACATCCGGAACGACTGAGCCTACAATCTTTTATGAGGTTGAGTTGAATGCATGGATTACAGGAAAACCTATGAGAAAATCTCAAGTCTTTCCGTTCCCACAGAAATAATATTTCCAAAGTTCAGAGTAAGCAGACCCCTACTTACGTAGAACAAAGTATGTACTGAGAGATCTTCTTCTATTGGTAAGTAGTTAAATTTTTCGCGCGGAACCCTGTTTGTGTGCCACCTAGTCGCACTTGTTTATTTGAAAGGATATACTTTCAGATTTGTTCCATAGAAGTTTCATCAAAATCGGTTTAGTACTTACTTTTCTAGGAAATTAACGCTTTGCCAGTTTTTTCAACCGACCGACTTCCAAAAAGGAGGAGGTTCTCAATTCGACTATATGTTTTTTTATATGTGTTACCTCAGAACTTTTGACTGGGTGAACCGATTTTTATGATTCTTTTTTTATTTGAAAGCTAGTGCTTCCCGTGTGGTTTTATATAAATTTTATCAAAATCGGTGCAGTACTTTATTAGAAAATTAACAAAAACCAAAAATAATATTGCAAAAATGTAAGTCGGTTTTTTGTTCTTCTCACGAAACTAAACAAGTTTTGTTAAGATAATCCAAAGTTGGTCGAGGACTCAGCACTCAGGAATCAGGGTTCCTTGAGAAAAAAATTATCACCGGTTTAAATAGTGTCAGTAACAAAGCGCTTTATAAAATATTTATAACCGAAGCAATGCACTTCCGTGCCACTGACCTTATTTACAACAAAAGGATTTTATTGCTGACATTAAACACGGAAGAGCCCGTCTTTCTATTACATAGACCCATATACTCGGATATAAGCTCGGAGCAGCCGCGCCCGGCGCCGCTACTCGCTATAGGCTTAAGTTTTTATTGCAACCCCTACCCCGGGCGGCTGCCCCCGCGCGAGCCAGCCTATCGCAGGCGCGCACCGCGCACCGCGCACCCCCGTGCCACCGTGCCGAGGAGCGAGCGAGACGCACCTATAATGCGACCCATTATAAACGTAAGGACAGATAACGCTACCCCCCGAGGCTACTGCGGCTATTTGCGGCTACGTCTCACTTCAACAATGGTGTGAAGGGCCACCATTGTAATTTGAAACTCGCCAGAATTGCCAGTGGCTGGACTGTCCGTGTCCGACGGAACACAAAGAGTGATATGATAAGTGTTCCTGGACTTACAGATATGCCCCAAATTATGCACGATTTTCATTGTACTCAAACAAGCTTCAAGACAGAGTCATTACAGTTCTTATTGACCAAAAATATGGCTCCTCGTTACTGGTGCGAGTCTCAACGGGTTAATTTCAACGCAAATTGGTATGTGAAAAGAAACATTTTTTTAAACAGTCGTTACGAAATTTGGAAACTCAGCGGTCATTACAATAAGGCAAAGTTACATTATCAGCACACTCAGTCCACCGCAACACACCTCAGCACACCTCAGCACACCGCAGCACACCTCAGCACACCTCAGCACACCTCAGCACACCTCAGCACACCTCAGCACACCGCAGCACACCTCAGCACACCTCAGCACACCTCAGCACACCTCAGCACACCTCAGCACACCTCAGCACACCTCAGCACACCTCAGCACACCGCAGCACACCGCAGCACACCTCAGCACACCTCAGCACACCTCAGCACACCGCAGCACACCTCAGCACACCTCAGCACACCGCAGCACACCTCAGCACACCTCAGCACACCGCAGCACACCTCAGCACACCTCAGCACACCTCAGCACACCTCAGCACACCTCAGCACACCTCAGCACACCTCAGCACACCGCAGCACACCGCAGCACACCGCAGCACACCGCAGCACACCTCAGCACACCTCAGCACACCGCAGCACACCTCAGCACACCTCAGCACACCTCAGCACACCTCAGCACACCTCAGCACACCTCAGCACACCTCAGCACACCTCAGCACACCTCAGCACACCGCAGCACACCGCAGCACACCGCAGCACACCGCAGCACACCTCAGCTGGAAATAGTTTTCGAAATACCTAAAAACCTTTTAGGTAAGGGTCTACAAGCTTTTATTTGTAAAGAGTGTTTGAGCTCAATGCTCAGTGTGCTAAATGTGAACAGATATCATCATCATCATTCATCATTATAGCTCTTATACGTCCCCACCGAGGGGCTCGAGCCTACCCTGAATCAGGGCGATTAGGCCTTAGTCGACCACGCGGGCCCAGTGCGGGTTGGTCGACTTCACACACAACCTTCGAGTTTCTTCGCAGGCGTGTGCAGGTTTCCTCACGATGTTTTCCTTCACCGTTAAAGCAATCGGTAAGTATGTACGTAAGTTTTTGAAAAACTCATTGATACATTGGCCGTCCAGATTTGAACCCGGTACCTCTGGTTAGATGGACCGAGTCGTTACCGGTTGAGCCACCGACGCTTGTCTGTCGAACAGATATACTCGATTCCAAATTCAAAAAAGGCGAGCACAGTATTTTCTACGACTCTATTGAAAATAAATAACGACCCTGGGATCTTGATTCCACTTTTAAAATTTAACATCAGATCAACTTCACCGTCACCGTGAATACGGCTTCATACCAAATTTCAGCTCAATCGGATATCTAGAAGTTGCTCTTAAATCGTTTGCAGGATTAGATCTAAAAACAATAACATACATACATACATGCAAACATTACAAGTTAAATAAACAGCTGGACAAGGCCTCACCCTATTTCACCACGACCGGTCCTGCGGTGACCGCATCCAGTGGCTTCCCGCGGCCTTCACCAGGTCGTCGGTCCACCGAGTGGGAGACCTGCCTACGCTAGGTCTTCCGGTGTTCCGTTCCCACTCTAGAACTTTACTACCCCAACGGCCATCTGTTCTACGTGCTATTTGTTCCGCCCACTGCGTTTAGCGGTTCTGTGCGCTATTTCGGTTATCTTGGTTTTCTTACGGATCTCCTCATTGCTGATTGGAGCGAGCTACGCTCGGAGTTGCCCTACGCGATCCAATCAGCAACTACGATAAAAACTTAGTTGCAAATTAACACATGCGAAAACTAATCTGAGCAAATGCAAAATTGGATAATTGGGATGATGTGATGCTGATGGTGATGACTGATCAAAAATAAATCATGAACTCTCGATCACTAAATGACCCTTCTACTGAAATATCAATTAAATGAAAAATTTAAAAAAACTCCGACAAAAACCTTTAAAATGTAAATAATATGCATTGGCCCTGTAGTAATATTTTGATCTAAGAGTCGTCGTGTAGGGGGACCGCTTACTTGTGTTTCTAGGAATTAGTTGTAGTAAAGTAATTACTAGTAGTTAAGTTAAGAAGTTTTTAAAGTGAAATTTTTATTACATCGTCTCGAACTTTTTCGTCAGAGCAGCCATGATCATTTCGTCCTCTGTACCGTAGCTCCAAGACGAGAGCAGCCATGATCGTTTCGTTCTCTGTACCGTAGCTCCAAGAGGAGTGAAACTTTTATTACATGATCGTTTCGTCCTCTGTACCGTAGCTCCAAGACGAGAAGGCATGATCGTTTCGTGCTCTGTAAATGTCTATAATGTGAAAAAAGGTTCACTTTTACCATGGTCTCATAAAACCACACACTCTTTTTTTGAACGTGTTATTATCTTTTTTTTATCCCATTGTATTTTTTAATTCAGGTTCTATTACGTAGGTACTTTTTATTCCGCAATTTGGAATTTATATATTTTGTAATAGCCGAGAGATAAATGTAGGTATTTCTGTATACTGTGTATTAATTTCTTTGTTACATGGGAGTAACATAACGCGTCTCGCACACACTTGCATTTGGTACAAAATCGTTATCAGTGCCGATCCCGCACTGCACCGCACCGCATGGAGCGATAACATTGTCACCTCAATTATAACTCCAATGATATCTGTTTTAATAACTATACCTACTCGCGTTAGTGTATCAATTATTGTGCAGACTCGAGATAGTGCATTTTAGTCTGCCTGGCAACGACCTTAAGGGCCGCTATCTACTTTGAAAGGAAACCTGGTCTACCTAGGTTTTCGAGGGGGCTACGCGTCGTAAAGATCGACTCTATGTTCCCTATTCAAGAGTAAATGTCCACAAGCATAATTCCTTCTGTATGGCAATATGTGTTTACAACAACCTCCCTATCCACATTAAAACTTGTTCAAATTTTTGTTTCGAATCTACATTGACCGAATGGCTACGAAACAAGTGTTACTACTCAGTAAAAGAATTTCTTAGCGACAAAAATTTATGATAGTTTGTAAAACCTAGGTTATATTATAATATGTTTATTTGCATGCCATTGTGGTGGGACATAAGATACCTTAAATTTAAGAACACCATGTGTTCAACTATGTTGTGGCAAATAAATGCTTTGACTTTGACTTAGGTGCCTACTCCCTGAACAAATCAATGGGTAGGGCTGCTTGTGTGTGCCCTACCACGGATAAGATAATCATCTCAGGTAGGGCACACACAAGTAGCTCGCAAACCTACCGAGGGAAAGATAGGAAGAAAACTTCTCGACTAGAGGAGAAATTTATCACAGTTAGTAAAAGACATATCGTAATACTGTGCTAAAAGTGTCAAAGAGTTTGCGAGTGTCATATAACCTACCTCGTTGAAATAAATACCTGTCATTAAAGAAATATTTTTCGAGACAATCTTAAGGGCTTAATCAACCTTGAATTAGCAGCTAGGTTCGCGTCAGCACAAATTTCCATCGACAATACACTGAAATAACGTCCATAATAGTGCGCGCCACGACGTGTGGCGGTCACGACTACCTTTGTGAGCAATAGTAGGTAGGACTAAAAATTTTCTGTGTAACTCATCAAATGATTATAGTTATATCACATAACTAGTTTTTCTGCACGGTTGGGACTTGGGATAAAGTCGGTTGCGCTTTTTTTTATAGGTACATCAAACCTGCCTCAGATTATTGTAATAATCTTTTTTTAAATTCCTTTGTTAATGTCGAATAATAATAGCTAATTATTCGACATTCGTCATAGGGAATGGCGATTAATCGGTATTCGACTATTCGCTATTACAACTATTCGCGCGAACTTTAGTAGGAACCCGCCTTACCTTAGTAAACTAATCACTATTTCCTGTGCAAGGTGTCTCGTCGTTACGATAAATTTCTTTTTTATCTTTTACACATCATAATCCACATAATGTACCTTCCCGTTGGCGGCACATCGTAACGATCCGGCCGATAACGATCTGCCCAGATATTCCCAGGCATATCGTGAAAGGCCCAGGAATTGTAGCGCGGGACTACGAAAAATACTAAGGTTGAGTTCTTTTAGAATGTCTGGTGCTAACCGTAGAAGAGAGCCCCGCGTATCTTGATTTTTTAGGGTTGCCACCATAGTAAAAAAGTCACTTGTTATTTTTCAACTCAACAATGGCTTTATCGACTTTGATGAAACTCGGTACGTTACTAGATATAACTTCACACGGCCTGCAGCACGCGGTACTTCGTTATTCCAACAAAAATCGGAATAACTCAAAAATGTGTAACGATTCAAATGAAACCTTCTTATAAACCGCCTCCGTAGCGTATTAGTTAGTCCATTCGCTTCACACCAGAAGGTCGCAAGTTCGATTCCCGGCGGGGTCAACTTTGTAAGATTTGGTTTGGTTGGTGGTAGGGCATTTTCATAGCCCGCCTGGCTAGTTACCACCATCTTACCTAAGTCTTGCCACCAAACATCAGTGTTAACGGCATTGATGTGTTACGGCTCGAAAATAAGATAGCCTGATCCCCATTACGTTGGGGAATCCTGGTAAGCCCGCTTCCATCTTCGGCATCATCGTCAATTACCATCAGGTGAGATGATGCCAAGGGCTTACTAATTGTAAATAAAAATAAACATTGTCAATTACTAGGACTTCAATAAGGTCTACTGCACTAGGTAGTTAATTATTCCAGGAAAAATCCGAATTATATTACTCCTCCAATCAGGGTTAGAAAGGATAATTATCACGATAACTATCGCGATAATAACAAATGGATAATTATCGATTGATAATAACAAAATATTGCGTTCGTGAAAGTGAACTGTATTCGGACGTGTATTTCCGAACTTGCGTCGTCGTGGGGATTCCCCTTACAAGAAATAATCAGTTCGGATTACGGGATTATGCTAAATTGAGTGAACTTAGTGTCATTGGTTTTTTAAATTAAATATTAGTTATTGAGTTGAATTTGAAAAATGCCTCGTCCAAGAAAGATCCAATATGGTCATACTATAATATTTGCATGAAGACAAAAAATACTTAATTTTTTTTGTTATAATAGCCCAAATTACAATGCAATGTGTTATGAAACAATATAACAAATGAATTTCTTACACTGGTGATAATTATCAAGAAGCGTATAATTATCTTGATTTTTTCGAACCCTGCCTCCAATACAAACACAAATAATTTGTAATTTTTTCAAAATTTTATGTAACTCACTTTACTGTTTGCTACTAAGTACCCAAGTATGTGATGTTTAGTGTAGCTATGTGTGTACGCCCGACCACGACAGAAAGTGAAGGCTTCGCGAGAGAGTACGCACAGCGTGGCTATACCATTTATATTATACATTTATATACACTTGTGATTCGAATTTCGATTTCATATGTACGTTTATCCGACGCTCTTACGGTGAAGGAAAACATCGTGAGGAAACCTGCACACGCCTGCGAAGAAACTCGCAGGATGTGTGTGAAGGCGACCAATCCGCACTGGGCCCGCGTGGTCGCCTATGGCCCGATCACCCTAATTCAGGGTAGGCTCGAGCTCCGCGGTGGGGACGTATATGAGCTGCTATGATGAAGGCAGCACTTAGTTTGTTTCGTATCCTGACGCATGTTTCTTTTATGTTCAAGTTATAAGTGTTGTCGTGTTGGCCGTCCTCAATAAATTAAATTAATTACAATATACTTATTGCTTTAGGAAGCTATACTTGGACTTCATCGTTTTTTGTCATCATGCATTCTTACATAAATATATGTACATACAAAAACTGAGTCGCCTTATGCAAGGCGCGGACGAACAGGGTTCGAAGTGATAATTATCATTGAATATCTTGATCATTATAAAATTATTTGCAAAAAAAATATTAACATGATAGATATCTGTGACAAAATCGCGCATTATCCTGTCATGTTTATCCAAACACTATTTGACGTATCATGACGTATCAAAACGCGTCAAATCTCGAACTCGGACGAGCAGGCGCGGAGGGCGACTAGCGACTCCATCCCTTTGTCGTTAATGTTCCGCCTTTACGCACCAATTGTTTTGCTTTCTTCTTCTTCTTTCTTTCTTTTTTTTCTGAACGACCTAGGAGTGGAATTCCCTGCCGGCGTCTGTATTCCCCGATTCGTATAATTTAGGAATCTTCAAAACGAGAGTGAATAGGCACTATTTGAGCTTGCGTGTTACATCCTCGGCTGCATCGGCACTTATCATCAGGCGAGGTGCAGCCAAACACACTGAAATTTTTAGTAAAAAAAACTCAGAAAAAGTAATAAAAAGGAAATTGTTGGATAATAAGTAACCGTGATTAAACTCACACTTAAACAATTAAAGCTCTTTTGTTATTTTTTCTACTTCCTTTTTAGTAAGAAAATAAAGAGCCAAAAATAAGAATCAACGGCGACATTTATCCGATAATTTTCGGATAAATCATGATAATTATCAAAGGAAATAATTATCTTAATAATTTCGAACTCTACCTCGTATATCTAAACTTTTTTCGTCATCACAATATGGGAAGGAAAGTGGACTAAGAGGGAAGACGACGAAAACGGAAAGTGTCCTCGGCCAGGTCCATCCGAGTGGGGTAATGTACTCGTATGATGTACAAAGTAACAAACACTCGGCTGCAAGTCAAACGCGACTAGCGGGTAATGTTTTGTGCTCAATTGGGAAGTACAGTGGAAACTCTGTAAAACGTCACTCGATATAACAACGATTCAGTGGCTCCAGTTGGTTTACTTTGACGCTAATTTCTCTCTGTATAACGAAAACTCTCAGTAACGTCACAAAATGCCTGGTCCCTTGAGTGTCGCTACATAGAGTTTACACTGTAGTACCTAACCTCCGTAACACATCATTAGATCTTTACTTGAAAATTTTACGAAAAAAAATAAAAATGCTGTAACTACCTAAAGAGTTTCTTCTTCCTGGCACATCTCACCTGACAATGAGTGAGGATGATGCCGAAGACAGAAGCGGGCTCACCAAGATTCCCCAACGCAATGGATAATTGACTATCTTATCTTCATGCCGGAACATAGCAATGCTGTTAACATTAATGTTAACTAACTTAGGTAAGATGGTGGTAGCTGGCCAAGCGGGATTAGAAAATGTCCTACCACCCACCAAACCGAATCTTTGAAATTAACCGCGCCGGGAATCGAATCCGCGACCTCCTAATGTGAAACGAGTGTATTAACCACTACGCCAAGGGGGCGGTAAAAAAGTGTCAATGAAGCTAAGTTTTGTAACGTAATTCTGGTTCACTGTTAATTATATTTTTTTCTCAGGTTTTTGATTGCAGATAACATTATGCTGAGTCCACCGTGCACTGCACCGGTTCGTTAACAACGACCTATCTATATTATGTACTTATGTCCCCAGCGCTGGGGCACGGGTTTCTTCCCACGCCCAGTGTGACTTGTGTGGGTGGGTCGATCACTTAGGTTCACTGATCTGAAGCACGGTCACTAAGTGAACTGTTAGTTGACTGTTAGTTGCTTCTCAATGCGGTTGTATGGTTTTCCAGTAATATACAAGTCCCAGATTTTTTAAATGTTTGTTACCTCACACTCAGAACTCCATCATTTATAAACCGATTTGGTTAATTCTTTTTTTATTTGTTAGGATATACTTTCAGATAGGACCCATAGAAATTTTATCAAAATCGGTTCAGTGCTATTCTAGGAAATTAACAAAAACAAAGAATGTAGTAAAAATGAACTTGGTTGTGGTGGTTGAAGTTGGTTTTTAGGGTTCTAAAGGCAAAGGGTAAAAACGGGACCCTATTACTAAGACTTCGCTGTCCGTCCGTCCGTCTGTCTGTCTGTCTGTCTGTCCGTCTGTCACCAGGCTGTATTTCATTAACCGTAATAGCTAGAAAGTTGAAATTTTTACAGATGATGTATTTCTGTTGCCGCTATAACAACAAATACTAAAAAAAATTAAAAATTGGAAAAATAAGGGGGAGGGGTCTCAATACAAAAAACTTGTTTTTTTTAAACGTGAAGAAACTAGCGCCATCTAGTATGATGACTCGCATTTGACGGTTTTTTTTAGTGTTTAGCTTTTCCAATTTACTCGACCGGAGCCGGCGAGCCGGCGCGGCGGCTCCGCGCTTCGCGAGGCAGCGGGCGCTGTCACGGGGGGCTGGGTGGCAGTAGCTGGCGTCAAGCCGTATCTGACGCCTTGTAGGCGGCTTGAAAACTTGTGACAGTGGGGTTCGCCACAACCCGCTAACCTCTATCAACCCAGACTTATGGCCTATGTGGACTGTGGAATCCGCTGATTAATGAGACGTTATTTAACGCTGGAAAGGCTACAAAATAAACAAACATACGTGGTACAACTGCGTCGCCATGGCATCGGTAGCCGTAATGTAAACCGGTTGACACACGAGTCCCGAGCAGGCCTACATTACAGCTGCAGTTGTTGGGATACAATTTTATTCATAGTTTGCAATATTAAAATGTATTTTTATTTACCTACTTAGTAAGTACCTCTTAAGAGTTTCTGTATTTATACGAGTATACATTAGAATGTCATTTATTCATTTTGTTTCATACAAACTAGATACACATATTTACTTACATATTCAGGATTATATTTAACTAGCTTTTGCCCGCGGCTTCGCCCGCGTGGACATAGTTTTTATGACTGTCTGAGAGGGAGCGCGGTGCGCGAGCCGCAAGCGGCTCGCGAGCGTGGACGTGAATTTTCTCCAGATCCCTCGGAAACTATGTCAGGATATGCTTATTAGTAAATCATGTTAATCCCACTCCCTCAACCATCTCTGTGCAAAAATCCACACAGACCATTGTTCCGTTGAGATGTTAAAGAAATTGAACAAAAAAGAGTATATTTTCAGTTCCCAGTTGACATCGTTTTTATGACTGTCTTTAAGGGTGATTAGTAAATTATGTCGTTTCCCACCTACTCAACCATCTCTGTGCAAAAATCACAACAATCGAGTATTTTTTTAGTTCCCTCAGGAACTGCATCAGATTAAGCTATTTTCCTGGGATAAAAAGTAGCCTATGTCCTTCCCCGTGACACAGGCTACCTGCATGCCAAATTTCATAGCGATTGGTCAAGGTGTTGAAGCGTGAAAAGGTAACAAAAAAAACAAACACATTTTCACATTTATAACATTAAGTAAGGATTTGCCAACCAGGTCTTTGAAATCTCATTCTGTTTTTATTTCCACATAAAAATATTTTAGACTGGAAATTGACAACATTGAAGAGAGACTGTCCTGAGTGCGGGAGTAGCTGCCTTTGTGTTCTAGCTGAGTCGACGCTACGATCAGATCCTACGCTGTCTGGGGGGGCCTTCCCTCTTGCTGAGTTGGAGGCCTCTCTGTTTGCGGTCTTTCAGGTAGTCGAGCTCGCCCACTCTCACTCTACTCGTGTACCAATCAGTGGTTGTTGAGCCTCGAAGTGTTGAGCCGAGGGCTCACATCAAAAAAAAGTTCAGAGAGAATGCTGCGAACTGTTAAGTGGAAGCCAGTTTTTGACAGAATATGTGTGCGGTATCGGTGTGTTATGTTATTGATGTGTATGATGTGTACAGTGCATGTATAGGTTTGGAGTGATTTTGATTGGTTCTTATTGAGTTTACGTGAGGTTCAATCGGACCTTTTTTATAAGGCCTAGGGTACGAAGTAACTAGTGTCTCATCTGTGCCTAGGGTCACAAACTCACCTATAGTACTTACCTAGATATCATAAAAATTTATATACTCGTAACTAGTAAATTAAATTAAATTTTATGCTATGATAAATAAACATTACATTAGGATAGTTGACGGTATCAAAAAAAACTAAAAATGAATTGTTATTCCCTAAATTGCCCTCCCATTGAAATTAAAAAAAAAACGTTGTTCGTTTTGCTTTGCACTGCGTCTTCAATTTTCAATTTAACAAAATCACAAAATTAAAACATCAATGACGCTGGAAAACTATGATATCACGCGTTCCTATTTCATATAATTACTCGTATTTTAGAACAAAATTTCGGTTTTGTCAGATGATCACAAAAATCGGCCAAGGGTTCCGTAGCACCACACCGCTAGTCTGTAGCGACTAGCGGTGTGGTGCTACGGAACCCTTGGCCGATACTACATAGTGTAATAACAATGATACCTATTCACATACAAAGAAAAGAGATCAACGCGAGCTACAAACATTTTTGACATTCAGTTCGACCTCCTTAGCGCGAGTGCGACGCACACTTGGTAAATTTTTATTTGTTGTTTTTTGTTTAGTATTAGTCCTATAATCATATTAAGTTTCACGCTTGTATGTATTACCGTTTTTACGATACAGCTAAATCAAAAATACTACAAAATAAAGACCCACAAAAACACGTTTTTTGTATGGATGCCCCCTTTTATTTTTTCTAATTTTTGTATTTGTTGTTATAGCGGCAACCGAAATACATGTAGTGTGAAAATTTAAACTATATTACGGTTCATGAAATAGTTGAATTACAGCCCGCTGACAGACGGACAGACGGACAGACAGCGGAGGCTTGGTGATAGGGTCCCGTTGGTCACCCGTTGGGTGCACGGATCCTTAAAAAGTAACTCAAATGACGAGCATGAAACTAGCCGCGCAGTGAAAAATTGGGTTTTTCTTTTTTTTCCTTGGGCCAGCTCTCGTCTTACCTGCCTGCACACGTTTAGCTACAATGCGAATAAAAGAGTAAAACTAGACTAAGAATAAAATAATCGGGCACAACATGTCATTATATTATCACTATCGAGTCATCGAGGAGGAAAGATAAAGATTACAGCCAGTCTTGTTCCCGTCCGATTCTTGTGCGAGTACACGCGCACAGTTCTTCGAGCGTGCCATCCCAATTCACGAGAAATCCCACGACAGCCTCCCTGAAGGAGGATATCCGATGTCGACAATGTGACGCACGGGTTCGATTGCTCTGTGTTGTGTTGGGTGCTTAATGCCCATATTGTGTTATTTATTTAAAAGAAAAGTGTGCGAAATGTTAAACAACAAAGTTAAAGCAAGGCAATTTTTATTTATTTATAAGTAATTTAATAAAATATGTATTTTTTTAACTCTTACATCATATAAAATCGTTACACGCGATAGACTTGTATAGACGAACATACACTGAACATTGTGCAATCTTATCAACTTGATCACTTGTTATTAGCGAAACCAACATGTTTTTTGTTTGTTATCAATTAATGGACCTGTAGGTCTTTTTGTGTTATGTTTTTGTAAAATGTATTTGTTAAAAATTGTTTGTGTCCTAAATAAATAAAATAAAAATAAAATATTATGAGTACTCGTATTTAAACTTATTCAAGTATGTGTATCAGTCTCTCGTTCCCGTAGAACAGGGAATCCTAAGTGTGGGGCCGGATAACCACGGTCACGGTATGTCATGTTTATGTCCATGGATATTATGGTTTCATTACTAATGTTGGCTACGTACTTAACGCTGTTCTTAATCGCAAAGGTGTAGAGATGCATTAAAATAGATTCTTCTAAATCACTTGTCAATTTGCGATTCGAATGAAGCGCATGTGCCTCGTATCGGTGCCCGTGTCCTGGAAGCCAGCCTCGTGGTGGAGACGAAACTTTATTCGCGTTTGAGACGTATGGTTTGAAGTGTAGGAATCTGGGTGTGGAACAAGGACTTACCTGGTTGCTGGGGCGGCAGCACGAGCGGCGGCATGGGCGGCGCGGAGGGCGGCGGCGGCGGCGCGGAGGGCGGCTGGGGCGGTGCGTACGGCGACACCACCGGCGAGCCCGGCACGGAGTCGCAGCTGGCGGAGCCCATGGAGCGCGGCGGAGGCACCGCGGGGCTGCGCGGCGCCTTCACCACCAGCGGCTCGGGCCGTTCCAGCTCCACGCCGGGCGGCTGCAGGCCCGCGTCCTGCGCGCGCGCGCGCGCCTCGTCCTGCGCCTGCGCGCGCCGCAGCGCCGTCTGCAGCGCCATCACGCGCTGCCGGTCCGCCGTCAGCCGGCACTTCTCGCACGTGCAGTACCGGTACTTGCAGTAGCGCTTGTGCCCCTTCAGCTCCACCTTGAGCCGATGGTTGCGGCAGCGCGCGCAGTTGGGCGGCGCGCGCGGCACGCCGGAGCTGGACGCGCCGGGCTCGGAGCGCTCGTCGCAGTCATCGGGAGTGCGTCGCCTCCAGTTGCTCACGGAGACCATGGCGGCCTGCAGGAGAATCGCGCTTACGGTAGCTGCGCGCGGGCACGCGGCGCGCGGTCTCGGAGCGACTGGCGCGCACCGCGCACCCCGCGCGCCCGCCCGCCGGCACTGCCGCGCCCCGCACTCCGCGCCACCGCCCAGCTGCATTTATTGCTGTGCACATACACCTCAAATGCAACTGCAGTTCATAAAGGAACGTGAAATGCAGTTGCATTTGATTTGTTAAAAAGAATAGTTTATTAATTAAGACTCCATGTTCAACTTTTCCACTTTTGCAAAAAAAAAACTTAAAATTACATAAACAACATGTTAGAAAAACAAAATAAAATAAGTAATACTCAAAAATGTGGTAGGGTATTTATTGCCTAAGCCCGCCTGGCTAGCTACCACTGCTTTCGCCACTCAATATTCACTCACTTTTCACGCCAGTTCCCATTTGCGTTGGAGAATCTTGGTAAGTCCACTTCCATCTCTAGCATCATCCGCACTTACCATCAGGAGCGAATACCAAGGACTTTATCAATTTATTGTAGATTTTTAAAAATGTATGGCAACATTGCACATTATTTATCGGGAAAACTTATTGGCAATTACACGTCAAAACAACAAAAACTTGCAGTACCTAATTGTAATTACCTTTATAGCCCAAAGGAGGCAAGCAACAATAAGAAGCGGATTGATTCATAAAGAAAATCGCAAGCAAAAAATTACCTTTCTATAGGGGCTTACCATTTACGAATTTTGCTATAATAACTAATACCTACTGTCCCTTGATATTACATAAACAATAGTTGCAACTTGGAAAATTTCAACTAAATCATTAGAGATATTTTTTTTGCGTTTATCATTTTTGTTTGTTTGTAAACTCTTTATTGTACAAAATATACACTTAAAATAATGCATAAAAAAAAACCTTAAGTACAAAGGCGGACTTATCCCTTAGAGGGATCTCTTCCAGTCAACCTTTGCAATATTAAACAGAGGACTTAGTAGGACAAAGAAACACGTAATTACGTACAAGCTAGTTAAAAAACATCAATACAACTAATATTACATTTAAACCTACGTAGCCTAATTTAATAAAATAAATGTAACATAAATAAATATGATACATAATATATAATATATACATAATATATATTTATATATATAAGCTCAAGACAAATGGGAAGATCTCATATATTGTTCTTTAGACAGGCCTTGAAGGCGGTAAGGGTAGGAGACATCCTAATGTCAGCTGGCAGACTGTTCCAAAGGCGGGCTGCGTGCACCGTGAACGACTTAGTATAAGTGTCGGTGCTGTGGGTGGGAATCGCGAGAGTGAGGTTCTTGCTAGAGCGCAAACGGTTCTCCATAGCCGTACAGAAGTGAAACCTTTCACGGAGGTATTGCGGAGCAGCTGAGTTGAATAGTACGTTGTACAGGAAGAACAGGATATGGTGATTTCTCCGCTGGCGGATGAGTGGCCAACCCAGCTTACTGCGACTCTCCGATATATGGTCGTACTTCCGAAGGCCAAATACATAACGAATGCACTGGTTCTGAAGTCGCTCTAATTTATCCAGCAGTTCAGAAGAGGGGTCGAGGTAGACAACATCGCCGTAGTCCAGCAGTGGAAGAAGAAGAGAACGGACCAAGAGAAGTTTAGTGTCGAAAGGAAGAAAATTTTGAAGCCGTTTTAATGAGTGTAGAGAGGCAAAGACTTTGCAACTCACTTCATTAATTTGTGGAGACCAGGAAAGTGTTTGGTCCATTTTTTGTTGTATGGTAGCTACCTTTAAATGAAAACCCAGCTAAAGGCCGCTCAGAATCATTCAACATCAATAAACTCCTAATTTCATGATGTTAATCGAACCATAATTTGTTTAGCCGTGACAGACAAGACAGACCGGCGGACGGACAAATGGATGGACAAACGGACGGAAGTATTTTCCAAAGATGTTTTTTTTTCATACTTATGATATAGAATACATTTTGGGTAAAATAAAAAAATATTTTGCTCCCTCGCTGCGGTCGGTGTTGTCGGTCTGTCGGAAGCTGCGGCTTATCTCGTTAATTCAATAAATTTTATCTGATTATTTATTGACTTGTTTTACAACCTTAATTTAAGATATCACACTGCTCGCTAAAAGACCATAATTCAATATTTAAGATTAAGAACTTTTTGTTTTCAGATATAACTGGCATCGAACTTTTTAAATTAAATCGGCGATTTCATAGGCCCCTAATTTAACTAATAAAATTAAAGGCAGACTGGAGTTGTGTTAAGCATTCCATTGAAACTAAATCCAAGAGGATCCCAATGAGAAATCGTAATTTTGCTCAACACGTTTTCCGCTCACGAATAAAGGCCCCACTGCACTCATGCACTCTCGCATCGTCGTCGCGTGCAACTACGTCGGCACACACGCGCATCTCCTCTCTACCCTGTTGGTGTGCGTGTTGTCGCTACGACGCAGTCTCCTCGGTGTGTGCAACGCAAGACATGCATGGCGCCAGTTTAAGGTGACCCTTGCATATTGAGTCGTTTCCTCCTCGGGCTGATCAGAAGGCAGAGGGAAGGCGGATCAAAACAAACCTGTCTATTAACAGTGTCAGTGTGCAGACGGGTAATTTTTTCGCATAACGACATCGAGTAGCCAAACCGTTTTAGTGGTTCAAAACTTTTTTAAATTGAAAATGTTTTTAACAGTGTCAGTCAGTGTATCATCATCACCATCATATCAGCCGACGGATACGTCCACTGCTGGACATAGGCCTCCCCCAAGGATTCCCATGAAGACCGGTTCTGCGCTGCCCTTATCCAGTGGCTTCCCGCGACCTTCACCAGGTCATCGGTCCACCGAGTGGGAGGTGCGCAGCCGCCACTCGAGAACCTCACTGCCCCAACGGCCATCTGTTCTACGAGCTATGTGCCCCGCCCACTGCCACTTAAGTTTAGCAATTCTGAGAGCTAGGTCGGATACTTTGGTTCTCCTACGGGTCTCCTCGTTTCTGATTCGATCACGCAGAAGAACTCCATTGCCCGTCGAAGACCTTGGCATAAGACATTACAATTGGACTTAAGACACTGCGGTATCTGGGACGTAAAGATATTGCGAATCTTCCCGAACGCTGCCCAGCCGAGTTGGATTCGACGATTGATCTCTTTCTCAAAGTTGGACCTACCTAACTGGACTGTGTGTCCCAGGTACACATATTCGGTAACAACTTCGAGTGTAGAGCCTCCAACCTTCATACACACCCTGGACACTTCATACAACAGGCCAGAATTGACATTTCAAAAAACAAATGACGGAACAATAAAAATGGCGGCGAAATCCTATACGTTATACCAAACTGTAACCAATCTGTATCAATCTGCGTGACGAGGGGGGTGAGGTCGCAATCTAGAGAGCGGCAGGGAGTGTCCATACTGTATGTTAGTTCTAATATATATACTTTGCTCCAGAGGAGTAGGTATGACACGGATGTTTGATATAATTTTCG
Source organism: Coleophora flavipennella (assembly GCA_947284805.1). Lineage (NCBI taxonomy): Eukaryota > Metazoa > Arthropoda > Insecta > Lepidoptera > Coleophoridae > Coleophora > Coleophora flavipennella. The sequence continues at coordinate 361,988 of OX369294.1, read as the reverse complement.
TCTAGACCATGTTCATTCTAAGACCTATTTGTTGAGAGGCTCTACTGAGACCATCGAGCATTGTGCACAAGTCGTCCATAGTCTCAGCCATAACCACGATATCGTCAGCGAATCGAAGATTGGTGATGTACTCGCCGTTGATATGGATGCCGTAATATTGAGTCAGAGTATGGGCGGACATTTTGTTCGCGTAACGAGAACGAGTAGCCTTACCGTTTTAGCTGTCCATCATAAATCGAAAACTATGCATCCTAAAAATAACTAAAAATGTGCTTAAGCTTGTACTTACCAATAAAGCCCTTTCATACAATACCCCACATGACACGATTAAAATTTACACCGCCGTCACTTGCTAAATTGATTACATCTTACTAATATCACAGATTACTAATTAGTTACTTGCTAATATTATAAACGCGAAAGTTTGTAAGAATGTATGGATGTAGGGATGTATGTTTGTAACTCCTTCACGGAAAAACTACTGAACGAATCTGACTGAAATTTGGTAGGTAGACAGATTAGGACCTGGATTAACACATAGGCTACTTTTTTACCACGCTCGCATAGAAACGTTGTCCACGCGGTCGAAGCCGCGGGAATCAGATAGTACATAATACATTTTTTATTATTTAATTACAAATGTATAGGTTTCAGATTTTTTCCCTATACTTTTTGTTTGAGACGGTATTACATATCAAATTTCATAGTTCTAGGTCAACGGAAAACACCCTATAAATTTTGATTCCTTTCAGAGTGTCGAAATGCACGCTTTTGCGGCATAAACGGTCGTATCTTTTTTTTATGTTAACTTAGGAGTTTTATTTTTTCACAGCTTCAAGGGACTGTAGACCGGAGTATATGGTTTCAATTTCAACTCGATACCTCTATGCGTTCCCGAGATCTTTACAGACAGACGGACAGACAACAAAGATATCCTACAAGGGTTCCGTTTTTTCCTTTTGAGGTACGGAAGCCTAAAAACAACAAAAACAAATCAAAAAACAGAAAATCAAAGATCGAAAATAAACTAAAAAGAATGACTTTGTCACAGTGTGACGTGACGTGACGTGGCGTGACGCGGCGGTTACTCTAAAGTATCGTAATGATTTAAATGTCAATTAGCACAAGAACTGTTTTTTTTCAAAGAAGTTCAAAAACTTTTTTGAAAAACGAAAAAATCTGAAAAATAAAATAATAATTTCTCTCGACTTTGAAAAGGCTCACATTCTGAAACTAATTAACCATTATAGCAGTCGAACGACGTCCACTGCTGGACAAAGGCCTCCCCCAAGGATTTCCACGACGACCGGTCCTACGTTCTCGCGTCCTTCGCCAGCTCTTTGGTCCACCGACTGGAAGGCTTACCTACGCTACGTCTTCCGGTGCGCGATCGCCACTCGAGAACTTTACTTCCCTAAAGACTATTTTTTCAAAGAGCTATGTGCCTCGCCTACTGCCATTTACACGTAAGTTTAGCAATTTGTGAGTTTTGTCTGTTACCTTGGTTCTTCTACGGGTCTCCTCGTTCTGATTCAATCGCGATGGGAATTCCGCCTATAGCTCAGTCCATCGCCCTTTAGATGACCTTAAGCCTTCTAATGAGGCCCATAGCAAGTGACCATGTCTCGGTTCCCTATTTCATCACTGGGAACATACACTGGTCAAAGACCTTAGTCTTGAGAAACTGCGGTATTTGCGACGTGAATATATTGCGAAGCTTCCCGAACGCTGCCCAGCCGAGTAGGATTCGTCGATTAATCTCTGTTTCGAACTTGAACCTACCTACCTGGACTGTTTGTCCCAGGTATAGACATTCGTCAACAACTTTCTTTGAGTGTATAGTCTCCAAACTTCAGAGGAGTGGGTGCGACACGGATATTATTTTCGTCTAATCCATGTTCATTTTAAGAGTCATTTTAAAAACTATTTTATAATGTAACGTGTGTGCTGGGTGAAATCCTAAATAAACGCTTATCTATCTATCATTTGTTGAGAGACTCTACTGAGGCCACTGAGCATTGTGCCTGGGTCTTCCATGGTCTCAGCCATAACCAAGATATGCTCAGCGAATCGAAGTTGGATGATGTGCTCGCCGTTGATATTGATGCCGAGGCCGTCCTAGTCCACAAGTAAGAAGTTGTGCAATTCCGTTATACTAGAGGGACAAACGCTTAAGACATGGCACAGAAGTGGCAAAAAGGGCGACAACACCTCGCTGAAGAACTCCAGACTGATCTCAACTTTTGAGCAAGCTGTTTTTGAGAGTTATACGAACCGTTAGCAATCAGGTTTGACGACTTGCAGCCTCCCGAACAAGCCGGCTTCCGGTGAGGCTTTAGTATACCATAGATCACTACATATACGCTGCGGCAGATTATACAGAAGACCGAAGAGTATGTATGTATGTATGTATGTAGTACTTGGCGTTTGTGGACTATGAGAAAACCTTTGTTTCGGTCGAACTCTTGGCTGTGCAGTCTCTTCAGGGGTGGCGACTTAACTATCAAATTTAAAAATCCCCGAAAAAAAACCTCTAAAATGTAACAAATAATATGTATGGGCCCTTTTAAGTTTAATCTAAGTAGTAATATTTTAATCCAGAAGTCGTCGCGTGGACCGCTAAGTTGTGAAATGTAAGTAGCGACGACTCTTGGATCCATTACTACTTATATTAAACTTAAAAGGGCCAATACATATATTTTTACTTTTTAGTGGTTCTGTTTTCATCATCATCATCATCATCATATCAGCCACAAATCGTCCACTGCTGGACAAAGGCCTCCCCCAAGGATTTCCACGACGACCGGTCCTGCGCTGCCCGCATCCATCGGCTTCCCGCGACCTTCACCAGGTCATCGGTCCACCGCGTGGGAGGCCTGCCTACGCTACGTTTTCCGGTGCGCGGTCGCCACTCGAGAACTTTACTGCCCCATCGGCCATCTGTTCTACGAGCTATGTGCCCTGCCCACTGCCACTTCCGTTTAGCGATTCTGTGAGCTATGTCGGTTACTTTAGTTCTCCTGCGGATCTCCTCGTTTCTGATTCGATCACGCAGAGAAACTCCGAGCATAGCACGCTCCATTGCCCTTTGGGTGACCTTGAGCCTTCTTATGAGGCCCATAGTAAGCGACCATGTCTCAGTTCCGTAAGTCATCACTGGCAACACACACTGGTCAAAGACCTTAGTCTTGAGACACAGCGGTATTTGGGACGTGAAGATATTGCGAAGCTTCCCGAACGCTGCCCAGCCGAGTTGGATTCGTCGATTGATCTCTTTCTTGAAGTTGGAACTACCTAGCTGGACTGTTTGTCCCATTTTAGGTTTTTAGGTTATTTTGGTTCTGTTTTACTTAATGGTATATTTTGGCAAGTTTCCACTATCCAATTATATTCTAGAATGGGTCCCGACTGCTACAATTTTTCTTAAGTTAAGTGCAATCGGGTATGACGACTTTCTTGTTTTAGGGTTTTTCATTTCCAAACTACACAGAAACGCAGTCGGGTTTTTTAGTTTTTTAAATCACCGTTTTTTATTTTTTTCATTTTTTAGTTTTGTTCAGTATTAAACTGGTAAAATTATAGGAGTGAAATGATACCGCCGGTAGTTCGTTATGCACTGGCTTTTAATCGTCATTCAGATACCCTCACACAATATACATAACATTCCCTCCACCTTTAAGTAAGAATATTCAACTTAACCCTAATTATTTACTTAACAAAGTTCTAAAAGAATTTACGAAAATCTACGTTTTTCCTATCACGTCGAGGCCTAGTATGGATTTGCGCTGTTTCTTCACTTCTCTGCTCCGTTTCCACTGGCTGAACAGAATTGCTTTCTACAGCTGGAGTTTCCGAGTGACAGTCTGGAACCGGTGCTGTAGGACAGTCTTTCATTGTCATCTCTGTCTCCACTGTGCGTGGGTGAGAACTTGAACTCTCAATTGAGTCGCTCGTCTGTACGAACCAAGGTTGTAATGGAAGGTAAACCATTTGTGGCTGTGATACATCACTTTTTCCTCCACCTAAATTCTTACTCTCATCATCACACTTTCCAAGTTCAAGATTTTCAGCACTAGAATAACGAATTATCTGATTTACGTGCCTTTTTATTTTCATGTTTACATCTTTTAAATCCTTCAATAAATACATAACTTCACCTATCTTCTCCAAAATGATTCCTTTCGTCCAAATATATTTATTTTTAGTTATGAATTTTTTGTATAAAATTTTATCTCCTGGGCTGAAATCTTCTCTAGGTACTCCTCCGTAATTTTTAATCTGCAAGGACTGTTTTTCTTCCACTGATTTAGTGAGTTCGGAGAGCGAGGGCAAAGTTGAGTTAGGTTTTAATAGATCTAACACAGACCGTAACTGCCTGCCATAGACCAACTGAGCAGGCGAAAAACCGGTCGTAGTATGGACGGAGTTACGATAGTCAAACAAGTATTTTAACAGCTTTACACTAATATCAAACTGATTTTTGCAAGACAACAATGCAGATTTAATGCCTCTTTTAACTACTTTAACGTAGCTTTCCGCCTGCCCGTTGCTAGCCGGGTGATAGACGGGAGACGTTACATGTGATATTCCGTTGCGTTCACAAAAATTTTTAAACTCTCCCGACGTAAAACACGTGCCATTATCACTCACCAGAATCCGCGGCATTCCAAACCGTGACATAAACTCGTATAGCTTAGCGATTACCATAACACTGGTAGTGTTATTCTTCATATCGAAACATTCCACCCATTTTGTATGAGCGTCAACAATCACCAAATACATACGATTATTTATGGGACCCAGTAGATCGCAATGTATTCTATAGAAGGGTTCAGACGGGAAGGGCCATGGGGCTAGTGGTGCTCGCGGGGGTGAAGGGCGCAGCTGCATACAAATTGCGCAGGAGCTAATGATTTGCTCTAAAACCCTATCAACGCCCGGGAACCAAAATCTCGCCCGTACCTCAGCTTTGCTTTTTACAATTCCCATATGAGAACTATGAATAGTTGACATCACTTTATTTTGAAGTGATCGAGGTATCACGACCTTGTGACCTCTCATCACACAACCATTCTCTACGTCTAACTGTAACCTACACAGATGAAAAGGTTTTAAGTTATTATCTTTTACCTTACGCGGCCAACCGTTTTTAATAAATTTTATAACTTTTGATAAAACATCATCCTTACTGGTTTCTTCCCGCAACTGTTCAACCGTTATCGGTAAGTTACTATCTCCTTCTAGCACAAAGTTGATGTAAGCTGCTGACTCCTCCCCCACACCGGCGTCGGCGCGCCAGTCGTAGCTTTGCAACTCGGTTTCCGGCAATGTGGCGCGTGAAAGGAAATCCGCGCTGTTGTTCTCGCTCCTAACAAATTCTATTTCGTAATTATATGCAGATAAAAAAATTGCGTATCTTTGCAGGCGATTAGCCGTTATTTCCGGAATTCCACGACGATGGCCAAAAATGGATATTAAGGGTTTATGGTCTGAGCGTAAAATAAATGGTTTTGATCTGCCATATAAAAATTGGTGGTAACGCCTAACTCCGAAAATAATAGCCGTCGCTTCCTTTTGTATCTGCGAATAATTTTTCTCAGCGGAACTTAAGGTTCTTGAAGCAAAAGAAATCGGTCTTTCACAGCCATCAGCATCAACTTGTGATAAAATTGCCCCCAATCCCTTTGGTGAAGCATCTACAGTAAGAATAATTTTAGCCTTAGGATTAAAATGGGCTAACACTTGGTCAGAAGATAATAGAGATTTAATATCTCTGAAAGCTTTTTCGTGATCTTCTGTCCAAGACCATTTTACATCCTTCCTTAACAAATTGTACAAAGGACAAAGCACTGCCGAAGCACTAGGTACAAAGGTCCTATAATAATTTACAAGTCCTAAAAATGACTGCAATTCGGACATTTTTTTTGGTACAGGGGCATTTACAATAGCCCTTACTTTTTCTGGTGATTTATTTACCCCTGACTTATTTATTATATAACCCAGGTAAGAAATTTCACTCTGAAAAAATAAGCATTTATCTCTTTGTAAAGTTAACCCAGCATCACGCAGACGTTGAAACACTAACTTGAGTCTATTGGCATGGCATATTTTATCTGGCGCAGTAATAATAATATCATCAAGAAAACATTGAACACCCTCTATACCAGCTAAAACACTTGAAATCGCTCGCTGGAAAATGGCCGGCGCCGATGATAAACCAAATACCATTCTGTTAAACTTAAATAAACCACGATGTGTGTTTATAGTGGTAATATTTAATGGATCCTCCAAACAAAATTGATTATAAGCCATGGACATGTCCAATTTGGAAAACTCTTCACCGCCATGCAACCTTGAAAAAAGCTCTTCAACAGTCGGCAGTGGATATGTTTCAATTAACAGCTGTTTATTTACAGTCTGTGAATAATCCGCGCAAAGACGAACTGAGCCATTCTTTTTGAGGACCGGGACAATAGGTGATGCGTATTCGGAATGTTCTATTGGAGATATTATGCCTAACTTAACTAACCGGTCTATTTCTTTGTCTACTTTGTCTCTTAAAGCAAAAGCTACCGGTCTTGCTCGCATAAAAATCGGTCGGGCATTCTGTTTTAAAGGTAATTTAACTTTATATTTCGTAAAACAACCTAATTTATCAGTGAAAACATCTGAGTATTCTAGTAATAAATCATCGATGCTATTTTCCTTAGTTGAATTTAAATGATCGCAAAAATTAATGGGCGCTATTTGTAAATTGAACGTATGAATAAAATCTCGACCGAGCAGCGGCGGCCCGCCTCCTCGCACCACGTGAATGTCCAAGTCGCGCGACTGCCCTGCATACGTCACAGATACGTGAATAATCCCGATGCAATGTATAGAACCTCCCGTATAATTTAATAATTTTTTCTGAACGGGCAACAATGGCACATTTGAAAAATGAGTAATATAGGTAGACTCAGATATCACTGTAACCGCCGACCCACTAGCGAAGTTGAGTACCACAAATAGTAACTGAATCGGTCATAGGCGCTCCATTATAACAACGTATATTGAATAACTCACCGTCATCGCCCTCGCTCACCTCACCCGATTCCACATATTTAACTTTCGCAGTACACATTTTCCGTAAATGACCTTTAACCTTACATTTACCGCACTTGTAATTTACAAATCGACACTGCTTAGTATCGTGATTTTCACGGCCACACACGGAACACTTTTTAATTTCCGAACGCACAAATTTTGATTTAGACGATGTTCCTATTTTAAACACCGTCTCGTTGATAACACCGCCACTGCGGCTGGTGCCGCTGCCACTCACACCGTCCGCGCCTGGCGCTGCCGCGGCGCCCGAGCGCGCGCAACGTACACTTTCCGCGAGGTCGACCGCCTTCGCCAGAGATAAATCGCTGATGTCCTGCGCGAACAACTTTTCACGCTCACGACTAGGCTGCATGCCCATCACAAATTTGTCCAACAGCGAGTCCTCCAAGTGCTTAAAGTTGCAGTGCGCAGCCAGCCCTCTCAAACGTGCCGCCCAGTCAGTCGGGCTCTCACCAGTTTGTTGTGCCGCCGCGTAGAAATGATAACGTTCCGCAAACCCGCAACGCTTCGGTGTAAAGTGTGCATCGAGCAGACTGTTTATCTCATCGAACGATTTTGTTTCTAATTCCCCAGGCAACGCGAGATCACTGGCTAGTTGATAGGTATTATCGCTGAGTGCACTTAGCAAAATTGCTCTTCTACGAATACCGGCTTTGTCAGTCGAGTCGTCGATCTCACTTGCGATGAAGCCTTGTTTAAGCTTCTTGATAAACGTCGACCACTTTTGTTTTACATGGTCAAAACTTGGCCACATTACACCACTCGAAGAAGACAACATTTTCACATGTAATACGAGATAATAGCGTAGGTAAAAACGATTTCGTCGCCAAATGTTCAGTATTAAACTGGTAAAATTATAGGAGCGAAATGATACCGCCGGTAGTTCGTTATGCACTGGCTTTTAATCGTCATTCAGATACCCTCACACAATATACATAATATTGAATGAGTTTGTATAGTAACCTATATACACAATGACACACATTAAATTTACCCAGATTATTAACTTATTAGTTGATAGAAAATCCATCGAGCCGTTCTGGCTACAGAGCGTGCCAAACATTTGAATATGGCGCCAAAAAAAATCCGCCATTTTGTTTTTTTTTATTTTGATATACCCAGTGTCACTCTCACAGTAAATACGAATCTAACGACACCTCTCAAGCCAAAATCCATCCAGCCGTTCAGGCTGCAGAGCGTGGCAAACAATTATACATACATACATACATACATACATACTCTCGAAAAACATAACCCTCCTTCTGGCGCAGTCGAGTAAAAAATCAATGCCACTTTTCGTTGTAATTTTATAACTCAAGAACTGCTGGACCGATTTCGCTAATTCTTTTTTTGTCGAGTTCGTTATTGTCAGGAGAAGGTTCTTATGTAGGGTTAGGGTAGGGTAGTGTAGTGTAGTGTAGTGTAAGGTAGGGTAGGGTAGTGTAGTGTAGGGTAGGGTAGTTTAGTGTAGTGTAGTTTAGTGACGTGTAGTGTAGGGTAGGGTAGGGCAGTGTAGTGTAGTTTAGTGACGTGTAGTGTAGGGTAGGGTAGGGCAGTGTAGTGTAGTGTAAGGCGGAACGTAGTTCGCCGGGACAGCTATTGGCGGTACGAAACCCTCGGCGGGCAAGCCAGACTCGTATTGGTCGGTTTTTCAATTTCGTTTCTTAGTATGCGCCTAATTACTTACATCGATGCCAAATTTAAAGTTTGCAAGTTACCTGGAAATGATCTATATATTTTAATGAGTATAGTGGTGTTATGGAACCCTTGGTGTGCGAGTATAAATTGGCTTGGCTGTTTCTCGAATGTTCCCTTTGTTTACTTCCAATAACCTACCTCAGTGCCAAATTTTAAGTTTCTAAGGCACCTAGAAGTTGTCTATATGTCGCAATCACTTGGTTAAATTAGATTACAATTAAATGCCTAGCCGGTTCATTAAATGGCGGCATAAAACTAACTGTCGGAATGATAATACATTTAATGACATGGCTAGCTGATGCTTAGGCCATTCATTAAACAAGCGAAGCGAATACAGAAGTAGGAGCTCCGAAGGGCTTCTGTAGACAGAGAAATGGAACAAACGAAACAAGAGCTCGGAATTTCGGAGAAGCCCCGACTCATTTGGGTTTGTTTCGGAGACTGCGAGGATTAAGCGAGCAGTCGTTGTGTTAGTTTGAACATGAAAATACAGAACTAGGAGCCCCGTTTCGAAATGTCCCCTTTTCCTTCCACCTCTCCCCTTAAGCACTCCTGCCCCTGAGATGTGATTTTTTTTAATTAATTTTTTCCCTCGGACTGCGGAGGAGGGGAAGAGGAGACTGCGTTTACGCATACCAATACAGCCGGCTGCACTGGTTATGTGGGACTCCCAGCCCTGCGCCTATATGCATAAGTACCCGTTATATACATAAGGTATATATGAATAAATATGCACAGGCCCAAGACCGCACTACCCACTAAGCTCCCCCTAAGCTTTGGCAGCAGGGCCACCTTAAAAGCACATCGGAGCGACGCAAATTAAAGTGAATTTAAAGTACTTGGCTCTAGCAGAAGTTGAACGTTATCGATCAAAGCCATTTCCCTATGGCCGAATAATCATTCAGGCCGTCATTTGAACGACGCCATTTAGTTAAAAGGCTAGACAGTGAATTGAATGGCTAATTAAGCTAGATGGCTGCAACATATACAATATATACTTCCGTACCTAAAGGGAGGTATCAACCATGGAATATGTAATACCTTTGGTGAAAATAAACTATTTTCTAATTTTTCTATACAAGGTGAGTTTTTTTAAGGGAAGGTAGGGGAAATTCTAAACTATAAGAGGTAGACAAAAACGCTCTTAGGAACCGTGATCAATTTAAGAGAAAAGAAAAATAGCATTTAAAAAAATAAAAAAATATTAATATGTTCGGAGATATGGCTTTTTTTTTGTAACTTGGATTGTATATCACTATACAATCCAAAAATTGTATGGAGACCATAGGTCTAAAGTTACTAGAAGTTGTTGAAATTAACGTTTTAGTTTTTTTTAAAGTTATGTGTAAACTAAACTTAATGACCGATTTTCAAATGCTATAGGAAAAAAAGAAAAAACATTTAAACTTGAAAATAAAAACAAAGTGTGTGTCTGCCATTTTTCAAATGCATAATTAGTCAATTAATTAGTTGTGTTGTGAATTCAATGGCAAACTAAATTGGTAAAATTACTCAATCGTTGTCAAATTCTGAAAAAATGTTTATAGAGAAGGCATCATTTAAGTAACAGGAACCAAACATTGGCAATTAACTTGTATCGATAAGAGGAAAATAATGATAAATGTCCGCACTGGGAGTTGTTGACGAATATGTATACCTGGGACACTCAGGTACACACTCAGGGCAGCATCCTTGGGCCATTATTATTCTTATTATATATTAATTGTCTGGGTTGCCTGGAAGAAATTGCTTTAAGCAATAAGGCCGCCTACATTGTACAATTTAAAAATTTTCTATTTATTCTGTACTTGTATTTTGTAATTTTTGTAATTGTACAATAAAGCATATTTGATTGATTGATTGATTAATGAACTCCCGAACTCGACTTCACAGAAATGTCTACTCTTTGCGGATGATACCATTATTATCATCAAAGGCCATGATAATAATACATATGAATCCACCATAAACACATCCTTATCTGACATTATAGGGTGGCTAGAAGACAACTATATTTCCATAAATATGAACAAAACCAAATTTATGCAGTTTCATTCATATCAAACTAAGCCTTATTCATAAAAAATCGAATATAAAAACTTTGAATTGCAAGAAACAGATGAGTTTAAATTTCTGGGTTTAATTTTTGACAAAAATCTAAATTGGAAAAAACATATTGACTTCGTATACAAAAGATTAGAGCGTTTTGTGTTTGCCCTGCGACGTCTGCCGCAAAATGTTTCTGTTGAAGCTGCAATAACAGCTTACCATGGCCATGTTTCCTCAGTACTTAACTATGGACTGATGCTTTGGGGTAATTCTGTGGAGCTGGCAGAGTGCTCAGGCTTCAAAAGAAATGTATTTGTGCCATTTGTAACGCTTGGTTTTTAGATAGTTGCAAACCACTGTTTAAACAACTAAATATTCTAGTAGTAGGTATTCGCGGGTTCTAGACCACTTAATATGCATGGCTGGCTTTTTTTTAATAGCGACTCGTTGTTTTCGCAAAAAACGCCAGCGACGACCCTAATTAAGGGCTCGGCCCGGCAGTAGTAGGTATTCGCGGCTTCTAGACCACTTAATATGCATGGCTGGCTTTTTTTTAATAGCGACTCGTTGTTTTCGCAAAAAACGCCAGCGACGACCCTAATTAAGGGCTCGGCCCGGCAGTAGTAGGTATTCGCGGGTTCTAGACCACTTAATATGCATGGCTGGCTTTTTTTTAATAGCGACTCGTTGTTTTCGCAAAAAACGCCAGCGACGACCCTAATTAAGGGCTCGGCCCGGCAGTAGTAGGTATTCGCGGCTTCTAGACCACTTAATATGCATGGCTGGCTTTTTTTTAATAGCGACTCGTTGTTTTCGCAAAAAACGCCAGCGACGACCCTAATTAAGGGCTCGGCCCGGCAGTAGTTGGTATTCGCGGGTTCTAGACCACTTAATATGCATGGCTGGCTTTTTTTAATAGCAACTCGTTGTCTTCGCAAAAAACGCCAGCGACGACCCTAATTAAGGGCTCGGCCCGGCAGTAGTAGGTATTCGCGGCTTCTAGACCACTTAATATGCATGGCTGGCTTTTTTTTAATAGCGACTCGTTGTTTTCGCAAAAAACGCCAGCGACGACCCTAATTAAGGGCTCGGCCCGGCAGTAGTAGGTATTCGCGGCTTCTAGACCACTTAATATGCATGGCTGGCTTTTTTTTAATAGCGACTCGTTGTTTTCGCAAAAAACGCCAGCGACGACCTTGGACAAGAGGGCCACGGGCGCTAAGAAGAAACCCGCCGCAAAGAAGTTGGCTTTGCCGGGCAAGTCCACGGCCACAGCGCCCCAGGCGCAAAAAACCACTAAGCCGCCTACGAAGAAGCCGAAAGCGTCGAAACCCAAGAGGACCGCTGCCTGAAATCCTCCGGTGCGGGCATAAAGAAACATCCTGCGTACACACACCTGGAGCACCGACACCACCGTCGTCGTCGCTTCGTTGGTCTGTCGGCTAGTGGCTGCGAGAAGTAGTAGCGGATGACCATGACCTACAACCTGCTAAAACAATCGACTCAAATAATCCTGTGCGTAGGTATACTTTGTAACTGAATCATAGTGCGTATAATACTTACATCATTATTCTTCATTGAATTTTTTTCTTTATAATTTAAAAAAATGTAAATAATAACCCTTTTTGCGGTCAATCCACATTCAATATAAATGAATGAATAATATTAATTAAAAAAGATGTAACCCTGGGTTTGTATCTGGGCCTAAGTTACTTATCAAACCAAACGGCACATTTACAAGAGTTGATTATAACCTAATCAATTTGTTCTCACAATAGCAAGAGATACGTGCCAGTGTGTCAATTTCTTAACCCTCTGCTTTTTCCAAGTCGGGCAACAGGAATTTTGCATCTTTCTACTGTAACTTATTTCATTCGTTCCCATATAAATTACAATGAGTGTCGTATATTTAGCCTTTGTAAAACGTGAGAAATGCGGGGTTTTTATACCCACTAACAATTAAAATCACTAATTTATTACTAGCCTCTATCCTGAATGTATGAGATATTAAAGGCTTTTGGAGACTCGATGTCCATCCGACACACACAAAAAAACTGTTCTTTAAAATATCCCTCGCTCCAATCACAAAAAAACTGATATACTACACAACAGGTGCAATACAAACGCTCCCACGATCTTCGCGTCGGTTCCCCATACGTAAGTCCATCACTGCCTCTTTGATCACAATAGAAGTCGACCTGCATGTGACCAGTCTTTCATAAATTTAAAAATAAATCCATTAAGAGACCCTTTTTTTTTACACATATGTGATTGGATCAGTGTACGCAGCTTAGACATGTCTCAACTTGCTGATTTCCCTTCCTAAACAAAATAACTACCATAAATAAAAAAATATATGGAATGCATGCAGCTGCAACAGTGGTGTTTCTGAAAGTAAAAAACGGAATCTATTAAATGGCCCTTTTTTATGCATATCTGTCTTAAACGACGGAGGCAAAGTTGCAGGTGTGCAATGAACAAGTTTTGACGTGTTCATCAACCCTTCCTATAAAACAAAATGATATTGCATAGATAGAGCCAGTAACAACACTACCTTGATCCGATAAACTATAAAGTTTATAATACCGGTGTATTTGTGCAGTGCATTTTATCATACCTATATCAGTCCGCTGATACTATGACGGTAAGTTTTTCCTTGTTTCATAATTTTTCAGAAATTAATTTCTAGTGTCTCCTAAATCATCATCATATCAGTCGAAAAACGTCTACTTCTGGGCAAAGGCCTCTCCCCTCATGATTTCCACAACGAATGGTCCTGCGCGGTCCACATCCAGCGGCTTCCCCCCGCCATCTTCATCAGGTCGTCGCTCCATCTGCTTACGCTACGTTTTCCGGTGCGTGGTCGCCACTCGAAAACTTTACTGCCCGCATGGCCATCTTTCGGTGTTCTAAATAATTTATTTTATTTAAAATACACATTTTATTAACTCTTTACAGCAATTTAACAAATGCTTAGTTCTTTTTATTTCAACTAGTGGTTTCGATTGTTTCAGCTAGCAAATGCCGACTCTCTGGAATTGCCGAACACATTTAAAAGTTATTATTTTAATAATAGTATGAGTGATGAGGACGAAACGTGCTCCATGTTATTGACTCATAAAAACAAGAAAAATGGACTCAAAAGACCAAACAATATTGATTCATTTTTCGAAAAACCCAAACTAAAGCAGAAGAAAGTAACATTATCTTCGTGTGTTGGTCATGCAGTTGAAGGAGGCATGTCTTACGTGTCAAACAATGAAGAAGATGGATCTAGAGCCAGTCACCTTATAAAAATCGAAATTTTTAACTTAAAAGAGTTAAAAGGTGTTTCACTTGCAAATCATTGGAAACACGCTGAATTGCGTGTTAAATATTACGCACAATCTGAATCAGACATCAATCAACAAAGCACGCGCGATATAATATACAATATCACGAAACATATTGCAGGGAAGCCCGACTGCAAAAAATACTTTTTTGCAACAGATTCCGACTAAAGCCTCCCTTTTTTTTGTTTCAAACTAACCGTCTCCCTACCATCTCAAAACTGAACCTCGCAAATATAAAGCGCTGGTCTCATTCACTACCCAACAATCAACCATGGACATTTATAACCTTCACAACGACTTGTACGACAAGGAATTATACGAGATAGCTGACATGGACATTCATAACCTCCACAACGACTTGTACGACAAGGAATTATACGAGATAGCTGACGATACCGAAAGACAACTGGGATCAGATCGTGCTCGAGCAAGGTAAAAAAAAAATATATATTATTTTTTCATATTTCCCGAAAGGCGTCCACTGCTGGACAAACGTCCACTGCTGGACAAACTCCTTTCCCCCAGGATTTCCACGACGACCGGTACTGCGTTGTCCGCAACTAGCGGCTTCCCTCTCGATCGTGTAGGAGGCCTGCCTACGCTACGTCTTCCGGTGCGAGGTCGCTACTCGAGAACTTTAGTGCCCCCACGGCCTTCTGCAATTGTTTAATGTTCTAAAATTAATTATTTTTCTTCCTTACTTCCCTATTATGTACCGCTTGTATATCTCTAATGCGATACATAACTTTCCGGGGAGTAGGGGCGGGGAGAAAAAGTATTTAAACTGTAAAAACTCATTTACATGTGCAGTCTTTAAAAAAGCTGTTTAGCTATCAAAATGATTTCTCTCACTAGTGATGAAATTAGTAGAATTGATAAATCTATTATTTTAAATAAATTTCATCGGTATCTTAGATTGTGGTACTTGCAATCTCAACTACCTCAATGGATGGTTGAAGATATCAGCATTTCCCCATATTTTACGCCGTGTAATGGGCATTTAAATTCAAATTCATTTCCATCGAATGATCAGGATGAAATTGACGGAGTCATGCAAATGCAAGCTTACTGTGTTCGATGTAAAAATAAAAGTTTGTATTTTTAATTACGCTAGCAAAAACATAGTAAAGAGATCCACATATTAATTGAAGTTTTTTTTTTGTTTTAGCAGCTCAACAGCAGCCCTCAATAGTTCTGGAAAAAAAAGAAAACTGTCCCTGAAAAGATCCAACTCGTCTATCAAGAGCGCACGTATTGAGCCATCCGTGTCGAATGAAGCCATACCCACTTCATCTACAGCTGCCACACAAAATGTGAGTACAAGCAACAATAACCAGATTGAATGTACCGTGTGCGGAGTTTTTGTGAAGAAACAATTCCATGCCAGTCATTTAAAAAGTAATTTACACAAAAAAAACGCAGCAGCTGCTCATCCGGAGCTAAATAATGTTCGCATAATAGAATCGGCTTTTGGAAACAGAATCGTAACATATAGGATAGTATCATCTGAAAAACAAGATAGTGTTCAATTTCAAACTCCTGAATTATTTTTACAGGGAATAAAAGACACCATGTATAAATTAATTAAAAAAGGCATAAACGAATTAACGGTGATCAAAGTTAATTTTATTTTGAATGCCGATTTCGTTCAAGAAACAAAAGAAATATCAAATAATTTTGATTTCCAAACATTTAATTACATGTTTTGTCAAGGTGATGATATCGATACTATATTTAATTTATTGGAAAAAGAAATCTCTAATAAAGTGTGTAACTTTGAGAAAAAGGATAGCGGTTGGAGTCTTGACAAAATAAAATATCTTGATATGAATGTTAATAAATTCAATCCACTTCGGGGATCATCATACATTGATCTACCGCACTGTATTAAGTTAAAAAAAGCCGTTATAAATGTAAAAAATCTTGATGTGCAGTGTTTTAAATGGGCTGTCTTATCTGCTTTATACCCAGTGCAACGTCACGCAGACAGGGTAACTTCATACATGGGGCATGAAAACAGATTGAACTTTGATGGTATACCGTTCCCTGTAAAAATAAAAGATATTGGGAAATTTGAAAAAAATAATAATATTAGTATCAATGTATTTGGGTTAGAATGTGACACTCAGTCAAAATCTTACAGTGTTGTGGGGCCGCTGCATTTTACTAAATGTCGTAAGGAGACTCATATTAATCTTTTGTACATCACAAGTGGAACCCGGGGGCATTACTGCTACATCAAAAATATCTCACGATTAGTAGCTAGTCAAATGACATCTAGAAATATAGCAGTTAATATTTGCGATGGATGTCTTTTAAACTTTACAACGCGCGAAAAATTAATAGAGCATCAACGGCGCGATTGTGGTCATATACGTGTAGACTTACCGAACGAGAAAAAAACAAAAAAAAATTGGTTTAACGAAATAGTACCGGATAACGTTCTGGAATTCGATAACTATCAACGACAGCGTAAATTACCTTTTGTAATTTATGCCGATTTTGAATCATTTTTAAGGCCAATCGCAACTTGCGATAACAATCCGGAAGCTTCATTCACTCATAACATACAAAAACACGAAGTATATAGTTACGGATATTATATTAAATGTGCATATGACGATCAAAATTCTTTATATAGGACATACAAAGGCCAAGATTGTGCTCAACACTTTATGCAGTCTATTAAAAGTGATTTACAAAATATTTGTGCCAAAAATTCATTTCAAAAAGAACCTCTACTATTGTCAGAAGAAGACCTCAGAGATATAGAACAAAGTGATGTATGTAAAATCTGCCAGAGGCCTGGAATAAGTAAAGATACTCATGACTATGATTGGCATACAGGGCGCTACATGGGTGTTGCTCACAAACTATGTATTCATAGGTGCATTGTACCCAATTATGTCCCAATTTTTTGTCATAACCTCAGTAACTATGACGCTCATTTCATAGTACATGCTTTGAACTTTGAAAAAGGGGAAATTGAAATAATTCCCCAAAACAAAGAAAAATATATTTCGTTTACTAAGAATGTACAAGTAAATGGTCGTACAATGAAATTAAGGTTTTTAGACTCGTTCAAATTCATGTCAAGTAGTCTAGAAAAATTAGCAACAAACTTAAAACCGGAACAGTTTAAAGAACTCCAACTGAACTTTCCTCATGAAGAAGATTTAAAACTTCTTATTCGTAAAGGTGTTTATCCTTACGAATATATGACGTCATATGAGTCATTAAAAGAGACCGCTCTCCCCTCCCAAGAAAATTTTTATAGTTCGCTAACTAAAAGTCATGTATCCGACAGTGATTATGAACACGCCCAAAAGGTGTGGGCTCACTTCAAATGTAATAACATGGGAGATTACTCAGATTTGTATCTAAAAACTGATGTTTTGTTATTGGCTGATATTTTTGAGAATTTTCGTAGCGTTTGGCTAAAAAAAATATTGTTTAGACCCTGCTCACTATTATACAGCTCCAGGATTAAGCTGGGATGCAATGCTAATGTACACTAAAATAAAACTTGAATTGCTAACTGACTTCGAAAAAATAGCATTCTTAAAAAAAGGTATAAGAGGGGGGACGTCTCAATGCAGTAACAGACATGGCTTAGCAAATAATAAGTATATGGATAACTATGACAAAAAAATGCCATCATGTTATTTGTCTTGGTACGACGCAAATAATTTATATGGTATATCAATGTCACAGTTTCTACCTACTGGTGAATTTGAATGGGTAGATAACAACACAGATTTTAATATTCCTGATGAAGCTGATTTTGGTTTTATTCTAGAAGTTGATTTGGAATACCCAGAAAAGTTACATGATGATCATTCAGATCTGCCATTTTGCCCAGAACTTATATGTCTGGGGGAAACTAAAGATAAAAAATTGGTTTCAAATCTTCACAATAAATTTAACTATGTGATCCATTATAGAAATCTTAAACAATGCCTGCGAAATGGATTACGGCTATTGAAAGTTCATAAAATACTCAAATTTAAACAGAGTCCCTGGCTGAAAAAATACATAGACCTTAACACATCGATGAGAGCTCAATCATCTTCTGAGTTTGAGAAAGATTTTTTTAAACTTATGAATAACTCAGTTTTCGGAAAAACAATGGAAAACATTGAGAAACGAGTAAACGTAAAATTGTTAAATAAGTGGAGTAACAATGGAAAATCACCCGGTGCCGAAACTTTGATAGCGAGACCAGAATTTCATAGTTTGTCTGTTTTCAGTGAAAATCTAGTAGCGGTGCAGCTAAATAAAACAAAACTTTTTTACAACAAACCGATATATTTAGGATTTTGCATTTTAGATTTATCAAAAACTTTCATGTATGAATTCCACTACAATTACATGAAATCTAAATTCAAAAATAATCTTAAACTTTTGTATACTGATACCGATAGTTTTGTATATCAAATATTTACTAATGACTTATACAAGGACTTGAAACCCGATCTTGATACCTATTTCGACACATCTGACTACCCCGCTGACAATGTGTATGGCTATCCTCAAGTAAACAGGAAACGATTAGGATTCTTCAAAGATGAATGCAATGGAAAAATCCTAAAGGAATTCGTGGGGATTACGATCAAAAATGTATGCAATGGATATACAAAATAAAATAACTGCTAAAGCAAAGGGGGTGAATAAAAGCGTGACAAAATATTTCAAAATAGACGACTATAAAAAATGTTTAATACAAAAATCTAAGCAATTTTGCGACATGTTGAGATTCAAATCTATAAAACATGTGATATACACACAAAAAATTAATAAGGTTTCATTATCATGTAATGATAGCAAAAGATTTTTAATACCGAACTCTACGGACACTCTGGCATGGGGTCATTACAAAATAGATTCAATTAAAAAACAATGACGGATACATTCAATCTGAAATTATTGCTTGTACAAAATTTTGTTTTAAGTTTTAGTAAATAAATATTTTTTTGTAAAATTATTTGAGATGTAAAATACTAATTAACCGATTTTTTAAAATTGTGAAATATTTTTTTACATTCTTAATGTTTGCTCAGGGCGGGAATCGAACCCCCGAACCCTTAGTTAAGCAGGTATGAGTACCGACCACTGGACCATCGAGTCAGTCAGTAATGCTATTTGTAATTATTCTACTTTTTAGGTTGGAAGATATTTTTAAGATGTATAGTCATCATATCAGCCGAAGGACGTCCATAGACCTCCCCAACCCCAAGGATTTCCACGACGACCGGTTCTGCACTGCCCGCATCCAGCGGCTTCCCGCCACCTTCACCAGGTCATCGGTCCACCGAGTGGGGGTAGGCCTGCCTACACTACGCTTTCCGGTGCGTGGTCGCCACTCGAGAACTTTACTGCCCCCCACGGCCATCTGTTCTACGAGTTATGTGTCCTGCCCACTGCCACCGATGAAAGATGCACAGTAGATAAAAATATTAGTTAATGTTCGTACTGGTGGGAACCGAACCCACGAACCCTTAGTTAAGCAGGTATGAGTACCGACCACTGGACCATCGAGTCCATTGTACTTTTTAGGTTGGGAGATATTTTAATATGTAAAGTAGATAATAATAGTATGATGTTATTTTTGAGATACAAAATATAAATTATGAAGGTCTTTTCAAGTTGATAAATGTTTTTAATTGTATGATTTTCATAGGTACGATTATTTGTATTTTAATGCAGAGTTTCTTGCCGTTTCTTCTCTGCGACTAATTTTCCGAAACGGTGGTAGAGATCAACAAAAAATAATTAAATAAACTTAATAATTGATAACTATAATGATTGATTTTATTTTTTCACGTTCTCATAAAACCGTTCCTTTTTTAAACTCGGCTCATTTATTGATCATCTTTTTTATAGGATACACGTATTTTATTAAATTAAAAAATGTATCACTTTATTCACCCTTTTACAGCCATAGTAGCAGGCCCCAGTGGCTGTGGAAAATCTAATTTTGTTAGCAACTTTTTAAAATATACTTCACAATTATGCAATGTTGAGTTTACCAAAATAACTTGGTGTTACGATGAAATGCAACCATTATATAATTTGAGTAAAGTAAATTACAGTCAAGGTTTACCGGATCTTAGTATGTTTGATGGTGAAGAGCCCCAATTGCTTATAATTGACGATCTTATGAGAGAATCTGATGGTCGTATTGTAGATATTTTTACTAAAGGGAGCCATCACAGAAACCTTAGTGTCTTTTATCTAACGCAAAATTTATTTCATCAAGGCAGGGGCCAAAGAGATATTTCATTAAATTCCAGTTATATTGTATATTTTAAAAATCCTCGAGACAGAGCACAAATACGCTACCTCGCGCGCCAAGTTTCACCTGATAATTCCAAGTTTCTTGAAGAAGCTTATGGAGATGCGACTACTGAAGCACATGGTTATTTAATGATTGATCTGAAACAAAACACTAATGACATGTGCCGCTACAAAACTAAAATATTTCCTTTTGATCAGTTTTGTGTAGTGTATGTAGTTAAAAAAGGATTTAAATATGGCAAACATCATCAAATCCATATCAGTTCTTAACCATGCATGGTAGAGTAACAACTCATCGTGACTTTCTAAATGCTCTGCATACTCTTAAACCTAAATATCGTAAGGTTTTACTAAAGGCGTGTGATAAAGAAGAAATCAATTGCATCTGTGAGTGTATATTTAACGTCTTAAATGGGAAAGTTTCCCTTAAAGAAAAAGAAAAAAAGAAACTGAAAAAATACAAAAATATACTACGAAAATTGGTGTCTAAAGGAGTAAACAAATCGAGAAAAAATATTATAATTCAAAAAGGTGGTGCCTTTTTACCGATTATTTTGGGTTCTGTTTTAAGTGGTTTACTGAGCTCTTTTCTCAAACAATAATGGAAAATACAAAGAAAATGTTATTGGTGGAACCGGGTGTTTTTGAAAGATTAAATAACAAGGATACCACACCTGAGAATGCTTTGTCACGTTTGGATAAGGAAATGCAAAAAATCCTTAATAGCAAAGTTGAAGACCGTAAAAAATGGTCGTTATACTTACAAAGTTTACAGAGATATTTACATTTTACAGAGGAGGACCGCCAACCTGTAAAATTACCTATTATTATAGAAGAGAGTTTAACGAATTCGGATAAAACTGATAGTGAACTCGATAAAACTATAGTTGAAGATACATCCACAGCCGGAAAACACGTACTTAAAACAAAAAAAATATCAAGTTATACCCCTAATCTTCTGTTTAAATTAATACCAAAAACTTATAAAAAGAAAGGTGATTTATTACTAGCTGCATTACTAAGTAATGAGGATAAAATACAATGGAATGATGAGGGAATAGTGACAATCAACAATGAAATGATACCTGGTAGTAACATAATCGATCTAGTGAATGATACATTGCGTCCATTAAAACGCCCCAAACCAATTGGGTGGGAAA
Organism: Coleophora flavipennella; assembly: GCA_947284805.1. Taxonomy (NCBI): domain Eukaryota; kingdom Metazoa; phylum Arthropoda; class Insecta; order Lepidoptera; family Coleophoridae; genus Coleophora; species Coleophora flavipennella. The sequence goes on along the minus strand of OX369294.1, from coordinate 340,345 downwards.
AATTTGCTTGTGGACTAAATGATATAAAAGTACCTCTATCCTGCATTGGCAACCCACAAACACTGAAATTTATAAATCAAAAAAATACTGAAACTAATAATATAGATTTACTTACAGAAAAAATTATCACGCCAAAAACAAAAGTCTCTTATAAACAACTGAAAAGTAATAAACATAATCCGCGCAGAAAAATTGATTGGCAAAGATGGACCCCCTATTAGATGTTTATCGTATTTATTACGACGTTTCACATCCAGCTAGTTTTAGCAGTGTGGATAAACTAGCAAAGTCCATGCAAGGTCGAATGACCAAAGAAAAAGTAAAAAAATGGCTTCAATCTCAAGAAACTTATACCTTACATAAACCAGTCCAAAAAAATATTCATAGAAATAAGTATATATTATCTAATTTCAATGAACTTTGGCAGGCTGATTTGAGTGATATGCGCTCTTACAGTCAATATAATGATGGCTTTAAGTATATTCTGTGTGTTATAGACGTCTTTAGTAAGTACGCATTTGCTAGAGCTTTAAAAAAGAAGAACTCGGAGACCATTAAAGAATGTTTTGAAAGTATATTTTCAGAAGCAAAAGCTACTCCTAGACATATTCAGTCTGACAAAGGAACTGAGTTTGTATCAAAAGATGTTAGGAAATTCTTTAAAAATAATAACATTAATTACTACACTACAAACAACCCTGATATCAAAGCAAGCATTGTAGAAAGATTCCAAAGAACTCTAAAAATGAAAATGTGGCGCTATTTTACATATAAGAATACAAATAGATATGTTGAAATCTTGCAAGATATACTACATTCTTACAATCACACATATCATTCAAGTATAAAAATGTGCCCATTTGAGGTCAATTCTAATAATATTATGACTGTTTGGCGAAATTTATATGAAAAAAATCTATCAAACACTATCATAAGAGTACCTAAATTAAAAGTTGGTGATCATGTTAGGATAACAAAATACAAACATATTTTTCAAAAAGGATATGAAACGAACTGGAGCGATGAAATATTTATTATTGCTTCTATAATATATAGAACACCGTGGGTTGTTTATACTTTAAAAGATTTACAAAACGAACCAATAACATGGATATGCCAGACGATTCCGTAGCAAAAGTAGAGTATAAAACAAATATTCCTGCTACTAACTATGATAATATTAATCTTTTCTTGAGTTATTTTAATCAAAACTCCTTGTTAAAACATCACGTATTACTAGAATACAATGAGGTTACGAGACTAGTACATGTTAAGCTATTAACGGATCAACTTTCATCTATACAACTTACACCTAAACTTAGCATGCAGCTTGGTTTCGAACCAAACGTTAATTTATTAAAAAATACCGTAGGTAAATTTCCTGTAAACTTATCTATGGGTTTGCCGACGCAATTTTTTGTATACTGTAATATAATAGAACCTCAAATAGTAGGAGACGTAAAGACTCCTTTAATAAGAATATTAGCATTTGACCCTACAAAGTACCTTTATGGAGCTTATCGTATGCACTCTTTTAATCCTACACACTACCTTCCTGTAATGCGTCGGGAGTTCGACACAATTGAGATAGATATAAGAACAGGTGAAGGTTATGCAGTACCATTTCAGTTTGGAACTTCATGTGCAAAGCTACACTTTAGACGTTTAAAATAATATATACATATTAATCATGATCTGTCCATATGAACATTACTATTCTCATCAAGCTGGTTCAGGGGTTGGCATTATTTACAAGGGTATACCGCACCAACGAGGACATGGTATCGGAAGCTTCTTGGGAGGACTATTTAGATCAGTACTGCCTCTTTTGACTAATGGAGCTAAGGCCGTTGGTAAAGAAGCTCTAAATGCGGGAGTTGGTCTTTTATCTGATGTTGTAAGCGCTCGACCACTAGACGAATCTTTAAAATCACGATTTAAAAATGCCAGTTCTAATTTAAAGAGAAAAGCTGATGAAAAAATCGAATCGATGTTGACAGGTTCGGGATATAAAATAAAAACACAAAGAAAGAAATCCATCACTTCTCGCAAGGCCTCCAAACGAAAAGGTTCTAAAAAAACACAAAAAAAGCAGTATAAATTAAAAGATATTTTTTCAGATTAAAACTATGTCGTTCTTACATAATAATTCATGTGAGTGTGTGAAATCTGAGTTGGACTTGTTTGCTCTTCCGTCAACACAGACCAGTATTGAAAGTGGACAATGGGTACATTACAAACCAATATCTTCTTTAAGCGATGATGGGCCAATAGAGTTTTTAGTTCCTGGGACTGGTGATGACTACATTGATTTGTCTCACACGCTGCTTCACGTTAGAGCAAAAATCTTAAATCAGGACTCCACCTCTATTGCTGCTACAGTTAGTGTTGCACCGATCAACAATTGGTTACACTCTTTGTTTAACCAGTTGGATGTATTTTTAAATCAGAAGCTCGTATCACCGCCAAATAATACATATGCATACCGATCTTACATAGAAACATTGCTAAACTACGGACCAGCTGCAAAACAATCTCATCTTACTTGTGGTTTGTGGTATCAAGATACACCTAAGTATATGAATGCTGCTAATGGAGATAACAAGGGCTATGTCAAACGAGAAGAGTTAGCTAAAGGAAGCAAGGAAGTGGAAATGATAGGACATTTACATGGAGATATTTTTAATCAAGAAAAGTACTTAATTAACGGTGTGGAAATGCGTGTTAAATTAGTGCGTACAAAAGAATCTTTTAATCTTATGACTGCTTCCAATGACGTTAAATTTAAAGTACAGATTTGCGATGCCACTCTAATCATACGTAGATCAAGAATCAATCCATCTGTCTTACTAGCTCATCAAAAAGTTTTATCATCCACCACTGCTAAATACCCCGTAACACGAGCTGAAGTAAAAGTATTAACAATTCCTTCTGGAGTTCAGGGCAAAACACTTGATAATATATTTCTCGGTCAAGTACCAAAAAGATGTATTGTAGGGTTTGTAGATAATGCGGCATTTAACGGTAGTCTGAATACAAACCCTTTTGACTTTCACAACCAGGGCGTTAATTCATTTAGTTTGTATGTGGATGGACAGCAGATTCCCTCTAAGACCTTGCAACCATCTTTTGGAGACAAAGTGTTCACTTCTGCATATCACACTTTATTCTCGGGAACTGGAATTCATTTTCTGAATGAAGGCAACTCTATATCTCTGGAGGATTACCCTGAAGGTTATTGTCTGATGGCCTTTGATTTTACACCAGATTTATCTTCCAATTCCAATTCGCACTGGAATCTAATAAGACATGGTAGTGTCCGGCTGGAAGTGCGATTTGATCAGGCTCTTACGAAAACGTTAAATTGCATCGTTTATGCAGAGTTCGATAACGTGATTGAAATAAATAAAAATCGAGATGTGAATGTAGACTACAATAGCTAAAATATAAAATATGAAGCTTATGTATTTTATCATTATTCATCAACTGATCCATTGTTGTTGTAAACGTATTTGTACTGCAAAATGAATACACATCAACTACAAATGTTTATGAGGAAAATTAACCCTAAAATAAAGTTTAATGTGTTTGCTGCAAATCAAATACCAATTTTTGTTAATGCGCCATTTGGTTTGATAAGTAATTTAGACCCCAATACAAAACCTGGATCACATTGGGTTGCTATTTGTATAAACGAGTGTGGTGTTGGAGAATATTTTGATTCTTATGGGCGGAAACCGACTGGATATCATAAGTCTTTTTTGGATAGAAACACAAAAATGTGGGTTTATAATAGCATGAAATTACAGAATTATTTCACATCAGTTTGCGGATATTATTGTTTAGTTTATTTGTACTTCAAATATAAAAATAGCACAATGTTAAGGTTTTTGAAATGTTTTTCTGATAATTCTTTATGTAATGATATATTGATAGTAAATATGTTTCAGGCAATATTTTTGTAATAAATTCATAAAGTACCTTGTAATGAAATAGGTTTGTAAAAGTTTTTGATAAATAAATTTTGTAAACATATATTTTTTTTTTTATTTCAATTTGTAGTAAGTACCCAAATCTTAACCAATTAAAAAAATCAATATATAAAAGCCAGCCATGCATATTAAGTGGTCTAGAGCCCGCGAATACCTACTACTGCCGGGCCGAGCCCTTAATTAGGGTCGTCGCTGGCGTTTTTTGCGAAAACAACGAGTCGCTATTAAAAAAAAGCCAGCCATGCATATTAAGTGGTCTAGAACCCGCGAATACCTACTACTGCCGGGCCGAGCCCTTAATTAGGGTCGTCGCTGGCGTTTTTTGCGAAAACAACGAGTCGCTATTAAAAAAAAGCCAGCCATGCATATTAAGTGGTCTAGAAGCCGCGAATACCTACTACTGCCGGGCCGAGCCCTTAATTAGGGTCGTCGCTGGCGTTTTTTGCGAAAACAACGAGTCGCTATTAAAAAAAAGCCAGCCATGCATATTAAGTGGTCTAGAAGCCGCGAATACCTACTACTGCCGGGCCGAGCCCTTAATTAGGGTCGTCGCTGGCGTTTTTTGCGAAAACAACGAGTCGCTATTAAAAAAAAGCCAGCCATGCATATTAAGTGGTCTAGAACCCGCGAATACCTACTACTGCCGGGCCGAGCCCTTAATTAGGGTCGTCGCTGGCGTTTTTTGCGAAAACAACGAGTCGCTATTAAAAAAAGCCAGCCATGCATACTAAGTGGTCTAGAGCCCGCGAATACCTACTACTGCCGGGCCGAGCCCTTAATTAGGGTCGTCGCTGGCGTTTTTTGCGAAAACAACGAGTCGCTATTAAAAAAAAGCCAGCCATGCATATTAAGTGGTCTAGAACCCGCGAATACCTACTACTTATTCTACCACTGACTTGCATGTATATTAGAAACATTTTTTATTTTCAAGGGCTCATCCTGAATTTTTCGAAAAACTTGTCAATGTCATAGTAAGAAAGCCAAGAGCGCAATACAAAAATATGCTTCATCAATCTCCTTGTAAAGCAGATATTTAAAAAATGTCTACAACATGTGGATAATGATATATAATAATAACTTACCTAATGATTAAAAATATTACAAGGAACAGAATTTAAGACAAAACTAACAAAATGGTTAATGAATTATTGTTTTTATAGTATTAAGGAATTTATGGACTACAAAAATTACATATAGTGACATTTTTAACAAATCTTATTGCTTACTTTTCCCTACTTTAATCATCATTAATATTTACAATTTATTTTTTATTTGTTTTTAATTTGCATGTCTTCATAAGACTGAATACGTTTACTGGCATTGTACTTTTTAAGATCTGTATATTTATGACATAAGTATTCTTGCAAATAAATGATTCTGATTCTGACAAACAGTCCAGCTAGGTAGGTCCAACTTCGAGAAAGAGATCAATCGACGAATCCAACTTGGCTGGGCAGCGTCAGGGAAGCTTCGCAATATCTTCACGTCCCAAATACCGCAGTGTCTCAAGACTAAGGCACAGTATATATATTAGTACTAACGTACAGTATGGACACTCCCTGCCGCTCTCTAGATTCGACCTCACCCCCCCGTCACTCAGATTGGATGTAGATTGAGTACCAAACGTAAAGGACGAGCTACGCAAGTACTTTTATTCACTATATTCACTTTGCGCGCCGCTGTGATTTCGTTCACAAGCATAAAAACCAACCAGTTACCGAACGTAAAGGCCCAACTGAACTCTTTTTTTTTCATACTTTTCTTATGTTGTAAACAACCACCGCTCGAACAAAAACACCAATTTCCGAATACACCATACACATTATGAGACTATAAAACATTGTAAATGGTAACTGCGACGTGGACGTATGAATTAACACTGAAAATTAACACTGAAAACTGCTATTATTTTATACATCTTTTAACACTTTTTCCATAAAATTGCGAAATTGATAAAGGATTTTGTCACAGATTAAAAATCGACATGATAGTTTTGTTGGTTTGGTGTAGAGATGGAACGAAGTGACTGACTGAATGAATGATTTTGAACTGTTGCTGCGAGGTAAAAATTGGGTCATCTTTGGGCTCAACTGTACAATAGGGTACATCGATTTGGCAGTCCGCGATTTTTTGGTAAGAGATAGGCTTTAGCTGAACATCCATACCAAATTTCAAGGTTAGGAAACCAGCGGTTTTTGAGTTATGAATTTTTGAAAATTGTATTTTTAGGTACTCTTTGGTCTTTGTTTTGTGAGTTTATGTAGGACCAAAGATGACTTATTACTGATTGTATAATTTGATTCCAAAGATTCATAATATGGGGTTAAAACCCCCAACAAACCTTCGGGATCCGAGGGGGATGTGGTGGGAGTATCAAGGCGGTGAAAGCACGCGGGGCCGACTTGAGGGCAGACAAACTTGGGGGTAACAAATCGAAAACCAGGGGGTAATCCGTCAAGGTCAAAGTCATTTCAAGGTCAAGTTCAAGGTCAAGTTCAAGGTCAAGGTCTAAGTCAATTTGATCCCAAAGAGTCATAATATGGGTTCCGCGAGTGTGGTACGGGGAGTTCTAAATAGAAGCGGGAGTGAGCGAAGCGAGCTCGGACTTTCGGAGCACCCCGACTCGGATCCGTTAGGTTCGGAAACTGTGCGAGGAGGCGAGCTTAGCTTGCCTCCCCGCACAGTCGTAGTGTTAGGTTTAACATGAGAATGAAGATGTAGGAGCCCCGAGTTTGTCGGCCCCGCGTGCTTTTCCCGCCCTGATACTCCCACATCCCCCTCGGATCCCGAAGGTTTGTTGGGGGTTTTAAATGGGTGGCTCTAAGGGGTGGATAGGGGTCCGGGCCCCGCGTGCTTTCCCCGCCCTGATACTCCCACATCCCCCTCGGGTGGCGGGGGCTACGCCCCCGATAGGGGTCCGGGCCCCGCGTGCTTTCCCCGCCCTGATACTCCCACATCCCCCTCGGATCCCGAAGGTTTGTTGGAGATTTTGAATGGGTGGTGGTCTTTAGGGGTCCGGGCCCCGCGTGCTTTCCTCGCCCTGATAATCCCACATCCTCCTCGGATCCCGAAGGTTTGTTGGGGGTTTTAAATGGGTGGAGGACCCCATATCATGAATCTTGGTGATCAAATTGACTTACACCTTTTTTTTGGATAAGCGGTAGCGATTTTCGGCGTCATAGAAGTAGATGACCTTTTTTTAATAAGCGGTAGCGATTTGTCGGTCAAAGACTACCTAACAAAAAAGATTACCACAATCAGTTTTCAGCTCGCAACAACAGTTCAAAATCATTCATTCAGTCATTCACTTCGTCCCATCTCTACACCAAACCAACAAAACTATCATGTCGATTTTTAATCTGTGACAAAATCCTTTATCAATTTCGCAATTTTATGGAAAAAGTGTTTAAAGATGTACAAAATAATAGCAGTTTTCAGTGTTAATTCATACGTCCACATCGCAGTTACCATTTACAATGTTTTTTAGTCTCATAATGTGTATGGTGTATTCGGAAAGTGGTGTTTTTTGTTCGAACGGTGTTTGTTTACAACAAAAAAGTATGAAAAAAAAAAGAGTTTAGTATTCACACTGTTGCATTCAGTAAATAACTAACAAACATTTCGTGACCAATACCGCCGGTGTGATTCAACCCTACCTGCATTCTTGCCTATAGATACGTCAGTTATAATTATGTATATCATTTCTCGCTCGTTTGTATGGAGTGTCCGGGGTGTGACTAAGGTCTGTGTGTGTTGCCATTGATGACTTACGGAACTGAGACATGGTCGCTTATTATGGGCCTCATAAGAAGGCTCAAGGTCACCCAAAGGGCAATGGAGCGTGCTATGCTCGGAATTTTTCTGCGTGATCGAATCAGAAACGAGTAGATCCACAGGAGAACTAAAGTAACCGACATAGCTAACAGAATCGCTAAACTGAAGTGGCAGCGGGCAGGGTACGTAGCTCGTAGAAGAGATGGCTGTTGGGGCAGTAAAGTTCTCGAGTAGCGACCGCGCACCGGAAGACGCAGAGTAGGCAGGCCTCCCACGCGGTGGACCGAGGACCTGGTGAAGATCGCGGGAAGCCGCTGGATGCGAGCAGCGCAGGACCGGTCGTCGTGGAAATCCTTGGGGGAGGCCTTTGTCTAGCAGTAGACGTTTTTCGGCTGACATGATGATGATGATGATGAATAAATAAGGGTTGATAGGGGAACGTACCCATACTACGTGAACTATTTAGGAGGGGGAGGGGGGGTCTACAAATTACCACGCTTGGTCACTTAGGTATTCGTCACGTGGTCAATATTCTTTAGAGAAAACTTGCGCTTTTACTTTTTTTTTTTACTTTTTTCACTATATTAGATTAAAATTATATAAAATATTTAAAACGTTCATCGCTTTTCATTCACAAATGGTAAACGCTTATATACCGGGACGCGGACTTTTTGGCGGGAACTTGTAGGGTCCAGTTTGTAATTTTTTTTATTACCTACGCAAACACATTTCGTGGTTTTTTATGTTTCATAATTGATAGTGTATTATAGAGAAAAGTACCATATTATATACTAACGCCCACGCGTGGTCTACGGTGTGTCCGAGTGGATTGATGCCCGTTGAAGATAATTGAGATGAAAAATAATTAATAATTAGCGATTTCTTACAAAGTAACTAGTATCTCATCTGTGCTCACGCTCTCAGACACTCGCTCTCAGACACGAGCTCTAAAACGTCGCTTGCAGACTATCACGCTCTCTCTCAGACACCCGCTCTCAGACACATGCTCAAGACTCTCGCTCTCAGACATCTGCTATCAGACACGTGCTCTAAAGACACTCGCTCCTAGAAACTCGCAGTCAGACACTTGCTCTGAGACACGGTATTTAACTTATCGTGGTGATGAGTTTCTGTGTTAACATTGTTGCCGAAAAATAAAAATTTATTTTTAACTATTTTAATAAATTGATCATTACTCAATGTTACGGAATATACCTGATAAATATCGTAAGTGAAGCGGAGAGCAGTTGCTATGAGGAGATCCGTAGCAGTGGGCGGGGCATATATCTCGTAGAACAGATGACCATTGGGGTAGTAAAGTTCTCGAGTGGCGACTGAGCACCAGAAGACGTAGCGAAGAGAGGCCTCCCACACGGTGGACCGACGACCTAGTGAACGTCGCGGGAAGCCGCTGGATGTCATTGTTAAAGTTATTGGGGGATGTCTTTCAGCTGATAATGTGACGTATAGTAGGTAACGATGGCAATAAGTAGCGCAGTAGTTGATGAGGATGCTAATTATAGGAGGTCATAATCATAGACTCAATGCAATGGCCAGACTCATAACTGTTAAGACACCTATCTGTCTTTAGAACAAAGAGAAAAATGTCCATATCTGTCTTATAAAATGATTGCACTCGCATAAAGATTAGATATTGATTTTTATTCAATTTCATTCAAATTTTACGAGCTGTATTGAAGGCTTATAATAATGTCAGCGTATGCGCATATCACTTACCCCTTAATGCGCTGGACAATACGAGGAACGCCTGGTGATATGCAGATACGCGTACGTCGTCTGTCGGCACTCGGCGCGCGCGCAGACGCAGCGGTCATCGTCGGGGATTTAAAACCATCTAAGTATCATTTTACATAATATTGTCTCCTCGCTAAAAATGACAGAAAAATACCTAATTTTTATCACCACTAAGGACGTCTAGTGTGAAGATTCAAAAAGTATTTACAAAAAAAGCTAAACATAGAGGCCTAGTACAACTACTTATTATTCTATGTGTGTTTTTTTTAACCTATGTCTAATTTTGGATGAGAAAATCGTCGAGAGCCAAACCTCGAATTTAGCAATTTTTAATCGAAATATTCACCGGGAACTGCAGTTGTCCTTATCGCACAATGACAGGTTTACCTACACATTGATAGCGCTGCGCGAGCGCCGACGCGCGACGGCAACACTTGTTTCAAATACCTATTTTTCAAATGTGTCTCAGCTAGCGTCCGCTCGTAAGTGCACCGTACAATTCGATGTATCGAGAGAATCTCCAAATTTATGGTAAACTAGCTTTTGCCCGCGGCTTCGCTCGCGTTTAATTCGGGGTAACATACATCTTATTTTTCCAGTTCCTATAGTGTTTTTAAAAAAAACAGAGGATACTGCTTTTTACGATTCTCCTTTCAAGCTACAAGAGTTATTTATTTATTTTTTATTTTCGGAGGGTTACAATTTAGTAAATAGACACAGGCATTGTTTTTATGCAAAATAAATATCCCTATAGTAATATATTGAACTCTAGGGAATCATAAAACTCAACAAGACAAATGGTAAGAATGATAATGTTGTAAAGTATCAAAACATTCATTTTTTACGGATTTCGTTATGTCTTAAAGATTTTTTCCAAGTCCAACCCTCTTCAGTTTTGTGTATTGCTCAATCCTTTCCGTTACACCCTGTATAATGAACTTACATCCTGTATAATGAACTTACACCCTGTATAATGAACTTACACCCTGTATAATGAACTTACTACCTGCATAATGAACTTACATCCTGTATAATGAACTTACACCCTGTATAATGAACTTACACCCTGTATAATGAACTAACACCCTGTATAATGAACTTACACCCTGTATAATGAACTTACACCCTGTATAATAAACTTACACCCTGTATAATGAACTTACATCCTGTATAATGAACTTACACCCTGTATAATGAACTTACACCCTGTATAATGAACTTACACCCTGTATAATGAACTTACAATGAACTTACACCCTGTATAATGAACTTACACCCTGTAAATTGAACTTACACCCTGTATAATAAACTTACATCTTGTATAATAAACCTAAATGCGAAACTTAAAGATTCGAGCTTTGAGCTGTGTTGTGTATTGATGTTGATTATTGTTCATAATCAACTTTGAACAACTAATCGTTCCATCCCTTTGCGGGTTGAATTTTCAAGAATGCTAGACCAAGTGTTTATTTACTTCTAATCGTTAACCTAAAACCAAAGTTTCATGCTTCTTACTTCAAAAATGATGGACTTTTTACAAACTTTTAACCCCTTTTTCAACTCTTTAAGTGTTGAATTTCAGAAATTGTACATAATCAACTTTTAACTTCTATATGTAGGCCTAAAAACAATGTTTAATGCTTCTGGCTTTAGAATTGTTGGATTTCCATGCAAACTGTCAACCGCTTTTTCATCCCCTTAAGGGTTGAACTACATGAAATCCTTTCTTTGTAGATATTTGAGTTATTAAAGGATCATACTGGACAAATTTCATGTTCCTAGCTTTTTTATATTAGTTCACCCCGTTTCACCCCTTTGGGGGATGATTTGCGGGAAAACACGAAACACGTATTTAATCATTTGTTTATGAGAGTAATCCTGCAAAATTTCGAATTGAAAAGTCAATCTAATCTCGATTTTCCATACAAACTTTGAACCCCCGTCTTGTAATAGACCCTACTCTTTGCCCCTTTAAAGGTTGAATTTTCAAAAACGCTAGAACACGTTTCATGCTTCTAGCTTTAAGGCTTTAAGATCTCTCAATCCGAGCAGGTTGATTCGTGTTAAAATAATATCGAACTTAAGTCTATTAACATTTGAAGTTCAAATCAATGCGGGCTTCAATGTGGCTGTTACGTACAAAATCAAACGCCCAATTCTCTATTTTTACATGTTTTTATTACTTTTCTATACTTTCAAATAAGTTTTTTTAAAAATGTGTTGATTTAAAATGAAAGGTCCTATTAAAGTCCCTGAGTTTTGTGTGTTGGTTTCATTTAATAATAACTATTTGTTTTTGAGAAATTTTGCTATCAATGCCAAAAACAGGGTCTACAGTAAATTTTTTACATCCAAAGTGGTATTTTTTTTTATTGTGTTCAATTAAATCTATTTTTTATTACTTTAAGTATATTGTATATTTTTTCCATAGTAATAGCTTTACACAGTCTTTCAATAATTCGAATTGAATATTGTCATTTGACCTATCTTAAGGCCTTAAGAATGACGGACTTCCATACGATCATTTAACCCTTTTTTCACACCCTGGAGGGCTGAATTTTAAAAAAGGATCCTTTCATATTCCTCGTCTACATTTTAAGAACGACCCCTGTGTAAAATTTCAGCTTTCTGGGTCCAAAGGTATAGGCTGTTATGTTTAGGCATTGATGAGTCAGTCAGTGAATGAGTCAGGACTTTTCTTTTTATGCATGTAGATTTGATTTGTTTTCATTAACTCTCCGGTTAGATAATCTGTATTTAGGTGCTCAGAGCCAAGTTTTCCCAATCACGGACGTGTGATGTAAGTGAAAGAATATTGGTTTTGTGGGTTAATTTTGGAGGACAAATTGGAAATTCAGCATAAAAACAATTCATGTGCATTAATTTACATTACGTTATATCAAATGAAAGGTCTCGTTTTAAGGAATACATTTTTTTATAATTTTGAAACGCATAGTTTAAAATATATTATTGAAAATATACAAAAAGTCAGCATAATATCTACAAACAACTGAGCCTAAAATTTTGAAAATGAGAGGAAATATAATTTTGTTAGTTGACAGAAAAACCTTAACGAAAATCCTAAGTATGTTCTCACGGAAAACGGAATGGACGGAACCCTGTCCACGCGTGTTCAACTCACACTTTACTGATTTTTCTGTTTAAAAAATCTGACTGCATCTCACCTGATAGAAAGTGATGATGCGTGAGTCGAAGATGGTAAACGCAACTCAAATAATGCCTAATTACTCGCGCGCCCCTTGAATATCCCCTGAGAGCGTCTGTGGTGTAATGGCTATGGCCGCCGCTTCCAGTCCGGGAGATCGTGGGTCGGATCCTGCCACGTACCAATGTGTTTTCGAATTTCGATTTCATATGTACGTTTATCCGACGCTCTTACGGTGAAGGAAAACATCGTGAGGAAACCTGCACACGAAGAAACTCTAAGGTTGTGTGTGAAGTCGACCAACCCGCACTGAGCCCTCGTGGTCGACTAAGGCCCGATCGCCCTAATTGAGGGTAGGCTCGAGCCCCTCGGTGGGGACGAATAAGAGCTGATATGAATCCCCTTGTGGAAGAGTGTGCGTCACGTCAGTGCTTCCCGATTCTTACAAGGTGGGGGGGACCTTCTAAGCGCGAGTGAGCCCACTCCCAGCAAGCACCAGTACGTCAACTCCTCCGCTGGCCATGTTCTAGGAGTATTCAACAAACACTCTTACGATCATTGATATAGTAGGTCATAAAATAGATTGACTAAAAGAGCTTATCTATACAAGACTGTCATAAGACCGGTGCTACTTTATGGAAGTGAGTGTTGGGCGCTGAAAGCCACCGACGAAAAGCGAATGCACGCGGCTGAAATGAGGATGTTACGATGGATGGTAGGGGTAACCAGAATGGACAAGATCAGGAATGAATATATAAGAGGTAGTCTTAAAGTAGCACCGGTAACGGAGGAGATTCAAAGCCACCGACTGACTTGGTTTGGCCACGTTTGCAGAAGAGAAAAGGAGCATGTGACACGTAGAGTGATGGATAATGAGGGTGGAAGGATACAGAAGCAGAGGAAGACCGAAGAAACGATGGGTGAATGGAGTGAAGAAAAATATGGAGGAGTGTGGAGTGACGCAGGAGTTGACCAGTATGAGGCCGGAATGGCGACAAAAAACATTTAAAGCCGACCCCAAATAGTTGGGATTAATAAGATTCGGAGGATGAAGATGAAAATAGATTGACCTGCGATCGAGTCTCATACGACATCAGTTATACAAAAACTGACCACTTTGTTACAGATGATAAAGTAAAAAGACTTTAGGTTTACATTGAGTTGAATTATGCAAAGAATTTTCGAATTTTTTTAAGGACAAGTTCATTCAAAATAATCGCTTAGGCGTTATTTACTTAGGCACTTTGTAATAAGCTAACAGTGAATCTACGATGTACATCTCGTATTAATATAATTATTTTATTTCGACACACATGAACACATGCCGTGCACTTTTCATGACTCTTCTGACGTTAGGCAGATTAGAAAACTTACTTTTCTGCATAAAATAACTGTACACATTAAATCATCTCATAAACTGTGACGTAATAATAATATCACACAGTTACCCTTAACAACACAAAATGTCGTCACTGCTGACGCACGGGGGGTCTCTTCCTAGACTGGGGAATGTTGGGCCATACTCAACTCAACCCGCAGGGCCAAGTCCGGGTCGGTGGAAATTGTAGAGCCCCAATGTCATAAATTTTTCAATATAAGGCACAAGACATCTGACGCAGCTTAACGACCGTCGATCACGCAAGTTAACCGACATGAAGCACGGCCATAGGTTACACTGTTAGTGGCATTTTTCTTGACCGTTTCCTTACTCCACAAGGCACGTCAGGATGTGGTTATAAAATAATAATAATCCATTGTAAAAAAATTCCATCTTGACGAAAATAAACGTTAACCCGAAAGTGCGGCAAAACTCGTAGCAACGAAAAAATTGGGAACGCTGAACACGTTAAAAAAACCGGCCAAGTGTGAGTCAGAACCGCACACAAAGGGTTCCGTATCAGTATCTTCGTACTAGATGGCGCTAGCACCATATAACACGTTTTTTGTGTGGAAACCTCACCCCCTCAACCAATTCTATACAAAAAAAGGGTTAAGTACCATCATACTAGATGGCGCTAATTTCTTCACGTTTCAAATTTTTCAAGTTTTTTGTATGGTGACTTTCACTTTTTCAAATTTTTTGTATTTGTTGTTATAGCGACAACAGAAATACATCATCTAATGTGAAAATTTCAACTGTCTAGCTATCAAAATACAGCCCGGTGACAGACAGACGAACGGACGGACGGACAGTGAAGTCTTAGTTATAGGGTCCCGTTTTTAACCTTTGGCTACGGAACTCTAAAAAAACTACAGTCACCGGCAAATTTAGCGGAACATAAAAAAATATGTACGAAACTTTTTTTATTTGAGATTACTGGCTGGTTATACTAGCCATATATTTTAGAACGAATAATTTTAAATTAAGAAAAATGTTGATTTTTTTTGGTTTCTTCTCTCCGGCCTTCAAAAGCGCGGAGAAGGCAAAGGTGACTAAGACCATACAGCCAGGTCTGACGTTTCTTTTTGTTTTTTTGTTTTGTAATGCTGGTGCCGGTGCATTACAAATCTTCTCTGAAGTTCTTGACAGCATTTGCAGCAGCTACATTCTGAGGTGGAACACCCAGTTGCTGTAGGGCGTCTAAAAAACTGCACCCAGAACAAGTTGGTTTCTCACGTCCTCCCTCGTTTTATTTTCTTGTTCTCCACATTGCTCACGTGCACTAGACGATTTTCTCCAAAATGCACCACTTCTTGAACAAAATCCCAGCAGAAAACAATGAAAAAACAACAAAATAAAACTACGAATGCGTCTACTACAAATCCCGCCAAAAAAATCCGAAAAATGTTGATCGTCACTTTTTTTTGAAATTCTTTCAATTATATTCCGTTTATTGACTGTCACGAATATTTTACTCATTACCGTTGAAGGCGATTCATTGAAATTGTGTTGTTTTTATTAAGGCCAACGGGATTTTCGTAACTTTTGCAATAAATTAGGACGCCTTCGAAATTAAGGAACGCATTATGCCAGATTTAAGACAGGCTGAGATTATCACACTTGAAATGAGAAGAAATAATCACACCTACCGAATGATCTCCGGCATACTTGGTAGACATCTATCAACCATACATCGCAGTATAAAACGGTACATGGCGACTAACTCTTACGCTAGAAGAGCAGGACAAGGAAGGAAAAGGTGTACATCAAGGAGGGATGAGCGACTTGTTCAACTTCGTGTGCGTGGAAACCCTCGTTAGACGCCGGTTGAAGCTCGACATCAACTTCAAGAAGTTCGGGGAGTGCTGTGAGTGAGCGCACAGGGCGGAGAAGATTTAAAGAAGCTGCACTTGGTTCATTCGTACCTGCAAAGGCTCCAAAACTCGAGGTACATCATCGGAGAAACAGGCTAGCGTTTGCTAATAAAATAAGAAAATGTGGTGCCATTTGCCCCGTATATTGGTGAAGGATTCGTCTTAATGCAAGACAATGGTCGGCCGCAGACTGCTCGACGGACTCAAGCCTATCTGAGCGACGTGAATATTCACGTAATGGACTGGCCAGCGAGATCGCCAGACATGAACCCGATAGAACATGTAGCGGACTTACTGAAACGTGGGTTAAGATCGAGAATACCAACTCCTGACAATTTGAATGAACTGCGAAGAGCCGTAACGGAAGAATGGCAGAGACTTGCCCAGGAAACGATAGACAATATCATTCTTAGCATGCCTAGACGGTTGGAAACTTTGATAAGAGCTCGTGGAGGAAACACACGTTATTAATTTGTCCATTTGCTTTTTTTTTTCTTCGCCCTTTTAGGGCAGGCTAAGGCTCATTGGCCATACCGCCTAGTCTTCAGTATATGTTTTTCAGCAGTATTAATTTGTAGAATTCACGTCTTCAGTAATTTTTAGTATATTTTTCAGATTATGTAGTATTTTTCTCCTTTTCAGTCTTCAAGGTCACTGTTTCTTCACGTTCACATCATATCATTGGCTATAAACTAACCTAACCTACATACAGGCCCGGATTGGCCATATGGGCAAATCGGGCAAATGCCCGATGGGCCGGTGCCCAATGGGCCGGTGTGGTCAATTGGCGGTCGACTTTATTTTGCTTTAAAAAAAATCATCGATGAGAATAACGTCCTCTATCGTCAAGTCGAGGACCTCATTCAATTTACGTTATCTCGTTGGGCTCTATCTCTAGTATTTATTTATTTATTTTGATTTTCTTCCCACAAACATATTTACAAAGTATGGTAAAAAAAAGCGTCGGTGGCGTAATGGCTAGGGCCGCCGCCTTCTGTCCGGGAGGTCGTCGTTCGAACCTGCCACGTACCAATGTGATTTCGAATTTAGATTTCATATGTACGCTTATCCGACGCCCTTACGGTGTAGGAAAACATTGTGAGGACACGATATTTTTAGGGTTGCATTTGAAATTCGCATCTTTATAAAGGGGGTTTTGAGGGGGCAGGGGGAGAGGGAGGGGGGAGGGGTATCCCTTGGTGCCACTCCCCCCCCCCGCGGAGCACCCCACTTTTTGAGAAAATGAATTTTTAAATTAGTCTTATTAAGTACTCTTTGGTCAGAAAATCGCTACTATTTATTGGAAAAAACAGACATTTAGTTTACAACGCTCCATCAGGTCACATAATATGCTACTTCCCTTACACACACAACTCGAGCGGCGCAATGATGGATGACACAATCCGAATAAAACTGCTGATTTCTTCTTCTGCGAAGCATTCTGCTGCCCAGAGGGGGGGAGCCTCGCTTCGCGAGGCTCTTTGACTGTTTAATCGATCAAACTTGACCGAACCTAACATCGCTCGCTTCGCTCGCTCATTTATTTAATGTTATTCACTTCGCTTAGTGTTATTGTAATGTCACTAGGTAGAATGGATTTTCAGACAGGCGTTAGTTCTGGAAAATCTACTGTGGCAAAAATCCTGGATCATGGAGCAAAGTGGACATAAAAGTGCAAAAAGATCGATAGAGTGATGAATGGATTTTAAAAATGGATTTTAATGGATCTCAGGTTGCAATTTTGACTTTTAAATGGTATTTGGGAACGACAGAATCATTTGTAGGGGAGCGGACCCCTTATTATAAATCTTTGGCATCGAATTCTATCCCTTTCATATATTTCTTCTTTCTTAACCAAAGACAGTATAATTATAGGTCATCTTTGCTCCTACATAACCACAAAACTTCAATATTTTTTTTCTCAAAATGGGTGAGCCTCCGCGCACCCGCCTTCCTAGGGGGGGTCCACTTCAGGCCCCCCTCCCACCTCACCCACTAGCAATCCAATTTGAGGTGGAAAATAGTGGGAAAATAACAATAAATAACATAAAATGACGCTCCGTTATAAAAAAAAACTACGCGTCTCCGCGGGGGGAGGGGGGTGTCGTTTGAAAGGGCCAACCAACCCCTCCAAAAAACACCCCTCATCAACCCTAAATTCGGGATGCGAATTTCAAATGCCAACCCGCGTGGTCTACTAAGGCCCGATCGCCCTAATTCAGGGTAGGCTCGAGCCCCTCGGTGGGGACATTTATGAGCTGACATGAATGAAAAGAAAAAAAAATACAAAGATATGTTGGTGAGAGACTGGCGCCTAAAGTAAGATGTAAATCTTTTAGTATGGTCACCTGCCCCCCCCCCCCCCCCCCCCCTCCCTCGGTATACAAGAACAAAACATGAAAAGTGAAGTAGGAGTAAAAACATAAACAGAATAATAAAAAAAAAGATATTAGAAGGTTAAGCTGCGCTTGCGTGAGTATGTGTGTGTGTGTGCGTTAGTTTGTTTGTGTATGTGAGTAAGTGTGAGAAAAAAACATATGATTATATTTGGTTTTTTTTTTCCATTTCAGAGTAGTCAAGAGTCAGCAACCAAGCAGTGATAGTAGTTTTACATCTGTAGGAATTTAAGTCATTAATTTTCATGATTTTAGATATTTTGATAGACAAATAGTTTTCTAGAAAACACAAATGTTGTTGAGCTAGGGTGGTCCTAAAGTATTGCAGTCTAAAGATCATGTCTACTCCTCTAGTTTCAAGTTGGTCAAGATTAAATGCAATAGACTTAAGTCTAGATAAGATTACTTCATAGATGAACAATTGTCTAACCGTGAGTACTTGACACTGGATGTCAGTGGGATAATAATGGTTTTTGAATGTAGCAACTTTAAGGATCAATCTTTGGGCTCTTTTAATCTATAATAGATTGGCTTTGTAAACACCTCCCCATGAAGAGATGTAATAGCTCAAGATTGATCTGCAGAGAGCGTTGTACAACATTTTAACTATTTTACTATCAGCTTCCGATCGAATATTTTTGAATAGAGGCGTGAGTTTTCTAACTCTTTGCGTATGTTTGTTAATATGTTGTTTGAAAGTGATATAATTATTGAGAATAACACCCAGATATTTTATATTATAGACCGTTTTTAGTTTAGGGCAGCTACATGAAGAGACATTACAACAGATAGAGCAGTGAGCTGTTATATAAAGGGAATCAGGAGGCTGTGTTCTAGGGGTAATTGAAAAGGTTAAATACTTGGATATAAAATACATGCATACAAGGTCAATGTTCATAACATTATTTTTGACACAGTTACGCAAAGCATGGGTTGCCGTTTTCTTACAAATGGAACACTGTACGCTGATTTCTCGTGTCTAGATCTAAAACGTTTCCCCGAAATACGTAATAATAAACTTTAATCCGGTGAACTAGATGAGTTAAGTAGTAATTTATTGAAATTTTATAAGACAGCTACAGGTGGAAGTTTTCGGATTTATTTAAAAAATTTGGCATTGCATTGGGATAAACTTAAAACCACTGAATAAGAAGATTATAAAATATTCATGGAAGAGAATAAAAGTGAAGAAGGTCAAGAAGTCAACGGTGAAATGCCTTTACAAATAGAAAACCATGATGAAGAAAGATTTGTACCATGTATGACACGCCGTATATGTAAAAATCGCGCCATTTGCTGCTTTAAAATTTTGCATAGATACAATTTTTTGACCAACGCCTACACGTACGTGAAAGAACCTTTTCTACCCTAAAAATTATCAAAAATCGCATGAATAGTACCTTATTTTCTGATAATTTAAATAATAATTTATGTTATAGACGGTAGAAAAAGATTCATGAACTTGGATAGCGACGACATTATTGATAAAGTAGCCGAGAGTAGTGAGCTTCTTCGGAAGTCTTTAATTGTTAAAATTGAAAATATATGATTGGAAATTTTCATTAGAAGGTAATTTTCCTTTGTCTTTTGTTTTTTAAAATTATCTTTTATTTTCAGAAAAGACATCGGAACTCGAGGGCTGACCGTCTTTAAAATGCCCGGGCCGGTTTCGGGTCCCAGTCCGGGCCTGCCTACATACTCTAGCAAAATGATAGCACTTTTGCTAAAGCTTGCTCGGACTTCTTGTGGGAACTCGAAACACAGTATACACACTTTTATTTCATTATCCTACACAAGAAACACATAAATGATACTTCGCTGATAAATACACTATCAATATTACACATCGAAAACCACTAAATGTAATTTTTCGGATAATAAAAGAAAAATGACAAACTGAACGCTACAAATTCCCGCCAAAAAGTCTTGTCCATTTGCTTTGACTCATTTTTTTTTTTAATACTAAACATTGATTTTCTTAAGGTGCAGTAACCGTTAAAACATGTGCTTTTTCTTTTAATTTATTTTTTTTGTTTTTTTTTAATAAAACTGAAAATTTGTTTCTAATTAAACGGTCAGTAATCAATAATTAAGTGTACAAAAAATGGTATTGTTAGTTTGGTAAAATAAAATGGTTTTCTTAATTTTTGTGATCTTTTTTTTATGTTCCCCTTAATTTGCCGGTGAGTTTACTTCCATCGCAACCACTTTGCACAATTTTTCATCATTATTTTTAATTGTTGGTAAAATTCTAAAAAATTACTACACCTGTGTATTGATATAATTAATATGGGAACGACCTGGCAGTATCCCTTAACGAATAAAAAAAGAATCATGAAAATCGGTTTACAATGTGCGCAGATATCGCGTGAAAAATAAACAAAAACCCTCTGCTACAGTGGAATTGAGAACCTCCTCGTTTTTGGAAGTCGGTTGAAAAGTTAATTCCATTCAAAGTATAATAATATGTTACGATCGCTCAAAGTTGAATCTCACACGAACATTCCGGCCCTGAATCTGGCCCCCTTGCGAAACTCGTAAATCTACGATTAACCACTAAGGTCGCCATAAATCCGATTACCATAAGAAACCATCATCGAATGGACAAAAACCATCGCAATGCGCAGGCGGCGGTGCGGGGCTGCGCGCGCCTTTGCGCCGCCGAGTGTTTCTTGTCTCATTTCGATTGTGTATCATACAATTTGTGTTTACTAAAACAGTGGCAGTCAGTGGCAGTGGGCACCTCTCTCCGGTCTGATGTTTATGACAAAAAGTTGCGATCTTCATTTATAAATATTGTAGGGTGTCCAACCTGATTGGATAATTATTAATCATTTATTTTTACTATGACAGAACAATGACTAGGTGACTTGTTAATTGAATTATAATACCTACCTTCTTTTAATTACGAATGAAAATTATAGGGTACGAACATTATACAAGGTGGAGCAAAATAATTTCATATTGACTTGCTTGCATTTGGTTAGAAATGAAAAAGGAGAGTACTGTTTTCATTAGTTGATGCACAATTGTGCTCGTTTTACGGCGTTTTAAATGGTTGCTCGCTAAATATCTGGCTCCAGATTGGCGATTTTTCTTCAATGTTAGCAATTGAAAGCCTTGAGGCTTGCAAGGCTCGTGGTTTGTTGTGGTAAACGCGAGATTTCAAAAAGCCTCACAGGAAGAAGTCTGGCGCCTTTAAATGGGCCGGCCTGGACAGCCAGTTCAAATGTCCAAAACGGGAGATCACTCGGCCCGGAACATGGTGTCTCTGATGCAGTTTACAATAATTCCACGTTCTTCAGGTTTGTATCGATCGCTTCACGGCTTATTGACAAAGCACAGTGACATTTGACGCCATTTGCAAAAATTAAGGCACATTCACATTATGACATTACTTTTGCGTCATCCTGTATTTACAAAAAAGAACAACTGTTATAATAATTGACAACGCTCAACACGATAAAATACCTGACTTCAATCGCTATCAACGAGTACAATTTTGCTAAATCAAAAAGCAATTTACCAAGGGCTTACTAATTGTGTATAAAAAAACTACTTTGATACAGTTAATATGGGACCACCTATTAAAAAACACTTTTAAAACCACTGTTTTCAAAATCACCGAAAAAATCGCAAAAAAAAGATACAGTCGAATAGAAAACCTCTTCCTTGTTTGAAATCAGTTAAAAAGTACTTGCGTTGATGTGTTCTCTAGGCAGTTATTTAGTTGAGCTCGGTTGAGCGAAACATAAGATGTATTTCATAATATGTACCTATATGGCCCGATTGACGTGACATGTAGAAAATGTTCGCGTGAAGAAAAATATGTAAATAATAAAAAAAAGATGTGTGTGTCAGCTCCGACGCACGACTGGAGTTTACTCCTTACTAACGATTATATAAATGTGCTGGGGGATGGCGGCCATTTTTTTCAATTATGACAACGGATTCGTGATTAGGGACCCCAGATATCGATTTTGGAAGCAATCTGTCCAGTAATCAAAAATTTCAAAATGGCGGCCACTTTCAAAATTCTGTCAACGGATTCGTAATTAAGGATTTCAGGGACCCTGAGATATCGATTGGAAGCAATCGGTCCAGTAACTAAAAAAAATGTCTGTAAAGTCGGTTTACGGACGATATTTTTACGTGATAACGTATCACAAGCCGAACGCTTGTATGCTTAAGACCACAAGGCTGAAGTAAAACTTCTTCAGCTCCATGTTTAAGGAGATGTAAGATCGGAGACCCATAGTCGGGTGAGTTAACCTTTTGGCATTTCCTCACAAAGAATGGACCGAATTGGAACACCTCTTGTAAGATCCTGGAAGCCTAGTACTTTTAATCCTCTTAACTTAACTTAACTTAACCTTGACCTTGACCTTAAGAGGTCCCAAGCCCCAACCCCTAAAACCCAAGTAAAACATACATACATAACATACACCCAAATAAGTTGCACATAAAATTAATAAAATATACTATACAAATATCGCATAACGCATAACGTCTGATTATACTCCCCATACATTTTCATACCCCGTGCTTATATATGAAAATCAATTCTTAAGGAGTAAACTCCAAAAATGTATATTTTAAAAAACAAAATTATATTTGCAGTTCGTAATGGAACTTTTTACAAATCCAACTGCACACCTTAAGTTGGTCGACTATTACTCCTAAACTATGAAAGCCTACTTTTAATTTGATTATATTTCCTACTAAGAATAGTAGGAAACTCTTGTTCGAGTCAAGTGTCCCTCCCCCTCCCCCTCCCCCCTACAAGATGTATTTCAGGACATCATCAGGACAGGAGGGGGAGGGGGAGGGACACTTGACTCGAACAAGAGTTAGCACTGAAGCTTAATGTTTCGCAAACTGATCCCTGCATCGACACATTGTTATAGAAAACCCGCAGTAATTAAAAAACTATTGAACGCTATAAGGTATGAAAACGAAATCTAGTTCACCCCTCTTTACACGTAGGGGAGGTACTTACCCTAAAATACATTTTTTCAAGATTTTATTGTACTACTTTGTCGGCGTAAGTATACCCATGTCAAATAGTATACTAGTACTATTAATATGTATACCCATGCCAAATAGTATACTAGTACTATTAATATGTATACCCATGCCAAATAGTATACTAGTACTATTAATATGTATACCCATGCCAAATAGTATACTAGTACTATTAATATGTATACCCATGCCAAATAGTATACTAGTACTATTAATATGTATACCCATGCCAAATAGTATACTAGTACTATTAATATGTCCGTATGGTTCCCGGCTAAGAATAGGACCATCCCATAAGAGACACTCCGAGTATAGCACGCTCCATTACCCTTTGGGTGACCTTGAGCCTTCTTATGAGGCCCATAGTGAGCTTACCGATTGTGAATAAAAATAAAAATAAAATTTAACCCTAGGTAGATCTGTGAGGTCATAGATCTATCTACCTTGGGTTAAATTATTGAAGTTTGCCAGACTGAAAAAAGATAGCAAAATAACTTACAGTGCAAACTGTCGCGTCGTTTAATTCTCTAAGGCTAACTGCAGCTTGCACTTGGATACCCAAATATCTTATTAATTATTATGCTACAGTTTATAGTGTAAATCTAAATCTAATCTAATATTATAACGAGAAAAGATTTGTATTTCTATATTTTTGACCCGTGCGAAGCCGGTACGGGCCGCTATCTATATATACAGGTGAGTTTTTTCAAGGGTCAGTATGGAGAAATTCTAATCTTCATAGTCAGTAAAAAATCTTGATAGTCTTAGAGATATGGCTTGTTTGAAAAAAAAAATTATTTCGATTTTATATCACTATACAAACCAAAATATTGTATGGAGAACATAGGTCTAAAGTTTCTAAAGTTGTTGAAATTACTTAAAATTAACATTTTGTTATATATACATTTTATTATGCAATTGATAGGATGGATAATTGAAATGAAAAAAATATTTAAAATCTGCCACTTGCCTTAGTCCCACGAAACTCATCATCATATCAACCGAATCATATCGGTGACCTTGAGCCAGGGTATTAGAAATAAAGTGTTAACCAAGAGAACCAGCACCCGAAGTGACTGGCACCACGCGGGCGAAGCCGCGGGCAAAAGCAAGTAAGCGATAAAAAAATCAAGAAATAAGAAAGTAATGTACTCGTTTGTAACTATGTCGTTAAATCGGGTCAAAATTCCAATTTCAAAACAATAAATAAAATTAGCCAAGTGCGTGTCGTACCTTCGGGAGCCGGGTCGTTCCTCTCCCTCTATCTATATGGTGAGGGGAGCGATGCACGATGCAATGACTCTCCCGTTATATACTCGTGACCGGGTGCTGACCAGCTCTTGTCAAGCGCATTAATAGCAAATTCAATAATAGTGTTATACATATTATTGTTTTCGTGTCTTAATGACATAATATTTGTTTTATATCATTACTAGCTTTTTCCCGCGGCTCCGCCTGCGTGGACATTGTTTTTATGACTGTCTTTAAGGGTGATTAGTAAATTATGTCGTTTCCCACCTACTCAACCATCTCTGTGCAAAAAATCACAATAATCGAGTATTTTTTGTTCCCTCAGGAACTGCATCAGATTATG
Source organism: Coleophora flavipennella (assembly GCA_947284805.1). NCBI lineage: Eukaryota > Metazoa > Arthropoda > Insecta > Lepidoptera > Coleophoridae > Coleophora > Coleophora flavipennella. The sequence continues at coordinate 315,388 of OX369294.1, read as the reverse complement.
CTGTTTTCCCGGGATAAAAAGTAGCCTATGTCATTCCCCGTGACACAGGCTACCTGCATGCCAAATTTCATAAAGATTGGTCAAGGCGTTGAAGTGTGAAAAGGTAACAAACAAACAAACACATTTTCACATTTATAATACATAATATATTAGTAAGGATATAATTTTATTTTGACATTTACAACTTATGATTATGTTTATTTAAATTGTTTCACAAACTGTGCCATTATACTCGTATGTACTGCACGAGAAATTACTATTTTACACGACTATCAGCAAGAGTTTAATAGGCACCAGTTTTGAATAAACATTTTGAAATGTGGAATGTTTGAGCAAACTAACCAACTATAATATGCATAAAATATTGCTCTCCTTTTTTTAACCGACTTCAGAAAAAGGAGGAGGTTTCACAATTCGACAGTATGTATTTTTTTCTTTTTTTATGTGTGTTCGCGGATAACTTCGTCGTTTAGGAACCGATTTTGATGATTCTTTTTTTGTTGAAAAGAAGATATCCCAAGGGTGGTACCATGATAAGATAACCAGGATCTGATGCCAGAGAAATCTAGGGGAACCTTGGAAAATCGTAGTAGCGACTAGTGCGTTTAAAGTCGTTTTTTTTTTGTTTAAAATTATTGCAGTCGATGTTTCCTAATGACTAGGGGACACCTCGCACTCCAAAATCCATTTATTTACTTTTATTTTATATATTTCTTGTACACACACAGTTGAGTTAAACAGTTGCTTATAAACTAAATGTACAAATGGCATGAATAACTCTGTAAGAGTTTTCTTCCTACATACCATAGGCGATGAGAAATGAGATGTGAGGGTTGAATTGGCGTGTACACAGATAATTACACAATATATAACAGAGATAATGTATACCTAATATATACCTAATATAAATATAATATGGAATACATAATATATACCTTTATACTTATAAATAATACATAAACCTACGTAATTAGGAAAGATTATTAGTAATTTTATGTTACACAAATAAATATAATATGACTAAACAGAAAGGTAATGTTCTTTTACTCTTCTTTTGAAGACATTCAGTGATGGGCTATCACAGACGTAATGTGGGAGGGAGTTCCACAGTCTCACTGCATGTACAGTGAAGGAGCTGCCGTAGCAAGAGGACGTGTGGGTCGGAACTTTTAGAAGAAGGGATTTCGCTGTACGGCATGGCTGATCTCTGGGCACCAAATACTCAAAACGCTCACGCATATAGGAAGGGGAAGAGGAGTTAAAAATACAATTATAGAGGGTGGACAGGATATGAACATCCCTCCGACGGCGAATTGGAAGCCATTTCAGCTTAGATCTGTATGCAGATACGTGATCGAACTTGCGCAATCCGTAGATAAAGCGAATGCATAAGTTCTGAAGACGCTCCAATTTGTTGACTAATACCTCAGTTGCGTCGAGGAAACACACGTCAGCGTAGTTAATAATAGGCAGAAGTAACGATTGCGCGAGCAAAGTTTTTGTTTCTAATGGTAGAAATTTTTGTAGGCGTTTGAGGGATCGGTACGAGTAATGGATTTTCCTACTGACCACATTTACATGGCTACTCCAAGAAAGGTTACTGTCAAAGATGACGCCCAGATTCTTTGCAGTATCTGTGAATGTAATACAAACACCCCATTGTATATCACAGGCTGAAGTGAAGTAGGATCTACCAGCTTTCTCATATATGTGCCACCTATTAGAAGAGTCTGTGACTTAGATGGGTTTACTAGAAGACCAAACGAATGAGCCCAGTTATTAATTTTGTCAAGATCGGCGTTAATTAGATTAATAGCTTCATTTATCTCATTGATAGTAAAGTGACGATACAACTGCAGATCGTCAGCGTAAAGATGGTTACTGGATGAGATGATACTTGTTAAAGAGTTAATAAAAACAGAGAAAAGTAGTGGAGAAAGCACACCGCCTTGAGGAACTCCCACCGTTAGGTCACACCAATTAGACAATGACTCGCTAGAAAGAACGCACTGGGTTCGACCCTTTAAATACGAACTAAACCAGGTGATGGCCTCAGGGGAAACATTAAGTGAAGAGAGGATTTTAAGGAGAATATTGGGATCCACAGAATTAAAAGCGCTGCTAAAGTCAAGCAATACCAAAACTGTTAATTGTTTATTGTCTTTGGCAAAACGTATATCTTTAGAAACTTTGAGAAGTGCAGAAACAGTACTATGGCCTGGATGAAAGCCGGATTGAAATTGACTTAGCAGGCTATTATGGTATAAATAGGTGGAAAGTTGTCTATTCACAATACTTTCGAGTGCTTTTGACAGGAAAGGAAGGATGGAAATGGGTCGAAATTGGGTAGGAGAAGATGGGTTAGATATTTTTGGGAGAGGGATAACATTAGCTTTTTTCCAGACGGTAGGGAAGCTACCAGAAGATAGAGAGAAATTATAAATATGCGTTAGAATGGGCAGTATTTCATCTAATATTAAATAAAACATTTTAGAACTTAACTCATCTACACCTACTGCTTTGGACGAAATGGAGAGGATAGATTTTTTAACTTCAGAAGAGGCTACCTCCTGGAAAGAAAAAGGGACACCGTTTGGAAGTGGAAGGTTTGACAAAGATTACAGAGTTGCCGATTTGACTTGATCATCTAAAATAACTGGCGGTTTAGAAAAATGTGTATTAAGGACATTGAAGTCAAACATAAATGAGGAATCACTAGGTGCTTTGCCCACCCCAAGCGTTTTAAGGAACTTCCATAGATGTGCAGGATCACATTGCTCAATGGAGCCGTGAATGTGCCGACGCTTGGCATCTCTGCACATCCGATTACAACGATTACGCAGTTTTTTGTAAGAGGAGAGGTTTTTATCGATAGGATTTTTCTTATATCTGCGTTTAGCCTTATCGCGCTTCGACATAGCTGATTTTATAGATCCATCAAGCCGTTTAGGCTATATACAGGCTCAGCCAAAGAAACGGACATACATAATCATAACCCTTGTTCCTCCGAGCGTACATCCGATAAACATTACTCTCTTTTTTTGGGCAATCGGGTAAAAACAAACTTATTTTTGCTGATGGTTGGTATAGAACATTTTTATTCAGATTATTCATCTATGATTTTTTTTAATATACCGAAAATCATTCACTTACACATACACAACACCACTGAAATACAAAGCTGTTAATTTTCCTTAAAAAATAATTATCATTACCTAAATCAGCTCATGTACGTCCCCACCGATGGGCTTGAGCCAACCCTGAATTAGGGCGATAGCGGGCCTTAGTCGACCACGCGGGACCAATGCGGGTTGGTCGACTGCACAAACAACCTTCGAGTTTCTTCGCAGGCGTGTGCAGGTTTCCTCACGATGTTTCTTTTACCGTAAGAGCGTCGGATAAACATACATATGAAATCAAAAATTCGAAACACATTGGTACTGTACTATTTTTGCTGACGATATTTCGGTAGTAGTAACCTCAGAAAAAAGTACTGACTTAACTGATTACGAGTTAAATATTAATGGAACTATTGATTCTATAGCAAAATGGTTAGATAACAATACTTTGCAATTCAACGTGAACAAAACAAAATATGTCCAGTTCTCAAAGTATGGCGAATCAATCGATTCTCTCAATCTTGTATATAGTGGCCAACATCTTGAACAGCTTAATGAGACAAAATTCCTGGGTCTTATAGTAGATAGATACTGTAACTGGAAGGCTCACATTGAAAAGGTCTGCAATAGGATTAACAGCTATGTTTACTTACTAGGTAGACTCCGTAAAATAACGTCGAGAGAAACCATATTGACTGCGTATCATGGGTATGTAAGTTCCACTCTGACATACGGTCTACTGCTTTGGGGCAACAGTACGGACTCTAAGAAAGCTTTTGTTGCTCAGAAAAAATGTGTACGGGCCATTTGTGGAGTGGCACCAGATGAACCCTGCAGACCCCTGTTTGAGCAATTGAATGTGTTGCCGTTACCATGCATGTACATCTATGAATTAGCTAACTTCGTTAAGACAAATAACCACTTGTTTAAAAAAACAAGAGATGTACATGCACGTTCCGTTAGAGATCCCCATAGATTGGTATACGACTCAAATCCCAGAACTGATGTTTATGCCAGAAATTGTTATGTTATGTGTGTTAAAATATATAATGCGTTGCCCCATGACATTAAAGATTTACCTTTGACATCCTTTCGAGTACAACTAAAGCGCTGGTTAAAACTGAAAAAATATTATTCTGTTACAGAGTTATTTATTCGAAATCACAATAATATATGACAATTTCTTGAAAATGATTTACTTATTACTTTCTTTTTATTTTATTTGTTAATTCATTGTTATGTTCTATTGATTTTTATGTAAAGTTGACATGTGTAATATAATGTAATTTAAGTGTGTAATATTTTAAATAACGTAGATTTCTGATTTTCTGACTTTTAAATACTTACTTATTGTTATTGTATGTCACTTGTGACTAAATGTGCTGTTCTCTTTGGTTTTTAAAATATCTTTTTTGTACCACATTTATTGCATTAAAGGAATTGAATTGAATTGAAGTGGCCTCTTTTTATTCTCTTAAAATCATACAGAGATTGCGCTTCAGAGATTCATTAAGTTAAAACTCCAACTTGAGATTTGTCTAATTTGTGATGAATCCTTTTATTAAAAGCCCTTTTATTGCTGTATAGATGATGACAGGATGTGCCAGATGGTTAAATTTGTGAATTTTGTCATGCTAAGTAGGTGGTACATGTTAGCAAGATACTAACTGTCCGTAATCATCCTAAGCTGTCGGAATCCGCTAGTGTTCTTTTTTTGGATCCTATTTTTTGCCAGAGCATTTTGTAATTACATGTTGTCTCTAATGATAATGCTTAGGATTAACCAAATCAGGTTGTCAATTATTGGGTAACGGTGTACGGTAGCCCCCGCCGCCGCCGCTCCTCCAGTCTTTTAAAAAAACGGGTGTGACATACCGACAAACAGACGGACGAACATGGCGAAAATATAAGAGATCCTAGTTTGACCAAAAATAACTAAATATGTCATAGTCATATTAGCTCATATACGTCCCCACCGAGGGGCTCGAGCATACCCTGAATCAGGGCGATCAGGCCTTAGTCGACCACGCGGGCCCAGTGCGGGTTGGTCGACTTCACACACAACCTGCGAGCTTCTTCTCAGGTGAGTGCAGGTTTCCTCACGATGTTTTCCTTCACCGTTAAAGCAATCGGTGAGTATATACCTACGTAATTTTCGAAAAACTCATTGGTACATTGGCCATCCGGATTTGAACCCGGCACCTCTGGTAAGGGTAGACCGAGTCGTTACCGGTTGAGCCGCCGACGCTTTTACGCCTAGTTTGCTGTTTGACCAAAGAATACTAAATGTGTATGAGTACGGAATCCTAACTAGCAGGTGTAGGTACCTTTACGTTCCGCGTAGCAGCCACTTTGTATTAGGAAGCAAAAACACGACATTCAAATTATTATTTTTTTCACATTGAATAAAATACTGCTTTTTTATGGTTACCCTACATGTCATTCGCGGCTATTTTCACTCAGACGATACAAAACAAGAACGGACAGCACGCGGACAGGCGATGGAAAAAACTTAATGTGTGGTGACAGATTATATGATGGCACCTCGTATAAAGTGCTCGTGCGTTTTTGTAACCTTTATCTTGTGATTTCAGAAATTCAAAATGGATTATTGATGACAAGTATTTATTTGAAGGCACGGCATCGGCAGTGCCCCGGCCAAGTCGAGTGGGTAACCTACACGGGCCGGCCGTGCCATCCATTTCTCGAATCAAATCGCCTCGCGGCACTTTTAAGCCTCCTGTGTCTTCGTTGTAGATATAGGTAAGAGTCTGAAATTTTGGGTGCTATTATCTATACTTTGCCAAAAGTGCTTACTGAACCTATGTCACCCTTAAATTACAAGCTTGTCGCGAGATTTACTTGTGTAGATAAACAAATATAATTTAAATAACTTGATGTGATTGATTGTAACTATTGAAATGTTCAATCAAACTAAGTAAATTCAAATCTCGCGACAAGCTTTTATATCATATACAGGATGTAACAAAATTGGTTTAGGTCCCGTTAACTGGGGCTTCTACTCCTCATACTAAACAAATTTTGTTCTACGACTTTGCTGAAAACGTAAAAAAAATATTTTTTTCAGCTGATCGACCAATTTTGTGCATTTTAGTACGGAAGGTCCAAATTTTTTTTAAGGAATTGACTATGGGTTCCTTAGAGAAAGTTGTTCAGTATGACGAGTAGAACCCCCAGTTAACGGGACCTACACCAATTTTGTTACACCTGTATATTGTGTAATGATTTCATAAGTTGTGTAGCAAAAATAAATTATGGGTAAAGATCGGCTTTGCTACATGTCACGTAGAATTTGGGGTGGGGGCTAAAGGTAGATCTATGAGACCTAAAGAATAGTTGAGGTAAAGAAAGAAAAAAATTAAAGAGTAAAGATACGAAAAGACAATTAGGATATAAAAAAGGAGATGATCGTCGTAGTCGTGTGTTTATAAGAAATGAGCGGCTCAGTGGAACCCCCATTATTAATTAAATTAAATTAAAAAAAAAATTAAAAAAAACGTGCTTTTCTTCCAGCGACCCGTCGAGTTGCGCGACAGCAGTCTCAGAGGTTATATGTCGTGCAATGGAATACTACATTCCATTTTCCGACATTCCTCTGGAATACAAAGCGCGCCCATGGTTTGGTGCTGAGTGTACCAGGGCTGAGGCCCTGAAGCATTCGGCTTATCAGGCCTGGGCTGATGCTCGAGCTCGCAAAGCTCCGGAAACGCGTTCCCGGAAGAAAGCCTTTAATAAAGCTGCCAAGTCCTACAAAAAGACACTGCGCAGGGCACGCTTTGACCACATAAGCCATATTGGATCAAAACTTGCCTCCTACCCTTCTGGGAGTAAGGCATTTTGGTCCTTGGCTAAGTCGGTCGAGTCGAATTTCTGCCGCTCGTCTTTGCCTCCACTGGTAAAACCTGACGGATCACTGGCACACTCCGTTGCAGACAAGGCAAATTTATTTGCCTGTATGTTTGCTGAAAATTCGCGTCTGGATACTGCAAATAATACACCACCTCAGATACCTCCATGCGGTACTGTAATGAACTCTTTTCGTATTCGCCAAAAAGAGGTTCTTAAAACTCTTTGCAGTCTAGACGTGAACAAGGCCAGCGGTCCTGACGGTATTCCTGCCATAGTTCTAAAGAACTGTGCTCCTGAGTTGTCTCCTGTGCTGACACGCCTGTACCGCCTCTCTCTCAAAACCGGTATAGTTCCAAAGTCTTGGAAGCTTGCCAACGTGCAGCCCGTGCCTAAAAAAGGTAGTCGTTCTGACCCATCAAACTATCGACCTATTGCAATCACCTCCATACTCTGTAAGATTATGGAGCGTGTATTGAACACCCGCCTCTTAACATACCTAGAAGACAATGACCTCCTGAGTGACCGTCAGTATGGCTTTCGCCGGGGTCGGTCAACGGGAGATCTTCTAGTGTATGCTACGCATGTATGGGGTGAAGCCATAGAGAAGCACGGTGAAGCTCTTGCCGTATCTCTCGATGTCTCTAAGGCATTTGATAGGGTCTGGCATGCTAGCCTTATTGGTAAGCTTCCTTCCTACGGAATACCTACTGGTTTGTGCGACTGGATATCTGACTTCCTGAGGGAACGGTTCATTCGAGTGGTCGTTGATGGCTGCTCGTCTGACCTATTGGCTATTGATGCCGGGGTACCTCAGGGCTCAGTTCTCTCCGCAACTTTGTTTTTGCTGCACATAAACGATCTGCTGAAACCCGGTATATTTGGGTACGCAGACGACAGCACGGTTGCGGAGAGATACTTGTCTAGTGCTCGAGCTAGGGGTCCGGATATACAATCTCAGAGAGAGGCCATGATTGAGCGCGTGAACCTAACACTCAAGGCAGTCTCTGACTGGGGCGATGCCAATCTTGTTAGGTTTAATGCCTCTAAAACGCAGGCGTGTCTATTTACTGCTAAAAGGAGTCCTTTTACCCTGACTCCTACTTTCCGAGATGAATCTATCCAGATCTCCGACCATCTTGAGCTCCTTGGCGTAGATTTAACATCCGATCTCAATTTCGGGAGATACATTGAATCCAAGGCAAAAACGGCAGCCAAAAAGCTTGGTATACTCTCGAAGGTGAGACTTTACTTCACACCAGAGCAGCTTCTAATATTATACCAAGCTCAAGTTCGGTCATGTATGGAGTACTGCTCTCACTTATGGGACGGATCGGCTCGTTACCAGCTAGATGCCTTGGATTCTATCGACCGACGCACTAGGAGACTCATCGGCGACGAGGAACTTGTATCAAACAGGCTCCAAAGCCTCGAGCATCGCCGCAAAGTCGCCTGTCTATCGGTGTTCTACAGGATTCATTTCGGAGAGTGTGCCCTGGAGCTTCACAACCTCATTCCCCCCTCTCCATTTCATCATCGGACGACCAGGCGCGGAGGGCGGTTCCATCCCTTTGTCGTCAATGTTCCACCTTTACGCACGAAGCGTTTTGCGTCTTCGTTTATCATGCGAACGGCCAAGGAGTGGAATTCCCTTCCGGCGTCTGTATTCCCCGATTCGTACAATTTAGGAATCTTCAAGACGAGAGTGAATAGGCACTATTTGAGTTTGCGTGTCACATCCTCGGCTGCATCGGCACTTACCATCAGGTGAGGTGCAGCCAAACGTACTCAAAATCTTTATAAAAAAAAAAAAATCTATGGAGAAGCCCCAGTTCAACACATAAATTTTGTTGTTAAATAATTAAAAAATCCAGCTGGTTTTCTCTTACATCTATGAAATTTACCTCACGGCACTCTAAACACTGCTTAAAACTGGAGGTTATTAAAATTTACACCAGGGCACTCTGAACAGTACTAAAAATCGGAGGTTATTTTAAATAACATCGAAACACTTCTTAAATATGAATTTCCAAACCGATTGTCTCATGGAATTTAAACAACGCACAAAATTTATATCAATTAGACAGAAAAGGTTCGTTCAGTCCTGCAGGGGATCCGGAAGACGGTGAGTGGGAAAAGAACAAAAGAAGCTACTTCCCTCGACTGGCCGGCTAGGGGGGGGGGCGGGTGAGGTCTTCGGTCCGCCAACCTGATGGGCGAAGGTTGATTGTGCCCCGGGCGGTTGTTGGGCACTGCAACCACGGCACGGCACGGCAGCCGGCAAGCAGCGTATTTCCCCTGGCGGGGGTAAGCTGGCGACCCTACAACGTAATCAATGCCCGAAATTACAAAAAAAAATACGAAAGGATTAGAACCCCCATACCTCAGAAACACGGCGAGGGCTCCGTCCACTATTTTAAATGATATCACACTTGTAAAATTCTAAATACTTTGCCAAAATAAGAAAAAATTGGTAAATGCACGACGAACATTTTCTCCTCTGTCAAAACCTCCAAAAACAATTTCTGACGAACCACATTCGAATTTTTAAAGCCCGTTCTATAAAAAAGTTTATCCAAATAAAGAAGACGGAAATCACAAGGAGTCTAACTTTGTGGCGAAAAAGTTTTCGCTACAAACTACCCACGAACTCACAAAAAAATGTAGACGAGAAGTCCAAAAAAAAATGTAGACGAGAAGTCCAAAAAATTTTTAAACAATTTGGATAACCCTAAATTCGTTGGACAGCCCTGAAGAAGAAATACAAACTAACAACTCTCTAACTAACTAGTTAACTACAAACGTTTACTTAAAGTTGGAAGAAATTGACATTTATTCACGAAGCCTCACATACAAACGCCAAAAACACCACCAAAAAGTGAACAAACCTTAATAACCCAAAACACACTAGTATTGCTGTGCATAGCCTAAAACTAATCAACCGAACAAATATAAGAAAGAATTAAAAAAGAGGAAAAAAGGAAGGAAGAAGGCAAGTAGGACTTTAAAACATAACACGGCACGAAGGAAAAACTTCGATAATCGCAAAAAATTGGGGTAACCATCTCCTTTTTTATATTTCATTTGTTTTTTACTATGTTTTCTCTTTAATTTTATACTTTCTTTGTCTCAACTATTATTTCGTTCTCATAGCTTTAGCCCCCATCCCAAATTCTACGTGACATGTAGCAAAGCCGATTTTAAGTAATTTTCTCCACTATAATTTAATTTTGCTACAGTTGATAGCAAAAGTTTATTTATATGTTTTTAGCGCATTTAAATAAAAGCTTGTTTTTTTAAAAAGGTTTTTTTTACTTCTAATTTTTTATATGTCTTGTACCTATATATACAAATAATACGAAAGTAGAAAATTAAAGGAAGATTTTTATCTGTACCTGTATTTAAATTAATTTCTAAGTAATTAACGTTGGCCTTGAGCCATGGCATTTGGCATCCAGCTCAAATTAACTTATAAAGTATTCATATCAAAACCGTTTATCGAGTACCTAATTAAGTATTAATTGCAACACTCCGCTCGGCAGTCTGCATGGCGATGGCGATGGCGATGGCGGTGGCACAGTATATATATTAGTACTAACGTAGCGGTGGCGCATGCAATGTTGCTAATTGCGCACTGCACACTGCACAGTGCACTGTACAGTTTCACACGATTCTTACTTACATTTGCAGCTCTCGTTCAGTAGCACACTTCCAATTATTTTACAATTTTCCTACTGGAAAACTTAGGTAAGTACCTAATTAGATTTTTTTAAACCTATTAAAGTAATATTAAGATTAATCGAATTTCTCTTTATTAAAAAAAAACATACTGTGAAAAAAAAGTAAGTTTGTGGTTTTATGAAACCACGGTAAAAGTCAAACTTTACAGAGGACGAAATGATCATATCTGCTCTCGCTACGGTACAGAGGACGAAACGATCATACCGTCAGATGAAAGCGACCGTCGCGCGACATGCAACACACAGACGAAAAAATGTAATGTAAACGATGTAATAAAAGTTTCACTTTAACAGTAAAACGTTATCATATGTATTTCAAAAAAAGAGTGCGTGTCAGCTTCGACGTGGGATAGGAGTTTCATCATGAAACATATTTTTTTCGGCCTCGCAGGAAGCGCTCATAGCTTTGCCCTACGCGGAGCTTGCCTACGGCGTTGCATAAGGCGGCATGGCCATGTTGCCTTAGCCTTCGTGAGTGAAAAATCGTAATGACATAAAATTTACGGCAACGCGTTACCGATCAACACTCGATTTCACTCCCCATATATTTTTCATAGGTACCACGCTATATATTATGAAATTAATGAATCAAATCTAAAGGAGTAAAACTCCAAAAACATGATAAGGAGGTGACATAAAAAGAGCGAGTGACAATAACAAGGTATCTTAACCCAGCAACCTTCATTACCTATTTAACCACCTCCGTGGCGTAATGGTTAGTCCATTCGCTTCACACCAGGAGGTTGCGGGTTCGATTCCCGGCGGGGTCAACTTTGTAAGACTCGGTTTGGTTGGTGGTAGGGCATTTTCAAAGTCCGCCTGGCTAGCTACCACCATCTTATCTAAGTCTTGCCGCCAAACATCAGTGTTAACAGCATTGATGTGTTCCGGCTTGAAGATGAGATAGCCAGATCCCCATTGCGTTGGGGAATCTTTGTAAGCCCACTTCCATTTTCGGCATCATCGTCACTTACCATCAGGTGAGATGATGCCAAGGGCTTATCAAATGTGGTTAAAGAAAAAACCTTACCTTTTTAGTAACTGTGAATCCGCCCCACACCCACAGCCCTCACCACAATGATCGTAACCGATGAAGCTTTTTGGCGCGAACACTCAAGGCGGCTGCGCATCGTGCGCAAGCCTAGGAGAGTCGGCTTGGAGACTATCTTGCGCACATGCTTCAAGGAGAACGTGAAGGAATACGTCAGCCAGTGCTCGCTCGGTGGCGTCAAACAGATGTTTGAGCCCCGAATTAGTGCGTGGAGACGGTGAGTGGAAGAGAGAGTTACTTTAAGAGAGTCAGAGTTCCCAAGTCTCGGATGCAAAGGGAGATATCGCCTGGAAGTCGTGTATTAGCTAGCTCTAAGAAAAGAAGATAAATGAAGCGATTTTAGCATCCCCGGATATACACTTAAAAAAAGGGGGGGAGAGGAAGGGGCAGCGTCCCAATTTGCCGCCCTCTGAGAAAAAAAATTCAAGAAATAAATACAAAGATTTTTACTAAATTATCTCTAATATATAAAATTCTCGTGTCACAGTTTTCGTTCCCGTACTCCTCCGAAACGGCTTGACCGATTCTCATGAAATTTTGTGAGCATATTGAGTAGGTCTGAGAATCGGCCAACATCTATTTTATTTTAGGGTAGGGTAGTGTAGGGTAGGGTAGGGTAGGGTAGTGTAGTGTAGTGTAGGGTAGTGTAGTGTAGGGTAGGGTAGGGTAGTTTAGTGTAGGGTAGTGTAGTGTAGGGTAGTGTAGGGTAGGGTAGTGTAGTGTAGTGTATTTAGGGTAGGGTAGTGTAGGTTAGGGTAGGGTAGTGTAGTGTAGGGTAGGGTAGGGTAGTGTAGTGTAGTGTAGGGTAGGGTAGGGTAGGGCAGTGTAATGTAATGTAAGGCGGTACGTAGTTCGCCGGGACAGCTAGTATAATATAATACCAAACGAACCCTATATGGCTTGGCTGGGTTCATATACCTATGTAGAAATATAATATTAAATAAACTGTACGGCAGCCAGCACTAACCTATCTTAACAATTTTTTTTATATTTTTTTTTATACAAAAGTTGAATAAAAAAATGTAACAAAATTGATGAATTCATGTTGCATGACCAAATACATACATACTTATTCGTAATACATGCATGTCACTTCAATAGCTCCAATCATTTGTGAGTAAATCCCAAGTTTCAATTTCATTTGTAGGAGAACCATAAAAACACATTTTTTTCCCAGAATAATGGGTATTACTCTATATTAGACAAACATAAGCAACTACGACGTGCAATGTTTAATCAAAATTAGACGTCAACAACGTTGGAGCTGGTTTTGAGAAGAAAAAACTTAAGTTTTTGTTGTATGATAGCTACTTTTCGGTTTGACGGTACGAAGTAATTTTTCATGATCCCTCAATAAAATAATTTTAAACTCTTTATTAATCTAATAATTTTAAGTTCTAAATTTGGTCCCAATCGGACTAAAGATTTAGCCTCCAGAGCCAAGCGCGATGCACTGACGCACGGACGGACGCAATTAGGATGTTCGGTATATGTGTTAATGATATACACATATCACGAAAATAATAAATAAATAAATAAATAGGGGTGACGACAGCATCAGAAATAAATTATGAACTCAATTATTAATACACCAAAATCACAAAATGAGACATAAGTATATGACGCTGCTAAACTATGACGTCACGCCTAGGTATTTCAAACATTTTGAAAACAAAATGTCGTTTTTGACAGATGATAAAAAGTAAATCAGATGACTAGCATTCGTCATCCCTATTGGAAAAACTTTTTATTTCGCGATATTTTTTTATTTTTATTATTATTTACAATTGGTATGCCCTTGGCATCATCTCTATGCCCTTGGCATCATCTCACCGGATGGTTAGTGACGATGATGCCGAAGATGGAAGCGCGCTTACCAAGATTCCCCAATGCAATGGAGAACTGGCTATCTTATCCTCAATACTTATAACAATAATTATAATTATATTCTTATAACAATACTTCCTCTACCCTACGTACGTTCGTACCGTACTATACGCGCGAATCTAGTATCTCATCTGTGCTAGCGAGAAAGTACAAAGTACCTTATGAAACATTTACAATTTTTTTGTACGATATGCACTGACTAGTTTGTGGCTGCCCGCCCCCCCCCCCCTAGTCTTCACCGCCCTGGCCAAGTGCCCCTTCTTCCCCCCCTCGCCCCTTAGATCTGGGTAAGTTAGTAGATATTATTATATATTAGGGCATAATTTCAGCCATTCGTTGTTGTGTAAAAGCAACATTTTGTTAAATAAAACTGATACTCTTACTAAGGATTTTGAACTCAGGGCTTAGTAATAGGTATTAAATAAATTGGCCATCCAGCCGACCTCGGCCAAGGTGGCCACGGCGACTGCAGACTGCTGTCGACCCCTTGTGTAGCTACCATAATCGTACGTGCTTGAAATATGTATTGTAATTTTTCACCGGGTAGTAAACCTGTAAAAACACACTCGTTACATTTGAATGCCACCAACACTGCACCGTAGAGCTAGTATTCCTCACTCTCTGGTATAGCTTACTATTCAATCATTAAAAACACACTCGTTACATTTGAATGCCACCAACACTACACCGTAGAGCTTGTATTCCTCACTCTCTGGTATAGCTTACTATTCAATCATTAAAAACACACTCGTTACATTTGAATGCCACCAACACTGCACCGTAGAGCTAGTATTCCTCACTCTCTGGTATAGCTAACTATTCAATCATTAAAAACACACTCGTTATTTTTGAATGCCACCAACACTGCACCGTAGAGCTAGTATTCCTCACTCTCTGGTATAGCTAACTATTCAATCATTAAAAACACACTCGTTATTTTTGAATGCCACCAACACTGCACCGTAGAGCTAGTATTCCTCACTCTCTGGTATAGCTTACTATTCAATCATTAAAAACACACTCGTTACATTTGAATGCCACCAACACTACACCGTAGAGCTAGTATTCCTCACTCTCTGGTATAGCTTACTATTCAATCATTAAAAACACACTCGTTACATTTGAATGCCACCAACACTGCACCGTAGAGCTAGTATTCCTCACTCCCTGGTATAGCTTACTATTTAATCATTAAAAACACACTCGTTACATTTGAATGCCACCAACACTACACCGTAGAGCTAGTATTCCTCACTCTCTGGTATAGCTTACTATTCAATCATTATAAAAACACACTCGTTACATTTGAATGCCACCAACACTGCACCGTAGAGCTAGTATTCCTCACTCTCTGGTATAGCTTACTATTCAATCATTAAAAACACACTCGTTACATTTGAATGCCACCAACACTGCACCGTAGAGCTAGTATTCTTCACTCTCTGGTATAGCTTACTATTCAATCATTAAAAACACACTCGTTACATTTGAATGCCACCAACACTGCACCGTAGAGCTAGTATTCCTCAATCTCTGGTATAGCTTACTATTCACTCATATAAAAACACACTCGTTACATTTGAATATAAAATCAGTGATGTTAAACTACAACTAAATTTTGTCTTTTACCTAAAAAAATCGAGTGATTTGTGAAATCCCTTAAACTGGCATTGCATTGGTGGAATGATAATTTGTTAAAACATTATTACATAGTTTGTTCTCGTATTAATTAATAATTATTGTTAATTGTTTTGTTCCCGGTTGTATTACATTTATCGAATCTAAACTAATGCTAATGCAGGAACCAGTTAATTCGCTACACCGATTCGTATGAGTTCGATTTGACATAAGAACCATAATTAGTAGCATTTTAAGTTATCTTAACTAACTTAGAAAAGTTTGTTTTGTCATTCTACTGATACGAGTATAACTTGATTGGGAACCCCTCTGAGAACTAGATAAAATGAAAATTTATGGATTATTTTAGAATTTGGCTACGGTAGTACTCGTATGTGGGTACCTAACTAAAATACTTCCGTATGTATGTATGAATTTCCATTGTTTTTGTTTCCAAATTTCACCCTACGACTGTGGCAGTCTTCTCTGGATCGCCGTGTTTGTCACCGGTGCGCTGACCTGCGGCCACTTCCTGATGTACACCTGGACGGACACGCTGAACAGGCCTCTCATCGTGTCCCTGGAGTCCTCCACGTACCACATTTCCAACGTGATCTTTCCAGCGGTGGCTGTCTGCAACAATAATAGGCTTAGCAAGAAGGCGGTGCATTTGTTTGCTACTGAACGGTAAGAAACCAAGAATTTTGCGTCCTGAGTGGTAGTACCTTTGCGTCCAGGGCGGTAGTGCCTTTGCGTCCAGGGCGGTAGTGCCTTTGCGTCCAGGGCGGTAGTGCCTTTGCGTCCTGGGCGGTAGTGCCTTTGCGTCCAGGGCGGTAGTGCCTTTGCGTCCAGGGCGGTAGTGCCTATGCGTCCAGGGCGGTAGTGCCTTTGCGTCCAGGGCGGTAGTGCCTTTGCGTCCAGGGCGGTAGTGCCTTTGTGTCCAGGGCGGTAGTGCCTTTGCGTCCAGGGCGGTAGTGCCTTTGTGTCCAGGGCGGTAGTTCCTTTGCGTCCAGGGCGGTAGTGCTTTTGCGTCCAGGGCGGTACTGCTTTTACCTACTTTTTAAATCACAATGGGTAAGGCTTTGGCGTCTTCTCACTTGATGGTTTAACCGAGATTTCCAAACGCAATGGGGAACTGGCTATTTTATCTTTAAGTCGCAACATATCAATGTTGTTAGCATCGATGTTTGGTGGCAAGACTTAGATAAGATGGTGGTAGCTAGCCTGGCGGGCCTAGATAATGTCCTTCCACCAACCTATCCGAGTCTTACGAAGTTAGACTCAACCGGGAATCGAACCCGCGACCTCCAGATGTAAAGCTAATGGCCTTAAACATTACGTCACGAAGGCGGTTATCATGTGAAAACTGCCGTGCATCTTACTAGAGATGGTGTATACTTTGACGAGGTAGTGCTGACGAATTAGTGGGTCTTTGAGAAAACACCGGAACTAGCTATGGATTTTACACTGAACCGGCCTGTTGTCGTTCCCTGGAGTCCTCCACGTGTCACATCCCGACGTGATCTTCCCAGCAGTGGCTATCTGCAACATGAACAGGATCAGCAAGAAAGCGGTGCATTTAATGGCAACTGAAGTTTCTTGAGCAAAAACTGCCGTGCATTTATTACAAATGGTGTACTTAACTATATAGTGCTGGGCGCTGGGTATCCACTATCCACTATCCATAAGGTAGAGGAACTGGAACACATTACAAATGGTGTACTTAACTATATAGTGCTGGGCGCTGGGTATCCACTATCCACTATCCATAAGGTAGAGGAACTGGAACACATTACAAATGGTGTACTTAACTATATAGTGCTGGGCGCTGGGTATCCACTATCCACTATCCATAAGGTAGAGGAACTGGAACACATTACAAATGGTGTACTTAACTGTATAGTGCTGGGCGCTGGGTATCCACTATCCATAAGGTAGAGGAACTGGAACACACTACAAATGGTGTACTTAACTATAGAGTGCTGGGCGCTGGGTATCCACTATCCACTATCCATAAGGTAGAGGAACTGGAACACATTACAAATGGTGTACTTAACTATATAGTGCTGGGCGCTGGGTATCCACTATCCACTATCCATAAGGTAGAGGAACTGGAACACATTACAAATGGTGTACTTAACTATATAGTGCTGGGCGCTGGGTATCCACTATCCACTATCCATAAGGTAGAGGAACTGGAACACATTACAAATGGTGTACTTAACTATATAGTGCTGGGCGCTGGGTATCCACTATCCACTATCCATAAGGTAGAGGAACTGGAACACACTACAAATGGTGTACTTAACTATAGAGTGCTGGGCGCTGGGTATCCACTATCCACTATCCATAAGGTAGAGGAACTGGAACACATTACAAATGGTGTACTTAACTATATAGTGCTGGGCGCTGGGTATCCACTATCCCCTATCCATAAGGTAGAGGAACTGGAACACATTACAAATGGTGTACTTAACTATATAGTGCTGGGCGCTGGGTATCCACTATCCACTATCCATAAGGTAGAGGAACTGGAACACATTACAAATGGTGTACTTAACTATATAGTGCTGGGCGCTGGGTATCCACTATCCACTATCCATAAGGTAGAGGAACTGGAACACACTACAAATGGTGTACTTAACTATAGAGTGCTGGGCGCTGGGTATCCACTATCCACTATCCATAAGGTAGAGGAACTGGAACACACTACAAATGGTGTACTTAACTATAGAGTGCTGGGCGCTGGGTATCCACTATCCACTATCCATAAGGTAGAGGAACTGGAACACATTACAAATGGTGTACTTAACTATATAGTGCTGGGCGCTGGGTATCCACTATCCACTATCCATAAGGTAGAGGAACTGGAACACATTACAAATGGTGTACTTAACTATATAGTGCTGGGCGCTGGGTATCCACTATCCACTATCCATAAGGTAGAGGAACTGGAACACATTACAAATGGTGTACTTAACTATATAGTGCTGGGCGCTGGGTATCCACTATCCACTATCCATAAGGTAGAGGAACTGGAACACATTACAAATGGTGTACTTAACTATATAGTGCTGGGCGCTGGGTATCCACTATCCACTATCCATAAGGTAGAGGAACTGGAACACATTACAAATGGTGTACTTAACTATATAGTGCTGGGCGCTGGGTATCCACTATCCACTATCCATAAGGTAGAGGAACTGGAACACATTACAAATGGTGTACTTAACTATATAGTGCTGGGCGCTGGGTATCCACTATCCACTATCCATAAGGTAGAGGAACTGGAACACATTACAAATGGTGTACTTAACTATATAGTGCTGGGCGCTGGGTATCCACTATCCACTATCCATAAGGTAGAGGAACTGGAACACATTACAAATGGTGTACTTAACTATATAGTGCTGGGCGCTGGGTATCCACTATCCACTATCCATAAGGTAGAGGAACTGGAACACATTACAAATGGTGTACTTAACTATATAGTGCTGGGCGCTGGGTATCCACTATCCACTATCCATAAGGTAGAGGAACTGGAACACATTACAAATGGTGTACTTAACTATATAGTGCTGGGCGCTGGGTATCCACTATCCACTATCCATAAGGTAGAGGAACTGGAACACATTACAAATGGTGTACTTAACTATATAGTGCTGGGCGCTGGGTATCCACTATCCACTATCCATAAGGTAGAGGAACTGGAACACATTACAAATGGTGTACTTAACTATATAGTGCTGGGCGCTGGGTATCCACTATCCACTATCCATAAGGTAGAGGAACTGGAACACATTACAAATGGTGTACTTAACTATATAGTGCTGGGCGCTGGGTATCCACTATCCACTATCCATAAGGTAGAGGAACTGGAACACATTACAAATGGTGTACTTAACTATATAGTGCTGGGCGCTGGGTATCCACTATCCACTATCCATAAGGTAGAGGAACTGGAACACATTACAAATGGTGTACTTAACTATATAGTGCTGGGCGCTGGGTATCCACTATCCACTATCCATAAGGTAGAGGAACTGGAACACATTACAAATGGTGTACTTAACTATATAGTGCTGGGCGCTGGGTATCCACTATCCACTATCCATAAGGTAGAGGAACTGGAACACATTACAAATGGTGTACTTAACTATATAGTGCTGGGCGCTGGGTATCCACTATCCACTATCCATAAGGTAGAGGAACTGGAACACATTACAAATGGTGTACTTAACTATATAGTGCTGGGCGCTATGTATCCACTATCCACTATCCATAAGGTAGAGGAACTGGAACACAGTACAAAATACGAACACTTTGCCACCTAGAATCCTTTTGTTACACTCTCTTGCCCTTGTGAGCTGCACTTACTCGTACAACCGCGTTTTGCATTCACAGCTACGCAGACATCGCTAAGAAGAACGAAAGCCTAGAGGAAGTGGAAAAGTTCCTGCTACAGCTGGGCGGACTGCTGGACTTCAGATACAATGAGTCCATGACGAAACAGCCCATTTACTCCACCTTTATGGATTTGTACCGAAAGGACACTTACCAAATCGTAGATATTATGGAAAGGGTAAAAATCTACTTTTTATTTATCTCAACGGCTTCCTTAACAGGCACTTATTAACCCGTTGGTGCAGCTGTAGCTTTCACTAGATGGCAGTGATTAAGCGGCTTCAAAGGCTTTTCAGGCGTTAGAAAACTTGTACATTAGCCCTACAACTACTACCAATCCGGCCTGGCCCCCTTCGGCCTTACCTTCCCGGGTTTGGGAGACACCCAGAAGTGCCCCAGCAGTGGGGACATTTAATGAGTTTTTAAAGAAAGACATACACCTATTTGCAGTGCTACACAAATTCCTTCATCCAACTCTCCATATCCACTACTTACTTTTTCCATACTACTAGGGAGCCTGACCTACAAATTATGGTATAAATGTCAAAAATATGAAAAGTTACTGTGGTTTTAGTTTTTTATTATCTTTAAAAATGGCTGAGATATTAAAGCGCAAAGTGCGCTCTTTCGAACAAATTGCGCTCTTCGCAAAGACAGCGGGGCGAGCGGCGCTCGGTCGCTCGCAGTGACGTCACAGCAAGTGCCATAGACAAAGACATACTCGTAGACCGCTCATACTGCGCTGCGCCATAGTAAAAAGAAAGAATAGTACCTTAGAGTTAGATCCTTTGATGGAAGTTTGCTGATTTATTTCTTTTCGGATGTCCTAAATACCTACATTTTATAACACTTATAACATTTTATTTCACGATTATTCATAATGATAAATTGAAAACGGGACTTGGCATGATTTTATTTAACACTAGTGGATGCCCGCAGCTTCGCCCGCGCAGATCCCGATTTTTGCGGTTCCCGTGGGAATTTCCCAAAATCCTTTCTTAGTGGATGCCTACGTCATAACATCTACCTGCATGCCAAGTTTCAGCCCGATCCATCCAGTGGTTTGAGCTGTGCGTTGATAGATCACTATGTCAGTTAGTCAGTCAGTCACCTTTGAGTTATATATATTTAGATTTAGATAAATGAGCAGGTATTGATGTTGTTTTTACCTCAACGTTTCGACTATGCTTCGATAGCCGTGGTCGCGATTAGACTGCTCATCATATGTTAAATAAAATCACGTCAAGCCCCGCTTTCAATTTGTCACTAAATACATTTTGTCTCCATTTCTCTTTTCTCTTGGGTTACTTTAGGTACTTAATTTTCTCTTTACCTCAAATCCTGTATGTAACTATTGATATAATTCCCACGTCGACGGGACGCGCGCGCGGATAACTCATACTTAAACTTAAACTGGTTATGTCATTTTACCAGCTATCCCCGAGCTGCGAGGAGATGCTCCTGAGATGCGCTTGGGCAGGCAGAGTGGTGGACTGCAAGCAACTGTTCACCACCCGGACTACTATACGAGGCCACTGCTGCACCTTCAACTATGTATTAGACTATACTAAATCTCAAAGGTAAGGTAACATTGCAGAGAATCCAATGTATAATGTTAGAAATTGGTACGAAATACAAGTCAGGTCATCTACGAGTACTTCATTTCAAATAAATTTTAGACATGCATTCGGTCAAAAAAGTTATATAATTGAATAAACCTAAATGCACAGTTGTCAGCCACAACTGACACTTTTGTATTATCACTAGCTGCTGCCCGCGGCTTCGCCCGCACAGATCTCATTTTTCGCCGCTCCTGTAGAAATTTCCCAAAATCCTTTTTTAGTGTATGCCTACGTCATAATTTATATCAGCCGATCCATCCAGCGGTTTGAGCTGTACGTCGATAGATCAGTCAGTCGCGGTTTCCTGGTATATACAGATACATCCACTTCTAGTTACAAAAAACTCTAACTGGCGCTACTTTTCATGTTGGGCTACAGCTGTAAATCTCCTTCTTACCGTGCGCCAGAAGGAGGGTTATGTTTTCATGTTGGGCTACAGCTGTAAATCTCCTTCTCACCGTGCGCCAGAAGGAGGGTTATGTTTTCATGTTGGGCTACAGCTGTAAATCTCCTTCTTACCGTGCGCCAGAAGGAGGGTTATGTTTTCATGTTGGGCTACAGCTGTAAATCTCCTTCTTACCGTGCGCCAGAAGGAGGGTTATGTTTTCATGTTGGGCTACAGCTGTAAATCTCCTTCTCACCGTGCGCCAGAAGGAGGGTTATGTTTTCATGTTGGTCTACAGCTGTAAATCTCCTTCTTACCGTGCGCCAGAAGGAGGGTTATGTTTTCATGTTGGGCTACAGCTGTAAATCTCCTTCTTACCGTGCGCCAGAAGGAGGGTTATGTTTTCATGTTGGGCTACAGCTGTAAATCTCCTTCTCACCGTGCGCCAGAAGGAGGGTTATGTTTTCATGTTGGGCTACAGCTGTAAATCTCCTTCTTACCGTGCGCCAGAAGGAGGGTTATGTTTTCATGTTGGGCTACAGCTGTAAATCTCCTTCTTACCGTGCGCCAGAAGGAGGGTTATGTTTTCATGTTGGGCTACAGCTGTAAATCTCCTTCTCACCGTGCGCCAGAAGGAGGGTTATGTTTTCATGTTGGGCTACAGCTGTAAATCTAAGGAGGGTTATGTTTTCATGTTGGGCTACAGCTGTAAATCTCCTTCTTACCGTGCGCCAGAAGGAGGGTTATGTTTTCATGTTGGGCTACAGCTGTAAATCTCCTTCTTACCGTGCGCCAGAAGGAGGGTTATGTTTTCATGTTGGGCTACAGCTGTAAATCTCCTTCTTACCGTGCGCCAGAAGGAGGGTTATGTTTTCATGTTGGGCTACAGCTGTAAATCTCCTTCTTACCGTGCGCCAGAAGGAGGGTTATGTTTTCAAGTTGGGCTACAGCTGTAAATCTCCTTCTTACCGTGCGCCAGAAGGAGGGTTATGTTTTCATGTTGGGCTACAGCTAGAGATGGGCCGAATATTCGTTTTATATTCGATATTCGGCATATTCGGCAGCTTTACCGAATATTCATATTCGGCCGAATATTCGGCTGAATCACCTAATATTCGGCAAAGTGATACTCAAATTTTTACTGTTATTTTTTGTAGAATAATGTATATCGGGATCTGTTTTTGCCTCGTGGTATAATTTTATTATGGCGTATTTTTCAATCACTACTCTGCTCAAATGTGTTCTGTGATTTAGTGTAGCTGGCTGCTGTAAAGAGTGTGAATATAGTGTACACCTGATGTTTTGCTGATATTTCTTGATGTATTTTTGCAGTATCGAAATACGCACGATGTCATATTTACTGATCTTTGACAAATATTTGTTGATATTATATACTAAAAAGAAAGAACATAAAATAAATATTCAAAAATATCACACTGGATAAAAAAAATGAAAACACTTTCTAAAATCACCACATCCAGTTTGTGTTCAGGCACAATTATTTTTTTTACTTACTATCGGTTTTATAATATCACATCTGCGTGTTTTAGTCTATGATTGTAGATGGCTGTCAAGTACAGTGACGGAATTTAAATGTTTAGCAGATTCAAGTCTCTTTAATTTTGCCGGGTTGTCAAATTAGTTAGACGTGTCATTCTTCATATCTCGGAAATGTATGTAGGTAGTTATAACCCGGAAAAATTGAAGTTTCGTGAATCTGCTAAACAATTAACATCCGTGACCGTACCTAGCTTGACAAAGTGGATGTAACTGAACGTGCCGAAAATCCGTTAGAGATTAAATGAAGAAATATTCTTTTCTCAATCTTTTCTATTGTGGTATTACAATATTATAAGCTATTTATTCACATGACCAACAAATAATTGTATTTACTTGACAACTGAGTTGTGTTGTTTGTTTACATCCAAGTTATTTTTGGTATTATTAGTACCGCTCCGTACGCGCCCACACAGCTTGAATGTCGAACCCACACTAAAGTAAGGTGTACTGTCTGCAGTCAAGTTTAGTCGAACAAATTCAGTGTTCGGATCGCGAAATCTAGTAAGTACATGTATATCGATGAATGTACCGAATATTCGGTTCGGTAAAAGTTTTACCGAATACTCGGCCGAATGTTCGTATTCGGTGAAACCCATGTTCGGCCCATCTCTAGCTACAGCTGTAAATCTCCTTCTTACCGTGCGCCAGAAGGAGGGTTATGTTTTCATGTTGGGCTACAGCTGTAAATCTCCTTCTTACCGTGCGCCAGAAGGAGGGTTATGTTTTCATGTTGGGCTACAGCTGTAAATCTCCTTCTTACCGTGCGCCAGAAGGAGGGTTATGTTTTCATGTTGGGCTACAGCTGTAAATCTCCTTCTTACCGTGCGCCAGAAGGAGGGTTATGTTTTCATGTTGGGCTACAGCTGTAAATCTCCTTCTTACCGTGCGCCAGAAGGAGGGTTATGTTTTCATGTTGGGCTACAGCTGTAAATCTCCTTCTCACCGTGCGCCAGAAGGAGGGTTATGTTTTCATGTTGGGCTACAGCTGTAAATCTCCTTCTCACCGTGCGCCAGAAGGAGGGTTATGTTTTCGAGTGTATGCTTGTATGTATGTTTATTTATTTCTTTGGCGCGCGCACGCGCTGTAGCCTAAACGGCGAGTTCGATTTTGGTGTGCGAGGTGTCGTTAGATTTGTCTTGATCCCGTGAGTGACATAGGATAAATTTTGACCCGACTATCCAAAATACAATTATCATCCATCATTAACGTTATCGCTCGCTTCGCTCGCGCATCCAGTCTTACTTATTATTGTACGACATGTCAATTTGTGGAATGAGACTTGTAAACATTTATTATTGTAATGTCAAATCAATTTTATAAATTGCGTTGTAAGATCTTTGTTAAGATAAGATATATTAGATCATTTATTTGCCTAAAAACGTGCTTAAACATAATATTCAACATTTTTAGCTGACGTATTTTACATTTCGCTTAAATAGGCATGCAAATACATAATTTTAAAACATAAATTTAAAAATTTAAAAATGTAAAATATAATTAATGTTACACTATGAGTACTTTTGTTTTAAATACTTCGTGGGCTTAAATTGTAAATAGAAGTGCAGTTAAAATGTTCCCTTATCTTATCATGTGTTACGTTAAGTTAAGTTGTCTTTTTAGGGTTTCGTATTACAACCAGGAACTCTTATTGTCTCGTCGTGTCTGTCTGTCCGTTTGTCTTTCCGCGGCCTAGCTCCTAGACTATTAGTATTTAAGAGCGGAAATTTAGAAAAGATATAAATAATAATAACGCGGAGAGAAATGTGATTTTTTTTAAAAAAAAAGCTTGGAAGTGTTAAATTTTGTTGGAGTCGAGTGTCCCCACCGCACCTCACCAACAGCTAAACCGCTGTGTTTGGAAATTTGAAAATTAGATATGGACGCGATAATGGCAACTACGGAACCGTACTTTGCGGGTGGCCCGACACGCACTTGGCCAGTTTTTTTATAAATACGTTTATTTTAATTCAAACTTAAGGGTTTTTATATTATGCAAATCCCTTACAGTTTACAGGAGCTACTCCGCATTATAAAGAAGCAGAAGCAACCAGGCTACTGGTACGGTCTGAACGTGATCCTGGACCCTCTGGTCGACGACTACGCGTACCCCCTGCGATACTCGCTCGGGTTTGATGTAAGTCTTTCATATTATCTGTTATACTCAGTTACCTACTTATCTTAAGTTATTAACATCATCAGACCGTAGTGACCCCCCTCGTCCTGTAGCCCCCCCACCCCAAGTCCTTGGACACTCAGAACAACAGAGGGTGCAGCTCCGACGCACGACAGGAAAACTCCTGTCATGAAACATTTTTTTCTGCCTTCAGTTTTAGCGTTTGACCTCGCAGGGAGCGCTCCGGGCCTACGTAGGAGCTCCAACGCGGAGGCTTCTTTTTTTGTTATTCTACGTGGAGCCTCTAAGCTATCTGACTTTTTAACCCCCGACGCAAAAAGAGGGGTGTTATTTGACGTGTGTATCTGTGTGTCTGTCTGTGACATCGTAGTTCCTAAACGAATGGACCGATTTTGATGCGTTCTCTTTTGTTTGAAAGCTGACGTGATCGAGGTGGCTCTTAGCTATAATTTATGAAGAACTATTCAGCCGTTTGAAGATCATCAGCTCTTATTGCTTAGATATTTTGAGATCATGGTGGCTTTAAGCCCATGAAGACGGTTATTTTCTACTCAAATCACCATTCTTAAAGACAAAAACACACATATTTATTTTTTTATAATAAACAATTTAAAGTAAAAGAAAAGGGTAAAACATACTAAAAATATAACGAGATGACGATGTAGGAAAGTTTTTACATAAATTAGCTCAATGCAACGGTATACCTAAATTTACAAAATTTACCTGAATTAAAGATTACCAAATAAATTAATTTTAATAGTAGGCCGGTTAGGCAACGATCGTCCTCTTCCCTAGGTATTAAAACGATAAAACCTAATAGTGAGATATAAATAATAATAAATTTTACTTGGGGTCAAAACTACCCCAAGGTTGTAAGTAACACCAGAAGAGAACACAATACTCTTAAGTAACTAAAAATTTACAGTCCGTTAAAATAGAAAGAGGTGAAGGAATTTGAAGGTTGAAAGTAGCACTTCATGTAGGAAAACAGAATCCCGCAGGGCAGCAATCATACTCGACATCGCACGGCCTCTAAGGCCGCACACGGTTAAAATAATGAAAAAGAAATCACTTCCCTTGGAGCAAGAAGTCGGACGTGCCGCACAGCAATAAAGGGTGGCCGGCAGAACGCACAGCTCCTTCCCGGGATCCAACTACTCTTCAACAAAGTTCTGCACCGTGCGGCGCAGCAAAAGAAAGGGGCAGCAGGCAAAACGTCGTAGTTTATTGTATCGTATCGTATCTTGCGCTATAGCTCCGTCTCAGGCTCTTCAGAAGCGGAATATCCTCGGGATTCCAAAAATGCGGCCGGAGTGAAAAGACCCTCGGAAAACCTCAAAATATAACTATGGGATAACTAAAAATTTAAATATTTACAACCCAAAATAAATCAAACAAAATTCCACCGTCACCTCTTTTTTCTCACTCTTGTCAATCCTTACGTTAATCATAAAATCCTACGACCAACAGCGGAAACCAAAAAGAATTTAATATGAAACAGCAAGATAGGAGATCGGCTTTGAAGCGATACTTTGCGCTTCAAAATATCCACAAACTCACAAAAAAAAATTAGGCGAGAAGTCCGAAAAAAATTTAAAAGTTTGGACAACCCTAAAGTCGTTGGACAGCCCTGACGAAGAAAAATAAAAACTTCCTAAGCAACTAGCTAATTACTAACGTTTGCTTGAAGTTGAAAGAAATTGACATTTATACACGATTCGCGTACACATACAAACGGCAAAAACCCCATCAACAAGAGAACTAACCTTAATAACCCCAATAGTGTGTTACTAGTGTTAAAGGATCGCTATGCACAGCCTAAAACTAGTCAATTAAGAAAACAGGAGAAACCAAACCACTAGTAAACCATTAAATACAAATAGGGTTGTCAAAAACTGAAAAAAACTTGCAAAACATTGTCGGTTAGCCCAGTGAAAAATGTGGACAAAAGCGGTAAAGGCGGATGCGTGAAAAATCCGACTCACGGATAAAATTAGCACCGGAAGGAAGTCTGAAACGCGATACGCAAGAGTCCAAAGGAACAACTCTACCGAAAATTAGGCCATTTGAGGTAAGACAAGGGCAAGATAAATGAAAGAAATTTTTAAAATGGGAAATTGTTACAAAGACCTCAAGAAATCTATACAATACTGCGGAATACAGAAACGTTGTCACATAAAAGTAAACAGGGTACGCCAAAAATTTAAGGAGTACCTCGCAAAGCAACGCGTAAAAATATTCCAAACAGTAACCTTTAAGATTTTTCCCTTAAAACAACGTTAAATAATCGTGAACTAAAAAAGTAAGTCTTTGAAGCGATACTTTGCGCTTCAGGTGGCACAGAACGCGGAAAGGCTGATGTGATAATATTTATCACCACGCAGGTTGCGGGTTGGAGGTCGCAGTGAGCAGTGTGGTGGCACAGAACGCGTTAATTCTGATGTGGTGATAATTATCACCAGGCGAGCAGTGTAGTGGCATAGAATGCGGAAAAGATGCTGCTGTGACGAATTTAACCTTTATAGTTTATTTTAGAATTGTTTTGATATAATTTACTTTTCAATTTGTTTTTCTCACTATGTTTTCAAATTTTTAGAGTTCCTTATTTTAAAAGGTAAAAACGGAACTATTAAAAGATCACTCGTGTGTCTGTCCGTCTGTCCGTCCGTCCACCTGTGACCTCAATATGCTCCGAAACTAATGGACCGATTGAGTTGAAATTTGCTACACATATGTAAGTCGGTGACCCAAAGAAGAAAATGTAAGGTAAATAAATTAATTTTAAACATTGGGGCCACTTAAGGGGGGGGTAAATTAGAAAATTTAAAAACAAGTTTTGCAAACTAATATATATATCTTTTATATTAAATAAAAGGCCTCGTTGTGAGAACTCAAATACAACATCATCATATCAGCACATATACTTCCTCACTGAGGGGTTCGAGCCTACCCTGAATAAGGGCGATCGGGCCTAGACGACCACGCGGGCCCAGTGCAGGTTGGTCGACTTTACACACAACCTTCGAGTTTCTTCGCCAGCGTGGCAGGTTTAAGAGCGTCGGATAAACGTACATGTGAAATCGAACTTCGAAAACTCATTTGTAGGTGGCAGGATTCGAACCACGACCTCCCGGACAGGAGGTAGCGGCCCTTGCCATGACGCTACTGAAGTACTGACGTAAAACACTCACATAGACGTTTTTATAATTTAAAAATAAGTATCGTTGAAGTTATTTAAGAAAATAGGCGAAAATTAACGATTCCCCCCTTATCTCCAAAACTATTGGGCCTAAAATTTTGAAAAAAATCACAGTTCAGTGAGGTTGAATGCATAAATTACAGGAAAACCTATTGGGAAATCTAAAGTACTTCCGTATCTACAGGAAAAATTAAAATTCCAAAGTCCAGAGTGGACTTTTTATTACAAAGTATTTGCTGAGAGGTCTTGTTCTGTTGGTATTTAAAGTTTTGGTGCGGAACCCTGTTTGTGTGACCCCGAGCCACACTATGCAGATTTTTTAAAGTTTTCATTCCTGTCATTACCTTTTTTCTGTCTGTTCGTTTTTATTTATATTATTCGCGTTCTCATTTATTTTCTTTTTTCATATATCAGTTTTGGTGGTACCATTTTATTCATTTGGACCCTGGTCTTCTTGTTGCCCTCCAAGTCTTCATAATTTTTCGAGCAAGCTTATACGTGGATGGAGGCCCGCGGACGGTCGAAGCCGCACTGCTGCCCATCCTCGTGTGCCGGTTTGTTACAACAGCCTCGGGAAGAGATGGGGAGGTACTGCTCTAGGGCCGCACCACAGGTCAAGCCTAGCTGTCGAGCCTAGCCTGTGGTGTGATCTCTTCAAAAAAAATATCGAGCGAGACCTACAGTACTCGCATATGATGTGTAACATGTGACAAAATACTTTATAAAAGGACGGCAAAGATACGGCAGACTAGGCTTTATGGTCATAGATACCTTTGCCTTTTCCGCGCTTTTAAAGCCTGAAAAAAGCACGTACGGCAGACTAGGCTGTATGGTCATAGATACCTTTGCCTTTTCCGCGCTTTTAAAGCCTGAAAAAACGCGACTTCCTGTTACACATGGGACACATTTCCGTCCCATTTCACGAAATCACTCCCACAAATTGCAGGAAAGCGAGAGTAAAGATGTTACACATCAAAAAACATAACATCGAAAAACTTTTTAAAGCTACAAGCTACTAAAATAGGTGCAAGCTTTTACTTGATAAGAGTTTTTACGCTTAAACATGCCAAATGCTCAAATACACGTCTCCAAACTCAAAAAAGGCGAGCACAGTATTTTCTACGATTTTAATTAAAACAAAAGAAGACTTCGGGACCTCGATCCCACCTCCAAATTTCATCATCAGATCAACTTTGAAATACCAAAATGATTTATTATCAACGAGAATACCATATTTCATATTTTATAGGCTTTATACCATATTTCAGCTCAATCGGAATTCTGGAAGTCGCTCTAAAATCGTTTACAAGATTTGAATTTACTAAACAAACTGCTTAACATAAATAGGGAGTATGGTCTTTTATTAATAACTAGTGGCACGTATTTCATGTTCCAATACCTTGAGCTGCGTACCATATAATGGATCAAAGGCGTTCTCTTAGTGGTCAGATGTGTAAATTTTTTAAACTACATAGTTAATTTTCTTGAATTTTCTTTAAAGTGACGAAATGGTATGCGGAGTATGCCCTAATATGACATTATAAGTAACCAAGAAACTGCTGCAATAACTTTAGAGCTTTAAAATTAAAAATGTGTATATTTTGTCTTTAATAATTGAAAACGCTAAACACGTTAAAAAACCGACTTCCATCGCAACAACTTGTACATTTTTGCATTATTATTTTTGGTTTTTGTTAATTTTCTCATAAAGTACTACACCGATATTGATAAAATTAATATAGGACCACACGGGAAGCATTAGCTTTCAAATAAAAAAAGAATCATAAAAATCGGTTCACCCAGTCAAAAGTTATGACGTAACACACATAAAAAAAAACATACAGAAGAATTGAGAACCTCCTCCTTTTTGGAAGTCGCTTGAAAATGGTGATTTATTGAGTTGAAAATAACCATCTTCATGGGTTTAAAGCCACCATGCTCTCAAAATATCTAAACAATAGGCACACATTTACCAGCTATTAATTTCTAATAGTCTAATGCTATTTTAAGAACAAATTTTGATTTAATAACTACTTTTTTTCTTCTTTAATTTTTTTTATACAATCGGCAACTTCATACTTAAACACCTAGTACAAACACAGTACGTTAAATAAAAGCTTGTAATTGTAAATAAGCAAAATGTTCCTTCTAAACTATTCATTATAATATAATATATTATTTAATATTATAAAGGCGAAACTTTATGAGTGTGTATGTTTGTTACTTCTTCACACAAAAACTACTGAACGGATCTAACTGAAATTTGGTAGGTAGACAGATTAGGACCTGGACGAACACTGTCTACTTTTTATCACGCTATTTTTGCGCACCCTCGAGAAGTCAAAGAAACGATTTCCACGCGGGTGAGCGGGAAACAGTTAGTTCATTATATAACTTAAGATTATTATTGCTGTGTTGCCGTAAATAAACTATTTCCTCATCACGTCATGTCGATCAGCTGATTCACCGATGGAGTCCATTTTTAAATTTCTCGACCTCGTACTACGGTACGTTATCGCGAAAAAAGTTTTTCCAATATCCGTCCGTTGTCTTTCAGTATAACGAATAGAAGATCCAATTATTATAAAATCGGATCCTAAATCAATTTTCTTGCACCCTCTCCTGTGCATTACGTTAATATTACTACAAGCAGTACGAAAAGAAAAACCGCTTATTCTAGAAATTGCCTTAAATGTTGGTACTCGTAGGCGCGAGCATAGCACGTAACATTTCGATGGGTGCGATGTGATACGATTGCGTCACCTCGAGCCGAGCTCCTGCCATGTTACCGAGTAGCCCATTGTGTTGAGGAATCTTCGTGAGCTCGCTTCCATCTTCGGCTTCCGTCACTTACCATCAGGTGAGGTTTCGACCGCCTCCGTGGCGTAATGGTTAAGTCACATCACATCAGCTTCACATCAGGAGGACGCAGGTACGATTCCCGGCGGAGCCTAACTTTGTAAGGCTCAGTTTGGTTGGAGAAAGAGCGTTTTGTAAGCCCGCCTGGCTAGCTAAGGTACCGTCATCTTATCTAAATCTTGCCGCCATATGAATGTTAACAACTTAACAACATTGACGTGTTCCGGCTTGAAGATACGATAGTCACTTGGGTTGGTAACCCCACTTCCAGGTGGAAGACACTTACCATCAAGTGAGATGATGCCAAGGGCTTACCAATCCTTACTAATATTATAAATGTGAAAATGTGTTTGTTTGTTACCTTTTCACGTTTAGTCCGTTTTCATAATTGCGGTTTCGTAATTGGCTACGAAAGAAGAATTATTTTTCGCTGCTTCGTAATTAATTATCAAACAAGAACTTATTTGCCGTTTCCGTAATCGAGTTTCGTAATTAACTACGAATGAAGATAAAAATACTCGATTACGGAAACGGCAAAAAATTCTTGATTGTTAATTAATTACGAAGCAATGAAAAATAATTCTTCTTTCGTAGCCAATTACGAAACCGCAATTGGGTATGCTAAAAAAAAAAAGTATTTTTTTTTAATTTTTTTTCTGATGGTTTAGACCATTTTGAAAAACTAATTTGAATATTTCATTTTTTAAGCCTCTAGATATTTTTAAATATTTTTTTAAATTTTGAAACCTTGATGACGTCATCGGTTCACATTACTATGAAACGAACAGCCCCATTTCTATGACGATGAAATGAATAGGCCTTGACGTCAACTGTCAAGTCACTCAAGTCAATCATTCCCAAAGGTTTTTTGGCGGGATTTGTGGTAGACGCGTTCGTTGTTTTATTTTGTTGTTTTTTCATTGCACCGGCACTAGCATTACAAATCCAACAGCTAAGGAAGCCTAAATACGTCAGACCTGGCTGTATGGTCTTAGTAACCTTTGCCTTTTCCGAAACGAAACTATCACAAAGCCAACAACGAAACGTCAAAGTCAAAATTTACTTGTCATCAAACATCATAATCTATGTATGGACAAGGCCTTCAGAGTTTAAATGTTTTTTAGAACCACAATAAAAATTGGACCTCTAATGAATATCTTACCCATTTAAGTATTTAATTTGAATGACGTTCTAATAATATTTGATTGTTTCAAACGTAGTTTTTGGTGGATGATAAATAAATAGTGCCTTTTTCAGTGCTCGACGAAAGCTCGTCCTCAAATGCAAGGTCCGTAATTGATATGACAAGTAAGAGTGCACGTTCCGTTCAGTGGTGAAATAAGGTTTTATTGTAAACTCGTGACGTCATAGGGGTCAAATGAAGGTTATTGTCCTTTTCCGATTTTTTTACGCAATCTTTTACTTTTTCGAGTGGAAAATGAAAAAATATGGCTTTAAATAAAAATATCTCGAAATGGTTTTTTTATTTTCATGGCTTATAAAAAATTTAGCATACCCAATTATGAAAACGGACTAAACGCCTTTTCACGCTTCAACGCCTTGACCAATCTTTATGAAATTTGGCATGCAGGTAGCCTGTGTCACGGGAAAGGACATAGGGTACTTTTTATCCCGGGAAAATAGCATAATCTGATGCAGTTCCTGAGGGAACTAAAAAAATACTCGATTTTTGTGATTTTTTGCACAGAGATGGTTGAGTAGGTGGGAAACGACATAATTTACTAATCACCCTTAAAGACAGTCATTAAAACGATGTCCTCACGGGTGAAGCTGCGGGAATAAGCTATTTGTGGATAAAAAAGGCGAGATAATGCCAAGAGCTTGCCAATTGTGGTTAAAAATCATTTAAATGATTTGATCATCCTATGCCCAATTGCCCAGGTGCTGGTGTACCCGCCCGCCCACTTCCCAGATGTAAAGGCGGGCCGCGTGGTGCAGCACGTGGTGGAGCCGAACGAGGCCTCGTACTTCGAGCTGCACACCA
Source organism: Coleophora flavipennella (assembly GCA_947284805.1). NCBI lineage: Eukaryota > Metazoa > Arthropoda > Insecta > Lepidoptera > Coleophoridae > Coleophora > Coleophora flavipennella. The sequence continues at coordinate 281,938 of OX369294.1, read as the reverse complement.
CGTCGCAGCGAGCCGCCGCGGAGGTTCGGAAGTACTCTGAGAATACGGTAAGCTGTGTAACCTGCAGAGGCCTACCAGGCACAGCTCGACAAAATTTTGGCGTCACGTTATCTCGTCAATTATCTTAACATACAAATATGACGAGAAAAATGACAATAAAAAGTTATTATTACGCGCATATTATCCCATTTCTCAAGGTCTTAAAGGTATTCCAGACCTTTTTTCAGAATTAATTATTTCTCTGGGGTTTCGCATGCTTTAAAAAACTGACCTAGTTCGAGTCAAATCACCGCTCCGAGGTGTCCGTACCACCACACCTCTCCACTCCACACAAGTATGACAATGATACCTTATGCACATTATAAACGAAAGACATCAACGCGAGTGACAAAAATAAGTTTTTTTTTTGTCATTCAGTTCGACTTCAGTAACTAGTATCTCATCTACGTCCCTAGCGCGAGTACCTACGACTCACACTTGGCCGAATTTTATTATTTGTTATTTTACTTCGGTATCAGTAGGTATTTACATTACACCCTGTTTCACGCGTGCATGTATTTCCTTTTTACGATAAAGCTAGATCAAAAACGCCTCAAATATAACCTAAAACTAACATGTTTTTTTTTTGTTTATAGACCCCTCTTTATTTTTCTCTTCTTCAATTTATTTGTATTTGTGGTTATAGCGGCTATAGACATTCACATTTTACGAAAATGTCAACTGTCTATCTATTACGGTTCATAAAATACAGCTCGCTGACAGACGGACAGACAGACAGCGGAGGCATAGTAATAGGATCCCGTTGGTCACCCTTTGGGTTTCATTATCATCATATCAGCCGATAGACGTCCACTGCTGGACAAAGGCCTCCCCCAAGGATTTCCACGACGACCGGTCCTGCGCTGCCCCCATCCAGTGGCCTCTCGCGATCTTCACGGATCACCGTGTGGAAGGCCTGCCCATGCTATGTCATCCGGTGCAATATCGTCACTCAAGAACTTTACTACCCCATCGGATATCTGTTCTACGAGCCCTGCCCACTGCCACTTAAGTTTAGCGATTCTGTGAGCTGTGCTGTTACTCTGGTTCTCCTACGGATCTCTTCATTTCTTATTCAATCGCGTAGAGAAACACTTCGGTGACCTTGAGCCTTCTTATGACGCCCATAGTAAGCGAAGTTGTCTCAGTTCCGTATATTTCATCACTGGCAACACACACTGATCGAGTTTGCCAGGACCAAATGTCGTCGGGTTTGGTAGCCTGGCATCTGCCAGGGATCCTTCGGACCCCGTCCCGCTATTACCGTGACTGCTACCTTTGGGGTACTAATATATAATATACTAGCTGTCCCGGCGAACTTCGTACCGCCTTACATTACATTACACTGCCCTGCCCTACCCTACACTACCCTACACTACACTACACTACACTACCCTACCCTACACTAACCTACCCTACCCTACATACACTACACTACACTACCCTACCCTACACTACTCTACACTACCCTACACTACACTACCCTACCCTACACTACCCTACCCTACACTACCCTACCCTACCCTATCCTATCTCTCAAGTTGGATCGAACTGCACATGGTGTGCGAATTTTATTATAATCGGTTAAGTGGTTTAGGAGTCCATTGGGGACAAACATTGTGACACGAGATTTATATATATTAGATAGAATAGCTGTCCCGGCGAACTTCGTACCGCCTTACATTACATTACACTGCCCTGCCCTACCCTACACTACCCTACACTACACTACACTACCCTACCCTACACTACCCTACCCTACCCTACATACACTACACTACACTACCCTACCCTACACTACTCTACACTACCCTACACTACACTACCCTACCCTACCCTACACTACCCTACCCTACACTACCCTACCCTACCCTATCCTATCTCTCAAGTTGGATCGAACTGCACATGGTGTGCGAATTTTATTATAATCGGTTAAGTGGTTTAGGAGTCCATTGGGGACAAACATTGTGACACGAGATTTATATATATTAGATAGAATAGCTGTCCCGGCGAACTTCGTACCGCCTTACATTACATTACACTGCCCTGCCCTACCCTACACTACCCTACACTACACTACACTACCCTACCCTACACTACCCTACCCTACCCTACATACACTACACTACACTACCCTACCCTACACTACTCTACACTACCCTACACTACACTACCCTACCCTACCCTACACTACCCTACCCTACACTACCCTACCCTACCCTATCCTATCTCTCAAGTTGGATCGAACTGCACATGGTGTGCGAATTTTATTATAATCGGTTAAGTGGTTTAGGAGTCCATTGGGGACAAACATTGTGACACGAGATTTATATATATTAGAATAGAATAGCTGTCCCGGCGAACTTCGTACCGCCTTACATTACATTACACTGCCCTGCCCTACCCATCCCTACCCTACACTACACTACACTACCCTACCCTACCCTACCCTACCCTACATACACTACACTACATTACCCTACCCTACCCTACACTACACTACCCTACCCTACACTACCCTACACTACTCTACACTACCCTACACTACATTACCCTACCCTACCCTACACTACCCTACCCTACCCTACATACACTACACTACACTACCCTACACTACCCTACACTACCCTACACTACACTACCCTACACTACACTACCCTACACTACACTACCCTACACTACACTACCCTACACTGCACTATCCTATCTCTCAAGTTGGATCGAACTGCACATGGTGTGCGAATTTTATTATAATCGGTTAAGTGGTTTAGGAGTCCATTGAGGACAAACATTGTGACACGAGATTTATATATATTAAGATAGAATAGCTGTCCCGGCGAACTTCGTACCGCCTTACATTACATTACACTGCCCTGCCCTACCCTACACTACCCTACACTACACTACACTACCCTTCCCTACACTAACCTACGATACCCTACATACACTACACTACACTACCCTACCCTACACTACTCTACACTACCCTACACTACACTACCCTACCCTACCCTACACTACCCTACCCTACACTACCCTACCCTACCCTATCCTATCTCTCAAGTTGGATTGAACTGCACATGGTGTGCGAATTTTATTATAATCGGTTAAGTGGTTTAGGAGTCCATTGGGGACAAACATTGTGACACGAGATTTATATATATTAGATAGAATAGCTGTCCCGGCGAACTTCGTACCGCCTTACATTACATTACACTGCCCTGCCCTACCCTACACTACCCTACACTACACTACACTACCCTACCCTACACTACCCTACCCTACCCTACATACACTACACTACACTACCCTACCCTACACTACTCTACACTACCCTACACTACACTACCCTACCCTACCCTACACTACCCTACCCTACACTACCCTACCCTATCCTATCTCTCAAGTTGGATCGAACTGCACATGGTGTGCGAATTTTATTATAATCGGTTAAGTGGTTTAGGAGTCCATTGGGGACAAACATTGTGACACGAGATTTATATATATTAGAAGATAGAATAGCTGTCCCGGCGAACTTCGTACCGCCTTACATTACATTACACTGCCCTGCCCTACCCTACACTACCCTACACTACACTACACTACCCTACCCTACACTACCCTACCCTACCCTACATACACTACACTACACTACCCTACCCTACACTACTCTACACTACCCTACACTACACTACCCTACCCTACCCTACACTACCCTACCCTACACTACCCTACCCTACCCTATCCTATCTCTCAAGTTGGATCGAACTGCACATGGTGTGCGAATTTTATTATAATCGGTTAAGTGGTTTAGGAGTCCATTGGGGACAAACATTGTGACACGAGATTTATATATATTAGATAGAATAGCTGTCCCGGCGAACTTCGTACCGCCTTACATTACATTACACTGCCCTGCCCTACCCTACACTACCCTACACTACACTACACTACACTACACTACCCTACCCTACACTACCCTACCCTACCCTACATACACTACACTACACTACACTACCCTACCCTACACTACTCTACACTACCCTACACTACACTACCCTACCCTACCCTACACTACCCTACCCTACACTACCCTACCCTACCCTATCCTATCTCTCAAGTTGGATCGAACTGCACATGGTGTGCGAATTTTATTATAATCGGTTAAGTGGTTTAGGAGTCCATTGGGGACAAACATTGTGACACGAGATTTATATATATTAGATAGAATAGCTGTCCCGGCGAACTTCGTACCGCCTTACATTACATTACACTGCCCTGCCCTACCCATCCCTACCCTACACTACACTACACTACCCTACCCTACCCTACCCTACCCTACCCTACATACACTACACTACATTACCCTACCCTACCCTACACTACACTACCCTACCCTACACTACCCTACACTACTCTACACTACCCTACACTACATTACCCTACCCTACCCTACACTACCCTACCCTACCCTACATACACTACACTACACTACCCTACACTACCCTACACTACCCTACACTACCCTACACTACCCTACACTACACTACCCTACACTACACTACCCTACACTACACTACCCTACACTACACTACCCTACACTGCACTATCCTATCTCTCAAGTTGGATCGAACTGCACATGGTGTGCGAATTTTATTATAATCGGTTAAGTGGTTTAGGAGTCCATTGAGGACAAACATTGTGACACGAGATTTATATATATTAAGATAGAATAGCTGTCCCGGCGAACTTCGTACCGCCTTACATTACATTACACTGCCCTGCCCTACCCTACACTACCCTACACTACACTACACTACCCTACCCTACACTAACCTACGATACCCTACATACACTACACTACACTACCCTACCCTACACTACTCTACACTACCCTACACTACACTACCCTACCCTACCCTACACTACCCTACCCTACACTACCCTACCCTACCCTATCCTATCTCTCAAGTTGGATCGAACTGCACATGGTGTGCGAATTTTATTATAATCGGTTAAGTGGTTTAGGAGTCCATTGGGGACAAACATTGTGACACGAGATTTATATATATTAGATAGAATAGCTGTCCCGGCGAACTTCGTACCGCCTTACATTACATTACACTGCCCTGCCCTACCCTACACTACCCTACACTACACTACACTACCCTACCCTACACTACCCTACCCTACCCTACATACACTACACTACACTACCCTACCCTACACTACTCTACACTACCCTACACTACACTACCCTACCCTACCCTACACTACCCTACCCTACACTACCCTACCCTATCCTATCTCTCAAGTTGGATCGAACTGCACATGGTGTGCGAATTTTATTATAATCGGTTAAGTGGTTTAGGAGTCCATTGGGGACAAACATTGTGACACGAGATTTATATATATTAGAAGATAGAATAGCTGTCCCGGCGAACTTCGTACCGCCTTACATTACATTACACTGCCCTGCCCTACCCTACACTACCCTACACTACACTACACTACCCTACCCTACACTACCCTACCCTACCCTACATACACTACACTACACTACCCTACCCTACACTACTCTACACTACCCTACACTACACTACCCTACCCTACCCTACACTACCCTACCCTACACTACCCTACCCTACCCTATCCTATCTCTCAAGTTGGATCGAACTGCACATGGTGTGCGAATTTTATTATAATCGGTTAAGTGGTTTAGGAGTCCATTGGGGACAAACATTGTGACACGAGATTTATATATATTAGAAGATAGAATAGCTGTCCCGGCGAACTTCGTACCGCCTTACATTACATTACACTGCCCTGCCCTACCCTACACTACCCTACACTACACTACACTACCCTACCCTACACTACCCTACCCTACCCTACATACACTACACTACACTACCCTACCCTACACTACTCTACACTACCCTACACTACACTACCCTACCCTACCCTACACTACCCTACCCTACACTACCCTACCCTACCCTATCCTATCTCTCAAGTTGGATCGAACTGCACATGGTGTGCGAATTTTATTATAATCGGTTAAGTGGTTTAGGAGTCCATTGGGGACAAACATTGTGACACGAGATTTATATATATTAGAAGAAAATAATGTGTTTCGGGTGTATGGAACCCTAAAATTAACAATTGAAAATACAAGGAAATATTTAAAATTTTTCTCCAAAATTGTTTCTTAAAATTTTACTCCAGTACTATATTATCTCTGGAAGATTTCTTTTATTGTCTGCTTTATGCATTGAATTAGTACTACTTAATTCAATGGCTTTAGGGCCCGTCAATAATAAAACCGCGGCCGTGGCTTGCCATTTTATTGCTTCAATCTCATAGGTGCTGATCAAATTGTAGTAGCGTGCGGCACAGTTGAACCCTCGGTTCGTAAGCCTCAGTTAGATTGATTCGTACCTCGAACAAAAGAATACTACTCGTACCTACTGCACTGCATGTCTGGTAGAGCACATAAAAACACAGGTCAATATTCCAGGTGAACGACGACGGCCGCATTAATAGCTCCTGCTGTTATTGCTAGTTCTTCCAATGAATCTGTTTTTTCAAAGCTTTTAATAAAATACAGCCGCAGGAGCACCTTCTCTATTTTAACTTTTACTGAGTTTAATGATTAGCGACCGCGACAACAGTATTTTAGAATTGGGATACCTGGATAAAAAAACAGCTAGGCACCCCCAATTCTAATCAGGCTCAGTGAATAGATAAAAAATTTAGGATACATGAACACTAGAAAATAAATTCAATGAAAACACTAGTTTTCGTTTTAATTTATTTAAGTTCCTATTTATGTCAAAGGCGAAAAGTGAATTGATCAAAGCTTTGCTTATGTGAAAACTAGAAAATGAAATTAATTAAAACATTAATTTTATTCATAAAATTGCCCCTCGGTGGGGACGTATATGAGCTGTAATGATGATTAATTTTATTAGAAACTAGTGGATGCCCACAGCTTCGCCCGCGCAGATCCCCATTTTTGCTGTTCCCGTGGGAATTTCCCAAAATCCTTTCTTAGCAGATGCCTACGTCATAACATTTACCTGCATGCCAAATTTCAGCCCGATCCGTCCAGTGGTTTGGGCTGTGCGTTGATAGATCACTATGTCAGTCAGTCAGTCAGTCACCTTTGAGTTATAATATATTTATAGATTTTAAGGTGGTTCGATTATCATACAAAAAACAATTGCAATAATCTGGTTCAGGATACAGAATAAAGCGTAAATTATGTGTGCTACAAACTTTTTTCAAGTATTTGTTTGCGCAAGATTAATAAAAAAACATACTTTCATTTAAAATTATGGAATAAACCAACGCTCAATTTTCATTAAATTTACGAATGTGTGCGAGACAAATGTCGTGTACATACACAAGATGCGCGACGTTGCCGCTCCATGCAACCGACCGACGACGCGCGTGCATGTTGCCGCTCTTACGTACTGTCACTGCATCAAGTCAATCGTTTGCAAAGAGAATATAACAAACTGTCTTTTGTTTGTTTTTCATTTTCATGCATTGAAGAATTATTACTGATATAGGTACATAATTTGAAACGCCATTTTTCCCATCTCAAAAAAGTTTTTACTTCAAGGTGTCGGTAACGGTGTCGGTATCGGTGTCGGTGACGGTGTCGGTGTCGGTAACGGTGACGCTAGTTTAATGGTTTTTTTCCCATGTCAAAAGTTTTCATCTAGGTGTCGGTGACGGTGTCGCGGTTTCAATGGTTTTTCTCATCTTAATTTTTTTTTACTTCAAGCTGTCGGTTACGGTGCCGTTGACGGTGTCGGTAACAGTGTCGGTAACGGTGTCGGTAACGGTGTCGGTAACGGTGTCGGTGACGGTGTCGGTAACGGTGACGCTAGTTTAATGGTTTTTTTCCCATGACAAAAGTTTTCATCTAGGTGTCGGTGACGGTGTCGCGGTTTCAATGGTTTTTCTCATCTTAATTTTTTTTTTACTTCAAGCTGTCGGTAACGGTGCCGTTGACGGTGTCGGTAACAGTGTCGGTAACGGTGAAGGTAACGGTGTCGGTAACGGTGTCGGTAACGGTGTCGGTAACGGTGTCGGTGACGGTGTCGGTAACGGTGACGCTAGTTTAATGGTTTTTACCCATGTCAAAAGTTTTCACCTAGGTGTCGGTGACGGTGTCGCGGTTTCAATGGTTTTTTCCCATCTTAAAAATTTATCACTTCAAGATGTCGGTGACGGTGTCGTTGACGGTGTCGGTAATGGTGTCGGTGACGGTGTCGCGCGTTCAATGTTTTTTTCCCATCTCAAAAAGTTTTTACTTCCAGGTGTCGGTGACGGTGTCGGTAACGGTGTCCAGTGACGGTGTCGCGCGTTCTATGGTTTTTCTCATTTCAAAAAGTTTTCAATTCAAGGTGTCGGTGACGGTTTCGGGGTCGGTGACGGTTTCGGTGACGGTGTTGCGCGTTCAATGGTTTTTCCCATCTTAAAAATTTTCACTTCAAGGTGACGGTGACGGTGTCGCAAGTTCTATAGTTTTTCAATATCATTAAAAAGTTTTCACTTCAAGGTATCGGTGACGTTGGTTTTTTCCCATCTCAAAATTTCCCAACGCGCCTAGAGAAATTTTCAGTTCAAAAAAGTAAAATGTTAATCGATATATATATAAAGAGTTGTTAAAACCCCAAATTTAAAATTGAACGAATTTAAAGTTTTCAGATGATATCTATAAAAAAAGGGAAACTTTTACAATGCCAGTCACGCAAAATTATCTTTAATGTTTATAAATATTATGTAACCGAAGCCAACAGATTTAAAAAATTAGTATGTTAATGAAAGTAATTATTTTAAGAGGGTTTAAGAGAGTTGCTAATGCCACTGGAGTTTTAGGACTGAAACACATTCCAGTGTAATTACTAATTAAGGTCAGCACTCCGAAAAAAAGGAAACCAAAAAAAACAATACCCTATTGTCGAACCTTCCCTTTACTGGAAGTCGGCTGAAGAATTTATTTTGTTTTTTTATATTTTTATTAATTTCGTTAGTATATTATACATAATAATAATTTAAGAGCTCTATATAGTTCGTGCGGGAATCTAAACAAAACAATAATAAAGTACTTAGTTCTGAATTCAAATTCTGTTATACGATAAATCTTGTAATTGATGGACATGGAAGTAGCATTCGTTTGTATTCGGAAATGCGATGATTGCCGATTGCAATATTCAATGGATGTGTGAGTGTCGAGTTCAGAACTGCGTGAAGGAACATATAATTGAGATTTTTGGATACTACAATGCAATTAATTGTGCAATTTGTTTTTCGACAGTTAAATATTTATGTAAAGAGTGCGCTTAACGTTTTTAAGGTAAAAATGTGGAACCACGACTTCAAAAAAAAATTAAAACTAAAAATTTGTAGAGCAGGCGCCATCTAGCGAGAATTTAGCATTGAGGAGCTTCATCGAACCCCCTAAAGTAATTGTAAATCTTTACTTTGATTTACATAAAATATAATTAAATTAAGTCTGAAACACACACCTACGTAAAAATATATCTATCAGTATCTTAACAGCAGAACTGTGACTAATTGACAATAATTTCTTCGAGTGTGCGGTTTTAACATAACAAGCAGTTCACTTAATCGGTCGTCCATTACGCGCTCGCTACATTGCTGTACATTGTTTGTTTGTAAACTCTTTATTGACATGTTTGAATACAGAACATAAAACAGATATGTATGGTATAAAGGCGGACTTATCCCTTACGGGATCTCTTCCAGACAACCTAATAATGACATTTGGATTTAAAACAAAGAAAAAAGGTAGGAGCAAAAGTTACAAACACGACTTTACATACAAAGTGTAATTTTAAAATTTAAAATTAATTATAGTTAAAAAAAACTCATGGGATATAATGTTACTCACATATTAATACTTGTAAATATAATAATTATTTTGTACACCTTCGGCATACTCAGATGGTCCCAGACCGAACTGGACGCCCTGGATCGAAAAGTCCGCACTACTATGACACTCCATAGGATGCATCGAGGAGCAGCAGGGTTGAACAAAACATTATGAAGGAGAGCTAAGTATGGGAGTCCTCGCGTTGGCGGATGGACAGCCAATTAAGCCTCACACGATATTCCGAGATATGGTCGTACTTCCGAAGGCCAAAAATATATCGGATGCATAAATTTTGCAGACGCTCCAGCTTTGGGAGCAATTCTACAGTGGGGTCTAAAAAGGCAACGTCACCGTAATCTGGAAGTGATAGAAGAAGCGTACGAGCAAGCAAGAGTTTTGTTTTGAAAAGTAGAAAATTCTGCAGGCGTTTTAAACTATGAAAGGAGGCAAACATTTTTCTACTCACATCATTAATGTGTGCAGTCCAAGACAAGATTTGGTCCATGATGATGCCAAGATTCTTAACGGTGGAGGATAAGGATATTGATGTGTTATTAAACACGAGATCTGGCATCATCATGTTATGGAATTTTGAATTAAAGTAAGGGCTACCAATGACGATAGCCTGTGTCTTTGCTGCATTGATTACTAACCCAAAATTATTAGACCATTCCGCAATGGTACAGAGATCAGTGTTTGCCACAACAACAACGAAAGTTAGAAAGAGGAGCTGCGGTGTAAATCTACATGTTATCCGCATAAAAATGGAATGAAGAACGAAGAGAATTGGAAATACTGTTTAGAAAAATAAAGAAGAGAATAGAAAAAAGTACACCGCCTTGTGGTACCCCAGAACTGAGGGAACACCAGCCAAATAGTCGATCATCGATTTTGACCGATTGGAAACGGCTAAAGAGATAAGATTTGAACCAGTAGAGGGCTGTTGGGGATAGGTTAAGAGATTTGAGAATACCGAGAAAAATCGGGATTGAGTTTTACAAGACAAATGAGTTAAAGTACCGCCAAGCAAAAAATAAAAACTGAAGGTAGGTGGTACTTTGGGAATCAAGTCACATGATATAATTACATTTCCAATTGATACAGGTTATGATGTTCATCACTTTGTTTTAGGTGATGCTGCCTAAGCACTCCTGGAACTACGTGGTTTACTTTGGTGGCCAGGCAATGGCACTTAGAGTGGTTTTGGCACGGGTGCAGATGAGCTGCCTGTTTGTGGCTGAAGTATGTTATCTGATTTGCACGAGTCCAAGAAAGAACACAGCTCGGGCATAGTTGTGATTGATTTACGAATTCCATTCGCGCCAACTAGTATTATTTTACTATTGTTGGTCCAACTGCGGTTTACACCAAGTTCCTTGTGGGCTGCTACAAATACAGAGCGTCGTGCACTGGTCAGGTGGTCTCGGAGATGGTGAAGTCGCTACCCTTAAAGGTTTTTTTGGCACCCCAGACCTGGTTTCTTGATTTTAAAGAACTGAAGCCAAGCAGAATGGATCTAGGTTAAGCAGGATCTACTTTTTTGCCTAGCCGCATACAATTTTCAAATGACTGGGGTGAGATCTCTGTCAGAGCCAGGCTGTCAACGCATAATTTGTGAATGAATGGAAGTAGTTCTTCATTGTCTTTCACCAGGACCCCATGCAACAACAGAAAATAAAGGTAAGAACAGCTTGTAGACATGACTCAGAAGTGACATGGGTCTGTAGTTCTTCAGCAGGGTATTGTCGCCCTTTTTGAAGAAAAGCACGACCACACTTCTGTTCCATGCCTTAGACGTGGAAGCGACAGGGCTGTGTTTCCATTTCTTAGCCCGTGTCGTGCTTGACGCTTGCTTACACGAGTGCTTACTCTTCTCATAGCTTCCACATTCAATCAAAAATATTCTTTTCAACAAAGCGTTATCTGTCACAGTTATAAATCTAAGACAGTTTTTAAATTCAGGTTCAGTGTCGTTAATGAACTGAGTTAAAAATTTCTAGCAAAATGATGTTCGATTCAGTCTGATTTTTATTAAGATATCTAGATAAATAAATAATAAATATTCTGGGACAAATCACACATGGTCATCTGGCCCCTAAGTAGGATTCCCTGTGTTATGGGTTACCAGAGACTGATGTACATACCTATATACGTTTAAATACACACACATATATTTAACACCCAGACACAGAGCATACAAATCTGCTCATCACACAAATGCCTGCCCTGGGTGGGGATCGCACCTACAACCCTCGGATCAGTAGTCAAGGGCACTAACCACTGAGCCACCGAGTCAGTCAAACGATGAACCCATCTCTTAGACTGTGCCAACACAAGATCATTACATTTAATTAAATACTTTTAATGTAACATAAAGTTTACGTCACAACACTAATCCGCTGACTACGAGTATATCCTTTTGGAAGTTTAGTCACAAAATAAGAATAAAAGTTGTAAACATCCTCCTCCCCCTCGCTGTCAGTGCCGAACAGGCCGGATGCCTTCAACAGTGTGGTGGGCGCGATGGCATGAATGTGCTTCTTTGATGAACTCGGTTTAGTTGGTTTCAACCTTTGCTTGGTACTAGACGTTTGCACTTGTAACTCAGCACTACACTTGGATGACATTTCCCTCGGGAGGTAGATCTATTTGTGGCATTTTTTCCAAGTGTCGCTTTATATACAGGGTGACTGAAAATTTCTCGTATTCCTCTCGGAGGAGAAACTACGACTAATTTAGAGTGGTTAAAACCATATCACTTGGGGGTCAAAAATCCGCCATTTCCGAGAAAATCAACTTTTATTCTTTTTTTACAAAAATCCCAATTTTGGAAATGAAAAAAGAAAATATAATAAAACTTTTAAAACTGAATTTAAGTGTAATTCGATAACCAACTAACCGACCAACCTACCAAAAGTTAACATAACTCAAACAACCGCCAGATTTTATATTGTATTATTACAATCACAAAAAAGTTAATAAGAATACAAAAAAAAATATGACTATTTCTCATAGCTTCCACATTCAAGCAAAAATATTCTTTTCAACAAAGCGTTATCTGTCACAGTTATAAATCTAAGACAGTTTTTAAATTCAGGTTCAGTGTCGTTAATGAACTGAGTAGAAAATTTCTAGCAAAATGATGTCAAAAACATTCAGATCATATCTAAATATAGTCAGCTAGCCAAAAAAGTATAATAGTCAATGAAAACTACTTTTGTTTTTTTATAACTTCTAAATAAAAAAGCCGTGTAACAATTTCTGCTATTTGGTAATAATTAAACTGAAAATTACAGATCGTGTTCAAAATGCGAACCGCGATGTCGAAAGCATGCACTTAGCCTTTTACGCACTTTTGTTTTACTACTCTTGGCGTTAGTGTTTGTTGGATTTGCTTAGCTGCACTGATTATTCTTCCTGCGAGTTTACGAGTACAGGAGTTTGATACACTAGATCCTTTATGTGACCCCATAGATAAAAGTCACATGGCGTCAGATCGGGAAACCTTGCTGGCCAAGGAATCGGCCCACTCCGACCAATCCAGCGTCTTGGATAGTTGTGGTTCATCCACTGCTTTACACTTAAGCGGTAGTGAGCTGGGCAACATAATGTTGGTAGATAATCCCTTGTCTTGTCAATAGTGGTACCTCTTCCAGCAACGATTTACCAAAAATTCCGTAAATTATTAAGATAGTTGTAATTCCTCGTGCGTAACGCTGTTCAGGTTATTAGGCAAAAAAAGGTCCAGTTAAGTGATGGTCAATAATCTCCATCCAAACGTTTAGTGAAAACCTTCTTTGGTGTGAAGTTTCTTTAGTTTTTTTAGGGTTTTCTTCTTTTGGAGCCCAATAATGAGCATTGTGATAGTTGGTGATTCTATCGCGGTCAAATCTGGACTCATCGGGCTATAAAATCTTATAAAGATAATTGGGATCCTCCATGTCGGTGTTTATTAAAAACCTTAGAATATGGAGGAGTGTGGAGTGAAACAAAACATGACCAGAATCAGGTCTGAATGGAGGCGAAAAACCTCAAATAAATTAGAACTAATTGGGCTAGGAAGACCGCCCGCGCCCGTCTGTCCGTTTTAAAAAGCTGTATCTTTGAAGCGTACCTTACAGGCAGCTGACTGAAATTTTCTTAAAATATGTGTTATTATGGGGAATTTACTAACAAATATTAATATTTAAGAAAAGTAAAAAACAAGGTGAGTCCCCATACAATAAACGTAAAGTTGACGAAAACGAAAAGTTAAAGTAATAATCCTGAAGTCAAGCAACAAATATGTAGTTGATACCGGCCAGGTGTGTGGGTTCGAACTAAATGAGAAAAAAAGCATTTTTCTGTCGCCCGCGTTGATTTCTTTTGTTGGCATGAATAAGTATGATTGTTGTACTTGTGTGTAGAGGTGTCGTAGTACGGAATAACGGAACCCCTGGTGTGCGAGTCCATTTCGCACTTGGCCGGTTTTCTATGAGTCTTTTGTGCTTTTTCAGCGCTCCTGCCTCTTCAGGGACGAGAGAAGGAGCAAGTTCAGCTCCCTGTACTCGTACAGCACCTGCATCGTGCGGTGCCGAGTGGTGACGCTGCAGTCGCTGTGCAAGTGCACTCCCTACTTCATCAACATCTTCAGCGGGAACAAGGATATCAATGTATGCACCCTCGATGATTTGCGGTGCCTCAGTAAATACAAAGGTATTCTTCTTCTTTTCGAAACGATGGTTGGAATTAATGGTCACTTAATTTACTGGCCCAGTAGATTGCCACGCGTGTGCCACTATCACTAGCCTCCCAAAAGTCTTCCATTGTGCAGATGTCCGGGCACTCGAGGCAATCATATAAGTGTGTCATAGTTTATGAAGTGACACCACGTGGTATTTATTTATCTTCATAATGTTAAAAGTCCGCGCAACGGAAGACGTGATGTAGAAAGCCTCCCACTCGGTATACCGACGACCTGGTGAAGGTCGCGGGAATCCTCTGGATGCGGGCAGCGCAGGACCGGTCATTGCGAAAATCCTAGGGGAAGGTCTTTGTCCCGCAGTAGAGGCGTTTTAATATTATGTAGTTGATGAATGTTATTTAAAAAAAAAACAACCAAGTGCGTGTCTGGGTCACACAAACAAGGTTCCGCGTCAAAACTTTAACTACCAACTGAATAAGACCCCTCACTACATACTTTGCTCTAGGTGCATATCTACTTATTCTGGACTAAAGAAATTTCATTTTTCCTGTGGGAACGGAATGATGTGCAAGTTGGATTTGTAAAAAAATAATATTAATTCCAAACCAAACAAAATGTTTTACACTAACTGTAAAAACAACTTTGTTTTTTAAAATATGCATTTATTTATAGAAAAGACTAGGGAACCTCACTTAGCGCATGGTCCAGCGCGCACTGAACCACTTCTTTAAAAAAATTCTGGTCTGCGTTTCAAACGCACCATAACTGCGAGTCCTCTACATACTCTATACTACGAATTCTTGTATTAGAACCGGTTATTTATTTGTTTGTGAACTTTTTATTGCACAACAGATTAAATACAGTTATAGTACAGAATAGGAATAACATGTACAAAGGCGGACTTATACCAAACAGGGTTCTCTTCCATCTAACCTTTGATTACATCTAACCTGAAATAAATAACGAGCAAAGATACACGTTAGTACACGATTTAAAACAATATAAAAAAAAATAAACACAAGATATTTTGCAATTAGATCCATGAACACTTCAGTTAAGTTACAGTGCCTCAGTTGTCTCACCTCATGGTGGCAACCCTAAAAAATCAAAGTACGAAAAATTTAAAAAACGACTGCCAGCCGTGTTTTTTGGTATGCTGGCAGAGATTTCTCCAAGATTGCTCGCCTTTGTACTTTAGACTTCTTGTGGCTAAATATTTTGGTACAATAAAGAGTTTACTAACAAAACCAACACAGATGAAGTTACTCGTAATTCCAGAGAAGCTGTGGTACCTGTACCCCCACAACGCGGCAGACACGACCGGGCTGGAGATGGAGGTGGCGGAGTCCCTGTTCTGCCCCGAGTGCCTGCCCGACTGCGAGCTGACCAAGCACGATGTCAAGTCGTACGCAACGCCGCTTTTCGTCGAAGACTACCCGAAGAAGCCTTTAGTTTACTCTTTTTTGTTAGTAAAATCAATATCGAGTCATAATATCAGACGAAACACAAAGGCCTCCCCCAAGGATTTCCACGACGACCGGTCCTGCGCTGCCCGCATCCAGCGGCCTCCTGCGACCTTCACCAAGTCATCGTCGGTCCACTGTGTGGGAGGTCTGCCCACGCTATCGAGTATCGACGAATAATGTAATGTTATAACAAATAGGTACACCCACATAAACTCACAAATGAGGAAGAAAAGTTTTCGAGTGGGTACCACGGGCCGGAACATGTTAGTGTTGTTGACCTATTTTTGGGTTCACTCAGTTCAGGTTAGGTCATTTTAAGGTTGCCACTCCTAATGAATAATTTCATTGCCCAAGAAATAAAAAAAGACGTGTGGCACTCGGTGACTGCCGCGGTAAAGCTATTTGCATAGCATTTTTTATCAACTTATGCAATTATAATTATTTTTTTTTTTTTAATTAAGCAGTATTTACCAGTAGGTATCATATAGTCCTTGGGGCGCGGGATGTTTTTGTAATAAATTAACATTAAGAAAGTTAATCATTATCATCATCCGTCATTCGTCATTCGTCATTCTTCATCGTCAGTCATCCGTCATCCGTCATCAGTCATCGTCATCGTCATCATCGTCATCATCATCATCGTCATCATCATCATCATGATGGATAGATAGATTGCACTGTAAGTTTTTTAGAACTCAATATACATTATACATATTTTAATTTTTTTGGGGTGTTAGGTTTTATTTTCGTTACGAAATTTCTTGATTCAGTCCCCTCAAAGCCCGCGATAAAAGCTATACAATAGCATAAAAGAACCGAAACTCCAAACCAAAATAGCCTCTTACGAGATTTGGAGCCTCCTGCCTCAACTGAATGCCCGGGTAACCAGGCTAGTATCTTCGTGGATCCTCCATCTTCTCGAAGATCGAAGGGGTTTAACTATAATGTATAGTGTCGCAGTCATATCGTACAACATGCCGTATTACAAGATTTACAAGTAGGCGAGGCGTGGCGGATTGAAAAACGTCGCTGTTTTGTAGCGCGGCTACCTCACGTTGAGCCAGATTGTGGTGGCGATGTCGCAGTCGTCTGGTTGAATCTGCTATTTGATTGAATGACTAGCGCGTTCATTGAATAACGAGATTCAATTGAATGACTAGGCCGAACGTTGATTGAACAAGCGTCACTCACAACGTCCAACTAGTTAGCTGATTGTAACATAGCCCTTTGAACAGAGCGGACGTAAAATCAGTCAGGTGATTGAAATTTAGTTCATAATTATTGTTTAGTTTATTTGTGAGAATTAGGGCTTTGTAACTTAGTGTTCTTGTTCACATTGTGAACGTAAAATTTCATCGAACCCGCGACCTCCTGGTAAGAAGCGAATGGACTAACCATTACGCCACGGAGGCGGTTAAATTGTTAATTGTCAATCTTTAAATTTCATTTTTGTAGGAGAGGTATATTTTTGGAGTTTACTCCTTAAGAATCGATTTTCATATTTATGGCCGGGGTATGAAATATATGGGAGTAAAATCAAACTACGATGTCACGCGATGATACCCGAAGTGCGTTAAACGAAAAATTTTACCTATACCCGACCACAGTGTATTATATAGGTATACTAGCTGTCCCGGCGAACTTCGTACCGCCTTACATTACATTACACTGCCCTGCCCTACCCTACACTACCCTACACAACACTACACTACCCTACCCTACACTACCCTACCCTACCCTACATACACTACACTACACTACCCTACCCTACACTACTCTACACTACCCTACACTACACTACCCTACCCTACCCTACACTACCCTACCCTACACTACCCTACCCTACCCTATCCTATCTCTCAAGTTGGATCGAACTGCACATGGTGTGCGAATTTTATTATAATCGGTTAAGTGGTTTAGGAGTCCATTGAGGACAAACATTGTGACACGAGATTTATATATATATTAAGATTATTGTATGTATGTGTTATTTATTGGCCGCCATTTTGAACTTTTTAGTTACTGGACCGATTGCTTCCAAAATCGATATCTGGGGGTCCCTGAAGTCCCTTATCACTAATCCGTTGTCGGAAGTGAAAAAAGTGGCCGCCATTTTGAACTTTTTAGTTACTGGACCGATTGCTTCCAAAATCGATATCTGAGGTGAGGGTCCCTGAGGTCCCTTATCACAAATCCGTTGCCCGAATTGAAAAAGTGGCCGCCATTTTGATTTTTTTAGTTACTGGACCGATTGCTTCCGAAATTGATAACTGGGGATCCCTGAGGTCCCTTATCACAAATCCGTTGCCCGAATTGAAAAAGTGGCCGCCATTTTGATTTTTTTAGTTACTGGACCGATTGCTTCCGAAATTGATAACTGGGGATCCCTGAGGTCCCTTATCACTAATCCGTTGTCGGAAGTGAAAAAAGTGGCCGCCATTTTGAATTTTTTGGTTACTGGACCGATTGCTTCCAAAATCGATATCTGGGGGTCCCTGAGGTCCCTTATCACAAATCCGTTGCCCGAATTGAAAAAAGTGGCCGCCATTTTGAACTTTTTAGTTACTGGACCGATTGCTTCCAAAATCGATATCTGGGGGTCACTGAGGTCCCTTATCACTAATCCCTTGTCGGAAGTGAAAAAAGCGGCCGCCATTTTGAACTTTTTAGTTACTGGACCGATTGCTTCCAAAATCGATATCTGGGGGTCCCTGAGGTCCCTTATCACTAATCCCTTGTCGGAAGTGAAAAAAGTGGCCGCCATTTTGAACTTTTTAGTTACTGGACCGATTGCTTCCAAAATCGATATCTGGGGGTCCCTGAGGTCCCTTATCACTAATCCCTTGTCGGAAGTGAAAAAAGCGGCCGCCATTTTGAACTTTTTAGTTACTGGACCGATTGCTTCCAAAATCGATATCTGAGGGTCCCTGAGGTCCCTTATCACAAATCCGTTGCCCGAATTGAAAAAGTGGCCGCCATTTTGATTTTTTTAGTTACTGGACCGATTGCTTCCGAAATTGATAACTGGGGATCCCTGAGGTCCCTTATCACTAATCCGTTGTCGGAAGTGAAAAAAGTGGCCGCCATTTTGAATTTTTTGGTTACTGGACCGATTGCTTCCAAAATCGATATCTGGGGGTCCCTGAGGTCCCTTATCACAAATCCGTTGCCCGAATTGAAAAAAGTGGCCGCCATTTTGAACTTTTTGGTTACTGGACCGATTGCGTCCAAAATCGATATCTGGTGGTCCCTGAGGTCCCTTATCACGAATCCGTTGTCAGTATTGAAAAAAGTGGCCGCCATTTTGAACTTTTTAGTTACTGGACCGATTGCTTCCAAAATCGATATCTGGGGGTCCCTGAGGTCCCTTATCACTAATCCCTTGTCGGAAGTGAAAAAAGTGGCCGCCATTTTGAACTTTTTAGTTACTGGACCGATTGCTTCCAAAATCGATATCTGAGGGTCCCTGAGGTCCCTTATCACAAATCCGTTGCCCGAATTGAAAAAGTGGCCGCCATTTTGATTTTTTTAGTTACTGGACCGATTGCTTCCGAAATTGATAACTGGGGATCCCTGAGGTCCCTTATCACTAATCCGTTGTCGGAAGTGAAAAAAGTGGCCGCCATTTTGAATTTTTTGGTTACTGGACCGATTGCTTCCAAAATCGATATCTGGGGGTCCCTGAGGTCCCTTATCACAAATCCGTTGCCCGAATTGAAAAAAGTGGCCGCCATTTTGAACTTTTTAGTTACTGGACCGATTGCTTCCAAAATCGATATCTGAGGGTCCCTGAGGTCCCTTATCACGAATCCGTTGCCCGAATTGAAAAAAGTGGCCGCCATTTTGAACTTTTTGGTTACTGGACCGATTGCGTCCAAAATCGATATCTGGTGGTCCCTGAGGTCCCTTATCACGAATCCGTTGTCAGTATTATAAAAAGTGGCCGCCATTTTGAACTTTTTAGTTACTGGACCGATTGCTTCCAAAATCGATATCTGAGGGTCCCTGAGGTCCCTTATCACGAATCCGTTGTCAGTGTTGAAAAAAGATGCCGCCATTTTGAACTATTTAGTTACTGGACTGATTGCTTCCAAAATCGATATCTGGGGGTCCCTGAGGTCCCTTATTACGAATCCGTTGTCAGAGTTGTAAAAAGTGGCCGCCATTTTGAACTATTTAGTTACTGGACCGATTGCTTCCAAAATCTGATACATATGCACACTCAATTGCAAGATCTGCCCCGAGCACAAAGTGAGGGCTAGTTCATAAAAAGTCACTATGGTGATAGACGAGACTAAAGGTGAAATCGTCAGATGCCAGTGCTTGGACTGTGCAGCTTCAGCTGGTGGTTGTAAGCATGCAGTGGAATTTTTAATGTGGACCCATCGTCGCAGTGAAGAACCTTCCTGCACCGAGGTTGAATAGTACTGGAAAAAACCCATCCTCTCGAGAGTAGAGACTACTATGAAATACGTCACAGTAGATCAAATTTGCAAAAAAAAGCTCCACTTCATAACCCCAGCACAGACCTTTTCCACGAGTTTCTTCAAGAAGCAAAAAAGAAGAAAATTATGAATTGTGAACTGTTGAAGTATCAGAACAACTTTAAACACAGTGATGTTCGACAGTTTTCACTGCATCATTTCCTTATTCAAGCGAGTGATGATAAAAAGAATGAACAAATTACTAGAAACATTACAAGAGAAACTTAACAAAAATGCTTATAATTTAATTGAAGAGTCAACTCGAAACCAATGTAAGAGCCTTTTATGGTATGACCAAAGATATGCTCGTATAACCAGATCCAAAGCATACGAGGTTAGTCGCTGCCAAACACCAGATGGATCATTAGTAGCTGCGATCATGGGAGCTAAATCACCTGACCCATCAGCTATGAAAAGAGACCGGAAATTGGAATCAACAGTTATAAAAACTTGGCAGAGTATACTTAAAACCAAAGTCAAGCCCTGTTTTGTGCCTGTTCAGACAATTGTACTTAAGTACAATTTTTTTCACATTCCGGCAGACGGACGCTGAAGAGTTCTCTATGAAATGAAATGGGATCCATTATATGCTGTTTCCAGAGTTGGAAAATATGTATGTTCACTATGACATCAATCCCGGGCAAAATCTACTATCAAAGACCTAACCCCTTTACGATCTTCACCTGACTTACGCCCCTTACCCCCTTTAGCGACGCCCAAGGGTAGGTACTTTTAATTTCAAAAATTCGTAAAAACGAAGCGTGAATTTTCCATTTGCAGTGAAAATGTAAACATTACGAACAAAAGCTACCTAAGCATATACCATCCGGTGCCAGACACCATCTTGAACCGGCTGGACGTCGTCAACTACTGGTACGAGATCATCAGTAAGTTGATATTATGATTTTACTAAGAGTCAAGTACCTACCCACACACGCATTTAATCGACTAGGTACTTATTTTATTTTATAAGTTTCATTAACCGGGGTTACTCAGTATTGTGTAAAGAATACAGGACAAATATTTTTAAATATCAATCTTGAAAAAAAAACACCTCTCCACACAAACCTATTAACCTCCACGCTAAACGCAATTATCAAGATGAGAATGATAAGTAGATAAAGCACACTTTCCGTTTGTACATAGTACCACAGATGAGATACTCGTACTAGTTATTGTACTTATAGTACCTACGAGTACCTACTTTATGAAGCACACTGTAATGTAAGGTTAAGCCCTATATTGTAATACCACTAAACAGATGTAATAAGGTCGTTCGCTCGCCCGTGGCACCCCGTGTCACGTATGCAAGATACCGATACCGTACGATATTATATCTACATAAGCATCCATGCATCCCTTCGATTTCCATGTATTCCCAGTTTTTTTATGCCTACTTCCTAAGAAGTCAATGAACGACCGGGCGTTCACCTTTTTGTGGGGTATGAATTGCGATAACGACTTATACAAAATGTGTTTTTTTCTTAAGATGGATTTTTTTATATTTTTCTGTATTCTATACTTTTTTATTTGATAACTATAATCAGTTAAATTCGTTTGTAAATAACTGTAAATTAATAACTAAATATTTTACCATATTTTATACATAATTATTAAATATCAGGATTTGTCTGATATATGTATATGTATTCAGGGACAATTAATCAATCACACACGGTATTCTGGCCCAAAACTAGATTTCCCTGTACTATGGGAATCAGAGACTGATATAATACTTAAATACATTTAAATACATTACATACCTACATGTATAGATAGATATTGAACACCCAGACACAGAGCAAACAAACCTGGTTGTCACACGTATGTCTGCGCTGAGTGGGGATGCTGCCACTGGTTCAGATGATCAGTTAAATATAGGGTCTGAACAAAGGTATGCACTTTTTTTTTAAACTGGAGCTTGTACTCATGAAACTGAACAACATTCCCCAAGAAACCCATGGTTAATTCGCAATGATTATTCTTTAATTAAGTTATGAAACTGTTCAGAATAACTCCCAGGTTTATGAACTTGAGAGTCAAAGGCCAAAGTTCAATGACCGCGCCGGCCCGCAATGGTACCTATTCTGGCGTATTCCGCACAATATAATATTTTTATTAAAAAAAAACAAATGCGAATTGAACATAGGTTTCTTGGGAAAAGTTGTTCAGTTCAATTAGTATAAGCTCCAGTTAAAAGAGTGCATAAGTTTGATAGGACCTTGTATACAGAGTGTTTGGTAAAATAGAATATATTTTTTGAGGAGGGCTTCTACTTATGAAACCGAACAAATTTTGTCGTTCAATGTTTTTGAAAACACAAAAATGAGATTTCAGCAAAGCTGTACAACAAAAGTTGTTCAGTTTCATGATTCGAAGTTCCCCTTAAAAATGTATTTTATTTTACCTAACAGCCTGCATAATGTCAAATTTTATTAAGGCTTAGTGTTACTAATGACAGATTGCAGTGACAAATAAACGTGATAACTATCTATCTAATGGTAAATGTAAATATTATTTTTCAAGCTATTTATACTGAAACAGACTGCAAATGATAATCATTGCAGCTATTGTTGGGATTTGAATGAAACCTTGCTAGGTACTTGAAATATACTACTAAGTATATCAACTGTACTTCGAGTACAGTTGATATACTTAGTTCACACGATCCAGACAATTATTTTTTTCAGGCAACGTCGGAGGTTTCGGCGGTATCATCTTGGGGTTTTCAGCCATTTCCATAATGGAAATAATTTACTTTTTTTGCATAAGATATTTTGTTTGTGTGTTTAAAAAATATGTAGAAAATAAAAATTATTGAACTTCTAAACTTTTTGAAGAAAGGTGGGTGCGCGCGGGTGTTCAATTCTGTTTACGAAGCGCACTACACTTTGCGTGCGTGGCATCTATGATCGATCACCTTTCATAAAATCGGAATGTTATATTTAAATTTTGTTGTTTAGTATTTCGTAGGTAAATGAAATAATCACTTCAAAAAATTATCAGCCTTTAAATCGAAGTAAATGGTGTCGATAACGTAAAGTTTTTTTCATATCACATCTCTTCTGTGCCGCACCTCTAGCTATTTCCGAGAATGCGCCACATTCTGTCAAAGAGACCGTGGCAAAATTGCACAAAGGTTTGGAGTCGCAATTTAATATATTTTCGTAAAATGTCTGGAAATTCGCCACCTGGGAACAGTAAAAGTAAGTTTTATCCTATTACATAACTTAACAAATGAAGCTCCTGCCTAATGCAGCTTCAATTCGTATTTTCAGGAGATGACTCCGCCGAAAGTTCCGTCCCGCAAAATCCAATCGAAAGTCTAGGCTCCAGGATAAGGGAGCTGGATGTAGACCAAATAAGAAGGTACTTGGCGCAGAAGCTCGGGCTGTACGAGCCTTCGGAACCCTCGGCGCCGGTGGAGAAAGTCCTAGATGAAGTGAACCTCGATGGTGTAGTCCGATGGATACAAAGCGATAGATGCAAAAATGTAATAACATTATCTGGTGCTGGTATTTCTACAGGTAAGCTATTCATTGTAATTTTTCTCACAATTCAGATGATAACTGCATCAAAAATAAATGATGAACAATTAATCAATAATTTGAAGAAATTTCAATAACCATTTGGGGACTGACCTAATATGAAAGTTCCAACATAACATCTCTTTAAGCGCTTTTAGATGTATACATTCCAGTAGAGAGAGTGCCACTTAGAACCGTTTCTTTGATTAAATATGATACATAGTTTGTGTCTCATTGTTGTATTCCTGTCTGTAATGAGTCTTGTTTACATTTATTAACCTGCTCGCTCGGGAAGGCTGCACATGTGCCGTTATAATACCCACACCCGCTGACTCGGGAAGGCGGCACAATTGTGCCGCCGCGCTATGACCAAATACAAAAGTACCAAGGACATGTATTAGAGTTCATTCTCTCCTATGGTGTTTTATGTGAGAGAATAAGATAGATATGTACTCTTTAATTTTGCCAGATAATAACTCAACTCATTCTTAGCCAAAAAATCAGAAATTTCAGTTTGTGCTCTTTGGTGTGCTTAGCGGCAGCGAAGTGCTGTTATTTGTGTAATTTTGTGAAGGAATTCGGACTTCATGGAAGTAAACTGAAGGAAGTATTGATTATTACATGTATTCAGTGTATTGTTTCCCTTATTTTTATTGCAATTTGATACATATTCACTGAAAAAACACATAATTTGTGAAATGCATACTTTTTTGTTCCTTTGTAGACTTCACATCAAAATATTGAACAAATAAATTAGTATTGGACTATTAGCTGTAAAATGAAACATAGAATAGAGATGTTCGACTGTATTTTACTTTTTATTTCATGACTCTGGACAAAATACTTATTATAAAAAAACTATTTTTTGCAAAATCGGAAATCCGCGCCGCCATTAAAATTCGCGAGTGAACGGAAGCCGGAAGTCACACTTCCGGGCGAGTTTAGAGGTTAATATAATTTTGATCTATGGCTAATCTGATATTTTTCACAACAAGCCAACAGCAACAGTGTTTGGGGCTTGAGAGATTTTATTTTCTGTGAATTCTATAATTCTTATTGGTTATTAGTTTTATAAGATATCCTTGAAATGTTGATGGCCCTAGAGCTTTAAATCAATGTTTTAGCACCCAAGGTACTTTGGCCCATTTTCTGAATTATTTATTCCTATAATTGCTGAAATGACTATGTTGTTTTTTTTATAAGTGTCTCATGTCAGATGTGACCAAGTAGAGTTCCGTTGTGTTTTCAATAAATAAATGTAATTTTTCCAAGTGGTACTAAACATTTTTTATAAAAAATCTATGAACTTTTTACAAATCCAATTGCACATCTTAAGTTGGTCAATTATAACGCCTAAACTAAGAACCTTTTCCTTTTTAATTGATTGTATACCCAACTATTTCCATTGTTTGATGTCCTGAAATAGTGGTTCAGCTGTTAGGGGGTGGGGAGATGCAACTCTGACAAAAAACACCACTTTTAAAATTTATAATATTTAGTAAACAAATCATTAAAGAGAAAGCAAACCCTTAGGTGAGTAGTTTTGGAAGACCTATCTTTGAGATGGGAATAGGGTAAGTGAACAAAAAAATTCACCCCCACTATACATATAGAGGAAAGCCTTGGGGAGGAGGCCTTTGTGGACATGCTTCATATGACTTTTATGGACTGATATGATGCTGATACACGTTACTCTAGGAGGTGGTATACAAGGCCGGAACTTAAGAGGCTGGGACTGCGCACATACAGTTTCAAGTTGTAAAACATTTTGAACATTTTAGAAAGTAGGAGGGGTGGCTGATATAAAATTATAAAATCTACTAAAAAAAAATTGTACTGGCCACTTCATTTTCATATTCTTCGTTTATACTTTTTTAAAATTTTATGACATTCTTTTGTTTCCACGCATAATTTTTTTTTGGCACTTCGTTGTTTCTCTCATGTCAGACAAAAAAAGCAAAATGATTAAAATTGAGCACCATGCTGTGATTAAATTTCTCAGTAGAGAAGGAAATACTCCAAGGCAGATCCAGGAGCGCATGTTGAAGGTGTTTGGGCATTCATGTCCTTCTGAATTCGTAATTAAGTTTTGGTCGAAGCAGTTCCGACACCGCCGTGAGAGCTTAGAAGACGATCCCTGTAGTGGATGGCCTATTTTGGCAATTACCGCCAATAATGTTGAAAAGGTAAAGCAAGTGATCCTTGCCGATCGGCGAATCAAGCAGTGGGAGATAGCGAGGGATGTTGGCATTAGCAAGGAACGGGTTCATGAAATTATTCATGAGCATTTGGGGACGTTCAAGGTGAGCGCGCATTGGGTGACTAGAATGTTGAATGTTGTGAGATGTTTTTAGCTTGACTTGGCACATGGAATGTTGTGAGATGTTTTTAGACTTGGTGAAGGATAACGAAGAGGAAACTATTTTGCGAATAGTGACCTGTGATGAAACTTGGATTTGCCAATGGGACCCCGAAAGCAAACAAGAGTCGATGCAATGGAAATTCAAAGGAGAAAAGCCACCAAGGAAATTTAAGATCTGGCCATCAGCAGGCCAATTGATGGCTACGATTTTTTGGGATGTCGATGGAATTTTAATGATATACTATCTGCCCAAAAACTCTACTATGAATGCAGAATATTATGAAAGTTTGGTTCATCAGCTTCAGGAAAAAATAAAAGAAAAAAGAAGGGGCAAACTTAGCAGTGGTGTTTTGATTTTGCACAACAATGCGCCGGTACAAACGGCCTTCAAGGTGCAGTCATCACTGACTAAAAACGGCTTCACAGAAATTAACCATCCACCTTACAGTCCAGACCTGGCCCCCTGTGACTATTTCTTATTTAAAAATTTGAAGAAAAAATTGAGAGGACGCACATTTTCTACGGACGAAGAGATGAAGGAAGCTGTGAATGACCATTTCGATAGTCAAAGTAGAAATTATTTTTTAGTCATGATTTCACTTATAGACAAATGTCAGAAGTGCATTTCAGTAGCAGGAGACTATATTAAAAAATTTAAAAAATCATTGATCTATGTCTTTTATTTCATAGTCGGATAGATTACTTTTCAGCTACCCCTCGTATATACTATTTGTGCATACTTATAGTTGTGTATACTTTCTGATACTGGTGTTGTGATTTATTTTGGAAAAATACACAAGGCCAAGAACAACACCCAGGCGGATCTGAGTTAAGCGAGCGATAATAGGTTTGAAATGAAATATAATGAATGTTAGTTTTGATGATGATACTGTCGAAGAGCCTTGTGAAGCAAGGCTCTCCCCTCCTGTATAGCAGACTACAGGTTAGATTAGTTTTAGGTTAGGTCAAAATTGGTAGAAAATTACTTTTGGTAAAATTTGGTCAGATTTGGCAAAAGATTGAATTTGGTTGAAAATTATCGAATCTGATAATTAATGGAATTCAGTGAAATTTGGTCTTATTTTCTTAAATTTGGTAGAATATGATGAAATTTAGTGAAATATTGTGAGAATTTGGCAAAATTTCAATAAATTTGCTCAAATGAGGTTGAGAATTATCAAATTCGATAGAATTTAATAAAATTTAGATAATTTTAGTTTGATTTAGTTGAATATCGTGAAATTTGGTGAAATGTTGTCAAGTTTGGTTGAAAATCACGAAGTTTGCTTAAATTTGGTCGAATTGGGTTGAGAATTATAGGATTTGATGGTAGTTAATGAAATTTGGTCAATCTGATACCAGATAGGTAAGTAACATGAACTAAATTATGTAATGAATGAAAACAAAAGGAATAAATCAAAATGGCTATCTCAACGCTAATGGCGTATAGGGGAAAGTTTGTTATATTGTACCAGCAAATTAATCGTACCACCCACATATTTTCTACTAAACGAAGGTTTTTATTTACTCCGGCCACACTAAATAATAGTTGGCAACACTCAAGAAGCCATGACAGTTTGTGACATCGCTGCGCCTGAGTGTGTATTTTTAATAAAATAAAATAGGTTTTTGGTGAAATTGTTGCTAATTTTTGGCTGAAGAACATAAGAGTTAACGAACGAACGGTAAGCTTTCAGAAATTCGCTATTTGATTACATGAATGCTTGCTTATTTTCCTATTCGTCTGAAACAATGAAGCAGCGCAATCGTTTGAGGTTATAAAATGGCGATTTGTTTTCGTAAAACTTGGCTTGTGTTTCAAATCGTACCGAAGCGTAGTTTCTTAATCGTACCGGTACAATTTAACTACTACTGAAACAAATATTGTTTCGAAAATTATTTATTTACCGTAAAATTAAATATGATCCTAACTATAAAATAGGTAAATATAGGAGTCCCTAAATACTTGCTAGTATTTTAAATATTACATAAGTTTTTCGATATTTTTGCAGATGAGTGAAAAGAAAACAAAAAGAAAATATTATGATTGGACGCAAGAAGATTTAAGAGAAGCATTGAAGACATTAAATAATAAAATCTTGGGCTTAAACGAATGTTCAAGGGTGTATGGGGTTCTCAAAAAAATAAGTTAAGTTGATACATATTATTAAAATTGCATATTATGTAAGCTAAATACATATTTGTGTAATATCGTATTTAACATTTATCTCATAATTGATCTCAAATCAGAGGACTGTGATTTTTTAACTAAGAAAAAATGTTTTGTTTAACTATTTGCTTTTAAGAATCTGTTACTATTTTTTGTAACTTTAGATTTATGTTACTTTAGATTTTGTTATTCTTGCGTGCTTGCCTTGAAGGATCATAAAAGTACATTTAAACACCAAGTGGTACAAATTTAATTTACCGTTTTCTAAATCGTACCATTAACTTTTTATTATGATATTTCATTTGTAGTTTAAAGATAATTGGTCTCAAATCTGAGGGCTGTGATTAATTGATAAAAGGGAGAAGATGGATATTAAACATTGTAACCGTTTTTTGATCTTTAAACGAAGTAAATGTGGACAAAAAGAGTTTGTGTTTTTTCCCCCTATTTGTATTGAGAATCTCAAAGTACGATATGGAAACCTTGTGGTACGATTAAACGTACCGGTCTCTAAATCGTACCGATAGCTACTTTTTAAAAAAACACCATTTGTGAAGAAACTAGCCACTTAATAAAAAAAAGCATTACGGTATATTGAATTCCATTAAGTACACTAAGTAACAAACGAATAAACATAAGAACAACCTTAGTAGTTTTCTCGCAAAACCTGATAGAAGTTAAGGGGTACAATATAGCCAACTTTCCCCTATATTCCAACGACGTTGCGGCGTTTAGTTATTGGAAAACATATGCAGTTAGTGCATAATAGTTATCTATACTTTCTAAAACGTTCGCTATGTTTTACAACTTGAAACTGTACATGAGCAGGCTCAGCCTCTGCGTTCTGACCTTGTATACTTTTAAAATGATATATACAATACAGATGTTATTCCATAACTTTATGGGTGTCATAAATTTGTATGACTGTCCAAAAGACATTTGTTCATCAGTGGCCGTGCTTCGGCTGATATGATGATGATACAAGGTTTTTTTTTTGTTTTTCTTAATTTGTAAGCCCATTGCATCATCTCCCCTGACGGTAAGTGACGATGATGCCGAATATGGAAGTGGGCTTACCAAGATTCCCTAATGCAATGGAGAACTGGCTATCGTATATTCAAGCCGGAACACATCAATGTTGTTAAATCGAACCCGCGACCTCCTGGTGTGAAGCGAATGGACTAACCATTACGCCACGGAGGCTGTTAAATGTAGAGCAAAAAAAAATGCCCCTCTAAAAAGCTTATTTTATCCACTAAAAACAGTGAATAAAAAGCTCTTTTAATCACTATTTTAGTGTTTAAAGGGTTTCCGCCAAAATTGCCCCAGTCCCGGCGCAAAAGAATTGTATCTGAGATTTTAGATAATTATTAGTAGAAACAATATCAAGTGTCACTATTTCCTGATTCAGTGGCTAACATGCCCATTTTTTTGCCCAGAGAAGTTTCATAGGCGCTACATGCAAACATGACACTTTTTAGGAAAAACTTCATTTTACTGTACTAATTAACATTGAATTGGCAAAAAATGAATAAAACACATGATATAAACACATTGTCACATATGTAATATAATGTAAAAAAAAAACCTAAAAAGTGTCATGTTTGCATGTAGCGCCTATGAAACTTCTCTGGGCAAAATAACCATCATAATGTAATCATAGTGTAATTAGCGTTTACCTACAATTTACAACATTGCTACTGTATCAGGGTCAGTGTATTGAACTTCCTGGACAATATAATCCTTACTAATATTATAAAGGTGAAAATGTTTTTGTTTGTTACCTTTTCACGCTTCAACGCCTTGACCAATCTTTATGAAATTTGGCATGCAGGTAGCCTGTGTCACGAGGAAGGACACTACTTTTTATCCCGGGAAAATTGCATAATCTGACGCAGTTCCTGAGGGAACTAAAAAAATACTCGATTGTTGTGATTTTTTGCACAGAGATGGTTGAGTAGGTGGGAAACGACATAATTTCATAAAAACGATGTCCACGCGGGCGGAGCCGCGGGAAAAAGCTAGTGTTTTTATAAATTTTTGTTATGTCATCATAAGGTAAAAAAACCGGCCAAGTGCGAGTTAGGACAGCACACATAGGGTTCCGTACCATCATACTAGATGGTGCTAGTACGAAGGGTTCCGTACCATCATACTAGATGGCGCTAGTACGAAGGGTTCCGTACCATCATACTAGATGGCGCTAGTACGAAGGGTTCCGTACCATCATACTAGATGGCGCTAGTACGAAGGGTTCCGTACCATCATACTAGATGGCGCTAGTACGAAGGGTTCCGTACCATCATACTAGATGGCGCTAGTACGAAGGGTTCCGTACCATCATACTAGATGGCGCTAGTACGAAGGGTTCCGTACCATCATACTAGATGGCGCTAGTACGAAGGGTTCCGTACCATCATACTAGATGGCGCTAGTACGAAGGGTTCCGTACCATCATACTAGATGGCGCCAGTTTCTTCCGGTTTAAAAAAATAGCACGTTTTTTGTATCGAGACCCCTTATTTTTTCAATTTTTCTAATATTTTGTATTTGTTGTTATAGCGGTAACAGAAATACATCATCTGTGAAAATTTCAGCTATCACGGTTCATGAAATACAGCCTGGTGGGTGACAGACGAACAGACGAACGGACAGCAGAGGCTTAGTAATAGGGTCCCGTTTTAACCCTTTGGGTACGGAACACTAAAAACTAGTTAAGTTTTCAAAAAAATCTTTTGATTTCTGTTTAATCCACATTTGGTAAGTAAGCCCTTGGCATCATCGCAGCTGATGGCTAACCAAGATTCCCCAACACACTGGGGAACAGGCTATCTATGTTCAAAGCTGGAACACATCAATGCTGTTAACATTAATCAACCTCCTTTCGCCTACAGCGGCTGGTATCCCGGATTTCCGAAGCCCTGAGACAGGCCTCTATCACAATCTGCAGAAGTACAACCTGCCAGAGCCGCAGGCCATCTTCGATATCAACTTCTTCAGACAGAACCCGCAGCCGTTCTTCACGTTGGCCAAGGAGCTGTACCCAGGGTCGTTCAAACCTACACTTTCACATTACTTTATCAAGCTATTACACGACAAAGGTAATTCCACTCTGTTAGGACCTTCCACATTTGTTCTCTTACGGATCTCCTCATTTCTAATTCAATCGCGTAAGGAAACTCCAAGCACTCCGAGCCTTGTTACGAGGCGGACATAGCAGCGCAGGACCGGTCGTTGTGGAAAACCTTCGGAAAGCCTTTGTCCAGCACTATATTTTTTTAATCCACAATTTGTAAGCCCTTGACATCATCTCACCTGATGGTAAGTGCCAAAGATGGAAGCGGGCTTACCAAGATTCCCCAACGCAATGGGAACTGGCTATCTTATCTTCAAGCCGGAATACATCAATGTTGTTAACATTGATGCTTGGCGACAAGACTTAGAGAAGATGATGGTAATTAGCCAGGCGGGCTTAGAAAATGCCTTGCCATCCACCAACCAAACTGAGTCACACACAGTTAGACGCCGCGCCGCCGCCGGGAACACAGATTGCCAAATAGTTACTTCGCCGGAAACCTGCGACCTCCTAATGTTAAGCTTATGGACTTAACCTCTACACCACGGAGGTGGCGCGAGTAGACGCTGATATGATGATATGATGATGATGAGAACATTTTATGAAAAGTTGACTGGGTGGGTTCGTACCACTGCTCACTGTTTACATACTGCCAAACCGTTACTGCATTTTGGCAGGTGGGGCTAGATAGTCAGCGACAATACCTTTCTTTTATCAACAATTGATAAACCCTTGGCATCATCTCCTGATGGAAAGTAACAATGATGACAACTTTGAGTATACATTGTGTAGGATGCCAAAGATAGAAGCAGCCTTGCCAAGATTCCCAAACGCGATGGGGAACTGGCTGTCTTCAAATTTGAACAAATCATTAATGTTTGGCGACAAGCGGTATTTATATGATGGTGTTGGCTAGCCAAGAGGGCTTACAAAATGTCCTACCACCAGCCAAACCGACTCTTACTCCGTCGAGAATCGAACCCATCGAGTCTTACAAAGATCGAATTCGCCGAGAATCGAACCCGCGTTCTCCTGGTTTAAAGCGAATATATTAGCCATTTCGCCATGAAGGTGGTTAAAACCTTCGAGTACTCTTAAACTAAGTCTTCGAAGATATTAATAATATTAAAGTTTTTTTTGCACTTTCAAAAAACCTGCACACGAAAATAACATATTAATTACATCATTCCTAACTTACAAAAGGCAATAACTCACAAAAATACCAAGTGACTAGACGTGTTCTTTCCGTTACCCTTGATATCCGGGAGACCATCACCATCGCCAGTACTGGCGGAAAAGCCCGCTCCAATACTTACAATTTTTTTACACATTCTATTATTAATAATAAATGAGTGAGTAAATAAACCTTTATTGTAGGCAAAGTACCCATACAGTGTGACACTAGTGTGGTGCGCGGTGCGCGGCTCAGGGCCTTCCTCTCAGGGTGTAAATATTGAAACTTCAGGGTTAGTGTAGTCGAGGTACTTCACATATATTTCACTATAGAACTTGCTCTGCCGGCTGGCTTATTTTGGGATCCAAATTATAGAGTAAAACTAGGTATTGCAATTGTTCTATTAGATAAAATAATACTTTTTGATACTAGAGGGGACCTCTACTTGGCTCGAAGCCCAACGAAGAATGACTCTCTATACTTGTATAGAACATTCCATTTAAAATTTAGCTTAAATATAATTTTTAAAATGACTCGCGATTAGAAAAATTGTAAAGGAGGCGCAAATTAGTAAATGTAGAGACATACGATCTCTACACTACACAGCACATAAAAATACAGTAAATAAATAACATTGTGTTTATAGAATAAAGAAACGGTTGTGAATCCCCAGGGCTCCTGTTGCGCCACTACACGCAAAACATAGACACGTTGGAGAGAGCTGCCGGCATCCCCGAGGACAAGCTCGTGGAGGCACACGGCACCTTCTTCACGTCGCACTGTTTGGAGTGCCGGAGAGAGTACTCCTTAGAGTTTATGAAAGGTAATATTTTTTTTATTCACAACCGGTAAGCCCTTGGCATCATCTCATCTGATAGTGAATGACAATATTGTCGAACATGGAAGTGGGCTTACCAAGATTCCCCCACAATTCTGTTAAAATTGATGTTTGGTGGCAAGACTTAAATAAGAGGATGGTAGCTAGCCAGGCGGGTCCAAAAATGCCGTACCACCACAATTAATTGACTTAAAAGTAGATCTATAAGAGATCAATTGTAAATTAAAGTAGCTTTTTACGACACACTAATACGGGCGTGTATTTACGTATAAAATAAATAAAGCAAATATTTATAACTGTGCATTAGGGATCTGTAGGCAACATCAAAAGTTGAAAATAAAAAAAAATAAGAAAAATTGTGTGACGGGAAACTAATTATTCGTCGAAAGTAGCCAAATTTGTTGTATTGCGGTTGAATATTTATTATTTCCTTGCAATCGAAGTGAAAAGCGGAGTGTAAAACTCGAGCATGAAACCCATTTTACCCTCGACGTGACTATCCACCCTCGCGTTACCGGATCGGGTGGCTCTATGGACGTGTCGGGTAAAATGGCATGTTTTATGCTCTAGTTGTACAATCTACATTAACACATTCGGTGCCGTATAACTCCCAGATGTTTATCAGTGCTAACCCATGTTTTGTCAATCTACGCAGGGAGAGCACTATCAACATGTTATTGGCAACAATGCCGACAGGAGCAAGTTTCTTCACAATATTGAAAATCCTTACAGATCTGAAAGTGTGTCAGTATATTTGTCACTCTCTTTCACACTAAAATTGCAGATCCGATTTTGCTGAAATTTGGCAAAGAGCTGAAGTAAATAATGAATTGCAAAATAGCCTCTTTAAGACCGTCAGGCCTTTTATAGAGTTACGTTTTTACTCTGTTACGACCCTCAGTGGTGATTATAACCTAAGATACCTTTAAAAGAAAAAAAAACACAGTTGTACTACTAACTTAAATTTCCCCCAGCTCAATTTGATTTTTGAATAGTGGTAACCCAGACTATAAATTTTATCTGTGGTTTATAAGTGATTGATTAGACATTGACAGCTGACATGCAATTGATTTTACTGTGAAAAGAACCGTTGGTTGTGTGTGGCTAGTAGCTTTTTCCGATTTCGATAATTGGTATTAACAATATTAGATCTTATCATGATTATTTCACGTTTTCATTGAGTGAGTAGGTACCTTAACAATTTGTTAGACCTTCATGTTTTTTATACAAAAAAAGTAGGTCAACATGAATAGTTCTTTCCAAAGGACCATCGGTTGTAACTAATAGTTTACGTTGGACCCATTGTACTAGATTTAGATAATTATTATATCAGCTCATATACGTCCCCACCAAGGGGCTCGAGCCTACCCTGAATCAGGGCGATTAGGCCTTAGTCGACCACGCGGGCCCAGTGCGGGTTGGTCGACTTCACACACAACCTTCGAGTTTCTTCGCAGGCGTGTGCAGGTTTCCTCACGATGTTTTCCTTCACCGTTAAAGCAATCGGTAAGTATGTACGTAAGTTTTTTGAAACATGTTTTTTGTACATTGGCCGTCCAGATTTGAACCCGGTACCTCTGGTTAGATGGACCGAGTCGTTACCGGTTGAGCCACCGACGCTTTTTAGATAATTGGTATTAACTAACTTTTATTATTGGGTTTATTAATTTTATTTATTAAAATCTAATGACCGTTAAGTAACGAATTAAAACAGGTTAAGTGTTTAAGAATTTTTTTATTTCATGTGAATATTTTTCACATCTTTTTTACTCTATACGACCGGAAGTCTTAAAAAATAACCTTTTTTTTGGCGAATTTCTGCATAAATCAACTCTCTAACTTGGTACATAGAGTATCTGTAAATTTCAAATGAATCTGAAGTTCCCAACCCGCTCAAATATACTGCCCCCGCCCGGTGGTAACGGTATCTTTACAATTGTTACTTAGGGTGAGTCACTCACTACCCTTAAAATACTTTTTACCTCGGAAAATGCGTAATCCCCGCGGGATCTGGGAAAAAATTAAATCGACGCTCGCGACCCGCGCACCCCGTGCGCCTTCAAATACAGTCTCAAAAACTATTGTGCTAGTTTTTTTCTAGGTTTATGCTTTTATTTAATAATTAAAATAAAAGTAGAGCAACGAAGATGTGTTGTTGTTTCCCACGCCCGGTACAATCGATGTATATTTGCATTTCAGAGCGGATATTCGCGGACCAGATCCCGATCTGCACGGAATGCCCCGGCGTGGTGAAGCCGGACATCGTGTTCTTCGGCGAGAGCCTGCCCGAGCGGTTCCAGCGCTGCCTGCAGGAGGACTTCCAGCGCTGTGACATTCTCATCATTATGGGCTCCTCGTTGGAGGTGCAGCCGTTCGCCTCTCTCATAGACATGTCAGTAAAATCTATCCAATTTAAAAAAAAACCCCACTGCGGAATGTGTATCCTATGTCACTCAAGGATCAAGACAAACCTAACCACACAGCTCACACTCCTGAATCCATTAACCTGTTTAGGCTACAGGCTCAGTCAAAGAAACAGACAGACATACATCCTACTAATATTATAAACGCGAAAGTTTGTAAAAATGCACGGATGTATGTTTGTTACTCTTTCGCGCAAAATCTACTGAACGGATCTGGCTGAAATTTGGTAGGTAAACAGATTAGGACCTGGATAACACACAGGCTACTTTTTTCCACGCTCGCGAGCCGCTCGCACACTGCGCACCCTCGAATAGTCATAGAAACGTCCACGCGGGTGAAACCGCGGGAAACAGCTAGTACTTACATACACCCTATCCTTACATCTTAAAAAAAAGTGTGTGGTTTTATGAAACCACGGTAAAAATGAAACTTTACAGAGGACGAAAAGATCATGGCTGCTCTCGCTACGGTGCAGAGGACGAAACGATCATACCGTCAGGCGAAAGCAACCGTCACGTGGCATGCAACACACAGACGAAAAAAAAATGAGACGATGTAATAAAAGTGTCACTTTAATAAATGATGTGGGCCGGGAGAGCAGTGGACTGTTTTTACAGGGGATACGCTAGATCGTATGGTATCGACTGGCTTGCGAGGGGAAGTACCGCCTCGGAGTGGAAGAAAACACGATGATTTGCGAGGACCGACGTAGTTTGCGATGTACTGCTTCCGGTTGGAAGACGCGAGAGGCTTTCCTTCTTCGAGGTTCTATTAGGACGCTGTCGTTCGAGCGAAGGTCCTTGCAAGGGTCAATGACGGTACTGTCTCTTCCGTAGGGTCCTGCTAGGCTCCTCTCGCTTACAGTAGCTCCTTCGTAATTTCGCCTCTTCTCGCAGTTACATCTGCTTGATTCAAATTGTACTGAATGACGCTATCGCGCGCGGTCCTTGTATATTTATTTATCTTTCTCTGTCGAAAAATCTGGAACAATCTAAAAGAGAAGGGCAGGGGATGTGCGAGAGAGATAGCAAATTTTAAATACCGGGACCTCACTCGGTTGGAGCAATACTGTAAGGACGATAGTTCTAATACAAACATTTGACCCTTGCCTATTTTCTTGGTTTTCTAGTCTCTCTTGTCATTCCCTAAGAAACACAAACTCATTTATTTACAAAACAGACAGATATAAAACATAAAAGGAACCTTACGTCTACGATACGTAAGCTAGTAGAGAGCGTGTAAAATTACAGTGCTAAAAGCTAATTCTAAGGCGCTATAAGCTAAACATCTATACATCTAAGTAGTTATAACCTGCCTATAACATTAAATCAACACGAAAATACCTAATTCTAAGATCCTAGCTAAATGGGAGATGAAAGACAAACAAAGAAAACTTTATTTTCACAAACTATTCACAAATGTCGTGAACAAATGATGAACTCTTGATCAGTGGATCACCAAAAAATCACCCTCGTACTGAAATTTTAAATAACCTTACTCGTCTTGACGCCAAAATGTCGTTTTTACAGATCACAAAACTAGCCGTCATGCATCCCTATCGGTGCGCGCTCGCCTTATGACAACTTTACTGCCCCAACGGTCACCTGATCTACGAGCTATGTGCCACTGTCACTTAAGTTACTTGTACGAGCATCTAAATGTAACTCATTCATTTTAACCGCCTCCGTAGCTCAGAGGCAAAGTTCACTGCCTTTACACAGGAGGTCGCGGGTTCGATTCCCGGCGGGGTCAATTGTAAGACTCGGTTTGGTTGGTGGAAGGGCATTTTCTAAGCCCGCCTGGCTAGCTACCACCATCTTATCTAAGTCTTGCCGCCAAGTATCAATGTTGATATCATTGGTGTGTTCCGGCATGAAGATAAGATAGCCAGTTCCCCATTGCGTTGGGGAATCTTAGTAAGCTCGCTTCCATCTTCGGCACCATCGTCACTTACCACCAGGTGAGATGCTGTCAAGGGTTTACCAATTCTGAATTAAAAATATAAGAAAAAATGTATCGACAGGGTCCCCGACTGGTGCCCACGTGTGCTCATCAACCGCGAGAAGGCGGGCATGCGGTCGCCCCTGCTGCGCATGTGGGGCCTCGTGTCGGGCGGCCTGCAGCTGGACGAGCAGGCCGTGCGCGACGTGGCGCGGCTGGGCGACTGCGACGACGGCTGCCAGGACCTCGCCGACCGGCTGGGCTGGGGGGTGAGTACGTGTTTAGTAAACGGTCACTGTGAAGATCAAATCCAGTGCTAATTTATTTAAATCTAGAACGACTATTAGCTCCTATGTCCCTTTTCTCTATGGATACAATCCTTACTAGTATTATAAATGTGAAAATGTGTTTGTTTGTTACCTTTTCGCGCTTCAACGTCGAGGTGTTCAAGGGCTTAAGAAAATTTGGCGTGCAGGTAGCCTGTGTCACTGGGAAGGACATAGGCTACTTTTATCCCGTGAAAATAGCACACTAAAGGTGTGCAATAAAAAGTGATATCGAGTATGACGCAATTATTTTATTTTTTCGACGTAGTCACCTTTCAGTTTTAAACATTTTGTGTATCCTTTTTCTAAACCTAAAATTCCCTTTCTATAAAAATCTTCTTTCCGATCCCTTAAAAATCGTGTGCGGCGGCGACTACTGCGTCATCATCTTGAAATTTATGGCCCCTGAGATGTTCCTTTGACCGCGGAAAATAGGTAGAAATCACAAGGAGCAAGGTCCGGTGTATATGGAGGATGTTCCATCAATTCGAAGCCAGCTTCTTGGATAGTAGCCATCGCAACTCAGGACTTCTGCGCGGGGGCGTTATTATCTTGGTGGAACAAAACAACTTGAGCGAGTTCGCCACGCCCGCGCCGTTTGTTGCGCATTTCCTCACGCAACTTTGTTATTTGTCCTGCGTACGAAGTCCCCGTAATAGTGGCTCCATGATTAAGGTATTCGATCATCACCACCCCTTGGCTGGCGCAGAAATGAGAGCCCATGATCTTACCGGCGGATGGAATCGCCTTTTTATTTCACACTTTATCCAATAATACCCAAAAACTAGTAATAAATAAATAGTACAGCAACGCTGTGCACACTTTATCCAATAATACCCAAAAACTAGTAATAAATAAGTAGTACCGCAACGCTGTGCACACTTTATCCAATAATACTCAAAAACTAGTAACAAATAAGTAGTACCGCAACGCTGTGCACACTTTATCCAATAATACCCAAAAACTAGTAATAAATAAGTAGTACCGCAACGCTGTGCACACTTTATCCAATAATACTCAAAAACTAGTAACAAATAAGTAGTACCGCAACGTTGTGCACACTTTATCCAATAATACCCAAAAACTAGTAATAAATAAGTAGTACCACAACGCTGTGCACACTTTATCCAACAATACCCAAAAACTAGTAATAAATAAGTAGTACCGCAACGCTGTGCACACTTTATCCAATTAACCCAAAACAACAATAAACATTATGCTTACAAACAAAAAACAAACAAATGAATTCGATTTGATAAAAATTTTACAAATACTCTGGATTTGTATGGGAGGTACCTTATTCAGATATTTTCTGGACTGAACTACCCAGTGCAGTAGGCCTCATTAAGTCCTTGTTACAAAGTTTTATCAAAATCGATAAAGCAATTATTGAGAAAAAGTAACAAACCTGGATATGTATAGGAGGTGCCGAGGTTCCCTATTTCGATTTTTCCCGAAATAACGAATTATAGCGTATACAGGCTATATAACCTTATAGTTACGTACAGAGTTTCATCCAAATCGTTAAATCCATTTTAAAGAAAAAAATAAAAAGTGATCTTTTACTTTGGTGGCAACCTTAGAAAATCAAGATAGGGGAAATTTGAAAACAAAAACAACCGGAGATACAAAAGTACGAGTAATATTGCCGTAACCCAAACTTTACCCAAATCCGTCCAGTAGTTCAGGAACGAGAGCACCGGAGGGAGACACATTACACACATTTTTTTAGAACCTCTTGTCTGTGCTGCCCGACTCTTACAATTTGGGGATCTTCAAAACGAGAGTGAATAGCCATCATTTGAGTTTACTGTACCTTCCTCGACTACATCGTCACTTTACACACCACAATCGCACCCCTTCAAAATCACAACTTCGATATTTTGTTGCCATCACTACACCTTGCTTGCCACGTTCGTTCTGGTGTGAAGCGAACGAACCTTACGCCACGGAGGTGGTGTTGCCGCCTTTGACTATGTGTAAAATTGCTGCAGGAGGAGCTCCGCGCCATGGTGACGCAGGAGCACGAGCGGCTGGAGCGCGAGGGCGGGCTGCCCGCCTACCAGCCGCCCGCGGCCGGCCCGCGGGAGGAGCCGCAGCAGCGCGCGCCCGCCTCCCCGCCGCCGCCGCCGCCGCCCTGCCTCTGAGCACCACTTGGGTGTGCTAGTTATTTTCTCCAAAGAGCACCAGGTACCGTCACATGGGTTTTTCATCTGCAGCGAGGAACACTGACAGTGTAAAAGGGCAACCGTTTTGCATCGCGCGACGTGCTACACAAGACCTGGCTCGGCGGTGGACGTCATAGTGAACTACACGGAGATTACTATAGTGAACGCACCATTAAAACACTGTGCGCACCACACCACCACACCACCACAGTGACGGGTCGACAGCGCAAGCGGCGTGCGGTGCGGGGGGTCGCAGGGAAGCGCACTCCAGCGCATGTGACCCCTGCCCCCGCCCCGCACTCGCCGCATTTCACCTGCGCACTCACACGAATGCGTAAATCCACTCGCTTTACATCAGGAGGCCGCGGGTTCGATTCCCGGCGGGTTCTACCTTTGTAAAGTTCGGTGTGGTTGGCGGCAGGGAATTTCCTACGTCTGGCTAACCGCCATCTTATTTAATGTTAATAGCATGCATTGATGTATCCTGGCATCAAGATGAAGATAGCCAGTTCCCCATTTGGGAATCTTAATAAGCGCCTCCATTAAAAAAAATCTTCGGCATCATCGTTACTTACCATCAGGTGAAGTGATGCCAAGGGTAAGAGCAAGGTTTTCCGAAGTTTAAGTAGGAGGGCAATTTAGTGATCAAGAGTTCATAATTTATTTCTGATGCTGTCGTCATCCCTGTTGATAAGCCCTTGGCATTATCTTGCCTGATGATAAGTGACGATGAAGCTGAAGATGGAAGCGGGCTTACTAAAATTCTCCAACGCAATGGGGAACAGGCTATATTATCTTCAAGCCGGAACACATCAATGTTGTTAGCATTGATGTTTGGCAGCAAGACAAATGTTTGGCATAAGATGGTTGTAGCTAGCCAGGCGGGCTTAGAAAATGCCCTTCCATTCGCCAACCAAACCGAGTCTTACAAAGTTAGACTTGGCCGGGAAACGAGTCTGCGACCTCTCGATGTAAAGCTAATGGCCTTAACCATTACACCACGAAGGTGTTCAATAAAATATTAATAATACTTTAGACGGATTATCTGCAAGTAAGTAGGTAAGTACCTTCTTAAGAAATAGAAAAACTGACATACCTACCTCTCTTCACGAGAAAACTATGAAATAGTAACCCCTTGTCTCCTCTTATACAGGGTGTAACAAAATTGGTGTAGGTCCTTTTAACTGGGGGTTCTACTCGTCATACTGAACAACTTTCTCCATGGAACCCATAGTCAATTTTCAAAAAAAAATTGGGCCCTCCATACTAAAATGCACAAAATCGGTCAATCAGCTGATCGATTTGTATCAAGAGAAAAAAAAAACGTTTTTAGCAGTCGTAGAACAAAAGTTGTTCAGTATAATGAGTAGAAGCCCCAGTTAACGGGACCTGCACCAATTTTGTTACACGCTGTATACTTATAGCGTAGGTCTGCTCCTCGTTGCACTTTGTTGTCGATCGCCAGCCGAGCGCGGAGTGCGGAGTGCGGAGTGCGGCGCACTGAGCACTGAGCAGTGAGCACCCCGCCCGGCACACGAAACTAGTGGTTATAGACGTAATAAGTATAAAAACATTTTGAGCCTGGCAAAACATGCACGCGTCGCCGCGTTGACCCTGAGCGCTCAAAATTCAAAACAATTTATTTCAAATAGGTTTTACGTACACTTTTAAATAGTCAAAACAAAGAAAAAATTACAGGTTATTACAAATAATGTAATGATTCAGATTACAGTCTCAGGTAATGCTATTTGTTATAGAATCAACATATATATCTTTGTCATTTACATAATCTATTATTTTATAATATCCTCTAGAGCACAAAACTTTTTTGACATGAGTCTTGAATTTATTCTCTGACAAACTAGTTACATTTTCTGGAATTTTATTGTAGAATCTTATACACTGCCCCACAAATGACTTTTTAACCTTACTCAGTCTCGAAAAGGCTATATCTATTTTATTTACATTTCTTAAATTCAAATTATGCCTGTCACTGTTTTTAGGAAATAAATGCAAATTCTTACGAACGTACATGATGTTTTCATATACAAATTGACTAGCAACAGTTAAAATATTGATTTATTTGAACTTATTCTGTAACGACTCACGTGATCGCATCTGATAGATTGCGCGGATAGCTCTTTTCTGCAGGATGAAAATAGTTTCTATATCAGCCGCTAGCCTGGCAAACTCGCCTAGTTTGCCAGGCTGTGCCCCCCGCCGCCCCCCGCTGTCCCGCAAGTACCCTTGCGTCGCTCTGCATCAGTACATTCGTGCGCTACTGTAAGCCGCTATATTGTAATACTGTGGCCAAAGTACGTTGCGAGAAAAGGATATTTTGCTACATACGTGTCCATCACTGTTACTGCAGCAACACGAGTAGATTCGTTGATGAATAATTAGTTTCCCGCCACACAATTTTTCTTATTTTCCACCCCCTTCACCTATTTCCACCCCTAAACTCGACGGTTTTAAATCTATTAAATTTAAAAAGTGAATATCATTGAGGGAGCCCTATGTTCAGCAGGAGACATATTTCAGCTGATGATGATGATGATGCATATCGTAGCTCAGCCTCAGTGGTACTCGTAGTGTCTCAAACTGCAACAAAACCTTCATATGTGTACATAGTTTGAACTGTGTAGGTACGTATACTTGGCGTCAAAGGTGCCTTAGTTTTATGTTGTTATCATTTAGTGTGAGGTGCCGTTTGAATGTCAACCAGCACGGACGAGCTCGCCGTCGGCGTCGGCGTCGGCGTATAGACTCGGGTGCAATGTGTGTAGGAGTGTGGAATAGAGAGTGGGACACACGATGTTGTACTTAGTGTAAGTAATTCT
This sequence comes from Coleophora flavipennella, assembly GCA_947284805.1. Classification (NCBI taxonomy): domain Eukaryota; kingdom Metazoa; phylum Arthropoda; class Insecta; order Lepidoptera; family Coleophoridae; genus Coleophora; species Coleophora flavipennella. The sequence continues at coordinate 238,506 of OX369294.1, read as the reverse complement.
GTAAGTGCAAAATGCATTTCTGAAAGGCGCGTTTTGTCGCTTGTATTTTTATGTTTAACAAATAATAACTTGTCGTTCCACCTTGATATTGTAATATTTTCAAAATTCTGTAAAACTGTGAATTAACTTTTCTGTTTAAATATGTTTCATTAAAATTGTTAATTTTCACAAACAATTTAAAACGTTATTGGGAGATATTTTTATACTTAATTTGATTACATTTGATTTTACCTTCTTATTTTAACAATAATAAGAAGGCAAATCAATGTAAAGTGTATTATTTTATTTTATATGTTAAAATAATTAGCGTAAAAAATACACTTAAATATTGTAATTACTGGTGTAGAGTGTAGAGAGTAGTGGCTCGCTAGGTAACAATGTATTTATTTATTTAATGAGGTACATAGTGTTGATCCTTTAGACGGAAACATTGAGGTCTTTGGCAAAGCTTCAAACTGAGGATAAATCTGAACCATTTTACCGACGCGAGGAACCTACCATGCGATTGGCATTCATCAGTTTTTTTACAAGAAATGTAAATTTTTAAAAATAATTTGGAGATATAGCGATTTCATAGTGTAAAAAGTAATTTAACAACACCAAAGGCGCCGCGAACAGTGTTGCGGCGACGCGCGACGCTCGCGGCCGGCCGGCGCGGCTCTGTAGTCATCTGGCGCCACTCAACAAATCGTTATTTTAGACAATTTCACAAAATCTCCGTTCATTGGTTAAAACCGTGTGACAATGTGCACGCCTGTTCAGTACGTGGAGTATATATGCAATTAAAAAATAGTTTAATAATTGTAGCGGCCTCAGTTGAGAAAAGAAATTTTTAATAAAAAAAAATATTAAGTCAGCTGGTGCCACGGCACAGTTTGAAGCGGTGCGGCGGCGGCGCCGCGGGCGGCCGAGGGTGGTCTCTGGCGACTGCGGGCGGCCGAGGGTGGTCTCTGGCGACTGCGGGCGGCCGAGGGTGGTCTTTAGCGACCGCGGGCGGCCGAGGGTGGTCTCTGGCGACCGCGGGCGGCCGAGGGTGGTCTCTGGCGACCGCGGACGGCAGCCTCGCTTAAACTGAACTGAGCCAGAAGGCAGCACGCAATAATTGCGGGCAGCCGTTGACTTCGATCTGTTTCGTATTACTGGTGTCGTTTTTTTTTCATTGTATTTAGGCCTATGACGTCATCACTCATTTGAAAAATTATAAATAAATAACCAGTGATTAAGAAAATAAAAACGTTCAAATTAGCTTCATGTAATAGTTTTATTTTTTTTCATAAAAAAATAGGTACCTTAATTTTTTGTAACAATACCAACTGGAGCAAACAAAATTGGACTATCCATAGAAAACAAATAGGTTCCTTCGTGAGAAAAATTTTTCGGGATCATGAGTAAATCCCTAGTTTAAAATATTGCCAAAAATTTCAATTGTAACCTGTATACAGTATACAGTATACAGGTGTAACAAAATTGGTGCAGGACTCGTCAACTGGGACTTCTATTCGTCATACTGAATGTGTTCTGCCACGAAACGCATTATTAGTCCATTCGCAAAATAATGCACTCTTCATACCAATCGATCAGCTGATTGATCAGTTTTGTGCATTTTTGTATGGAGCATCGTCGAATTTTTTAAGAATAGTCTATGGGTTGTTTAGGGAAAGTTTTTCAGTGTAATGAGTAGAAGCCGCGCCAACGGCACCTGCACCAGTGTTGTTACCCCTGTATCTGTAGGGTGACGTTATTTGCTGAGAAGCTGCAATTTCGTGATAAATGCTACTCGTAAATTTTAATTAAAACAGCTTTTTCCAAGATCCCAAACACCTAAAGCAAAAAATAAAAACTTCAAAAAGTTGGCCTGATAAAGTAAAGTTCTCGAGTGGCGACCGCGCACTGGAAGACGTAGCGTAAGCAGGCCTCCCACTCGGTGGACCGACGTCTTGGTGAAGGTCGCGGGAAGCCGCTAGATGCGGGCAGCGCAGGACTGGTCGTTGTGGAAACCGCTTTTCTATAAATAAAAAGTCACTATAGATTTACTTCTTAACTGTAATTATTACTGGGCGCCAATAGTTATTTGTGTAGCAAGGGGGCAAAGTAATATTTTGTTCCCAGGGCGTTAGTTTGAATTCTGAGCTTAGCTGAGCTTATGCGTTCGACCTCTTTGGTTAACTTCACATACTAACCAACAAAGAGTTACTATTTTAATACGAACTCCTTATTTTAACCATCACAAAAGTATTTTATCACCATAGAGAATTTAATGTTTGTTTGTGATATATTTTTTTTGCATTCAACCTTCACGAACGCGGACCAATCAGAAGAGAGAAACAAAAATCCCTACAGGGAGCAAAGTATAATTTTGTTCGCACTTATTGAGGAACCTATCGTAGTTTTTCGAATAGGCAAATATTAGGGAAATATTACTGAAGTAGAATAGGTGTGACAAGAAAATATGTTTTGCTTGTCTAACATTTAGTGGTGGCATCGACCTACTAATGAATGGACGCCCGCCCGCCGCCGGGTCTAATTGTCCTGAGTTAACCTATATACACATAGGTTTATGTATAGAAATAAAACCAATGGCGCAATGATGACCTTGTGACATGGCTGCCCAACCAATCACAAGGGCGCAATGATGACCTTGTGACATGGCTGCCCAACCAATCATAAGGGCGCAATGATGACCTTGTGACATGGCTGCCCAACCAATCACAAGGGCACAATGATGACCTTGTGACGTGACTGCCCAACCAATCACAAGGGCGCAATGATGATCTTGTGACATGGCTGCCCAACCAATCACAAGGGCGCAATGATGATCTTGTGACCTGACTGCTCAGCCAATCACAAGGGCGCAATGATGATCTTGTGACATGGCTGCCCAACCAATCACAAGGGCGCAATGATGACCTTGTGACATTGCTGCCCAACCGATCACAAGGGCGCAGTGATGACCTTGTGACATGGCTGCCCAACCCCAATCACAAGGGCGCAATCATAATCTTGTGACATTGCTGCCCAACCAATCAAAAGGGCGCAATGATGATCTTGTGACATGGCTGCCCAACCAATCACAAGGGCGCGATATTGTGACATAGCTGCCCAACCAATCACAAGGGCGCAATGATGACTTTGTGACATGACTGCCCAGCCAATCACAAGGGCGCAATGATGATCTTGTGACCTGACTGCTCAGCCAATCACAAGGGCGCAATGATGATCTTGTGACATGGCTGCCCAACCAATCACAAGGGCGCAATGATGACCTTGTGACATTGCTGCCCAACCGATCACAAGGGCGCAGTGATGACCTTGTGACATGGCTGCCCAACCCCAATCACAAGGGCGCAATCATAATCTTGTGACATTGCTGCCCAACCAATCAAAAGGGCGCAATGATGACCTTGTGACATGGCTGCCCAACCAATCACAAGGGCGCCATGATGATCTTGTGACATGGCTGCCCAACCAAGCACAAGGTCGCAATGATGACCTTGTGACATGGCTGCCCAACCAATCCCAAGGGCGCAATGATGACCTTGTGACATGGCTGCCCAACCAATCACAAGGGCGCAATGATAATCTTGTGACATGGCTGCCCAACCGCGCAATGATGACCCCAACCGTCACTCCCTGTGTCCACCACTAAATGTTTTGTTAAAAAAAACTTTTTTTTGCCGGTTAGTTTATGTTTTGTATGTTATACGAGTCCGTCAATAATACATGCATGTATGTTCCTTGAGTAGTGGGACATCCCCCCCTACCTAAATTAAGTTTTTCAGCGTCATAATATTGCCTGGAATCTTTATTATGATTTATTATTTTATTCTAAAACAAATTCTGTTACAATTTCTGGAAGTAATGGTTTGTTGTCTGCTGATATGCTTAAAGCTCAACTTACACACACAGTCATAACAAACTGTTATTTCTACTAATTTTGAAGGAAACGGAGATATGTAAACAAAACAATGTCCAAATATAAACTATAGGTGCCCATTTAAAATACCTAAAAAAATAAAATAATTTTAATTTGGAGTTTTTTGTATTAAAAAATATCTACAGTGAAGCAATCTTAAAAGGCCACATTTGGCATTCTGTCAGTTTTAGCTTTATGATGTGGTGACCTGCTTATAATAAAATGATATTGTGCGAGCTTAGTATGAAGTGTCAAATGTGGCCTTTTAGAATGGCCTACTGGTCCTCCCTTCATATGTGCTGGTACAGTTAATTTGTAATTTTATTTTTAATATGAAGTGAAGTAACGAATACTTATTTTAATAAATTAAAAATAATGTGTTGTTGTGGATAATATTATTTATTTATTATTATTATAACTTATACGGGGTGAGTGGTAGTGGTAAGACGACATTCGTGTGTCAAGAGTTGAATCAGATGACGAAACTGGACAATCAATGGTCAATTCTACAAAAATAGATTTCATATAAATCGATCAGCTCATTGGATGTTTGCGAGTGTACCTTAGGTTTCTGGGAGAAAATTGATTAGTTTCGTCTTCGGATCCACCTCCTGAAGTGCATCCGTCGTCTCACCAGCCACCCTGTTGTTTTAATGTAATGTTGACATAACTATACATATAAATTATTAAGTGATAGTTATTTTTTTAAGGGTAATAATAAATGAAATATTTCGTCTATTTTAGAACAGACAAATCTTATCCAGCAACAATTTAGCTTAAATCGAGACAGTAAAATTAATAAAACTACAGTAATTTGAAACCTGCCTTTTTATTTAGACCTACATTTATTTACAAAAATAAAAGTTTAAAAAACCTAAAAACCGACTTCAAAAAGAAATTTACTCAAAACTATGAAATATAATATTTTTATAAACGAATACACGAAATTAACCAACAATAACGAAATCAAAGGTACGTACGAATTAAATTAGGGGACTAAAATTTTTTTGAGGTTGGTGCCAGCACACAGCTACTTACCTATCAAATTTTGTAGATTGATAGCTTCGAATCGTACCTACCTTTGATTTCGTTATTGTTGGTTAATTTCGTGTTTTATTATAACAGCTCATATACGTCCCCACCGAGGGGCTCGAGCCTACCCTGAATCAGGGCGATTAGGCCTTAGTCGACCACGCGGGCCCAGTGCGGGTTGGTCGACTTCACACACAACCTTCGAGTTTCTTCGCAGGCGTGTGCAGGTTTCCTCACGATGTTTTCCTTCACCGTTAAAGCAATCGGTAAGTATGTACGTAAGTTTTTGAAAAACTCATTGGTACATTGGCCGTCCAGATTTGAACCCGGTACCTCTGGTTAGATGGACCGAGTCGTTACCGGTTGAGCCACCGACGCTTATTTCGTGTATTCGTTTATAAAAATATTATATTTCATAGTTTTGAGTAAATTTCTTTTTGAAGTCGGTTTTATTAGGTTTTTACCCGACTGCGCCAGAAGGAGGGTTATGTTTTTCGAGAATATGTATGTATAATTGTTTGGCACGCTCTGCAGCCTGAACGGCTGGATGGATTTTGGCTTGAGAGGTGTCGTTAGATTCGTATTTACTGTGAGAGTGACACTGGGTATATCAAAATAAAAAAAACAAAATGGCGGATTTTTGGCGCCAAATTCAAATGTTTGACACGCTCTGCAGCCAGAACGGCTCGATGGATTTTAGCTTGATGGGTTTCGTTAGATACGTATTTACTGTGAGAGTGACACTGGGTATATCAAAATATAAAAAAACAAAATAGCAGATTTTCCGGAGAATTACAACAAGCGGTATTTGTCGACGATCGCAGAATGAAAAAATATCAACCGGGAGTTCGTATACGGATTGAACCATGTACGATTGATTTTGACGCACTTCGAGGACAAGGAAAAGTTGAACGCAGGATGTTGCCCTTAATCCTAAGTTGGGCTATAACTGTCCACAAACTTCAGGGTGCTACACTCGATTTGACACTTGTGGACCTCGGCTCACATATATTTGCTAAAAGTCAAGCATATGTAGCTCTTAGTCGAGTTAAAACATTAGCTGGACTGCTCATGTGTACACTTGATCCTATAAAACTTTTGAATCGGACACACGATCAGAATTCTTTTATAGAGCTTCAACGTTTATGAGAATATTATTCTATCAACTGATAAGTTAATAATCTGCGTAATCTTAATGTGTGTCATGTGTATATAGGTTACTACACAAACTCATTCAATAATAAAACTGAAAAATTAATAAAATAAAATACGGTAATTTTAAAAAATAAAAAACCCGACTGCGTTTCTGTGTAATTTGGAAATGAAAAACCCTAAAATAAGAAAGTCGTCATACCCGATTGCACTTAACAGAAAAATTGTAGCAGTCGGGACCCATTCTAGAAAGTCAGCCGTCTAGTCAGTATATTGGAGTAATCTTGATATGTATGCGCACCACCGCCAGTAATAAACCAACCTTCATCGCACACAGTGGTATTATTTCACGCATCTACCTACGTATATATCAGTGGCGAACGTCGGATGTTTTTTTGTTGTGTTTTGGACCTGCAGTGTAAATAACTATAAATATGTCAAGTTATATAGGAAATATAACAAATTTCGACCCAAAAATGCAAGAATGGGCAATTTTTTGTAGCAGATTGAAACAATTTCTTGCATTAAATTCTGTCGAAGACGAGGGTAAGAAGCGAGCTGTGCTGTTAACTCATTTAACGGATGAAGCCTACAGATTATTACTCAACCTTGCACATCCCCAAGATGTCGAAAAACTCACATACAAAGAATTGTTAGAACTTTTCGACAAACATTTTACGCCAAAAAGATCGACTTTTGCGGACAAAGATATTTTCTACAGCGCAACAAAGGCGGTAGACGAAAGTATGGAAGCTTGGGCAGCTCGACTCAGGGGACTCGCGGTTCACTGCGAGTTTGGAGCGGCTCTGGACGTCGTACTTCGTGATCGTTTCGTTCTTGGTTTGAGCCTAGGACCTGAACGCGATCGCCTTTTTGAGCAAGATGCTAACCTGTTAACGTTTTCCAAAGCTGTGGAACTTGCGCAACAAGTTGCTTGCGCACGAAAATCAAAGATTTTGACAACGGACGTATATGTGAAACAGGAGCCCTTGTTCCGTGCGAGTATGAGAGCTGGTGACGGTACAGTGGGCTTGTCTAGCGGCTCCGGCGGCAGCGGCGGCGTACGCGGCCCGGCCGGCCGCAGCGCAGGCGTGGCCGCTCACAAGGGCAGCGGTCAAGGTCACGATTATCGTTGTGCAGTGTGCGGATTAAAAAACCATGTGGCGGAAAAGTGCAAATTTAAAAACTATCGGTGTCAAAAGTGTAACGAAAAAGGCCATCTCAGAAAGGTGTGTAATTTAATATCAAAAAAAGTACACAATATTGATGTTGTAGCCGGTCAAAATTCGGAGCAAAATCAGGAATGCGGCGGAGACTGCGAGGAGTGCCAGATTTTTAATTTGAGGTGCGTGAACTCTAATCCTATTTTATTAACGGTATCCATTAATGGTAGTTTATTTAAAATGGAGCTTGACACTGGTTCTAGCACGAGTGTAATTTCTGAGGAATTATATAACAAATATTTTTCTCAATTGCCCCTAGATGAATGTAAAATTAAGATGTGTTTTTATACTGGCCATAAAATTACTCCTCTAGGTAGTTTTTCTGTGAACGTAACATACGATAAGGTAACACAACCGGTAACATTTTACGTCATAAAAAATGGCGGACCACCATTACTAGGACGTAATTTTATGACCAAGTTTAAATTTACCTTCACTACGGAAAACAATAAAATAGACATGTCTTCGTGTAATAATGATACAGATGTACAAAACTTGTTGAGTAAATATTCAGAATTGTTTTCGAATGAATTAGGATGTTTCAATCAATATGAGGTAGAATTACATTTAAAAGAAGGCACTCATCCCAAATTTTTTAAGGCGCGACCCATTCCATTTGCTTTGAAAGATCAAGTCGAAGCAGAATTAGATCTTCTGTTAGTTGATAAAGGTATTTTAGTTCCGGTCAGCTATTCAGAGTATGCTACGCCTATTGTGCCCGTAAGGAAACCAAATGGTAGCGTGAGAATATGTGGAGATTATTCACTGACCGTGAATAACGATATTCATGTAGATAAATATCCACTTCCACGTATAGAAGAGGTGTTTGCGAAACTCAGCAGAGGAGAAAAATTCTCAAAGTTAGATTGCAGTCAAGCTTACAATCAATTAAAATTATCTAAATCTGCTCAGAAATTAACGACAATAAACACAACTAAAGGACTCTTCATGTACACGCGCTTAGTTTTCGGTCTGGCTAACGCACCAGCGATTTTTCAGCGGACGATTGAAAATTTGCTCGCGGGAATTGACGGAGTTTCAGTCTTCCTTGATGATATTTGTGTTACGGGTCCTTCAAAAGCTGTTCATTTGCAGCGACTAAGTGAAGTGTTTCAGCGATTTCAGGGCGTTGGGCTACGTCTGGAAAAAAGTAAATGTGCTTTTTTTCAGGACAGTGTGAAGTATTTAGGCCACATAATAGATAGGAACGGCTTACATAAATGTCCTGAAAAGGTAGAGGCGGTGATGAATGCACCGCGACCCAATAATGTCACTGAGCTGAAACGCTTTATTGGTATGGTAAATTATTACCGGAATTTTATCCCCAACGCGTCAGCCATATTAAGTCCACTTCACAAGTTATTATGTGATGATACGGTATGGGAATGGGGCAGTAAACAGCAGGCTGCTTTCGAGTGTATTAAATGCGAATTGTCATCAGAACGTGTATTGACTCACTTTGATCCCGGGGCCCAGTTAGTCTTATCAGTGGATGCCAGTCCTGATGGTCTAGGTGCGGTGTTAGCGCAAGTAGGAGTCGACGGCGTCGAGAGACCACTCGCCTTCGGATCAAGATCGCTATCAGCTAGCGAGCGTAATTACAGTCAATTACATAAAGAGGCGACAGCAATCATTTTTGGTGTGACAAGGTTCCATCAATATCTGTATGGTCGCCAGGATCCATTTATTTTAAAAACGGATCATAAGCCACTGCTAGCAATTTTCGGGAAAAAAAATGGAATTTCGGTGATGACGGCAACACGTTTAATCAGATTTTCAATAATTCTATCCGCTTATAACTATAAAATACAATACATAAGCAGTCAAAACAATTTGGTAGCAGATTATTTTTCGAGGGCACCTCTGCCTGCGCGCACAAAGATTGGTTGTAATAAAATGCAAACTAGTTCGAATTGCTGTGCAGCGCTTAATTTAAACTCCTTACAGTTAAATTGCTTACCTATTACTCACAAAGATATAAAAAACGCAACAGAAATGGATAGTACATTAAAAACTGTTATGAAATATGTAAAATTCGGTTGGCCAAAAAAAGTTAAATGCGACAGGATCAGACCATATTTTTTATGTAGAAATGACCTGGAAATAGAAAGTGGCTGCCTGCTGAGAGGCCATCGTGTTGTGATACCGGCTTCTTGTAAGCGAAAGTTATTGGTTGAATTACACGGAACTCATCAAGGGATCGTGAAAACTAAAAGTAACGCACGTGCACGTATGTGGTGGCCAAATATCGATAAAGAAATCGAGCAGGTGATAAGCGCGTGCAGTGTGTGTAGCGCCTTGCGCCCCGCACCCCCACGCGCGCCTCCCGCCAGCTGGCCGCTATCAGCTGGGCCGTGGGAACGCATTCATATCGATTATATGTCTGTCAAGCAGCGTGCGTACCTAATAGTTGTCGATGCCTATAGCAAGTGGACTGAGTGTTTACAAATGAGTAGTGGAATGAACACAAAACATTTAATTAGACAGTTAAAATTTTTATTCAGTCGTTTTGGCCTGCCAGAAATAATTGTTTCAGATAATGACGCAAAAATAGCTTCATCGGAGTTTAGTGAATTTTGCGCATTAAATGGAATAAAATACGTTACATCCCCGATTTACCATCCCATTAGCAACGGACAAGCCGAAAACTCGGTAAGAACATGTAAAAAGATGATCAAATCTATTTTGGAAAGTTACACCTGTATTAACATGGTCGAGGATAAATTACAAGAATATTTATTTGAGTATCGTAACACACCTCACTGCTCCACGGGTGTTTCCCCCGCAAAGTTGATGGTTGGGCGCGAATTAAGAAGCAAGTTAGATTTAATTTTGCCGCCTCGGAATAAAAAAATTTTATTCGATAATATGTCAAAGGGAAAGTTGCGTTCTTTTAATATTGGACAACTAGTATGGACTAGATGTTATATAAACAGGAAACCTTTTTGGACAAAAGGAAAAATAATTAAAAAATTAGGTTGTCGAATGTATTTAGTGCAATTAAATGACAATCAAGGTGAGATTTGTAGGAGACATGTTGATCAGTTAATGCGATACACAGGAAATAAATACGTTTTAGACAACAATACAAATTTTTCGAATGATGGATTGTTTACATCTACAACTCCATATCAATATCCTTCTCATCAATCCACATCAAACGTTCAGGACTGTCAAATTCAACAAGAGTCAAGATCAGATAATATTGATGAACAAAGAGATCAGGATTCATGGCAGGATGCTATGGAGTTGGAGGGAGAAGTGGAGGCGGAGCGGTCAACGCCCGGGTCGCCTGCCGTTGTTGGTGAGGGACCGCCACACCAGCAGCTGCAGGAGGTGGTCTCTAAAAATGCTGATAATGAGGCTAATGAGCCAGTAGTTGAGCCAATAGTTGAACCAGTAGTTGAGCCTATCGATTTGCCGCTCGATCTCCAACCTCGACGTGTTTTAAGACCCAGAAATAAAGACGTTAATTATAAGGAACAGTAAAGATTATAATTATAGTGTGTGAATTCCTGCTTACTTATAATTTGAAATGTTTGTTGTCAGGTTTCCAAATTAAGGCATGAGGAGTGATATGTATGCGCACCGCCGCCAGTAATAAACCAACCTTCATCGCACACAGTGGTATTATTTCACGCATCTACCTACGTATATATCAAATCTGCAATGTAATATAGATATGTGCTCTCAATTCACTATGCCTCCATTTCTAGAATGGGTCCCGACTGCTACAATTTTTCTTAAGTTAAGTGCAATCGGGTATGACGACTTTCTCATTTTAGGGTTTTTCATTTCCAAATTACACAGAGACGCAGTCGGGTTTTTTAGTTTTTAAAATTACCATTTTTTTTATTTGGAACGCACATGCGGTTCGCGCCATTTTTACAGCATTACAAAAAGTTTTCATTCAAATTTTTACTTGTCTGTGACAGCGCCCGCTGTAACGCATGCGCGGTGATGTGTTGGTTTTTCATTGATTTTTTTTTTCTTACTCTTAACTTTGATCTTTGTATTTTAGTTGATTCAATCCCAATGTATGAGATTAGATAAAGTAGTGTATGAAACTGCACATAACTAGGTATTATGCAACAGTTTCATAAACTACTAACGATTACGTTACACATATTTAATTCTACAAATAATTTTCTTACCTATACCGTTTTGCGGGCGGCTGGGAGTGGAGCCGAACATTGTGTGTGTGTGTATGAACCTACGCGCTGGCATAGAGCCGGCCCCTAAAGCATACTATAAAAACACTTAATTAGCAACTGTGAATGTGCTATGTTTTGTTACTTTTTATAAAGGGGATCCTGATGAACCGATGGGTGCACGGGAATCCCCTGGTTGATCGGCTAGGGGATCCTGGTGGAGCTCCTCGTTCTTTTTAAAATATTCTATACGCATTTATTAAGGCGCAGTGGTGCCTAAAAATCCATACAAACGGGTTTTTAGAATTCATTTTTGAAGTAGTTAACAGTAAATTTAAAATCTAGGAAAACATATTGGTATTATACGAGGGCAAAGTATATATATTAGTACTGACGACGAGGGACTGTATCGAATGGAAAATTTAATTTAATAAAGTTAAGAATTAAGAATTTAATAAAGTTGGCTCAATAGAATAATTTCGCAAAGGTACCTCTTTTCGAACCATTTCATCGTATATTTTCGGTTTCTTAAAATAAGTAATTTCATAAGTGACTGAAGGGAAAACATCGATTGGATTTTTATTTAAGATAAATATGATGAAAATAAAAACGAAAACATCGAAAAAGTGTAAAAATGTGGTTATTTTCTTCCCTCTTTACACGTAAAGAAAAAGACAAAGACAGATTTTTAAGTACCATTGAGCCTGCGCGCTAAAAGAGTGCTATAATAGCATAAAAATAAAGCAAATGTAAACCTGATATACTCAAATAGGTAATTGGTGTAATTTTTGGTACGAAGTGAGTTGGGTTGAAACTAAACGCAAGAAGACAAAACATCATCACATATTTATTTTGAAATAGTTAAACAAATTTGCGTAGTAACAAAACCCTAAAAATTTAATTCATTATCATATCTTAGTTTCTAAGTAAGTGTAGCTTATTTATTGTTTTACGTCAATTAAAAAAAATTAAACATTGCCTTGTCTTGCGAATTGGGTACAGGGGATCCCCCTACCTAACTAGCACCGCTATCAGTTATACATTATTATTCACATGTTTTAAGGAAAATTTTCAACAATGAAAATGAAAAACAGGTACCTACCTACTGTAGCTTATTTATAAACTACTAGCTTTTGCCCGCGGCTTCGCCCGCGCAGACATCGTTTTTGTGACTGACTTAGAGGGTGTGCGTTGCCTGGTACCTGGGACAAACAGTCCAGCTAGGTAGTTCCAACTTCAAGAAAGAGTTCAATCGACGAATCCAACTCGGCTGGGCAGCGTTCGGGAAGCTTCGCAATATCTTCACGTCCCAAATACCACAGTGTCTCAAGACTAAGGTCTTTGACCAGTGTGTGTTGCCAGTGATGACTTACGGAACTGAGACATGGTCGCTTACTATGGGCCTCATAAGAAGGCTCAAGGTCACCCAAAGGGCAATGGAGCGTGCTATGCTCGGAGTTTCTCTGCGTGATCGAATCAGAAACAAGGAGATCCGCAGGAGAACTAAAGTAACCAACATAGCTCACAGAATCGCTAAACTGAAGTGGCAGTGGGCAGGGCACATAGCTCGTAGAACAGATGGCCGATGGGGTAGTAATGTTCTCGAGTGGCGACCGCGCACCGGAACCGCGCTAACTGAACATCTGTGTGAGGCCGCCGATGAGGCTCAACTCAGGTACCCAACCGCGCAGCTGGTTCTTCTCGGGGACTTTAATGCCCACCATCAACAGTGGCTCTATCCGTACGAGAAGACTGATCACGCTGGAAGAGAGGCGTTCAAACTTGCCCTAACGCTAAATCTCTCCCAGCTGGTCGACCAGCCAACGCGCGTACCTGACGTTGACGACCAAACGGCTAACTGTTTGGACCTTCTGCTGACAACGGAACCAGACTGATATTGTGTGTCAGTATCCTCTCCTTTGGGTACCTCCGACCACTGTCTGGTGAAATCTGTGCTGTCATGTTCACCTCCCGATCATAGTCCTAAGGGCACTAGACGGGTATGGCGGTACAAGTCAGCAGACTGGGATGAGATGCGCCACTTTTTTGCATCGTATCCTTGGCGGCAAACGTGCTTTTCTTCCAGCGACCCGTCGAGCTGCGCGACAGCAGTCTCAGAGGTTATATGTCGTGCAATGGAATACTACATTCCATTTTCCGACATTCCTCTGGAATACAAAGCGCGCCCATGGTTTGGTGCTGAGTTTACCAGGGCTGAGGCCCTGAAGCATTCGGCTTATCAGGCCTGGGCTGACGCTCGAGCTCGCAAAGCTCCGGAAACGCGTTCCAGGAAGAAAGCCTTTAATAAAGCTGCCAAGTCCTACAAAAAGACACTGCGCAGGGCACGCTTTGACCACATAAGCCATATTGGATCAAAACTTGCCTCCTACCCATCTGGGAGTATGGGAGTAAGGCGTTTTGGTCCTTGGCTAAGTCGGTCGAGTCGAATTTCTGCCGCTCGTCTTTGCCTCCACTAGCAAAACCTGACGGATCGCTGGCTCACTCCGCTGCAGACAAGGCAAATTTATTTGCCTGTATGTTTGCTGAAAATTCGCGTCTGGATACTGCAAATAATACACCACCTCAGATACCTCCATGCGGTACTGTAATGTCCCCTTTTCGTATTCGCCAAAAAGAGGTTCTTAAAACTCTTTGCAGTCTAGATGTGAATAAAGCCAGCGATCCTGACGGTATTCCAGCCATAGTTCTAAAGAACTGTGCTCCTGAGTTGTCTCCTGTGCTGACACGCCTGTACCGCCTCTCTCTCGAAACCGGTATAGTTCCTAAGTCTTGGAAGCTTGCCAACGTGCAGCCCGTGCCTAAAAAAGGTAGGCGTGCTGACCCATCCAACTATCGACCTATTGCAATCACCTCCATACTCTGTAAGATTATGGAGCGTGTATTGAACACCCACCTCTTAGCATACCTAGAAGACAATGACCTCCTGAGTGATCGACAGTATGGCTTTCGCCGCCACCGGTCAACGGGAGATCTTCTAGTGTATGCTACACATGTATGGGGTGAAGCCATAGAGAAGCACGGTGAAGCTCTTGCCGTATCTCTCGATGTCTCTAAGGCATTTGATAGGGTCTGGCATGCTAGCCTTATTGGTAAGCTTCCTTCCTACGGAATACCTACTGGTTTGGGCAACTGGATATCTGACTTCCTGAGAGAACGGTTCATTCGAGTGGTCATCGATGGCTGCTCGTCTGACCTATTGGCTATTGATGCCGGGGTACCTCAGGGCTCAGTTCTTTCCGCATCTTTGTTTTTGCTGCACATAAACGATCTGCTGAAACCTGGTATATTTGGGTATGCAGACGACAGCACGGTTGCGGAGAGATACCTGTCTAGTGCTCGAGCTAGGGGTCCGGATATACTATCTCAGAGAGAGGCCATGATTGAGCGCGTGAACCTTACACTCAAGGCAGTCTCTGACTGGGGCGATGCCAATCTTGTTAGGTTTAACGCCTCTAAAACGCAGGCGTGTCTATTCACTGCAAAAAGGAGTCCTTTTACCCTGACTCCTACTTTCCGAGATGAATCTATCCAGATCTCCGACCATCTTGAGCTCCTTGGCGTTGATTTAACATCCGATCTGAACTTCGGGAGATACATTGAATCCAAGGCAAAAACGGCTGCCAAAAAGCTTGGTATCCTCTCGAAGGTGAGACTTTACTTCACACCAGAGCAGCTTCTATTATTATACCAAGCTCAAGTTCGGTCATGTATGGAGTACTGCTCTCACTTATGGGACGGATCGGCTCGTTACCAGCTAGATACCTTGGATTCTATCGACCGACGCGCTAGGAGACTCATTGGCGACGAGGAACTTGTATCAAACAGGCTCCAAAGCCTCGAGCATCGCCGCAAAGTCGCCTGTCTATCAGTGTTCTACAGGATTCATTTCGGAGAGTGTGCCCTGGAACTTCACGACCTCATTCCCCCCTCTCCATTTCATCATCGGACGACCAGGCGCGGAGAGCGGTTCCTCCCCTTTGTCGTCAATGTTCCACCTTTTCGCACGAAGCGTTTTGCTTCTTCCTTCATCATGCGAACGGCCAAGGAGTGGAATTC
Source organism: Coleophora flavipennella (assembly GCA_947284805.1). Lineage (NCBI taxonomy): Eukaryota > Metazoa > Arthropoda > Insecta > Lepidoptera > Coleophoridae > Coleophora > Coleophora flavipennella. Next base: position 222,958 of record OX369294.1, on the reverse strand, counting down.
CCTTCCGGCATCTGTATTCCCCGATTCGTATAATTTAGGAATCTTCAAGACGAGAGTGAATAGGCACTATTTGAGCTTGCGTGTTACATCCTCGGCTGCATCAGCACTTACCATCAGGTGAGGTGCAGCCAAACGCACTCAAATTTTTAATTAAAAAAAAAAATGTAGCGTAGGCAGGCCTCCCACGCGGTGGACCGATGACCTGGTGAAGATCGCGGGAAGCCGATGGATGCGGGCAGCGTAGGACCGGTCGTCGTGGAAATCCTTGGGGGAGGCCTTTGTCCAGCAGTGGACGATTTGTGGCTGATATGATGATTTAAGCATCCGGCGCCCCGGGCACAGAAAAAATCCACCCCTCTAAGTGAAAAAAACTGGCCAAGTTGTCGGAGTTGCGCGCTAAGGGTTCCGTAGTGCCACACGACACGATAAACTTCACCTTGCCTTCTGTTTACATGTTCGTAGTGGTTCGTCACCCTTATTACCGCTAGTCCGACTCGCGCTTGGCCGCGCTTGCTCGCCCCCTGGACATAGGATAAATACGCCTCTGCACAGATGAGATACTAGTTACTCGCTGTAGCTACAGATAGCGTAAGTGCTAAAAGTGGCCACTTTTAGCACTTATGCTATCAGTAGCTACAGCGAATTATATGTGGAAGAGTTGATAGTTTTTAAATAAATTACAGTACCTACCTACTGTATCAATTTCTTTGCTACTTAATGCGACATTCTCGCCTTTCCGTCTTCACAGTTTGTGACTAAATTCTCTTTATCGAATGGTCTTTCAAATTTGAATATTTCGTCAGACAGCTGTAGTCGTTTGTTTTTCGGCGCAACACCGGAGTGTCGTCGCTTGTTGATTCGCAGCTAAAATTGTTGTAACCTTTGTTTCAAATTATGAAGTTCTAACATAGAGGGTCGCCCCACACCACTCCCGGATGCAGGGAGCTCAGTTTAAAATGGCCACCTAGAGACCTCCCTATTACTCCTGGGACACGCCAGACACGCCAGGTACGTCATCGGAGGCTCCTGAGCTTTGCCACCCGAGGAGACCCATTTTATACCATTTAATTTATAATTAGTACCTGCGTCAAGCCAGCTTCCAGAGCGGACCTATTTCAATAGGTGATGTTCACATCTCAAAAATAATATTTTCGTGAAAAGTGATATTTAGGGTAGGCTCGAGCCCCTCGTTGGGAACGTACATGGGGTGACTTTTAATTAGTTCTTGATAGCAAAGGATATGAATGTACTCGTGATTACAAACAATTTCCCCAAAGAAACTATATGTCAAATATGAAAAAAAAAATTGGTCCCTAATACATTTTTGCCGATTTGATAACTTAGGTATTTAATTTTATTACCTATGTAGTATGTATCGAGGACCAAAATTTCTTTTTCTGATTTGACATATAGTTTCTTTGGGAAAGTTGTTTGTAATCAAACACGAGTATATTCATATCTTTTGATATCAAGAACTAATTAAAAGTCGTCCTGTATATGAGCTGATACGATGTGATGTGATAGACAAATGCAACCACGTACGTACGAGGTTGCCACCTCTGGATTAGGAAATCAGTTTAGTTATAATTTCATAAAGGCTCGATGTTCCTTTTACATTTAACCTTTAATACAGAGCGATGACAAATCTTTTATAGAACCCATGTCATTAAATCACGTCCTCTAAATATATTTGTTACTTAACCCATTAACTTTTTCCTTTTTCTAGATTTCAACTTTTAGGCCACTATTCCAAATCTTACATGTAGCAGATGATTTTCACAGGTTTTTTTTTCATAAATTTTGCTACACTACCTTTCATTTTCATCGTTGAAAATTTCCGATAAAGTATGTACTCAGCGAGTAATTGATTTTTAACTGACGGCGTCGCTAGTTAGGTGGAGGTAGCGGTAGCCCCTTTGTGATAAAACTTTGAACGTCTCTCATACCAATCCAATGGTTTATCAATCGGTAACATTAGGTAACGCGAGGCGCATTCACTCCTTAGCGTCAGTGATGCCCTCGGCGCTGATCGCGAACATGGCCTCCGTCTCCGGCAAGCACGGGCTGTCGTAGATCTTGCACACGCGGTTGTCCCCGCGGCCCTTGCGCAGGTACAGGCGGGTGGTGGACGCGTGCGCCATGATGTGGCCGCCGATGGGCTTCTTGGTGTCGGCGTTGAACACTCCCACATTGTCCACGTTCGCCACCACTTGGTTCGTAATCACTACTGCCACGCCGAACTGGAAGATGATGGGGTACTAAGGAAATGGTGTTGACGAAGGAAATAATGGATAGCCCATTCGCTTCACACCACGAGGTCGCCGGTTCGATTCCCAGCGGATAGAAACTTTGTAAGACTCGGTTTGGTTGGTGGTATTTTCTAAGCCCGCCTGGCTAGCTTGCCGCCGAACCACAATGTTTTCCGGCTTCAAAATAAGATAGACAGTTCCCCATTACGTTGAGGAATCTTAGGAAGCTCGCTTCCATTTTCGGCATCATCGTCACTTAATGACTTATCATCAAGTGAAACGATGCCAATAGTGGATTTAAAAAAATGTCAATGTGCCGTGCCTAAGTAAAAGGAGAGAAAGAAAGCCTTGGCTGCAATATCCATCTGTGAAGCGGCTTAGTAATACTGTGTTAGACATCAGACGTGCACGCGCACCTGCACGTGGCGGACGACATAGTGGGAACAGCGGGGTTCGCGAAGAACCTGTGCAAGGAAAACTCAAGATCGCTATGAATGGAAATAATTGGAGGAGGCCTATGCCAGATGGCAAACGGACACTGAGATGGAAAATTAAAAACAACCGAATAAACCGAATTGACCGAATAAAGGTAAAAATAAAATAAATAGTCATCGAAGTACATAGAGTAATAATTATGATATTGTCAGTACGTGGATAGATGGAAGCGGTCAGAGCTCAGTTTTTTTTTCGACAGGACAAGCTTGTTGTTGGCCGTGGGGGCCTTTACAACTTCACCGGGCAGGGGAGGCGAGTGCGGAGGGCACTCAACCTAGTGCAAAGCAAAGAGATGCAACTGCCTAAGGGCGCCCAGGTGGGCACGGACCTCGGCTTAGGTCGTTGCTTGGACGGGGGAGGATCGGAGAGAAGCGGCCTGGTACGTGCCGGTAGCGCTGGTAAGCGCCAGAAGCGGGGGGCCCTCGCCGGCGAGGGCAGAATGTCGGTGTAGTGTTTCTCTGTGGGTTAGGGGGCGGGATCAGGGCAGCTACGGCTAGCGTGGGCGGATCGTCGGGGTCAGTGAGTACATGTCTGAGTCAGAGCTCAGTGCGACTCGCGTGGTTGGGCCGACCGGGCGCGGGCGCAAGCGGGGCAGGGCGGGGCGGGTCGAATGATCTGAACAAAGCGCGGTCATTATCTGGATGGATGGCTTTCACTGTTATTCACATTTTTCTAGTAGATAGCAGTTGTTGAGCCGTGCCACACGCCTTGTAGGCGGTTTCAAAACTAGTCTGTTGGGTCCGCCACTAGCCCAACAGTCTCTATCAACCCGGACTTGGCGCCGCGTCTTGTGGAATATGGCCTTATATGTCCGAGTTTGGGAAGAGGCCCGAGCCCCCGTAGTGAGGATATTACGATAGATAGACAATTGAGCTTACCTCATCAGCCAATCGGAGGAGCATCCTCATGAACCTCCCAAGGTGAACCTGCCTGGAGTTCAACTCCCCCCTGCCTGAGTAATCTGTTCTGTACAGAGCTGTGGCACTGTCTACTATTATCAGTGAATACCTGAAAACAACAACAATAACAATATACAGTTAGTGTTGCCAACCATAAATACTATTAGTATTTTACTTAAGGCGGTCCGATTGGCACACTAGATTCATGATTCAAGGTATTCAAAATAGGTGCAAATAACACTCTTTCTGATCACATCAGCTCATATTCGTCCCCACCGAGGGGCTCGAGCCTACCCGAAATTAGGGCGATCGGGCCTTAGTCGACCACGCGGGCTCGGTGCGGGTTGGTCAACTTCACACACAACCTTCGTGTTTCTTCGCAGGCGTATGCAGGTTTCCTCTCGATGTTTTCCTTCACCGTATAAAAAGCTTCGTATAAACGTACATATGAAATCAAAATTTGAAAACACATTGGTACGTGGCAGGATCGAACCACGACCTCCCGGATAGGAGGTAGCGGCCCTTGCCATTACGCCACCGACTATTGATAGTCATACACTGTTTAACATAACACTCTTTCTGATAGTCATAAAATAACAATAACATATAATGTCATTTGTGAAAAATCAAGAAATAAACAATCATTAGTTAATAACTTCAAAATTCAATCCTTGAAATAAACCATATTGTGTCATTAGAACATGAAAACAGTATGACACGAAAAGTTATACATAAAAATCATTGAACGCCTTTCACAAGTGTAGGCCAGTTCACGCGTACAGCACCCGGTCACGAGTATAACGCGAGAGTCAGCCATCGCTCCCATCAACCATATTACTAGCGCCGCCAAAAGTAATAAATACTTTTTCATCCCCGAATTTCGGCAATTGTATTTTTGCTCTTCGATATCTGAGTGCAAAAGCCGTTTTCCTTTACTAGAGGAGAAAAGTAAATTGAATTTAGAACATCGTGAATTCAAAACATTATTATACCTATTTACTTCTACCTCCATGGTGCCGAATTTATCATACAACCTTTTTTAATTTGTTAAAAACTCAGACTCGGAACCTTCTTGGTGTACTTTTTTTTTAATTTGCTTTGCGCGCGCCATTTTCTTTTCACGTCATATTGTTAAAACCTTAGGTTAAAAACTTGAAAACAAGTGAAGAACCTAAAATGAGTGATTATAGTGACGAGGAAGTTTATTTGACGCCAACAGGATTGACTGAAACTCGCTGCGCTCGTGATTCAAATTTAGACTCCTTCGCTTGCTCGGTCATCAAAATTGAGCACGCGGTTAAAAAGCAACTTTGCACTCTTGTATAACAAATAACTATTCTCATTCCTATAATACATAAGGGGCCAACAACTATTGTTTGATTGTTATTTTATACCTGAAATATTAGCAACGAGTTATTTTTTGCACAACTGCTAAGAAATAACACATAACACTTTTGACAATATCGACAAACATAACTTGTTGCTAATAGGTAAAGTTATACAACACAATTAAAAAAACACCTTGTAACTATGCATGTGCGCAAAATACTTAATGATTTCGATTGAAGTCCCTTAAGGACTAGCGGGATACGAACTCGAACAGTTTAAGTTGTCTCTGTTTATTTCTTTACGTGTAAGCACACTTTTTCAATGTTTTTTTTTTCAATTATGTTAATAATTATTTATTTGTATGGAAAATAAAGAAGGCGGGCGAATCGGGTGAATCCTTCGGAATCACAACACAAATATTTTTACGTAAAAATACTTTTTCATAAACACAAAGTATTGGAATAAAAATAATATTTAGATATCATTTCTTAACATTTTTAATGGTATATTGATTTATTTAAAATTTTAAGAATGAATGAATGAATGTTTATTTGCAGTAAATATGGTACGAATAAGGTGATACATTGTAAAAGGAATCTCATATTTAGCCATTATACAGTTAGCATGCAAATATTCAACAGGGTTAATAAACCACAATATACACTAATGTCATAAATTAAATGTCAGGAAAAAACTCATAAAAATAAAATAAAATTAATATACTTATTGCATTATTTAAAAAACTCTTCCTAATCTATCAAATTTATATAATATAAATTAAAAAAAAACATGTCATAACATAAATCAGATTTACTTAATGAAAATTAAAAAAATCACCTAAACTGTAAAAATTTCTCTCTATCAACGATTTAAATAGCTCGTTAAACATTTTTTGCCTTTTATATCCTTTATATTCTTTGGCAGTTTGTTGTATATTCTGATACACATATAGTAACTACTATTTAGATAGAGTGATGTCCTCGGATGGTATTTAGCAGCTAGTCTATCCGGGTCTCTCTTGTTTCTAGGATTTATCTCTGAGGCAGTATTAAAGAGATTACGATTATTTCTTACCAGTTTGCACATTTCAAAGATATATAAAGATGGTAGAGTTAAAATGTTAAGTTTTTTTAATAAGGGCCTACACGTATCATAAGGGCCAACTCCGCATACAGCTCTGATGCATTTTTTTCTGAGCTATAAATGCATTTCTTACGTAGGAACCATTACCCCAAATGACTAACCCATATCTGAGGACCGATGACACATAGCCATAAGAAGGCGGGCACCTTGTGAATTAACCGAACAAACCTACAAAAAATGTTTTAACGCATAGAATTACTTCAGGTCAAAGTTCTAGTGAACAGAAATACATGAAGTTTCGCCAGTTCTCTTCGTATCTCACCTTATATAATAATTACTAGTTTTTTAATGTTTTCCCCTCAGCCATCTCTGTGCAACAAAAATTGGTTGTCTGTAAAGTCGGTTTACGGACGATAGTTTAGCGTGATAACGTCATAACGTAATGGGACAATGAGTCATCCTTTTTTTTAAACTTTATAATACTTTATAATAAATTGCCACATGATTTCAAATTGTTGAACTACACGCAGTTCAAATCTAAATTAAGGAAAGCTCTTATAGACGGCTGCTTATACTCTATAGACGAGTATTTTAAGTTTAATAAAAATAATATTAATAATATTCTGGGACAAATCACACATGGTCATCTGGCCCCAAAGTAGGATTCCCTGTGTTATGGGAACCAGAGACTGATATACATACGTATATACATGTATTAAGTTTTGACATTGTGCTTGTATATGATATTATTAATTTGATATGACTTTGAAATGATAGAATTTGATGTTTTAACTACATTTTAATTTCTGTTTATTATTGTTCTGGACTACTTTTAAGTATTTCGTTATATTAAGTACTTTAATTACTTTTTGACATGAGCTCAGCGACACCGTACTTTTGTTTTGGTAGTCATATAATTATGTGTTATTTCGTTTTGTTTAAATTTTAAACGAGCTTTAAATTTTATACTAAAATTCAGCAACCATTGTTATAACAAATTAGCATGCCGGTAGCTGGTGCAATGTAAAGAAATTACCTATATTATAAAACATCTAAAATGCACTACATTTCAAGCGAATAAAAATTCTTATTCTTTTTCATGCGTGCAGGCGGCGTCCATCGATTTATTAGACGTTGTCACGTCAAAATCCCAGCAATCCATTGTTACGTAGCTGTCGGTACCTGCTAGATATATGAGAGGGAATGTTCCGGTGCAATGTTAAAGAAACGAACCAAAAAAGAGTATATTTTCAGTTCCCTCAGGAACTGCATCGGACTATGCCATTTTCACTGGATAAAAAGTAGCCTATGTCCTTGCCAGTGACACAGGCTACCTGCATGCAAAATTTCATCAAGATTGGTTAAGGTGTTGAAGCGTGAAAAGGTAACAAACAAACACATTTTAACATTTATAATATTAGTAAGGATTTATTTGTATTGGCGGCGCGGGCGTGGCGCTAGTGTGCCAATGGAAACGCCTTAATGTCGCTACATGTGTATATACTGTTTATTGGTTCATTAAAAATTAAGTATGAAAGAAAATGTTTCCATTAACACTGGTTGAAGAATATAAAAACGTAAATCTGTTTACTGTTATGTAAACATAAAGTATGCAAAATATTGTTTTCGTGAACATAAAAATCATCATTAAAAATATGTCTTATACTGTCTCCTTTCTGGTCCTACCACCCCTACCACCATAGCTTCTACGAAAAGGGGGTTTTGTGAAATGATTGCGAAGTGGCAAGACGATAGAATGAAAACCGGCCAAGTGCGAGTCGGACTCGCGCTCCGAGGGTTCCGACCACCACACCTCTCAACTATGACAATAATACATATTCACATTACAGGAAAAGACTTCAACGTGAGCGACAGAAAAATGGTTTTTTTAGTCAGTTCCGACTCCTTAGCGCGAGAACGACTTAAACTTGGTCCGTTTTTATTATTTGTTGTTTTACTTCAAAATGAGTACTACGAGTATAATCACATCAAGTTTCACGCTTGTATGTATTACCGTTTTTACAATAGAACTAAATCAAAAATACCTATAAAAACATTTTTTTTGTATTTTTGTACACATTTTTTGACCCCCCTTAATTTTTCACTTTAACTAGTTTTTATTATTTGTTGTTATGTTGTTATACATTTATTGTTATGTCTACCTACCTATTACGGTTCATGAAGCACAGCCCGCTGACAGACGGAGGAACAGACAGCGGAGGCTTAGTAATATTGTGTACGGAACCCTAAAAATTGATAAGTTGCGCGAAAAGCTATAACAAATAAGTACGAGTATACTTAAATAAAACTATATACAAATTAAGAGCGACCGACCTTGACCGTGATTACACTTTATTTCATGTACGAAACATTGGTGTAGGACCCGTTAACCGGGCGGGGGTGTATTAGGTTATTACTGTGCAATAGTGATTCGAGACGATCATGTTGCAGAAAAAGAAATCAAACAAGTTATGAATTTTTTAAGTTGTTAGAATAGAAAATTCACGAATACACATTTAAAAAATCATAACTTCTAAACTACAAAAAATCGCTGAACATACATGGGGTATTTTCGGATACGCGCCAGTGTGAAATAATTAAAAAAATATTGACGTCACTTTTTGGACCACTCTGTATATACTAAGAATTTATAGTTGAGATGTGTGACAAAAATCACGAGTGAGGTTATTCAGAATCGACTCTGGAATACAGAAAAAATATCAGAAAATTTTTGGCTTTTTGATATGTCATTTTCTACATTATCGCTTATTCCCAGTCGTCACCCTGGCCTTCCCATTCGTATGGGGAGACCAATATTTTTTTGTTAATGGTTTTTCTGGTATTTTTCCTATATTCTAGTCGATTCTGAATCGCTTCTTAATTTTCACTCCTTTTTTTAGTTACAACTGTATAACGCTCGAAACTGTAAACTTTGCCAACCCCACTACCGCAAATAGGATTACCTGGACTCAGCCATCATGGCGCAGGCCTGCAGTAGCAGCTGCGTCTGGTGGTCTGTGTTGTAGGCGCGCGCGTACGCCACGTTGTCGAGCACCGCCGCGCCCTCCATGCCGTAGCGGGCGGCCACCCCCAGCAGACGCTCCGGACGGAACGTGCCCTCCGTGTCGATGTACATGCACTTGCCCTCGCCGCCCGACTGCTCGATCGGCAGCTGGAAGGTCAAAAGGTTCTGATAAACCATTACCATCGAACAAGCTGCTCCGCACAGGTTCATCGTAGTGGAAAGTGGAAAGTGCCTTGAATTAAACCACCACCTCGCTTTTGTTACTGTCAATAAAATCAAAAATCAAATCAAATTTCATTTATTTGTGATTATATGTTACAAAAGATGTTAAGTGAAAATTATGTCCTAATATATAATCTGTCATTTGACGTACAAATTTAAAATAACAATAATACAGTAATAAAAGCATATCAATACAGTCCTCAAAATAAAAAAAAATATATATATAAGGTCTAACAAAATTAGCTGAAACTATTTTAAGGGCAAGTTCAGTAAACGAAACTGAACAACTTTTTCTTCAGCGACCATACTGAAATCTTAGAAAAAAAATCTACAATAAAAAAAAAAGAAATCTTTATAAATCCGGCACTGGCCATCGTACCGTAGCAGTCCACGCGCTGACGCGCCTCCGCCGGGCTCCGCCACAGATGAATGATAGTACAAGCCGTGTCTTCCTTCGCGTCGGACACATATTGGGTAGGTATCTAAACCCTATTTGTTTGGAAATAGCCAGACATGTAAACAAAACATGAACTCCAAAATAAACTAGTTTCAATTGGTTTTCAAGTCTTAAATGAACTAAAACACAGTATTTATGTCAATAAAATCCTTGATGTCCAAATGTAAGTGATTAAGCTAAAATGATAAAATGATTTGTTTACATGTTTGGCCATTTCCAAACAAATAGATTTTTCTTTAATGTGACTTGTCCGCAAACAGGCTAAGGCGAACTACCTACCTACTTGCTTCTTATGTCTCCGGTGATTTTCTTGGTTGACCGGCATCTACAGGTAGTGGCATACTCGTAAAAGTACCGTAATCCCGGAATCGCTGCAAAGCACCTTGAAACATGTTCTTGGTGTCTATTAGGTTGTGGTTACAAACTTCATAGCACACCGCCATGTCCAAATATTGTTGTACATGGCATTTTCACAATAAAACACTTAACTTAGGCACTTAGGTCACAATCTGTAGGTTAGGCTTTGAGAACGTAACTCAATGAGTGCGCGAGAGTAACTGAGATATTTTTTTCGCGCACGCATCGCACTTGTTTGTAGGCGAAATGTACCTACGAGCGAGCAGCAAAATAGGTCAATGGCCTCAACGCTTCCTCAACGCTTCAAAGAAGCCGCTCAATTTCTTATTTTTCGAAAAGTGTAAATACCTGTTGGGTTGTATTTTACTACCTACATCTAAAAGGGGAACTATAAGGTTTTAAATAGGTAATATTCGTTTTTAAATAAGAATTGATTGAGAGAACTACCAAAGGTCAACGGCCAGGCACAGCGCAGTTTCGTTGCGGCAAGGCACGAATCCAGCGAAAAGACAGGACCGTTCTACAACACGAGAATATTATAGTGGGCAATAATGGAATGTGACAATTTTTTTTTAGAATCCGGTATGGTCGCTGAAGAAAAAGTTGTTCAGTTTCGTTTACTGAACTTGCCCTTAAAATAGTTTCAGCTAATTTTGTTAGACCTTATATAATTACATAACTAAATTGTCACAATATTACATTATAACTAAAAACAACGTGTCATTCAACATAATGTCAAAATAAAAGATAAGATGTAATTATTTTTTTAAATAAGCAAAATATGTCCATTACCTTATACATACTGATGAATTAATTATAATTAATGATATCAAATTCTATTATAAACAAATATGTCAATTAGATTTATCATTTAAAAAATCATTAATAGAGTAGTACGCTTTATTTGTCAAGAAAGTTTTAAGTTGTCTTTTGAAATCTGTCATGGTATTGTAGTCACGTATAACTTTAGGGATTTTATTTTACTAAACACAGTTTTATTTTATATAAATAACGGCACGCAACTGTTGATTGGTTCGCGTGGGGACTCACTTATGGGTGAGCAACTCAGCGGTGTGGGTGTGGTGCTCCACGAATCTAATGACACCGGTCCTGATGTTTGTTACCTAACAGCTGCAAGTAAGAGAAGATAATGTGCGTACAGACTGAGGCAGCTTCGTACTGAGGCAGGATGAATCTACGCAGTTGCTCGAATGTGAGGCATGCTTAGCCACACACGTGCCGCGCGCAGACGGCAGAGCGGTCGAGCGGCGGCGTTCGGCGCGACGCACGTTGCCTCCAAGTACGTCGTAATCACACTCGACGCGAGCCTAAAACTAGCTAGGTTGCCAGATGTGAGCAGCCTGCACAGCCTGCAGAGCCTGCTCAACCCGAAATCAAAGTATTTATATTAGTACGATAATAAGTAACGGTAGTCAGTAAGCACTTTAATGGTCGCCACTGACACCACTCTTAAGGCCTTAAGATGAGTCAAATGACAATATTCAATTCAAATTATTGAAAGACTGTGTAAAGCTATCACCATGGAAAAAATATATAATACTAGCTTTTTCCCGCGGCTCCGCCCGCGTGGACATCGTTTTTATGACTGTCTTTAAGGGTGTTTAGTAAATTATGTCGTTTCCCACCTACTTAACCATCTCTGTGCAAAAAATCACAACAATCGAGTATTTTTCTAGTTCCCTCAGGAACTGCATCAGATTATGCTATTTTCCCGGGATAAAAAGTAGCCTATGTCCTTCCCCGTGAACCAGGCTACCTGCATGCTAAATTTCATAAAGATTGGTTAAGGCGTTGAAGCGTGAAAAGGTAACAAACAAACAAATACATTTTCACATTTATAATATTAGTAAGGATACTTAGTCATATAAAAACGATTTAATTGAACACAATATTTTTGATGTAAAAAAAATACTGTAGACCCTGTTTTTGGCATTAATTGCAAAATTTCTCGAAAACAAATATTTAATGTTGAATGAAATCAACACACAAAATCGGTGACTTTAAGACCTTTCATTTTAAATGAACACATTTTTTTAAAACTTATTTGAAAGTGATGAAAAGTAATACAAACATGTAAAATTCGAGAATTGAGCGTTCGGTTTCAACATAATAGCCCGCATTGATTTGAATTTAAAATGAATAGACTTACGTTCGATATTATTGAAACACGTATCAACCTGCTCGGATTGAGTGATCTTAGCGCTTTAAGGTAGCCAAATACTAGGCAGGCGAGATAGGTAACTACGAGAGGCAACACGTCACTCAATAAGTCAGTAGGATAACAACTTTTTTCTTGTTTTTAAAAAAGAACATTTTTTTTAAACTCCAACCTTATAACGTCGCCTGAAAAAAATTACAATAAATTCCCGCCAAAACTTTAAAAAAAAAAAACTTCAAAAAAAGATAGTTGTTAATTTTCAATACAATGGAAAATACTGTCCGCACAAAGCAATGGCTTGATAAATGTTATCCGGACTCTTCTCCTTCTAGAAAAATGATAGAGGTGATTTTATACGTGGTCGTACAAGCACCGATGATGAAGAGCGTCCCAGTCTACCAAAATCGGTAGTGATTCCAGAAACAGTTAAAAAAGTGAAAAATTTAGTTTGGACGACCGCAAACTGAGATTACGGGAGATAGCTGACATCGTGAAGATATCAGAAACCAGTGTTTTTACCATTTTGCACTATCATTTGTCATTGCGAAAGCTTTGCTCAAAATGGGTAGCGTGTTTGCTCACTATTGAACAGAAGCAAAAACGGGTTGAATATTCGAGAAGCTGTCTGGAGATATTCAGTCGCAACAAAAAAGAATTTTTTCATGTGCTATGTGACCATGGACGAAACATGGATCCACAACTATATACCGGAGTCCAATCGGCAATCTGCTCAGTGGACAGATGCCGGTGAAAGCCGACCAAAGCGCCCAAAAACTCATATTTCGGCTGGGAAAGTTATGGCATCCATGTTTTGGGATTCACATGGAATTATTTTCATAGACTATCTAGGAAAAAGAAAAACGATCAACAGCGAATATAATATAACATTACTGACGCGTTCAAAACAAGAAATAGCACAAAATAGACCTCTAATGCAGAAGAAAAAGCTCCTTTTTCACCAGTACAATGCACCTTGCCACAAGTCCGTAGCTACCATAGAACTGCTGCCTCATCCCCCATACTCGCCAGATCTAGCACCTAGCGACTTCTATCTCTTTATAAACCTCAAAAAACTGCTGGTAAGAAGTAGCTGGAAAGAAATTTGCCTCTGACGAGGAAGTTAAGGCTAAAACTCAAGCTTATTTTGTAGGGTTGGACAATCCTTCCATAAGAAAGGCATAGAAATGTTATAAAAACGATGGAGTGCCTGTATAGCTCTAGAAGGAGAATATTTCGAGGAAATAAAAAATATATATAAAGAAAATTGGTTATCCTACGGACTTATTGAGTGACGTAATATATGAGGCAGTTAGGGAGTTTCTGAGATGTATAAAAAATACTGATGATGATATCATTGTAAACAACATCCAACTGATTAATTTCAATATGTTAAATCAATTAGCCTCCTTTCGAGGGTTTTTTGTTAACTCATAAACGTCCCCACTGCATGGGCGTGGGTCTCGTCCCAAGCACGGTAAGGTTAGGCCATATTCCGCACACGGGGCGAGGGGGTTGGTGGAGGTGGAAGGGTAGTGGCGAACCCCACTGTCAGAGGTTCCTTCAAGCCGCCTATAAGGCACCAGACGTGACTTAGATGCCATCTAGTGATAACAACCGGCACGAAGCACTGAAAGGGTAAAAAAAATGCCACTATAACAGTCAAAGTCAGCCACTATAACGGTCGGTGGCGTAACGACTAGGGCCGCTACCTCCTGTCCGGGAGGTCGTGGTTCGGATCCCGACACGTACCATAGTGTTTTCGAATTTAGATTTCATATGTACGTTTATCCGACGCTCTTAGGGTGAAGGAAAACATCGTGAGGAAACCTGCACATGCCTGCGAAGAAACTCGAAGGTTGTGTGTGAAGTCGACCAACCCGCACTGGGCCCGCGTTGTCGACTAAGGCTTAAACTCGAAACCCTCGGTGGGGACGCATATGAGCTGATAATGTGATGATAAACAGTCAAACCCATCTGGGTAATGACCGTGCTTCAGGTCAGTTAGTTGCGTGATCGACCTAACCACGCAAGACACACTGAGTTGCGACTGCTTCAGGCTTCAGACAATCGAGACTTACCTGGCATGTTACAGCAAGAGTATGACATATTTGGGTTTTGCCAGTCCTAAACTCTCCAAAGATTTCAGTGATGGAGCCAGTCTCAATTCCTCCACCTAGCAACCTATCCAGCTCCTTTGATCCTGTCGTCAGCTGGATAATCTCTGCCCTGAAAAATGCAACGTATGTGAGGGTAGTTCTAATAAATTTCTTCAGACTATCGGCTCACAACTTAACAATGACTTAGGCCAGTCATAGTTTACATTCGAAATTGCAATAATTGCGGTAAACTTGATTTTGTGATACATTGTTTGTTTGGGTTTGCAGCATTCTAAAATGTGAGCGTGCTGAATTATTGCTGAAAAACGGCAATTTTTTTAACGTCACCTATCACAATAAAGAATATTACATACAAGATACGCGCGAAAACCTTCCTTTGCAGTCGGGTAAAAAGTTAAAAAAATTGCGGCTTTTCAGCGCGCTTTAATTTTAGTGCCTCATCATCATCATCATCATATCAGCCGCAGGAGATACGCGCGAAAACCTTCCTTTGCAGTCGGGTAAAAAGTTAAAAAAATTGCGGCTTTTCAGCGCGCTTTAATTTTAGTGCCTCATCATCATCATCATCATATCAGCCGAAGGACGTGCACTGCTGAACAACGGCCTCCCCCAAGGATTTCCACGACGACCGGTTCTGCGCTACTAGCATCGAGCGGCTTCCCGCGACCTTCACCAGGTCATCGGTCCACCGAGTGGAAGGCCTTCCTACGCTACGTTTTCCGGTGCGCGGCCGCCACTCGAGAACTTTACTACCCCAACGGCCATCCGTTCTACGCGCTACGTGACCCGCCCACTGCCACTTAAGTTTAGCAATTTTGAGAGATATGTCGGTTACTTTGGTTCTCCTACGGATCTCCTCGTTTCTAATTCGCTCACGCAGAAAAACTCCGAGCATAGCACGCTCTATTGCCCTTTGGGTGACCTTGAGCCTTCTTTTGAGGCCCATGGTAAGCGACCATGTCTCAGTTCCGTATGTCATCACTGGCAAGTTGCCGTGGCAACACACACTGTTCGCAGACCTTGGTCTTAAGGCACTGCGAAATTTGGGACGTGATTATACTCTTCGGTCTTCTGTTTAATTTGTTATGTTTTGTTTTATATTATGTATGATTGTATGTGATTGCAGTAACAAATAAACGTGTTATCTATCTATCTAAATTATTGCGAAGCTTCCCGAACGCTGCCCAGCCGAGTTGGATTCGACGATTGATCTCTTTCTTGAAGTTGGACCTACCTAACTGGACTGTGTGTCCCAGGTACATATATTCGGCAACAACTTCGAGTGTAGAGCCTCTAACCTTCAGAGGAGTAGGTGCGACACGGACGATTGACATAATCTTCGTCTTGTCCATGTTCATTCCAAGACGTACTTGTTGAGAGGCTCTACTGAGACCATAGAGCATTGTGCCTAAGTCATCCATAGTATCAGCCATGACCACGATATCGTCAGCGAATCGAAGGTGGGTAATGTACTCGCCGTTCATATTAATGCCGAGTCCACCCCAGTCCAAAAGTTTAAACTTCTTCCAGGGCGGCGGTAGTTTCGGAGATATGACGTCTCCCTATCTTAGCCCTCGCTGCAACCGGATGGGTTCCGAGTTTTAAACCTGGAGGCGAACCGACATGATGGCGTTTAAATATAAACATTTCAGTACCTCGATATATCGATAGTCAATTTGGCACCGCTGGAGAAACTGTAGCACAGCCCAAGTTTCGACCGAATCAAAGGCCTTATCATAGTCCAAGAACGCTAAGCATAGTGACTGATTATACTCTTCGGTCTTTGTATAATCTGCCGCAGCGTATGTATGTGGTCTATGGCAATAAAGCCTTTTCGGAAACCGGCTTGCTCGGGAGGCTGGAAGTCGTCAAACCTGCGTGCGAGAAGATTCGTAATGACTCTCGAAAACAGTTTGTAGACATGGCTCAGAAGTGAGATGAGTCTGTAGTTCTTCAGCAGGTTGTTGTCACCCTTTTTGAAGAAAAGCACAACCACACTTCTGTGCCATGCCTTAGGCATTTGTCCCTCGAGTATAACGAAATTATATAACTTTTGATGAGCTTTAAGTACCGGTGTTCCACCTGCTTTCAGAAGTTCCTCCGTAATTCCATCATCAACCGGTGCCTTATTGTTCTTGTGCTGTTTGAGAGCAATTCTAATGTCGTACAGGCTGACGTCCGGGATATCTTCGGTATAGTGTCGGGTTAGTCTGGCTCTTAGGTCTTTCCAGGTCGCTGACAGGCAGACATGTGGTCGTGTACAATTGTCCGTAGAACTTCTCAACTTCTTCCAGCAACTCAGTCTTAGACGATATGATCCTGCCATCTTCAGTTTTCAGCTTAGTCACTTGGCATTGTCCAACAGACAGATCTCTCGCGAACACTTTTGAGCCTTAGTTGTTCTTAATACAATTTGTATTACATTGGCGCAAATCGCGAGGCAGGGACTTAGAGATCTGCCTGTTTAGTTGCCGATACTGAGTAGCGTCTTCAGAGGACTGTAAAACCAATCTGCGTCTTTCTCCCATGAGGTTGTTGGTGAAGTCCGAGATATTTTTGGTTCTGTTTGAACGGCGAGTTTTAAAAATCTTAGACCCGACCGTTTGGACAATTTTAACGAATTTATCACTATAATCGTCTACATTATCGCAATCCCCTAGGCATTCGAAGCGATTGTTCAACTCGAGCTGAAAGTCCTCGGAGTTTTGGAGCTGGATAGGAGCTGTCGACATCTTTCTAGATTGGTTTTTAGATTCAATGTGCCTCTTACCATCCGGTGATAGCTTCCTGTTTTAACAGATGAGACTTTAATTATTTTATTTTATCTTTCAATGTACCTGTTTTATGCAAATAAATAATCTTGAATCTTAACTGAATTGATCACAGAGATATCATTGAATAACAAGATGAAGTCAATCTCGTTCTTCGTTACACCATTGGGATGCAACCATGTCCACTTCCGCTGTTTTGACTTTTTGAAGAAGAAGTTCATCGTAAAGAGGTTCTCCTTCACCATAAAGTCGGTCAGCATCTGACCACGTGCATTTCTTACTCTGTATTCAAGTTGCCCCACTCTCAGCTCACTATCGCTTCGTTTGTCCAGTTTCGCGTTGAAGTCCCCCATAACAACGGTGTAATGGGTCTGGGAGCTATTATGTAATCAGCGAATACCGTTTGGTGATTCTGAGTGTAAGGTACGCTACCCTCGTCGAAACATTGTTGATGAGGGACTTGTGGACTAGAAACCCGACAGTTGTTGGTTATCCTCCCGGAAATAGAGCAGGTTTCCGGATTTAAGGATTATAGTGTCCTCCCCCTATCTCCGGACTTCACACAATCCTACGATATCCCATCCTAACCTGCTCAATTCTTCCTCGAGTTCTGTCAGCTTCGCGTCGGTCCGCAGTGTGCTCGTGTTGTAGGTTGCCAGGGCCAGAGGTCTTTTGGTTTGGTAGCCTGGCTTCTGCCGGGGATTCTTCGCACCCCATGCCCTGGCGTTACCTTGACCGCTACCGGAGCTAGGAATAGCGGGGCCGCCGGGGACTAGGGGCCGTTTTTTAATTGTGCAGTCCATCGGGGGGTGTTGCCGTAATCGCCACGCTTGGCGGGCGGGTGGCAATAGCAGTGTTGTTGCAGGTCGACTGCAATTCGCGGAAAGGACGCTGCTGCCCATACTCCCGTTGAAGTTCCTTAGTCGGCTCTTACGACACATATTGGAAGACATAGGATGGCCCTATTCTAAACCGGGAGCCATACGGACAAGTGCTGCAAATCTGGATAAATACTATAGGGGACCCAAACAACTCATAAAAAAACCGGCCAAGTGCGAGTCGGACTTGCTCAAAGTAGGGTCCCGTAGTTTTTCAAAAATAAATTAAAATTTAAAAAAACAAAATTATATTTGCAGTTGGTAATAGAAATAGATTTTGTATGGAAAATCTATGAACTTTTTACAAGTCCAAATACACATTTTAGGTTGGTCGACTATTACTCCTAAACTAAGGAAGGCATTACTACATTATTATTAAGCCATTTTTACGTAGCCGTGATAGTTTTACTTTTAAATTGATTATATGTCCTACTATAAAAAAAACAGATGGCCTGAAATAGTGGTTTACAAGTGGTGTAGTGGTTTACAAGTGGTATAGTGGTTTACAAGTGGTATAGTGGTTTAAAAACTACTGAGGGTTTGCTAATACCGTTTTTCGATTCAGGGATTTAAATAAATAAAATTCAATAAATAAATTCAAATTTTTGTTAAAGTCAAGTGTCCCTCCCCTGGTACACTTGACTAACAAAAATTTGCACTTTAAAGCTTAATATTTCGCAGGATTGGCCTAGAATTGAAATCGATTTTTGCACAGAGATGGTTGAGGGGGTGGAAATGACATAATTTACCAATTAGCATATCCTGACATAGTTCCCGAGGGATCTAAGGAAAACTCATTTTCACGCTCGCGCGCGTCGGCGTTGCAACGAAGCAACGGATTGAAGTGATTTTTTTTGTAGAGAATTGGTTGAGGGGTTGGGAAGTGACATAGACTGCTAATCAGAATGGCCCGATATAGTTCCTTAGGGAGTTGGAGGAAACTCATGTCCACGCTCGCCGCAGCGGCTCGCGCACCTCTCACTTTCAAAGACAGTCATAAAAACGATGTCCACGCGAGCGAAGCCGCGGGCAAAAGTTAGTATTTTATAATTAATAAAGTGGAATTCCAAGTCATTTAAAGATCCAAATTTACATGTAATCCTATGTAAGGTAGTATTCCGATATTGGCGACGGCGCCCTACTGCTTTGTATGAATTAATATGCAGCACCGACGAATGCAAGCGACCGGGTCGCATGACACTATTCATACGAAAAAAAGGGTCGCGCGACCCGGTCGCGGTCGCCTATCGCCGCCGCCGCCAAGATTCAAATACCAACTTAAAACTGTTTGTTTTCTGAATTAATTTAAATATTATGTTTTTTTTTTAAAAAAAAAAAAGACCATTCTCACTACGGTGCATGGTTTTCTTTCGATATCCCTTTCCAAACAGAAAATAAAGGGATGGCTTTTTTTTGTTTATTTATTGTACATAAAAAACCGGCCAAGTGCTAGTCGTACTCGCTCACCGAGGATTCCGTAACACCACATCTCTGTATAAGGCATCTTAAAAATAATAAATCGCAAACTACATCATAAAATAATTTTGATGAAGTTTGATTTTTTCACAGCTTCATGGGACTGCAGACCGGAGTATATGGTTTTAATTTCAACTCGATACCTCCACGTATTCCCGAGATAAAGGGCCTTGACAGACAGACAGAAGGACGGACAACAAAGTGATCCTATAAAGGTTGCGTTTTTTTATTTTGAGGTACGGAACCCTCAAAACACAAGATTTACTATTGGTATGCTTAACTCTGTAAGAGTTTTCTGCAGACAAACCGGTAAGTGAGAAAGAAATGAAATACGAATAGATAGAGGCGTGTACAATAGTTGTTATTGGTAATGTAAAAAAATACTGTAACATATATAAGATTACCTAAGTAATTTGTTACTTATTGCAAATACGTATCAATAATAATAATGTACTGCATACACAAAAAATAATACATTAATAACAATAATATACCAACTGCATACATAAAATAAATAATAAATATTCATAATATTAATATAATACATACATACCTACTATGTTGCAATATAGGGAAAGCAAGTCAGGTCAGGTAATGCTCTTTTACTCTCCTCTTAAATATGTGTATGCCAGGAATGTTGCGAATTTCGTGGGGAAGGGTATTCCAAAGTCGCACCGAATGCACAGAAAAAGACCCACTATAGAATTCCACCACCCAGAATTTTAGTAACAGTGATTTAATAGATCGGCAAGGCGTATCTCTCGGATCTATGTAATCAAAGCGATCACGCAAATATGAAGGAGAGGAAGGATTGTGAAGAGTTTTTATAAAGATAGAGAGAATTTGCACATCACGACGATGAGGGACAGGAAGCCACTTAAATTTAGATCTACATTCAGAGAAGTGGTCGAATTTACGGAGGCCAAAAATAAACCGTATGCATTTTAAGCAGTTGCTTAAATGATGTACTTGAAATTAGTTCCCCTTATGCACTGGCTCCAACCTGCGCATGGCTCTCTATCTGATAATAAGGGAAGTCAGCTCTCCACACACAGGGTTTAAGTTCAGACTAGTGGAGGTTGTGTGTGGGGCTAGCATTCTATCAACTGTTATCCAGGGACGTCGCCGGCCAATGGCCCAGAGGGGGGGGGGGGGGGGGGGGGGAAGATGACAGGCAGAAGGAGGGTAAGACATTGAGGAGTTGGGTCTTTATGTCTAATATAAGCAACCAACTAAAAGTTTATATTGTCTTGCTAAGCATTCCTGCACAAGAAAAGCAAAAATATACTAAACCTTTTTTGATGAAACTCTGTTGCTGTAGTGAAGCCCATAGGTACAAGTTTAGAAGCTTCTGCTAATATTTTGTCAGCCTTTGCTTCTGATATACCTTTGATTGTGATCAGCCATTTCTTTGGTGCATATGCCACAGCCTCAACAGTGTGGTAACCTGCCTCTTCCAGTTTCTTTATGTCACCTGATGTGATGCCATTTCCCTGAGCAGAGTAGATTGAAATTAAATACTACAAAGAATGAGATAGGTATGTATGTGTGTTGTGTACCCTATAAGATCTTTATAAAGCTACGGCCAAACCTGCGCGTCCACAGCGCGACTACGACGCGAAACTTTCTATGAACATCTCTGGGTTGAAGTGCAGTTAAAAGAGCTTTTTTATTTTATTTTTATTTTTTCACAAAGATTTTATTGTATAGCAACCCTATAAGTGCACCTCAACCCATCTCTGTACTATCTTCTTCTGAAGTCATCTTAAAATTACAAATAACACACGTACGACACGTACAACCAAATGTTTTTAAACTACCTCCATGGAGAAATGGTTAGTCCATTTTCTTCACACTAGGAGGTCATGGGTTCGATTTCCGGTGGGGTCAACTTGTATGATTGGGTTTGGTTGGTGGTAGGGCATTTTCTAAGCCCGCCTGGCTAACTACCAACATCTTATCTAAGTCTTGCCGCCAAACATCAGTGTTTTGATGTGTTCCGGCTTGAAGATAAGAAAGCCATTTCTCCATTGCGTTGGGGAATCTTGGTAAGCCCACTTCCATCTTCGGCATCATCATCACTTATCATCAGGTGAAATGATGCCAAGGGCTTACCAATTGTGAATAAGAAAGATTCGACTCCAATGCCCAATTCAGCAATTCACAGATATAGTCTATCCACAAAACTTAACTTTAGGGATTTTACATGTAAAAATGTATTTAGGTGTTCATATCATACTTATATATCACTAGCTGTTTCCCGCGGCTTCACCCGCGTGGACCACGTTTCTATGACTTTTCGAGGGTGCGCAGTGCGCGGGCCGCAAGCGGCTCGCGAGCGTGGTAAAAAGTAGCCTATGTTTTAATCCAGGTCCTAATCTGTCTACCTACCAAATTTCAGCCAAATCCGTTCAGTAGTTTTTGCGGGAAAGCGTAACAGACAGACAGAGTTACTTTCGCATTTATAATATTAGTAGGGATTGTATTATGATTCACAAAAGTATCGTAACTTTCAGATCTATCATCAAAACTGTTTAAACTGTTTCAATCGAACGAACGTAACATTTTGTTTCTGCTGTTGATGTATAGCATAACTTAGTAAAATAAATCCATCTATAATTCCGCTAAATTGCAACCGATGTATTGATGTGTAGAAAGAAACCATCTTCTTGCTTTGTGTTGACGAATACACTGACTAGGAGTTGTAACCCATCTTACCCCTCCCCGCTGGCTGGTTCAGATCAACTCTGCAACAGCACACAAGGTCAGAACATAACCGGTATTGGACAGGACTACCACGGACGGACCATTATTATTATAGTGTTATACGGTATTATTATTTATACGGACGGACTAACCCTGGGCTGGTCAGGAAGGTCCTGAAGTTGGGTAGACTCCAGCTCCGACAGGTAACAGCAGTCATCACTGACCACGGTTACCTTAACAAACATCTTTTCACCCTAGGAATTACGGACGGCTCACTGCGCCGCGCGTGCATGGAGGCCGAGGAGACAGCTGCCCATATCCTTCTGGATTGCAAAGAGGTGGCAGCATACAGGGCCGAGTATCTCGGTGACCTGAGGACACTCCCGGAAGTCGTCGGTAACCTGCGGGGGCTACTGGACTTCCTGGAGGAGCTGACCTGACAGTGATGTCAGCTAACCACTCAAAATTGGCGCATCGGGCGCCTGGTTGCGGAAACCAGCCCGTCGTTACTATTACCATTAACTCCGGACTGGAGTCTTTAGTACGGACCTTCGCATGATAGGTGGGTAGGCATAATTTCTGTTCGAACTGTGATAGTAGGTGACTTCTTTCTGTATTATTATGAAACTTGGGAATTTGGTTATATTTGCTACAGTGATTGATGGGTGGAGTACACTTGAAAGGACTATTATCTAAAAAATTAAAACAATAAAGAAAACAAAACTTTTATGATAAGCTCTTGAACTAGTGGAATTTTGTGTGACATATAAATTTCTGTTCAACTTGTGACTTGCTTCAGAGCCCGACTTACTTAGAAAAGTTGTGATGATATATCAGACTAGATAATATCCATGTAAGACTCTTTTCTGAGATACGATTTATGATACGATTTCTACCATATCATTTCCATACAATTGAAGGGTACAGGAAAAGAAGGGGCTCATTGACATATTTGTCCAAACGAATCAAACCAAAAATTGCAGTTGATAGATTTTGAACAGTATGACATCATCATATCAGCCGAAAATCGTCCACTGCTGGACAAAGGCCTCCCCCCAAGGATTTCTACGACGACCGGTACAAAAAGGTTTTAGTACCATAGACCACATACATACGCTTCAGCAGATTATGCAGAAGACCGAAGAGTACAATCAGCTACTATGCTTGGCATTGACGGACCATGAAAAAGCCTTTGATTCAGTCGAAACCTGGGCTGTGCTGCAGTCTCTCCAGCGGTGCCAAATTGACCATTGATACATCGAGGTGTTAAAGTGTCTGTATGAAAACGCCACCATGTCGGTTCGCCTCCAGGATCAGAACTGGAAACCTATCCAGTTGCAGCAAGGGGTGAGACAGGGAGACGTTATATCTCCAAAACTGTTCACCTCCCTGGAAGATGTTTTTAATCTTCTGGACTGGGGTGGACTCGGCACCAATATCAACGGCGAGTACATAACCCACCTCCGATTCACTGACAATATCGTGGTCATGGCTAAGACTATGGAAGACCTAAGCACAATTCTCGATGGCCTCAGTAAAGTCTCTCAACAAGTGGTTCTTAAAATATATATTTATTTTTTTTATTAAAAATTTGAGTGTGTTTGGCTGCACCTCACCTGATGGTAAGTGCCGATGCAGCGGAGGATGTAACACGCAAGCTCAAATAGTGCCTATTCACTCTCGTCTTGAAGATTCCTAAATTATATGAATCAGGGAATACAGACACCGGAAGGGAATTCCTTTATTCAGTCACATAATGAACGAAGACGCAAAACGCTTCGTGCGTAAAGGTGGAACATTGACGACATAGGGGTGGAACCGCCCTCCACGCCTGGTCGTCCGATGATGAACTGGAGAGGGTGGAATGAAATGAACATGGACAAGACGAAAATAATATTAAATGTCCGTGTGGCACCCACGGAAGGACTAGGACTATAAGGATAGGTTCATCCCATCTCTTCCAATGGGGGTCGTAAGAGTGGACTAATGGACTTAAAGCCGGAGGATGGGCAGCAGCGTCCTTTCTGTGCATTGCAACATACCTGCAACCACACTGCGATCGCCAACCCGCCTGCCAAGCGTGGCGATTACACCAAAACCCTCCTATGAATAACACACCCAGAAAACGGCCCCTAGTCCCTACGGTAGCAGTCACGGTAATGGCGTTACGGGGGGTGCGTAGATACCCTGGCATTTGCCAGGCTACCAAACTCAATGACCTTTGGCCCTGGCAACTTACAACACGCATACACTGCGAACTGACGAGAAGCTTTGGTACGAGAAGGTGTGTAGTATGAAATATTGAAAACAAACTAAAAGGGGCCTTTTTCCTGTTATATGGGCTAAGAAGAGGAACATTGACAACTTACAATTCTTAGAACGGGCCCATTGCACCGCCTTCTTTTAGTGAATTTGTGACTTACTACAAAAAAATTATATTACTGAGCAATTACAAATAAAAATCATATTATTACTATGACTGTAAATATATGGTGTAGATAAAATTTTATATTCATTAAAATCTTCTATGAAACTCAAGATAGTATACTCTGAAACCTTTAAACAGCATTTTCTCGAAATAACATAAATGTCGATTAGCCCCTTCTTTTCCTGTACCCTTCGATTTTGACAGGACGGTGTCATAATTCCTGGGTTGGTATCTAGCATCCCTGTAACTTAGAAGTTATCAATAACAATGAGAATTTCCCACAGAAGAAGAAAATGTTAGATTGAAGTTGTTGTTATTTAAAAAAAATTCAAGGATGCTCTTTACACATAACAGTAGTGAACTCACCTCTAACTTCGTAATAAGCTGTGGTCCACATTCGTCTTCCTCTTCAGCTAAAGCTGTTGCAGTGGAAGCTGACGCAGTAGCAGACATTCTGCTCTAATCACTATCACCGAAACATTAGAGATCACACGAAAATATTTTTTTTCTACAGTAACTCAAAGTAAGCTTAGCACCTTGCAATTATTGCGAGTAAAGCCAAAAAACACAGGATTTTTATGTTGCACAACAAAAAAAATATGTAATTCAATATACGAACGAAGCCGCACCATTCGCTTTGACACAAAACAAAAAATCTAAGTTCAAACAAAATCCCTATTTCCCTCCTAAAAACGTAGTTTATTATATTCTCTTTGCCTAAAAACAGATTGTCTATGGCTCTGCTCTTATGTATTTTAAAATAATATATTAACGTTTCTAGGTGCAAGCCCTTTTGAGACAGTCTTCATTTATTCTTATTATTTATTTTTAACCGACGAATTATACGCAAAACGGAAAAGGTTCTCAAGTCGACGAGTACATTTTTTTTTATGTAGTCCGATTTCGAATTTTTTTTTTATTTGAAAGGGTATACCCCGAGTTGGTCCTATATACATATATATAGGGTGACCTTAAATTAGTTCTTGATAGCAAAGGATATGAATGTACTCGTGATTACAAACAACTTTCCCATAGAAACTATATATTTGGTCCTTCATACATTTTTGTCGATTTGATAACTTGTTATGTACCGAGGACCTAAAAATTTTTTCTGATTCGACATATAGTTTCTATGGGAAAGTTGTTTGTAATCACGAGTACATTCATATCCTTTGCTATCAAGAACTAATTTAAGGTCACCCTATATATGCATTTAAAGTGGCGTCAACCTGCTTTTCGCGTCCAATATGCGGACGCAAGCTTAAAATTTCATTACAAATCATTACTTTTGACGGTTAGACATGGTTGGAATCAAACTTAAAAAAAATTAAGCAGACGTCAATTTTAAACAACTTTACAAAGACTTGTATTTTCATTAGTTCTCGCAGACCTCGTAACGTGACGCTAGTGTCGCGGTCCGTATACACTGCGTACACACTTCGTACTTTATGCAGAGTTTTTGACTTCCATGTGCGACATTGCCGTTATAGCGCATTCCTTAGACTATGATGTTAGTTTTGATTTACACTTATTTCTTATCATAGCAGTGTGCGCATATCTCCGCACGTGCTACGTATTATTAGCCGTCCGACAGCAATAAAATTATTAGTAGTTCACCAGTTACATTTCTCAGAATTTATTCGGATCCAAAAGTAAGGACTTAACTAAACTCGACGAGATTTTCTGTGAGTGCGCATCAAAAGATTAGAAGAAAACAACTAGAAAATTCTTATAAAAAATTTAACCATGCGCACTGTTTATAATTGTACAGGGAGCGTTAAATGAAACACAGATGTTATCCGAAATGATTTATTATGGCTGAGTAATGGCATTTTCGTAAACAAGACATCACATCAGGTTCATAACATATATTCAGTGGATTTTGATATTCTAAAACATGGAGGCGCTAAAGAATGACCATTTATTGTGTTGGATGGCGATCGTTCTATGCTGAATCATAATGGTTGATAAATAGTGAATTTTATGGTATCTGAGAGCTTACAAATCTGTGACTAGTTCGCAAATTTTGTAGCTTTTTAGAGAATGAACGAAAATACACATCAAATGTCACAAATGAAGTCTATACACTCTATAAAAACTTAATGAAGATAATGTCTAATTACACATATAAAGTTTCAGAAACAAAGACATCCTTTTACAACTCGAGATAATAAATAATAACATAAAAACATTGGCAGTTTTCACTAGCAAACAAAGAAGAAACCTAAATTACTCTATAATTATATCTATGACCTATTTCTTCTTAAGTAAAACATTAATTACGAAACAGTAGCTCTATGCATATCTTTATACACGATCCTGAACTATATAAACTTATCTACGGTATTAATGTCGCATATTTTAAATTTGCATAACTTTTATGTATTTTTTTTTACATTTTCATTTCCTAAGACCCTTAAAATTAACCCTTACCTCTAAATTAGAAAGAAAAAGACTATTTTACTTATATTATTTGACCACGAGGTGGTGTCATGCAATTGCCAGAAACCAATAGCAGTACCGTACTTCCGTCGGAATTTCCCTACTCTCAAAATAATACTTTGTCCTGTTAGATAACGACTGCAACATACATATTATTAATATAAAAAGCACACGGAGAAAAAAATATAGTCAGAATAACTATTCAAAGTTATAGTTAAATTAGTTAAATGACGTATCGTTGATGTAGTCAACTGTTTTCTAGAATTGAGGATCTGTATAGCCAATTCAGCGATACAGATCCTTAGTTTGACGAAACAGTTGGCTATATTAACGATACGTCTTTTAACTAATTTAACTATAAACTTTGAATAGTTATTCTGACGATATTTTTTTCTCCGTGCACCCTAGGTCAGTCGGGCCAATGGAGAAAGAAAAGATAAGAGAGAGAGAGGACCTACTTGGAATCTGAAGATTGTCTGAAAATTTCATCGAAATCGGTCCAGCCGTTTTGGAGTCTATAAGGAACATTTTTTTTTCCTTCACATAGCACAGAGATAGACTGGATTCAAGTGCTAATAACTACAGCCTCCCTGATATAATAAAAGGATTTGAATGTAAATCACATGTTAAACGCTCATAAGAATTAGAAATGATTTGAACGATTAAAAATTATTCAAAATGATTACAAATCAAATCATTTTTAATCCTTTTTAATGATTTTGTTTAATCAGGGCTGTGATTAAAATAACTAAAAAAGAGATTATAAGGTTTTCTTATTTGTTTACTTAGCTTAAGTAATAAAAATATGTATCGTTTATTTAAGTAAATAAACTTTAAACAAAAAAAAATGTTATGAGGACAGGTTATAGCGGTGAATACTTATAACCTGTTTTGTCCGTTAAATTTGGAACCATATTAAAATAAATAAACTCATGTGAGTCCAACTATGTAACTTAATTAATTAATTCATTAACTTTAATTATCTTAACGTTAGTTAAAAAACACTATAATATTAAGAAATTATAAAGTCACATGAACAATGCGTTCATAAATCTTATTATTGGTCAACTGACAGCCAAAACCGTGTGCTAACACTGGTCTTATGTACAGTTGGTAATATTACAAATTATACAGTCAGTCATTCAAATCACCTATCCAGATAACCAGGGTTGTCAATTTTGAACTACATAAATATAATCATAAAGTTTAAAAGACACTTACAATTACAAATTTTGAAATTACATGAATACAAACGCAAATTTAAATTTCCAACTAATTAACCAAGAAAGTGTAACAACGGTACTTTTTAAAGATTATTTTAATTTAATTAAATCATGGTAGATCTTATCTATGGTTTCTGTATCTTTCCTTTTATTAATTAAATCTTGATGCCTCTCCATTTACATAGATTCCATAATCAGACGCTTTTTATAATTATGTTCTGTATTTAAAATTTTTAATATTTTAAGATTTTAGCCTGCTTACCCTCGAGTAGGCTTTATCATTACAAAATACAAAAGCTTTAGCTCAACCTTTTTTTTTTAAATAAAGACAAAAATAATATAAAACTCATGGCATTTAAAAAAACAGAAACAAAACGATTTACAAAAAGTATTGTATCATATAACACTTGACAGCCCTACCAGCACATCACACACCAGAAACTATGCACTCGCGACTTAGCTTGCTCAATAGCAAGTAAGTGGTTGTAGCATCGTCTTGAATTCATCCAGGGAAGCAGCAGTTGAAACAGCAGGTGGCACAAAGTTCCAGAAAGCAACTCCAAGGACAAGAAAAGAGCTCTTGTACATTGATGTACCCGGAATCGGCGATAACAGCGTATAGTCCGGTTGTTCTCAGATCATTGCAGAGTCGGATCGATAATAGCTTCCAGGTTCTTGAGAATACTAACTTACTCAATATCTTTACCAGCTAACGACAGCACTGGCTTCTCACTGCTATCTATGAGGATAGTACGTTTAGACAAACACCAAAAAAAATGTTAGACAAGAAATTCATGATGGTGTGAACGGAAGATTAACACTTATTTTTTTTTTTTGTTTCTGCTCCTCTACAAACTTATTCAGTCCACAGTCTCTGCACCACTTCCAAAAAGGGCTGAAATCGTACACTCGGCCACAATTGATACATGTTTTTTTTTGGGACTCCATTTGCTCGGAATGGTTGCAACAATATGAATCATTTCGACCCTCCGTCTCCGTTTAAATAGCAATGCTTATCAAAACTAATTAATTAATTAAGTTACATAGTTGGACTCACATGAGTTTATTTATTTTAATATGGTTCCAAATTTAACGGACAAAACAGGTTATAAGTATTCACCGCTATAACCTGTCCTCATAACATTTTTTTTTGTTTAAAGTTTATTTACTTAAATAAACGATACATATTTTTATTACTTAAGCTAAGTAAACAAATAAGAAAACCTTATAATCTCTTTTTTAGTTATTTTAATCACAGCCCTGATTAAACAAAATCATTAAAAAGGATTAAAAATGATTTTATTTGTAATCATTTTGAATAATTTTTAATCGTTCAAATCATTTCTAATTCTTATGAGCGTTTAACATGTGATTTACATTCAAATCCTTTTATTATATCAGGGAGGCTGTAGTTATTAGCACTTGAATCCAGTCTATCTCTGTGCTATGTGAAGGAAAAAAAAATGTTCCTTATAGACTCCAAAACGGCTGGACCGATTTCGATGAAATTTTCAGACAATCTTCAGATTCCAAGTAGGTCCTCTCTCTCGCTTATCTTTTCTTTCTCCATTGGCCCGACTGACCTAGGGTCCTTTTTACTTTTAAATTGCATATTTTTAAGACCGTTTTTCAAACAACTATCAAATGTCCACGTAAGCTATTTATCTCTTGTTATTGAAGTGTGGTTTTCCTTAATAAATGCGATGTACCTATGCTGACCACTCTTATCTAAAAAGTTTTATGTTTACATATTTTTAGTTCGGGAATTCACATGACTAATATAATGTGTGTGTTACAGTCGTTATCTGACAGAAAAACATATTGTTTTGAGAGTAGGGAAAATCCCAAAGTTCTGTCATCCACGGATTGTAAGTACAGTCACCATCAACCAACTGATCTATCTCAACTGATCTATCTCAACCAGTTCACGTATTTTGGGTACCAAGAAGCTAGAAGCTAAGAAGCTAGTGGGTGTTTGATAGACATAAAATTAGCATATGATTTGACTAGGTTAGGGATCATCTATTTTGAATGGAAATTATTTATTTAAAAAAATGGTCAGATTTCAGACAAGTTTTGTCATCAAATAAATCCTATGTTTAGTGATTCACTTTTAGCACTTATGCTATCTGTAACTACAGCGAATTATATTTCACAGAGTTGATAGTTTCTAAATAAACAAATTCTTAATTTACATCTTTTAAAATTTTTGTGAAATTATGTACTCGGCGAGTTTTTTTTTTTTTTTATTAATGACGATGCTCGTTAGGTAAAGGGATCCCCTTAGCTAGGACTTTTAACAATAGTAAACAACTTTCTCCAAGGAACAATAGTCAATTAACAAAAAAAAATAACTAAAAATTTTAATAGCCCCTGACAAAAACCTCTAAAAAGTAAAAAAAAATATTATGTATTGGCCCTTTGAGTTTAATTTAAATAGTAATATTTTGATACAAGAGTCGTCGCCTAGAGATGGTCAAAGATACACACGTTAAACTTATAACACCCATCTTTCTGCGTTAGGGGATTAAAAATAGGCAAAAATCTATCTAAAACTATGAAGTTTCAATTATACTGTGGAAACGGAAGGACTTTAGATTTTCTCATAGATTTTCCTGTAATTAATGTTTTAATTTTCCCGTGGGAACGGAAGGACTTTAGATTTTCTCAAACATTTTCCTGTAATTTATGCATTCAAACTCATATACTGTAATTTTTCCAAAATTTTAGGCTGCGTTGTTACGGAGATAAGAGGGGAGGAAAGAATTGTAAATTTTAATACTCAAAACACTATTAATCATAAAATTTTAAAAAAATATATTTGAGATTTTCACAACAAGTCCTTTTATTTGAAATAATTTTCATAACGGCTCTAACTATTTTGATGAAACTTTGCACACTGGAGTTGCTTATCCTATCTGTTACATAGTGATACCCATTGATCAGGAAAAAAATCGTGTTTGTTTCCCCTACAAATTAAATTTAAACTTGCAATTTACTGTCACAAAATATGTTTGCAAAACTTTTTTAATTTTTTCCATTTATCCCCCATGTTTAAAATTCATTTATTTTGTTACACGTCCGTCTTAAGGTCACCGATTTACAAATGTGTCCTAAATTTTAACTCAATCGATCTAGTAGTTTGGAGCAAATTGGCTGTAATAGTCAGATGGACGGTCAGACAGCACAAGAGTGATCCTACAGTAACAGTTATTTTGAGTAGAGAAGCCTAGAAAACAGATTTTACACATGTTTTATTAAAATAGGTCCCCTGTATTCTCGCAAAGTAACGTGTCTTGCACATTTTCCTTTACTTTCCCGACCCCATAGTACGGCACGTACTTACGTAGGGTAGAGAAAGTATTGTAATCGCAAAAAAAAGTTGTTTTCTATTTTAGTGAAAATGTGTTCTATATCAATAACACATACCGAAAAACTTAATTCTTAATTCCGTCCGTTCGTCCGTCCATCAAGCTTGGCTCTGGAGGCTATAACTTTACTATGATTGGGACCAAATTTGAAATAAGAGTTTTAAATTATTTTATCAAGGGTAGTATAGTATCAAAAATTTATTCTTACCGTCAATTCGAGGAGTAGGTGTCATACAACAAAAACAGTTTTTTTTTCAAAAACGGCTCTAACTATTCTGATGAAACTTTGCAAACCGGAGTTGCTTATCTTACCTATTACTTAGTAATTCCCATTGGAAAAATCGTTTTTGAGTATATATTTGATCATTCAATATGAATTCGTGAAAAATTCTAGGTGCGTTGGGCATTTTTGAGATAGGAAAAAACCATTGAACTTGCGATACTGTAACCTGTAACTAATACCGACAGGAACACTCGCAGGGTCAAAACTTTGTCAACCTAGTCGTTCGCCAGGAACACTCGGAGGGTCAAAACTTATAAAACTGTAAAAAGTTTTTACTTTTTTCGGCACTCCTAGATTGGTTAGGTTAGGTCCTTTGTCAATTTTTGTATGTAAAAACTGCCATTCAATTTATTTGGATTCCGTACTCCCATAGGTACACCCAAAGACTTTCTTGTTTCTCTTGTTTGTAATGTGAGTATGTATCATGGTTAGTTGTGTAGAGAGTTGTGGGGGTACGGAACCCTCGGAGTGCGAGAGACTATTTATACTAGAAACCTGTAATTTGTCATCTAATGTGATTTTTAATATAATTAATTACTTCATTATCTTAGTAGAGTGTGTGTAAACGAGTTTATTTCCCTAACTGTGGAGCAAGATTCAAGTTTTTATATTCAACCTTGTGTCCATCACGGTAAGTCCATTTTACGATGACAATTTTGTAGTGCCAACTTAACCATGATAATTTTGTGTTTCATTTCACGCAGCTTTTTTATACTTAACATGTTTTAAAGTAAAGCTAGTATCTGAAAAAAAACAGTAGTCTTTGGGTTCAAAACAGTAGATCAGTATAATTCTGGGAAAATCAGTAGATCCCCGAAAAATCAGGAGATCTGGCATCGCTAAGACCGACCGACCGCCTACAAAGAGAGTATAACAAACTATGCCTGCATAGATTGTTATATTCTCTTTGTAGTCAGTCAAGTATGAAGCAGCGTTGCCAGATATATGATAATTATCGTACATGTAAGATAATTTTGACACTAGTACGATGTACGATACAATATGTATTATCGTACGTCAAAGTACGATAATTTCCAACCCTTCTTCAAAGTGGAGTGAATACTAGTATCTAGTGCCTTAAAATCATCTAAAAATATGAAATAATGTCTTTGGTCGGGGACTTCCCCTCGTATCTACCAAATCAACGAACGAATGACAATGATAGAGTCTGTCAATGCTATCTCTGCATAACTTATAAAGTGGCAACACCGAAAAATGTTACGCTGGTAACCCTTTTTAAACGTCAGTCTCAAGTAGCTTACAGTTTCTTAATACTTGATAGGTTCAGATTACACTGCCCACATCTATGCTTCATGTTTTTACAGGTGCTCCATGAATTTATTTTCAAAATGTTGGCCATAACCACATTTTAATCATTATTTTTCTAGAAAAACACACATGTTACATACTTACCAATTTCTTTTACAGGTGAATTATCACGAGCTGTTCAATTTACAATTGTAAATTCATTGCAGAAAATAACAGATCTCGATAAGTTTGATAGTACCACAGAAGCTACTTATATTAAACGAATTTCAGTGACCGGTAAGATCATTTTACTATTATGCCGGTGTTCTTTTAGGGCACTAGGCGTCAAACCCGCGTCGCAGTTACCTCTCGGATGGCGCGCGTTTGGTAGGTTTACAATAAAAATCCACTCATGATACAAAATAAAAGAGTGTGTGGTTTTATGAAACCACAGTAAAAGTGAAACTTTTTTTCACATTATAGACATTTACAGAGCACGAAACGATCATGGCTGCTCTCGTCTTGGAGCTACGGTGCAGAGGACGAAACAATCATACCGACCGTCACGCGACACACAGACGAAAAAATTTGAGACGATGTAATAAAAGTTTCACTATAATAAAAATCAATTATCAAGAGATGTTTTTCTTACTATGATCAGATCACTGTTACCATGTTTTTAATTCCAATTTCTACTATTGTCAGTTCATTGCAAAGATAGCATTGACAGACTCTAGTTTATATTTTTATTTATTCTTCTTCCTTGGATTCAAAGTAAAGTCCGCTAGCCGAGTGTAAAGGACTAATATATAATTATACTGTGGTAAAGGTTAAATATTTTTTTTTCAAGTTTTTAAAAAAATCCAATTTACTTGGATTACCGTACTTTCAAATTTCAAACATTCATAGCAAAATTCTTTTGTTTTGCGAAATAGCGCGTTTCGCGCGGTTTTGGCAGTTGTACGATAGTTTTTCATCTGTTACGATAATTTTCGAATACCGGTACGATAATTCACTTGCACACGTCTGGCTACCCTGGTATGAAGTCAGTCAGTCAGTTGAGTGAGTGAGTCAGTCAATCACCTTGGAGTAATAGTGTTCTGTGGTCAATCAGTCGAGAACAATCCGTTGCGTTGACTTTACGTCTCATCATCACGCGATGTGCTTCCGAAAGTGACTGTACAGTGCTGTAAAGTGTTAAAGAACTGGTGAAAACAAGCCAAAATGTTGGCTGACGGTGAAATCGTCGGTGACGGGTCATGGAACCTCACGATCTACGTCACGGACCTCAACGAGAGGAGGACCATGGTTGTAAAAGGTGACATGCACATTGGAGGGGTTATGCTGAAACTAACAGAGAGCTTTGGTAAGATATTTTTGGCACTACATCATTGTCATACTTGAGAACAGTGTAGACATGAAAAACATTAGTCATGCAGTTTATTAGAAGAGTAAAGTTCATAGTGGAGTATTGAGTCACAACTCACAGTATTGGTAGGTACCTATGTATGTAAATTTAGCCTCAGCTTCATATACACCGTACACTCATGTATGTGCATGTATGATAAATCTGGAAACCACAGAATATATATGAAAGAATTCTACAATAATGTGCATCAAAAGAGTAAAGTTTGTTTTTGTTGCTTGAATAGTTGAATCCCAAGTAAGCAAATTATGCTATTCTTAGTTGAATCGTGATTCATGAGCCTAGTGTGTGTGTGTGTAATCCTGAAAGTAGTGAGGGATTCAAAGTCACAAGAAACAAATCACTGCTTTCGAGTTACATACATTTTTTTCACCTCACTAATAGGAAAATAAAAAAATTAAGAGAAAATTAGGAATCCACAGCTTCTGTACATTGAAGCATTAAAGATGCTTTTCAACCGACTTCCAAAAAGGAGGAGGTTCTCAATTCGACTGTATGTTTTTTTTATGTGTGTTACCTCAGAACTTTTGACTGGTTGAACCGATTTTTATGATTTTTTTATATTTGAAAGCTAGTGCTTCCTGTGTGGTCCCATAATTTTTTTATCAAAATCGGTGTAGTACTTTATTAGAAAATTAACAAAAACCAAAAATAATGATGAAAAAAGTATAAGTTGTTGTGATGGAAGTCGGTTATTAACGTGTTTAGCGTTTTTCACTACAGCAACCTATGAAGAGTATGCCATAATATATAACATAGAATCTCACTCTGAAAATATTATATAGGTACTAATGGCCCATCCCGGCTTCACATTAATTTTTAAAACATTTTGGGATAAACGTAGAATATGAGTAAATGTATCTATGAGTTGTATTGGGCACATGTAGTTTTGTTTAATTTTACTATAATAATAATAAATATCATTTAAATATGTACAGTGCAAAGGTGGCCTTATTGCATTTAGCTATTTTTTCAAGGCTATCTTAAGGAATCCGTTAGGAGTTGGTAGGTAAAAGGCTAAAATCTTTATACTATTTACATTTTTAGTTAAAATTTTGTATTTTTTATAAGTATAAAAGACATTTTATGCCAAATTTTTTTCCACCTTGATTTACATTATTGAAATTTTAGTAGGGATCCCTAAGTTTTTCTAGTAATAAATATACTTAGCTTATGTTATTGAGCTGCGAGTTGAAAAGAATATTGGTGTTAAAGGTTGCTTGCTACTTTCCTCTAAAGGAAATCTGTTTATTACATCATCTTGACATCACACTAAATATACAGATACTCATTTGATATGAAATGGTTGATATTTGTGATATAATGTTTTGTTGTCATTGACATACTCTGTTCATCTATGTGTTTTCACGACATTTTACATAGGATGCAGAGGCGAACTAGCAGTCTTGGCTACTCTAGGCTGAGTAGTACCAACTGCCCCCCTCTCAGCACATTATTTTTGTTACAAATTTTTGTGTGTTTGACTACATATCTCCTGATTGTAAATGACTATGTAGTTGAGGATAGTACAGGCAAAGTCAAATAATCCAAACATATATATATATATAATATATATATATATATATAAGCTGCCCCTAATGTTGGACCTGGACCTTAATCCGCCTCTAATAGAATGTTAAAGGATAACAGGATGAATTAACTTCTTTTTTACCCACAACAGATGGAAAAGAACAGAGGCGGTATATGCATTTGGGGTTAGTTAATCAGTTCTCTGTCTGCGTGGGTTATGAATATCAAAATGTTATTTACATATTTAATAAACATAACACCTAGAGGCATGTACCCTTTCATCATCATGTCAGCTCATATACGTCCCCACCGAGGGGCTCGAGCCTACCCTGAATTAGGGCGATCGGGCCTTAGTCGACCATGCGGGCCCAGTGCGGTTGGTCGACTTCACACACAACCTACGAGTTTCTTCGCAGGTGTGTTGTGCAGGTTTCCTCACGATGCTTTCCTTCACCGTTAAAGCAATCGGAGAGTATATGTACGTAAGTTACGAAAAACTCATTGGTACATTGGCCGTCCGGATTTGAACCCAACACCTCTGGATAGAACGATTGAGTCGTTACTGGTTGAGCCACCGATGCTTACCCTTTCATAGATAAATAAAACTTAATATTTTAATCCTTACTAATATTATAAATGCGAAAGTAACTCTGTCTGTCTGTTACGCTTTCCCGCTTAAACCTCTCAACCGATTTTGATGAAATTTGGCACAGACAATCTTTAGACCCTGAGAAAGGACATAGGCTACATTTTTCCACGCTCGCGAGCCGCTTGCGGCTCGCGCACGGGGCACCCTCGAAAAGTCATAGAAACGTTGTGCACGCGGGTGAAGCCGCGGGAAACAGCTAGTGTATAATAATAGTGTTATAATTTATAGATTAAAGAAAACATCATCATATCAGCCGAAGATGTCCATTGCTGGACAAAGGCCTCCCCCCAAGGATTTCCGTTACTTTTTACTACTTTTTACTATATACATAATCAAAAAAAGTGTCTAGCGAAAGTGTAAAGATAGAGCACCACTTGGGGTATCCAAATCAACCACATGTATGTTCCATGAAATTCTATGGTTTTAGAAATACAGTGTAAACTCTATTATAACAAAACTCAAGGGACCGGGCATTTTGTGATGTTATTGAGAGTTTTCGTTACACAGAGAGAAATTAGCTTCAAAGTAAACCAACTGGAGCCAGAAAGTTTTGAGGTTTCAAAGAGTGAATCGTTATACATATCTAGTGACATTTAACAGAGTTTACACTGTACATATTTGTTTTTCAATTTCGTTTGAAAAACATCTTTGCTGGACTTATGGTAAATGAGGAAGTTTTAGTTGTAATGGGCTGGCTTATTTTTGTATGATGTTTTTATTTCACAAACTGATGTCAAAGTCTTTTTCAATCAAAGATGTTTTTTATACAAAATCTAAAAATAGAAATGCAAATATCTGGAAAACCATGAACTATCCTGGAACATACATAGGGGTGATTCGGACACCTGTCTAGAGGTGTTCTATCTCCAGAGATAGAAATCCAGATTTCTTCTTGCCACAATTTTTTGGGACATCTGGTTATACAATAAGTTAAAAAGTTATTTAAGAATAGAGTTGCAAATTATCAAGATATTTTTTTTTGTTGATCCGATTTGTAAGTGTGAATGTTACTTTTAATCTTTACAATCTGACTATCAATAACTATCATCATAATCCTGAGTCTTGCAGTTCTTCACACTTAATTATTTGACGTGTAGGATGTAGTATTTTTTAATGTAAAAGAAATATAAGAAAAGATATTTACAAATAAAATTTAAAACAGCTTTAGCATCTAAAGAAAGAAAATGCAACTTGTCATCCAGTCGCAGTCGCCGCATCACCTGTGTCACCTGTGTGGACCTGCTAGTTTATTTTCTGTACTCATATTAACATTTTATCAATATTCATCATTCCAGGAATCCGACCCTTCTTGTTAACTCGTCCAGCCAGATAGCAATAACAGCAAATCATGGTTTAATTAAAATACAGATAAGACAAAGACAGAAATTCGCAAGAGTGAGACGGAGCATGCGCGTACGCAGGCACGCGTCCTTCGCGGGCAATAATGTAGAGATGGACTGGTTTTTTCTTGTTGTGAAGCAGGTGAAGCACCGATGAGTTATGCATTTCATTCTGAATTAAATGTTTCTAAAGTACATAAGGTAAGACTCCCTATTCCTGTCATGCGCCCCTCTTAAGTCCCCTCACCCCATGTCTTAATCGTAATTAATAAAATAATTCTTAACATAATATTTAAAAAGACTAAAACAACCTATTTCTTGTTGTTATGGGGGACTTTAACGCGAAACTAGGCAAACGAAGTGATGGTGAACTGAGAGTGGGGCAATTTGGATATGGAGGGAGAAATGTACGTGGCCAGCTACTGGCCGACTTTATGGAGAGGGAGGGCCTCTTTATGTTGAACTCCTTCTTCAAAAAGTCTAAACAGCTGAAGTGGACATGGTATCATCCCAACGGCGTAACGAAGAACGAGATTGACTTCATCTTGTCGACGAGAAGGCAAATATTCAACGATGTCTCTGTGATCAACTCAGTAAAAACAAGAAGCGATCACCGAATGGTAAGAGGCACATTGAATCTAAACACCAAGCTAGAAAGATGTCGACTGATGGAGTCTACGCTCTGACTAGCGCCCATCCAGCTCCAAAACCCCGAGAGCTTTCAGCTCGAGTTGCACAATCGCTTCGAATGCCTAGGAGACTGCGAGAATGTTGACGATTATAATGACAGATTGGTGAATATTGTCAAAACGATCGGGTCTAAGATTTTTAAAACTCGCCGTTCAAACAGAACCAAAAAAATCTATGACTTCACTAGCAACCTCATGGAATAAAGACGCAGATTGGTTTTGCAGTCCTCTGAAGATGCTACTCAGTATCGGCAACTAAACAAGCAGATCTCTAAGTCTCTAACTCGCGATTTGCGCCAGTATAATACAAAAGAGGCGATTGAGAACAACAAAGGCTCAAAAGTGTTCGCGAGAGATCTGTCTGTTGGACAAAGCCAACTGACCAAGCTGAAGACTGAGAATGACAGGATCATATCGTCTAAGACTGAGTTGCTGGAAGAAGTGGATAAGTTCTATGGACAATTGTACACGACCACACGTCTGCCTGTCAGCGATCTGGCTAAATACCCAAGAGCTAGGCTAACCCGATACTATACCGAAGATATCCCGGACGTCAGCTTGTGCGATATTAGAATGACTCTCAAACAGCTCAAAAACAATAAGGCACCGGGTGATGGTGGAATTACGGCTGAACTTCTGAAAGCAGGTGGAACACCAGTACTTAAAGCTCTTCAGAAGTTATTTAATTCCGTTATACATGAGGGACAAACGCTTAAAGCATGGAACAGAAGTGTGGTCGTGCTTTTCTTCAAAAAGGGCGAAAATACCCTGCTGAAGAACTACAAACCTATCTCACTTCTGAGCCATGTCTACAAGCTGTTCTCGAGAGTTATTACGAATCGTCTCGCACGCAGGTTTGACGACTTGCAGCTTCCCGAATAAGCCGGTTTTCGAAAGGCTTTAGTACCATAGACCGCATACATACATAAATACGACTATACAGAAGACCGAAGAGTACAATCGGCCACTATGCTTAGCGTTCGTAGACTATGAGAAAGCCTTCGATTCGGTCGAAACTTGGGCTGTGTTACAGACACTCCAGCGGTGCCAAATTGACTATCGATATATCGAGGTACTGAAGTGTTTGTATGAAAACGCCACAATGTCGGTCGGTTCGCCTCCAGGATCAAAACTCGGAACCTATCCGGCTGCAGCGAGGGGTGAGACAGGAAGACGTTATATCTCCGAAACTGTTCACCGCCGCCCTGGAAGATGTTTTTAAACTTTTGGACTGGGGTGGAC
This sequence comes from Coleophora flavipennella, assembly GCA_947284805.1. NCBI lineage: Eukaryota > Metazoa > Arthropoda > Insecta > Lepidoptera > Coleophoridae > Coleophora > Coleophora flavipennella. The sequence continues at coordinate 182,844 of OX369294.1, read as the reverse complement.
TCGTTATCAATATCAACGGCGAGTATATCACCCACCTTCGATTCGCTGACGATATCGTGGTCATGGCTGAGACTATGGACGACTTAGGCACAACGCTCGATGGCCTCGGTAGAGCCTCTCCACAAGTAGGTCTTAGAATGAACATGGACAAGACGAAAATTATGTCAGACGTCCGTGTCATACCTACTCCTCTGAAGGTTGGAGGCTCTACACTCGAAGTTGTTACCGAATATGTATACCAGGGACAAACAGTGCAGTTAGGTAGGCCCAACTTCGAGAAAGAGATCAATCGTCGAATCCAACTCGGCTGGGCAGCGTTCGGGAAGCTTCGCAATATCTTTACGTCCCAGATACCGTCTTCGCCCAGTGTGTGTTGCCAGTAATGTCATACGGAACTGAGACATGGTTGCTTACTATGGGCCTCCTAAGAAGGCTCAAGGTCACCCAAAGGGCAATGGAGCGTTTCTCTGCGTGATCGAATCAGAAACGAGGAAATCCATAGGAGAACCAAAGAAACCGACATAGCTCTCAGATTTGTTAACTTCTGTGGCAGTGGGCGGGGCACATAGCTCGTAGAACGGATGGCCGTTGGGGCAGTAAAGTTCTCGAGTGGCGACCGCGCACCGGAAAACGTAGCGTATGCAGGCCTCCCACTCAGTGGACCGATGACCTGGTGAAGGTCGCGGGAAGCCGCTGGATGCGGGCAGCGCGGAACCGGTCGTCGTGGAAATCTTTTGGGGAGGCCTATGTCCTGCAGTAGACGTCCTTAGGCTGATATAATCTTATTTGTCACAGTTTAAGAGAGGGGAAAGGGACATAAAAGGGGCAGCTGAAAGGAATAGAGTCCTACCCGAGTACCTAGTACTCTTCCTTCTGAGCTAGTAATTCAACTATATGATTCTGTCTAAGTATTACTCGACAATACTTACAAATTTGAAATTTTTCTACTATTTTATTTGGTCGGGCAGCCAAATATCTTAAATGGATAGCAATAAAAGACAAGCTCTTAAGGCCGTAAGATGGGTCAAATGACAATATTCAATTCAAATTATTAAAAGACTGTAGCTTTACTACCAGTGTGGAAAAAAATATATAATACATATACTTAAAGTAAAAAAAAATCGATTTAATTGAATACAATTTTAAAAATATTACTTTTGATGTTGAAAAACATAATGTAGACCCTGTTTTTGGCATTAATTGCAAAATTTCGAAAACTAATAAGTAGTTAATGTTGAATGAAACCAACACACAAAAATCGGTGACTGACTTTTCATTTTAATTGAACACAATTTTTTTAAAACTTATTTGAAAGTAAAGAAAAGTAATAAAAACACGTAAAAATCGAGAGTTTAGCGTTCGGTTTCAACGTTACAGCCGCGCTGAAGCCCGCATTGATTTATACTTAAAATGAATAGACTTACGTTTCGATATCACACGTATCAACCTGCTGGATTGAGTCATCTTAAAGCCTTAAATAGACTTACTGTAACTTATTCAGATTCCCCACCTACACCAGTCTACTAACGATTATACCGATATACTCTCAAAATGGCGGCCAATATTCGCCCACTTAACTACTAAAACCTGTACATAAATTATTCAGTTAAAGTATGCCTCCTGTGCTAAACTAGATAATAAACTGCCCAGTCTATTTTGCTTTGAAATGTCTCAAATGATTCATTGAACATTATTCTGATAGATATTAGAAAAACTTATTCAACAAAGGTAAAATTGATATTTTTGTATAGGTAAGTATATGTACTTTATTCTATAATAAAAATCCTTAATAATATTATAAATGTGAGAATGTGTTTGTAACCACCTTTTCACGCTTCAACACCTCGACCAATCTTCATGAAATTTGGCATGCAGGTAGCCTGTAATCTGTATCACTGGGAAGGACGTGGCTACTTTTTATCCCGTAAAATAGCATAGTCCGATGCAGTTTCTGAAGGAACTAAAAAAAAAATATTTTTTTAACCAAATTAATATCAGCCGAAAAGCGTCCACCAAGGATTTCCACGACAACAACATATCATACAACAAGATACAACAACCATATGATATGTTGCAAACATTTTCCTTATTTATTAGTATAAACCATAACATTCAACATTTGTTTGAGGCACAGCACCCACAGTTTTTCAAAAACTTACGTACATACTTACCGATTGCTTTAACGGTGAAGGAAAACATCGTGAGGAAACCTGCACACGCCTGCGAAGAAACTCGAAGGTTGTGTGTGAAGTCGACCAACCCGCACTGGGCCCGCGTGATCGACTAAGGCCTAATCGCCCTGATTCAGGGTAGGCTCGAGCCCCTCGGTAGGGACGTATATGAGCTGTAATGATGATGACAGCAATTACCATAAAGTTGATAAAATACTTGTAGCACCACATTTTACTCGTCGATGTATTGTTACAGGCGCAGGCGCAGGGTTCTGAACAATGTTTTTCATGATAACTATACAGATAATTAATATCTATCTGTAGATATCAATATTATAAAGTTTGAACGTTTGTATTAGGAGGTAATCTTCACAACTTCTCATCCGATTAAAAAAAATGTGTAACCAATAGTTACAATTAGGATGGCAGGATAGACATAGGCTAAAAAACCGTGCTCACTCTCGATATCCAAGTGCGAAGCCGCGGGTAACAGCTAGTATTTAATGAACATAATATTTAGTAATTATGAACGAAAATAATGTCCGATAATTACTAATAAAATATGTACTTATGTAGTTACAGCGTGTGGCGTGTGCCACTTGCAAGCAGGCAGTGTTTCTTGCAGTGATTTAGAAGTAGAGTGCTATTGACGGCACCTCCCTACTGTTTCGCTGGAAATCCGCCAAACACCTTTTGTGACTGTTCTCCGCTGAACGGTTTACATCAGGAGGTCGCGGGTTCGATTCCCGCCAGAGTCTAACTTTGTAAGACTCGGTTTGGCTGGTGGAAGGGCATTTCCTAAGCCGGCCTGGCTGGCTACCACCATCTAGCCTAAGTCTTGCCGCCAAACATCAATGTTAAAAACATTCATTTATTTTCCCATTGTGCGTTGGGAATCTTAGTAAGCCTGCTTAAATAATTTATTCTTAAAAAAATACATTTACACGTCAATTTTGATTTAAAGTAAATTAATAAAATAAAGTAAATAAAAAAAACATATACAAATACATTTCTACCCATATATTCGGCATCATCGTCACTTACCATCAGGCGAGATGGTGCCAAGGGTTTGTTTTTGTGGATAAAAAATAATTGTATACATAAAAGTAAAATTCACACTAAGTACTACTAAATAATTATAGGACAGTTCTATCAATTATCAATTTTTTTTGGATAGTTATCAAAAAAAAAAAGGTAATTATCTTGATACTAGCTGTCCCGGCGAACTTCGTACAACCATATACTACATTACCCTACCCTACCTTATACTACACTACACTTTCCTACACTACCCTACACCAAACTACACTACACTACCCTACCCTACATGAGAACCTTCTCCTCACAATAATGAACTCAACAAAAAAAGAATTCGGAAATCGGTCCAGCCGTTCACGCGTGAATCGAAGTTCAATAGGAAATAGTAATTCTAACTGTTGGGCACAATAAGAAAACGATTGGCACCTACAAGTTTGTAAAGCCGAAGAGTACAGTTCTCAAACATTCATTTTATTTAAATTCCGTCACAGATTGTAAACCAAAGAGCTAGTCCGTCACGTCACGGCTCATTCTCGAAGATAGAGCTTAATTAATGTGCGTCAGGAAACGAGCGGACACAGACACAGAGCAGGGAACGACATCAGTTACCTTCGTCATTGACTGACTCGACAAAAGGCGGGCCGCAGGGCTAGATTTACCGATAGGCCACGCGGCCTAAGGGCGTTGAATTTTAGTTGACACCTGTAATTTTGCACTTTGGCTTAAATATTTTTATCCGAGTACCGCCTTTTGAAATACACTTGAAATATGGTAATTCAGTCCCACCAAAAACAAAAAAATTCTTACTGGATTCGGTAACGCTAATCTTTTATTAAATTCGGTAGTCATTTATTTACATGTAAAGTTTTCCTTGACCTTGTTCAGATTAGCTTTCGTCAGCCTGGTATCGTTCACGTTGATGCCATTTAATTATTTTTTTGTGTCACACCATCGAATGTGTGGACAGATCCTCTAAAAATTTTGATTTCTGTTAAAAGTGTGGCAGATTTTGGTTCGATTCATATCCCTGAATGGCTGAGTAGTACATGGCTAGACCAACGTTGATGCCATTTAATTATTTTATTGTGTCACACCATCGAATGTGTGGACAGATCCTCTAAAAATTTTGATTTCTGTTAAAAGTGTGCCAGATTTTGGTTCGATTCATATCCCTGAATTAAGCTTGGGCCGGCATATGACCTGAGTGCCGTGAAAATTACCCAACCTGGATGTCGCCAACTGAAGAATTTGGAAAACCTGCATTATTATTTGACCTTATAGTACTTAATTAATTACATTCATAACATAAAATAGCATTATTCGATGCATTTACATATTACTAGGTAGAATATATACAAGTAATTATAGGAGGGGCGGCGAAGGTCGTGTAAACCCGACACTGGCCATTCGAAACGCGTAAAAGATACCCCATTTTGTCCATTTCTAACCATATTTTAGTTACTTGATTGGAGTTAAATCTTCTCATGACAAAAACATATTTACGAGGGCTGCTTGATAAGTACCCGTTTATGGCAAAAAAACCCATTTTTTTTGTATATATGCATTTATTTTTCTACGTAGTCACCTTTTAACTCTATACACTTGTTCCACCTATACTCAAGCTTCAATAAACCATCTAAAAAATATTATTTTGGAAAGTCATTAAAATAGGCCTCTATGGCGGCAATGACTTCGTCATTTGATCCAAATCGCTTACCACCGAGCTATTTTTTTAGGTTGGGAAACAAAAAGAAATCGCATGGGGTCAAATCTGAAGAATATGGGGGGTGAGGCAATAGTTCGTAGCGTAACTGTGTTAATTTAGCCGTCACAACTCTGGACGAATGAGCCGGGGCGTTGTTGTGATGAAACAGTACTTTTTTCTTTTTTAAATGGGGTCGTTTGTCCTTCAATACGGCGTCAAATTCATCCAATAAATTGGCATAGTATTGCCCTGTTATCGTTTTCCCCTTTTCTAAGTAGTCAATATGTATAATACCCTGCGAATCCAAAAAACAGTCGCCATGACCTTTCCAGCCGATGGGACGGTTTTTGTTTTCTTTGGAGCAGGTTCACCCGGTAAAATCCACTGCTTCGACTGCTCTTTCATTTCCGGGGTGTAGTGGTGAACCCACGTTTCGTCCACGGTCACGAAACGACGCAGAAACTCCTTCCGGATACGTTTGAACACGGCCAAACACTGCTCCGAAGTAGTCAGTCGGTTCCGTTTTTGCTCCTCCGTGAGTAAACGCGGCACCAACATCGCCGATACTTTCTTCATACCCAATTTTTCTGCTAATATGTGTTGTACCCTCTCGATTGAAACGTTTACACCATCAACGATTTCTCGAAGTTTAATTCGGCGGTCGGCTAAAACGATATTTTCAATTTTTTTAACCATATCGCCTGTAGTCACCTCAATTGGCCGGCCTGGGCGATCCTCATCAAAGACGATTGTTCTCCCCCGCTGAAACTCGTTATACCAATATCTGACGGTTGTCATAGAAGGAGCACATTCATGGTAAACCGCTTGCATTCTTACTTTTATTTCATCACATGTTTTTCCTTCCAAAAACAAGAATCTAATTACAGACCGATACTGTTCTTTCTCCATTTTAACAATTTTAAGTTCACGCTTTCACTAAATCGCTGTCAAATGAGAAAAAAAACAAAAGAATGCATTTTTTTTTCTTTTTCCCGCCTCTGAAAAATGGCTTAAAAAGGTGGTATACTTATTTTCGGCCAGTGATATTAATATATTTAGTAAACGGGTACTTATCAAACAGCCTAGGTAAAGTATACGGAGTAGAGAGAACGAACCATAAAGTATTCAAAATATTGAAGATTGGCCTATTTAAAAATATTTGAATGCAGTTTTACTTATTTTTTAGTCTTGTTTGAGTAAAATTGATTTTTTTTTTCAATTTTTATTGTACTTTCCCTCCAAGGTACGGTTTGTTTTTTCCACCCTTTTATAATGTTATATGTTATATCCTCTGCTTCTATTAAATGTACTAAAAATCAAAGATACACTACTGTCTGAAATGATGTGAGATGATGCCAAGGGTTTACCAATTGTGAATAAAAAAGAAAAAAAAAGATCGTCGAATCTTTTTCCGCTTTTGGGTCTTTGCCATTTTGTAATTATTTCGCATTTTCCCCAATTTGTCTTGAAGCGGGTATCTTACTCGGTGCTATCCATGTAAGGATGTCAGAAAACCTCGTGTGTCGTCTAATGTAAGCATCCAAAGGTTTATGTAAGTAACAATATAAAACTCAATCGGAATTTTATTTTTCGATAAGCCCTTGGCCTTCCTACTCGTATGATAGTTATTGAAAGTTTCGACAATCTGCATATTGTACGCATAAAGATAGGAATGTTGTTATCAAAATGTACACAATAGTTAACGAGCTACACAACAGAAGATAAAAATAAATGTTATGCTCGTGCTCGCGGTATAACTCGTCTGCTAGTTTGTCAAAATTCCATTATTATTTTTGGTTTGTAATTTTCAAAGGTCTTCAAAAAGGAGGAAGTTCTCCATGCGACCGTTGGGTTTTTCGATATCCTTGCAAATAGTGAAGCGATTCCCACGAGTCTTTTTTTTTCGATAGGGTACTACGTGCCAAATAAGTATTTCCAGGTTGGTCACATATATACATTTTATCAAAATAGGTTAAGTTCTTTTTTAGGAAATTAACAAAAAACAAAATTTTTTATCACGAAAGAATACCATGAACAGCTCGCGGGCCTATTAACTGCAAGCCCTTTCCGCGATTGTCGTATTTCGGTAACCAATTAATTCATTACGGCGCGGCGTATCTAATTTAACTGTTGAATTGGGTCGATCGGCATCTTTGTAATTTCTTGGCATCAACAAGACGAATGCGGCGGCGGCGGCGGGCGCACGTTCCGAGAAGCCGCCATGTTGCGTCGTGTGTTTCCGGTGCCCCCGCCCTCCTCCGGCAGATAACGCCTTATCATCCGTTCATTGTTCCTGTCCTGCCTGTGCTGCCTAGTGCCTGTGCTGATGAGTGATGAGCGAGAACACTCGCGGCAAAAGGGCGTTGACTTGCTGATATTTTTAGTACAATTTCCAAGTACATAGGTACTTGAAAATTTCGAAAGGCTCGATTGTAAAGAGTCTCGATCCTTAATTTACTGCGCCTGTGCCTGCTGTAGGCAAACGGTCCATTTATGGTAGTTAAGAGGCAGATGCAACCCCAGGTTGTATAGTACTTCACTTGAAACATACGCATACATTTGAGAATTACAAAACCAGAAATGTACGCTTACTAATAAGGAAAATCCAAGGGCCATTGTGTTGAATCGACTAGGAAACTCATTGCATTAAATTAATCCTTATCTGGCAACACTCAGTTTAGGTATAACCTTGCTGGTAAATTCCATTAGCGTATCCCAGAATGCGTTTATTTTATCGGGTACACAACTACACATTGAGGGGAACGTGTGCTATCTCTGAACGGGTAGATAACGTGACGTTCTGTAATGTAGCTCTTCACAGTAAACCATTTTGTCAATACTGTCAATTTGTCCTACACTTAAGAGGATTGTGAGCCTACTGCGAAAATTTGTTTTTCACCTCTTAAATGTTAACCGATTTTGACCTACTTGTGATGGGCTGTGATTCAGAACAAAAGCTAGGATTATGGGTTTCGTTTTTTTTTTAATTATTTATTAAAAAAACACTAAACGACAAATAAAATTGAACTTATTAATTGTATTTAAAAACAAAACCTATAAACCTAGCTTTTGTTCTGACTGCCAACCTATCAAAAGTTGGTCAAAATAAGATCAGTTAACTTATAACAGGCGAAAATCGGTATCGCCGTTTGTATGAAAGTCGCAGGTTTACAATTTACAATCCTCATAATTATGGACCCGTATTCCAGTTTAGAATAATTAATTATGAACAAAATCCGTTGTCACGGATATACGAGTATGGTACATGTGTTTTATAGTGGTTTTGTACCTGTGATACAGTTGTGGGATAGTGAAGTATCTCGCCCGAGCCGAGCGCTCCAGTCATACTCACAGTAGTCACAGTACAGCGTACTCTGCATCTCAGTACGAGTACATTCATCAAATAAAATCATAAATAGCAGTTAGCGCGAAGCTGTTTGTTTTGGAATGCTTTCTATTTATTCATTGACAAATAATTGAATTTAATATTTCTTCTGCTATTTCACTTAAGAGGAAACGCGGTCTATAGAATAGGTATTTGAACAAAACGTTGCTGTCTCCTTCCCCCAAATCTCTCCGTATTACAGCAAGAAAGGGAGAACTGCAGCGCAGACCGATAATAGGCACTAAAATTGTCCAAAACAGCATTTCGTAGTCCCCTATTTCCTCCTCCAGAACTTGAGCAATAATAATATTTTTTCAGAAATAATTAGAAAATCACTTTACCTATGCCTCTATGTTTTCATTTTACTGTTAACATGCGTATTAATTTTAAGGGGGGTGTCTGAAAATGACGTTTCAATTAGGTAATTTTCTCCTTTTTTGAAGACTCCTACTTCCTATTATAATTAGAATATGGGAAAAAACAATTAATGGTAGATACAGGTTTGAGGAAAAAACATTTTTGCTCTAATGTCACTATCCAGGGAGGAAACAGAGGACTACGTTTGTATGGAAAAAATGGAGCCCGCGTTTCCTCTTAACTCGAGGTAATTAGCACCTCTTTCACTATTTCGGTCAGTTGCCACAAGTTTAGGAGATACTTGAATGAAAAGAACGCGAACGGCAGTTGCGTGCATAAATAATTTCCTTTTCAAAGTGTCGCGAGTAGGTACATACGATACCAGTCATGTCATGCCTTAAGGTCGAGATGTCGCACACGACACGGAGCGGAGTGTCACGCGCGGAGACACCCAGTGCCCAGTGCTGCCAGTGCCGGACGCTAACGGTGGTCGCATTCCACCCCTACCGGCCCCCGGCCCCCGCCCCCCGGCTCCCGGCCGTCGACTAATTTGTCCAAGTTCTTCGTGCGAATACTCGACGACGACGTCTCGCTGTCTGTGACAATTTGTATAGGTTGTGTGTTTATATAGGGTTACTTTTAATTAGTTCTTGATAGCAAAGGATATAAATGTGCTAATGATTACAAACAACTTTCCCAAAAAAACTATATGTCAAATATGAAAAAAAATGTTTGGTCCTTTATAAATTTTTGCCGATTTCATAACTTGTCATGTATCGAGGACTAAAAAATATTTTTCATATTTCACATGATATAGTTTCTTTGGGAAAGTTTGTTATCTCGAGTACATCATATCCTTTGCTATCTAGAACCAGTGTACGTGTAGGTACTTATTTTGTTTATCCATGTGAGTGCCCAAAAAGAGGGTAATGTTTTTCGAGTGTATGTACATATTATGTTTGTATGTCTGTTTTACATTCGTCTTGATAAAGTCTTGCAAAAGAGGGCTAATGTTTTTACGCAGTCGAGTTCCTAATTTTTGAATAGTTTAAAAAAAATGTGTAAGCAATGTGTTTCTTTCTGTCTTACATGCTCCTTGCAGGAATATTTTCAAGATATTAATTTCAACCATCTAACCAGTAAATAACTGCGCAATTATCGAAAAGGTCAGTGCGAACGCTTTGAGTCCCCCCCCCCCCCTCCCCCAACCGTTAGCGAATAAAACTCTCACTTGGAAGCGCTACTCCTTATAAAGCTCGTCCCAAATATTCCAGTTGCAACTGCGCCTCTCTGCGCTAAGCGCTTGCGTCCAGCACGCAGGTATAATTGTCACGTTGCTTGGCCCCTTGTCTTGCTCCGTACCGCTGTCATTTACAATAACATTCCCCATAAATTATATTCCTCAAGCCGGCAATAAAGTGCAGATAGGTAATATCCACTAAAGGGATTTTCCTCAAAGCTATTACGCGTTACGCGTACAGCAGGACTGTTGATTATTATTATATTAGTACTAATTCAACCTGTTTATCTTATATTGAAGACATTTTAACGATCTTATGCAGTCCAGATAGTTAATGAATTGTGTCATTGTTATTCATCCAATGACTATGTTAGAATCAGTGAGCAAGACGGTGCACAGTCAAAGTACAGGGTGTCCGGTGGCGGATTTATATTTTTAAAATTCAATTAAAAAAAAAACTAGGAATTATATTGTTTAATATGTCGAAGGGGGTGAGGGTGATGGTTAGGTTATGGATGGCCTCGTGGTTCACGTCCTTAACTATTTCGGTATTGGGCGTCGAAATAACAATGCAGCTATATCACAGAGGTCCTTCTTCAATAGTCTTGATCATTTGGTAATCGAAATTGTACAGGATGCCTTGGATAACAATGGATGCAAACGCGGTGATCACAGTGATGGCGTGACACGTCCATTTTTTGCTCACAGATCACCACTACTTGTGTTCTGCTCGACGCTCCGTCAAAAAGTGTCCGCTCCGAGACTGACGCCCAGCTAATCTGGCTTCTCCACAGATCTAATAAATTCTCAACTCAGTGTGGCAGCACAAACAGCCTTCCGTTAATACATCATCTTTGCTACCACAAACGATCGTCTCACGAGTACAAGCGATCGTCACGCCACCACCGGTTTCACCCAGGTACTAATACCTGACGTTTGATCCAAACAAAGTGTAACTATGTAAACTTATCTCGAGCTGGTATTGGTCGCGTTTTCAATGACCCTCCGACACGGCCATCCTGCGAGTCACACGTCCTCGGGTGACTAACCTGAAAAAGAAAAGGGTAACCAGTAGATTCCATTTCGTTCGGCCAATCCTGACCTTCATTAGGAAGGTCCACAGCTCAAGGAATAAAAGCAACGCTAATAATGTGAAGCTTTAATTCAAGACTACAATCATGGTGACAACACATTTTAACAGCCTAAAAAAAAACCAAAATAATTTCACTCTCGTAAACTAAATGAACCTCAGCATTAACATCGTAACTCAAACAATCTCAAATCAGTTTAGGTCTCCAAGGTAAATCACAGCTGCAAGGCTTGAAACCTTACAACCATTTACAACCTTTAGGGGCACATAGAACGGAACATAATCATCATCGCAAATCACAAGCGACGGAACACCAGAATTAAACATCACCACATCCGGGGGGCGGGACACCACAAAGAATCATCATCACTAACGCCAAGCGACGGAATACCAATCAGTCATCATCACCAGTCCAGGTGACGGAATACCATCACCACCAATCTAGGCAGTGGAACACCATCATCACCAATCTAGGCAATGGAACACCATCATCACCAATCCAGGCGACGGAATACCATCATCACCAATCTAGGCAATGGAACACCATCATCACCAATACAGGCGACGGAATACCATCATCACCAATCTAGGCAATGGAACACCATCATCACCAATACAGGCGACGGAATACCATCATCGCCAGTACAGGCGACGGAATACCATCAACAGTTTTAGCCGGTAAACGGGATACTTCTTTTTTACAAAAACACGAATGTACCTGCTACACATCATGACAGAACGAGTCTGACAAAACAAGCAGCAGCCAATTCATGCAAACATATAGCGCCATTCAGCACTCTTCATTTACCGCTGAAACATGTTGGAATACTTCAGTACTACACACAAAAATAAACGATAAAGAAAAAAATTACAACTGTATACAATTGATTGAGTTACGATCTGTCAATACAATTAACATTGAAAGGTAGACGCCTCTGCACCAGATTCATCGTCAACATCCGGAGGCAAATAACCTTCGGACATACTACGTAAACGGTCATGGGCATACTTGTAACTTCGTCTCAAATTCAAAGCTTGTAATTTGTATCTGTCACCTTCTAAGACCTCTACGACCCTGAACGGCCCTCGGTATTTGGGATCTAACTTGGTTTGGTTACGCTCCTTATTTTGTATCACCACAACAGTCACCCATCTTGGCAACTCTGGGCCACCTCCATCCGGTGCCCAAACAAACAACAGTCACCCAACCTGGCGACTCTCAGACACCTCCATCCGGTGCCCGCCCAAACACACAGTCACTCGACCTGGCGACTCTCAGACAACCTCTCAGGTGTCCGCCCAAAAACACAGTCACCCTACCTGGCGACTCTTGGACCACCTCCCTCCGGTGTCCAACCACACTATCGCTTCCATGCGGCGATCTCAAACATCACCTCTTTCTGGTCATTGCCAACATCACCTCCCCGGTGATACGCCTGCGAGCCAAACGCACGCCACACACAGTTGTGGCCGCACAGCAACGAGAAAATCAACTCGGTGTTTTACGCCTACGTCTACGAATGGCTGAGGCTATTGGCATCCAGTTGCGAAAAATTGTTTACGTCTAAGGTTCAAAATACAAACTAGTGAACGTTAAAATCACGGTCAAGTACAAAAGTCCTTAATCTGCACTAGTAGATGGTCGAGGTTCAGTCTCTCCATCATCAATTCTGTCCAAGTCAATAATACTGTCACTATCGGGCATTTAACGTAGTCTGTCCTCAATAACTGACGGTATTTGATATCTAAAGTGGTAGGTAACGCTTCTCCATTTGTAACAACACAAAGTTAGGTAACTTGTGAAACTAAGCTTTTGTCTAGAAATCAGCCAGTGGCGCTGCCTCAGAGCAATACACCACCCCATCTCTTCCCAAGGGTTTCACAAGAAGTGACTAAGGGACTAAAAATTTGAGGACAAGCAACATCGTCCTTCACGCTCATACTGTACCGCCAAACAGCCCGCCAAGCGTAGCGTTTTTTTTTACAATTGGTAAAACCGCTCCAACATGGGGGAGGCCCATGTCTATTATCACATCAGCAGCAAGCTGATTAACAACTCCTGTAATAGGATGCGTTACTCTCCGTATTATCACTAGTATGTTGTCGTGCTTCACTTAGATAAAATTACAGCCTGTGTGTGTAATCGACAAACATGACATTTAGAGGTTAGGCTACTTTACTCGTACCTAGAAGCAACTCCAGGAGGCTGTACCTCGTAACTCGGTTAACCCAACAGTTTGGTTGCTGCCAAATGATCATCATGGAAGGACTTGTAACATTGAAATCTCATTACTATACTCGAAGGAAGTGAGCATATTTTAAAGGACACTTAACTAAGAGTACCAACGTTTAAACGTACTAAGATTCACCTGACCGTTGCCACGCGCCTAAAGCGTTTATGAACGTAAGTTCAAATACAAGGGGGCATTACGTAGATCGAATGACACGTGGACGTATTTGAACAGAGGTTACAAAATCAGTCATTTCGATTTAATAGGTAAAGAATGCACCTGATGTAACCACTAGCTATGCCTGACGTGGTGAAGTAGTGACCACATATGAAGTCAATCGATGTGCTAATCTATCAGAGGAAACAATTTCCGTTCAGGCATGTTGTTGTCATTTTTTTTCACGGTTATCAACACTTGCGTTCTATGCTATCCTTTTTCTTTACCAGCATGATAAGGCCGTCAAAAAGGGAAAGCTTCGGGGCTTACGACATTCGCAGCCTCCAGCCCATGAATCCTGTATCATCATCACATCAGCCGTAAGACGTCCACCACTGCACTCCGCATACTACCCTGTTATTATTCTTTTTTTTTTTTTTTACAATTGGTAAACAAAATATTTTATTGGGGTCACCGAAATTAATCTACCTACATAGGGTCTATACGATAGCGGGGCATTAAGGATGCCCTCGACAAATTCATCGCGAAAGCTATTAAAAATAGGCAACAACTTTGGCCTATGATCAATGAGAATATCAGTCCCAATACTACGAACGAAAGCTAATAAAGGTTTTTTTTTTTACTCCATGTAAAAATGTCAGTCTCAATATTATAAAAGCTTAAAGGGGTTTCAATACTTTCAATCTTGGTTTAGGTTTGTATAACCGAAACTAGTTAACTAAATGAATCATCATATTTACAATGAGTCCTCTTTTTAAATCTTCCGTTCAATCACGACATTGTGTCACAAGTAAAAATCCGAAAGCATGTGAAAGAGTACTTTCCACAAGGCATCATTTTAGCTGCTAATGCAATCACTACTAGAAGGGTAAGGGACTAACTACTCTATTCGCATCCTTACCGACAGTCAAGCTGTTTTGTTATTGACAGACTCGTTTAAGAATACCGTCAATCCTAGATTTAAAATATCTGAGTCGATCATAATATCGTTCGTACTCGTCTGGCATAACAAGATATGACCATTCTGAACGATGCCCGTCAATATTACCCTCACTCGATATTTGTTCTGTACAGTAAACTTAAGAGTTGCCTACAAAAGTCAATAGTGCGTTAGTATTGAACACACTCCCGAAAGTCTATACACGAAACTTTCTTTAACGAGAGAACAGTAGGCACCACTACAGATTAGGTAATAGTACTACGCACGTACTACTACCACCATCAAAACAAAAGGGGTACGACTCACCGGATTTTCGTAACACCGCGTACATCACGCACTTCGCAGAAGCCGCACGCGCCGCTCGCGTGCATCTCCGCTGCTGCCAGCATAGCCCACGCTGTCACCTCATTCCAATGGTCGTTCCGTAAGGGAGATATCGACAGTTGAGCGCCGTGCACGTGGATTAGCTTCCGGTATATTCCGGTTGAATGCTGGCAATATGATTGCAGCAGATGTAGTCGATGGTGCTTGCATAACCTCAATCAATCGCAGCATGTTCTGGTTCTGTAGCACGAAGAATTGTTGCCAGTGGTTTTTATTTCGCTGCTCCATCATCAATTTTCACATTTTCCCGTCGTTGTCCACTTGTTGCGAGCGCAGGGAACTATCCAACTTCTGATGTCGAAGGGGGTGAGGGTGATGGTTAGGTTATGGATGGCCTCGTGGTTCACGTCCTTAACTATTTCGGTATTGGGCGTCGAAATAACAATGCAGCTATATCACAGAGGTCCTTCTTCAATAGTCTTGATCATTTGGTAATCGAAATTGTACAGGATGCCTTGGATAACAATGGATGCAAACGCGGTGATCACAGTGATGGCGTGACACGTCCATTTTTTGCTCACAGATCACCACTACTTGTGTTCTGCTCGACGCTCCGTCAAAAAGTGTCCGCTCCGAGACTGACGTCCAGCTAATCTGGCTTCTCCACAGATCTAATAAATTCTCAACTCAGTGTGGCAGCACAAACAGCCTTCCGTTAATACATCATCTTTGCTACCACAAACGATCGTCTCACGAGTACAAGCGATCGTCACGCCACCACCGGTTTCACCCAGGTACTAATACCTGACGTTTGATCCAAACAAAGTGTAACTATGTAAACTTATCTCGAGCTGGTATTGGTCGCGTTTTCAATGACCCTCCGACAAATAAATGAGTTAAACATAAACAAAAAGGATGCGGATTTTATGTTTTAAAAATAACATCTTCCAAATGCCGTCCGTTTAAACGCACACACTTTTCGAACCGGGCCATGGTGTTTTGCACCACGCGCTGCAGCAAGCTTGTTTCCATGTCGTGAATTTCACGGGCGATATTTTCTTTCAATTGCGCTACAGACTGTGGGTTTTTGTTGTAGACTTTGTTTTTGAGGTACCCCCATTAAAAAAAATTTCCATGGGGGTCAGATCCGGGGATCTCGGTGGCCACGGGATGTCCCCAAAGCGGCTGATTAATTTTTGCGGGAAATGTTCACGTAACAAGTTCATGGACGTTCTCGCTGTATGCGGCGTGGCTCCATCTTGCTGAAACCACGTTTGCGACGAGTAAGATGGATGTGCTCGCAAATTCGGTAAAAAAATATCATTGATCATACGCCCATAATTGTCACTGTTCACATTTATTGCCTGTCCTCTAAAATTTTCAAAAAAAGGGCCCTATAATTCCGCTCGTCGATAAGGCGCACCAAACAGTAACTCGTGGACAATGTAAAGGTCGTTGCTGTTTCAATCGTGGATTAGATCTTCGTAGAGCCCAATAGCGACAGTTTTGTTTATTAACGTGGCTATTCAGATGAAAATAGGCCTCGTCGCTCCAAAAAATGCAATTTAGAGTGTGAAATCTTTCCAACATTGTTTCACTCACGTAAGAATTCCCACTCTTAAAACACGCCTCAATAGCGTAGGCACGCTGCTCACCCGACCACAGCGGCATTGTGACTGACAAATCCGCACTCTCGGTGTTTCGAATGGCGCCACCCTCTCCCCAAACCGTTTTTAACTTTTTGAGTTATTCGCTTTTAAAAACATAAATCCGCCACCGGACACCCTGTATATATAATGTATATTAGTACTGGTCACAGTGCTACTCGTAGAAACACGCAACACGCATTGAAACGAAACGTGTATTCCCCGGATTACACATTAAGCTCCATCACTGGCCGTGATTACTAAACATTCAATCCTTACTAATATTTTTATTTTATTTTTTTATTCACAATGAGGAACTTTCCAGGCTCCGTTCTTTAAAAAAAACATAGATGGCGCTGTCTAGTGTACTTAGCAAAGAGAGTTTAACAAACTAAAGTTTTTACTTAGTCAAAGATGATAAGGGTCTCTGGGAGGGCACGGCGGTGGTGTTGGCGGCATTGGGGGCGGCGAAAGCGGGGGCTATGGGCTTCTTCTTCCTCCGCCGTCGGGTTTGTCGATTTTTACGACTGAGCGCGGCACGGCGGCCGAGCCGCTCTGCATGGCGGGCGCTGCCGGTGCGGCGTGCTCAGCAGTGACGGCAGGCGCTGCAGAGCGAGAGGTGGTGTTGGTGGTTCGGGCGACTGTCCCGGCCCTCTTGTTCCGGAGCTCCTTTCGGAACACCGGGCACGAGACGTGGTTGGCGGGGTGCGGGCCCGCGCAGTTGGCGCAGGTCGCTGGGTCCTCCCGCGGCCGTAGGCAGTCCTTTGCGGCGTGGGAACTACCGCAGCGGACGCAGGCCAGCGGGAGGTGGCAGCCATGCGAGGAGTGTCTAAATCCTTTGCACCGGTGGCACTGCGCGGGTCCTCGCTTGCCACGCCAGGCCTCGATGACGATGCCCGGCATGAGAAGGAGCTCCGCGATAGTGTAGAGGGCCGTAAAGTTGGTGGTTCGCCGGATCTGCACGTAGAAGATGCACCCGGGGCGTCCTGCGTGTTCGGCTAGGGCGGCAGTGATATGAAGTAACTATTTAGTAATCTGTGGCAGCGATCTCGGCGGGCTCGGTGGTGGAGGGGAGGCCACGGATGGCCACCTTGAGGGGCCTCTCGGCCGGCAGCGAGTACGAGGACCATTTGACCTCCGGCAGCGAAGACAGCTTATATATTGCATCATGTGTACGCATAAATCTTTTGTGCACACATCAAAAAGAAAATAGGACGTATTTTATTAGTCTTTTTTTTTAATTATTTACAATTGGTAAACCCTTCGCATCATCTCACCTGGTGGAAAGTGACGATGATGCCGAAGATGGAAGTGGGCATACCTAGATTCCCCAACACAATGGAGAACTGGCTTTCTTATCTTTAAGCGGAATGTTGTTAACACTGATGTTTTGCGGCGAGACTTAGATAAGATGGTGGTAGCTAGCCAGGCGGGCTTAGAAAATGCCCTACCACCAACCAAACCGAGTCTTTCAAGATGACCCCACCGGGAATCGAACCCTCGATCTCCTAGTGTAAAGCGAATGTACTAACCATTACGCCTAGGAGGCAGTTAGACCCATATAATACATATGGGGAATAAAAGGTCATCTTTGACTAAGTAAAAACTTTATTTTGTTAAACTCTCTTTACTAAGTACACTAGACAGCGCCATCTATGATTTTTTCAAGGAACGGAGCCTGGAAAGTTCCTCATTGGTAAACCCTTGACAACATCTCACTGACTCACCTGGTGGTGAGTGACGATGTTGCCGAAGATAGAAGCGCGCCTACCAAGATATCCCAACGCAATATTATAAAAATGTGTTCGTTTGTTTGTTACCTTTCACATTTCAAATCCTCAACCAATCTTGACGAAATTTGGCATGGAGGTAGCCTGTGTCACGGGGAAGGACACAGGCTACCTTTCATCCCGTGAAAATAGCATGGTCGGAAGCAGTTCCTGAGGGAACTGAAAAATTACTCCGTTTGTGGTTGATTTGTTTAATATCGCAACGGAACAACGGTTTGTTGTGATTTTTTGCACGGAGATGGTTGAGGGGCTGGAAAATGACATTCGTAGACTACTAATTAGCATAGCCCGAAATAGTTTTTGAGGGATCTACGTCTACGCATAACTCATTTCGAGGCTCGCGCACGTCGGCGACCGGCGTTGCAGCAGAGCAACGGATCGTTGTGATTTTTTGCATTGAAATAGTTGAGGAGGTGGGAAGTGACATAGACTGCTGATCAGAATATCCCGATATAGTACCGGAGGGATTTGAAGTAACTACTGCAGCTTCACTCACCCTTAAAGACAGTCATAAAAAATGATGTTCACGCGTGCTAAGCCGCGGGCAAAAGCTAGTAAGTTGATGAATAAAGTGGGCTTTGTAACTCGTTGTTTTTAATTTTCAATCTGTTTTCGCTTAGAGCGGAACCGGTACCGGGAATGATTGTTTAGCATTGTTATGCAAACCGACACGAGCTCCGGTAGTTTACTCCTCAGTACCCTTGCTGTGCTGTGCTGTGCGCGAGTGTGAGACACAGTCGCAGTACCAGTATAAAGTAGTGACGTTCACAATTCCAAGCGACCGCGACCCATGGAAACATGAAACTTAGCGCGGGATGAAGGTGAATATACTTACCTCTGTCCATATTTTATGCTGAGGTCTTTGACGCTCCCTGTTGAAAGCTTTTTAAAAAATACATGAACAAACATTGAATAATTTATTTATTTTATAGTACACAGGAAACATAAATTACATTTTACAAAGTAAGGTCATACAAAGGGTACAGTTTATTTCAAAAGAAATTTCTTCCAGCACACCTGGGAAAAACAATATTTTTGACTGAGATGGCATAAAAGACGTGTACAATGTACACCACATAATTGATCACAAAAAAAATGATTAAGTAAAGTAATATTACTTAGATACTAAATTTAAACAAATGTAAAAACAAATACATAAATATACCTACATACATACATATTCATTCATATTAATAAATATAAATTAACTACGAGTAATATAAGTACATATTATAGATAGTACATTAAATATTTCATCTTTAATGACAGAGAAAGATAGTGTTCTTTCAATTTCTTTTAAAATAAGTATAAATAATAAATAAATATTCTGGGACAAATCACACATGGTCATCTGGCCCCATAGTAGGATTCCCTGTGTTATGGGAACCAGAGACTGATATACATACTTATATACGTTTAAATACATACATATATAGATATTTAACACCCAGACACAGAGCAAACAAATCTGCTCATCACACAAATGTTTGCCCTGGGTGGGGATCGAACCCACAACCCTTGGATCAGTAGTCAAGAGCACTAACCACTGAGCCACCGAGTCAGTCAATGTAAAGGTATAGGCTCTCACAGTCAATTTCGGGATGAAGAGAAATCCACAACCTGACGGCATGAACAGAGAACGAATAGGAGTAGAAGTCAGTACAATGAGAGGGGACATTAAGGAGGGATTTTAAGTGAGATTGGTTCAGTTGGTCTGACTGCAGCCGAGGATTTAACACGCAAGCTCAAATAGTGCATATTCACTCTCGTCTTGAAGATTCCTAAATTATACTAATCGGGGAATACAGACGCCGGAAGGGAATTCCACTCCTTGGCCGTTCGCATGATGAACGAAGAACCAAAACGCTTCGTGCTAAAAGGTGGAACATTGACGACAAAGGGGAAGTTTCATGAGAAGAGTCACCATTTAAGAGGTTTGCAGTTACGTTCCAGTCTAACAAAAAAAAATGTCATCGTGCAAGATAGGGCGTGAACCTGCACTTTCTTAGTAACCAAGATACATACGCGTAGGTATACAATAAAAGCCATAGCGTAATATGATTCCGTCTGGTCGGTCGCGGAAGGCGGGAGTGCGGATGACACCATAGCGGCATAGCGGTTTTAGTATTATTCGATAGCGGCCCGGCCAGGCATTATTCGGACCGGTTTTGTGCCGATGCTCTCGTGACGTCACGTTGAGAAAACTACAGAATAACCAATACTTTTTGGCGTCAGTCAAGGTAACACCCATGTAACACCCAAATTCGTCTCATTGCTTTGCACGAGTTTTTGCAATGTCTCTCGCGAAAAGTACAGATCACTTGACGTAATCGAACTTGCCTTTAAAAATATTATATGACATGACTAGTCATACTACACTAGTGTCCGACCGAAACAGGATTTGCAACCGAAACGGAACCCACGGCCTCGTTCTCAGTTTCGGCCGAAAGGGAAACTTATTAAGACCATATGAAATTTTGTTTTGTATGCTGTAGTCTAGTGTTTGTTGTGTGTCATTTAGTCAATACGTGTTAAATGAAGTAAAAACACTTGGGGTCACGAACAGGGTCCCGCACCAAAACTTTACTACCAACAGAATAAGACCTCCCAGTACATACTTTGCTAATTTAATAGTTATTAAGAAATATTTTTTAAGAATACGGTTCACAGTCTTTATCAACACGTGAAAACAAGCCAAAGAAAACAAGTCAAATATTGTAATCAACCTTCACCGGGCTTAGAACGGGAAAAGAGATCATTGCAATAAATATAAGCGCTTCTATCTTTGCTTCCTGAGCTACCATCTATCAGAGCAGTTGTACGCTGCCTCGATGCTCCCAATCTCTTCTCTGATGGTAGAGCGTTTTTGGAAGCAGGAATATTTCTTTCATCATCATCATAAATTTTTCTTTTAACCTGTCTCTTCTTTTCTGCCGGTAGATCCTTCGCTCTGTTTTTAGCAATTACTTCTTGCATATTTGGAGTAGAAGTTAAAAGCTAATCACCTTTGACAGGTTTCGATTTTTTTTCCTTGACCTCGAATGTTTTTCCCCTGTGGTACTGGCGAAATAGTAGCAACTGGATATGTCAGTGATTACTTTGATGGACCAGGTCTCATCCCGACATCGTACGCTGCTTCAGCCACCTCAACTGCATTAGACTACTCTACGCTTGTTTCTAAATTCAGGTTTATCACATCAGAAACAAAACGCCAATAACAGCATTGGTGGTGGCTTGCGTTGTTTTGTGAAGAATCTACTTTATCGTCATTTGTTGTTGATGGATTTAAAATAGATGCAACATCGTTACTCGGATCTTCTTGGATTGAAGAGGTGTGTGCAAAATGTAGTCTGGAAAAATATCAGGATCAACGGGCCAGATGCCTGTCTTCTTGAAGCCATTCCTTGCATCTGAACAGTTGCTGCTTTTCCATACGCTGCATTAAACAAACATCCGATTTGTAAATGGGTAACAACGCGCCCTGGATGATTTTTTAGCCACTTGAAAATTTCTTGATTGAAATAAGTTTTTAGTGGTCCATAGATACAGACATCCAATCCAAGGGCTGCATTCTATGGGTACAACGTGGCGGTAAATACAACATATGAATACCATTTCCTTTGGCATAACTCAAGCATTCAATGCTTTTATGTCTCGAGTGACCCACAAATAACTAGCACCGGATCGTATTTGCTAGATTTCGTAAGTGCCTAAAATGTTTTGACCATTTTACAAACACCTCTATGTTCATCCATCCTGATTCTTGTGCTAGTCTAAGAGTGCCGGTGGGAGCTTCATCAACTAGTTCATTTTTCATGTTCTTGCTATCATCATACAACACACTCTGTCACATTCGAACCTCTCTCAGCACTGGAGAACGACTTGTTTCCTGCCTTTGGTGGCCAGAATTTTGTGTGGTTTCTGGAATGTAGTGAGCCCGGCTTCATCCATATTAAATATTCGGAGAGGTCCCAAATTGTGAGACTTCGAAAATTCTTCAAAAGTACGGTAAAAATTGGCTTCCTGGGGTTTATTAAACGCTTGCGCTCTTGCGGCAGAATTTGGTTCTGGGGCGCGCAGAGAAATGTCCTTATTTCTTCTCAGGAAACGTTCAAGCCGTTATTGTCCAGCACGTCTCTTGTCCTTCTTGAAAGGGTGATCCAAACATTTTTTTCGGCTAGTTCAAAGGCCAGCTCTTGGAGTTGTGTACGCGTTAAACCAAAAAGTCGTGTTTCTAAAAACTTTATGTGTTCTACTAAACTCCTGTTCAATTTCAGTTGAAAATGTTTTCTTGAATCTTCCTAATCCTGTAGAGTTAGGATCCAAGGTTTTGTTTATATTGAGCGCATGTCTTCTAAGCGTCGCCTGAGGAATACCAAATGTTTTTGCGGGCAATTCCCATCCCATTTTTTTTGCTTCCATGCTTCAATAGCCTTGCTCATGGATTCTTGGCTCAAAGACTGCCGATTAGTTTTCTTTTCGTAGTTTCGCGGCATATCACCTAAACAAAATGGTTAATGTTAATTAACGTAAACTCTACAGACAAAATGCCATACCATGTCGTTTTGTCCATTGTATATGTATGTCATTTTGTCCGAATGTAAATAAAAACAAATAAAAAATCATAATTCCATTAAACAACTAATGATTGCAATAAAGTTAATTGAAATCACTGGTTAGGTTCTGCCATAGTTATAATTACAAATAACTCACCAGAAAACAGGAGAAAACCATCTGTAAAATAAACTTTTGTAGACGCGAAGCACATTGGAACTGGTTAGTGCGACGCGCGCGACTGTGGCAATGGCGCAGGCTCAGGCGCAGGGCTGGGCGCTGGGGCATTGATTCAGGGTGAGGGCGCTCAGCTCAACATCTGACAGGATTGTATATGGCTGCCGTCACGTATCGCGTGATACAGTGGCGCCTGGCGGAGACGTCGCTAGAACCCGCCAATTTTGAAATAAGGTATATAATATAATATTTAGGAATCTTCAGACGAGAGTGAATAGGCACTATTTGAGCTTGCATGTTACATCCTCGGCTGCATCGGCACTTACCATCAGGTGAGGTGCAGACAAACGCACTCAAACTTTTAATTTAAAAAAAGGTGACTATGTCATTGTGTCTGTATTCCCCTACCTGACCTGAGGCTTAGAAGATTTGCCCCTATCACACTGTAGATACGTTTTTAATAGGGATGCTTCGATACGCCTTTTTACCGATACCGATACTCTTATAAAAATATCGGCGATACTGATACCGATACGCTTATTGAATTCAAAAAGGAAGGTAGAATTAATAAAACACAATTAATTAATAGTTTTAGTAATCAAAATTCACATTTATAAGATTTTTATTTAAAAAACAAAGCATTCTTAAGTTTTGCGGGCAAAGGCGATTTCGCAAGTCTGTTTGAATAAGACCTGCGATGGAAAATAGTCTCTCAGATGCGACAGATGCCTCGTTTGCAACGAAATAGATGGGACAACACGCGCGTTTACATTCCATTTTTAAAGCGCGAAATATGACAAGCATCGTTGAATCTGCCATAAAAATATCGCCGATACCGTTATATCGGCAAACCCGAAGTATCGCCGATATATCGGTATCGGTATCGGATGCATCTCTAGTTTTTAATAAACATATTATACTTAATGTATGTTAAATAAAACACAGTTACTCAAATCTTGCTTTGATTAAACATTCAAATCTTACATATGGTTCTTTTAATAGTAGAACTATCGCATTGTTATTTTCTCTAGATTGTAAACGCTTTCCAAGTTTCCAGTGTACTTATTTCACACATATTTTCATTTCTCAAGCGGGTCACAGTCATAGCTGCCTTTGTGTTTTGTATTTGACGCCGCATTGCATCGTAAATCTTTAATTGTACTGCGACCTGCCGTTGACACTCGTACGCCGCCGCGCCCGCGCCCGCAGCGCGCCCGCACCGCGCCCGCACCGCGCCGATACGTCCCGATTCAATATACTATTTATAATCATCTCACTTCACATGAGCTGTTGAGGCGGTGACGAGAACGAGTAGTGAGTACGTATTCGTTAGCACGTACCAAACTCCAGAGACGAAAAAAAGTCGCTTTTATTTATTTCAGTGTTCTATATAATAATTCGAGTTCATGACACGGTTAGGGCCGGCCATTTTCGGGCTGTAAATTGATGGGTCGAGTATTATTGGGATCCTATAATGCATGTTTCTTAACTCAAAAAAGCGATTCTATTGAAAACAATATATGATCCTGGGACCTTGATTCCACCTACAAAGTTCGTCACGAGATCAACTTTAAAATACCAAAAGTATCTGTTATCACTATAAATATGAATACGGCTTCTACAACATACTTGTACTTGTACTTTGCCACAACTTAATAAGAACCCTGGAAGTTGCATCGATTACAAGGTTTGAACCGTACAAATAAAGGTCCTAAAATCGTCTTCTGTTTTCAATTAAATCTGGAACAGTTGTCTCTTGTCTTTTTCTTTACGTGTAAAGAGTAAAGAAAATAACCACACTGTGTAATTTTTTTAATGGTTTTTCGTTTCAATCAAAAACTACTATGAAAGTATATAACATTACTCACTTTGTATTATCATAACAAATATTGTAGTATATTTTTTAAAATTTATACTTCAAAATATTAGTCATAACTAGAGTTGAAAGTAGCGATGTAGACCTATCTTTGGGATTTTTTCTATCGACCCAAAACTGCTCCATCGTGTTTCTAATAGCTTTCGATTTTAAGAAAAATCATCAACAATAAGGGTATTTTTTTCAACCTTGGGTCACAGTATTGCGATATGCCATATTGTAATTCTGTGCTTAGGTTTTCTATAATTTAGGAGTAATTGACGTCATAAATAACGAAAATCTGTAATATTAACGCCTAAAGAATAACTGTTGTTTGAATTTGGAAACATACATTATGGGGTCCCAATGATGCCCGATCATAAACACGACACGACTCATAAATGTATAGTTCGATAATGGCCGGCCGATAATTCGTGTCGTGGGCTTCAATTATTAGTATACACTGAAAAAAAGCTTGCCTGAATATTTTGTAGTGTGATTTAAAAGTACGAGTTTAAAACAACGCCCAGCCAGTGTTTGTTTTCATTGTCGACGCCACCAACTACCACATAATGTTGTTGATGTCTTGCCAAATGATTTAGCGGCACCAATATTAGATCGCCTCCTTTCATAAGCTATAGAGAACCTACCGAAAATGTATTAGGATTTTAAATATTTTAGAGTACTTATGGATCACACAATGAGTATTTAGTTAGATTTTTAGAAGCATGTACCTATGTATATACGAGTAACTAGTCTGGCCATAAATACTGTTACATACAAACTTTTCTTTTTTTTATTATTCTGTTTATTATGTTAAAAACTTCTTTCGATTTTCCGCCATTTCACATATTTTTTCGTGTTCATCAAATTACAATATGGAATGGGGTGTGAAAGATAATTGAAAACGCTAAACACGTTAAAAAACCGACTTCCATCGCAACAACTTCGATCAATTTTGCATTATTATTTTGGTTTTTCTTAATTTTCTAATAAAGTACTTCACCGATTTTGATAAAATTTATATGGGACCACACGGGAAGCACTAGCTTTCGAATAAAAAAATAATCATCAAAATCGGTTCACCCAGTCAAAAGTTCTGAGGCAACACACATAAAAAAAAACATACAGTCGAATTGAGAACCTCCTTTTTTTTGGAAGTCGCTTGAAAATAGGATGCCTTGTACAAAGTGGGTATTGAGCCACCAGTCATATTCAAGACACTTCAAAAACTTGGTATCAGCCGTATGTTCGTATATCGTACTATCGACAGATATACCAGCACTTCCTCTGTCAAAAACCATAAAAAAATCGGAGCGGCCGCGTGCTGTTAGAAGTACACAGGCTGCTATTGCATTCGTCGCAACCCCATTAGGAAACACAAAATTTTATCGCGATGAAGATCCTCGCTAGGACTCTGTCGCGTATAATAAAACAAGAGCTGAAGCTCGGCGCTTATCGTGGATATACAGGGCATGCCCTAAATCAATCCCTACAGTTAAAGAGAGCACCCGCTCACAAGGTCCCGGCACGAACTGCCCAAGCCTGGCTCGAAACCAACGTTCCGGATTTTGTAAGAGTTGAAGACTGCCCCCCGTCTCCCGTCTAGCCCGGATCTGAACCCCTGAGAGTACCAATTGTGATCAGTTTTAGAGGACATGGCCTGCTCTAAACGACACGCGGACATTGAGTCTTAAGAAATCGCTGGAGCAAGCAGTGGCTAAATTTCTCATGGAAACAGTGCGTAAATCCATAGATTGGTGGCCAGACCGATTAAAGGCCTGTATCAAAGGCGAAGGTGGCCATTTTGAATATAATTACATTTTTATTTTTTTGCTGAGAGTTCAATAAATATGCATGTACATATAAGTTTTATTAAGATTACATTACTTTATAAAAAAAATGCATTTTCATTTGTAACAGATTTTATGGAAGGACTAGGTATATATATATATATATATCTGTCGTAGGCATACTGTATAATTCTTCATTATACATACGGTCGGGCAAATTATATAATGGAGGACGAATTATACAATTTGCCTGACCGTATGTAAAATGACTAATCATACAATTTGCCTGCCACATATCTTTGATTTAACTAATACGTAACTTTATATACTACTCAAAACAAAATAAGGGCCACCTAAGTTTTCTGAGTACACTTAGGTATACATACAGAGAGGCGGGCGGTCCAAACCGCCACAGTTATTTGTTTAAATCAAGAAAAGTAATGAAACTGCGAAGTGCAATCATTCGGTGCGATCCCTCCCTGGCTACAAATTTGTCGAAGACGATGTTATTCCACTGGCTGTGTTCGAAGTTCACTACCTTGTGCTGGTCCTCGGGAACTCTGTAGACTGCTTAAAACAAAGAGCATGATTTTTTGTATGGAAAATTTGCTAATTTACACATTTCGGCGATTCGTTTTTAGAGTTCCGAAGTCAACAAGGAACCCTTGCAGTTTCGTGTGAAATTTTAGGCTTTAAAGTGCTCATTTTTGTTAGATTCGAGTGTCCCCTCCTACCATCTAAACTGCTATTTAAGGACATCTGAAAAAAGTTGTAAATATAGGAAATAATATCTTCATATCAGCCGAAGGACGTCCACTGCTGGACATAGTCTCCCCCAAGGATTTCCACGACGACCGGTTCTGCGCTTCCTGCATCCAGCGGCTTCCGGCGACCTTCACCAAGTCATCGGTCCACCAAGTAGGAGGCCTTCCTACGCTACGTTTTCCGGTGCGTGGTCGCTACTTGAGAAATTTACTGCCCCAACGGCCATCTGTTCTACGAGCTATGTGCCCCGCCCACTGCCATACTTAAGTTTAGCAATTCTGAGACTGGAATACTTTGGTTCTCCTACGGATCTCCCCGTTTCTGATTCGATCACGCAGAGAACCTCCGAGCATAGCACGCTTCATTACCCTTTGGGTGACCTTGAGCATATATGACCTTGAGGACATAATATAATTCATTTAAAAGGAAGACTATCACGGCCGAGTAGATTTTCTTAGTGTATGAGTAATAGTCGACCAAGGTGTGCAGTTGTATTTGAAAAAAAAAGTTTACATTTTCCATACAAAATTTTCTATTACCAACTGCAAATATAATTTTGTTTTTTTAGAATATATTACATTTATTTTTTGGAAACACTACAGAACCCTACTTAGCGCGAGTCCGACTCTCTCTTGGCCGGTTTTATTTATATAGATAGATAGATGTTGTGTCCAATTTCCAATGTCGAGTTAGTTGTTCCCTAGTTGCCCTCCCACTCCCATGCCTTATGTCATGACGTGCCGGTCCTCTGTCCTCCGCCCTCCGCCCTCCGCCCTCCGTCCTACCAGGTCAAGGTCGCCTCGCCGCTCCCTTATTTACCAACCCATTAGGCGCAGCGCAGTTGCTTTTTAGGGTTCTGTACCTCAAAAGGAAAAACGGAACCCTTAAATGATCACTTTGTTGTCCGTCCGTCCGTCCGTCTGTCTGTCAAGACCCTTTATCTCGAGAATGCGTGGAGGTATCGATTTGAAATTTAAACCATATACTTTGGTCTACAGTCCCTTGAAGCTGTGAAAAATCAAAATTCTAAGCTGACTTGAAAAAACGTATATTTCGACACTCTCACGGGAATCAAAATTTATAGGGTATTTTTCGTTGACCTAGAAATATGAAATCAGGCAATTAATATCGTCTAATACTACAATTATAGGCCAAAATCTGAAAACTATACATTTGTCATTAAATCATAATGGTTATTTATGATACAAGGGTGGTAAAAAGGTCAATAACAAACGAGTGACATTTGTAAGCCCGAGCCGCAAGCGAGGGTTTACCGTCGTCACGAGTTTGTTATTTTCTTTTACACCCGTGTATCATACAACGTTTTTCAATACAGTTGTGAGAAAACTGGTAAAATAAAAAACGACCGTGACAGAAAAAAAATTGTGTGTGTCAGCTCCGACGCACGACTGGAGTTTACTCGCGCTTGAAAAAAACTATAACTCACTTCATTTCTACTATTGAACACGACCTTTTTGGTATCGAAACTTTTTCGTAACGCTGTCATTCATCGATAGATTTTACTCCTCACATTTTTCTCATACCGGGCCCCTTATATATGCAAATCGATTCTTAAGGAGTAAACTCCAAAAAAATACATGGGTACATATTTATGAAGGTTTCGGCAACCGAAGTTTATGTTACGCGACTTGTGGCTCATTTAAATGTCCGGGGAGTAATCTCACTTTGCTTTTCTTATACATACACATAAGTATAATTTTATCACACATAATATATCAACTATTCATAATTTTATTTGTTTTCACAAATAAAACATCTCAATTCAGTTTTACGAAAATTGCGCCGTATTTTAGCTAGCTAGCACACGTACGCATGCGTATTTTTTTTATAAATATTATCATAAATAGACTACAATAAGGCTCGGGATAATTTTATTATAAGCTTGAAAACCTCCTTGGAAAAGATGACCTACTCCTTGGTGTAACCTATGCGCTTCAATCATATTTATTCTTTTTCTTCACAAATATATAACCTAAATAGAATCTATCCAGCTAGCGTTATGTGCTAACCTCACAGAGGAACAACCTATCTCTTTTAAAATTCTCCTATCAAAAGTCTTCAAGAAGATTCGGTATCTATCTTTGGTTATTTTATTTTTTATTTGCTAGAAATGTCTTGTTCTTCCGAGCTAGAAATAAAAAAAAGTGGTGTAAAGTAAAAGTACGAGTGCGGTAAAATAAATTTTGCGCACACTCGACTGGCATAATATAAAGGACCAATTTTCGAGCAAATATATTGGAAAAAATATAGTCTTTATTTTAAGTACGTAATAAATAAATTAATCATTTTTATGAACTATAGTTTTCAATTTATTATTTTTAAGGTTCCTTATCCAGAGATGTGTATGGCGGTGGTGCGGAGCCCCCGGTGAGCGAGTCCGACTCGCACTTGGCCGGTTGTGGTTTTCAGCAAACCTAATTTTATCGTTGACAACCTCTTTCTTTATGTCATTCATTATCCTTTGGTTCCAGCTTTATTTGCGTCGACACGATAGCTTTTGTTTGTTTCCGTTTGACACCTACTCGTACTGCGCGACTGCGCGACTGCGCGACTGCGCGACTGCGCTACTGCGCTGCGTTACTTATATAGCGACCTCTTCACAAGCTTACATTATTCTTCACTTCACTACACATCTGTTTGATTATTAAAGGAGGGTCATGTTTTTCTGTGTATTTATACAGAATGTAACAAAATTGGTGTAGCTCCCGTTAACTGGGGCTTCTACTTATCATACTGAACAACTTTTATTCTACAAGTTTGCTGAAATCGCAAAAAAATGAGCTCTTCATACAAAACGATCAGCTGATTGGCCAATTTTGTGCATTTTTGTATGGAGCGTCGAATTTTATTTTTGCGAATTGGCTATGGGTTTGTTGGGGAAAGTTGTTCAGTATGATAAGTAGAACCCCCAGTTAACAGGTCCTACACCAATTTTTTTACATCCTACGTATGTCTGTTTCTTTGGCTGAGTCTGTGGCGTGCGCCCGAACGGCGCGGCGAGATACGTTTTGTAGTGCCCAGTGTTATTTATTTCAATTATTGGTGTGTGCGCTAAGCGGGCTGACTCTTGCAATCGTACAATTACGTGGCTGTACAGTTTATTTGAATTTGGATGCATGCACTTACATTCTCATTTTAGCCGACTTCCTAAGAAAAAAGGCTTTTAATTCGTCAGTTTATTTTTAGGGACAAATCACACACGGTATCCGGCCCCAACCTAGGATTCCCTGTACTATGGATGGGAACCGGAGACTGATATACATACTTATATACGTTTAAACGAATACATACTAAGCACCATCACAGAGCAAACAAACCTGTCTCTTACACGAATGTTTGCCCTGCGCGTGTGCGTACTGTGTAAGCATACAACCCACGACCCTCGGCCCGGCAGGACAGCAGGACAGCAGCCAGTGCAGTGGTACAGCGGGTCACTCGTGTCCTTGTTATGTCCTTTTTTGTTGTTATACAATGAATGAGAAATTTAAAGTTTATTATCACAAAGTAATCCATTAAAATCAACAGTTCAAAATCCAAGGTAATTTCTATATTTTTCACGATATGGCTTGATTTAATTAACATAAATTGTGTAGTTCTCTAACGCTATATTTAGTTACGTTAGTACTAATATATATACTGTGATTTAGTGGACACTGAGTGACGACACCCAGCTAGTGTTCGTGCCGCCGCCGCCGCCGTGACCCATCCCTGCAACAATTTGCCATGCGTTGTGTTGTGTGACATTATGTTAATAGCAATGAAGTCATTCGTTACTGGGACAAGGTCATTCTAGCGTAGGGACTACTAAGTAATTAAAATTAAATTAATTACCTATATTATTCTCTCTCGTACGTCTTCTTCACTATTATTAACAAATTTATTTCTTCATTTTTAATAAAAAATAAAGTTTTTTTCACTTTATGAAGCCTTACAGATAGTCCTATGATATAAATAAAAATAACTTATTACATAATATCTTTTATACCATTGCTCCTCTAAAAAGCTTATTTTATTCACTGAAAACAGTGAATAATAATCATCAATTAGTTTAAAAAACTAAAAAACACGATTTTAGTAAACACGTTAAGTAGTTACCTTGGATGTCCGCCATGTTGGATTTAAGTCACGTGACTATTTTTTCGTATTCCTGACAGCAGCAAACCCTTTCATTTGATACCCATATCATGGGGGTGCATTTCAAATAGCCTGTCCGCCATCTTGGACGTCCCCCATATTGGATTTAAGTCAAGTGACTATTTTTTTCGTATTCCTAACAGCAAACCCTTTCATTTGATACCCATATTATGGAGGTGGATTTCAAACAGCCAGTCCGCCATCTTGGGGAGGCCGCCATATTGGATTTGTAATGACGTTTCTTAGCTAGTCATGTATTGTCATCAGAACTCAGAGCGTGTGCAAAATTTCATCCTAATCGAAGACCGGCAAGTGGGTCAAATTAAGGTTCCAAGATTTTCTTACATACATAGTTACAAGTGAAGCTAATAAAAGCGTGTTAAAAGTGAAGCTAATAAAAGCGTGTTAAAAAGCTCTTTTAATCACTATTTTGGTGTTTGAATCGGAACACACCAATATATTTGACCTCAATTTCAGCTTACAACCTTCTTGCGCAAAAAATACTCGATACAAACTCCTAATCCAAAGAATATTTGACATACAAACTCCTTGTGGAAATAATTCCTTGAGATTTGATTATTCGATATTTTCGAATTTAAGCATTAAAATAAAAACTGTTTTGTGTTCTTTGATGTCATTTCATTAGTAAATTAGCGCTATTTTAAATACTATAAGTTGTACGAACACAAAAAGAGACTGTATATTTTAGTATGTAATTCTTCCCATTTTAATGAATATTTTAATTAATTTAACATTACTTTTTCTTCATTAAATGTCTATTTTCGCTTAAATGTTTCTTTTTCTCGGAGTCATGGTATAAAGTACGAGTATAGTATGCAACTCTTGAATAAAACGGATTTATATCGAGGGCCATGAATCACTCGCGTCGCTCAGGGTTCTAATACTTGAATCACTCGCTACGCTCGTGATCCAATCATCATGAATCACTCCGTACGGTCGTGATTCATTCATTAGAACCCCTCAATTGCTCGTGATTCATCTATGGCCCTTGCTTTAAATCCGTCCTTTATTCACTAGTTGCATAATATACTATTCTAATGTAATCATGCTCAACATTCCAGCGATTCCATCGCCCTTTGAAAAATAGATTTGACATTTCCTCTGGAAAACCACCGCACCATGTATACATAGCTGTCAAGTGTCATGGCGCCCTCGTCGTCGGTTTCCTTCACTTACATCAACTGTTCTGTGTTCCTCTTGTCCGTATTGTTCTTCGTGTTTACACTTGAGCTCAATTCTGAGCGTTTCTTGCTTTGTCATTATTTACTTGTCTATAATAGTACCTATAATGTAGGTGTCTATAATATTTTAATTTAAATGATAATAAGTGATGTTTAAAAAAATATGCTTAGGTACCTACCACCACCCTACGAGACGTCAAAGAGTTTTGTGTGTAACAGTATCTTAGATGACATTTTTGTCGATTGTCCTTATTATTCAGCTAAGCGTACATTATCATAATATAAGGAAAACCCCAGTTTTAGTCACGCTATTGCGTAGTTTTTTCATGAAAATTTTGGATCTACGTTCGCAGCCAAGCAGTAACTAATATCACATCTGTGGCCAAGCGTCAATAATTTTAAAACCGGATTCTCAGCTTGAGGCCTTAAGATGGATCAAATGAAAATATTCAATTCAAATTATTGAAAGACTCTGTAAAGCCATCCATCACCATGGAAAAAATATATAATATACATAAAGTAATAAAAAATCGATTTAATTGAATACAATTTTTAAAATATTTCCACTTTTGATGTAAAAAATGTACTGTAGCCTGTTTTTGGCATTAATTGCAAAATTTCTCGAAAACAAATAGTTAATCTTTACAAAGTTAATTTTTAAAATGAAGTCGCTTCCGCTGTCTGTTCCCTTAGATCTTTTAATGTACTCAACTGATTTTAATGCAGTTTTCAGCAATAGATTGAGTGATTTAAGAGGAAGGTTTGTATGTATAATACATACACATTGTAGTACAGAAAAGCCGAAAAATTCAAAGATTTATGATGAGACATCTTTATCTTTCATACATATTACAAAAAATGATGCCCGTTCCGCTATCTGTTCGCTTAGATCTTTTAAACTTCTCAACGAATTTTAATGCAGTTTTTAACAATAGATAGAGTGATTAAAGAGGAAGGTTTATATGTATAATACGTATTTATTATTGTACAGAAAACGGAAAAATTCAAAGATATTTAGTATTTTCTACTTCTTTTCTTTACATAGTATAAAATTAAGACGCTTCCGCTGTCTGTTCGCTTAGATCTTTTAAACTACTGAACAGATTTTAATGCAGTTTTCAGCAATAGATAGAGTAATCCAAGAGGAAGGTTTATATGTATAAAACATACATATCATAGTACAGAAAAGCCGAAAAATTTAAAGAGTTGTAATGTGATGTCGTGACAAACATATTTTTGTGCGCTTAAATCGCAAACTCTGGCTAAACCTTACAAGATGGATCAAATTAATGTACTACGGAATTGTATATCACCCATTTTACTTAAAATATAATAACAATAAAAAAAAGTGCAATAATTTTTTGTTGTTTCAAAAAATGTTTTATAACGACAGTAGTTAAAAGAGGGTTAAAAACATCGAAAGAAAAGTCCGCAATGGCATATATTTAATTCCTAAAGATAACCCACAGTAACCATATTTATCTTTAAAATATAAAATATGTGTTATTTACCGAGCTATTTTATACAATACAGTATCCTTAATCCAATTAAATACATTACATACGTTATACATTTCATGTAGATCAAAACTGTCCTTAACAGCATTTCATTAAAAATTAAATGGATAATAAACTTAGAAGATAACGGAGATTTAAAAATGCGAAGGCACAGTGCAGAGCGGCTGGCGGGCCGTACGTTTCCGGTTGGAAGCGGTCGGCGATAATATTGTATACAAAGATATCCTGTAATAATTGTAATATAGACTACCACTGTCCCATATAGTATATACATTGCATCCGTGCGAAGCCGGGGCGGGTCGTTAGTATTGAATAAAACCGACACAAAAAAATCGGTGAGTTTAAGACCTTTCATTTTAATTGAACACATTTTTTTAAACTTATTTGAAAGTGATGAAAAGCATAAATAAAAATATACAAAAATCGAGAATTGGGCGTTTCAACGTTACAGCCGGTTGAAGCCCGCATTGATTTGAATTTAAAAGGTCGGTAGTATTGAAACACGTATCAACCTGCTCGGATTGAGTGATCTTAGCGCCTTAAAAGTTCAACGAATTGTAGTTTGTAGTAGCAAACAAACAGCGAAACGGGAGCATGGGGTTTTGAAACTCACGCGCAGATTTAGCCACTTTCAATGTCTCGGTTTTATCAGTTTCTGGGCTATCTAAATATATTTAACTGGTTTCGCAACGATGATCAAATCAGTAATCAGCTGGTTCCATGATCAAATCATATTAGCTAACGATAATTACCTATTGTACTCATTTCATCATATCAACCGAAGGATGTCCACTGCTGGACATAGGCCTCCGCCAACGACCGGTTCTGCGCTACCCGCATCCAGCGGCTTCCCGCGACCTTCACCAGGTCATCGGTCTTCCGAGTGGGAGGCCTACCTACGCTACGTTTTCCGATGCCCGGTCGCCACTCGAGAACTTTACTGCCCTTACGGCCATCCGTTCTACGAGCTACGTGCCCCGCCCACTGCCACTTAAGTTTAGCGATTTTGAGAACTATGTCGGTTACTTTGGTTCTCCTACGGAAATCCTCATTTCTGATTCGATCACGCAGAGAAACTCCGAGCATAGCACGCGCCATTGCCCTTTGGGTGACCTTGAGCCTTCTATGAGGCACATAGGAAGCGTCCATGTCTCAGTTCCGTATGTCATCAATGGCAACACACACTGGTCGTAGACCTTAGTCTTGAGACACTGCGGTATTTGGGACGTGAAAATATTGCAAAGCTTCCCGAACGCTGCCCAGCCGAGTTGGATACGACGATTGATCTCTTTCTTGAAGTTGGACCTACCTATCTGGGCTGTTTGTACTCATTTACTAAATAGTGATTTAATTAATTATTTTCTATTAGAGTGCGAAGTAAAACAGAAAATTAGAGGAAGTCAGCTAGATCGGGATCTGGTTAAAGTGCTCAAAATGTCGAAGAGATATAATATACAGCGCAGAGTGTAAAGAAGTGAGCGCTAATACATGAAGGGGTTGATCTACTTGTCACTCAAATTGACCAACTTTCCCCGGGAACACACAGACAATCCTCAACAACAAGTTGGCCTCAACTAGCTCTGCCGATCTATTTGTATGGAAAGTCTCATTTTTTGTTGCGATTTCATCTTGATGAGTAGATGCCCACCTTTAAGTATAAGTGTCCGGTTAGTTTACACGCTTCGTCGCGTCGGTTGAAAAGAAAGAAGCATTGAAGATGCTCGTGACGTCGCAGTTCGCATACGGACGAGGGATGTTGGTTGTTGTGCGTACACACACATGTACATACATCCTTACTAATATTATAAATGTGTAAATGTGTTTGTTTGTTGGTTTGTTACCTTTTCACGCTTCAACGCCTTGACCAATCTTTATGAAATTTGGCATGCAGGTAGTCTGTATCACGGGGAAGGACATAGGCTACTTTTTGTCCCGGGAAAATAGCATAATCTGATGCAGTTCCTGAAGGAACTAAAAAAATACTCGATTGTTGTGATTTTTTGCACAGAGATGTTTGAGTAGTGGTAAACGACACAATTTACTAATCACCCTTAACGACAGTCATAAAAACGATGTCCACGCGGGCGGAACCGCGGGAAAAAGCTAGTAAAAAATATTAATGAAAAGATGTTTAGATAGTTTACAAGGGATTCACTAAGCAAATGTTTTGGAGTTTGTTGTTTACAAACAAGTCGATTTATCGGTCAACCGTTTGGCTGGCGCGTCACGCGTCACGCGTCACGCGCGGCGGCTCTTTGCAACTCGCCCCGTGCCTGTCACTGTCGATCGATTGCCCTTTTATTTAACCTACAACTATCTATACGAGTACCGTCCACACATTCCACAACACTAATGTACATATACATAATCACAATTTTAGTGCAGAAATGATATCTAGCCTCTGCAGATCCGTTCAGCGGTTCAGGCGTAGGCGTGAAAGAGTAACATACATCCATACATACAAACTTTCACATTTATAGTATTAGTAGGATTAACAAAAACCAAAAATAATAATGCAAAATTGTACTAAGTTGTTGCGGTGGAAGCCGGTTTTAAATGTGTTTACCGTTTTTAGTTTCTATTGAGATCTTCTTCTTAGTTACCTACACTATGATCGTGAATGTGCCTCACTCACGCATACTCGTACAAGAATAGCGGAGCTTTCAACGGAATTATGGTTCCCCAGAGAAACGCTCCAACTGCACAGCGACTGTGAGATCTGTGACGTGTCCATGTGTTGCTCCGGCCAGTAGTCCACTTCCACTACTCGTATACTCGTATGTACTTTACTCCGGCATCGGCAATCTCCTACTGTGTCGTGTTCATCCGTCTCTGCCTTTGTTTTACTCTAACCACCATTATTATTGGAGTTGTATGAAAGCAAGTTTAAATTTACTAGACATAAAGACGAACATAAAGTTTTATACCATAATGAATGCCGTTCTTGTCGCACGCTATATTTTATGAAGTGTGCTATCTATAATTTATGTTTCTCTACAATAATTTCCGATTCCGATTCTGTCCATCGGTCCATATCAGCCTGCAACTACACTCTCATCTCTGTGTAAGTATCTTTTAGTATAATCTTCTCACATCAACTTGTGTTTTAAACACGCTGGACAGAGTTGTAAATAAAAGCCAGCGATGTTGATAATTCTGATAATTCCTGCTCAGTTACTTGTGTGTGGCTAGTCACTCGACTGTGCCCACTGTGTGCCCACTGTCCCGGTTGGTTATCACTATCAGTGAAATTGAATCGGGATTAACCCTATTGTGGGGCCACCCGGTCCCCGTCCCGGTCCCGCATGTATCTTCACGTCTGATTTATACAATGACCTACGTTGTAAGGGAGCGACTTCTGTATTACTGACTGTCTGCTAAATATAAATGTGATCGAATAAACTTAGTAGCTATATACAGGGTGTAACAAAATTGGTGTAGGTCCTATTAACTGTGGAGCTTCTGCTCAACTTTTGTTCTACAACTGCTGAAATCTCAAAAAAAAATACCCTTCAACAAATCGATCAGCTGATCGATTAGGGTTCCTTGGGGAAAGTTGTTCAGTATGATAAGTAGAATCCCCAGTTAACGGGTCTCACACAAATTTCTTTACACCTGTACAAGAAGCAAATGTTTGTTAAGTTTAATAACTGTCTTCGGTGCTGAGCGCGTTGGGTGGGCGGGCACGGTTGTTTGTTTTAATCAGATGCTTTATACATTGGGAAAAAATTACATCCAAGTGTAAAAGTTAGTCCGTACTCCGTACTGACAAGTAACACGGTACTAGTGGTTGCATTTCATAATCTCGCATGCGCTATGCGCTACGAAAATAATCTCCAATTTTTTATCTGAAATTTGAAAGCTTATGACTACATCTCACCTGAAAGAAAATGACAATATAGAGTCGACGATTGTACACGTAATATCTTTAAATTGTAAAAATCTGGAAACACTAACACAAGCAATGTGTTCCACTCGTTTTCTGTCTGTATCCTCACTAATATATAAATGTTAAAGTACTACGTAGAAAGACGTAGGGTTAAAAATTTGTGAGAAAGTAAAAATAAACTGGAAGCAAGTTAAGCAGGAGCCGTTTAGCGTGTTGCGTGAGCTCCGCACGATTCTTCAAAATCGAAAGTCGCTCCACGGCCTCCGCACACACTATTATAGTTCACGAAAGTCGCTCCACGGCCTCCGCACACACTATTATAGTTCACGAAGGTCGCTCCACGGCCTCCGCACACACTATTATAGTTCACGAAGGTCGCTCCACGGCCTCCGCACACATTATTATAGTTCACGAAAGTCGCTCCACAGCCTCTGCACACATTATTATAGTTCACGAAAGTCGCTCCACGGCCTCCGCACACATTATTATAGTTCACGAAAGTCGCTCCACGGCCTCCGCACACACTATTATAGTTCACGAAGGTCGCTCCACGGCCTCCGCACACATTATTATAGTTCACGAAAGTCGCTCCACGGCCTCCGCACACATTATTATAGTTCACGAAAGTCGCTCCACGGCCTCCGCACACATTATTATAGTTCACGAAAGTCGCTCCACGGCCTCCGCACACATTATTATAGTTCACGAAAGTCGCTCCACGGCCTCCGCACACATTATTATAGTTCACGAAAGTCGCTCCACGGCCTCCGCACACACTATTATAGTTCACGATGGTCGCTCCACGGCCTCCGCACACACTATTATAGTTCACGATGGTCGCTCCACGGCCTCCGCACACACGATTATAGTTCAAGAAAGTCGCTCCACGGCCTCCGCACACAATATTATAGTTCACGAAAGCTAAAAAGTAGTTTTGTCTCCGAGAAAGAAGATAGCATCAAATTGCCACTTTATTATTGACTACCAAACAAGCTTAGCATGACATGTGTCAACAGATGTCAACTAAGTATATTGAACTTTGTCTTCTTCCCCGTGGGGGTTAAGTTAGAAGTATGTATTGGAATGGTCG
The DNA here is from genome assembly GCA_947284805.1 of Coleophora flavipennella. Taxonomy (NCBI): domain Eukaryota; kingdom Metazoa; phylum Arthropoda; class Insecta; order Lepidoptera; family Coleophoridae; genus Coleophora; species Coleophora flavipennella. The sequence goes on along the minus strand of OX369294.1, from coordinate 143,753 downwards.
GTCGGCCTCGGCACTCGGCACTCAGCACTCGGCTGGTTCCCACGCGACAAGTGGTGTCGATGGTAAGTGGGGACGTAAAAATTAGTAAGCGGCTCGTCAGACCCCTGGCCGTGTTGAGGCTCTGCAGGTGACACCAGTTGCAGTGGTGGCATGAGGGAAAAATAAATTTAAGTATGAGGAACACTTGAAAGTCACGGGAAGTCGCTGGATGCGAGCAGCACGGGACCGGTCGATGTGGAGATCCCTGGGGGAAGCCCTTGTCCAGCAGTGGACGTCTTTTGGCTGATATGATGATGATGAGGAACACACCAGATTACTATTAAAGAGTTTTAACTGCAGTTGTAAATTCTGGCGCCGAGAATTCTCTAGCTGACACTATATAGGCAACATTTACAGATTTGGTCCCTTCAAATATGGTCATATTTAATTTTCATTGTAACATGTTTTCGTCATCAATACCAGTGTCACTTTACTTTTTGCTTAGCACCAATTTCCTATTTTCTCGTAGCTTCTGCCAAATTATCTTTTACCAACGCTGGAATCTACACATTTGTAACCAATTTGTAGCCATTTTGAAATGTGACTCAATATACGAAGAATTTAATTAATCTGGGCGAGAGTGGAAGCCCAGACGTCTTCGGCATATGGCGGACGGCGCTGCGGCGTCCTACTCCCGCCCGAAATAAACAGCGCTATTTATACGGAGCCGCGTATCCGCCCTGCGCACGCGCGCGCGCCGCCGCCGCCGGTCGCGGCTCCAACATGGCGCTTCGATGTTGCTTGAATGTGGGACATTTTATTTCGAAAGACAGTTGATTTCTTTTTTTATTGATCGCGTCCGCATTCCACTATTTGCGGGAAAGCTCAGACACTAACATTTTGGAAAAAAATACGAAAAGAGTACTAATTCTTCTTATTTTTTTAATTGGAACCGCACACGTATTAAAGAGAACTGTATTAATTTGTTAAATGTAGGATACACTAGCTATCCGGCCTCTTGTAATATTCAAGAAGAAGTGTTGCCAATGCCATGCCAAATGTTCATGTTGGATTCAAACAATCTTGTGATCTATGCCCTTTTCTGTTCAGTGTGTCGGATAGGATTACCGATATTTTATAGGCATAAATAATACACCACGTTTCATCGACGAAAACCCCCCATTAGAGGGTGGCATCCTTATCCCCTCTAAATGGCAGACATTTTTATTCTCCAATTTTTTTATAGTTGTTCATGAAAAATATGCTTTTTCTTGAATTAGCACCAGTACAGACTTTAAAATGGTCTCATTTGAAGTTATTTACTCGTAATTTCTGTTGCAAAAAAGTTTAAAGAAACAAATGAAAAAAATATATAAATATATGTAAGTAAGTAAGTAAATATACTTTAGTGCACGCCAAAAACAATACAGGACTTATAATTTGTAATACACATAGAGTGCAACCTTTTTGTATTGTTTTTTTCATTTTTTGAACCTACTGCAAAAATGAGGTCTTTAACGTGATGTTTTTTCTTCTTAGTCAATAAATTTTAAGCTAAGCTACAAAACGACACAAAATTATCTACCATTAGCTACTTACGCAATGATGAAAATTGATGGTTAAGAGACCCTTGTGCGGGGTTGTGACAATCCTTTAATTGTAATTTTAGTTTTACAACTTAAAACAATTATTCAAAGTGGCTGCATCCATTCAGCAGACTCGCCGTAGCTCGCACTACAACCCGCTGTGCGGCCCGTCTGACCATTTGCAAGTAGCAAACCGCGAGAGTCGCGCATTAACCATGAATTGGCACGCTAAGTAGGAATCTATGGTACGTAATGTGGTGTAGTTTTATAGTTTAGCTCAAAGTCAATCGATTAAGAAGAAAGAAACAAGACGTTAATGACCTCGTTATTGAAGTAAGTTCAGAAACAGAAAAATTTAATTATACTTTTTCGATTTTTATTTCTTTAACTATTTTGAGTTTTTTACCTCAAATGTTACGTAATTTTAGTGTGGATCATCAGAGAAATTAAATTACCTTTCAAATGAGACCATTTTGAAGTCTGTACTGCTGCTAATTCAAGATAAAATATGCTCTCACCGCCTCCGTGGCGTAATGGTTAGTCCATTCGCTTCACACCAAGAGGTCGCGGGTTCGATTGCGGGTGGGGTCATCTTGTAAGACTCGGTTTGGTTGGTGGTAGGGCATTTTTAAGCACGCCTGGCTAGCTACCACCATCTTATCTAAGTCTTGTCGCCAAACATCAGTGTTAACAACATTGATGTGTTCCGGCTTGAAGATAAGGTAGCTAGTTCTCCATTGCGTTGGGGAAACTCGGTAAGCCTGCTTCCATCTTCGGCATCATAGTCACTTACCATCAGGTGAGGTGATGTCAAGGGCTTACCAATTGTGAATAAAAACTGTTGAGGGGAGAAGGATGCGACCCCCTTATGGGGGGTTTTGTCGAAGAAATTTGGTTTATTACACGCCCTTAAAATATCGATAACCCTATCCCTGTTTACAACGGTGTGTGTGTGTGTGTGTGTGCACCTAAACATTGTACTACGTAGTATAAAATTTTGACGATGAACCTACTTGCTAGCCCATATTCAGTACGAAGCGTTCCGTTGGGCCGCCATCGCCGGATGTCGTCCATCAATCATAGTTACTCGTAGTCCTGCTGTGAACCGTGCTGCTGCTGGGAGCCAGCGCAAAACTACTCATTTATCTAGCAGGCCCACCCCGGGAAGGGGCAACTTTAACGTGTCGATCAATATCCTGTCTAACCCGCCCGTGTATGCCTGACAAAAGCTGCTTCGCAATTAAGAAATCCGTGTATGAAAGTTGTTTTGCGTATTTTTACCAGGCATCCCTTTTGAGCAATGTTTTTCGATTGTATACAGGTGTAAAAAAATTGATCTAGGACCCGTTAACTGGGGCTTCTACTCATCATACTGAAAAACTTTTGTTTATGACTTTGCTGAAATCGCAAAAAATACTACTCCTCATACAAATGGATCAGCTGAATGACCAATTTTAGATAGATGGATAGATAGATAAATGTTTTTGCTTGTGCATTTTTGTATGGAACATCTAATTTTATTTTTGAGAAAGGAAAGTTATTCAGTACTGAACAACAGACACATACATACATATACAATAGGTGTAAAAAATGGTGTAGGATCTGTTAGTTGAAGTTACTAGGTGCTATATAGACATATATACATACATATACAGGTGTAAAAAGAATCAATGTTAACAGCATTGATGTGTTCCGGCGTGTAGATTAGATAGGCAGTTCCCCATTGCGTTGGGGAATCTTGGTAAGCCCGCTTCCATCTTCGGAATCATCGTCATTTACCATAAGGTAAGGTGATGTCAAGGGCTTATTGTAGATAAAAACAAACCTAACCACTCCGGGAGTGCTGACAGAAGTGAAAACTTTTTACAATTTTATAAGTTTTGACCCTCCGAGTGTTCCTGTCGGTGTCGGGAACGGTCGCCTCGGTTCAATGGTTTTCCCATCTTGGAAAATGCCCAGCGCGCCTTAAGAAGTTTTCACTTCAAAAATTTGTGAAGAACCCGTTAACTGGGGGTTCTAGTCATCACTAGTACCCCCAGTTCACGGGTCCTACACCACTTGTTTACACCTGTCTAAGTATGTACGTTACTTAGTAGTACGTTACTACTAATATATGCTTTGCCTGTAGCCTGAACGGCTTGATAATGTTGGAGCACGAGGTGTCGATAGATTCGTATTGTTCTCTTGAGTGACATGTACTCGTAGGACACTTGTTTACACCTGTCTAAGTATGTATGTTACTTAGTAGTACGTTACTACTAATATATGCTTTGCCTGTAGCCTGAACGGCTTGATAATGTTGGAGCACGATGTGTTTATAGATTCGTATTGTTCTCTTGAGTGACATGTACTCGTAGGACACATTTTTACACCTGTCTAAGTATGTATGTTACTTAGTAGTACGTTACTACTAATATATGCTTTGCCTGTAGCCTGAACGGCTTGATAATGTTGGAGCACGAGGTGTCGATAGATTCGTATTGTTCTCTTGAGTGACACATACTCGTAGGACACATTTTTACACCTGTCTAAGTATGTATGTTACTTAGTAGTACGTTACTACTAATATATGCTTTGCCTGTAGCCTGAACGGCTTGATAATGTTGGAGCACGAGGTGTCGATAGATTCGTATTGTTCTCTTGAGTGACATGTACTCGTAGGACACATTTTTACACCTGTCTAAGTATGTATGTTACTTAGTAGTACGTTACTACTAATATATGCTTTGCCTGTAGCCTGAACGGCTTGATAATGTTGGAGCACGATGTGTTTATAGATTCGTATTGTTCTCTTGAGTGACATGTACTCGTAGGACACATTTTTACACCTGTCTAAGTATGTATGTTACTTAGTAGTACGTTACTACTAATATATGCTTTGCCTGTAGCCTGAACGGCTTGATAATGTTGGAGCACGAGGTGTCGATAGATTCGTATTGTTCTCTTGAGTGACACATACTCGTAGGACACATTTTTACACCTGTCTAAGTATGTATGTTACTTAGTAGTACGTTACTACTAATATATGCTTTGCCTGTAGCCTGAACGGCTTGATATTGTTGGAGCACGATGTGTTTATAGATTCGTATTGTTCTCTTGAGTGACATGTACTCGTAGGACACATTTTTACACCTGTCTAAGTATGTATGTTACTTAGTAGTACGTTACTACTAATATATGCTTTGCCTGTAGCCTGAACGGCTTGATAATGTTGGAGCACGAGGTGTCGATAGATTCGTATTGTTCTCTTGAGTGACACATACTCGTAGGACACATTTTTACACCTGTCTAAGTATGTATGTTACTTAGTAGTACGTTACTACTAATATATGCTTTGCCTGTAGCCTGAACGGCTTGATAATGTTGGAGCACGAGGTGTCGATAGATTCGTATTGTTCTCTTGAGTGACACATACTCGTAGGACACATTTTTACACCTGTCTAAGTATGTATGTTACTTAGTAGTACGTTACTACTAATATATGCTTTGCCTGTAGCCTGAACGGCTTGATAATGTTGGAGCACGAGGTGTCGATAGATTCGTATTGTTCTCTTGAGTGACACATACTCGTAGGACACATTTTTACACCTGTCTAAGTATGTATGTTACTTAGTAGTACGTTACTACTAATATATGCTTTGCCTGTAGCCTGAACGGCTTGATAATGTTGGAGCACGAGGTGTCGATAGATTCGTATTGTTCTCTTGAGTGACACATACTCGTAGGACACATTTTTACACCTGTCTAAGTATGTATGTTACTTAGTAGTACGTTACTACTAATATATGCTTTGCCTGTAGCCTGAACGGCTTGATAATGTTGGAGCACGAGGTGTCGATAGATTCGTATTGTTCTCTTGAGTGACACATACTCGTAGGACACATTTTTACACCTGTCTAAGTATGTATGTTACTTAGTAGTACGTTACTACTAATATATGCTTTGCCTGTAGCCTGAACGGCTTGATAATGTTGGAGCACGAGGTGTCGATAGATTCGTATTGTTCTCTTGAGTGACACATACTCGTAGGACACATTTTTACACCTGTCTAAGTATGTATGTTACTTAGTAGTACGTTACTACTAATATATGCTTTGCCTGTAGCCTGAACGGCTTGATAATGTTGGAGCACGAGGTGTCGATAGATTCGTATTGTTCTCTTGAGTGACATGTACTCGTAGGACACATTTTTACACCTGTCTAAGTATGTATGTTACTTAGTAGTACGTTACTACTAATATATGCTTTGCCTGTAGCCTGAACGGCTTGATAATGTTGGAGCACGAGGTGTCGATAGATTCGTATTGTTCTCTTGAGTGACACATACTCGTAGGACACATTTTTACACCTGTCTAAGTATGTATGTTACTTAGTAGTACGTTACTACTAATATATGCTTTGCCTGTAGCCTGAACGGCTTGATAATGTTGGAGCACGAGGTGTCGATAGATTCGTATTGTTCTCTTGAGTGACATATACTCGTAGGACACATTTTTACACCTGTCTAAGTATGTATGTTACTTAGTAGTACGTTACTACTAATATATGCTTTGCCTGTAGCCTGAACGGCTTGATAATGTTGGAGCACGAGGTGTCGATAGATTCGTATTGTTCTCTTGAGTGACACATACTCGTAGGACACATTTTTACACCTGTCTAAGTATGTATGTTACTTAGTAGTACGTTACTACTAATATATGCTTTGCCTGTAGCCTGAACGGCTTGATAATGTTGGAGCACGAGGTGTCGATAGATTCGTATTGTTCTCTTGAGTGACATGTACTCGTAGGACACATTTTTACACCTGTCTAAGTATGTATGTTACTTAGTAGTACGTTACTACTAATATATGCTTTGCCTGTAGCCTGAACGGCTTGATAATGTTGGAGCACGAGGTGTCGATAGATTCGTATTGTTCTCTTGAGTGACATGTACTCGTAGGACACATTTTTACACCTGTCTAAGTATGTATGTTACTTAGTAGTACGTTACTACTAATATATGCTTTGCCTGTAGCCTGAACGGCTTGATAATGTTGGAGCACGAGGTGTCGATAGATTCGTATTGTTCTCTTGAGTGACACATACTCGTAGGACACATTTTTACACCTGTCTAAGTATGTATGTTACTTAGTAGTACGTTACTACTAATATATGCTTTGCCTGTAGCCTGAACGGCTTGATAATGTTGGAGCACGAGGTGTCGATAGATTCGTATTGTTCTCTTGAGTGACATGTACTCGTAGGACACATTTTTACACCTGTCTAAGTATGTATGTTACTTAGTAGTACGTTACTACTAATATATGCTTTGCCTGTAGCCTGAACGGCTTGATAATGTTGGAGCACGAGGTGTCGATAGATTCGTATTGTTCTCTTGAGTGACATGTACTCGTAGGACACATTTTTACACCTGTCTAAGTATGTATGTTACTTAGTAGTACGTTACTACTAATATATGCTTTGCCTGTAGCCTGAACGGCTTGATAATGTTGGAGCACGAGGTGTCGATAGATTCGTATTGTTCTCTTGAGTGACATATACTCGTAGGACACTTGTTTACACCTGTCTAAGTATGTATGTTACTTAGTAGTACGTTACTACTAATATATGCTTTGCCTGTAGCCTGAACGGCTTGATAATGTTGGAGCACGAGGTGTCGATAGATTCGTATTGTTCTCTTGAGTGACATGTACTCGTAGGACACATTTTTACACCTGTCTAAGTATGTATGTTACTTAGTAGTACGTTACTACTAATATATGCTTTGCCTGTAGCCTGAACGGCTTGATAATGTTGGAGCACGAGGTGTCGATAGATTCGTATTGTTCTCTTGAGTGACACATACTCGTAGGACACATTTTTACACCTGTCTAAGTATGTATGTTACTTAGTAGTACGTTACTACTAATATATGCTTTGCCTGTAGCCTGAACGGCTTGATAATGTTGGAGCACGAGGTGTCGATAGATTCGTATTGTTCTCTTGAGTGACATATACTCGTAGGACACTTGTTTACACCTGTCTAAGTATGTATGTTACTTAGTAGTACGTTACTACTAATATATGCTTTGCCTGTAGCCTGAACGGCTTGATAATGTTGGAGCACGAGGTGTCGATAGATTCGTATTGTTCTCTTGAGTGACACATACTCGTAGGACACATTTTTACACCTGTCTAAGTATGTATGTTACTTAGTAGTACGTTACTACTAATATATGCTTTGCCTGTAGCCTGAACGGCTTGATAATGTTGGAGCACGAGGTGTCGATAGATTCGTATTGTTCTCTTGAGTGACATATACTCGTAGGACACTTGTTTACACCTGTCTAAGTATGTATGTTACTTAGTAGTACGTTACTACTAATATATGCTTTGCCTGTAGCCTGAACGGCTTGATAATGTTGGAGCACGAGGTGTCGATAGATTCGTATTGTTCTCTTGAGTGACATGTACTCGTAGGACACATTTTTACACCTGTCTAAGTATGTATGTTACTTAGTAGTACGTTACTACTAATATATGCTTTGCCTGTAGCCTGAACGGCTTGATAATGTTGGAGCACGAGGTGTCGATAGATTCGTATTGTTCTCTTGAGTGACACATACTCGTAGGACACATTTTTACACCTGTCTAAGTATGTATGTTACTTAGTAGTACGTTACTACTAATATATGCTTTGCCTGTAGCCTGAACGGCTTGATAATGTTGGAGCACGAGGTGTCGATAGATTCGTATTGTTCTCTTGAGTGACATATACTCGTAGGACACTTGTTTACACCTGTCTAAGTATGTATGTTACTTAGTAGTACGTTACTACTAATATATGCTTTGCCTGTAGCCTGAACGGCTTGATAATGTTGGAGCACGAGGTGTCGATAGATTCGTATTGTTGTCTTGAGTGACATATACTCGTAGGACACATTTTTAACAGACTGCCCTAAAAAGGTGTAATATTTTTATGCAGTCTAGGGTCTTAATTTTTAATTAAATTGGCGGTTAATAATTACTGGTCGGGTAATAATTACTACGAGCATATTGTTTATAAAATTAAATTACTTTCGTAGTAAATGTGCGTGACTACGTCCAAAACAATCTCTACTAATTCCAAGGCGTTGCCCTAAGTTAAAATGTTTGTTTCCGAGTGTTAGTGGTTGTATGGCAAACAAACTAGCCTCGCCTAAACTCAATGATGTAACGCTGACGTGACGTGCGTGACGGCAGGTCGTATTTATAAAGCTGATGAAAAACAGGCACCAAATTCATTTGTTGTGACATTGACATTGTTATGTTGTCATCGTTAAACGTATTTAGTACTATAAACTTGCAATGGTCTGTGAAGTGTAATATTAAACACTCGCAAATGTTTTTATATTTTTTTTTTCACAGAAATCATTTTATTTTGTACCTTGCAGTGGTACGTAACTACGTAACCCAACATCATTTATTTTGTCCGTCGATCAACGGATCAACAGGCGCGCAAGATATCTCTGCTAGTAAAAAAAAAGGAAAAAAAAAACATATGGCTAGATCTTAATATTCTAAAAATGCTCGCTCTGACTCTGAAACACCATGAAATGAGTGATTCTCATATAAGAGGTACTCCTATTTTAGGAGCTATGGATTTTAACTTTATAAGTTTATAAGAAAAATGTCTTAATTTTGGCTCTTTCTAGTTATGTTCATTTGGACAGAGTTAGTCTATGCATATATTAAGAGGAAAGCGTAGTGTGGATAGGCCTCCCGCTCGGTGGACCGACGACCTGGTGAAGGTCGCGGGAAGCCGCTGGATGCGGGCAGTGCAGAACCGGTCGTCGTGGAGATCTTTGGGGGAGGCCTATGTCCTGCAGTGGACGTCCATCGGCTGATATGATGATGCCAAGAGGAGGCGAGTCACTTTGGTGATTTTTAACTTATTTACAAATGACCAGGGGAAACACTTATGCCAGGGAAGAGATTTATATGGCAGGGGAGGTATTCAGATGAAGTGAAACACTACTTAAATTGACTTAAAACAACTTTTATTTAGTTTTCTACTTATAAATCATTAGACTCTTCATTTCCGTGCAATCTTAACAAAGTTAGCAATATAATTTTAATGAAAAAATAATAATCTTAATGTTTTTTTGAAATAATCCACAGTAGCAGTATAGGATGAAAATTCCTTATTCAGTGGAAATTAGGCATTTGAACATATTTAACCTCAAACGTGTTCAAATACATTAATTGCGTTTTTAAACGTACAGTACGTTCGCTCTCCTTGCATCTTCATGCTGGGAAATGGAAGTCCTTCTATAATTTGACCACAAGTTATGTTATAAGGGAAATATCGTTTTCGTCAAACTTAAATAATTTTCCCGTTTTATTCGCTATTTAACAATATTACGCGAATTTCATCGTCTTCTTCAACTTTTCCCGTTTAATCCGCTAATTAACAATATTACGCGAATTTCATCGTCTTCTTCAACTCCAGTACACGGAGGCACATAACGGTACTCGGTGCTTTTTAGGAATAATTTAACTAGTATAAACTAGTATAATGTTACCATTCTGCCTCTTCGAAGATGTAGAGGCTTTTTGTTCATCCCCCGTTTTACAGTCCAGCTTTGTGTCTGTCTCCAAGTCTGCGTCATGTACGTCTTTAGTTCTCACTTGTTGTGTCCTTTGTTTATCTGCTGTTTCTAATTTACTTCTATTTTTATCATCAATTATCTTTTCAGATCTTGACTCCAGTTCATCTTCTGAATCTTTCTTATATTACATCCTTAACGGCGTGATTTATGAAAGGAGTACGTAACAGTGTACTTATCTGTTAACGTGAGCTTCCAAAATGAAATGATTAAAATTATTCTGCATATTTGGTCAGATAGTTCTCACTAAAGTTCATTTGAATAATGGCATTCTTCTGTGTCAGATGGTTAATTTTTGTTATTATAACGTTGTACTGGTGGACTATATTGAGTTCATGTTGAAGAAAAGACTCTAAATTAGCTTCCAATTGATAGATCAAGTCACGGGGAAAAATCTGGAAGGTTTTTTTTTGTGTACTTCGTTACCACAGACTTATATTACCTATTTTTGTCTTTTTAAAAGATTTTAATTTAGTTTCACCTGCGCCAATGTTTGTCATCAAATCTTGCAAATTAAATTTGATTTCCTTCCCGGTTACCGATGAAGCTGAAATTTTACATACATGTGTAAATCGCGTGAGAATGCAATATTATGATGACATGGTGCTGATCAGATGATGGAGCAAGAATTCGCAATAAAACGACACAACCCCATCGAGTTTGGGCTCGTTTGATTCGTATTGACGAGTACCTACTTTAATCCTAAAAAGCTTGTACCTTTTTTTATTATTCACAATTGGTAAGCCCTTGGCATCATCTCACCTGATGGTAAGTGACGATGAAGCCGAAGATGGAAGCGGGCTTACCAAGATTCTCCAATGCAATGGAAAACTGGCTAAAAGTTTTTAGGTTTTTCGAAAATTATTGGTTTTGGGATCAATAAGTATTTCAGTTATGGTTTGCCACTTTCTGTAAATTATAGAAACGGTGTTATCAAACTCTTTGCACATAAGACTTTCGTTTTTGCAAATTGACATTTTCGAGAAAGACACTGCTCGTTATATTGTCTGTTACAACAGATTTGATTCAGGAAATTCGGATGAGTTGACACGGAAATAATCTTCGCTTTGTGTAAAGCATAAAGAGTTAAGTCAAGGTTTGCGTGAGTTACCCAAAGGCAAGTTTCGCGTTTGACATCGTGCTGGGATTATCCATTATGTAATGAGTCTGCAGAAAACTGGATAAGACACTATATTGCCAGAGCTCTTCAAATAATATTAATGTAGATTATATAGTGTGTCAAGTAGAACTCTCTTCTGTTTCTGCTCTCCTTTCCAATTTACAGAATGCTACTTGCCAGCACACAACCGGGTATTACAATCTTCTGTGAGAAACTCAATAATTTCTTTGTCTGTATTTTTTAGTTTGTTTTTTTTATATTTACAATTGGTAAGCCTTTGACAACATCTCACCTGATGGTAAGTGACGATGTTGCCGAAGATGGAAGCGGGCTTACAAAGATTCCCCAACGCAATGGGGAACCGGCTATCTTATCTTCATGCCGGAACACACCAATGATATCAACATTGATATTTGGCAGCAAGACTTAGATAAGATGGTGGTAGCTAGCCAGGTAGGCTTAGATAATGCCCTGCCACCAACCAAACCGAGTCTTATAATTGACCCCGCCGGGAATGAACCCGCGACCTCCTGTGTAAAGCCAGTGAAATTTGCCTCTGGGCTACGGAGGCGGTAGGGCTACTTTTCTTTAAGTTTAATCATCTTCAAGTTTAATTTTCGTCTGTTTTTTAAGTGGCTTTAATACCTTTTCATTTTGTAGTACACCATATTTTTCTATTAATTTACAACTGATCATACGTCGGAAAATTCTTTTTTCCTTCTATGTGGGAAGAGAATTAAAGTTTTGTCTTAATTGTTTCCCTACTAATTCACCAAACAATAACTTTTTCTTTATCGATGATTTTCGGGAACTTGGAGAGTCTGGCATTTTTTGTACTTTTGTATTTGATGTAAACTCTTTAGATGGTCTCAATCTATATAAACGTTTTTTGTAACCATCATTTTTTATTTTTAGGTGACTTATTAGCTCTGCTTGTTTTTAAATAACTTTGTACCTAATTCTCGTGGCCCGATCGGATTTTCGATGTGTAACATCTTTGCTCTCGCTTTCCTGCAATTTGTGGGAGTGATTTCGTGAAATGAGACGGAAATGTGTAACAGTAAATGCGAACGTTTTTTAATTCTCGAAAACTAAGGTTGTCATAGCCATGCCGCCTAGTGTGATGGCAAAGGCAAAGATGACATACTATACTATTCGAAGGGTCGGCCCGTGAATGTACGACCCGATAATTAATTAATTTCATAAGTATTTTGTCACATGTTACACATCATATGCGAGTACTGTAGATCTCGTTTTTTTAGCAGCTATTATTCTCCCATCTGGATTTGCTGGGAGTGCCGGAGCTCTAATCTCATCATCCGAACATGGTGGAGTCATCGGAGCATTAGAAACGTCTTGAGAGCTAGCCGGCGCCTGCGTTTTTTAGCCTTTTCTCTTTTTTTTTATTCACAATTGGTAAGCCTTTGGCATCCTCTCACCTGATGGTAAGTGACGATGATGCCGAAGATGGAAGCGGGCTTACCAAGATTCCCCAATGCAATGGAGAACTGGCTACCTTTTCTCGCCATATCTTCCTTGATTTTCGTTTTTCTCTAGGTGCCATTTTGTCAACTGTCTTCACTATACCTTGTACTTTTATTTTGCATACTTAAGTTTTCTTTTTCTTTCTGCAAAGCATATTTTTCTGGGTCATTTTTTATGCGTTGATAACGTTGTTTGTCAGTCTGACGCTTTTTCTCAAGACGCTCTTCGCTTGTTAACTTTTAAGCTATTGCATAGCTTTTATCGCGGGCTTTGAGCGCGGCGACCGAATCAAGAAATTCCGTAACGAAAATAAAACCTAACAACCCACGCTCGGTCGAGTTCTAAAAACTTACAGTGCCATCTATTAGCGATTTGCGATATTAAAAGGACTTAGTCAATTTTACTGGTGTAACTTTCATAGTGTTAATTTATTACATAAACATCCCGCGCCCCAAGGACTAAGTATATGGTACTGGTAAATACTGCATAAATAAAAAAATAAATAAATTATTATAATTGCTTAAGTTGATAAAAATGCTATGCAATAGCTTTACCGCGGCAGTCCCCGAGTGCCACACGTTTTTTTGTTTTCGCCATGATCTGTAAGAAAATAAAACACTAAACTAGCTTACATTTTGCGTCAATTGCGTAAAATACCAACTTGTATGTCTAGTAAAGGAATAGTAGAGTTAAACTACTTTCTAAAAGAAATCGAAATATTTTTATCTCTCCTGGCGACAAAGTATAGTTAGGAACGTGTGCGTGAAATAGTTGTTGTTTAATTTCTAAGAAAAATATGCCATGGGAGGAGACGCAAAATGCAAAGGATTAAACATTTAAATATGACAATTCAATAATGTGTGATGATAAGTAATTATATGTGGCGTTAGTGTGATTCAATAGTCCCTTTAGTTTTATTTTGACTGTTTAATGAATTAATTTTATGTTCTATCGGGTATTTTGTGTTCATTTTTTTTAATCTGAAACCAACGAGGGGGACAAGGCAGGGGAGATACCTTTTCATTTTTCTTTTACTTTTCTAAGAAATTATATGTGACTAAAGGGGTTTTCATATAACGCACCGTATAGAAACCGATAGATGATCTCTTGTTGCCGTAGAAAGTACCTCTTATGTGAGAATTACCAAATGCAATTTGTCCATCTAAGATTCTATTCTAGACTAGCTGATGCCCGCGTCTTTGTACGCTTGGTATTTGTTATTGCTTCTATTAACATTTTTACCCTCCTGAAGTTATGTGTTGTTGTAGTGAACTCGACACGATCATCCATGTTGATGTTATAAGTTTAACGTGTGTTTGTAAATAATATATCTGAAGAAACTTGGGTTCATTTTCAGGCAGTAAAGAACCAATTAGGTGGTAAACCTGCCCCTGAACCTTAAAGGTGGGCATAAATGGCCCTTCAGTTATTTGCTTTGCACCAAACGATGTCATCTGGAATGCATTATTTTATTACAGGAACGCATGTTTTCCATGAAGTGTTTTGATTGTGGATGATCTCCATTCAGCAGCGCTTTTAAGAGCTCCGGGGGGGTCAAGAAATAATGAAACATGAACTTTTCTACTCGCACAACACATTTCGCTGGTTTCTTTTTGCCATTTCAGAGCTTCACAAAAACTTTTTTTTTTTTTTTTTTTTTTATTTACTACACTTTAATATTATTCCACCTACAAATGAAAATGACGCATAGTCAATCCTGCGTGAGTATTTAAACGCACTTTTTCTTTTTCTATCCAGGGGTGTTGTAAATCATCTGAATCTCCAGATGAAACCGGCATGCTATTGAGCAAGTGTCGAAGTAGATCAGACTCCAAGCGTGTTTGGTGTTGCTCTTCGGTCTCTTGCTGTCGTACTCCATTTACTCTCTCCCTTTCTCTTAGTAATAAATTCTCACGATCCTGACGCATACGTTCATAGTTCTCCCTGGCTAAATTTAATCTCTGCTGGTGTTGGTCATCACTTTCTCGAGCGTTACTTAAGTGCCCCTCACATCGACCAAATCGCAGAGCTATATCAGTATCCGTATTTCCTAAACCAAGTCAACAATATAATTTTCACATCAAATTATTGCAGAAAGTAGCAGAATAATGTAATTCCGTAATTTCTATGTTCTAGGTTAACTTTTGAATCAATGTTGTTTGCGTGTTAAAGCTAACAGCGCAGCACCATCTATTGGAAATTTGCAGGCCTGGTATAGCGATAGTGTAGTGTAGAATGTTGCCGAGGTAGACTCGCTGAACCCTTCCATAAGCGCGTTTAAAAACAAACTACCTATTCTATAGTGTAGAATGTTATGTACTTACTTACGCAGAGTCCCTAAAGCCTTTGGTTAGCGTGTTTTAGCAATATCTCGTTTTTTTACTCGAAGGCCAGAAGGAAGGTTTGTGATTTTCACAGGTTTGTAAGATTAAGTTTAGTATGGATCGATGTATGTATGTACCTATTTATTGTGTCTGGGAATACTGGACCAAAAGTAACAAAATATGACGTCGTTCTCACTCTTTGCCTCAGGTCAATATGACGTCCGTCACACAATTTGATTTAGTATGAAAGACGATAGCATAGGCTAGAAATTGTTTTTCTAATGTTGTACTTTCCCGCGGGAATCCGTCACTCAAATTTTACTAAATTAAGTGCATAAGTTGTTGTGTAGTTGTGTACTAAGCTGTATAAGTTACTATAGTTTTTTTTTTAAACTGTTCCACGGAAACGCTTTAAGCTTCCGGGATGAAAAGTATTTAAGATGTTGCCAGGGGTATAAGGTACCACCATGCAAAATTTCATTTAAATCGGTCCAACAATTCGGAGATTAGCCCGTATAAACAGACAAGAGAAACAAAAAAAATGGAAAAAATCTGGATTTGTTCTATTTCTCTTCTTACATCCACCTGACTCAGTTTTGAGCATTTCTTTCCATGTACAGACATTTGACCTCTATAGTTTTATTATATTATGTTTAAATTGAAAAAATAATACAGGTTGCGATCGGAGGTATCAATTTTCATGTTTACAAAGATGTGCGTCCATCCACGTGATCAGACTCCACAAATAAGTGTCGATCTGGGTCATGGCCTTACGGTCTCGCGGGCGGGCCCCGATCTCAATGTTGTGTTGGCGCGAGACCGCGAGTCGAACGCAACGTTTCTACAAAAACAGATGGTCACATCACAAACTGTCGATAAAGCGAAAACATTTCCTCACTCGCTGCTGGCGAGCGCGAGGGAGCGCGAGAGGTCGCGAGGGGGCGCGAGAGGGCGCGAGAGGGCGCGAGAGGGCGCGAGAGAGCGCGAGGGGGCGCGAGAGGGCGCGAGGTCTGAACGCTTCCTTGAAAAAGTAGATTGTAAGAACTTGTCTTAAAAACCGACCAAGTGCGAGTTATTGTATGTATAGGTAGGTAGGTACCTAATAACTTTGATGTATGTAGGTAGTACTGAACTGTTTGCTATGTTATGATTTCTATTATGTACCGACACATTTGTACGGAACCTTCGGTGGGCGAGACTGACTCGCACTTGACCGGTTTTTTTTTTCAAAAACCCTAAAGAAGCTTTACTGAAACTCAAAGGATTACAGTACCACACCAAGTGTTACCACTTAAGTGGCAGGGGGCGGGGCATATAGCTCGCATGACAGGTGACCGTTGGACAAAGTATGTATATTATAGTATTAGTAGTGGTTGGGGCAAAAAAGTTCTCGAGTGGCGACTGCGCAGTGCGCACCAGAGTCGTAGAGTAGCAGGCCTCTCACTGACGACCTGATGAAGGTTCGGCAAGCAGCTTAATGCGAGCAGCGCAGGACAGGACCGCTTGCTGTGGGAATCCTTGAGGGAGGTGTTTATGCAATATGCAGCACCAGCAGGGGACGCATTTCGGCCGATACATATTATTATGACTACGTGTTACAGATGCTTATCGATGGCGGTAGCCACCAGTAGCCACTTCCCATCAGTTAAATCAAAAGTTTGCCACTTATAACAATAAGAATAAAAATAATCATTAGTCATATTATACCCTCTCAAAACGAGTCTTAACGGCGTATACTATACTCGCAAACGATATTTTCGGCTAGCAAAGTATTTTATTCCAGTCTCAGTGTAAGTAAAGGATTGTAAAGTAGCTTCTACTCGTAGTGATGGCACAGTCTATGAATCCACAGTGATGGGCTCCAAAAGTAATACTTATACACAAACTACTACCTACCACCCACTACATTAGTTAGGTACGCTCCAATTGCGAAGTTATTTATTTAGATGGCATGCGTATGTTTGATGTTAGAGTTGTAAGTGTGTAAGTGTGTAAGTGCTAGTTCACTTCCTAGTCCTAGTCCTAGTGCAGTGCGGTGTAGTGCGCGGTACTTGCTTTGATATATTATCATCTCTTGTATCGAGTGAAATATTCGTGACTCGCGGCATGTGTTGAATTGAAAGGCGTAGTAAATGGACGATTACAGCTCTGCGCCCTGCGCCCTGCGCCCTGCGCTCCGTCTACCGCTTTCCCGTACACTTGAGATTCAGGAAACTGCTTCAACAGCCAACGCCGTGGGAACCGCTTTCCTGAATGCATAAGTAATAGGATATCAGGAATTATAACCTTCGCTGCGAGTGGATAAGTCATTGTGCATTGGCTATGTATGCGCTCAAAGAGAGCGGGCCGGCCACTAATAACATCTTAATTGCCACCATCTATTCAAGTACCGTGACACGGCCAGCAAGTCATTTGTGCCGGCACGCACACAATTCGCAAGCTATTACTGTACCTATAGTAAAATGGTAATACTTTTTTGAAAAATCCGAAAAAAAACCAAAAACAAACTACCTATTCTATAGTGTAGAATGTTATGTACTTACTTACGCAGAGTCCCTAAAGCCTTTGGTTAGAAAAACCAGTTCCCCATTGCGTTGGGGAATCTTGCTAAGCCCGCTTCCATCTTCGGCAACATCGTCACTTACCACCAGGTGAGATGTCAAGGGTTTACCAATTGTGAATAAAAAAATAAAAAAAAAACTGGAAAGAAAACAAAGAATTCATCATATCAGCCACAAATTGTCCACTGCTGGACAAAGGCCTCCCCCAAGGATTTCCACGACGACCGGTCCTGCGCTGCCCGCATCCATCGGCTTCCCGTGACCTTCACCAGGTCATCGGTCCACCGCGTGGGAGGTCTGCCTACGCTACGTTTTCCGGTGCGCGGTCGCCACTCGAGAACTTTACTGCCCCATCGGCCATCTGTTCTACGAGCTATGTGCCCTGCCCACTGCCACTTCAGTTTAGCGATTCTATGAGCTGTGTCGGTTACTTTAGTTCTCCTGCGGATCTCCTCGTTTCCGATTCGATCACGCAGAGAAACTCCAAGCATAGCACGCTCCATTGCCTTTTGGGTGACCTTGAGCCTTCTTATGAGGCCCATAGTAAGCGACCATGTCTCAGTTCCGTAAGTCATCACTGTCAAATCTTCTTAAAATGTGTCAATATATTTTTGCAATCTCAAGCCACGATGCTCACTTAGAACGAGTGCTTTCGTTAATTTCAGCGCAGTGCAGTGGACGAAAAAACTAAATTCAATCAGTGCAAGCACAGTCGAAAGCATTATTCAATGCGTTTATAATTATAAAATGACGTGCACAGAAATTTATAATTACGTTAAACCACCACCACCAAGACCACCGTTTCGACATATTTTCTATCAGCACTTGTAACATTAAAAGTATGTTGTCCAGTATGTCCAGGTATCCCTTTGCGTAGTAGTTATCTCTGCGATTCATTTCTTTTTATTATGTATTTACTTTCTTCTATTTTTTTTTTCCCACTTTTGAGTTTTGTTTCCTTTTTCTATGTGTGAAATATAACCTTGATTTTTATAATATGCACGGTTAACGCCTTTAGGCAATTTTTATTGTTATTTTCTTCTAATATGTGGAAGCTTGTAATTAGCTTGTAGTAACTATTTATATTTACTTGTTTGTAAATAAGGCTGTAAGCTCCCCAAATGAAATAAAATAAAATAAAGGGGATTACTGAAAATAGTCAAATCTACCGATAAATATGAGTGGGCAAAGAATAGTGTCACCGAGAACGTGGTGTAAGAAAGACTTCGTTATTTTTTTATTAAAGTTTCTTAAATATTACCAGTATTTTTGAATAATCCATGGGTTACCCTATTCCTGTTCTAAATGTCCCGGTCGGCGTCTCAGAATTTATGGCAGCCCTACATTAGAATCACTACACGTATTTGCAAGCTGCTCTCAAGTTCCAAACTTGCCTATCCGTTGATCGCAAATCCCTTCGTTAGTTAGTAGGTGTGCGGTATTAGGTGTGCGGTTGTATTCAACTTTATTATTAGAGTCCCTAATATAAATCTTTCAATCATATCTAGTGAAATTAAAAACTGCCGCCCCTTCGGCCTCACCGAACCAACTTCCCTTGCGACGGCCATATTGTTTTCCACCATTTTGATTTTTATTGCACCTTCAACACACCCCGGACACTCCATACAAACGAGCGAGAAATGATATACATAATTATAACTGACGTATCTATAGGCAAGAATGCAGGTAGGGTTGAATCACACCGGCGGTATTGGTCACAAAATGTTTGTTAGTTATTTACTGAATGCTGTGTGAATATACTAAACTCTTTTTTTTTCATACTTTTCGTTGTAAACAAACACCGTTCGAAAAAAAAAAACACCACTTTCCGAATACACCATACACATTATGAGACTAAAAAACATTGTAAATGGTAACTGCGATGTGGACGTACGAATTAACACTGAAACCTGCTATTATTTTGTACATCTTTAAACACTTTTTCTTTTTCCTTGACCGACAAATCGCTACCGCTTATTAAAAAAAGGTCCTCCACTTCTATGACGGCGAAAATCGCTGCCGCTTATTAAAAAGAGGTCCTCCACTTCTATGACGGCGAAAATCGCTACAGCTTATTCCAAAAAAAGGTGAAGTCAATTTGATCACCAAGATTCATGATATGGGGTCCAGGCACCCATTTAAAACCCCCAAATTTTATGGAAAAAGTGTTAGAAGATGACCGTATAAAATAATAGTTTTCAGTGTTAATTCATACGTCCACGTCGCAGTTACCTTTACAATGTTTTATAGTCTCATACTGTGTATGGTGTATTCGGAAAAAGTGGTGTTTTTTGTTCGAGCGGTGGTTGTTTACAACATAAGACAAGTATGAAAAAAAAAAGATTTCAGTTGGGCCTTTACGTTCGGTACCTGGTTGGTTTTTATGCTTGTGAACGAAATCACAGCGGCGCGCAAAGTGAATAGGTATAGTGAAATAAAAGTGCTTGCGTAGCTCGTCCTTTACGTTTGGTACCCAATCTACACCCAATCTGAGTGACGGGGGGGTGAGGTCGAATTTAGAGAGGGGCAGGGAGTGTCCATACTGTACGTTAGTACTAATATATATACTGTGCCTTCAATCTGCCTTGGATATACATAATCTTAGGTAAAGCAACATCCCTCTATCTGTTACCGTTTCGACAGGCAGTTGATCATCGCCATGGATGATGGCTGAATGGATTTTTATCAAACATGATTATAAGAGAACTATGTCGGTTAGTCTAACTTTTAGATTTAAAACAATGCAGTTAAATCGGTCCATCCGTTAAGAAGCTGTAATGACACAGACCACAGAACAGTTAATAAACAAGTTTATGTATCTGTTTTGTGCACACATACAAACAGACAGACAGACAGACAAGCTTCAAACCACACTTATAATAACATCCCTTATTTGCGTTTGGGGTCAAAAATGACATCGTCGCGTCGCGTCGCGTCGCTGGTAATCTGCAGCTCTCGTATCTCGTTACTCGTATCTCGTGTTGTAGCTGGTGCTCGTGTCCTCGTGTGCCCATCGTGTTATGTATGTGAAAATTATATTTTTACCTGAGTGGCCAAAAAGAAAGATATGTAAGTATAGGTTGTATTATAATATATTATGAGTTTATATTATTGTTAATATTTATATATTGTATAGTATGATTTAGATGTTAGTTTAGTAGGGATGCAAACGATACTTCTGTTACGATAACGAATACATTACGATTAATTTATTTACATTTATTAAAAGTATTTAAACAGGACAATTTAAAAAAATCTATATTAATTTATTTTTTTATGATAATTTACTATTTATGTGTCATAATTACAATTAATTACTGGTAGTCTTTTTTGAGAAAACATAAAAGCCTCCTCGCGATATCTCTGCTTCGCAGTAATTTTATAAACAGCTTTATTCTGTGTATTTGGTGTGCCTTTAGTTAGAGAATGCTTCCATATCTCACTATGTTCGCACCGTTTCGGCATGCTCGTGTTATATTTTGCAATAGGAATTTATCTAATTACACATAAACTCGCACTAGAAAAGAAATAGTAAACGGTCGCGCGTGAATTTTTTAGTAGTGATGTCAGTGCAGTGCAAACGTCACACAAAACGAAACGTCAACAATATGCAAGACGGATTTTTTAAATATATTTATTGTGTTTTACGGCTCTGGTGCAAGATGGCGGTCGTAAGAGTGTTGCCAGCGCAAACTTTGATGTGGTCTTGCATTTCTTTTCAGGCAAATTATAAAGTTAAAGGAATAATTATGTATCGTAATACTTTTTACGATACATATGATCGTAAAAAATAAGTTAGTTATTTTAAATAACGATAACCTGCGGTTTACGATTATCTGTATCGGTATCCTTGCATCCCTAGATTTTAGTTAGGTAGTTATATTAAATTTTCCTTTTCAATTTTGTTGCATATGTTTGCTTTGCACAGCCCTTACTTTTATTTTATTGTATCCATTCTCTAGGTTGCCTGGAAGAAGTTGGTGTACGGAACTCTTCAAAAACGACCATGCAATATATTTTTTTTCACATTTAGCTAGTTCGATTCTCGGCTAATCCAATCGAATGTTTAAAAATATTGGAATGCAGTTTAACTAATTTTAAAAAATAAAACGAAGTTTCCATTGGGTTGCATATTGCCGGTTCGATTCCGGTTAAGGCAAGCAATAAAAAAAACTGAATCTAGTTTCAGTTATTATTAAAGTTTTTAGTTTGCTATCTCTTATATTTAGGATATTTTTCCTCCAGGTAAGGTTTGTTTATTCCATCCTGTGTACATGCTGGAGTTAGCTTGCTCGTATACGTTAGGCATTGCACTTCATTGGCGCACTGCACGCTTAATTAATTTGCGCAAGCGCAGGGAATCACAATAGCAGCTGGCGAGTGGCGGGCGGCACGCGGCACACATGTTGGTTCTATTCCATGAAAAAGGTGCGTGATATAATGACGTCAGACTCCATTTATAGGCTCGGAAAATGTTCTTACATGTGGCGTTGCGGCGTGTTGTGCTTTTAATTAATATGTAAAGCAGTAAACACTAGCATGACAATACACAGTGTTTACGTTAGTGCAGTGAAAGTGAGGAAAGCATAAAGTATGTCCTCTTATGTTGGGATGTCATTGATACCATAATGTTGCACAGTGTGAGAACTATGTTCTTACAGAGTATGCTGAGGCCGCGCCGCGCGCCGGGGTTAAACACTTGATGTGACAAGATGGCGACTCGCGAGTCGGTCGCGCGCGACTTGCGAACGTGCTAAGTGGATGATGGCGATATTACTCCCGCCAATTTTATAATACGAGTATGTATACTGGACGACCACTTCCTTGAACGAATAATAAGTGATCCGCCTCCGTAGCGTAATGGTTAAGACCATTAGCTTCACATCAGCAGGACGCAGGTTCGATTCTCGGCGGAGTCTCACTTTGTAAGTGTTGGTTTGGATGGTGAAAGGGCATTTTCTTCGCCTTCGTGTCCTATCAACCACCATCTTATCTCAGTCTTGCAGCCAAACATCAATGTTTACATTACAACATTGATGTGTTGCAGTTTAAAGATAAGATAGCCAGTTCCCCATTGCGTTGGGAAAACTTGGTAAGAGCCCGCTTCAATTTTCGGCTCATCACTTACCAGTGAGATGATTTTTATTTTATTTTATTAATTTAGGAATGATGACGATGATGCCAAAAACTTACCAAATTTAGATGAAAAAAAGATAGGCACATTCAGAATAAGAAAGAACATATCGCATCCTTTTTTATGTAGTTCCGTGAGAAATCTGGATAATGAGAGTGCAGATATGATGACTAATAAGTGTTATCAGAAGACTGAAATCAATATTTGGTGTTCCATTTTCTAGTATCTTTCACTAAGCGTTTTATCGTCTACTAACATTTGCTTAGCTGAGATTTCCTACTGTATGGCCTGTAGGAGCCTGAAGAGTCGACTGTACCCTGCACCCTGCACCCTGCACCCGCCTCAACTTGTAATGAGCAAACAAATCGTAAATTTCACCTCACAAAGTTTGTTGAACTTTTGCTCTAAAAGTCATCGTTTAGATGTGTATGTACTTCAAATTTTCAACGTTTGCAGAATATATTAATCTACCGCCGCAAGTAAGATTTGGTAGTATAAAAAATGAAAAAAAAACTTACGAAATGGATAATATCAGTTTCTTCATCCGCAATTCTTTCCAACTATTGCTTCTTTTGACAGTATGATGTTAAAATTTTTCGACTCCTTTGATATAGCACTGAATTTTAAACACTAAAGTGATTCAATTCAAGCGCTCCGATAACTTTAATTAGTTAGCCGATGCCTGTTAATGGTCGACTAGGTATCGCACCTCTTTAATTGTTTCGGCATTGTTAATTGCTCTTGCCTAATTGCTCGTATATTCCATCTTAATCCTAAAATAACAGAACTATAAATAAAAGCGTTGGACCAACTAGAATATTATGGAAAGTTTCTCTTAGAATCTCTACGAAGGGTCATACGGTCCTATTCGAATATCGAAAATATTCTTACAAAGCATTTTTATTGGTTCTTTCGAATTGATATGGCAGGTTGCATCGCAGCGCAGGGGTACATTACTGAATAATCCTTTGTGTTGTTGAATATTATGTGAGATGTGTTATTCAATTAAGTTTCTTCATCCGCAATTCTTTCCAACTATTGCTTCTTTTGACAGTATGATGTTAAAATTTTTCGACTCCTTTGATATAGCACTGAATTTTAA
Source organism: Coleophora flavipennella (assembly GCA_947284805.1). Classification (NCBI taxonomy): domain Eukaryota; kingdom Metazoa; phylum Arthropoda; class Insecta; order Lepidoptera; family Coleophoridae; genus Coleophora; species Coleophora flavipennella. The sequence continues at coordinate 119,833 of OX369294.1, read as the reverse complement.
ACACTAAAGTGATTCAATTCAAGCGCTCCGATAACTTTAATTAGTTAGCCGATGCCTGTTAATGGTCGACTAGGTATCGCACCTCTTTAATTGTTTCGGCATTGTTAATTGCTCTTGCCTAATTGCTCGTATATTCCATCTTAATCCTAAAATAACAGAACTATAAATAAAAGCGTTGGACCAACTAGAATATTATGGAAAGTTTCTCTTAGAATCTCTACGAAGGGTCATACGGTCCTATTCGAATATCGAAAATATTCTTACAAAGCATTTTTATTGGTTCTTTCGAATTGATATGGCAGGTTGCATCGCAGCGCAGGGGTACATTACTGAATAATCCTTTGTGTTGTTGAATATTATGTGAGATGTGTTATTCAATTAAGTTTTTTATTCGTAAACTATATTTTTTAATGATGATACTTTGATATCAAAGAAGCTTTTATTTGTTGACCAACCGTGTTTGATTCTGATACTGGCTGTATTTTGAGTGTGCATATTTAGTTAAACCAGTGTGGCGTAGTATGTTTTTCGAAAGTTCTTACTGCGTCATATTAGGTATCAGAGTTTGGTTGCGCAATACAGTTCTAATTTTAGTTGAAATTATAGCGTGCATGCCCACGTTACCTAAAGAAGTAGGCACAAACTCTAAGCAACAGCTACAGGGAACCACTTTCACTGATTGCTCGCCCACTGCAGCTCGTGGGTGACAGGGAAAACATATGCTAATCTCTCTATCATCTAGCTGACACTTCTATGTAACTGATACTACTTTGCAACAGCCCTCCAATATCTTTATTTATTTACTATCTCGTAGGTGTGAGTTTGTAATTGTTAGAATTAATTTATCGTTTTCTTCTGTTACAGGTAAAGGTGAGGAACATTTAATTTTGAGAGGACACCAGTTTTGTGGATTCAGTGATTCAGCCGAAGGTGAAACGTATCTTGAACGACATTCATCTACTATTAAATTTATAAAAACATACTATCCATCGAAACGAAATAAGATCATAATTTATGCAGTATTGAATACAACAGAAAAAAGTCTCTATTCAAAACCATGCACATTCATATATTTCGTATTGTCCATCAGTATATGTATACTTATTTGTTATGGATCCACTTATTGCAAATTCATAGCAATCTACACCTCTCTCTATACGTACCACGCAAATATTTGCATTTAAAAGAAAAGTTTTCACCAAAAGTATTTCCGTTGCGCATCCCACGCCTCATAAATATTTAACATTTTAATATCGACTAGCTTCAAAATGTTTCACCTAAGATGAAAACGACAGATAAGTGGCCGGTAATTTGGTCGTTGACGTGATGAAACTCGATGTTTACATGCTAAGATCCGGTAGATTGATTTTAAATCGACCGCTCGTATTAATAAATCATACGTTTCGATTTTGTTCATTCTTGAAGGTGATCGACTACCTTCGTACCTGTTATCTAATCTGTGACGTGTCGAGTCGGCTGAACGCGTTGGTGCCACAGTGCACAGTGCTGCCCACTACAAACATCTGGTATTTGTCAATGAATTATGTTTTATGAATGGATATTGTTGTATCAATGCTATTTGTTTCATTAAATAAAGTTTGTAGTGGTGGGATAAGATTTGCTGCTATACAGATCTAATTGTAGCGAAATTGGTGACGAGTGAGAATTTTTTATCCCCATTGGAAAGCTAAGGACTGGGAATATTCGAACCTCGCGAACTGTTTAATAGTTGTTTAGGTACTAATAGCAAACCTTTAAAGGCAAGCAAGAATAATGTATGTAGATTACATCCAGCATTTGACGTTACTGCAGCGTTCCCGTACCAACTGTTTGTTATTATAAGTATTTCTTGGCTTAGAGTTCAACAATATATTGCGTGGCCTCATAGTAATGGGAAATTATAATGCAGTAAAGTTTTAGATCGAAAGCCCTGACAAAATCTTCAAATACAATTAAATTAACGTCGTTATAGCTGTGTATCGTATTAACCTAAATTGCATTTTACATTACGTTACTGTGACAAACGACATTTTAACTGACGTGACCTGTGTAGCTTGCTTAATGCTGATATGTCATGTCAGCGTTATATTATTACCGGTTGCGCAATGTTTTGAGGGGCAGTTTTATGCCATAATTTTTTCGTCATTACATTACGTTTTAAAGTGGAATCAGTTTAGCCTTCTCATTTTGTAAGAGACGGGAAGACTTAGTATCATGACATCGTGCGCGTGACACAGACACGAAAACCTTCACGATTCTGTTGTTTCAGTTGGTTTTCTCTTCCGGTCATTAGCGATGCGATGCGATGAGTGACTGAAGCAATTTGCCTTGCCTTTAGTTGAATGCGCCACACCTACGTTTGTCCCATTGTCTATGCCGAAGCTTATTCTCTCTATTTCGTAATACTTAATTATTATTTATATATTTAACGCTTTCTTCTTTTGTCTTGTATCGTTTAGATAGTTGATTCACATCCTACGTCGCGTTGTTTATAAGCTATTCATATTAGTAGATTGCTAAATACAAATACAGATAGCTAGTAAAGTTGTTCTACAACTATAAGTATTTGTCTGCGTACAAAATTAGCCTGATCGTGGGCAGATCTGAATCTTAACTCGGAATCAAATTAGGTCAGAATTGTTAAGATAAACCATTGGAACAATTCCCATCACATTTATCTACTTAAAGTGACCATTCAGTATCGCAGACAACGATACACCTCACCTCACAGCCAACCTTCATTTGGTGAAAATACATCTTTAAACGTGACATCGGAGATTCGTTCTTAAAGTTAAAGCTATATAACATGAAATTTATCACCTTCTTTTATTGTAAGTAGTGCGATTGTACCGCAGCATATATTTTTAAATGTGAATCCAACATACTTCCGATTAGGATCACTTTGCAGTGGCAACGTGCGAGATGTCCTTTCGATAATTTTAAATTTATTTCTGCCGTGTTTACCGTTCAATTGTAGTATTTTATAACTGTTGGTTTCCGATTTGTCGTTTAGTGTCATTGTATGTATGTTGTGATAATCTTGAGTACTGGCTACGTGTGTGGACCACGGGACCTGGTTGATATCAGCATAATAATATCTACGTGGGTGTGTGTTTGTGTGAAGCCCAAAATGTTCGTTGAGTAAGCCGACTTTATCCTTAAGATTTCACACGGTGCCGGTGATTAACTGCGCTGCGACTGCGATATTTTGATATTCAAGAAGCCGTATGTCGATATGCCCCAGTTCTGTCTTTGATCTTTATTAGTTCAGCACCACATGCGATTTGAACACCAACTAAAATACATTGTATTATTGAATGACGCATTTGTAACTGGAGGAGCGATTTTGCAACTATTTTGTTTGTTTTGGAAAATGTAACAACAGTAATTGGAAACGCTAAGCCAGGTGAGAAACCGAGTTGAATCGCAACAAGCAAGTTTTGTCGCGTGTGTGTTATCGCATTTTGCATTTTTTTTGTTGTCAGTTGAAAAGTAAGGGGTTTTTAATCATTTCATTTTCGTTTTTGTTTAGCTTTAAAGTGCTGAAATTTGTGAGAGTCAAGTGGACCCTAACCATCTAAACCGCTATTCAGGACGTTTGAAAAAATTGTAAATACTCGTAGTAGTCATTATAAGTAATTAATCAATTTTAAAGGAAAACTATCGCGGCTAGCGGGCTTTCTTAGTTTAGAAGTAATACATGTGCAATTGGATTGTAATTTTCTTCCTACTTAAAATGAATAAAATTTAAATATTCAATTGACTAGGTACATATACTTGACGATATTACGGATCAGAGTGGATGCTGAGTAAGGCTATGCACTGTGCTATGCACTGTGCAGGCTTATCTAAGAGCAACAATGAGTAATGTTAATGTGGCAGTTGGCAGTAGTTGGTATGCACACACACACACACACCTAAATGTTCTATTACTAACTGCAAATATACTTTTTTGTATTTTAAAATATACATTTTTTTTAAAGACGTAAACTCTTCTTTGTGCGAGCCCGACTCACACTTCGCCGGTTTTTAATTAAACAAAATGACAAAATTAGCTTAAAAAATTATGACGTCACTCGTTGCTATTTTATACAGTTTTAGAACAAAATTTAGTTTTTGATGATGAAATGAGTAGCATTCAACTAGCGCAGCCCATTGGTATTGTTCAGTGTTTGTGTGGAGCGTGTAAAGGAATGTAGTCATGTTTTATTCCTGTATACCGGGGGGAGGTTGGGCTGGTGACCTATTCTACAAGATTTACTTGAGGCGCTCGCCAGTCTCCCTCCCACCAACGTATCTTTGTACTTTAAATATTTTTGTATCTTGCTAATATTATGTTTGTGGGAAGAAAATGAATTATGATTTTTTTAATTAATAACGATTTTATACTTTAATAACTAATATTTTAATAAAAAACACTAAATTTTCGTTTGCTCGTCAATTAAAACTAGTATTGGGGCCGTTTATTCATACTATTTGGGCCTGTGACGTCATCACTTTTTAACATTTGAAAAATCATAAAAAAACAATGATGAAAAAGAAAAAAAAGAGTTTCTTAAAATAGTGTATATTTTCATTTTGTTAAACAATGCCAACCACAGTCGTCCTTTCAGTCAGCCCCAACATCGTTGCACGTTGTACGTAAATCTATAAAGTATATATTTGTGATACAAACAGTGGCAGCGAAGTACCGATGCACGCTGCGTGCGTTCCAATCAAAGTTCCAAAAGAGGTGATCCCAATAGATGTGTTGCAACTTGCGATACGGTTTTATTGAAAATAGAACGCGTTAACGTTAAACGCGCGCGCGCGCGCTGTACGTAACACCCACATATTCGTTTCATCAATCAATCACGCGTTCGTTACGAGTACCTATAGGTAGGTACTAGTAGCTCTCGCCGCCGATCGGCATCCAATCGGGAAGAGGGACTGTATAATGCGCAGACAGACGCACAGACGCGCAGGCGGACATGGCGCAACCCTAAAACGTGACTGGGTGGCGGCAATTAAATTGCAAAGCAAGTGTATACCACTGTATTGAAAACCTCGCGATATAAAAAAGTAGAAATCTGAATAACAAAAACCAGCCAAGTGTGAGTGGGACTCTCGCGCACCGAGGGATCCGTACCAGCATACCTGTCCACACAAGTGTAACAGTAACAATGATACCTACCTATTCATTTCAAACAAAAGATGAAGTGGAGAAGAAGTGGTTCTAATTTGGCTTCCAAGATTTGTCCTAAACTAACTATCATGGCCAGCTAACATAAAGCTTATAAAAAGTTAGTTTTTCAAGGATTTATTCCACACGTAATAACAACTGAAACTAAAACAGTAGTCTGAACTGTGAATTGAGTGCGCCCCGTGTACCAGGTACCAGACGCCTGGCTGGCAAACCTGCGCTGATTGCCACATAGCGATCAGGTGGTGATGCCTCTTGCCGCCTCCGCTACGGAAGCGGTGGGCGTAGCGACCGCGACCGAGCCGAGCGGCGAGCGGCGGCGGCGGCGGCGGCGGCGGCGGCGGCGGCGGCGGCGGCGGCGGCGGCGGCGGCGGCGGCGGCGAGCCCACGCGCGCGGCGCGCCGATTGTGTCACCTGTACCTACCTACCTACTCGTATGCACAAGCATATAAGGACAGCTGTGCCGCGCCGTGCCGCGCCGTGCCGCGCTGTGCCGGCTGCAGACACCAACCACTAATAAATAAACGAACCCACACTGATCGATTCGCACGACTTGTTGCGAATAACTTTTTGCTGTTAATAACCTAATCAATTTAGTTATTAAAAATCGGCCAAGTGCGAGTTGAACTCGCGTGGAGGGAGAGGGTTCCGTGCAATGTCAAAGACAAATACTAAATACCACATTTAAAATCCGATGGTAAGTGCCGATGCAGCCGAGGATGTAACACGCAAGCTCAAATAGTGCCTATTCACTCTCGTCTTGAAAATTCCTAAAATATATGAATCGGGGAATACTGACGCTGGCAGGGAATTCCACTCCTTGGCCGTTCGCGTAATGAACGAAGAAGCAAAACGCTTCGTGCGTAAAGTCGGAACATCAACGACAAAGGGGTGGAACCGCCCTCTGCACCTGTTCGTCCTCCAGGAAACACTCTCCGAAATGAATCATTTAGAACACCGATAGACTATTTTCTATTATAACTAGAACTATCTTCCGTAAGTGAACGTATTGTATTGAGTTTATCACTTTATTTTCAATTGATGGAATTCTTATAGGATGTCCTGTAATCTGCAAGCAATGAACTATATTTTGTATTTTTTTCAAAATGTTAGGCTCAGTAGTTTCGGGAGATCTGGGGGGGGGGGGGTTTTCATTTAATATATAAACACAGTAAGGTTTCCAAAAAGTTTTTTAAATTTCCTTATTGAAAATGACCCTTATTTAAAAAAAAAATATTTGTTTACTTTGCACATCTGTGTTTGGGTCATAGGATTACACCATACTACCAAATTTCACCTGATTTGGTCAAGGAGATTCGGAGCAAATTGGCTGTGACAGACGGACGGACAGACAGACAGACGCACGAGTGAACGAGTGATCCTATAAGGGTTCCGTTTTTTTTATACGGAACCCTAAAAATACCCCTCTTGGGCACTCGGCTTAAAAAATATCCTAATTCACTCACGGGGTCGAGACGAATCTAACAACACCTCACACTCCGAGAGCCATCACGCCGTTGGGGCTCCAGGCTCAGCCGAAGAAACAGACATACAATACACTCGAGGTATAGTCTTACATTGGACAATAACCTAACCACTCCGGAAGTGCCGTCAGAAGTGAAAACTTTTTACAGTTTTATAAGTTTTGACCCTGCGAGTTTTCCTGGTATGCAATCGATAGTTTTTTTTCCATTTTATGAGGTTTTTTTTTATGACAGGTTTTAGTAAAATTGTTACCTTCAGCCCTTTTTGGGGATACTACAGCTAAAATAAAATTATTTTGAGATTTTTTTATATAACATAAGGAAAAGACTATCAAAAGCATACCAATTTTTTTTTAAAAGGTCACATTTTTTTTTTAAAGAAGTACTTATTTTAGCTTTTTAATCGATTCATATTTTAATGGCGCAACTATGGCAGGTTATGCTGTAAAAAAATGCCCATTGCTTTGAAAAGTTGTGCATTTTGTGTAGATTCCGAAATGGTATAATACTTATAGTTTTTACTATTACGAAAAAAGATATTGCTATTTGATTGCAAAAGTGGCCCATTTTGTAATAATTTCTTAAGTTTAAATTTCCATATAAATATTGTAGTCTATTTTTACTTTTTACTTGAGTAAAGGCTATTAATTGAGAAAGCCGCACGCCATATTAGTAATGAACGCTTACTACGATCTTTTATTAAAAGATGTAGTGTAGAACATACATCTCAGCAAGGTGGTGGCCATTTCCAACATTTAATTTTAGGTTCTTTTTTTCAATAATAATTGAAAACGCTAAACACGTTAAAAACCGACTTCCATCGCAACAACTTATTATAATTTTGCATTCTTATTATTTTTGGCTTTTGTTAATGTTCTAATAAAGTACTATACCGATTTTGATTTTTTTTTATGGGACCAACTGTGGAGCCTATCGAATAAAAAGAATTTCGGTTCACAATCGGCGAAGAGTAACAAATATAAAAAAAAACATGCAGTTGATTTGAAAACCTCCTCCTTTTTGGAAGTCGGTTGAAAAAATACTCTAAATTGTATCCAAAATTATTTAATCTTTTTCATAGCCTTTACTCAAGTAAAAAAAAGCACAACTTTTTAAAGCGATGGCACAGATTACTAAATAGTTACTTGCGATGGGCCATATATTGGCGTAGTACATTTTTTTACAGCATAACCTGCCATAGTTGCGCCATTAAAATTTGCATAGATTAAAACCAAAAAGGAATCTTCTTTAAAAAATTGTGACGTATTCGAAAAAAATATTTGGTATGCATTTGATAGCCTGATCCTTCTGTAACATAAAACAGAAAAACAAAATCTCAAAATACCTTTATTCTAGCTGTAGTATCCCAAAAAAGGGCTGAAGGTCACAATTTTATGAAATTAAAAAAAACCGCCATATCTCGGAAACCGTTAGGGTTTCACATGACATCAAATTTTAAATTCTGAAAGTTCACGATCTGATCTACCTCCAGTTTCAATATTTACCTATACTTTTTGATGTCTTAACAGACATTAATGTGATGAATACATTTGCATCAAAATCTCTATAGATGCATTTTGCGTACGATCAGATAACTTTCTATGACTCCTTCGTCGCTCGAGAGTAAAAAGTTTCAAAACGCAGGTATGTAGCATTTAGAAAAAATATGCTGTAAGTATCAAAATTCAAAAAAATATATTTATGCGTTTTAACTCCTAAGAGGTTTTCCGTTCTTCTTCATTCCCTGGGTTAGTAAAAGTCCACGTATTAATCACTCGAGTTACCATTGCAAGAAACGAAAATATGTTCATTGTCAAGCGTTGTCACAAATTACACAAGCTGATCAACTTACACCGAACTACGCACAAAACACATGTTCTCGCTAGAGAGTTACCCACTGTGTACTAATAATATTATGCGTCGGTCCGAACATTTACGCGGCCCATCCATTAACCAGCGTGCGGCGGCGGCGGCTTATAAATAAACAAGGGTGAAATATCTGGTTGTACGGCACGCTTTGGACAGTGTCAATCACAACAGAACTCTTCTGTAAGGTTTAATATCAAAGTATCCGTACATGGTGTTTATACTGTTTATCGTTTCACTCGTGAGATGAATATGGTAGGTAGCGTTCGTTATCTTAAAGCGGATCTGTGCGGTAACAACATAAAGCAATAAGATAAAAGGTGAGCCGCACGCACGCAAGGCAGCGCCACAAGCGCCACAAGCGCGCAGGAGCCGCTACTGTTCTTTATTATTACAAACGAGTAGGCCTTGGTTGACTATTGGTTTGAAGTTTGAACGTCAACTGATTGGCTGGTTGGCGCCTGTCACCATTCTATCGAACCTATAATACTTAGTTATAATATTATGCCCAGTTGGTTGGCTGGTTTTCTTATTACCCGTCTGTCCAAAAAGGACGGTAATGTTCTTGGGTGAATGTATGTAATAAAATAAAGTGTGTATGTACAGATATTACGCAAATTTCTGTTTTAAATAAATTATTTGTATGTAGTTGTAGTGACCATTGAGATCATATAGCCTGCGTCTGCTTCGTATGTCGCGTTTCATCGTCTTGCTCGATTATGGAGCGCGCTTAACAGGATACATTTTTACCCGACTGCCCAAAAAAGAGGAGCAATGTTCTATGCAGGCAGATGTTTAATTTTTAATTAATTTGGTTAATTTTTAAGTATATTTTTTGACATGAATGCCACTGTTAGGGAAATATTTAAGCGTAGTTACGAAGACAAAATGTGTCCAGATAGACAAAACCGTTGCAAGACGTCATCGTCATAATAAAAAACAAAAGTTTAAACGTCGAATAACTACGCGTGACTACGTTCTGTGTCTTATAGAGTTGGCTGCTGCGGCGCTGCGGCACAGTGTAAATCTGTTGAGTTTAAATAAATGTCGGATGCGGCGGCGGCGGCGGCGGCGGCGGCGGCGGCGTGCGGCGCGCACGCTCGTATTTAATTTGCCCCTGTTTGCTTTACCGGCCCAGTCGCGTCTTAGAGATGTATTTACTATCTTAGATAACGGTAGGTGAGTTTAATTACCCACGTCTGTTTGCATTTTCCATACACACCATTTGATTTGAGCCACATAATTCCAACAATTTGTGTTTACTGAGTACAAAAAAGAAGAGGTTCTCAATTCGATTGAATGTTGTTTTTTTTTCTGTATGTTTGTTACGCGATATCGTTGTAGATTGTGGACATATTTTCATTATAATTATTTTTTTCGATGGGTATGCTGCCGAGTTAGTCCCATATAATTTTTATTAAAATCGGTGTAGTACTAATTTACCAAAACCAAAAAATAATAATGCAAAATCGTACTAAGTTGTTGCGATGGAAGTCTATTTTTTTAACGTGTTTAGTTTTATCAATTACATACGAGTATATGTTATTATCTTCGATTCAAAGTCTATAAAACCGAATGGTGCGGCAGTGATCAATTTCAAAGCTACAAAATGGTAAGTGCATGAAACAAACTTTTTGTAAAATAGTCTTGGTATTAATGGGTACATCCAATGCCCTAGTTTGGGGTGCACATAATTTCAGGTTAACATAGGTTCAGTAAATGGGTCAAAGCTGCAATCGCGTGACATGTCGATGTAAAAATGGGGCCAGCCATTTAATTTACTCCAACTGCCAGTTAATAAAAGGTCAATGTTGGTTGTATTGATCCCTTGCGCTAGAGAAAGTCATTGACAGAAACATTTTGATTGACGAAGAACAGTACAGAGTACAGAGATGGAAAGAGCTCGTGGACAACCTCTATCGACAATCTAATGGAACTGTAGTCATATGGATCTTCATTAACGCACACTTGAGAGAATTGTGAACCTGCGACTTTTCATACAAACGGCGGCGGGCTATAACGAAAAGTGTGACTTTCGCCGTAGGTTCACAATCCTAGTACTAGGTACTATAAGTACAAGAATGAGTGACATAAGGCAAGTACTTAATCCATCTAGAATAGATGTTATGGAAATGATAGTAGCTTAGCTAGGTACCGTAGGGTAGGGACAGCGTTTACTTTGTATCTAGCATATGTTATGTTCATTTGCCTGAACGGTTTACGAGTGCCCTGGAGCGTTTCGTGGAGCATTCAACGGAGCAATCGAAACTGCCTCTCTGTCCCACTCCCACATATGTTATTAATAATTTGCTCTATTTTCGAGCTTCCACATCATATATATACAATATGTTTGATCCAATAGCAATGTACAAACTAAAAACTTGTCTAGCTAGAAGCCGCAGTTGAGTAAGAAAACTGGTTTGATATTACTAATATAAATTATAATATACGAGCACCTACCTACCTGATGATAATGACTAAAACGTCGTTTGCTAATTGAGGAAACTTCTTAAGGCGATAATATTACAGATTTTCGTTATTTTTGACGTCAATTAAGTACTCCTAAACGATAGAAAACCCGAGTTTGAAAAAAAAACTCTTATTGTTGATGATGTTTCTTAAAGTCAAAAGTTATTAGAAACACGATTGAGCAGTTTCGGCTCGATAGAAAAAAATCCCATAGATAGGTCTACACCCTTACTTTCAACTCTTGTTATGACGAATATTTGGAAGTATAAATTTAAAAAATATACAACAATGTTCCACTAGGACCCATTATACTGTTGTTATGGGGGACTTCACGTGAAACTGGACAAACGAACTGATGCTGAGCTGAGAGTGGGGCAACTTGAATACAGAGTAAGAAATGCACGTGGTCACATGCTGGCCGACTTTATGGTGAGGGAGGGCCTCTTTATGATGAACTCCTTCTTCAAAAAGTCAAAACAGCGGAAGTGGACATGTTTGCATCCCAATGGCGTAACGAAGAACGAGATTGACTTCATCTTGTCGACAAGGAAGCAAATATTCAATTATGTCTCTGTGATCAACTCAGTAAAAACAGGAAGCGATCACCGAATGGTAAGAGGCACATTGAATCTAAACACCAAGCTAGAAAAATGTCATGCTCTTTATTGTCGTTTAGCCCTATGAGCAACTGTACCAAGGTCCAAGCCATAGTCATGATTTCTAAAGGTTTTTCTTCTAAGTGCCCTAACTATTTAAAAAAAAAGCCATGTCTCCGAACCTATTTAGATTTTTTATTTTTTAAAATGTCATTTTCATTTTCTCTAAAATTGAGATCACGGTTCCTAAGAGCGTTTTATTCTATCTCTTATAGCTTAGAATTTCCCCATACCCTTAAAAAAACTCAGCCTGTATATCGCTAAACTCAGTCCGAGCTGAGTTATGGTTATGAAACTTAAAAGTAAGAAATATATTTTTTTCGCACTTGTTAGTTGGGTACACAGGGTATCGTACTATATAAACTTATTTTAGCGCATACGAGTACGAGTATATCGCTCAACTCGATCCAAGCTCAGTTATGAATTCTAATCTTTACATCTCAACTCAGACTGAGTTTAGCGATATAGATGCCATAATATGTTTTCTTTGTCACGCTTGTATCCAAATAACAAGTTTTGGTTGAAAATTGTGGGAAAAAAGTTTTTACTTCTGACCTTTACAACTCAGCTCGGACTGAAGTTAGCGATATAGATGCCTAAGTTAAGTTTTGTTTGTTTCGTTATCGTGTATCCAAATAACAAGTTTTAATCAATGGCCGCGCCTACAAAAAAAGGCACCAATTTCCGGTATTGGCCTTTTAGTTTTTATCTGTAGTCCTACATATTTTATTTAATTAATATTTATCCCAAAACCTGAACGTTGCCCAGTGGTATGACGGCACGCCGCACCGCCCGCTGCCCGCTGCGCGCTGCCCCACCAGTCGCAAAGTTCTAATGTACACATATTTAGATGATACCAACAGTTCCTACCTGTTAACTATCGCGTTGAAGACATAAGACAGTACTTGTTGTTCACGGCGGCGGCGCGCGCGCGGGCCACTTGGATCTAATCTATAGCAGTTACGGATTACGTTATGGCATCAACACCTGCCTAATGGATCCCTTATGGCTGTTGTCCGGGTCCATGCGCTTACGCATGATTGTTTTTATAGGCGTTTATAATGATCTGTTCCGTTACTAATTCCATATTGATGACTTGATCCTCGTCTTGGTACTTTACCTAACAAGGTTTTATTATAAAACCTGCCTGTTATTGTATTATTTATAATAACAAATCCATTTAAACCTCAATGGTGATTATTTTGAGGGTATTGTTACGAAGTAAGCAGTATCTCATCTGTGGTATAGTTATGTTTGACTAAAGGGATTCAGGGAAGCTATTTTTTGAATATGTATGTAGTTATAGGTAATTGTTCTTTGAATCAGTTTCTTACTTTTTAGTTTAGGGTTCTGTACCAGCAGGGTACTACGGTATTAGCCTGCGCTGTCCGCCTCGTTTTAGTTGACCAGGACACTCCGAGCAATGCAACGCTCGCTCGTCTATGTTGTAGTTGTAAGTATGTACAGTGAAACCTGGCTTAGTGGAACCTGGATAAGTGGAATACCTCTTTTGGTGGAACAGAATCGCCGGTCCCGGCACCTTCGAACGTAATTACTTCTATTAGTGGAATTTATAAACCTCTGTTAGTGAAATTTAAAATCTAGAATATTCTTGACAGGAACCTCTGTAAGTGGAATAACTAGAATAGATAACCTCTATTAGTGAAACTATTGTCAATATTTAAAAAAATCGTACGTTTATTTAAATGTATTAAATAAAAACCTCTGTTAGTGGAACAACTATGAAGATTACCTCTATTAGTGAAACGATATTTTCCATTGAATATCAAACAAAATCATTTGTCATTTTAAATGTGGGTATTGGCAATTTTTTTTTCGTTCCGTTCTAGATTTGATCACCTCAGAGTACCTCTATAACTGAGACAGCGAGTAAATTTTATATGCATAAACCTCTGTAACTGAGATAACATTGTTTGTTTACTCATTACCCCAAAATTTATTAAAACTCATTTACATACATAACACGTTATTTTATTTAATGATCGCACCTGTATAACTGAAATAACCTGTATTCTCACCTCTATTAATGGAACCCTCTGTAAATGAGACAGATATTTATTTATACCTGTATATCTGAGACACTGGGTAATTGGAATACCTCTATAAGTGAAACGACATTGCAGGTCCCTTGATGTCTCACTTAACCAGGTTTCACTGTACTTAGTTTTCGGTTTCGTTGTATTGTTTATTTGTACAGGTGAATTTTACATTCGATAGGAATTTCAGTAATGTTTGACTACATCAATTCAATTGTAATAACGTAGCAACTCTATTTAATGAAAACGATATATCTTTCACTGTGTTGTATATGGTGTAAGGACTGGAATAAACCGTAGGTATTTTATACAGGTGTAACATTATTGGTGAAGGTTAACGGCTCCTTCACCGATTTTTTTTCACCCTGTATGAGCTCAGTTGCTTAAATATTCAACTAGACTCTACACTCTAGAGGTTCGTTCTAAGCACGACTGTAGAAGAAACTCAACAACGTGACCTACCAAAGCCGCTTACAAACGGTCGAGTGCTGCAAAACTAGGCCCGAAGGATATCGTTATACTGCGCCGAAGGTAAGGCAATACCAATACTGTATAAGTGCGCAGGCGCCTCGACATTGGCCATTATCCGCCGTACAAGGCATAGTCGGAGCAGCCACTGCAACTGCAATCAATAATTGACACGAACTTGCCAGCGCAGCGTGCAGCGTGCAGCGTGCAGCGTGCAGCGGTGGGCCTAGGTGTTGATTTAAATACCCTTTCGCTTATTCACAGGTAAGTACTGAGTTGGAAGATGTAAATTAATAGCAATACTTATTTCATGGCCTGGCTAGAGAGTTTGTTGTATGTAGATAACGAACACATTTCATACATTGAGCACCAAAACACCAAATTGTATCGCAAGTATGCAAATATAATACTAACTATTGTAACTCTTGGGCATCGGTGGCGTAACGGTTAGGGCCGCTACCTCCTGTCCGGGAGGTCGGGGTTCGAACACTTCCACGTACCAATGTTATCCAATGTGTTGTCGATCAAATGTCGATTTCATATGTACGTTTGTCCGACGCTCTTACGGTGAAGGAAAACATCGCGAGGAAACCTGCACACGCCTGCGAAGAAACTCGAAGGTTGTGTGTGAAGTCGACTAACCCGCACTGGGCCCGCGTGGTCGACTAAAGCCCAATCGCCCTAATTCAGGGTAGACTCGAGCCCCTCGGTTGGGAAGTATATGAGATGATATGATGATTGTACCTCTAAATCAAACTGCATTACATTATAAATTCATAATTTTATAAAATTGATTGCGTCGTCCTTCAGTTTATGAATGAATATGCCGTGACCGTAAACATGTACAATACATGACGCGGTAGTGTTCCACAGTCAGGCCGAGTCTGTACGAGCGCACACTACGGGTGCTACGGGGGAGGCGATCTCCGTACATACAACTAAATACTCCGTAACTCAAAAGTTATTTCACCAATACGGTACAAGGACCTTCGGGACGAACGTAGGCTAAATAAATACACGAATTAATTAAAAATTTAAAACCAGACTGCATAAAAACTTAACCCTTCTCTATTATCATCTATTTCTCCATTATCATTATTTACTAGGTTATTTATTACTAGTGTAGTTACTGCCTTAAGTATGTAAGTAATTCTATAAATGTATAAAATGAGTTTTCTAGGCGCGTCGCTCGGTCGTCAATTGCACTGCCACCGGCCAGTCCGGCCACCGCGCCGCACGCTGTGTCGGTAACGATGAGTTTCGACGGGTTGTTTACTTGAGCTTAATGGCGAGAGGCTGTTAGAAAATAACTTGGAGGTTGGAACCACTTCCGTGGCGTAATGGTTCAGGCCATTAGCTTCACATTAGGAGGTCGCGGGTTCGATTCCCGGCGGAGTCTAACTTTGTAAGAGTCGGTTTGGTTGGTGGAAGGGCATTTTCAAAGCCCGCCTGGCTAGATACCCCCATCTTATCTAAGGCTTGCCGCCAAACATCAATGCTAACAACATTAATGTGTTCTGGCTTGAAGATAGCCAGTACCCCATTGCGGTGGGGAATCGTGGTCAGCCCGCCTCCATGTTCGGCATCACTTTAACATCAGGCGAGATGATGCCAAGGGCTTACCAATTGTGAATTTAAAAAAAAGGTAATGATAAATGATTCCTGACATGGTCTTGTCAATCTCTTCTTGATAAGGGATCCCGCTGCGTTAATTTTGTCAGAATGGCCAATATGTGCTACCACTTGATAGAGAAATAACAGTTACAACTTGTAAAGTTTTATCAAAATCGTTATAGACATTTTTGAGTATTTTGCTTTTTTTTAGTTTATATAAAGTGGTTGTGTGGGGCTTATAAAATTCTGGTGTACGTGTTTTCGTAATAGTTGTCCTCCGAAACGGCTCGACCGTTTGTTTACTTATCTTATGGGGTCACCTGGATCCTGGATGGTTCCTAGCTGTACACGGACCCGGTAGGTGGCGCTGTCCAGTCGAAATCCACATTTTTTTAACCGTGTCCAACCAGATAAAGAACTGTCCAGGTGACCCCATCCCCATAAGTACACAAAAATCATCAAAATCGGTTAAGCCGTCTAAGAGGAGAAGAATTACAAACACAGGCACACCAGAATTTAAATTTCCGACCAAATTTAAAACGCGGGCTGAACTGCGGGGCACCCCCTGTGGTTATAAAATAAAACCGGCCAAGGGCGAGTCGGACTCGCGCAAAGTAGGGTTCCGTAGTAATTTCAAAAAAACAAATGAATATTTTAGAAAACAAATTTGTTTTTGCAGTTGGTAATAAAACATTTAGTATGGAAAATCTATGAACTTTTTACAAATCCAACTGCATATCTTAAGTTGGTCGACTATTACTCCTATATTATTTACTTAGCCTTGATAGTTTTCCTTTTAAATTTATTATGTTGATATGCGCATGTCCTATTATTTACATTATACATATGCGCATGTCCTATTATTAACATAATACATAATATACGCATGTCCTACTATTTACATTATACATATACGCATGTCCTACTATTTACATTATACATATACGCATGTCCTACTATTTACATTATACATATACGCATTTCCTACTATTTACATTATACATATACGCATGTCCTACTATTTACATTATACATATACGCATGTCCTACTATTTACATTATACATTTACGCATTTCCTACTATTTACATTATACATTTACGCTTGTTCTACTATTTACATTATACATTTACGCATGTTCTACTATTTACGTTATACATATACGCATGTCCTACTATTTACATTATACATATACGCATGTCCTACTATTTACATTATACATATAGTAGTAGTAGTTTTAAGTAATTTTAGCAATCCTTCGTAGTTTAGAAAGACGTATTCAACGATACCCACACGATAGGGCATGTCAACAAAAAGAGTCGCCCCCTCTTTACTTGTAAGGATATTTTATTACATTTTATTGTACCACTGTCGGCGTGATCAATATGACGTTATTAACTATTGATTGTTTATTTTTTGATTTTTCACAAATTACATTGTTATTATTATTATTTTATGACTTTCAGAAAGAGTGTAATTTGCACCTATTTTGTTTAAATGTTGAAAGCTCTTGAAGACCAATGTACGTTAGTACTAATATATATATATACTGTGCCAATGTAGTGTAGCTACGAGTATTTACGAGTACGCTATGCCACAAAACAGATATCTATATAGGTACCTATCTGTTTTGTCATTTTGTGGCTATGCGTAGGTTTTATGCATACTGGACCGGCATCGGTTCGCCGAACCACACATATTTGAATGCATGTGTCACATGTGCGGTGCATCAGACCTCAGACCGCAATGCCTTATATGTTGTACTCGTGTCTCGTATGTGCGTATTGTGCGTACCTATACATAACTAACATACTGTGGCAGATGGTTGTCCTGCACGTTCTGCACCAGGTACACATGTACGACTCGTCATATGTTTGTGACGTCATCGAGCCCGTTTTGGAGAGCCTGCGCAACCTTCATTAACATAACACTTTCTTTCATTGACCCCTTTCGGGTTGGCCGGCCGGCGGCGGCGCGGCGCGGCGCGGCGCTAAATGTCAATTAACAACGTTTCTGAGATGTGTTATTAGGGTTCCGTACACGAAAGGGTGACCAACGGGACCCTTTTACCTTTTTACTTTGCTTTTATTATTATAAGCCTCCACTCCGCTGTTTGTGTTTCTGTCCGTCTGTCTGTCAGCGGGCTGTATTTCATGAATCGTTATAGGTGGACAGTGGAAATATTCACAGAGTGTGTATTTTTAATGCCGCTATGACAAAAAAAAATATGGATCCCATACAAAAAAAACATACAAGAAGCGTGAAACTTGGTGTGGTTATAGTACTTATCTTAAAGTATAACAATACATACAAAACGGGCCAAGTGTGAGTCGTACTCGCGCAAAGGAGTCCGAACTGAATGAAAAAAAACCTTAATTTGTCTGTCGTACGTACGCGTAGTGTATTTATTTTAATAGGTATCATTGTTGGAGAAGTATGGCAGTACTCTTTATTAAACTGTGGTATGACAGTACTCTTTATTATACTGTGGTATGGCAGTACTCTTTATTATACTGTGGTATGGCAGTACTCTTTATAATACTGTGGTATGGCAGTACTCTTTATTATACTGTGGTATGGCAGTACTCTTTATTATACTGTGGTATGGCAGTGCGGAACCCTCGTAGCGCGATCGCGAGTCCGACTCGCAACTGGCCGGTGCCGGCGAGTTCTTTCAAAATTGTTTGATTCGCCTTAGCAAAGCAAATCAAATCAAAATAATTTATTTTAAATAGGTGCTTACACACACTTTTAAATAGTCAAAAAAACAAAAAAGTACTTATTGTCTCTTACATAATGTCATGATACAGATTACAGTCTCAGGTAATGGTATTTGTTATAGAATCAACATATATGTCTTTGTCATTTACATAATCTATTATTTTATAGTATCCTCTAGAGCACAAACATTTTTTGACATGAGTCTTGAATTTATTCTCTGACAAACTAGTTACATTTTCTGGAATTTTATTGTAGAATCTTATAGACTGCCCCACAAATGACTTTTTAACCTTACTCAGTCTCGAAAAGGCTATAACTATTTTATTTACATTTCTTTAATTCAAATTATGCCTGTCACTGTTTTTAGGAAATAAATGTAAATTTTTACGAACGTACATAATATTTTCATTTACAAATTGACTAGCAACATTAAAAATATTGATTTCTTTGAATTTATTTTTTAACGACTCACGTGATTGCATCTGATAGATTGCGCGGATAGCTCTTTTCTGCAAGATGAAAATAGTTTCTATATCAGCCGCATGCCCCACAGTAAGATGCCATAAGACATTATACTATGGAAGTAACTAAAATACACTAGTCTCGCAGTACCTACATCCGTTAACTGTCTTATTTTCTTGACGGCATAAGCAGCTGAACTAAGCCTTCGCGCTAAAGTTTCAATGTGTGGTCCCCATTGAAGTGAAACATCCAAAGTTATACCAAGGAACACCGTAGTATTTACAAATTCTAATTTATTACTGTCTAACATTACACTATTATTGACCTTTTTTACACTAATGTAAAATGCCTAAGCAAACAGAATTTTATACATTTTGTTTTCTTAGCATTTAATAATAAGTTGTTCACAGTAAACCAGTTCAGTATCTTTGAAAGAGTGTTGTTTACTTCTTTAATTTCGTTTTCTTGCCTTTTCACTTTAAAAATAAGAGAAGTATCATCCGCAAACAACACAATATTTGACAGATGTTGCACTATAAAATGCAAATCGTTTACGTAAACAAGGAAAAGAAAAGGCCCTAATATGGAACCCTGGGGACACCCATTTTCGCTATAGATTTAGATGAGTTCGTGCCATTTACTTTTACTTTTTGTGTTCTGTTGTCTAAATACGAATTTCAAAGACTGAGAGCCCCATCCTCTACACCATAATGCTTTAATTTCACGAGTAATGTTTGGTGTTCAACACAATCAAATGCCTTAGATAAATCACAAAACACTCCAATTGCATTCTGCGATTCCTCAAAGGCATCATAGATGTTGCGATGTGCTACTCCTGCATCGGTTGTTGACCGACCTTTAGTGAAACCAAATTGTTGGTTATGCAGTAGTTTGTTTTCTGTAAAATATTGTAGCATTTGGTTAAGCATAACCTTTTCAAACACTTTACTAAGAACTGGCAGCACAGAAACTGGTCTGTAGTGGCCAGGATCAGTTGCCTTTACAATGTACATGCTTTTGTTAAGCAGGAGCATTGTAACGTTTGCTCTGCCGTGCCGTTTGTCCATCAAAGTGAAGTTAAAATAAGATCATTTCGAAAAACGTAAAAAGTTTCACGTGCAAGCTTTCATGTATTTTAATCTTTTTGTATTCTTCTTAGCATACCCTTTCATATGACGGTGCATAAAAAATAACTAATTCGCCATCCTTGGGAGTCCGCCATATTGGATTAAGAATGTCGTCACTTCGCGCTTCATTTGATACCCATATCATGCCGGTGCATAAACAATAACTAGTCCGCCATCTTTAGGAGTCCACCATATTAATTATATCATATCATTCAAACTAAACGTGTATGTAAAGTTTCAGCTCAATCGAACACCGGAAGTGGGTCAAATTTAACTTTCAAATTTTGAAACGGACTACTTACTTACATACGTACATACATACAAACATTGCCAGTTTAATAAAAGCTTGTAATGACCATTTATTTTATGAATCGTAATCACAAAGCATCGTATTTCTTAGTCCCTATCTGTATTAATAATGGAACGCCTCTCGAGACGGTTTGTGCGAGTATGGAGTTTTATGATGAGTAATTAAGAAACAGTGTAAAAGGCACAGTTTCTCTTTCTCCGCCTACATTGAAACAAAATTCCACAATGTACGAGTAATGATCTCCTGAAGCTTATTTCGTCTCTTATTTATTTTTATCTAATTGTTTGCCTATATAATAATAAAGGTTACCCGTTTAGGTAAGTATCAATAATTTTTCTGCACCGAATTTCTGAAAACGATAATTAATTATTGAATCCTAGAACACTTTTTCTATGTTGATCGCAAAGATTTTTAGGAATAGATCAGTGTGGCGGTAAATGCGATGCGTTGGTGGTCTTCTGTAAGTAAATACTATTTGTTGTGAAAATGAGTGTACGCATACTTCGATGACACTGTTGTTTTGTGTAGCCTTCTATGTTCAAACAAATATATTGTAGCAGTTGAAAGAAATTGCTAGTGTACTCGTGTGTGTGTTTACTTTTTGCAGATCTGTCTGCAAAGACGTCAACATACCGATTCAAGAAAGGTTAGAAATTGAAGGTTAAACATGTTATTAAACAACATAGGACGACCAATAAATGAACTTAGCATGCAACCGCTTCGCTTGTAATTTTTCAATTCATACGTCGCGTCGTTTATATTCATTGAAAGTTCGTTACTTAGGGTATCGTGCACCCAACGCGCGACGGGTGACCAACGGGACCCTGTTACTAAGCCTCCGCTGTCTGTCCGTCTCTGTCCATCCGTCTGTCCGCGGGCTGTATTTCATGAACCGTAACAGGTAACAGGTAGACTGCTGCATTTTGCACAGAGTGTGTGTCGCTATTGCCGCTGTAACAACAAATAATAAAAAATAAACACAAGAAACATGTTTTAGGCTTTTTCGATTTTTCTATATCGTAAAAACGGTTACACACACAAGCGTGAAACTTGTTGTGGTTATAGTACTTATACTAAAGTATATCAACAAATTATAAAAACTGGCCAAGTGTGTGTCGTACTCGTGCTAAAGAGTCTGAACTGAATTAAATAATCGGCCAAGTGCGAGTTGAACTCGCGTGGAGAGGGTTCCGTACAATGCCAAAGTTAAATACAAAATATTACATTTGAAATCCTTACAGTAAGACGCGAGTTAACTACTGCTAGCGCTATCTAGTGGTGTTTTAGTGAACTATTTTCCGTAAGTGAACGTATTATATTGAGTTTACCACTTTATTGTCAACTAGCTGTTTCCCGCGGCTTCACCCGCGTGGACCACGTTTCTATGACTTTTCGAGGGTGCGCAGTGCGCGAGCCGCAAGCGGCTTGCGAGCGTGGTAAAAAGTAGCCTATGTCTTAATCCAGGTCCGATTCTGTCTACCTACCAAATTTCAGCCAAATCCGTTCAGTAGTTTTTGCGGGAAAGCGTAACAGACAGACAGAGTTACTTTCGCCTTTATAATATTAGTAGGGATTAGTAGGGATAGGGATTGATAGAATTCTTATAGGTTTTCTTTTAAGTAATCTAAAAACAATGAAATATATTTTCTATTTTTTCATAATTTTAGGCTCAATAGTTTCGGAGATCATGGGAACTGTAAATTTTCTTCTTCTTTCATGAATAAAATCAAAAATATTTATTTATATTACAATAATAACAAAAATATATTTGAGATCCTCATAACGAACCCTTTCATTTTTATATGAAGAGTTGCAAAACTTTTTCTTTTAATTTCCTAGTTTGACCCCCAAATATTTACAAAAATATTTACTTTGCACATCTGTGTTTGGATTATCATAGGATAACGCCATCCTACCAAATTTCACCTGATTTGGTCCAGTAGATTTGGAGCAAATTGGCTGTGACAGACGGACAGACAGACAGACAGACGCACGAGTGATCCTATAAGGGTTCGATTTTTTTTGTTTAGAACCCTAAAAAGTCTTGTTTGTAATGTGAATAGGTATTATTGTATTAGTTGTTTGGAGAGGTGTGGTGTGGTACAGAGCTCTCTTAGCACGTGTCCTACTCACATTTGCCGGGTGATTTATTTAACCTGATTCATAGTAGAAAAAAAAACTATCGAGTAACGTAGTTTTAGGTAGCAGGGCAATGAGCTGACTCACACTCGTACTCGTACAAATTACGTATTAGAACGTTAGATGGTGCGTTAAACCAGATCCGTGACTCACGGTCCAATGTAATCGGTTCTTACGTGCTTGCAGTCACATCACCAGCGTATTTTGACCCATCCTTCGTCCCTGACACATCTTCATAAGTTATATATAACAGAATGGGGAACACTATGAAACTAGAAGTGTGTAAGAGAGTGTGCCCTGGAGCTTCACGACCTCATTCCCCCCTCTCCATTTTATCATCGGACGACCAGGCGCGGAGGGCGATTCCACCCTTTCCTCCTTGACGCACGAAGCGTTTTGCTTCCTCGTTCATTATGCGAACAGCCAAGGAGTGGAATTCCCCGCCGGCGCGGCGTCTGTATTCCCCGATTCGTATAATTAAGGAATCTTCAGGACGAGAGTGAATAGCCACTATTTGACCTTGCGTGTTACATCCTCGGCTGCATTGGCGCTTACTATCAGGTGAGGTGCAGCCAAACACACTAATTTTTTAAAATAAAAAATAAAAACAAGTAGCATTGCCACATAAACAGCACGGTTCTCCAATGACGTCACTGGATCGCTTTTCTTTTTCTTCCTAATTCCAAGTTATGGTCGTGACTGGAGCCGGAGCCGGAGCCGGCGCCGGCGCCGGATGGATGTTTTGTTGTTCCACTTGCAACGTGCGACCGCTGCACTGAGGACATTCCCCTTCTTATGCGAGTATGGGAGCTGTATACTTACGACTTACGAGTACATCACGAGTACATCACGTGCTGCATTTGTTAAAGTTTTTACCGACTTTTGTTTTCTCTTTGCCGCTGCTGCACAATAAATCTAATAGAAACGTTTGTTTTGGTTGGTTGGAATCTGTTGGATGTACCCACAACTCCAGGATTCCGTGAGCATATTCATAGTGTAGCACGTCTTACGTAGGTAGGGAGTAGGGAGGTTGGGCGTGGGTTGAAAACGAACGTACCTAGAACTTAAACAATCAAAATGATTTTTTTGAAAAAAGAAAGACCTACAAAGAAATATATAAGAATTACAAAAGGATTTCACATGTTAATATAAAAAATAATTACTTATATTTAAGTCTTCTTCTCATGTAAGTGACATTTTGTCCTTTATGGGAATAACATTATTATTATTATATCAGCTCATATACGTCCCCACCGAGGGGCTCGAGCCTACCCTGAATCAGGGCGATTAGGCCTTAGTCGACCACGCGGGCCCAGTGCGGGTTGGTCGACTTCACACACAACCTTCGAGTTTCTTCGCAGGCGTGTGCAGGTTTCCTCACGATGTTTTCCTTCACCGTTAAAGCAATCGGTAAGTATACCTGTTCGGTCCAAAACTTTCTGGCTGGAAAAATTTGGCGGCTTAAAAAAAAATAAAAAAGATGTCATCGCGATTGTCATTTAGTCTGCTTTTTCGAGTCTGGTTTTGGCGTTTCTGTTGGTTGTAGTTTTGATTTTACGGCGTTTTAACGATACGAATCCGGAAAACTTTCGAAATGATCAAATTGGAATATCGTTCCGTGATCAAATTCCTGACTAAGGAAGGGGTCAGCCCGACCGATATAAAAAAAAGGTTGGATGCCGTGTACGGGAATTCTTCTCCATCATTTTCCACGGTAAAAGAATGGAGTAAACAGTTTCGATTGGGGCGGGAATCCATTGACGACGAACCTCGCTCCGGCCGGCCTATAGAAGTACTCACCGAGCAATGTATTAAATTAGTGGAAGAGGAAGTTCTGAGTGATCGAAGACTAAAGACAAAGAAATAGCGGCAAGAACCGGACTTTCCAAAACTTCAGTACTTAGGATACTACATGATCATCTTCACATGAATAAAGTTAGTGCTAGGTGGGTACCCAAACTTCTTTCGAGCTTGCAGCGTACTGAGAGAAAAGCGTGTTCTCAAGAAGTTTTAGACGCGTATAGGCGTTACGGAAAAAGTTATTTGGAGTCGATTGTTACGGGAGACGAAACCATGGTTTTGTACTATGATCCCCTGTCTAAAAGGGAATCGATGGAGTGGCGTCGTCTTGGTGAAAAGCCACCTAGAAAGGCCAAGGTAACGCAATTCACCAAAAAGCTTATGGCAACGGTATTCTGGGATTGTCACGGAATACTAATGATTGACATAAAAGAAAGGAGTACCACGGTAAATGGCAGCTACTACGCCACCCTTATTGAGCAGTTGCGAGAGGCGATCAAGCAGAAACGACGTGGAAAACTTAGTAGAGGTGTTCGGCTTCTCCACGATAATGCTCCCGTTCACACTGCTGCAATTGCCAAAGCTGCTGTAGCTAAATGTGGCTTCGAGGAAATTCGCCACCCCCCTTACAGCCCAGACCTGGCCCCAAGCGACTACTACTTGTTCTCGAGACTTAAGGCAGACTTAAGGGGAAGACGATTTTCTTCGGATGATGAAGTGGCCCAAGCAGTTTTTACCCATTTCGAGGACAAAACTCCAGAATATTTTTATAAGGGGATAGAAATGCTTATCACGAGATCTGCAAAGTGCGTTGAAATAGAGGGGGACTATATCGAAAAATAAAAATAAAATTGTAAATATATCTACTTGTTTTCTTTGTTAGGCCGGACACTCTTGGACCGCACCTCGTATGTACGTAAGTTTTTGAAAAACTCATTGGTACATTGGCCGTCCAGATTTGAACCCGATACCTCTGGTTAGATGGACCGAGTCGTTACCGGTTGAGCCACCGATAACATAGATAGATAGATAACACGTTTATTTGTCACTGCCAACACACACACACACATAGATACTAGTCACTATACATAAATGACATGTCATCTTTTTATTCAAAAAATGATAATAGCTTGTACAAATTCCATAACTTTATAGAATGCTATACGTAACTCAAGGATTCAAGGATTCAAGGAATTTATTCAAAATAGGTGCAAATTACACTCTTTTTGAGATAGTCTTAAATTAATAATAACATAATTTAATTTGTGAAAAATCAAGAAATAAACAATCATTAATTAGTTAATAATGTCAAAATTAAATCCTAGAAATAAACCAGATTATGTCATTAAAACATGAAAACAATATGACACGAAAAGTTATATACACAATTATTGAATGTCATTGAAACCTTCTACAAGAGTAGGCCAGTTCACACGGACAGCACCCGGTCACGAGTATAACGCGAGAGTCAGCCATCGCTCCCATCAACCATATTAGAGGGAAAGGAACGACCCGGCAGATAACGAATCGGGAATAAATATCTTTAAACCTAAATTTATATCACAAATCATCATCATCATACCATCATAGCAGGCGAAATAGAAGAAATAGATCGAAAGGAAGAAGGTTAATTAACAGAGTGACCGCGTTACAATACTCGTAGGAGCATCTGCATCTGCATTAATACTCTTTGTATCACATTGTGAATTGATGCGCTCACACTCGCAATACGTGGTGCAAAAACTACACGCATTCACAAAATCTTTTCCCATACAAATTTAAAATTACTTCTCGAAAATGGATGGGCAGATTCTAATAAAACTTTATACACATAGGCGAGTCACCAAATTCTAGTTTGTGGATAGATATCATTTAAGAAATAGTTTAGTTTAAAAAAGATTACTGAATTTGAAGATTACTATGAAAACCTTAAATCACTATTATTTAGTGAAAATCTCTTTTTTGAAAATGTTATCTAATGTAACTAGAATTTCGTGACTTGCATAAGTATATAAAATTTCATTAGAATCGATTTTCAAGAAGTAGTAATTTTAGGTTTGTATGGGAAACGATTTTGTGAATACGCTCTTAAAGCCTATTTCTACTTAAATTTCTAGCTTCTGATCAGAAGCGTTATAGTGGTGCATGGGGAGCCGGGTCGTTCCTTTCCCTCTAATATGGTTGATGGGAGCGATGGCTGACTCTCGCGTTATACTCGTGACCGGGTGCTGTCCGTGTGAACTGGCCTACTCTTGTAGAAGGTTTCAATGACATTCAATAATTGTGTATATAACTTTTCGTGTCATATTGTTTTCATGTTTTAATGACATAATCTGGTTTATTTCTAGGATTTAATTTTGACATTATTAACTAATTAATGATTGTTTATTTCTTGATTTTTCACAAATTAAATTATGTTATTATTAATTTAAGACTATCTCAAAAAGAGTGTAATTTGCACCTATTTTGAATAAATTCCTTGAATCCTTGAATCCTTGAGTTACGTATAGCATTCTATAAAGTTATGGAATTTGTACAAGCTATTATCATTTTTTGAATAAAAAGATGACATGTCATTTATGTATAGTGACTAGTATCTATGTGTGTGTGTGTGTTGGCAGTGACAAATAAACGTGTTATCTATCTATCTATTTTTCATTGTATTCCAGAATTCAAGAAGGACTGGTCGGACCACGCGCTCTGGTGGCCGACGCGCAACAAATGGCTCTCCCGCCCAAAGCACACCCTGGACCAGTACGGGGTGCACGCGGACGCGGCGCTGCACTTCACGCCGATGCACAAGCCCCTGCGGATCCAGCTGCCGGACCTCAGATACGTCGACTGCAGAATCGACTTCTCTATTGACACCTTCAGCGCAGTCATACAGTTGTGCAAGCATTTAGGTAAGGAGCTTTTAAGAGTTTACATACAAAGAATCATTATACCGAGCAGCTGAACATGGGCCACTCCCAAGAATTTCCACAACGACCGGTCCTGCGCTGCTCACCGGGTCGTCGGTCCACGACCACGTTACTGCCTTAAAGGCCATCCCTTCTGCGAGCTATGTGCAGTGTGTCGCTGCCACTCGAGCGGGCCGTGTCCGTTACTTTAGTTCTCCTACGGTTCTTATTGTCTGATTCCAACACGTCGGCAAAATCTGAGCAAAGCTCGCTCTGTCTTCTCTATACTATAACCCTCCTTTTTGCTTCGCCGTATACGGTTAAAAATAATTAAGTAATCAGGAATGAATTACAAAATAAAAAGAACACCTGTTTGTTTTGTCGAGGATATAGATTTATAGGGTACCTCATTGTCTTGGCTCTTTACCATTTAAACCTGTTGGCAAGTCTCCAAAGCTCATGAACTACTTTCCTCGTTTTAAAGTTGACCTTCGGTCCAAAGTCAGCCGAAACAAATACCTGCTACCTGTAGAAAACCTTGACTTACTGGCTCTGGTTATGCAATGTAATTGGTTTCCAGGTATACGACATCCGGAGGAGCTATCGCTGTGCTATCCCCTTGAGCCTTCGCATCTCAAACAGAACTACCAGAATTTGAAGGAAGCGAAACGGATAAAGTCCTCGCAGCCCCCTGATACGAATACCTTCATAGCAGCAGCGAGAGGGTCTTCAAACAGTCTGGACAGGTCCAATGGGCATTGTCCAGCTACGCCTCCGCCACCGCGGTCGCTCTCCGCCACTCCTGTGGCTCCACAACAGGTTAGCAACAACTTCAAACAGTCTGGACAGGTCCAATGGGCACTGTCCAGCTACGCCTCCGCCACCGCGGTCGCTCTCCGCCACTCCTGTGGCTCCACAACAGGTTAGCAACAACTTCAAACAGTCTGGACGTGTCCAATGTGCATTGTCCAGCTACGTCTCCGCCACCGCGGTCGCTCTCCGCCACTCCTGTGGCTCCACAACAGGTTAGCAACAACTTCAAACAGTCTGGACAGGTCCAATGGGCATTGTCCAGCTACACCTCCGCCACCGCGGTCGCTCTCCGCCACTCATGTGGCTCCACAACAGGTTAGCAACAAATTCAAACAGTCTGGACAGTTCTAATGGGTATTGTCCAGCTACGCCACCGCCACCGCGGTCGCTCTCCGCCACTCCTGTGGCTCCACAACAGGTTAGCAACAACTTCAAACAGTCTGGACAGGTCCAATGGGCATTGTCCAGCTACGCCTCCGCCACCGCAGTCGCTCTCCGCCACTCCTGTGGCTCCACAACAAGTTAGCAACAACTCCAAAGAGTCTGGACAGGTCCAATGGGCATTGTCCAGCTACGCCTCCGCCACCGCGGTCGCTCTCCGCCACTCCTGTGGCTCCACAGTAGGTAAGCAACAACTTCAAACAGTCTGGACAGGTCCAATGGGTATTGTCCAGCTACGCCACCGCCACCGCGGTTGCTCTCCGCCACTCCTGTGGCTCCACAACAGGTTAGCAACAACTTCAAACGGTCTGGACAGGTCCAACGGGTATTGTCCAGCTACGCCACCGCCACCGTGGTCGCTCTCCGCCACTCCTGTGGCTCCACAACAGGTTAGCAACAACTTTAAACGGTCTGGACAGGTCCAATGGGCATTGTCCAGCTACGCCTCCGCCACCGCAGTCGCTCTCCGCCACTCCTGTGGCTCCACAACAAGTTAGCAACAACTCCAAATAGTCTGGACAGGTCCAATGGGCATTGTCCAGCTACGCCTTCGCCACCACGGTCGCTCTCCGCCACTCCTGTGGCTCCACAATAGGTTAGCAACAACTTCAAACAGTCTGGACAGGTCCAATGGGCATTGTCCAGCTACGCCTCCGCCACCGCAGTCGCTCTCCGCCACTCCTGTGGCTCCACAACAAGTTAGCAACAACTCCAAATAGTCTGGACAGGTCCAATGGGCATTGTCCAGCTACGCCTTCGCCACCACGGTCGCTCTCCGCCACTCCTGTGGCTCCACAATAGGTTAGCAACAACTTCAAACAGTCTGGACAGGTCCAATGGGCATTGTCCAGCTACGCCACCGCCACCGCGGTCGCTCTCCGCCACTCCTGTGGCTCCACAACAAGTTAGCAACAACTCCAAACAGTGATGAAGTTAGATCTGAAAACAATCAATCTGTTAATACAGTAATGTATTCCCAAAATAAACCTTTTTGAAAGATCGATTAGTTTATCGCGCGTACTTTAGCACACCCACCAATTTTTACTTTCGCGCGAGCGAGCGAGGAGCGCGCGGTAACGAGCGACGAAGGATTGAAGAAGGTATTGTGATGGAAAAAAACCAAAACTGAGATTTTGATGGGGATCGGTTGTCTTACACTAACTATTCAATTTTAAAAACGAAAGAGTGAAAAATGTTTATCTCTGTATGTGTGTGTGTGTATTTATGTGTCCAGGCTCTAGCTCCTAAACAGCTGATTAGATTAGGCTTAGGAAATATTATTTAACTTTGATTTGGATGAGATTTAGGTCAGAGAAATATTATTTTTATATCCAGACGTTTTTTTTTTCAAATTTGTGTTATTACATCTTAATTATTTTAAGGAAAATCGGAATAAGGTATTTGCCATACAAATCCAGGATCTTTATAATTTTTTCGCAACAATGGCTATAACGATTTTAATGCAACTGTGTGAGTAACCAGGACCACAGATTAATATAAAAGTTACTACGTCACTAGAACTTACTAAGGCCTTTTGCTCTGGTATTATTATTTTATGAAACAAACCCAGATAATTTGTATTTTTTTCTTTAGGAGTACAGTAGGTACTTACATAGGTGTCGCAGGCGCAGCGCAGGTACGTGCGGGCCCGTAGATAAGTACAAGTGCTGCTCCATTGGGGAAGGCCTGTATCCCACAGTGGACTAATACGTGGGCTAAACATGAGATATATGTTAGGCCAAAATACGTGCAGGGTGACAGCCGACACATTCATTTCAGGAAGTGGATAAGAAGGGAAAACTGAAGAGCTTACCCCAAGGAACTTGAATCTTAAAATAACCTTACCAATTTCAAACAAAACCCGTGTTCTTAAAATGCACCATAATATGTCCCTCGGAAGGTGAAGACTAATCTAACGACACCTTACTCTCCAAAATCCATCGAGCCGTTTTGGCTACAGGCTCAGTCGAAGAAACGGACATACATGTATACACACATACAGTCGAAGAAACGGACATACATGTATACACACATACAGTCGAAGAAACGGACATACATGTATACATACATACAGTTGAAGAAACGGACATACATGTATACACACATACAGTCGAAGAAACGGAAATACATGTATACACACATACAGTCGAAGAAACGGACATACATGTATACACACATACAGTCGAAGAAACGGACATACATGTATACACACATACAGTCGAAGAAACGGACATACATGTATACATACATACAGTTGAAGAAACGGACATACATGTATACATACATACAGTCGAAGAAACGGAAATACATGTATACACACATACAGTCGAAGAAACGGACATACATGTATACACACATACAGTCGAAGAAACGGACATACACACATACAGTCGAAGAAACGGACATACATGTATACATACATACAGTTGAAGAAACGGACATACATGTATACACACATACAGTCGAAGAAACGGACATACATGTATACACACATGCAGTCGAAGAAACGGACATACATGTATACACACATACAGTCGAAGAAACGGACATACATGTATACACACATACAGTCGAAGAAACGGAAATACATGTATACACACATACAGTCGAAGAAACGGACATACATGTATACACACATACAGTCGAAGAAACGGACATACATGTATACACACATACAGTCGAAGAAACGGACATACATGTATACATACATACAGTTGAAGAAACGGACATACATGTATACACACATACAGTCGAAGAAACGGACATACATGTATACACACATACAGTTGAAGAAACGGACATACATGTATACACACATACAGTCGAAGAAACGGACATACATGTATACACACATACAGTCGAAGAAACGGACATACATGTATACACACATACAGTCGAAGAAACGGACATACATGTATACACACATACAGTCGAAAAACATTACCATGGACTTGTCATGCTGGTCGATGGTCATACAATGTTTGCTAAATATGCAGCTCGATTCGTATGAGAAGTCCATTTTTAACCGCTTAAAAAAAATAAGGAGGTTCTCAAGTCAACCCGTATACTTGTTAATGTACGATCTTGATCACTCATTTAAATTTGAACAGAGTAGTTCGATTTCGATAATTCTTTTTTACTGGATGGATACTTCGAAGTCGGTCCCATATAATTTTATAAAAACCGGTTTTTATAACATTAACAAATCATCAAAATGTAGAAACATTTTAGTTAGTGCGATCGAGGCGGTTGTTATTGACGTGTTCAGCGTGGTCAGTTATTCGATTTGACCAATAGTTTCTTTGGTCAGTTGTCCAGTGCCGCCTTCTTATTCACCTCCGTCGTCTTTCAATATTGTAGTTAGTGCGATGGAGGCGGTTGTTATTGACGTGTTCATCGTGGTCAGTTATTCGATTTGACCAATAGTTTCTTTGGTCAGTTGTCCAGTGTCGCCTTCTTATTCACCTCCGTCGTCTTTCAATATTGTAGTTAGTGCGATGGAGGCGGTTGTTATTGACGTGTTCATCGTGGTCAGTTATTCGATTTGACCAATAGTTTCTTTGGTCAGTTGTCCAGTGCCGCCTTCTTATTCACCTCCGTCGTCTTTCAATATTGTAGTTAGTGCGATGGAGGCGGTTGTTATTGACGTGTTCATCGTGGTCAGTTATTCGATTTGACCAATAGTTTCTTTGGTCAGTTGTCCAGTGTCGCCTTCTTATTCACCTCCGTCGTCTTTCAATATTGTAGTTAGTGCGATGGAGGCGGTTGTTATTGACGTGTTCATCGTGGTCAGTTATTCGATTTGACCAATAGTTTCTTTGGTCAGTTGTCCAGTGTCGCCTTCTTATTCACCTCCGTCGTCGTTCAATATTGTAGATAGTGCGATTGAGGCGGTTGTTATTGACGTGTTCAGCGTGGTCAGTTATACGATTTGACCAATAGTTTCTTTGGTCAGTTGTCCAGTGTCGTCTTCTTATTCACCTCCGTCGTCGTTCAATATTGTAGTTAGTGCGATTGAGGCGGTTGTTATTGACGTGTTCAGCGTGGTCAGTTATTCGATTTGACCAATAGTTTCTTTGGTCAGTTGTCCAGTTTCGCCTTCTTATTCACCCCCGTCGTCGTTCAATATTGTAGTTAGTGCGATTGAGGCGGTTGTTATTGACGTGTTCAGCGTGGTCAGTTATTCGATTTGACCAATAGTTTCTTTGGTCAGTTGTCCAGTGTCGTCTTCTTATTCACCTCCGTCGTCATTCAATATTGTAGTTAGTGCGATTGAGGCGGTTGTTATTGACGTGTTCAGCGTGGTCAGTTATTCGATTTGACCAATAGTTTCTTTGGTCAGTTGTCCAGTGTCGCCTTCTCAATATTGTAGTTAGTGCGATTGAGGCGGTTGTTATTGACGTGTTCAGCGTGGTCAGTTATACGATTTGACCAATAGTTTCTTTGGTCAGTTGTCCAGTGTCGTCTTCTTATTCACCTCCGTCGTCGTTCAATATTGTAGTTAGTGCGATTGAGGCGGTTGTTATTGACGTGTTCAGCGTGGTCAGTTATTCGATTTCACCAATAGTTTCTTTGGTCAGTTGTCCAGTGTCGCCTTCTTATTCACCTCCGTCGTCGTTCAATATTGTAGTTAGTGCGATTGAGGCGGTTGTTATTGACGTGTTCAGCGTGGTCAGTTATTCGATTTCACCAATAGTTCCTTTGGTCAGTTGTCCAGTGTCGCCTTCTTATTCACCTCCGTCGTCGTTCAATATTGTAGTTAGTGCGATTGAGGCGGTTGTTATTGACGTGTTCAGCGTGGTCAGTTATTCGATTTCACCAATAGTTCCTTTGGTCAGTTGTCC
Organism: Coleophora flavipennella; assembly: GCA_947284805.1. NCBI lineage: Eukaryota > Metazoa > Arthropoda > Insecta > Lepidoptera > Coleophoridae > Coleophora > Coleophora flavipennella. Next base: position 86,481 of record OX369294.1, on the reverse strand, counting down.
AGTGTCGCCTTCTTATTCACCTCCGTCGTCGTTCAATATTGTAGTTAGTGCGATTGAGGCGGTTGTTATTGACGTGTTCAGCGTGGTCAGTTATTCGATTTCACCAATAGTTCCTTTGGTCAGTTGTCCAGTGTCGCCTTCTTATTCACCTCCGTCGTCGTTCAATATTGTAGTTAGTGCGATTGAGGCGGTTGTTATTGACGTGTTCAGCGTGGTCAGTTATTCGATTTCACCAATAGTTCCTTTGGTCAGTTGTCCAGTGTCGCCTTCTTATTCACCTCCGTCGTCGTTCAATATTGTAGTTAGTGCGATTGAGGCGGTTGTTATTGACGTGTTCAGCGTGGTCAGTTATTCGATTTCACCAATAGTTCCTTTGGTCAGTTGTCCAGTGTCGCCTTCTTATTCACCTCCGTCGTCGTTCAATATTGTAGTTAGTGCGATTGAGGCGGTTGTTATTGACGTGTTCAGCGTGGTCAGTTATTCGATTTGACCAATAGTTTCTTTGGTCAGTTGTCCAGTGTCGCCTTCTCAATATTGTAGTTAGTGCGATTGAGGCGGTTGTTATTGACGTGTTCAGCGTGGTCAGTTATACGATTTGACCAATAGTTTCTTTGGTCAGTTGTCCAGTGTCGTCTTCTTATTCACCTCCGTCGTCGTTCAATATTGTAGTTAGTGCGATTGAGGCGGTTGTTATTGACGTGTTCAGCGTGGTCAGTTATTCGATTTCACCAATAGTTTCTTTGGTCAGTTGTCCAGTGTCGCCTTCTTATTCACCTCCGTCGTCGTTCAATATTGTAGTTAGTGCGATTGAGGCGGTTGTTATTGACGTGTTCAGCGTGGTCAGTTATTCGATTTCACCAATAGTTTCTTTGGTCAGTTGTCCAGTGTCGCCTTCTTATTCACCTCCGTCGTCGTTCAATATTGTAGTTAGTGCGATTGAGGCGGTTGTTATTGACGTGTTCAGCGTGGTCAGTTATTCGATTTCACCAATAGTTTCTTTGGTCAGTTGTCCAGTGTCGCCTTCTTATTCACCTCCGTCGTCGTTCAATATTGTAGTTAGTGCGATTGAGGCGGTTGTTATTGACGTGTTCAGCGTGGTCAGTTATTCGATTTCACCAATAGTTCCTTTGGTCAGTTGTCCAGTGTCGCCTTCTTATTCACCTCCGTCGTCGTTCAATATTGTAGTTAGTGCGATTGAGGCGGTTGTTATTGACGTGTTCAGCGTGGTCAGTTATTCGATTTCACCAATAGTTCCTTTGGTCAGTTGTCCAGTGTCGCCTTCTTATTCACCTCCGTCGTCGTTCAATATTGTAGTTAGTGCGATTGAGGCGGTTGTTATTGACGTGTTCAGCGTGGTCAGTTATTCGATTTCACCAATAGTTCCTTTGGTCAGTTGTCCAGTGTCGCCTTCTTATTCACCTCCGTCGTCGTTCAATATTGTAGTTAGTGCGATTGAGGCGGTTGTTATTGACGTGTTCAGCGTGGTCAGTTATTCGATTTCACCAATAGTTCCTTTGGTCAGTTGTCCAGTGTCGCCTTCTTATTCACCTCCGTCGTCGTTCAATATTGTAGTTAGTGCGATTGAGGCGGTTGTTATTGACGTGTTCAGCGTGGTCAGTTATTCGATTTCACCAATAGTTCCTTTGGTCAGTTGTCCAGTGTCGCCTTCTTATTCACCTCCGTCGTCGTTCAATATTGTAGTTAGTGCGATTGAGGCGGTTGTTATTGACGTGTTCAGCGTGGTCAGTTATTCGATTTCACCAATAGTTCCTTTGGTCAGTTGTCCAGTGTCGCCTTCTTATTCACCTCCGTCGTCGTTCAATATTGTAGTTAGTGCGATTGAGGCGGTTGTTATTGACGTGTTCAGCGTGGTCAGTTATTCGATTTCACCAATAGTTCCTTTGGTCAGTTGTCCAGTGTCGCCTTCTTATTCACCTCCGTCGTCGTTCAATATTGTAGTTAGTGCGATTGAGGCGGTTGTTATTGACGTGTTCAGCGTGGTCAGTTATTCGATTTCACCAATAGTTCCTTTGGTCAGTTGTCCAGTGTCGCCTTCTTATTCACCTTCGTCGTCGTTCAATATTGTAGTTAGTGCGATTGAGGCGGTAGTTATTGACGTGTTCAGCGTGGTCAGTTATTCGATTTCACCAATAGTTCCTTTGGTCAGTTGTCCAGTGTCGCCTTCTTATTCACCTCCGTCGTCGTTCAATATTGTAGTTAGTGCGATTGAGGCGGTTGTTATTGACGTGTTCAGCGTGGTCAGTTATTCGATTTCACCAATAGTTCCTTTGGTCAGTTGTCCAGTGTCGCCTTCTTATTCACCTCCGTCGTCGTTCAATATTGTAGTTAGTGCGATTGAGGCGGTTGTTATTGACGTGTTCAGCGTGGTCAGTTATTCGATTTCACCAATAGTTCCTTTGGTCAGTTGTCCAGTGTCGCCTTCTTATTCACCTCCGTCGTCGTTCAATATTGTAGTTAGTGCGATTGAGGCGGTTGTTATTGACGTGTTCAGCGTGGTCAGTTATTCGATTTCACCAATAGTTCCTTTGGTCAGTTGTCCAGTGTCGCCTTCTTATTCACCTCCGTCGTCGTTCAATATTGTAGTTAGTGCGATTGAGGCGGTTGTTATTGACGTGTTCAGCGTGGTCAGTTATTCGATTTCACCAATAGTTCCTTTGGTCAGTTGTCCAGTGTCGCCTTCTTATTCACCTCCGTCGTCGTTCAATATTGTAGTTAGTGCGATTGAGGCGGTTGTTATTGACGTGTTCATCGTGGTCAGTTATTCGATTTCACCAATAGTTCCTTTGGTCAGTTGTCCAGTGTCGCCTTCTTATTCACCTCCGTCGTCGTTCAATATTGTAGTTAGTGCGATTGAGGCGGTTGTTATTGACGTGTTCAGCGTGGTCAGTTATTCGATTTCACCAATAGTTCCTTTGGTCAGTTGTCCAGTGTCGCCTTCTTATTCACCTCCGTCGTCGTTCAATATTGTAGTTAGTGCGATTGAGGCGGTTGTTATTGACGTGTTCAGCGTGGTCAGTTATTCGATTTCACCAATAGTTCCTTTGGTCAGTTGTCCAGTGTCGCCTTCTTATTCACCTCCGTCGTCGTTCAATATTGTAGTTAGTGCGATTGAGGCGGTTGTTATTGACGTGTTCAGCGTGGTCAGTTATTCGATTTCACCAATAGTTCCTTTGGTTAGTTGTCCAGTGTCGCCTTCTTATTCACCTCCGTCGTCGTTCAATATTGTAGTTAGTGCGATTGAGGCGGTTGTTATTGACGTGTTCAGCGTGGTCAGTTATTCGATTTCACCAATAGTTCCTTTGGTCAGTTGTCCAGTGTCGCCTTCTTATTCACCTCCGTCGTCGTTCAATATTGTAGTTAGTGCGATTGAGGCGGTTGTTATTGACGTGTTCAGCGTGGTCAGTTATTCGATTTCACCAATAGTTCCTTTGGTCAGTTGTCCAGTGTCGCCTTCTTATTCACCTCCGTCGTCGTTCAATATTGTAGTTAGTGCGATTGAGGCGGTTGTTATTGACGTGTTCAGCGTGGTCAGTTATTCGATTTCACCAATAGTTCCTTTGGTCAGTTGTCCAGTGTCGCCTTCTTATTCACCTCCGTCGTCGTTCAATATTGTAGTTAGTGCGATTGAGGCGGTTGTTATTGACGTGTTCAGCGTGGTCAGTTATTCGATTTCACCAATAGTTCCTTTGGTCAGTTGTCCAGTGTCGCCTTCTTATTCACCTCCGTCGTCGTTCAATATTGTAGTTAGTGCGATTGAGGCGGTTGTTATTGACGTGTTCAGCGTGGTCAGTTATTCGATTTCACCAATAGTTCCTTTGGTCAGTTGTCCAGTGTCGCCTTCTTATTCACCTCCGTCGTCGTTCAATATTGTAGTTAGTGCGATTGAGGCGGTTGTTATTGACGTGTTCAGCGTGGTCAGTTATTCGATTTCACCAATAGTTCCTTTGGTCAGTTGTCCAGTGTCGCCTTCTTATTCACCTCCGTCGTCGTTCAATATTGTAGTTAGTGCGATTGAGGCGGTTGTTATTGACGTGTTCAGCGTGGTCAGTTATTCGATTTCACCAATAGTTCCTTTGGTCAGTTGTCCAGTGTCGCCTTCTTATTCACCTCCGTCGTCGTTCAATATTGTAGTTAGTGCGATTGAGGCGGTTGTTATTGACGTGTTCAGCGTGGTCAGTTATTCGATTTCACCAATAGTTCCTTTGGTCAGTTGTCCAGTGTCGCCTTCTTATTCACCTCCGTCGTCGTTCAATATTGTAGTTAGTGCGATTGAGGCGGTTGTTATTGACGTGTTCAGCGTGGTCAGTTATTCGATTTCACCAATAGTTCCTTTGGTCAGTTGTCCAGTGTCGCCTTCTTATTCACCTCCGTCGTCGTTCAATATTGTAGTTAGTGCGATTGAGGCGGTTGTTATTGACGTGTTCAGCGTGGTCAGTTATTCGATTTCACCAATAGTTCCTTTGGTCAGTTGTCCAGTGTCGCCTTCTTATTCACCTCCGTCGTCGTTCAATATTGTAGTTAGTGCGATTGAGGCGGTTGTTATTGACGTGTTCAGCGTGGTCAGTTATTCGATTTCACCAATAGTTCCTTTGGTCAGTTGTCCAGTGTCGCCTTCTTATTCACCTCCGTCGTCGTTCAATATTGTAGTTAGTGCGATTGAGGCGGTTGTTATTGACGTGTTCAGCGTGGTCAGTTATTCGATTTCACCAATAGTTCCTTTGGTCAGTTGTCCAGTGTCGCCTTCTTATTCACCTCCGTCGTCGTTCAATATTGTAGTTAGTGCGATTGAGGCGGTTGTTATTGACGTGTTCAGCGTGGTCAGTTATTCGATTTCACCAATAGTTCCTTTGGTCAGTTGTCCAGTGTCGCCTTCTTATTCACCTCCGTCGTCGTTCAATATTGTAGTTAGTGCGATTGAGGCGGTTGTTATTGACGTGTTCAGCGTGGTCAGTTATTCGATTTCACCAATAGTTCCTTTGGTCAGTTGTCCAGTGTCGCCTTCTTATTCACCTTCGTCGTCGTTCAATATTGTAGTTAGTGCGATTGAGGCGGTTGTTATTGACGTGTTCAGCGTGGTCAGTTATTCGATTTCACCAATAGTTCCTTTGGTCAGTTGTCCAGTGTCTTGTCCTGAAATAGCGGCTTAGCTGGTGGGGGGGGGGGGGGGGGGTACCATTGCGAAATTATTCTATCGAGCCAACTTTATTAAATCGTGTTTCCATTCGATACAGTCCCTCGTAACTATTCTCAATAATACCAATATGATTTCTTAAATTTTAAATTTACTGTTTAACTACTTCAAAAATGAATTCTTAAAACCTGTGGATTTTTAGGTACCACTGCGCCTTAATCGCTTTTAATAACTTCAAAACAAAAATTTACAGATTTCTTTTTCGTAACTTGTGCTGTGGACTCTGAGCCCGTGCTTCTTGCCAAATTTTATGGTTCTAGGTCAATGGGAAGTACCCTGTAAGTTTTGATTTACTTGTGTGTAAATAAATAGCCGTATTTTTTTAATGCATTGACTTAGAAGCTTGATTTTTCACATCATCTACAGATCTAAGTATACTCGTATGATATAAATTTCAACTTGATAACGGTTGACAGACAGACGGACGGACAACAAAATGATCGTAAAGGGTTTGTTTTTCCGTGTATAAAAACTAAAAAACTATTGATAACCGAATGAAAATCGTTGCCAAAAAATCATTGCCCATAGAATCGTCGCCGAGTAAGGAAAACGTCAATCCGGACGAGAGTTTTTATTTAGTGAATTACCAAAATATATATTATACATAGGTCATTCACCATAACATGTAAGTAGGCGACTACCTATTTCCGATGTTACTATGAAATTCCCAAAGAGCAGCTTGATAATGCTGATTTAGTTAACTAGTTTTAGTGGGTATGCGCAAAATTTTTTAAAAAATTGTACTGATAGCTGACTACTCATTTGAGTTACTTTTTAACCCCCCGACGCAAACACCCCTTGTGCGTCAGATGAATCGATTTTGATTTAGTTTTTTTGTTTGTTTGAAACGTGACTTGTTCGAGAGTGTTCTTAGCTATGATTCAAGAAAATCTGTTCATCCGTTCATGGAGATTGTCAAATGGCTGTGGAAACGCTAAGGGATAGTGGTGGGGTGTTGCGTTAACTAATACAGTACACTCTAGCCGGTTTTATGGGTGCAATAAAAATGGCGGAAAACAAAATGGCCGTTTAGTAGGGGTTTTTAAATTTACTAATAATTATCATTTGTCAAAAACTAAATTTTGTTCTAAAAATGTTATAAATATCAAGGAGTAACATGACGTTCTAATTTTTCAGCGTTGACGTACTAATTTTGTCATTTGGTTTGATTAAAATTTTTAAACGTGATGGAAAACAAAACTAGTATAGGGTACGAAGACAATTTATTGAACAAAAAGTTTATAATATATTTTTGGTGCAGTCAGGTATCCCGTCAGATGGTACATCACTCATCTCTCACACAGAACGGCACTCTGCGTCGCTACGGTGCGGGGGGCGCGGGGGGCGCGGGCGGCGTGTACAGCACACAAAGCGACGGCTCCAGCGACGGCGGGTACTGCGGCACTCCGCCCCGAGCCGCCTCGCTGGACGCGCTGGACTCGCTCGCCGAGCTGTCGCTGGCCGACTCGCCGCTGGAGCCCGACACTCACTCGAGGGAGTCGGTGTTGACGCCCAAGTCGCTCATGGAGCGCGCTAGAATGAATGTTGGGTAAGTAAGATTATTTATTATTATTGAGCGAGTCATCGCAAGACGTAACGTCGTAGGCAGGCCGTGGACCGACAACCTAGTGAAGGTCGCGGAAAGCCGCTGAATGCGGCCAGCGCAGACCTGGTCTTAGCGGAAATCCTTAGGCCTTTGTTCTGCAGTGGACGTTGTTCGACTGATATGATGATGGTTGGATGGGACGCTTGCGGTGCACAGGCGGGTCTTACAGTCGCTAGGTGGACTCATTGCACACTATGATTGATAGTTAGCTGCGTTATATGTTAACATCAAAATCTGCGAACTAAAATATATACTTGATGCAACAATACGAAACACTGGTCAGTAACTCATTAATACGTGTAGTAAGCTGGCTGAACACCCAGAGGATTCTCTTATATGTAGCCTGTCAGTCTAAGCTGAGAGCGCGGAGATGCCTCCCTGCCAGTAAACTAACCAGCAGGTCAGCGTAAAGGACAACTCACGTGCCCCGCGGTGCTTTCGCCCAGAGCCCACTTGGCCAGGTATTACAACACTAGCTGCGCGAGGGGAGAACGCCTCGTGCTTGTCAGGCAATGGACGTTGCTCAACCCCCACAACTCACCACATACCACTACGAGTCTATCCGTGACCGGGTCCAGGGACCGACAAGCCTGCCGAAGGCGATAGATGCGTCAACAAGCAAGCGGCGGGCTGCCTCTGTCAGAGGTCAGAGTTCCTCTGATCCCGTAGTACCCTACAGTCCAAACAGCCAGACCCGTAGTTCAGCTGCGAACTCCAACTAGCCGGGTGGCCGGGTGGCCGGGTGGCTCTAGGCTCATGTCAGGGAGATTTAATTGTAGTTTGTAGGTTTTCTTCTGTGCCCCTTTGGCCCACTTTCGCGGTTCCATGCATTTGTATAGTAATTCTATGTAGTATCTTAGCTCTTGATTAGCGTCTCGTATTTGTACGTAACAATTTAAAGAGTTGTTAAACGTTTATCCATAAGTGCATACACTCGGAACTTATCAGTAAGAAAGTCCGAATGATCTCTTCTTCATATCAGCTCGTGTACGACCCCACTGAGGGGCTTGAGCCTACCCTGAATTAGGGCGATCGGGCCTTAGTCGACCACGCGGGCCCAGTGCGGGTTGGTCGATTTCACACACAACCTTCGAGTTTCCTCGCAGGCGTGTGCAGTTTTTCACACGATGTTTCTTTTACCGTAAGAGCGTCGGATAAACGTACATATGAAATCAAAATTTCAAAACACATTGGTACGTGGCCTCTTTTTATTCTCTTAAAATAAAACAAAGATTGCACTTCAGAGATTCATTACAATTGAAACTCCTTCCATCCATGAGATTTCATCGGGACGAAAGAGATTTGTAAAAAACATTGTTATACTTAAGGTGTGCGCTGTAGCTAAATACTTTGCTACATTCACTTTCACCAGCTGGCTGGACTCCTCCCTCTCCATAATGGAGCAGTACGTGCGCGAGTGGGACACCCTACAGCTGCGCTTCAAATTCTACTCTTTCTTCGACCTGACAGCGCGCGCGCAGGACGCGCCGCGTCTCAACCAGCTGTACCAGCAGGCGCGCTGGCAGATCCTCAACCAGGAGGTGCACTGTACCGAGGAGGAGATGCTGTTGTTTGCTGCGCTACAGGTGACTAGGAGGGTCTAACAAAATTAGTTTAGAACCCGTTAACTGGGGCTGCTCGTTATTCTGAACAACTTTTCCAAAGAGGTCAGTTCGCAAAAATAATATCTTTTCATACAAATTTATCAACTGATGGACTAATTGTGCTAGTTTTTGTATGGAGTCCATTTTTTTAAGTTTCTTGGGGTAAGTTTTTCAGTAAACCCTAGCTAACCGCTTCAACTCAAATTTAGCTACAGCCAGTATAATAATGGGCTGTGAATTCAGTTAACTTCTTCTTGGAAAACAAGTGATGATCAAGCAGTACTAAAATTAATGTTGACCAAACGCAACGTCCAACTGTGTAGCTACTCGTATCTTCCCTTACAGCTGCAAATCGAACTACAAACTCTAGCCGGCGGCGGCGTGGACGCGGCCGACGGGGCGCACAACAGCTCCGCCGCCGCGCCGGAGGACGAGATCGACGCCGCGCTCAGCGAGCTGCAGGCGCAGCTGGAGGGCGGCCCGCCGGCCCGGCCCGACATCACGCACGTGCCCGAGCTGGCTGGCTATCTCAAGTACCTTAGGTGAGTCAACGATGGGGCTTTGAAATTGTCACTTCTGATTTTTTTGACAACCTCCCATTAATTAATTTTGTGAGTAAAGCAATGGCAGATATACAGGCTGTGTTACGTGTTGCTGTGAGCAATGCCGAAGACTGTGGGTGTGGGGGCGGGGGTGGGGGGTAGGGGGGCCGGTCTAGAGCAATATTTGTCAAAAGATGTAGTTCGTACACAATGATTTTAACCTCGATAAGGTTAAATTCAAGGGAAACGAAAATAGTTATTTATGACACAAGAGTGGTAAAACGATAAATATCAAACGGGTGACTTTTAGCAGGCGAGGGTTTACCATCATCACGAGTTTGTCAAGGTAATAAACACTAGTACGGTAAAATTAATTTTGCGCACAGTAAACTGGCATAATATAAAGTACCACTTTTCGAGCACCTGTATTGAAAAAATATAAGTTGTAAAGTTTTTATCTTATAGCAAGTTAAAGTTAAAGAGGTATTCATGGGCGTAGATTTTTCTTACGGAGGTTTTCGGTTTGAACTAGTAATGATTAGTATGTTCAGTCAATGTACAAAAGATTAGAAAAACATTTTTTTAAGAAAAAGAAGCTTCAACTCCTCTTTTGTTAAAAGTAAATGCTTTTTACTTTAGAGCGACGAAGGAGAGAAGAAAGTATTGTGATGGCAAAAAAATCTAAAGTGAGATTTTGATGGGGATCGATTGTTTTACACTAATAGTCTAAAAAATCTAAAGTGAGATTTTGATGGGGATCGATTGTTTTACACTAATAGTCTAAAAAATCTAAAGTGAGATTTTGATGGGGATCGATTGTTTTACACTAATAGTCTAAAAAATCTAAAGTGAGATTTTGATGGGGATCGATTGTTTTACACTAATAGTCTAAAAAATCTAAAGTGAGATTTTGATGGGGATCGATTGTTTTACACTAATAGTCTAAAAAATCTAAAGTGAGATTTTGATGGGGATCGATTGTTTTACACTAATAGTCTAAAAAATCTAAAGTGAGATTTTGATGGGGATCGATTGTTTTACACTAATAGTCTAAAAAATCTAAAGTGAGATTTTGATGGGGATCGATTGTTTTACACTAATAGTCTAAAAAATCTAAAGTGAGATTTTGATGGGGATCGATTGTTTTACACTAATAGTCTAAAAAATCTAAAGTGAGATTTTGATGGGGATCGATTGTTTTACACTAATAGTCTAAAAAATCTAAAGTGAGATTTTGATGGGGATCGATTGTTTTACACTAATAGTCTAAAAAAAGGGGTGTGTGTGTCTGTGTGTGTGTGTGTGTGTATATTACGTCCGTCCAGTGCTCTACTTTTCAAGCTATTGGACGGATTTGGTTGAGGCAATTATTTTTCTCCAAGGTGTTTTTCAAATTTCCTCTATCTTGATTTTTAAGGTTGCCACCATAGTTAAAATCACTTAATATTTTTTTTTCTTAAAAAAAGGCTTAATGTTTTTGCTGAAACTCGCTATGTTACTATAATTGTATAAAATACTCTCGATTTACTGTGCAGTTATTGAGGATTTGAAATTGATGTTTCAGAGGTTTTGAGTCCTGACTAGAAGGGAGATCACGAATTAGTGAAGTTAGAGGTTTTGAGGCCTGACTAGAAGGGAGACCATAAATTCGTGAAGTTATGGAAGTTTTGAGGCCTGACTAGAAGGGAGACCATAAATTCGTGAAGTTATGGAGGTTTTGAGTCCTGACTAGAAGGGAGATCACGAATTCGTGAAGTTAGAGAGGCTTTGACCTTATTTAGGTTGCATTTATCGAGTTTCCACTGTAATCAAGGAGTTTATAGGTAAATCTGGAGGCCACACTCTAAATACCTACTTGAAGCAAAGAAATATGGCCTTGAAGTTTCTCGTTACCGCTCCGTCTCTTTCTAATTAGGAGGTATGAACAAGACGTGTATAGGTGAAGCTCTTGCTCACACCCGCTAATTGAAAAGAGACGGAGCGGTAAAGATACATTTCAAGGGCATATTTCTTTGCTTCAATTAGGTATTTAGAGTGTGGCCTCCAGTTTTACCTATAAACTCCTTGACTGTAATACATTGTGTCTCATACTCTGTTGTCCCATTTAATACAGGCTGTCCATGCAAGTGCCTTAGTGTCCCAGTCGTACTACTCGCACTACGTACACACACACGAGTACATAATTCGTCGTCTAGTTATCGCAATACAACTATTGGTTCTTGTCATTTGTTCATGTAGTAAACCTTTACTATTAGTTAATGATAGTCATTTTATAATGTTATTTATTTCTTCTTCCATCTTCGCGTTCGACGCTCGCTGCACACGGTGCACACCGCATAGCAAGTGTCACAACGATTACTGTACCATTGCGTAAGATACCAAACATTTACCCCAAGTTTCCAAGCCTTGACACCTTGAAACCTTGACACCGGGTCATTGAGAGAGAAAATATACCTATAAAGAAAAAAACTACAAGTAAATGGTTTCATTTGAAAAAGTTTGCGTTCAAAAATCTTTCTGTTGCTATTGAAAATTGCTTACAAAGGTGTTGAAATAAAACTTTGATTTGGCATGGATGCAATGAAAAAGTAGAAATTTTTGAACGTGGCAACACTGATCTCTCGATGGCCCTGAAGCCCAGAGTAGTTGTCGTAAAACGTAGTAAGCAACGCACGCACTGTACAGTACTCAATTCAAATCTAAAATAATCTCCTACCTTTTTCTTACTTGAAAATGTTCGTAATGTATGTATTCACTACTACTAAATTATACTAACGCTAACTTGCTATTACTTAATCAAACCAATGAAAAATGCTATTGTTACAGCCTGCCATATTGAAAGTCATGTAATTCCAAAGCTGAAATAGCGTACACAGTAGTGTAGCGACTCGACTGTTTGACAGAGGGGTGGAAGTGGTTTCGCTCTCGCACTGGTTTCACTCGTTTGTTTCGTGGGCCGCGACACGACCACCTCGCCGCCGCTACCGTTATTTTTGCCCTAAAGACCACCGACCTCTAAGTACATAATAATAGTACGTACTTACACGAAACAACCAAGGGGGGAAAAGGAGCAAAGCGATTCTTGCTAATCACACGTTAACAACCCACAACGACCCCACCGCTGGGCCACGGGTGTTGTCCCAACCTTGGGATGGTTAGGCCATACACACGGGGGTCAAGACCAGGTTGGTGGAAATTATTGGGCTCGTGGCCAATGGCGGAACCCACTGTCAGATGTTTTCGAGCCGTTGAAACGGCCTCTGACACGGCTTAACGACTGCCATCACATGATAACTATCTGCACCCATAAAATAAAAATAAATCTCTGAAAAATAAATGATGATAATAATAATAATCACTATCCCATATGATGAAAACCTCGTGCAGGCTGATGCCGATAAAAGGACCAAGTACCTGGACCTGGCGCACGAGGTTACTGATATGTGGCGAGTGGAATCTACCGAAATCATCCCCGTAGTCCTATCCGTGAACGGGTTAATTCCAGCCGACCTTGAACGTCACCTGAGGCGGCTGGATCTCCGAGGCAGACCAATAATTGCAGCAATGCAGAAAGCAGTCCTCCTCGATAATGCCCGGATAGTTCGACGCTTTCTCTCCCCGTCGCACTGAACTCCAGCCGACTGTGCTTCCGCTGGAGGTGCTCCTGCCACTTTGCCTAGTGCCAAGTGAGCAGAGTAGCTTAAATTTGATATCTAGAAATAATAATAATAGCGTACAGTGCATACAGTGAGGGAGCACGGAAACCCCACGCGGAAGCGGTCGAGAATTATTGTTACCAATAGTCAAACTCATAACTTGGATCAGGCTGTGGCCGAGCTTCATGGTCAGTTAACGTGCCCGATAAACGTAACCACGCAAGTCGCACTGTGCTACGAACCTTTCCTTGTCGGAAAATCCCGTATCTTGCAACCCGACTAAATTTATGAAAAATGTTCGCAGGCCCAAGCGGTTTACCCTGAAGGCGTACAAGCGCGGCTGGGTGTCGTGCCGCGACGGCGTGCTGCGGATCCACTCGTCGCGCGACGCGGCCGCCAGGGGAGACGCCCCCTCCTACTCCGTGGAGCTGAGAGGTGCTGAGGTAAATAATTCCATAATCTAACCTACACTGCAGATCCCGTGTATTACATGTAACATCACCACAAGGACAGCATGGCGGTATACTACGTAAGACAGAACAGGACAGAACTTATTCTTAACCCTTTCGCGTAACCCATTTTCATTCTTTGTCAAGAATTTATTGGCAAACAATCACATTGAACTGTCATATACATTGCTATGAAATTAATGCTATTTACTCGTAAAAGTGTTACGCTTGTGTTTTATCTTAGTCGATAACGTCTGTGCTGCGGCCCTAGAATAGTAGCACCCCATCTGTTCCCGCGGGCGTCGCAAGAGGCGACTAAGGGATCAAAAACCCGGAGGACGCGCAGCAGCGTCCTTACCGTGTGCTGTGTCACCACACTGCGCCCTGCACACTGCACACTGCGATCGCTAACCCGCCACCCCAAGCGTGGCGATTACGGCAAACCCTACCCAACTCCGAGGAGCCTATCCAGCAGTGGACGTCTCTACACTGATGAGTAGATGAATAATAACGTCTACCAGTAGATCCACGTTATACTCGTACACAGTGCGGTATGGGCCGGCCACAAACCAACACCCACACGCGCCACACGCCCGTCCATCTCTTAAGAGGGAAGAAAGCTCGCACTCGCTCCATAAAAAAAGCGAAAACGTTTTTCCAACTCTGAATTTTATCCGATCATAATGATTTTTAAATACGTTATTGACACAATAAAAAACTAGGCTTGTAGGTTTTTAGGGTTCCGTAGCCAAATGGCAAAAACGGAACCCTTGTGGATTCCTCATGTCTGTCTGTCTGTCTGTCCGTCCGTATGTCACAGCCACTTTTTTCCGAAACTATAAGAACTATACTGTTGAAACTTGGTAAGTAGATGTATTCTGAGAACCGCATTAAGAATTTCACACAAAAATAGAAAAAAAAAACAATTAATATTGGGGGTTCCCCATACTTAGAACTGAAACTCAATTTTTTTGTTTTCATTAAACTAATGAAATGAAATGAAATGAAATGAAATCATTTATTCTCAGGTACTAGCCCCATAGTCAATAAAATAAATACATAAAAAAATACAAAATACAGACCATAATAAATAAAACATAATAATAAGTTAAAATATAAATAAGAGTTAAAAACAAATCAAATAATAAACAACACAGATTAAATAATAATAATGTCATATGAAGTTTAATTAAGTGTCATGTCATCTAATACGTGGATATCTATAGATAGGATTTCAAAAATGATATTGAGGTTTCTAATATCATTTTTTTCTCAACTGAATAGTTTGCGCGGGAGACACTTCCAAAGTGGTAAAATGTGTGCCCCCTGTAACTTCTAAAATAAGATAATGATAAAACTAAAAAAAATATGTGATGTACATTACCATGCAAACTTCCACCTAAAATTGGTTTGAACTACATCTAGTACGTAGTTTTTTTTAATACGTCATAAATCGTAAAACTCAATTTACCTTTCATTCAATCAACTCAAATATAAAAATAAAAAAAAATCATTTAATTCCATAAACATAAACCTTATGCATAAACCGTGAATCATTATTTTCTAATAATAAATCTTTAAAAGGTGCCTAAGTAAATAATATATATAATTCGCGCGGGGCGTGGCTCGATCGGTAGCGGGTGCGGAGCGCGTGGGGGGCGGGTTCCCGACTGCGCTCACCCGAGCGGGCAGACACGTGAGGGCAGTCGTCGTTGAAACTCTCGAGTTGCTGGTGGAGAATCGACTGTGAGGTATATCGATGCATGGGAGATATTTTTTCAATTATAAAGTTAAGTATGTCCTTCAATCTGTCATACTCGTTTATGTTTGTAAGGTTTCGTACCCAAATGTGTTTCGGTACGGAACTCTCAGCGCGCGAGTCGGGCTCGCACTTGGCCGGTTTTTTAAATAAGTTCCATTGATTAAAAGTAGCGTCGGTGGCTCAACCGGTAATGACTCGGTCCATCTAACCAGAGGTACCGGGTTCAAATCTGGACGGCCAATGTACCAATGAGTTTTTCAAAAACTTACGTACATACTTACCGATTGCTTTAACGGTGAAGGAAAACATCGTGAGGAAACCTGCACACGCCTGCGAAGAAACTCGAAGGTTGTGTGTGAAATCGACCAACCCGCACTGGGCCCGCGTGGTCGACTAAGGCCTAATCGCCCTGATTCAGGGTAGGCTCGAGCCCCTCGGTGGGGACGTATATGAGCTGTAATGATGATTAAAAGTAAATAATGATAAAAATTTGATTTGCATGAAAACACTGAACGACAAACAAAATTTAACATTAAAAAAAATTGAGTATTAAAAAAAAGACCTATAAACCTAGTTTTTTATTGTGTCAATAACATATTTAAAAATCATTATGTAGGATAACATTTAGAGATGAGAAAACGTTTTCTGTTTTTGTATGGAGAGTGCGTGATATTCTTCCCTCTTAGGAACCGATGCCGGTGCTTTGCTCAGAGATCGCGCGATCGCTTGAAGGTGAACGAGCAGCGAGCAGCGAGCAGTGACGGGTCTCGCGTATCGTTCTCTATCTATTTGTATGGAGAGTGCGTGATATTCTTCCCTCTTAGGAACCGATGCCGCTGCTTTGCTCAGAGATCGCGCGATCGCTTGAAGGTGAACGAGCAGCGAGCAGTGACGGGTCTCGCGTATCGTTCTCTATCTATTTGTATGGAGAGTGCGTGATATTCTTCCCTCTTAGGAACCGATGCCGCTGCTTTGCTCAGAGATCGCGCGATCGCTTGAAGGTGAACGAGCAGCGAGCAGCGAGCAGTGACGGGTCTCGCGTATCGTTCTCTATCTATTTGTATGGAGAGTGCGTGATATTCTTCCCTCTTAGGAACCGATGCCGCTGCTTTGCTCAGAGATCGCGCGATCGCTTGAAGGTGAACGAGCAGCGAGCAGTGACGGGTCTCGCGTATCGTTCTGTATCTATTTGTATGGAGAGTGCGTGATATTCTTCCCCTTAGGAACCGATGCCGGTGCTTTGCTCAGAGATCGCGCGATCGCTTGAAGGTGAACGAGCAGCGAGCAGCGAGCAGTGACGGGTCTCGCGTATCGTTCTCTATCTATTTGTATGGAGAGTGCGTGATATTCTTCCCTCTTAGGAACCGATGCCGCTGCTTTGCTCAGAGATCGCGCGATCGCTTGAAGGTGAACGAGCAGCGAGCAGTGACGGGTCTCGCGTATCGTTCTCTATCTATTTGTATGGAGAGTGCGTGATATTCTTCCCTCTTAGGAACCGATGCCGCTGCTTTGCTCAGAGATCGCGCGATCGCTTGAAGGTGAACGAGCAGCGAGCAGCTAGCAGTGACGGGTCTCGCGTATCGTTCTCTATCTATTTGTATGGAGAGTGCGTGATATTCTTCCCTCTTAGGAACCGATGCCGCTGCTTTGCTCAGAGATCGCGCGATCGCTTGAAGGTGAACGAGCAGCGAGCAGTGACGGGTCTCGCGTATCGTTCTCTATCTATTTGTATGGAGAGTGCGTGATATTCTTCCCTCTTAGGAACCGATGCCGCTGCTTTGCTCAGAGATCGCGCGATCGCTTGAAGGTGAACGAGCAGCGAGCAGCTAGCAGTGACGGGTCTCGCGTATCGTTCTCTATCTATTTGTATGGAGAGTGCGTGATATTCTTCCCTCTTAGGAACCGATGCCGCTGCTTTGCTCAGAGATCGCGCGATCGCTTGAAGGTGAACGAGCAGCGAGCAGTGACGGGTCTCGCGTATCGTTCTCTATCTATTTGTATGGAGAGTGCGTGATATTCTTCCCTCTTAGGAACCGATGCCGCTGCTTTGCTCAGAGATCGCGCGATCGCTTGAAGGTGAACGAGCAGCGAGCAGCTAGCAGTGACGGGTCTCGCGTATCGTTCTCTATCTATTTGTATGGAGAGTGCGTGATATTCTTCCCTCTTAGGAACCGATGCCGCTGCTTTGCTCAGAGATCGCGCGATCGCTTGAAGGTGAACGAGCAGCGAGCAGTGACGGGTCTCGCGTATCGTTCTCTATCTATTTGTATGGAGAGTGCGTGATATTCTTCCCTCTTAGGAACCGATGCCGCTGCTTTGCTCAGAGATCGCGCGATCGCTTGAAGGTGAACGAGCAGCGAGCAGCTAGCAGTGACGGGTCTCGCGTATCGTTCTCTATCTATTTGTATGGAGAGTGCGTGATATTCTTCCCTCTTAGGAACCGATGCCGCTGCTTTGCTCAGAGATCGCGCGATCGCTTGAAGGTGAACGAGCAGCGAGCAGTGACGGGTCTCGCGTATCGTTCTCTATCTATTTGTATGGAGAGTGCGTGATATTCTTCCCTCTTAGGAACCGATGCCGCTGCTTTGCTCAGAGATCGCGCGATCGCTTGAAGGTGAACGAGCAGCGAGCAGCTAGCAGTGACGGGTCTCGCGTATCGTTCTCTATCTATTTGTATGGAGAGTGCGTGATATTCTTCCCTCTTAGGAACCGATGCCGCTGCTTTGCTCAGAGATCGCGCGATCGCTTGAAGGTGAACGAGCAGCGAGCAGTGACGGGTCTCGCGTATCGTTCTCTATCTATTTGTATGGAGAGTGCGTGATATTCTTCCCTCTTAGGAACCGATGCCGCTGCTTTGCTCAGAGATCGCGCGATCGCTTGAAGGTGAACGAGCAGCGAGCAGCGAGCAGTGACGGGTCTCGCGTATCGTTCTCTATCTATTTGTATGGAGAGTGCGTGATATTCTTCCCTCTTAGGAACCGATGCCGCTGCTTTGCTCAGAGATCGCGCGATCGCTTGAAGGTGAACGAGCAGCGAGCAGTGACGGGTCTCGCGTATCGTTCTCTATCTATTTGTATGGAGAGTGCGTGATATTCTTCCCTCTTAGGAACCGATGCCGCTGCTTTGCTCAGAGATCGCGCGATCGCTTGAAGGTGAACGAGCAGCGAGCAGCGAGCAGTGACGGGTCTCGCGTATCGTTCTCTATCTATTTGTATGGAGAGTGCGTGATATTCTTCCCTCTTAGGAACCGATGCCGCTGCTTTGCTCAGAGATCGCGCGATCGCTTGAAGGTGAACGAGCAGCGAGCAGCTAGCAGTGACGGGTCTCGCGTATCGTTCTCTATCTATTTGTATGGAGAGTGCGTGATATTCTTCCCTCTTAGGAACCGATGCCGCTGCTTTGCTCAGAGATCGCGCGATCGCTTGAAGGTGAACGAGCAGCGAGCAGTGACGGGTCTCGCGTATCGTTCTGTATCTATTTGTATGGAGAGTGCGTGATATTCTTCCCCTTAGGAACCGATGCCGCTGCTTTGCTCAGAGATCGCGCGATCGCTTGAAGGTGAACGAGCAGCGAGCAGTGACGGGTCTCGCGTATCGTTCTCTATCTATTTGTATGGAGAGTGCGTGATATTCTTCCCTCTTAGGAACCGATGCCGCTGCTTTGCTCAGAGATCGCGCGATCGCTTGAAGGTGAACGAGCAGCGAGCAGCGAGCAGTGACGGGTCTCGCGTATCGTTCTCTATCTATTTGTATGGAGAGTGCGTGATATTCTTCCCTCTTAGGAACCGATGCCGCTGCTTTGCTCAGAGATCGCGCGATCGCTTGAAGGTGAACGAGCAGCGAGCAGTGACGGGTCTCGCGTATCGTTCTCTATCTATTTGTATGGAGAGTGCGTGATATTCTTCCCTCTTAGGAACCGATGCCGCTGCTTTGCTCAGAGATCGCGCGATCGCTTGAAGGTGAACGAGCAGCGAGCAGCGAGCAGTGACGGGTCTCGCGTATCGTTCTCTATCTATTTGTATGGAGAGTGCGTGATATTCTTCCCTCTTAGGAACCGATGCCGCTGCTTTGCTCAGAGATCGCGCGATCGCTTGAAGGTGAACGAGCAGCGAGCAGTGACGGGTCTCGCGTATCGTTCTCTATCTATTTGTATGGAGAGTGCGTGATATTCTTCCCTCTTAGGAACCGATGCCGCTGCTTTGCTCAGAGATCGCGCGATCGCTTGAAGGTGAACGAGCAGCGAGCAGCGAGCAGTGACGGGTCTCGCGTATCGTTCTCTATCTATTTGTATGGAGAGTGCGTGATATTCTTCCCTCTTAGGAACCGATGCCGCTGCTTTGCTCAGAGATCGCGCGATCGCTTGAAGGTGAACGAGCAGCGAGCAGCTAGCAGTGACGGGTCTCGCGTATCGTTCTCTATCTATTTGTATGGAGAGTGCGTGATATTCTTCCCTCTTAGGAACCGATGCCGCTGCTTTGCTCAGAGATCGCGCGATCGCTTGAAGGTGAACGAGCAGCGAGCAGCTAGCAGTGACGGGTCTCGCGTATCGTTCTCTATCTATTTGTATGGAGAGTGCGTGATATTCTTCCCTCTTAGGAACCGATGCCGCTGCTTTGCTCAGAGATCGCGCGATCGCTTGAAGGTGAACGAGCAGCGAGCAGCGAGCAGTGACGGGTCTCGCGTATCGTTCTGTATCTATTTGTATGGAGAGTGCGTGATAGTAGGGAACTCTTAGGAACCGATGCCGCTGCTTTGCTCAGAGATCGCGCGATCGCTTGAAGGTGAACGAGCAGCGAGCAGCGAGCAGTGACGGGTCTCGCGTATCGTTCTCTATCTATTTGTATGGAGAGTGCGTGATATTCTTCCCTCTTAGGAACCGATGCCGCTGCTTTGCTCAGAGATCGCGCGATCGCTTGAAGGTGAACGAGCAGCGAGCAGCGAGCAGTGACGGGTCTCGCGTATCGTTCTGTATCTATTTGTATGGAGAGTGCGTGATAGTAGGGAACTCTTAGGAACCGATGCCGCTGCTTTGCTCAGAGATCGCGCGATCGCTTGAAGGTGAACGAGCAGCGAGCAGTGACGGGTCTCGCGTATCGTTCTCTATCTATTTGTATGGAGAGTGCGTGATATTCTTCCCTCTTAGGAACCGATGCCGCTGCTTTGCTCAGAGATCGCGCGATCGCTTGAAGGTGAACGAGCAGCGAGCAGTGACGGGTCTCGCGTATCGTTCTCTATCTATTTGTATGGAGAGTGCGTGATATTCTTCCCTCTTAGGAACCGATGCCGGTGCTTTGCTCAGAGATCGCGCGATCGCTTGAAGGTGAACGAGCAGCGAGCAGCGAGCAGTGACGGGTCTCGCGTATCGTTCTCTATCTATTTGTATGGAGAGTGCGTGATATTCTTCCCTCTTAGGAACCGATGCCGCTGCTTTGCTCAGAGATCGCGCGATCGCTTGAAGGTGAACGAGCAGCGAGCAGTGACGGGTCTCGCGTATCGTTCTCTATCTATTTGTATGGAGAGTGCGTGATATTCTTCCCTCTTAGGAACCGATGCCGGTGCTTTGCTCAGAGATCGCGCGATCGCTTGAAGGTGAACGAGCAGCGAGCAGCGAGCAGTGACGGGTCTCGCGTATCGTTCTCTATCTATTTGTATGGAGAGTGCGTGATATTCTTCCCTCTTAGGAACCGATGCCGCTGCTTTGCTCAGAGATCGCGCGATCGCTTGAAGGTGAACGAGCAGCGAGCAGTGACGGGTCTCGCGTATCGTTCTCTATCTATTTGTATGGAGAGTGCGTGATATTCTTCCCTCTTAGGAACCGATGCCGCTGCTTTGCTCAGAGATCGCGCGATCGCTTGAAGGTGAACGAGCAGCGAGCAGTGACGGGTCTCGCGTATCGTTCTGTATCTATTTGTATGGAGAGTGCGTGATATTCTTCCCCTTAGGAACCGATGCCGCTGCTTTGCTCAGAGATCGCGCGATCGCTTGAAGGTGAACGAGCAGCGAGCAGCGAGCAGTGACGGGTCTCGCGTATCGTTCTCTATCTATTTGTATGGAGAGTGCGTGATATTCTTCCCTCTTAGGAACCGATGCCGCTGCTTTGCTCAGAGATCGCGCGATCGCTTGAAGGTGAACGAGCAGCGAGCAGTGACGGGTCTCGCGTATCGTTCTGTATCTATTTGTATGGAGAGTGCGTGATATTCTTCCCCTTAGGAACCGATGCCGCTGCTTTGCTCAGAGATCGCGCGATCGCTTGAAGGTGAACGAGCAGCGAGCAGCGAGCAGTGACGGGTCTCGCGTATCGTTCTCTATCTATTTGTATGGAGAGTGCGTGATATTCTTCCCTCTTAGGAACCGATGCCGCTGCTTTGCTCAGAGATCGCGCGATCGCTTGAAGGTGAACGAGCAGCGAGCAGCGAGCAGTGACGGGTCTCGCGTATCGTTCTCTATCTATTTGTATGGAGAGTGCGTGATATTCTTCCCTCTTAGGAACCGATGCCGCTGCTTTGCTCAGAGATCGCGCGATCGCTTGAAGGTGAACGAGCAGCGAGCAGTGACGGGTCTCGCGTATCGTTCTCTATCTATTTGTATGGAGAGTGCGTGATATTCTTCCCTCTTAGGAACCGATGCCGCTGCTTTGCTCAGAGATCGCGCGATCGCTTGAAGGTGAACGAGCAGCGAGCAGCGAGCAGTGACGGGTCTCGCGTATCGTTCTGTATATATTTGGTACTGTAATTCACAAACCAAAGATTTTAATTTAATTAATCGTAAACCTTTAACTAAACTGAAACATACAATTACAATGGGCCTCATAAGAAGGCTCCAGGTCACTCAAAGGGCAATGGAGCGTGCTATGGTTTGAGTTTCCTTGCATGATCGAATCAGAAACGAGGAGATCCGCAGGAGAACCAATATACATATAGCTATCAGAATCGCTAAACTTAGTGGCAGTGGGCGGGTTACATAGCATCGAACAGATGGCCGTTGGGATAGTAAAGTTCTCGAGTGGCGACCGCGCACCGGAAAACGTAGCGTAGGCAGGCCTCCCACTCGATGGACCGATGACCTGGTGAAGGTGGCGGGACGCCACTGGATGCGGGCAGCGCAGAACCGTTCGTCGTGGAAATCCCACGGAGACATTTGTTCAGCAGTGGACGTCTTTCGGCATGATAGACACGTAAATAAATAATGTCAGATGCAGCCAAAAAAACATCAAAATTATTTATTTTGCATCGTATTTGAAATGCATAGCTCTAAGTGCAGAATGTGACCAGGTCATTTACAACAGTGTTTGCACTTGATGCATTTCAGGTGACTCCAGACGCGCATCCTGCCTCAGGCAGGTACAGCATCAAGCTCGAGGTTCCAGCTGATGATGCAATGCACGAGATGTGGCTCAAATGCGAAAATGTAAGTTATTTAAGCTTTTCTTTGTAGCTAATTTGAAAAATTTACCTATCAATCAGTCCTGGAAGACACCGCTACACTATGCCACAGCAGTGTATGTGTACATATGTATAGTTGGGAAGACACCGCGCCGCGTGATTAGATTATATTTTAATTATTCATCACACGTCACAAATTCATAAATAGCGGCTCTCCTGAGTTTGTACCGCCAGTCACGCTATATGGAACTGCTTTGAACAGGGTCGGACAGTTCAAATACCTTGGACACAATGTAACTGATGACTTAAAGGATGACGCTGACATCGAGAGGGAGCGTAGGGCGCTGTCTGCTCGCCCGCAGGTTTGCTCGTTGTTCAAATCAAGTTAAGATTACCTTGTTTAAAGCTTTTTGTCAATCTTTTTACACGAGTAGCCTGTGGGTGACCTACAGCGCCTTACGAGTCCAGTACAATAATGCCTTCAGGATGCTGTTGGGACTGCCGCGCTTCTGCGCTAAGAATTAAATTAAAAAAAAAAAAATCAGTCAAAAAATCATTGGTTTTAGGGTAGAGTAGTGTAGTGTAGGTAGGTGTTGTGTTAGGGTAGGGTAGGGTAGTATAGGGTAGTGTAGGTAGGTGTTGTGTTAGGGTAGGGTAGGGTAGTATAGGGTAGTGTAGGGTAGGGTTGGGTAGCGTAGTGTAGGGTAGGGTAGGGTAGGGTAGTGTAATGTAGTGTAGTGTAGGGTAGGGTAGTATAGTGTATGTAGGGTAGGTTAGTGTAGTGTAGGGTAGGGTGCAGTTGGGTAGTGTAGTGTAGGGAAGGGTAGTGTAGTGTAGTATATGTAGGGTAGGGTAGGGTAGTGTAGGGTAGGGTAGTGTAGTGTAGTGTAGTGTAGTGTAGGGTAGTGTAGTGTAGTGTAGGGTAGTGTAGGGTAGGGTTGTGTAGTGTAGTGTATGTAAGGTAGGGTGGGGTAGTGTAGGGTAGGGTGGAGTAGTGTAGGGTAGGGTAGGGTAGTGTAGGGTAGGGTCGTGTAGGGTAGGGTAGTGTAGTGTAGGGTAGTGTAGTGTAGTGTAGGGTAGGGTAGTATAGTGTATGTAGGGTAGGTTAGTGTAGTGAAGGGTAGGGTGCAGTTGGGTAGTGTAGTGTAGGGAAGGGTAGTGTAGTGTAGTATATGTAGGGTAGGGTAGGGTAGTTTAGTATAGGGTAGGGTAGTGTAGGGTAGGGTAGTGTAGTGTAGGGTAGGGTTGTGTAGTGTATGTAAGGTAGGGTGGGGTAGTGTAGGGTAGGGTGGAGTAGTGTAGGGTAGGGTAGGGTAGTGTAGGGTAGGGTAGTGTAGGGTAGGGTAGGGTAGTGTAGGGTAGCGTAGGGTAATGTAGAATACGAGTAGGTTAGGGTAGTGTAAGGTGAAACGAAGTTCGCCGGGACAGCTAGTATATAAATAAAACTCAGTATTTGAATCAATATCTTCATTAAAAGTTATTTGTTGAAAGAGATTAAACTTTCATAATAAATATCGAAAGTATGTATACTATTCCTGAACGCGTCACATCACTAATTAAACATTAAGGCCGAGGCGGCGGTGCGGGGTAGTGCGCGCGGAACACCTAGCTCCCGCCCCACACGTCTCCTTCACCCCCGCAATGCGTGATTAATTTTTAGCTTAAAAGAATAAAAAAATGACTAACCGGTGAAATGTGATACTCGATTTATGTTTCGTGTGTTTTCGAGTATCGTTTTTACAGGATTTCACTGCACATTTGACCATTTTGATAGGTAAATTTCTCGAAAATACTGCTAGGGATATCCCACGCACGCACTCCGCTAGCAGTCGATTATGACAGATAGCGCTTGCGCGTGGAACGTCGCTTTGTTCCCATCCGTGCCTAATGTTCCCATTATAAAGGACGTGCTCTTTACCTAATGTATACTCAAAGATTGCGGGCGAGTTCGCAGTTCACGCGTCAGGTTGCTCAGCCACCAAAAGAGTTGCCTCTAGACAGGACACTGTAGTGAATCATCTGTAACAGACGACGTAAAGGCACAGTCGATCTTAAAAACTTGCCAAGCCTCACAACTGTCGCAAAAATTATAAGATTGGCATTCTTGTTACACTGGAGTCTGTCTTAAACAAATTACACAAGGTCTGTATTCATCTGCTAGGCTAGTCTAGTCTTCACATGAACTAATTCAGGACTAACTTTTGTAACTGGTTCCTATGAGACAGTTCCAGTGCCGGATTAAACCTGCGCGGGGCCCATAGCAAATTCTATCGAGACCAAGAGGCCCCTTTGTTTGTTATACCTAGGATTTTAAATTAGTTAAGATAGTAAACAAAAATATTGATACAAATTAACTTTTCTACATTTAATGTGGGCAAATTTACAAATAATACTGTTGTGTCAATTTCTTTGAGTAAATCATATTCTATACTCATCAAAGAGAGATGATTCAAACGTTCTTGACCCATCGTGTTCCTTAACTCATTTTCAATACGCTTTAGTGTTGAAAATGAACGTTCGCCGCTACAGTTAGTGATCACAAGAGACAAGTAAATGCGCAAAGCAATTTCTACATTTGGGAAAAATGATTCCAATTAATTTCTATTAGCAATTTATACCTAAAATTGAATTTCCAAAGTCTCGTGCTTCTTGCTGTCGATATCAGTAGCCACATCCGTTTTGAGCAGCTCAGCGAACTGCACTAATTCGTGACCTAGGCTGTCTTCCAAATCATCTGCGTAAGCACTGACCATAATTGGAGAATTTTTCAAAATTTTCTGCCGTAATAGATTTTAATTTTCGTATCATTCCAAAAGCGCTGGTCATTTTTAGTTTGGTATGCTTTCATACGTTTATCAAAAGCAGATAATACGTTATCAATAAAGAAAATCTATTCAGCAGTTTCAAGATCATCAGCTCTTATCTAGGTGATGAAGGGATGTAGGCAACTTATACAGGTCTGATCGATTCGAAATTTGGTGGCCTGCAATTGTATCAATTTTGCAAAACCATGGTAACCTTAACCTGATGCTGCAGCATCTCCTAGAATCTGCAGGATTCCCAACTCCTCACCAACTTACAACAGAGCCATCATATTGTGCTCATTGAATTAGTCTCAGAATATGGTAACCTTGACCTGATGCTACATCATATCCTGGAATCTGCAGGATACCTAACTCCTTGCCAACTTCAGCAAACGGTATCGTGTTTGGGCTCATTGGAATAGTCTCAATGAATAGGTGTTAGATAGAACATGGTAACCTTGATCTGATGCTGCAGCATCTTCTAGTATCTGCATGATACCCAACTCCTTACCATCTTACAGTAGAGGAACTCCTTACCAACTTACAGTAGAGGTATCGTCCTAGAGATACATTAAGTTTAAAAAGCATGAAATAAAACTTAAATTAAAAATCCCCCGACAAAAAAAGACTCTAAAAAGTAGAAAACTATAGCTTTTGGCCTTTTAATACTAAACATAAGTAATACTTATTGTAAACATAAAGGGCCAAAAAATATTATTTTCTAGTTTTTAGAGGTATTTTTGTCAGGGTTTTTTAAATTTTTTATTTAAGTTTTATGTAGCGATAGGTAAGTGGTCTTTATCTAAAAAAAATACGCTCAGTCACTGACTGACAATTAGAGGTGGGTCTAGGTCGTCTGGGTACGCGGGGCTCCTCTTTGCGCGGGGCCCGTAGCAATTGCTACTGGGCTAATTCGGCACTGGACAGTTCGTACCTTTTCGAAGTTTAGAAACCGCACGGGTCTTTTCACTATAGGTATATATAAATTTAATTAGTCTGTACGCACCTATCATCATATCAGCCGAAAGACGTCCACTGCTGGACTAAGCCCCCTCCCCTAAGGATTTCGACGACGACCGGTCTTGCGCTGCCCGCATCCAGTGGCTTCCCGCGACTTACGTTAGTAAATAGTCTTTATTCTTTGCTGCGACCTTTACCAGGTCGTCGGTCTACCGAGTGGAAGACCTGCCTACGCTACGTCTTCCGGTGAGCGGTCGCCACTCGGAAACTTTAGTAGCCCAAATAGGGGGCATGACTATAGAAGAAGCTATTCCTAATTCCGTGTACCGTATCACAGGAGGACCAGTACGCGGAGTGGGTGGCCGCGTGCAGACTGGGCTCGCGCGGCCGCTCGCTGGCCGATGCCGCCTTCGCCACCGAAGCGGCCGCCGTCAGGGCGCTGCTGGCGCTGCAGAGGCCCCAGCCCGGGGCCGCCCTGCACCACCAGCAAGTGCCGCACTTGGACCACCTGCAGCCCGAGAACTATCTGGCGCCAAGGTTCCTCAAGAAACTCAAGGGGAAGGTGAGTTTTTGCACATCCTTCATCATCAAAAATACATACATTCCAGCTCCTATAGAAAGCGGCCACCGTGCACCGCCAGAGCGCTGCTGGTGCTCGCAGAGGCACTTGCAGCCCGAGAACTATCAGGCGCAAGGTTCCTCATGTAACTAAAGGGGAAGGTGATTTTGTAAATATATATTGAGGGAGGAATCACACACGCGGGCGGGCACGGGGCACGGGGCACCTACTGACCGCAAACTGGGGTTCCCGCCACTATTGGGGACCTGATACAGATATACTCGTAGATATGTCAACACCTAGACACAAAGCAAACAAACCTGTTCGCCACAAGAAGTGCAACAAAACTGATTTATGATATCACATCTGTCAATGTATTTTTAGGGTTCCGTACCTCAAAAGGAAGAAACTAAACCCTTATAGGACCACTTGTGTGTCTGTCTGTCTGTCCGTCCGTCTGTCACAGCCGAACGTAAATATATTTTTTTTAAACATGGGGCCACTTTTGGGGGTAAATTAGAAAATACAAAAAAAAGTTTTGCAAACTATATTGTGTGACATATCAAATGAAAGGGCTTGTTGTGAGAATCTAAAATATATATTTTTTATAATTTTAAGAAATATTTTTGAGGTTATTAAAAAAAATGACCATCCCCCTTATCTCCGAAACTACTGGACCTGAAATTTGGGACAAAGTCACAGTATATAAGGTTAAAAGTCACAGTATATAAGGTTAAAAGTCACAGTATATAAGGTTAAAAGTCACAGTATATAAGGTTAAAAGTCACAGTATATAAGGTTAAAAGTCACAGTATATAAGGTTAAAAGTCACAGTATATAAGGTTAAAAGTCACAGTATATAAGGTTAAAAGTCACAGTATATAAGGTTAAAAGCATAAATTACAGGAAAATCTATGAGAAAATTTAGTGCTTCCGTTTTTTCATAAAAATTAAGTTTTCAAAGTCCGATTGTTCAGAAACTAGCGACACCTAGTGGGATCTAGTAGTATCTTCTACATAGTTAGTTTACGTAGCAATACGACAACACCAATTAGTTTCCTTTTACCTATATCTATAGATGGCGCTGTAGATGAAAATAAGTTTTTGGTACGAAACGCTTAATGAGCGAGTTTAACTCGCAGTTGGCTGCAACTCAACGTGCGTTTTTCCACTAGCCGGCACCGGCCCGGGCCCGGCTGCCGGGGAAGCAAAAATGTATGACATTATATGGAGCGCCACTCCACTAAACGGCGCCGGCACCGGCCCAATGGAAATACGAAGCACCGGCGTGCCGTGCCGTGCCGGCTTGTGGAGAAACAGCCAACTGTTGCATAAATTTATTTATTTCACAGATTTGGACAGAAGGATCCGCCCGTCTCCATTTTTTACCTACTCAGATTTTCTTCATACAAGCAAAAAGTAGCGCCACCTGACATAACTCGTACGAACTAGCGTGGGCGAGAGTTGACGTCAGTGCCACGCTAGAAGAACCTTGGTAGAATTGTCGCTTTAAAAATTCGTTTATTTAATTTGTTTACAAGAAAAAATACAATGTAAGGTTACTTAACGATGATACGACATCCCATGTTTCTTAGCCTTTCTTTCATGGTTTTTACAGCCTCTAACAACACAATAAGGCATTTTTATATGGAATATCTTTCCACCGCACTGTACAATTTCCCGCAGACGACTGAGTCGCGAGTGTGCGAAACTTTCGATTTTCGCCCCAATTTGCTGGGAGTATTAGTCGCGCGCGTTGGTCGGGTCCTTACGCCAGTAATATATAAGTCATTGATTTATTTCCAGTTCACACAACGCGTGTTAGAAAGTCACGCGAACGTGAAAGATCTGCCCCTGCTCGAGGCCAAGCTGCAGTACATCAAGACGTGGCAGAACCTGCCGGACTACGGGCAGACGCTGTTCGTGGTGCGCTTCATGGGGCACCGCAAGGACGAGCTCATCAGCATCGCCAACAACAGGCTGATGCGGCTCGATCCCGCCACGGGGGACCATATCAAGACGTGGCGGTTTAGCACTATGAAGGTAAGTTTTGTCATCATATCAGCTCATATACGTCCCCACCGAGGGGCTCGAGTCTACCCTGAATTAGGGCGATCAAGCCTAAGTCGACCACGCGGGCCCAGTACGGGTTGATTGACTTCACACACAATCTACGAGTTTCTTCGCGGGCGTCGTATGCAGGTTAAGAATAAAAATAGGACCATCCCATCTCTTCCAATGGGGATTGTAAGAGTCGACTAAGGGACTTAAACCCGGAGGGTGGACAGTAGCGTCCTTTCCGTGCATTGCACACACCTACAACCACACTGCGATCGCCAACCCGCCCCGCACACCCAGATAAGGGCCCCTAGTCCCCGGCGGCCCTGCTATTTCTGGCTTCGGTAGCAGTCATGGTAACGGGGGGGTGGGGGGTGCGAAGAATCCCCGGCAGATGCCAGCTAGGCTACCAAATCCAACGACCTTTGGCCCTGGCAACTTACAACACGCGTACACTGCGGACTGACGAGAAGCTTGCAATATCTTCACGTCCCAAGTACCGCAGTGTCTCAAGACTGAGGTCTTTGACCAGTGTGTGTTGCCAGTGATGACTTACGGAAATGAGACATGGACGCTTACTATGGGCATCATAAGTAGGTTCAAGGTCACCCAAAGGGCAATGGAGCGTGCTATGCTCGGAGTTTCTCTGCGTGATCGAATCAGAAACGAGGTGGAGATCCGCAGGGGCACCAAAGTAACCGACATAGCTCACAGAATTGCTAAACTGAAGTGGCAAGTTTGGGCAGTAAAGTTCTCGAGTGGCGACCGCGCACTGGAAAACGTAGCGTCAGGCCTCCCACGCGGTGGACCGACGACCTGGTGAATATCGCGGGAAGCCGATGTATACGAGCAGCGCAGGACCGGTCGTCGTGGAAATCCTTGGGGGAGGCCTTTGTCCAGCAGTGGACGTTTTTCGGCTGATATGGTGATGATGATGTGTACAGGTTTCGTCACGGTGTTTTCCTTCACCATAAGAGCGACAGATAAAATAAACGTACATATGAAATCGCAATTCGAAAACACATGTACGTGGCAGGATTCGAACCGCGATGATGGTAGCTAGCCAGGCGGGCTATGAACATGCCCTGCCACCAACCAAACCAAGTCTTATAAAGTTGACCTCGCCGGGAATCGAACCCGCGACCTCCTGGTGTGAAGCGAAAGGACTAACCATTGCGCCACGCAGGCGGTTAAACACTATTTTTAATCATGCTGTATTTATATTACGATAAATATTTGTGAGCTTTGCGATATCGCGCGGTACCGCTCGGTATCTGCAGATAGACAAGATGAAATATATATTATCTGCCCCGTGTGTGTACTCTCATTGATTTACGTTTGACGTAACTTAATCATAATCTAATTTTAGTTTAGTTGATTTGTGCAAAACCGAATCGACACCATTGTCACGCGATATAGATATGCTTGGATAATTTCAGCTCAATCGGAAACCGGGAAATGGGTCAAATGTAACTTGCAAGATTTTATTACAGACACCGGGACAGGTGAAACTAAATAAAAGCTTGTAAAAAATAAAATTGAACTATATCGCATAGTACTCGTAATGTGCAGTTTTGTCGTGTCATAGATAACGCGATGTTCGTTTAATACAAAATGTAAGAAAAACGCAAGAGTGTTACACTAGCTTCAAGTGACGACCGCGCACCGGAAGTCGTAGCGTAGGAAGGCCTCCCACTACGACGACCTGGGAAGCCGCTGGATACGGGCAGCGCTGGACCGGTCGTTGTGGAAATCTTCGGGGGGAGGCATTTGTTTAGCAGTGGACGTGTTTCGGTTGCGATGATGATGATGATGGTAGGTACTAAGAGCACACTGAACTCTATGCAACTTCTGTTTCAGGCTTGGAACGTCAACTGGGAGATAAAGCACATGATGGTGCAATTCGAGGAGGGCAACATAATATTCTCGGTACAGTCGGCGGACTGCAAGGTGGTGCACGAGTTCATCGGCGGGTACATCTTCCTCTCCATGCGATCCAAGGACGCCAACCAGACGTTAGACGAGGAGCTCTTCCACAAACTCACCGGGGGTTGGACGTAAAATGTCTCACGAATATTATAGCATGATATCCACAAGCTGGGTAGAAACAATTTACTTTTTGGGTTTATTCCATAAGAATAGATTTTCATATAAATGGAAATTTTATGAGGAGTAAAACTTTTACAAGCGTTAACTGAAAATCTTTACTTTCTTTTATGCACCGTACCTTGCACACCTTTCACCTTTAATTGAACTGCGTTTATTAATTAAATCTTTAAATTGTTACTGTCTTTAGACACTGTTAACTAACAAGGCATTTATCAACTCGGCAACCGCCGCCTGTCCCTTGGATAGCACGGACGGGTAACTGTGCCGCACGACAAGAACGGGAGGAGGTTCTAAGTAGGGGCAAATCAACAAATGTTAACCAAATTACGAAGGTAGGTTACGTTTTTTCAGTCACGAAGGCCAAGGCAACATGGCCTTGCCTGGAGCGCTCCCTGCTCCCTGAGCTCAGCGTCAAATAAAGCCTGGAGCGTTCCATGCGGGGCCGAAAAAAGTCAAATGTCCTTATCCTTGTAAATAAGTGCGAGGCCTTGAAGTTGTGCCTTTCGAAGTAATTTAATTGTAAGACTAGCTTTGAGTTATTTTGTATCCTTTTGTCACTGAAATAGTGCGTGATGAAGAGAGATGAAATGCTTCATTGTCCGTTTTTTGTTAAGATTAACGAAATGTTGTATTACTAAGGCAATGGGTATACAGGAGTGTGTAACAAATTGTATTTTTGTACCAATATTATCTTTACAGACTAAAATTAAAAAATAACTAAGTAAATGTAGTGCTTCCAATAACTGTCTATTATTTTCTTAATATTTCTGATCTGTTTTGTAAATGCCAAATATATATAATTACACAGAATCTTGTGTTTTAAATAAATGCTTTGATGTGTCATATCACATATGTATTTCATTAATTGATGAATTGACACCATTTATATTGAATTAATTGTAATATTATAAAATGCTATGGACATGAGCTTTTAATAGAATTAATTGTAAGTTATGTTTGTAGTGTTACGTAATGCTCTATTTGTATTTTCTTATCATACATAACATAATGAAGTGCCATTTTACAAGGGTGCACTAACTACTTACAACATAAGATTTCATTTTAGTTGTTGTTTTATGCTTAAACTTGTTATACTAAATATGACTGCAATTGCACAGCACAGACATTGTTGGTGCTTATTATTCAAAACTTTTGGAAATGGGGCCTTACATTTTATTCTATCTTTGTATATAATAATAAATAAGGTATGTTTATAAACCAGTGTCAACAAATGAATTTTTCGAATAATGTAATCGACTTTTATCTTCGTTTTGTTAGTTTCAATATTTGTTTATCGACAGATTCCGATTCATTTTGTATATCTAATAATTGTTGACTACTACGACTAGTCTCACTGAGATCGCATATAATGCTATCATTGTAAGTGTAATGTATTAACAATAATTCGCCTTATTTTTACTGTAGTCCGTCTGTACAGAACTGTATGTACACATTAATTAGTATGTTTGTAAATTAATGTCGAAATAAATGTAAATGAATTAACATACTTTCTGTTTCAAAAGCTTTTATTTAACTTGCAAAGTTGTATGGGATCACAATCAGTCGTCGAGTTTGTTTTCAAGTCGAATATCGCAAACGATTTTAGAGCGAATTCCGAAATTCTATTGAGCTGAAATTTGGTGTGAAGCCGTATTCCCGGCATTGCCCGCTGACAATAGATCCTTTGGTATTTTTAAGTTGATCTTTTAATGAACTTTGTAGGTGGAATCCAGGTCTCAGGATCGTCTTTTATCTTCAATAGCGTCGCAGGAAGCACTGTGCTCGCCTGCGCTGTCTCCACCCCGTAGTGCGTTAGTACGGTAAGTACGTGGGGTAGAAGTATGTGAAAACAAAGTTTTTCCAATTTTCGTGAAAATGTGTTCTATATCATTATCACATATACCGAAAGACCGAACATCTAAATTCCGCCCGTCCGTGCGTCCGTCCGTCACGCTTGGCTCTGGATGCTACATTAGTCCGATCGGGACCAAATTAAGAACTTACGAGTTTTAAATTATTCCATCGAGGGATAATCAAAGTTTCTTCGAACCGTCAAACCGGAAAAGTAGCTGTAAAAAACTAAAATTATTGGTTTTTCTCAAAAACTGCTCTAACGATTTTGATGAAACTGCACGGCACATTTGCTTATGTTTGTCTATTAGTAATATTGGTCTGGGAAAAATCGTGTTTGTATGGTTCTTCTACAAATGAAATTGAAATTTTATGTATTACAAGTAAGTATATATTTGGTCTTCGGTGGTGTAACGGCTAGGGCCGCTGCCTCCTGTCCGGGAGGTCGTGTTTCGAATCCTGCCACGTACCAATGTGTTTTCGAATTTCGATTTCATATGTACGTTTATCCGACGCTCTTACGGTGAAGGAAAACATCGTGAGGAAACCTGCACACTCCTGCGCAGAAACTCGAAGGTTGTGTGCGAAGTCGACCAACCCGCACTGGGCCCGCGTGGTTGACTAAGGCCCGATCACCCTAATTCAGGGTAGACTCGAGCCCCTCGGTGGGGACGTAATATGAGCTGATGATGAATGATAATATATTTGGTAACGCAACATGAGTTCATTATTTTTTATTCAATTTTTATATGAAAATACTGGGCAAGGAGTTTCTTTGATATCTCCAGAGGGAAGTATTCTATGTCACGTTTAATGGCCCCACCCAGTACTCTCAGGTAGTGTAATTTTCATAGTTTTATGTTCTCCTTAACTACATTGAATCTGTCATTAGTTCAACCAGTTAAATGTAGTTGAATAGAAAAAAAATGTCCACTTCGCCGTCGAGCGGTGAAGACATTGCGTCTCTATAGAGAGAAACTGTCCCCCAAAGTTTTAATAAGAGTGCTAATCGTGTGACCAAGGAACATACCAAATTCGCACAAAAAATTTTGGAGCTCAGTTTTCATACAAATCGAACAGTTGATTTGGATCGGGTATCCCACTCACTTCCCGAATCCGTGGAGGTCCAACTGCAACTGCGTCGCCGATCTTCTTTTATTTCCATGACTAGACGTACCCTACCCTTAAAATGTCTTAAAGGCTTGCGCACACACGGTATGCGAGATAGGTAAAAGAGATAATTTAAGTACATCAGACAGATGTAAGCAAAATAAAATGGCCAAGTGCGAGTCGCACTCGGTGCCGGTGCCGAGGGTTCCGTACCACACCCCTCCACACGAGTACACAATGGCCAAGTGCGAGTCGCACTCGGTGCCGGTGCCGAGGGTTCCGTACCACACCCCTCCACACGAGTACACAATGGCCAAGTGCGAGTCGCACTCGGTGCCGGTGCCGGTGCCGAGGGTTCCGTACCACACCCCTCCACACGAGTACACAATGGCCAAGTGCGAGTCGCACTCGGTGCCGGTGCCGAGGGTTCCGTACCACACCCCTCCACACGAGTACACAATGGCCAAGTGCGAGTCGCACTCGGTGCCGGTGCCGAGGGTTCCGTACCACACCCCTCCACACGAGTACACAATGGCCAAGTGCGAGTCGCACTCGGTGCCGGTGCCGGTGCCGAGGGTTCCGTACCACACCCCTCCACACGAGTACACAATGGCCAAGTGCGAGTCGCACTCGGTGCCGGTGCCGAGGGTTCCGTACCACACCCCTCCACACGAGTACACAATGGCCAAGTGCGAGTCGCACTCGGTGCCGGTGCCGGTGCCGAGGGTTCTGTACCACACCCCTCCACACGAGTACACAATGGCCAAGTGCGAGTCGCCATTCCATTATTTATTTAGTTCGGACTCCTTATCGCGAGTACAACTTACACATGGCCGCTTGTTTTTTTATTGTTGTTTTACTTCAGATAAAGCAAAAACATTTGAAAAATAAGGATACATTTTTATTATTTGTTATTAAATCTGCCATAAGAACACAAAAGGTGAAAATTTCAGCCGCCCTTTAGAGGCCAGACAGAGGGACGGCGAAGCTCACTAACAGGGGCCCCGTTACCTGGTAGGTACCTACCTACGTACGTACGGAACGTTAAAAAAAGTCGGTAATCAAAACATTAAAAATATAAAATGTACTAAGTACGAGTTTAACGCATCAAGGGTGGGCCGCGGGAAAATTTATTTTTGTTATTCTGAACTTTTGAGTGCGTTCTGCGACGAGACGACGAGACGACGAGACGACGTGAGGACGTGGCGTCGATCGGGAGCCACTAGCCTGGTCAGTTCACGGGTGAGCGGCGCGCTTCAGCTGCGCGTAAACTTTTCGTAAACAATCGTTCGTGTGTAATTGTGCGACGTATATTTTAGAGATCTTTAACGTTAATTTAGAGTTGGCATTGTTGGCAAAATTAAAGTGTTTTTTTAAATTAAAATACTAAACCATTTTAATAAACTAATTTGAATATTAATCTTTTTAATTACCTACTGGTTATTTTTTAAGATTTTTCGTAAGTTAAAAGTGATGACGTCATAGGCCAAATTGGTATGAAACAAACGGACCCAGGACTAATTTCAACTGACGGTTATGAAATGAATTTAGTGATATTTAAGGCGGTAATATTACAGATTTTCGTTATTTTTGACGTCAATTACTCCTAAACGATGGAAAACCCAAGGTTAAAAAAATACGCTTAATGTTGATGATGTTCCTTAAAGTCTAAAGCTATTAGAAACATGATTGAGCAGTTTTGGCTCGATAGAAAAAATCCCTAAGATCTACACCGTTACTTTCAACTCTAGTTATGTATGACTAACACTTGAAGTACTTATAAATTTTACAAAATATACAACAATATTTTTTATTATAATACAAAGTGAGTAATATTATTTTTAATACTTACAGCGTAGTTTTTGATTGAAACGAAAAACCATTAAAAAGGGTGGTTATTTTCTTTAATCTTTACACGTAAAGAAAAAGACAGAGACAACTGTTCCTATCAATACTTAGCCTTAATTACTTTTTACAGTTTAATATAATTATTTCTCCAATTAGAGTTATTATTGACATGCCTCGCAACGACTAAACAATGCCAAATGCCCAATGTGCACTTTCTTCGGTCTGAGCAGTGCGTGGGCCCTGGGCTTGGGCGGCGACGTGGCATCACAGGACCGGTCTGAGCAGCGCGTGGGCCCTGGGCGTGGGCGGTGACGTGGCATCACAGGACCGGTCTGAGCAGTGCGTGGGCCCTGGGCGTGGGCGGCGACGTGGCATCACAGGACCAGTCTGAGCAGTGCGTGGGCCCTGGGCGTGGGCGGCGACGTGGCATCACAGGACCGGTCTGAGCAGCGCGTGGGCCCTGGGCGTGGGCGGCGACGTGGCATCACAGGACCGGTCTGAGCAGTGCGTGGGCCCTGGGCGTGGGCGGCGACGTGGCATCACAGGACCAGTCTGAGCGATGCGTAGGCCCTTAGCGTGGGCGGCGACGTGGCATCACAGGACAGATCTGAGCAGTGCGTGGGCCCTGGGCGTGGGCGGCGACGTGGCATCACAGGACAGGTCTGAGCAGTGCGTGGGCCCTGGGCGTGGGCGGCGACGTGGTATAACAGGACCGGTCTGAGCAGTGCGTGGGCCCTGGGCGTGGGCGGCGACGTGACATCATAGGACCGGTCTGAGCAGTGCGTGGGCTTTGGGCGTGGGCGGCGACGTGGCATCACAGGACCGGTCTGAGCAGTGCGTGGGCCTTGGGCGTGGGCGGCGAGGTGGCATCACAGAACCGGTCTCATCGTTGTTTTCATATATTCACTAGTGCCTGATCAAAGGGGCACTGACACCGTTTACCACTGTGCTGCGCTATTGATACTGAACTCTTTGTTTTTGTAAACATTACAGCTGCTCACCCTTACACTGACTCATGGCTACTAAAATTCCAAGAACCAAGCTACCGATTGACGGCACCCGCGCGCTTCTCCCTCCAACTATTTAAAAGTTACGAAACAAAGAAAATTTGCCAAAGGCCATCCTGCACCTACATTATTCCACTGTTACCACGGATGAGATACTCGTACTAGTTACTCAGTGTACTTAGATAAATATTTCTGATGATACTGTGACATTTCTTTGCACAGAGGCGGCATTGTCATAGCCAAGCAGCAGGAGCCCGCTACGTCGTTCACTTTGATGTCCATGTCTGAGCTGCTCCAAATCACTTTGGACTTCCCATCTGCACTGACGTGTTTGAACTCCTCAACTGTCACCATGTCCGACTGCCCACACAATGTTCTTGTAAAGAATAAGAGTCTGTTACCTAAAAGAAAAAAAAAACTTACAGCCTCTGTTCAAGTTGTTTTTTTTTACCCCCAACGAAATAGAAGGGTGTTATAAGTTTAACGTGTCGTGTATCTGTAGTTCTTAAACGAATAAACCGATTTCATGGTAACCTTGGACTTATGTAGCAGCATCTCCTGGAATCTGCAGAAACCCAACTCTTTACCAACTTACAGCAGATGAATCCTGTTTGGGCTCATTGGAATAGTCTCAATGAATGAGT
Organism: Coleophora flavipennella; assembly: GCA_947284805.1. Taxonomy (NCBI): domain Eukaryota; kingdom Metazoa; phylum Arthropoda; class Insecta; order Lepidoptera; family Coleophoridae; genus Coleophora; species Coleophora flavipennella. The sequence continues at coordinate 49,319 of OX369294.1, read as the reverse complement.
TTTAGATAGAACAAGGTAACCTTGATCTGATGCTGCAGTATCTCCTAGTATCTGCAGGATACCCCACTCCTCGCCAACTTACAGCAGAGGTACAGTGTTTGGGATACGTAAATTTTAAAAAGTATGAAATAAAACTTAAATTAAAAATTTAAAAAAACCCCGACAAAAAACCTCTAGAAAGTATAAAATAAGTACTTAATATGTTTTGGCCCTTTAAGTTTAACATAAGTAGTTATATTGTGATGTAAGAGTCGTCGCGCAGGCGCGGGGGACCGCTAAGTAAATAAAATAAAAACAATACAACTGTTTTACTTTACTCTAACTAATTACTCTAATTAGTACTTAATTTCACAACGTAGCGGTCCCCCTACGCGACAACTCTTAGAACAAAATATAACCACTTATGTTAAACTTTAAGAGCCAAAACATATTATTTTCTACTTTTTTGTTTTTAATTTAAGTTAAACAAAAAACAGTTAACAATGGTATAAAGGCGGACTTATCCCTTACGGGATCTCTTTGAGTCAACTTAAAAGTTTCACTTGGATTTAAAACAAAGAAAAAAGGTAAGTGCAAAAGTTACAAACACGACGTTACATCATGTTTGTTCCACTGTATCTTTGAAATACTTAGCTCTTGACTTGGATAAAGCAGAGATTTCAAATTGTATTAATCTGATGGAAAATGGTACAAGTGTATATGAATAGTAAGGAAAGGATAGGGTATAATAATAAGTTGTAATAATACTTTATACAAATCACTGCACCTTACCTAAATTACAAATGGCAGCAGGAGGATTGTTAAAATATGAAATGATTTCCAACTGCTTATCGACGTCTGGTCGAAACATATACAAAGAACTGAAAAAATTTTGTGTACAATAGACTGCTCCTTTGTATGACGCCATACAACTCATCCGTATCTCCGTACCAACAACCCTGACCCATCGGTCTGCGTCTCCCGAATCCTCATACCGGTAAATGTTATTGTGGCCAGCAGCGTAGATTTGGTTATTGTGAGCGCAAACAGCTGGGTTCTGTATTGCATCCGGGAATTTTGCAATTTTTCTATACGTCCTTTCTTTTAGATTGTATATTATTGCTGTATCTAAAACTACTCTGTAAAGATAGACAAGCTAAATTTATTATTAGAATGTTAAATGTACCATTTGAATACTAAAACTTGTACTTGAATGATTAAAATGTTTCATCCCAATAATAATTTAGAAAACTGACCTAAACCCACCTACACCTCCAATGATAAAGAGGGAGTCTCCCACCACAGCCAGGCCGCCGTGCCTCCGTGACGGCAACTGCACCCCGTGCTGTATCCATTCTTTCTTCAGTGTATCATACACCTTAACATCCCTCATGAAGACCCCTGTACCCCTCCCATGCTCTCCACATACCACCACAAGCCGCATAGGATCCCAAGCTACAACACTCCAGCCCCATAAGTGCTTCTCAGCAACCTCCAGCCACTTTTCAAAGCCAGACTCTTCAGAAAATGTATACATGTAGTGTGTAACTAATACTGGTTTAGCATCCTTCAGAGCCCACACCGGCACAACTGGGACTAACTTTAAACAACGACCTTTGCTCTCTTTCACTAAAGCCAGTACTTCCATATAAACTCTCTCTGTGAACTTTTTACTTAATTCTGTCTTTTTTTCTACAATGAGGGATGGTGATATTAAATCATTGCTTTCTAAAAATAATTCCAATAAACAGTCAACAACTTTACTGGGCAGACTGTTCTGAAAATCTACAAGTAAACTTTTTATTTCAACTAAATCTGCCTTTGTTAGTTTGTTCATGTCCAAACAGGTGAGGATGACCAGAAGACTATCTGCACCCATTTCCGAGTGGAGTATCCAGTTGAGACCAAATTCGAACACATCCAGTTCACTTCTTGTGTCCAGATAAGGATGCGAGAGGTACCAGAATAGTTTATGAATTGATGGAATGTACTTTGGCTCCATATACTTGAATGAGAAAAGCCCAAATGCTGCAGAAACCTGCTCCAACTGAGTGTAGCATGCATTCTCCGCTACAGACATAGTTTCTAACCAATTGGAATGGCTTAGTTGAATTTCTAAAATATATTTGATCTGTTTTATGAGTTCTGTTATTTGTAGAAAGTTGGCTGCCATTGCCAGGTCTCCAATAGTGGTCAGGGAGTATTCAGAGAGGTCGATAAGCCCAATGTTCATGAACCGAAGGATAATACTCATTGAATGTGCATCTATGACCTGTAACATGTAGGTAGGTAGTTAACAATTAATGTGTAGTTTTCAGGACCTCCTTTTTTTATTCACAATTGATAAGCTCTTGATATGATCTCAATTCCCACCTGATGGTTAAGTGATGATGATGATGCCAAAAATGGAAGCAGGCTTACCAATATTCTTCAATGAAATGGGAAACTGACTAAGTTTTCATGGTGAAACACATCAAAGCTGTTAACATTGACGTGTGGCGGCAAGACTCAGATAAGATGGTGGTAGCCAGCCAGCCGGGCTTAGCAAATGCCTTGCTACCAATCAAAATGAGTCTTACAAAGTCTACATTGCTCACGTGTTCTCCAAAACACTCCATTTTTAAAGCAAAATTGCAGCTGAAAACAATACCAATTAGACTAAAATAAAACTATGAATGACTGCCTACAAATCCTGCTGAACACCGCACTTACTAGTGAGGCCATGTAAAATCCACCTTTCTAGGTAGGTACACTTGCTCAGCCACACATTTCCCACATGTATATAAACTGTACAGCCACACTGTGCTTACTTCCTCGCGAAGCTTTGATAAACCTTCATCATGTAGCATAGTCGGGCACACCTACACAAATCCTTACTATACATATTAGTATGTAATGTGTTTGTTTGTTACCTCTTCACACCTCCAACGCCTCAACTTACCTTGACGAAATTTATATGCACAAGGCCTGTAGCATGGAGAAATACATATTTTATCCCAATTCCTAAGTGGTTCTCGTGGGATAGCTGTTAGTTAACTCTGTCTTTAACATAGTCTGACTTATTTCCTGAGGGGTTCGGAGAAAACTCACTTGCACGGTTGCGGGCCGCTTGCGACTCGCACACCACGCACTCTTAAATAGCAAAATCTAGGTAGTAGTTTTTTAATCGTAATGAATTTTACTCACATCAATAGTGATTTCTTTTTGTTTGTTTTCAACATAGCTGCCGCTGAACATAGCTCGGAAATAATCACTATATTCACTTATAAGTTCTTTCCTAACATTAAATATTTGGTTTTCTACTACAAGAGATATTTCTTCCATTGTACTTCAGGCTTTTCTCATTCAGAGATAAGTTTGAGTTGAGTTTAAGAGTTTAAGGTATTCTGTGCTAAAAAAGGAAAGATTTTTATTAATAACAACCACAGAACACTATTACTCCACAAAACAACTGACTGACTGAACAACATCACAGATTACTAAATAGTTACTTGACATCATTCACATTAGTGATGTGCACAATCGATTATCAATAATCGATTATGAAAGTAATCGGCTGCAATCGATTTTGAGAAAAGAGCACTACAACACTACCAAATTCTACTATTTTGTTTGTCATTCCGTGAAATGGCAACCCTACCATAAGGGAATTCCCTATGAATGAAATCGAACGAAACTACTCAAGGGAATTGATTATTGCATTAACCAATATTGAAAGAAAGCACTAGGTACATAATAATTCATAATAATTAATAATAATTCCCCATTGCGTTGGGGAATCTTGGTAATCCCGCTTCCATCTTCGGCAACATCGTCACTTACCACCAGGTGAGATGTTGTCAAGGGTTTACCAATTGTGAATAAAAAAAAATTATACAGGGTGTTTTTTTAATACCGAGCAAGCCTTAAGGGGGTGAATCCTGACATGATTCTACACACATTTCACAAAAAAAAGTGTACCTTAACTTTTTATAAAAAAATCTTTCATTTTCAAAAATAATGCACGACTTGAAAAGTTGAATGCACCGTCCGTTCCACGTGACGCACGCGACGTTGCCATGCCGCCGCAAAGAAGGGAAACTCCCGCACGGGCGCTCCCGCGGCCCGCCCGGCCTCCCGCTCGGCCCCACCGACCGACAATCGACAGTAACGTCCTGCTCGCGCTTGGTGCAGGTTGTGGTTACTGATCCTCAGTATCCTGATCTCGAACACTTAGCCTTCGGTATCTGGTGTATTGGCGTCGAGCAGATGCGCAGGATTCACGCAGATCTGCTATTTCTTGCGACCACCAATACACAGACCGCTTAGGAGGCCGTCTTTTGGTGCGAGGCATGGCCGCGTCGCAGATCCGTGTCATGACCCCTTGAGATCGGTGGGATTCGTCGTTCATCTCCAGAAGCTCAGTAGACTGTAGAGTCCAAGCTTGAACGATAGAAGCCTCCACTAGCAGATCCCTGTCTAATTGCGCCAGCGCCCAGCGCGGAAACCTTGAGACATCACCTGCTTGAACTAAAACCTCTTCTAACTCAGATGAAGGGTAGACCTCAAATCGGATGTAAGGATGATCTGACAAATTCTCCACCCCGTCCACAACACGCCAGTTCCTGACTCGTGATGCGAAGGCAGGGGTGGCAAATGTGAGATCAACTCTAGACCCGCCTAGCCCTCTCACGCAGGTCCAAGCGGAGCCCTTGTTGAGAAGGGTCAGGCCTAGCAACTCCACCCATTCCTGTACTAATTCGCCGCGGGCGTCAGTTTGCGGAGACCCCCGCTCTACGTTTTTGGCGTTACAATCCCCGAAAACAACCACCTGGCCCGGTGAGGTCCGTCTCACAGCGCCCCCCAAGCGGTCAAGGAATGTCTCAAACTCGCAAAATGGCTTATTTGGGGAAAAATATACCCCAATCAGAGTAACTTCTCCCCAAACCGAAGCAATGTACGTTCCTCTCTCCCTAACTGACAAAGTCGGAGACTGCGAGCTTGCCGGTACTACCAAGGCTACGGAACCCTCTGTATCCCCCGCCCAGTTAGGTTGGTTCGAGACCCAGTAAGGCTCCGAAGCTACTGCCGCATCGATCGACCACTCCAACATAGACTGTAGGAAGAGATCCTGCGCACCAGTACAGTGGTTGAGGTTCACCTGGAGGAAACGTATTATGGGAGCCATTGTTATGTTGTTTCCATCGCGTCCTCCTTACGTTTCGCTTGCGGCGGTGTCTGGACTGGTGCCGGGCTCTTGCGAGCACCTTTTTTAATGCCACTTTTAGGAGGCGCACATCTTCTGCCTCCTATCTGGTGGTTAGCCGGCCTCTTTGCTTCCTCACATAGTGGGCAATGAGGTTCTTTGTCACACGCTGCAGCCATATGGCCTTGTGTCCCGCACCGAAAGCACAGTTTACTGCGGTCTACCTCCGATTTGCATTGAACCCCAGTGTGCCCAATTTCGAGACACCTATAACACCTCATAGGCCTTGGCTCAAGCAACTCCACGTGAGCTGAGCTCCACCCAACGAGCAATCGTCCAGCATTGACCAATTTCTGAGCCGCAGCCACCGGACATCGGGCCAAAGTTGAGCCCAGGCCAAATAGGCCTACTCGGATTTCGGTGACCTTCACATACTCCCGAGAGCAACCCCCTGTTTCTGAGATAGCAGTTGAAACATCTTCACTTGTAACGGAATCATCAAGCCCCGAAAGGCGGAGTTCCGCACATTTTGTGGGTCTAGCTACTCGTACGTTCTCAGGCAGAACCTCCTTGAGCTTTGTAGCAAGAAGATTGGCTTTGTCACCACTCTCCTTACCGGGAACTTCCAGCATCCTGGCTCCAGTGGCCGCCTTTCGGAACTTCAAGCCTGATATTCCGAGACTTTTTAGATCCACCTTTGCCTTTGCCACAGAAAGGATTTTCTCATATGTGAGACCCTCATCAGTCGCCTCCGGTGGTAGGGTGATTACCACTGCATTCGAGCGTGGAGCACGAAGTCTTATCTTTTTCTCCTTATTTTCCTTGGCTTTGGAGGCCTGGGGTGTCTCTTTGCTCTTCGTTTTGCCTCTTCTCACCACCATTGACCATCCTTCGCACTGATGGAAGAGGTGTGAGGCTTTGGGTGGCTTGAGAGGTATCCAAGCCTCCTTGCTTTTGGACTTTTTTCCCCCTACGCACTGCCTTTTTCGAAGCCGGGACTGCCAACGCGTTAACCGGCTCATGCTCACTCATGCCAGAAGAGGGCAATTCTACCTGAGCAACTGATAGGCGTGCATCCGCCCTTAATGGAGGACGAAGTCTTCTTTCTGGGAGAAGTCTATCCTCCAGACCTTTTAGTTTAGCATCGATCATGAAACCAATATCGGCCATGATTGATGACTTAAATTCCTCCACGCTACGGTCTGGTTGGGAAGGCGCGGCCGATATCTTCGTGCTCTCCAAATCTAGCCGAAGTTTGGCCATTTCCTCGCGTAGTGCGTCTACTTCCGTCTGCAACCGGATATTGTCTTCACGTAGTGCTATTGACTCTTCGGTAACAGTTCGTGCGCTCAAGACTGTCACAGCCTCCTATATGGTCGCAGCCGTTACTTTCAGAGCACGGACAAAGGTGTCCTTGAGATTCCGTGACTTATTTGCAACGTCGTAAATAAGTTTGACGCTGCGCTCGACCTCTTTTTTTATTTGCTCAGCAGGCAAGGACGCGATCGAGTTTGGTCCTACCTGAGCGTCCTTTAGCGATTGGTATATTATCTCTTCCGCCATAAGGTCAAGTTCATCTCTCTTTGTTTTGAGGAAATCGGCCTTTGCCTGGGCCAGTCCTACATAGTGGCCAGTAGTTGGCGGGCGGCCCCTGCCACGTTTAGCAGAGCTTTTTGCAGCATGTAATGCTTGATTCGCCTTGTCGAGGTTCGATGCCTCTAATGGTCGCTTTTTGCCCCGTGTTATCGAGACAGATCCAGTGGCCGATGAACTTATCACTGTAGAGTCAGTGTCCGACCCTCCTGTAGATTCCTCCATGTACTCCTCGCTTTTTCTTTCTAAATCCTCCAAAGCCTTCTCCGTTGTGTACTTACTGGAGTATGTTTTCCATGAACCTTTTTTAGCTTTTAGGCCTTTGTTGCCCCTTCTACGGTGACTTGGGGTGGAGTTACCTACCCCATTTCCGTTGTCACGCCCTGTTACATTCTGGCCCACCTGTCCATCCTCCCTTTCCGTCAACTTCTGTGGAGAAGTGGATAGATGTGGATCTATCTCCTCGTCATTTTTATTAAGTGTCTCCATTTTTGTTCCTACGAGCAGGGTCGACTTACAGGCACTCCCCGGGTTACGCCCATCCCGTTCAACTCGAAAGTGGAGTGGGGTATATACTGTGGAGGTCCCCAGGTATCCACAGGTTTTTACGTCTTCGCTGACGGGTTTGATGTCAAGGTTTTCCTTCCGCGGGCCGGCCAATTAAGGCAAGCCCCCCGGTCGCAGCCCTACAACATACCACAAATTAGCCAAATTTGGGTCGTTGAAGTGAGACCGCGGGAACGGGCTAGGGAAGCTGGCTAGGACTAGCCCTTTAAAGGGGTGGTGGCCGTAGCCTGCTCGACAGTAGGTGAGTACACGCCGAGCCCACCCGACATCCATCAGCTGACTTCTCTGCTAAACAGAGAAGCCGCAGAGGAGCCTCCTCATGCTGCTCTTCGTCTGGTCTCTCGCTCCAAGCCTGTCCAGTATGGTAAAACCTATCTGGCATAGCCTTGGAGGTCCTTGGGACGCGCAAACCCCCCCACCACGTCAAGGTGGCAGCACAACGGGGGGGAACCTAACCTAACCTTTTTTTTTTTACCCGGGGAAAATGCTTTACACACCGTCTCTAAGCGCGCCGCGGGGACGACGCGCGGAGGTGTGTGGGACTGCCCGACTCATGAGGTGTCGGTATACCCACTAAAACCACCGGGGTGTCCGCTCCCTCTGTCATTGGAAGGGATCGCGGGGATGCGCGTTAGCACTTGCTACCGCAATCCCTGCCAACAGTCTGCTCGCTCTATGAGCGATGCTCATCCCATCGTGGCCGGCATACCGTGGACACTTGGTAAGCCGGCAGCATCCTGAGGACTTTTGGACAACGGGTTATCCCCGACCCCGTCATCCTGTCTCTCCCAATCTATGGCGGTAGGCGGTCGTAGGCAAGCCGTCTTCGGCCCACCCTTATGCGCCTGATTGGTTGAGAGAAGGGATTATCCTCCCCTTCAGCTCGCCACACTTGATGGTGTCCACTGGGCATCCACCTACGGAAGCCACTTTCTGCACCACCTCCTCAGCAGACACGGAGTCATCCAGCTCGGACACGCTGATTTCTACTGTCTTTGTCGGTCTAGTCACGCGAATGCCAGGTCGTCCGAGCTTAACAACTTACTGGGTGTCCCACAAGGCTCATGCCTGTCCAACACTCTGTTTAGCATCCTTCTAAACGATCTCCCCCAGGTAGTCGTAGGGTCAGAGATATATATGTATGCGGATGACGTAACCGCGGTCATCTCAGCCAATACAAATCAGCAACTTGAAGAAAAAACTAGTGACACGGTGCAGCGCCTTTGTAATTGGTTCCATTTAAACGGGTTGGCGCTAAATAGAGATAAAACGTATATGCGTTTTTATCTCAATGGACATCCACCGAAGTCTATGAAGATATTGGCTAGCGGTACCGAGATAAAGCAGGTGACAGAGACGCGGCTACTGGGCTTCTGCTTGGACAGCGCACTGGGATGGGACTCTCACATAGAGGGGCTATGCGCGAGGCTCGGTCGGGCGTGCTTTGCATTGCGTCGCCTCGCAGCGACAGCAACCAGTGAGGTAGTACGATCGTGCTACTTTGCTACCGTACACTCAATCATATCGTACGGGACCGAACTGTGGGCTAATGCTGCAGACTGGCATCGGGTTTTTGTGATGCAGAAGCGCGCGATCCGTGCAGTGGCCGGAATCCCTGACGACGAGTCCGCCCACGGGTATTTTAAACAATTTAAAATATTAACATTGCCCTGCATACTTATTCAGCAGGTGGCTATGTTTACATACACAAACATTGATTTATTTAAAACGCGTAAAATTAATCAAAATTTTAACTTAAGGAGTAATAAACATAGCAGCCGTCTTGCGTCGGTGCCGCACACACTAAAAAAGAGCGAAAGGTCGGTGTATGTTATGGGACAAGCCGTGTTTAATCGGCTACCAGACGACATCAGGGATGCACCCTCTACCCACTGTTTTAAGAACAGACTTAAGGAGTGGCTTCTAGAAAAACAGTTTTATGACATAAAAGAATTCTTGCAGATAAAGCTCTAGCTCACGTAGGGTCTGCAGTTATTTTAGTACATTAATAATAAGTATTACTTTACATATCAATTATATTTTTTTTGTATCAAATTCCTGACATTTATTTTTATTATTCTTGCATTAGCATTTTTGTGTATTTTTGTGTAGTATTGACTACATTGAGTGTAGTAGTAGACTTGCAACAAATGCTGTTAAAAATAAATTTCATTTCATTTCATTTCGAACCCCCTCCTCCGGCAGCAGCTACTTGACACTACCGTGGACACTTGGTATGCCGGCAGCGTCCTGAGGACCTTTGGACAACGGGTTATCCCCGACCCCGTCATCCCGTCTCTCCGAATCTATGGCGGTAGGCGGTCGTAGGCAAGCCGTCTTCGGCCCACCCTTCTGCGCCTGACTGGTTGGGAGAGGGGATTATCTTCCTCAGCCGTTCCGCCTCTTCCCGTCTGGTCATGACGGCACCGCAAAATGCAGAAACCGCGGCGGAGGATCGCTCTCCGCTGACCATTGATTCCGCTACCGCCAGCAGCGACAGGTCGGTGCCTATCGCTGACACCAGCTCGGACCGCTCGACCGCTCCGTCAGGGCAGTCTTCCAGCGCATGCTGTGCAGTGTCGTCAGTGCAGCCGCATTGGTGACATTCCCTTGTAGGGTCTCTCTTCACCCGAAACAGGTAACCCCCGCAGCATCCATGCCCGGAGAGCACCTGAGTCAGGTGACAAGAGAGTGCACCATGCCGTCTCTCGACCCAATCGTTAAGAATGGGTCGAAAACCCGCAACGGTCCTGTGCCCATATCTTGGTTCCTCCAGCTGTCGAGACTAAGCTTCGAGAAGACGTTTTCGGGAGATTTCTCTCAACCGTCTCGTCTCCTCCGGTATCAGTGGTTGCCCCGGCTCTTAGCCTCCGCGCACCTCCTATATGTGGTAGCCATCATTTCGGCGTTTAATTCCCAAGGTGGGGTTGCCGCCAACACGCACGCCGCCTCAACGGAGATGGTGCAGTAACCTCTTATGGCCCTCGTCGCCATGACTCTCTGCGGCCTACGCAGGAGAGTCCTGTTGTGGGGTGAAAGGGCATCTGCCCAGATGGGAGCACCGTATAGCGCCATCGACCGCACCACCCCAGTGAAGAGGCGGCGGCAGCCCAGTCCCGGACCTCCCAAGTTGGGCAGGAGGGAGCCAAGCGCTCTGGCAGTCCCTATTAGCTTGGGGGCGAGTCGGCGAAAGTGCTCCTCAAAGTTCCAGCGACCGTCGAGCAGCAGACCCAAGTATTTCATGGATCGCTGTAGGTTAGGTTAGGTTTTTTTTTTTTTTTTTTTTTATACTTACACCTCCAACTTTATCGGAGTCTATGTCTATCTAATTTTCTCTTTCATGCCAGTTCCCGCAATTTTTCCTCTCGCACTTGCATTGGTTAGGTTAGGTTAGGTTTTTTTTTTTTTTTTTTTTGTCTGTTCTTCTGTTTTCCTCTGATATTGAGGTCAGAGACTTTTTACATCAGAACACTTTTTTATTCTGTTGGGTGGGTAATGAGCAACATATTATAATGTTTTGTCATTGCTGGTTGTGTTTATATTTTTTGTTTTTAAGTGTAAATGTTTTATATTTGGGTTTCAATGAGTGTACACAGACAATGAAGTTTAATTTTACAATACATTTTTTATTTTTTTTTTATTTTATTTTTTTCTTATTAATTTACTCTTATTTACTAACTATTGCTAACATCTATTTAATTTATTCATCTTAAATTTATGCTATTCTATAATATTCTACATGATATTATGATAACATAATTTACTATACGTTTTTATTTCTTTTTACTACAGTATCGGCAATTTTAAAACAATAGTTTAAAAATTTGTCTCTATCTTTACCCCTCATTATTTCATTTACATTTTCTGGTTTAAGTTCTAGGTCTAGTTGTATTTCCAAGTTAAACCTTTCCACGGCGTGGGAAGGACATTTGAATAAAATATGAGGGACTGTCTCATCGACTTCGGGGTCACAGATGCACGACGGGCTCTCCTTACACTTGAAACGATTCAAGTATTCAGAGAACCCGCCGTGTCCCGTCATTATTTGCGTACTGATGCCGCTGATCTTGATTTTCCGTGTTATGTTGTACGCCGCCACCGCATCAGGGAAAAATATCTTCGTTACCGACGCGGTATCCCCAGCCTTGTATCTGAGATTCCACTCGTCAAGCGAGGCCATACGTATGCCTCGCCTGACGAACGAAACCGGACACAGTTCGTAATCTGGCCTCCTCTTGGAACCCACAGCGGCCTCCTTCGCGAGTAAGTCAGCCCTCTCGTTGCCCTCCAACCCTGCGTGAGCCTTAATCCAGAACAAGGTTACAACTTTGTTCTGGCGGGATAGGGATTTTATATTATCCCTGGCTTCTACCGCTAAGGGATGGAGGCAATTTGGGTTCTTGACTGTCAAGAGTGCCGCCATGGAGTCGCTGAAGATTCCAAATGAGGAGGCTTTATGCGCAGTTATTATGTCGGTTGCTTTGTTTATTGCCAACAGCTCAGCCTGGTAGACCGTGCAATATTTTGGTAAAGCAAGCTTGAGGGCTCTGGTCTCGGCTCCGCCCATCCATACGGATAAAGCGGCTCCAACCTTGCCCTCAAGCTTGCTCCCATCTGTAAATATTCGAACCTCCAGGTCTTTATGTTCGTCTACTTGGTCCTGATTTACCAAGCGCACGATCTCCAGGCTTTCACGTTCAGCTGGATGTGGCATCTCTATAGCCGGGGCCATCCGCTCGACCTCCCTGTCCCCCAGGTCCTGTAGGGGGAGCCCTCTCTTGGCTTCGTATAACGATGCTGCCTCGCGGACTCGGAGGTCCAGAGGAAGCATCCCGGTTAGCACCAGTGCGGAGTTCAGGGAGACCGTGCGGTAGGCCTTACACATCTTTTGAGCGATGCCACGCTGGACTGTCGCGAGCTGTCTTATTACTGACAATTTCTTAGCTGCCGGCGCCCAGGCGCTGGCGGCGTACAACACTATAGGCTCCATCGCTGCCACATATATTGTCCTGATGATTTCAGGGTGGAGCCCCCAGCTCACCTTTGCTGCCCTTGCAAGTTGCTTATACACTGCAATAGCTTTTTTGCAGGCATTCGAGACGTGAGTATTAAATGTCAATTTTTCGTCGATGGTGAGCCCTAGCATTTTAATTTCCTTAGACATGCCAATGTCGATCCCCCCCATGCTCAGGCGTGGCGTGTCGTATTTAAGTTTTTTGGTTATAACCATTGCTGAAGTTTTATGCGCAGCGAACCTAAGCTTATTTTCGACACCCCACTCCAGAACATGCGTGAGAGCGGCATTGGCCTGCCTTTCCACTTCGTTTGCTGTGTCACCATCGAAAACCAGTACTACATCATCTGCGAATGCCTGACAGTGGCAACCTTTTGTCTTCAAATTGTGGAGAAGGGGGTCCAGCAGGAGATTCCATAAAATGGGGCCGCCGATGGAACCCTGGACGCAGCCTTTATTTGTGGGCTTGCAATACTCCTCGCCCCCGTATCTAACCGTGACACTTCTGTCCCTCAGATAACTGTCAAAGGCTCGTCTCAAGTTTAGGGGACACTTTTCCTCAGCCAGTCGGATCCTTATGGCCGGCCACCATGCGCTATCGAAGGCTCCCTCTATGTCCAATGATACTAATGTTACAACTTTCTTCTGTTTCAACTTATTTTGGATATGTTGCATCAGATCATAGAGGGAGTCCTCGGTGCTCCTCTGTGGCATGAAACCGTACTGGCTGGTACTAATCCTCGGCAATAAGTAGAACTTGAGACGAGCTACCAACATCTTTTCATAGATCTTGCCCAAAATGGGCAATAGTCCGATAGGCCTATATGCTTTGGGGTTGGTATAATTTTCTTTGCCGGGTTTTCTTAGAATTATGACAACTGCTTTTTTCCAGATCTTTGGGAAGTGATAGTACTTTAAGCACTTGTTGAGGAAAGACAGAAACAGTTCGGGGTCATAGTTGACAGCTTGACAACATATATCAGCCGTCAAGCCATCCGCTCCTGGAGCCTTTTTGGGATTGAAGGACTCACTAGCCCGTTCAAGTTCAGCCATCGTAAAGGGTGGGTCATATGGAGCTTCTTGTTTTTCGATATTTACTTTTTCAGCCTTCGATCTAATTTGGCTATGTGAGGAGCTGTCACTGGATGCGAGGTCTTCCGGGTAAAAGGTTTCCGCAAGTAATTTGACGGAACCCTTTGCATCCAATGCCTCTCCATTTTTCTCCAGTGGCAACTCCTCATTTCTGCGTTTTGTCCGTCCAATAACCCTATAAATCCCTTCCCAGACCCCTTCCCTATCCTGCTTACAACAGAACTCCCTCCAGCTCTCGGTCTGAGCTTTGGTTGCCTCCAGTTCGTATTCCTCCTTTATTTTAAGGTATTCCTCAACGACCTTCGATTTACGGATTGGAGCGGCACACCTAATCCTGCGTTTCCTGGTAGTAACTTCTCTTTTCATGCTGGCGAGTTTTTCGGACCACCACGGCAACGCCTTCAAGTCTTCTTTGTTTTTCTTGGTTGGCATAGATTCCGTGCAGGCTTCTTGAATGGCTTTCGTGAGGTGGTCTGCCATGTTGTCTAATTGTTGTGCTGTACATACCTCCTCTATTCCTGATTTCGTGAAGCTATGTACAGCCATAGACACGCCCAGTTTATCACGGAATCTTGACCAATCCGCCTTTTTGGTGTTAAATCTCCTGGTGGTTCTGGATATTTTAACACCTTTAGACTTTTGTAATCTAATATCGAATACGATGCCGTTGTGGTCCGAACTCGTGAGACCCTCATCGATTTCCCAGTTATCTACCAGGTCCAGCATGTCTGTCGAGCAGGCTGTTATGTCGACATGGCTGCTATAACGCTTTCCTCCCCGGATGGTATCGAAGGTCGGAGTTTCCCCTTTGTTGAGGATGTGCAACTCTAGCTCTCCGAGAGCTCCCAACACATCGTCTCCCCTAAAGTCGTTTGACGGGCTTCCCCACCACAGACTTTTAGCATTAAAGTCGCCTCCAATAATCAACTTTTTAGGCCTTAGTTCGCGCTCGATCTTTTTTAGGTGAGCCAAATATGGGCCAAGGGGCTCCGGCTCCGGTTCGAAGTACAGGGAGACGAGTGTTACCTCCCAGGCACTGGTCTGGATTCCCACCACCACGATGTTGTTGGTGGTGAGTTTCGGGTACTGTACAACATTTACGTCAGAATCGAAAACAGCTATTGCTGCTTTTACAGTCCCGTCTCCTATGTCAGTGCTCTGAAAGATCCTCGCCCCACTGTAACCTCTCATTTCCTTCGCTCGGCCCACATATGGCTCTTGTAGGAGCGCTACTGTAATTTTGCGCTTCTTGGCTTCCATAAGTAATTCATACGTGGCCAGCTTCTTGCGTTGGAGGTTACTTTGTATTGCTTTATAGTGGATGAGATCGCCCGGGACGCCCTTAGCAATAGGCTACGGACATCCGGGCCAACCCATCCCACTTAAGCCGCGTTGGGCAGTTCAGGCTGAAGGCGTTGTGCTCGGTCTGTTGTTGCTTAGCCCTAACACAGTTTCGGCACTCGGGTGGGGCGCCAGTGAGTCTATCTTCACACTCCGCACTTAGATGTGGGCCGCCGCAGTGACTGCATAAATCGGCCGGCTCTCTGCAGAAGCGCCTGCCGTGTCCATATCCCAGGCAGCGAGTGCACTGGACCAGCGGGGATTGGTCTTTGGCTACGATGCGCTGGAGATCAATATTGACAAGCCCTGCTTCCGTCACCCTTCGCCAGATTATAGGTGATACGCTAATTACTATATGGCAGGTATGCGGATTTCTGGCTTTTCTCCTGTATTTGATCTCCAGGCGGTCCTCCCCAGCGCCGAGGTCACGAAAAACACTCCGGTTCTGGTTCCTCAGGGCTTTGATAACATCTTCATCTGTGTTTATCTGCAAAACGTCCCTGAGGATCACAAGCGGGTCTTTGTTCTTCACCTCCTCGACGCTGAGGGCCGTTTCATCTCTTCCCAGCCGGTCCATAATCTTGTTTCTGTCTTCCCTCGTTTCAAATCCCATCACTATCTTCCTATCTTTGGCCTTTCTGACCCTTTCTATCTTAACCCACCCCTCTTTAGCATCGACTGCTTTACGTACTTTGTCGAGTACCTCCTCCCCGGTTTCTTTGTCATCCTTGGAGGTAACCACGATGGAATGTAGTGTCCTTCGTTCAGGCTGCAGTTTACCACTTGGAGTAGCGACTACGCTCGCGTAACTCCTAGCCTGTTCCATGGCCACTTTTTGGTCCTCCAAGGATTCCTTTAATTTTTGCATCATTTTTGTATTTTCTGATAGCAGTCTTGAGTGCTCCTCGAGACGTAAGACGATGTTGGGGTCAGAGTTGACCATAAAGGTAGCGTCGGAGGCGGACGCCTCCGGCTCTACACCGGCCACCCTCCGCCCCTCTCCTTGCATCCCCGAGGTCCCCTCGACCTTCTCCGCCTCCGGAATTTTGGAGGCTGCCTCTGCATCCTTTACCAGGTAGTAAAGTCGGTCAAGGGCCTCGGTGATGTTGTTTTTGATATCAGTCTTGAGGTTCCGAGAAGCACTCAAGTTCAATTTTGCCGTCACGAGGCAAGCCTTGGCTTCCGCTGAGCGGCTCTCATAAGTCTTGACTTGCCTGCCCGGGGAGGCTCTACATTTTTCTGTCGATTTTGCGGCCTGTTTTGTTATATTCGACGGCCTTGTCGATCCAGGGTTTGAGGACTCCCATTTGTCGATGCTACGCCTCTTTGCTCTACATAGAGTCGTATATATATATACAAGATTAAACTGTAATAACTATATGCAAAGTATACAGGAAAATTAAACAATTAAATTTTTATTTTCAAACAAGGGTGCTCTACTAAACTCTATATTTTAGAAGGGGGGGGGGGGTAGCACCAAGTCCGGCCAAACCCACTTAGCTCTCCCGAGTCCAACCCCGTTTTCCGCAAGGCTGTAGCACCAACCGTTCGAGAGATACAGCCAGCGGGGGAATGGGCGGGCAGGGGCAGGGGGCAAGGGGGGCAGGGCAGTTGCTTAACTTAACTCAGGACGGCAGGCTTTCCAATGCCAGTGTCGACAACGAAAACCGTGTCCCGATACGACCAACGGTTCTCGAGTTATATACGAAACAATTTTTTCAAAATGGCGTCCAATATGGCCGCCAAAACGTAAAAGTAAGATTTTAGGGTCAGTTTTGGTCGCAGAAGGACGGGAAAAAGGCCATTGATACAGGCTCGCCCAGGAGAGTCACAGTAGCAGCTAAATAGTGATTAAGATTTTTGACACTCTACATAGAGTTTCGACTCTACTATTTAATAGAGTCGCTGCTTCTGTTATGGCCACAAAAAATCGCGTCCTTCTACGATCAAAAATAACAAAGTTATACGCAAAATAAAATTCCAAAATGGCGGCCAAGATGGCGGACAGAAATTTAAAGTTGATCTTAAAATCGTTTCCCGTGGTCGAATCGGGCCGAGTTTGGGCTCGTTTTAAAGAGCTTCAAAAGAGCTACACACTGAACACATAAATTTGAAAATAAGGTAAAAGCTAAATTTAATATTTACAAAAAACACTTAAAATTACATAAAAACACAATAAAAAAGAGAAATAAAAGAAAAAATGTGTCTTTTTTCACTGTCATTCCTAAAATAAAGTAAAATAAGGATTTTCACAAATAAAATTTTTGGTCAGGGGTTGCTACAAGTATGACCACGTGTCAGCACTAAATTTACAAAAATTTTTAATTAAAAAACTATTAAGCAGAAAAATATGAAATTTTTGTCGTAAAAACTACTACTTATTTACTATATAAAAGTCCAATAAAAAATGCAGGTCACCGATCTTGCTTCGCAGATAAAAAACTTTGAAATTTCGTTATTTACAAAAAAATTCACAACATACCAGGGGGTAAAAATTTTTGAAGTCCGAAAGTGTGGGGATTCTTGGCACTGTGTCCGCTATTTTTGTAGGCCATCAGCAGGAGTCGGGCAGCTCTGGAACACTGACCTCGTGGCCACGTGCTTTCTGGTTTTTCGGGAATATCTTCATCACAGTTGATGGGAAAAATCCAGGAGTTGGTAAAAAGATGGTCCTCAGCGGCGCCAATGATGTGGCCTCAAAAAACAGTTAGGTCACAGCGCTTAATGTTGCAGCGTACGCGGTGAAAGTTTTAAAATTTTTAAGAAAATCACTTTTTTCAAAATAACAATTGATCCGGAAAATCCTCGGAAAAAATTTTTTCACCAAAAGATAGGCCGTCACTTTCCGCGTGTTTTGATATATAGCACTTCACTCTCACTTCAAAAAATCTTATTTTTCTGATTTTTCAAAGAAAATTTTTAGCGCGGAGTTGCCTTTAAAGCGTGCGTACGGCGCGGGGGGTGGCGCGCAACTGGGTTAGGTTAGGTTAGGTTAGGTTAGGTTAGGTTAGGTTTTTTTTTTTTTTTTTTTTTTTTTTTTTAATACTTACACCTCCAACTTAATCGGAGTCTATGTCCGTCTAATGTAGACCGTGCAGTATTGTGGTAGAGCAAGCTTGACGGCTCTGGTCTCAACTCCGTTTCTCCATATGGATAAAGCGGCACCGACCCTGCCCTCAAGCTTGCTCCCATCCGTAAATATTTGAACTTCCAGGTTCTTATGTTCATCCACGTGTTCCTGATTCATCAGGCGCACGATCTCCAGGCTCTTGCGTTCTGATGGATGTGGCATCTCGATAGCCGGGGCCATCCTCTCAACCTCCCTGTCCCCCAGGTCCTGTCGGGGTAGACCTCTCCTGGCTTCATATAATGCAGCTGCTTCACGGACTCGGAGGTCAAGGGGAAGCATCCCCGTCAACACTAGTGCTGAGTTAAGGGCAACCGTGCGGTAGGCTTTGCACATCTTCTGTGCGATTCCCCGCTGGACAGTCGCGAGCTGTTTAATAATTTTCAGCTTATTTGCTGCCGGCGCCCAGGCGCTGGTTAGGTTAGGTTAGGTTAGGTTAGGTTAGGTTAGGTTAGGTTAGGTTAGGTTAGGTTAGGTTAGGTTAGGTTAGGTTAGGTTAGGTTAGGTTAGGATAGGTTAGGTTAGGTTAGGTTAGGTTAGGTTAGGTTAGGTTAGGTTAGGTTAGGTTAGGTTAGGTTAGGTTAGGTTAGGTTAGGTTAGGTTAGGTTAGGTTAGGTTAGGTTAGGTTAGGTTAGGTTAGGTTAGGTTAGGTTAGGTTAGGTTAGGTTAGGTTAGGTTAGGTTAGGTTAGGTTAGGTTTTTTTTTTTTTTTTTTTTTTTTTTTTTCTTCTACCTCCAACTTTATCGGAGTCTTTATAAAGCTAATCTTCTCATTCATTCAATTTCTCTCTTTTATGCCTCTCGCACTTCCTTACTTCATACTGTATCTTTCTTTTATCCATCGCCTTTCATTACCATAAAGGGTGGGATTCCCTTCTATATTTGCCTAAATCGCTACTTTTTATCCTTTTTTATTTTAAGGTTACTTTTTATCCTTTTTTCGTGTATTACGTTTGTTTCTAGGGTTTAATAATGTGTTACAGCCGGTTGCTTTATTTTTACAGTTTTACAATTTTCTTATTACATACAGTTTATCCATAAGCTAGTGTTACTTTTACAATTTTTAATATCTAAGTTTCTATGCTAATCTATAATATATACATTATACTATGACAGCATAGTTTCTTTTATCTTGTTTTATTTCTTATTATCACTATTTCCGCTAATTTAATACAATACTTTATGAATCTATCTCTATGTTTGCTTTTCATTATTCCTTCCACATTCTCCGGTTTCAGTTCTGTATCAATTTCATTTTCTACTTTATAGCGCTCCAGCGCGTGCACAGGGCATACAAAAAGAATATGCAGCACCGTCTCGTCCAAATCCGGGTCGCAAATACACGATGGGCTCTCCTTGCACCCGAAACGATTCAAGTATCCGGAGAACCCACCGTGTCCCGTTATAACTTGCGTACTGACGCTATTGATCTGCATTTTTCGTACCACGCTGTATGCCGACACCGCATTGGGGAAGAACATCTTCGTCACAGATGCTGTTTCACCTGTCTCATATCTGTGGTTCCACACGCCAAGCGATGCCATTCTAATGCATCGCCTGACGTATGAAACGGGGCACAGATCGTAATCAGGTCTTCTCTTGGAAGCCCCAGCGGCCTCCTTGGCCAGTATGTCAGCTCTCTCGTTTGCCTCCAATCCTGCGTGGGCCTTCACCCAAAACAAAGATACAACTTTGCCTTGTCGAGAAGATGATTTAATATTGTCTCTGGCTTCTACGGCCAGGGGATGGAGGCAATCGGGGTTCTTGACAGTTAAAAGGGCCGCCTTTGAGTCGCTGAAGATTCCAAAAGAAGAGGCTCCGTGCTTTGAAATCACCCTAGTCGCTCTGTTTATCGCAAGGAGCTCCGCCTGGTAGACTGTGCAGTAAGGCGATAGGGCAAGCTTGAGGGACTTTGTCTCTGCCCCACCACACCATATAGATAGCGCGGCGCCGACCCTGCCCTCAATCTTGCTCCCATCAGTGAAAATTTGGACGTCTAGTCCACGATGTTTGTCCACGTCATCTTGGCTAACCAGGCACACGAGCTCCAAATGTTCACGCTCCGCAGGGTGAGGTGCTTCAATTGCTGGGGCCATCCGCTCGATCTCCCGGTCCCCCAGGTCCGGATGTGGTACGCCCCTCCTGGCTCGATATAAGGAAGCCGCCTCCTGGACACGAATGTCAAGAGGGAGCATTCCAGCCAGTATCAATACCGAGTTAAGGGAGACCGTGCGGTAGGCTCTACACAGCTTTTGAGCGACCCCACGTTGTACCGTCGAGAGCTGCTTAATAGTTTTCAATTTTTTCGCAGCAGGAGCCCAGGCACTGGCTGCGTACAATATTACAGGCTCTATAGTAGCTACATAGATCACCCTGATTACTTCTGGATGCAGTCCCCAATTTACTTTTGCAGCCATTGCAAGCCTGTTGTATATACCTATTGCTTTTTTGCAGACGTTTGTAACATGAGAGTTAAATGTTAGTCTGTCATCGATGGTGAGACCCAGAAGCTTCATTTCTTTCGACATGCCAATGTCGGTCCCCCCCATGCTAAGGCGTGGTGTGCCATGTTTGAGTTTTCTAGTAATAATGATTGCTGTTGTTTTATGAGCTGCAAACTTGAGTTTATTCTCATCACCCCACTCCAGAACCTGCGCAAGAGCGGCATTGGCATGGTTAGGTTAGGTTAGGTTAGGTTAGGTTAGGTTAGGTTAGGTTGGGATGGGGATCCCCCCACAGTGCTGGCTTCCTCGTAGCGTTCCCCGGGCAACGTCGCGCCTGACCACCGTAACGGAGTGGCAGGCCGGCGGCTAACGAGCACTGTGCTGTCGTAGCTTATCTTGTGGTACCTACGACTTTGAGTTGCGTTCTATAAATATGTCAGAGCCTTTGCGGGACGCCTCCGGGCGTTTCATTAACAAAGGCCCTTCTCAGGGCCAACCTAAAGTCCCTTCCCAGGGCACACCAAAAGGCCCTTTTCAGGGCCAACCCGATGATGCTACTGCGTCGGAAGCTAGTCGCTCACCATCTGCGGCTAGCTCATTTAGAAGGCCGGACGAGGCGTTAGACTTTGAGTCTGATATCGAGTCCATGCGGGACGCGTCGGACGAGGGTTCGACGGTCGTAGAAGATGACCGTCAAGCGCGAAAGAGGGCCTACTTACGGCAAGGGTCCGGGGTCTCCTCGGACTCGGTTAAAAGTAAGCAGAGAAGGAAACTAAAGGCTAAAAAACCTAATGCAGCTGTCACCCACAATGTTGGCTTGGAGGACGCCCAACGCCAACTTAACCTGGCAAGACGGGTGCAGCTCCAACAGGATTTGGAGGAGCAGGTAGCCTCCAAAGAGCAGCAGGCGCGTGCCGACAGGGCCAGAGCCGGGTATGGTGCGTCCAGCGTCTTGTACGCGGACCACTCCCTGACAGAGCTGGAGCGGATGGCAAAAGAGGACCAGGAGGAGATTGTTGAAGTCGCCTCTAAGTCCTCCAACCTAAAGGGGACCTTCCAAAAGGCCTTGAAATGCCGGGCAGCGAGTATGCGTGGTATTGTCCAGGAGCTGGTGCAGCGCACTGCGACCGAAGAGACGCAGCAACTGCAGGCGAAGGTAGATCGCCTGCAGGCGGAGGTTAGCCAGCTGCACAAGAAGCTGGCTGAAACCACGGCCCGGCCTACTCAGGGCTCACAAGGACCGGTGGCTGAGGCCCCCCTCTCCAACCTTGAAGATATCATCCGCAAGGTTGTCATGGAGGAGAGGGCTTTCACCAGAGCCTGCTTCGCCGGCATCGAAGACCGGCTCTTGCCGGAGAGGCGTCTCCGACCGCCACTCGCGGCGGATAATACGCTGAGCAGACCGGGGCCGTCGGCGGCCCCAGTACCTATGGAGCAGCCCCAGAACCCGAAGCCCTCTAAGGGCAAAGGCAAGGGGAAGAAAACTGCGGTCCCACCGGCCCCGACCACGAACTCGGAAAGGGAGGCTGAGTCAGCTGTCACTCAAGTCTCCCAGAGGGAGGATCTTCTTCTGCCTTCCACTACCCCGTCCAATCAGACGTGGACGGAGGTGGTCGGGAGGCGGAAGGGAAAATCTAAAAAGACGCCTTCGGCCGCCACCCTCATCACTGCCCCTCCCGGTCAGTCCAAAGTGACTGACAAGGGAAGGGGGAAGAGAAAGGGGAAAAAGTCTGCCCCCAAGCCTGCCACGGCTGCTGCCGCAGCCAAAAGGGCCCCCGCCAGTGGGAAGAAACTAGTTCCTCCCAAAACCGCGGCTGTCGTGGTGACACTCACCCCGGAGGCCGCGGAGCGGGGCGAGACATACGAGTCCGTGCTGAAGCGGGCTCGTACCAACGCCGATCCCTCACAATTAGGAATTGAGAGGGTCACGTGCCGCCGGACCCAAACTGGGGCTCGAATTTTTGAGTTCCCGGGGGCACAGGGCAGCACCAAAGCGGACCTCTTTGCAACAAAGTTGCAAGAGGTAATCGCGGACGCGGCCAAGGTCGCAAGACCTGTTAAGTCCGCGGCCTTGGAGGTGACCGATCTAGACGACTCGGTCACCAAAGAAGAGGTGGTGGAGGCGGTAGCGGCAGCGGGAGGCTGCAGTGTCGCAGCAGTACAGGGCCGGACCATTAGGCCCGGCCGCGGCGGCATGGGTGCCATTCGCCTTGAATGCCCAGTCGCCGCGGCCAAGGCCGTCGTGGCTAAGGGACGACTGCTGATAGGTTTCAGCTCGGCTGTGGTCCGGGCGCTTGAGGAGCAGCCTCTCCGCTGCTTCAAGTGTTTCGGGATCGGCCACACCCGGGCTCTTTGTCCGTCCGAAACGGACAGGGCGAGCATGTGCTACCGGTGCGGGAATGAGGGGCACAAGGCCGCCTCTTGCAGAGCCGCCACGCCGCACTGCGCGGTGTGTGCCGCCAGTGGTCGCCCAGCGGACCACGTGATGAGTGGGAGGAAGTGCAAACCTCCCACAAAGAAGGGCAAAGCGCAGGTGCCGACTCAGCCTGCTGCTGCCACCGCAGCTCCAACTCCAGCGGCGGCCGACGAGGGGGGTGTGATGTCCGAATAAATGGTAGTCGTACATCACATCCTCCAGATAAACACCAACCACTGCAAAGCGGCCCAGGACCTGCTGGTTCAGGTCATGGCCGAGTGGTTGGTGGACGTGGCGGTAGTCGCTGAGCCCTACTCAGTCCCTGGCCGCTGGCTGGGGGATAGGGATGGCTCGGTGGCACTAGTGGCGCGGTCTTCCACGGACTCCCCTCCCCTCTCGCTGTTAGAGAGGGGACCGGGATACGTGGCCGCCGCATGGGGAGACATAGTTTTGGTGGGGATCTACTTCTCCCCAAACAGTCCCCTTTCGGACTTCGAGAACTTTCTCGAAGTCCTTGCTGCAGTAGCCGGTAGGATGGCGCCGCGCCAAGTCTCCATACTGGGAGACTTTAATGCGAAGTCGGTGGTCTGGGGAAACCTGGCCACCGATGTTCAGGGACGCGCCGTCGAATTTTGGGCGGCGTCGAGCGGTCTGTCCCTTTTAAACAGAGGGACAGTTCACACGTGTGTGCGGCGGCAGGGAGGGTCAATAGTGGACCTCACTTTCGCCACCCCTGCTTTAGCCGCCCGCATCGTAGACTGGCGGGTGGAGCTGGTGGAGACTCTCTCGGACCACAGATACGTGCGGTTCGATATCTCCACCCAGAGCCCCCAGGAGATGGCCCCCTTGGGACTATCCCCTTTCCCACGCTGGGCACTTACCCGCCTGAACCGGGAGGCGGCCAGAGAGTCGGCATTTATCCAGGACTGGCTTTCGCCTCCTGTCGATGGCCTGCACGTGGACGCCGCGGCGGTCCAACTGAGGGAGTCCCTGACCGAGGTATGCAACTCTAGCATGCCTCGTTCTCGCCGTCCGCCTCCTCGACGTGCGGTCTACTGGTGGTCGGAGGAGCTGGCAGGGCTCAGAGCCACCTGTGTGGCAGCCAGGAGGGCTTACACGAGGAGCCGACGGCGGCACACACGAGACCCGGCAAACGAGGACCGCCTCTACGAATCATACGTAGAGGCAAAGAGGGTTCTTAAGTCGGCAATTGGTGCCGCCCAGGACTCGGCGAGAGCCGAAATGCTGGAGGGTCTCGACAACGACCCATATGGCAGACCATACAAGGTGGCGCGGAACAAGCTGCGCCCCTTTGGCCCACCAGTGGCTGAGACCCTTGAGCCGGCATTGCTGGACAGGGTGGTCCAGTCCCTGTTTCCGTGCAGGGACAACTTTACCCCACCAGTAATGGAGCCCCCTCGGCGGGCGAGTCTGCCAGAAGAGGAGGTCCCTCCGGTCACGGAGGCGGAATTGGAAGCGGCGGCTCTCCGCCTCCGCTCAAAAAAGACGGCTCCCGGCCCGGACGGCGTCCCCGCAAAGGTAGTGGCCATCGCCACCACGCAAATGGAGGAAAGGTTTCGGGAACTCTTCAGCGCGTGTTTCACGTCTGGGAGGTTCCCAAAACCATGGAAGGAGGGCCAATTGTGCCTTCTCCGAAAGGAGGGGCGCCCGTCGGGTTCCCCCTCGGCATACCGGCCCATCGTCCTGCTCGATGAGGTCGGTAAGATGCTTGAGTGGATCACTGCCACCCGCCTGAACATCCACCTACGGGAGGTTGGACCGGACCTGTCGGACGCCCAGTTTGGTTTTCGGGCTGGTCGCTCGACGGTAGATGCCTTGACCCGACTCAAGGGCCAGGTGAAGGAGGCCGTGGAAACAGGGGACGGATTGTTGGCTGTGTCATTCGATATAGCCAACGCCTTTAACTCCGTCCCCCACTCCACCATACTTGAGGCACTCCGTTTTCACGGAGTGCCTCAATACCTGCGGGACCTCCTGGCCAGCTACTTGGATGATCGGGCGGTCCTCCTTGTGGATAAAACTGGCCGACTACGGCGGTTCGGCGTCGAAGCCGGTGTTCCACAGGGGTCTGTCCTAGGACCACTCCTCTGGAACATTGGATTCGATTGGCTCCTGCGGGGAACCCTCCTCCGTGGCACGAGTGTCATCTGCTATGCGGATGACACTCTCCTCACTGCCCGTGGAGCGACCTTCAGGGAGGCGGCCAACTTGGCCTCGGCGGGTGGAGCCTTGGTCGCAGGGAGGATCCGCCGCCTAGGGTTGAGGGTGGCGCTACACAAGACCGAGGCCGTGTTTTTCCATGGGCCTCGGCAGCACACCCCGCCTGACGCCCATATCTTCGTGGAGGGCGTCAGGATCGGTGTGAAGGCCCAGATGAAATATCTGGGCCTTACTCTTGACAGCAGGTGGCGCTTCGGTCCGCACTTTAGCGGATTGTCGTCGCGCCTGTTAAAGGCCGCGGACGCCCTCTCGTGGCTCCTCCCGAACCTCGGGGGGCCCAGTGCGCGATGCCGGCGACTGTACGCCGGCATCCTGAGGAGCATGGCCCTTTACGGTGCCCCCATCTGGGCGGACACCCTCCTCAGGAGGGAGAATGTTGCTGCCATCCGATGGCCCCAAAGAGCCATTGCACAGAGGGTGGCTAGGGCCTACCGTTCTGTAAGTTTTTCGGCGGCGTGCGCTCTGGCTGGCACACCTCCCTGGGAACTCGAGGCGTGGGTGCTCGCCAGAGTGTACGAGTGGACAGCGGGGCGGAGGGCGCTCGGGGAGCGCCCAGCTATGGAAGAACGGGAGGCCGTTCGGGGGGAGGCGAGGGCCGCAATCGTCCAGCACTGGGCGGAGGACCTCGCTAACGCGACATTCGGCCGCCGAACGCTGGACGCGCTTGGGCCAGTCTTGCAGGACTGGCTCGAGCGAAGGCACGGTTTCCTCTCGTTCCGTCTGGTGCAGGTATTGTCCGGGCACGGCTGCTTCGGATCGTACCTGTACCGGATTGGAAGAGAGGGAACCCAATCATGCCACGAATGCGGTGCGGCGGTGGACACGGCGCAGCACACACTTGAAGTGTGCCCGTCGTGGTCCGAGCCACGTCGCGACTTAGTTGCGGCGGTCGGGCGGGACCTCTCGCTCCCCAGCGTGGTCAAAGCCATTTTGGAGGGCGAGGGGACATGGGCGGCAGTTGCCTCCTTCTGCGAACACGTTATATCACAGAAGGAGGCGGCGGAGCGCGCACGGGAGGACGACCCTCTCGCAGCGCCGCTCCGCAGGCGGAGAAGGGGCAGGAGAAGACGGTTGCACGACCGTCTTCACCCTGCCGGTGGTGATTAGCGGGCGACAGGCGTGGGGGCGCTTTCGCCCGCATTGCACTAATCACCACCCTCGCCGACGGGAATGGCCGAGCACTCACGGTCATTCCCGGGCCCCTCCCTGTGCGGAGGGGTGTGAAGGGCCTGCCGTAAAGGCGGGCAGTCGCCGGTGGAGGACTGGACGTAAAGGCTCTGCCGGTTTCCCAGTCCTCTGCCACTCGGGCGAAGCGGGAGTGCCGTGGGGTTTTAGCCGGTAAGAGTCCGGCATAACCCGTCGGCCTCCCCCAGCGGACGGGTATCCATGAGGATCTCCCCACGTTAAAAAAAAAAAAAAAAAAAAAAAAAGGTTAGGTTGGGATGCAAGTCGGGTTCCTCCTCGTGTGCCAAACTGCTGCTTGTCCCTTTGGATACGTCTGGAGGGAACAGCAGCATCTTTTGGCCGGTGCATCCTGGGCGCTTGTCAATTATATCTCCTTGTGGGATATAATTGACTCGCGGCGAATACCCGACAAGCGGGAGGTATGCGTGTTCTGGGTTAAGTCACAGACACGCATACGGGCGCACGCCTCGCTCTACTTTTAGAGTGCTGGCGTAGCGTGGAAGTATACCGTAATCCTTCGGGGGCGGGGGCCTTGCCTTAAATGGCCGGGCTGCGAGGAGACAACCTCTATAAAAAATATTGCGGGCGAGGAGACAACCTCGTTAAAAAACATTGCGGGCCGTGAGAGGAGGGTTTTGCCCTCAGCTCACGGAAAAGGTGGGACTGCGGGGGAGGAGGAGTGTCGGTATTGCGATGCGCCGCTCTCCCTATCCTCCGCAGCCGAGCGGGGTTGAGGAGTTGGAGGCAGGACCGTGGAGGGAGAGGAGTGTTGGTATTACGATGCGCCTCTCTCCCTGCCCTCCGCGGTCCTGCCTGGGCCTGCCGAAAGGTGGGCGGTCGCCGGTGGGGGACTGGAAGTAAAGGCTCTGCCGGTTTCCCAGTCCTCTGCCACTCGGGCGAAGCGGGAGTGCCGTGGGGTTTTAGCCGGTAAGAGTCCGGCATAACCCGTCGGCCTTCTCCAGCGGACGGGTATCCATGAGGATTTCCCCACGTAACAAAAAAAAAAAAAAAAAAAGGTTAGGTTAGGTTAGGTTAGGTTAGGTTAGGTTAGGTTAGGTTAGGTTAGGTTAGGTTAGGTTAGGTTAGGTTAGGTTAGGTTAGGTTAGGTTAGGTTAGGTTAGGTTAGGTTAGGTTAGGTTAGGTTAGGTTAGGTTAGGTTAGGTTGGGGATCCCCCCACAGTGCTGGCTTCCTCGTAGCGTTCCCCGGGCAACGTCGCGCCTGACCACCGTAACGGAGTGGCAGGCCGGCGGCTAACGAGCACTGTGCTGTCGTAGCTTTTCTTGCGGTACCTACGACTTTGAGTTGCGTTCATAAATATGTCAGAGCCTTTGCGGGACGCCTCCGGGCGTTTCATTAAAAAAGGCCCTTCTCAGGGCCAACCTAAAGTCCCTTCCCAGGGCACACCAAAAGGCCCTTTTCAGGGCCAACCCGACGACGCTACTGCGTCGGAAGCTAGTCGCTCACCATCTGCGGCTAGCTCATCTAGAAGGCCGGACGAGGTGTTAGACTTTGAGTCGGATATCGAGTCCATGCGGGACGCGTCGGACGAGGGTTCGACGGTCGTAGAAGATGACCGTCAAGCACGAAAGAGGGCCTACTTGCGGCAAGGGTCCGGGGTCTCCTCGGACTCGGTTAAAAGCAAGCAGAGAAGGAAACTAAAGGCCAAAAAACCTAATGCAGCTGTCACCCACAATGTTGGCTTGGAGGACGCCCAACGCCAACTTAACCTGGCAAGACGGGTGCAGCTCCAACAGGATTTGGAGGAGCAGGTAGCCTCCAAAGAGCAGCAGGCGCGTGCCGACAGGGCCAGGGCCGGGTATGGTGCGTCCAGCGTCTTGTACGCGGACCACTCCCTGGCAGAGCTGGAGCGGATGGCAAAAGAGGACCAGGAGGAGATCGTGGAAGTCGCCTCTAAGTCCTCCAACCTGAAGGGGACCTTCCAAAAGGCCTTGAAATGCCGGGCAGCGAGCATGCATGGTATTGTCCGGGAGCTGGTGCAGCGCACTGCGACCGAAGAGACGCAGCAACTGCAGGCGAAGGTAGATCGCCTGCAGGCGGAGGTTAGCCAGCTGCACAAGAAGCTGGCTGAAACCACGGCCCGGCCTACTCAGGGCTCACAAGGACCGGTGGCTGAGGCCCCCCTCTCCAACCTTGAAGATATCATCCGCAAGGTTGTCATGGAGGAGAGGGCTTTCACCAGAGCCTGCTTCGCCGGCATCGAAGACCGGCTCTTGCCGGAGAGGCGTCTCCGACCGCCACTCGCGGCGGATAATACGCTGAGCAGGCCGGGGCCGTCAGCGGCCCCAGTACCGATGGAGCAGCCCCAGAACCCGAAGCCCTCTAAGGGCAAAGGCAAGGGGAAGAAAACTGCGAACCCACCGGCCCCGACCACGAACTCGGAAAGGGAGGCTGAGTCAGCTGTCACTCAAGTCTCCCAGAGGGAGGATCTTCTTCTGCCTTCCACTACCCCGTCCAATCAGACGTGGACGGAGGTGGTCGGGAGGCGGAAGGGAAAATCTAAAAAGACGCCTTCGGCCGCCGCCCTCATCACTGCCCCTCCCGGTCAGTCCAAAGTGACTGGCAAGGGAAGGGGGAAGAGAAAGGGGAAAAAGTCTGCCCCCAAGCCTGCCGCCGCTGCTGCCGCAGCCAAAAGGGCCCCCGCAAGTGGGAGGAAACTAGTTCCTCCCAAAACCGCGGCTGTCGTGGTGACACTCACCCCGGAGGCCGCGGAGCGGGGCGAGACATACGAGTCCGTGCTGAAGCGGGCTCGTACCAACGCCGATCCCTCACAATTAGGAATTGAGAGGGTTACGTGCCGCCGGACCCAAACTGGGGCTCGAATTTTTGAGTTCCCGGGGGCACAGGGCAGCACCAAAGCGGACCTCTTCGCAACAAAGTTGCAAGAGGTAATCGCGGACGCGGCCAAGGTCGCAAGACCTGTTAAGTCCGCGGCCTTGGAGGTGACGGATCTGGACGACTCGGTCACCAAAGAAGAGGTGTTGGAGGCGGTAGCAGCGGCGGGAGGCTGCAGTGTCGCAGCAGTACAGGGCCGGACCATTAGGCTCGGCCGCGGCGGCATGGGTGCCATTCGCCTTGAATGCCCAGTCGCCGCAGCCAAGGCCGTCCTGGCTAAGGGACGACTGCTGATAGGTTTCAGCTCGGCTGTGGTCCGGGCGCTTGAGGAGCAGCCACTCCGCTGCTTCAAGTGCTTCGGGATCGGCCACACCCGGGCTCTTTGTCCGTCCGAAACGGACAGGGCGAGCATGTGCTACCGGTGCGGGAATGAGGGGCACAAGGCCGCCTCTTGCAGAGCCGCCACGCCGCACTGCGCGGTGTGTGCCGCCAGTGGTCGCCCAGCGGACCACGTGATGAGTGGGAGGAAGTGCAAACCTCCCACAAAGAAGGGCAAAGCGCAGGTGCCGACTCGGCCCGCTGCTGCCACCGCAGCTCCAACTCCAGCGGCGGCCGACGAGGGGGGTGTGATGTCCGAATAAATGGTAGTCGTACATCGCATCCTCCAGATAAACACCAACCACTGCAAAGCGGCCCAGGACCTGCTGGTTCAGGTCATGGCCGAGTGGTTGGTGGACGTGGCGGCAGTCGCCGAGCCCTACTCAGTCCCTGGCCGCTGGCTGGGGGATAGGGACGGCTCGGTGGCACTAGTGGCGCGGTCTTCCACGGACTCCCCTCCCCTCTCGCTGTTAGAGAGGGGACCGGGATATGTGGCCGCCGCATGGGGAGACATAGTCTTGGTGGGGGTCTACTTCTCCCCAAACAGTCCCCTTTCGGACTTCGAGAACTTTCTCGAAGTCCTTGCTGCAGTAGCCGGTAGGATGGCGCCGCGTCAGGTCTCCATACTGGGAGACTTTAATGCGAAGTCGGTGGTCTGGGGCAACCTGGCCACCGATGTTCAGGGACGCGCCGTCGAATTTTGGGCGGCGTCGAGCGGTCTGTCCCTTTTAAACAGAGGGACAGTTCACACGTGTGTGCGGCGGGAGGGAGGGTCAATAGTGGACCTCACTTTCGCCACCCCTGCTTTAGCCGCCCGCATCGTAGACTGGCGGGTGGAGCTGGTGGAGACTCTATCGGACCACAGATACGTGCGGTTCGATATCTCCACCCAGAGCCCCCAGGAGATGGCCCCCTTGGGACCATCTCCTTTCCCACGCTGGGCACTTACCCGCCTGAACCCGGAGGCGGCCAGAGAGTCGGCATTCATCCAGGACTGGCTCTCGCCTCCTGTCGATGGCCTGAACGTGGACGCCGCGGCGGTCCAACTGAGGAAGTCCCTGACCGAGGTATGCAACTCCAGCATGCCTCGTTCTCGCCGTCCGCCTCCTCGACGTGCGGTCTACTGGTGGTCGGAGGAGTTGGCCAGGCTCCGAGCCACCTGTGTGGCAGCCAGGAGGGCCTACACAAGGAGCCGACGACGGCACCCACGAGACCCGGCCAACGAAGACCGCCTCTACGAATCATACGTAGAGGCAAAGAGGGTGCTCAAGTCGGCAATGGGTGCCGCCCAGGACTCGGCGAGAGCCGAATTGCTGGAGGGTCTCGACAACGACCCATATGGCAGACCATACAAGGCGGCGCGGAACAAGCTGCGCCCCTTTGGCCCACCAGTGGCTGAGACCCTTGAGCCGGCATTGCTGGACGAGGTGGTCCAGTCCCTGTTTCCGTGCAGGGACAACTTCACTCCACCAGTAATGGAGCCCCGACGGCGGGCGAGTCCGCCAGAAGAGGAGGTCCCTCCGGTCACGGAGGCGGAATTGGAAGCAGCGGCTCTCCGCCTTCGTTCAAAAAAGACGGCTCCCGGCCCGGACGGCGTCCCCGCAAAGGTGGTGGCCATCGCCACCACGCAAATGGAGGAAAGGTTTCGGGAACTCTTCAGCGCGTGTTTCACGTCTGGGAGGTTCCCAAAACCATGGAAGGAGGGCCAACTGTGCCTTCTCCGAAAGGAAGGGCGCCCGTCGGGTTCCCCCTCGGCATACCGGCCCATCGTCCTGCTCGATGAGGTCGGGAAGATGCTTGAGTGGATCATTGCCACCCGCCTGAACATCCACCTGCGGGGGGTTGGACCGGACCTGTCGGACGCCCAGTTTGGTTTTCGGGCTGGTCGCTCGACGATAGATGCCCTGACCCGGCTCAAGGGTCAGGTGAAGGAGGCCTTGGAAACGGGGGACGGATTGTTGGCTGTGTCATTCGATATAGCCAACGCCTTTAACTCCGTCCCCCACTCCACCATACTTGAGGCACTTCGTTTCCACGGAGTGCCTCAATACCTGCGGAACCTCCTGGCCGGCTACTTGGAGGATCGGGCGGTCCTCGTTGTGGATAAAACTAGCCGACTACGGCGGTTCGACGTCGGGGCCGGTGTTCCACAGGGGTCGGTCCTAGGACCACTCCTCTGGAACATCGGATTCGATTGGCTCCTGCGGGGAAACCTCCTCCGTGGCACGAGTGTCATCTGCTATGCGGATGACACTCTCCTCACTGCCCGGGGAGCGACCTTCAGGGAGGCGGCCAACTTGGCCTCGGCGGGTGGAGCCTTGGTCGCAGGGAGGATCCGACGCCTAGGGTTGAGGGTGGCGCTACACAAGACCGAGGCCGTGTTTTTCCATGGGCCTCGGCAGCGCACCCCGCCTGACGCCCATATCTTCGTGGAGGGCGTCAGGATCGGTGTGAAGGCCCAGATGAAATATCTGGGCCTTACTCTTGACAGCAGGTGGCGCTTCGGCCCGCACTTCAGCGGACTGTCGTCACGCCTGTTGAAGGCCGCGGACGCCCTCTCGTGGCTCCTCCCGAACCTCGGGGGGCCCAGCTCGCGATGCCGGCGACTGTACGCCGGCATCCTTAGGAGTATGGCCCTTTACGGTGCCCCCATCTGGGCGGACACCCTCCTCAGGAGGGAGAATGCCGCTGCCATCCGATGGCCCCAAAGGGCCATTGCACAGCGGGTAGCTAGGGCCTACCGTTCTATAAGTTTTTCGGCGGCGTGCGCTCTGGCTGGCACACCTCCCTGGGAACTCGAGGCGTGGGTGCTCGCCAGAGTGTACGAGTGGACAGCGGGGCGGAGGGCGCTCGAGGAGCGTCCAGCTATGGAAGAAAGGGAGGCCATTCGGCGGGAGGCGAGGGCCGCAATCGTCCAGCACTGGGCGGAGGACCTCGCCGCCGCGACATTCGGCCGCCGAACGCTGGACGCACTTGGGCCAGTCTTGCAGGACTGGCTCGAGCGAAGGCATGGTTTCCTCTCGTTCCGTCTGGTGCAGGTGTTGTCCGGGCACGGCTGCTTCGGATCGTACCTGTACCGGATTGGAAGGGAGGTAACTCAATCGTGCCACGAATGCGGTGCGGCGGTGGACACGGCGCAGCACACACTTGAAGTGTGCCCGTCGTGGTCCGAGCCACGTCGTGACTTAGTTGCGGCGGTCGGGCGGGACCTCTCGCTTCCCAGCGTGGTCAAAGCCATGTTGGAGGGCGAGGGAAAATGGGTGGCAGTTGCCTCCTTCTGCGAACACGTTATATCACAGAAGGAGGCGGCGGAGCGCGCACGGGAGGACGACCCTCTCGCAGCGCCGCTCCGCAGGCGGAGAAGGGGCAGGAGAAGACGGTTGCACGACCGTCTTCACCCTGCCGGTGGTGATTAGCGGGCGACAGGCGTGGGGGCGCTTTCGCCCGCATTGCACTAATCACCACCCTCGCCGACGGGAATGGCCGAGCACTCACGGTCATTCCCGGGCCCCTCCCTGTGCGGAGGGGCGTGAAGGGCCTGCCGTAAAGGCGGGCAGTCGCCGGTGGAGGACTGGACGTAAAGGCTCTGCCAGTTTCCCAGTCCTCTGCCACTCGGGCGAAGCGGGAGTGCCGTGGGGTTTTAGCCGGTAAGAGTCCGGCATAACCCGTCGGCCTCCTCCAGCGGACGGGTATCCATGAGGATTTCCCCACGTAAAAAAAAAAAAAAGGTTAGGTTAGGTTAGGTTAGGTTAGGTTAGGTTAGGTTAGGTTAGGTTTTTTTTTTTTTTTTTTTTTTTTTTTTTTAAACCTAGCACCTCTGACGGCATCAGAGACTGTATCTACTATTTATTTTACACTTTCATACTAGTTCTCGCATTAATTCCTCTCGTACTTTCATTCCGCATACTATATCTTTCTTACATCCATCTCTTTCATACAGCTACGGGTGGGACTCCCGTCTATCTAACACTTTACTTTTTATCTTTATTTTATATTTCAAGGAAGAAACCAGGGGGTAAATAATTTTCAATTTCAGTTTCTTTAGTTTGTACAATTCTCTTTTCCTAAGTTAATATTTGCTTACACTATTGTTTATCTATTTATTTAATATATTCTAAAAACTAATTTCTAAGGTTCTATTCTAATTTTATTTTTATGCTGGTAGAAAATATTCAACAATATTTTACCAACATAATTTTATAGACTATTTAATTTTTATTACTAATATTTACAATTCTTACTATTTGTTTACAATAATCCAAGAGAACATTCCGCTGTTCGCTCATCATTATCTTGCTTAAATTCTTTATGCTCAGTTTTATATCAATTTTTTGTTCCAAGTCATACCTCAGCCTACCAAACCTTGGGCATTCCAGAAGCAGATGAGATATTGTCTCCTCTACTCCCGGCTCACAGATGCATGATGGGTCCTCCTTGCACTTGAACTTAGCCAAGTACCCGGAGAACCCACCATGTCCCGTCAGTGCCTGCACTACTTCTTTTGTTAACTCCATTTTTCTCACCGTCCTGTACGCCTCGCTCACACTCGGGAAGAAGATTTTTGTGGTCGATGCGCTCTCACTGTTTTTGTACCGTCGATCCCACTCCTCAATCGTGTCCTCTCTGAAGACTCGCCTGAGGCGCGAGATCGGGTACTTATCGTAATCAGGCCGTTTCTTACTTTTTACTGCTGCCTCCTTTGCCAGTGTATCCGCCCTCTCATTGCCTTCTAAGCCTGCGTGAGCTTTGATCCAGTACAAGACTATGGTTTTCCCTTTATCTTTGCACTGTGATAGTGTTTTTCTTGTCTCGACTGCCAGGCTGTGCAATGAGTCAGGGTTTGCCACCGACAAAAGCGCCGCCATGGAATCGCTGTATATGGCGATATTTGCCTCCCGACTGCGAAGAGCCTCCCTTGCCGCCTCATGAAGAGCCAACAGTTCAGCTTGGTAAACAGTTCCATAGGACGGCAAGGCTAATTTGCGGGCTTTGACCTCCGTGACACGATTCCAAATTGACAGAGCCGCACCGACCCTACCCTCCAACTTGCTCCCATCCGTAAATATCCTTAAATCGTAGTGGCTGTTGCGTTCGTATTCGTCTTCATCCATTAGGTGGATGATTTCCAACGTATGCCTATTTGCGGGATGGGGCAGCTCCAATGCAGGTGTCACTTGCTCAGCCTCCCTGTCCCCCAATGCCGGGTGTGATGCCCCCCTCCTGGTCTCATACAGTAGGGATACCTCGCGTACGCGAAGGTCGAGTGGGAGCAACCCCGCCAGCAGTAACGCGGAGTTCAGGGAGACTGTGCGGTACGCCTTACATATTTTCTGCGCAAAGCTACGTTGCATACTGTTAAATCGCTTTTGCGTACCTATCTTGCATGCTGATGGTGACCATGCGCTGGCGGCGTACAGGACTATGGGTTCTACGGCGGCGGTATAGATGGTCTTTAAAACCTCCGGATTTAGGCCCCAGCTGACCTTGGCTGCCCTGGATAGCTGCTTATAAATGCTTATGGCCTTCGCACATACGTTGGTGACGTGACTGTTGAACGTGAGTTTATTGTCTATTGTGAGACCTAATATTTTAATTTCATTTACCATGCCGACTTCGACCCCGCCCATGCTCAGTCGTGGGGTGTCATACTTAATTCGCCTGGTTATCAGCATCGCATTAGTTTTTTGCGGTGCGAATTTTAATTTGTTGGCTACACCCCACTTCCTTACATGTTCGAGGGCAGCGCCGGCGCGGGTCTCTATATCAAGAGCCACGTCACCATCGAACATCAGGATGATGTCATCCGCGAAGGCCTGACATTTATGGCCTAGTCCTTTCAATTCCTTTAGAAGTGGATCCAGAAGGAGATTCCACAGAATGGGGCCTCCAATGGACCCTTGCACACAGCCTTTCTGCGGCTCTCTCGTGTGTTCCGCTCCTCCGTACCTAACTTTCACCACCCTTCCGCTGAGATAGCTATCTATCACCCGCCTCAAGTTTACCGGACATCCCATGTCGGCAAGTTGCGTTCGAATGGCTGGCCACCACGCACTATCAAAGGCCCCCTCTATGTCTAAAGAAACCAGTACTATAATTCTTTTTTGGTCCAATTTAGTGCGGACGTACTGCATGAGATCATAGAGGGAGTCCTCAGTACCGCGCTGTGGCATAAATCCGTATTGACATGGGCTTATGTTTGGCAGGATATAGAACTTGAGGCGGGCTACTATCATTTTCTCGTATAGCTTCCCCAGGACAGGCAATAGTCCAATAGGCCTGTACGATTTCGGGGTGGTGTAGTCTACTTTGCCGGGTTTCCGCAAGACGATGACCACTGCCTCTTTCCATGATTTGGGGAAATGTTGAAGTTTGAGACATCTATTCAGGACAGCCAAGATCACCTCCGGATCACCGCGTATTAAATGTGCACAGATGTCTGCCGTTAGACCATCAGCCCCGGGAGCCTTCTTAGGATTGAATGAGTCCATGGCTCTGTTTAGTTCTTCTAATGTGAACGGAGGGTCCCAAGATTCATCTTGTTTCCCTTCGTTCACATATTCAGCCCTGCTCCTTATCCTAGTGTGCTCCTCTGTGTCTTCTTCTTGACGGTCCTCCGGGTAGAACACCTTTGCCAGTAGTTCGGCGGATTTATTTGCGTCTAGTGTGTTGTTACCAATAATTAATGGTGTGTCCTCTTCCCTTTTCCTCGTGCGGTTCAAGACGCGGTATATACCCTCCCAAACCCCCTCACGGTCTTGTCTCTCACAGAACTCCTTCCAGCTCGCGGTTTGCGTTCTAATTACCAGTTTCTCGTACGTTTCTTTACTTTTTAAGTAATCTTCGACGACAGCTGCTCTACGCCGCGGCGCTGCACATCGGATCCTTCTCTTCTTTGTGGCTACTTCCTTTTTTAACCTAGCAATTTCATCAGACCACCACGGAACAGAAATTTTTTCCACTTTCTTTTTCCTCGGTATAGCTTCCTCACAAGCTTCTATTGTAATTTTGGTCACCTTAGAAATTAAATTGTCCAATTCATGTGTGTTGTAGATTTTTGTGATTTCGTCTATTGTTAGTTGGTTTTCCTTTTTAATTGAGTCCAGTTTCTCATGAAACTGGGCCCAATTAGCTTTCTTTGTGTTATAGATTCTCGTTGTTCTGGCTATAATATTGCTTGTAGATTTGGTCATGTTTATGTTAAAAGATATTCCGTTGTGGTCCGATGAAGTCAGGTCCTCTACTACTCTCCAACAATCAATAGCACCTAGAAGGTCCTCTGTGCAGGCCGTGATGTCCACAAAGCTTGTGTAACGATGCGATCCCCTAATTGTATCGTACGTTGGCGTGTCGCCTTTATTGAGTATTTGTAACCCGAGCTGGTCAAGAGCTCCCAAGACCTCTTCTCCTCTTCTATTCGTCGTTTTGCTACCCCACCAAATGTTCCAGGCATTAAAATCCCCACCTAGCACTAGCCTATTTGGACCCAATTTATTGATGATGTTTTGCATCTTTTCCAGGTATTGTCCGGTGGGCTCTTCCGGTTCCAGGTACAAAGACATGAGTGTGATATACCAGGCCTCAGTCTGGATCCTCACCACGACGATGTTCTTGGTGGTGAGTTCTGGGTACTGTATTACGTTCAGACTAGGATCGAAAACAGCAATTGCTGCTTTAACAGTACCCTCTCCCTGACTGCTGTTCTGGTATATCCTCACTCCTCTTATCCCGCTCATTTTAGTGGATGCGCCCACGTATGGCTCCTGGATAAGCGCTGCAGTCGCTTTTTGTTTGGCCGCCTCTATCAAAAGTTCCGTTGTCGCTAACTTTTTTCGCTGCAGGTTGGTCTGGAACACCTGGTAGGGGAGATTTTGGCCCGGCGCAACTTTAGCAATAGGAAACGGTTGACCTTGCTAGGGTATCCCACCTCTTTCTAACGGGGCATTCTGCGCTAAAGGCGTTGTGATTTGGCTTTTCAAGGCCTCCTTTCAGGCAGTTTCTGCAGGTCGGCGGGGCCTCCGCAAGCCATTCCGTGCATGCTACCCTCAAATGAGGGCCGCCGCAATGACTGCACAGGTCCTCCGTCTCCCCGCAGAACCTCCTGCTGTGGCCATAGCCCAGACAGCGGGAGCACTGCACCAGCGGGGATTGATCTTCCACTTTTACCCGTTGCAGATCAATATGCATAACTCCCGCCTCTACTGAACGTCTCCAGACTATGGGGGACGTGCTAATTATCACGTGCCCCGTATGGGGGTTTCGGGCCTTCCGCCTATATTTAATTACGAGTTTGCTTTCTTCCTCGTTGAGTCCGTGAAAAATTTGTTTATTTTGATTCCTCATCGCCCTAATCACGTCCCCATCGCTGTTAAGCAGTAGGACGTTCCTAAGGATAATGAGAGGATCCTTATTCTTCACGTCCTCAACGACCAGTCTCTTCCCAGATGCCTCTATTCTATCCTTCGCTTTTTTCTTTTCTTCTTCGCTTCCGCAGCTCATCACTACTTTACCATCCTTGGCCTTTCTCGTACGAGTAACTTTCACCCATCCTTCCTTAGCATCGATTGCCTCCCTCACCCTCGCCATGACATCATCTCCGGTGTCGGTCTCTGACTCGGATGAAATTACGATGGTGTGTAGCGCCTCGTGTGGTGAGGGATTTGTTTTTGGGTTGGTCTTAGAGTTACTCGCCGTTATCTGGGCGTATGAGAGCTTTTCTATATTGCTGTTTTGACTCTCCAGCATCGCCTTGATTTCTTCGATCTTTCTATTGTTCTCCAGAGTCAATTGAAGATTTTGCTCTATTTTCCTTTCCAGATGGTTCTCTACTATATCCTCCCTCTTTTCCGGTTCTGTAGTGGTAGTTTTCCCTGTACCTTTTCCTTTCCCCCTCATTTCCTTGGATTCCTCCTCCAACTCCTTAACCAGTTGATAGAGTCTGTCTACAGCTCGAAGGACTTCGGTTTTGATTTCCGTTTTTAGGTTTCTCGAGATACTTAGGTGTTTCTTAGCTTTTTGTAGACAGGCTCTACCTTCTGCTGTTTTATTGGGGTAATGTTCTGGCTGGGGAGAAATTGGTGAGTGGCTCCCAGACGCCAGTTTTCCGACCACTTTGTCCTGCTTTGGCACTTTGGTAACAGTTCTGGCGCCGAGCGTGCTCTCCACTCCTTCGCCTGTCGTTATGGTAGGAGGTGTCTGGGGGACTTCGGTTATTGTGCCTTCCCATTTGTCTATACTTTTCCTCACGTTAGGTACCCGGGTGGGGGAGGGCTGCGGTTGTGATCCCATGTTTTTAATCTCCTTCTTAGGAGGAGTCCTATTAAGGAACATACTTGTTTGAGGTGCGTGTCAATAAATCAAGTTAGAGTGTAGGGCGTGTATGGGGCGCCCGTCAATAAGTCTTTGGTCAATGATAAATAAACAACAAACAAACAAAAACAAAATATTTAAAATATAAAAAGATAGAGCAGTGAGAGCTGATGTTCTCTTGGATATTTCCTAATCGTCAACTTATAAATCTACGTTAATATAGAAAAGAAAACACAATAATATAGAGACAAAATGATAAATTCTAAAACTATACAAATTCAGACAAATTCGTGAGGATCTCTGATAGCTCTATCTGGAGTAAGCCTCAAAAAATAGTAGTAGGCTATGTCACAGTATTTACAATTATAATTAAACTAAAATTTTAACTTTTATAAAAATTTTGCTCTATGTAGAGTATGTCTCTACAAAATATAGATGGCCCTTAGTGTCCTTAAGTCAACAAAGAAAACCGCGTTCCGATACGACCCACGGTTTGCAAGCTATTAAAGTTTTAAATTTCCAATATGGCGTCCAATATGGCCGCCGTTAAATTTAGAATTAGGTTTAAAAGGTCAAAAATGATCGCAGAAGGACGGGG